>JAWZSL010000001.1:16841636-19241636 GCA_034769285.1 Lutjanus argentimaculatus | reverse complement strand
CCAAAAAAATGAATTATTGGTTGCAAGGTCCACTGCCTGACTCACCGAAATCTCACCGAAATCTGCTAAAACATTTTTGAGCTGTCCTGCTAACAACCACTAGAATGTCTAACAACTACAGCCAAAAACATAACTTAGCAGAGGTGAAAATAATGGATGAATTAATAATGGATGAGCTAAAATGTATTTTTTGGATTTTTCAGAGAAGTTGGAGGAATTTTCCCTGTTTTGGAGAGATTTTGTTATGCTGTAGCTGCCCAGAATTTCCATGCCTTTGCAGCCCAGTGATATTTCAATGTTTTGATTATCAATTATGAACTGTGTTAATATCAATGCCATTTTCAAATTCATGTTGCAATAATACACTTACCTAACACAATAATACTGAACTGCCAAGAAATACACTTTAAAAAAAAAAAAAAAAAAAAAAAAGATTTGCAGTGGTGTATTTGCTAGGTGGACACAGACACAGAGTTATGTTTGGAAGAAAGAGGTTTAGTGCAGCTGAGTTTACTGGTGTGGGACAAGGGAGGGCGAGAAAGGAGGGTGGCTGGGTGTGCGTGGGGAATGAGGGGAAGTGTTCTGGCAGGGGTTAGCCTGGAGGCCAAGAGGTTGCAGGCAGGGACACACGCAGGAACACTCACAGACAGATGATGGTGGATGCAGAGTCACTAGAAATATACGTACACAGAACTGGCCTGGAAGTGTAACTACTGCTAAGGTTGAAACAATGACCGGAGGACGACTGGGAGTAGGGCCGGTCTGGATGTACTGCGAGCTGACGCAAGGCAGGTGAGCAGGCTGGGAGAGGTGATGGTGAGCCGATTGAAGACAGGTGTGCAGCACGAGTAGAGCCCAGAGAAAGAGAAAAGTAGACCACGTCCATGCCAGCACACATCAACACAGACAGACACAGATACAGACAGGGGAGCACTGGGAACACAGGGAAGAAAAAAACACAAAAAACACCAGGGAATCTGCTGGGGTATGGCCACAGCCATAATATTTCTCATTGCCTTAGTAAACATATTTTTTTATGCAGGATCATTCTTATAAAGATAAAAGGGGCTATTTTTTGAACAAGATGTAAGGGAATAGTCATGTTTGATGTGAAAAAGAGTCTGTAATAAGATTGCAACACTATTCACTCAAGTACTATGTCCTTAAATCATGGGCTCACTGATCTTCTTTTCATCTGTGTTTTCAAAATAAGCTCTGTGAAGGAACGCATGTACTGTCCGTCAGTCAACTCAAGTACCATCTGTAATTTGAAGCTTGAAATGTGTGTTTCACATTACCATGCTTTGCAACTAGTGGAGAAATACTTTGTTACACTGACAGGAAGCAAGATAAGCGCAACATTACACTTTGACAACGTCAAACAGCAATGAGTCCCATGCAGTAAGTTGGTCAGCTAATGTTTCTCATGTGGATTTTTGATAACTCAATTGACTGTCAATGAAAATCTAAGCCAGTTATCCCGAAAACAAAAGCCCACTGCTCTGAAAACTGTTAGCAACTGCCTGCCTTACTACTGTCTCCATTATTCCATGAGCATGTTGCTCAATTTAATTGTTCAACATCCACTCCTTCTAAAAGATTATTAATCATTTCCTACGACTCATAAACAGACATGCACTATGCAAACATTTAACATAATTTGGTATTAGTTGTAGCTCCATCTAAAGTGAATGAACGTGAAACAGGCAGTGGGTGCAGTCACACAGACCAAAACAAAAACAGATGTTTCACACCAGAATGACAATTTCAAAGGAGGACTTAGGCTGTGTTCCATTTACTCAGATGTCAGAGGTCCAAGCTGGGAATGATGTCACACCTGAATTGACTGTGTTCTTGTACCATAAGTCTGTAAACAAAGATGAATGTGTACATGAAAACCTTTGTTGTGCTTGATAACAACACATTACGTGCTAGCAACATACATTGTAGCAACATGTTGGACAGTACTGTGTCTACTGTTATTTAATGAAACACAAAAGACGGAAGTGCTTACAAACAGTATTATTAGAGCATTCACTACTGTTGATGCACGGGAAAGCCATCTTGGATTTTTAGGAGTTTCTGAATTGGAAATTAGACTTCAGGTAGCGTTCCAGTTGGAATTACTGAAGTTCTGACTTCCCAGTTCCACTGGAACAGACAAATGCTGGCTGTAGCGTTGCTTTTGGAGAAAGCTAGTATTTCAACTTAGCATGTTACCTCAATCTCTATGATGTGTCATGGTTATTTTATGATTCAGTACAGTAAATATATTGCACATTTCTCCTTTAACAACTAGCAGTAGCAGTGTGACAAAAATAAAGGCTCATTTGATCAGGAGGACAGAAGGGAGGGAGCAGAGAGGAAGGGTGTGTAATTTTTGTTGTGCTCATTAAAACTTTCTTTCTTTCTTTCTTTCAGCTGCAGTTTTAAACAGTGTTATTACTTAATTCTTTTTACTTGATATTTACTAAATGTTTGGCCAGTAAGTTGTTTGTACATCATTATGTGTACCTTTGTCATAAGATTTGTGTTGATGACGCTCAGTAAAGAGTTAACATTTGCTTCTGAGACTTACCCGAATATTATCTGGGCACAAGGCTTTGTCTACCCTGTATTTTTACAATTACTACAAAGCAAATTGCTGTTGAGAATGTGAGTTTGCAGAAAAATTGAAGCCTAAGGGTAATAATTTCTTGGTGCAGATGGTCCAAAATACATGAGAATAATTTCATAAGGTCTTTTCATAATGTAGCTTTTGCAGTGCGGCGGTTGTGTATATTTTAAAATGTGCCTTGCAGCTAGTCAGGACTGTTCTTTCACTACATCACAAGCATGGCAATAGCAGATAGTTTTCAGCCAAAACACTGCTAATTTTGCTTATCATATATAATTATATGCCAACATGTTCAGCACCTAGGATTTAGTCAGTCGATTAATAGCCAATGGGAATTTGCAAACCATCTTGAATACATTGAATTCAGCATATTCTTTTAAAACAACTCAAAAGCCCTGGAAACTAAGTAGCATTTCTGGCATTTCTACCCAATGTAAAGTATACGGAATATGTTTCTGGGTTGCATTTCTGCTTCTTAAAATCCCAATCAGAGTCTTCATGATGTGATACAGCTCCACATGATGACGTTCAAGAGCAACAACACAATTTATTTTGTGTGAGGCGACCATGCATCGTCACTGTTTAAAAGATGTAAAAGTTAGGTTTTTTATGCTACAGGCAAGCAGTACAATAGGGATTTTAGTCCTTTGGGCAGTGTTTGACAGGAAATAGAATCTGTACCTTTGGCTTGTATAGAGCAGCCTGAAGCCGTAAGGCAGAGAGAAGAATGGGAACGGAAGAAGGAGGAAGAGGGAGGGGAAATGAGTTTTAGAGGAGAGCGGGCTGAAGGAACATTCAGCAACAATATCCTTTCTACTGAAACTTTACATATGTCAGCACTTCAAAAGTTCCCCCATTATTATTTATCCCACATGCCTTCCAAGAGCTTCAAATATTCATTTGATCTAACCTTTTATTCTGTGCTTACTGTAAATTGTCTCAAGCTGGATACATACATTTTTAAAACTTATTGCAAGTAATTACAGACAAGTGGAATTCCCATCTGAATAAAGCAGTGCTTTGAACGTAACAATTGATTCACCCGTGTAAATGTACTTGAGCCATTGGAGGACTTTCCAGACAAATCTAAGTTGGTGAAGCAGCAGCACTAGCAGTACTGTAGCTCTGTTTTCCTGTCACCATTACAAAGTAGCTGTACTAATCTACTTTACAGTCTGTCAACAGAGGAGTAATATACATATATATATATGTGTGTGTGTGTGTCTGTGTAATATAATGAGATCAAAACTGCAAAGACAAACAACCAGAACTAAAGTCTTGTTTATTGACACTACCAACATGTGGTTTGTCTAAATGGCCACATGTGAGACTTGAAAAGCAAAGAAACTGTGTTTTCTGCTATAATGATGTTTTGCTTAAGAATTATTCTTTTATTTTGTCTTCCTTAACTAGATAACACATTTAGTCAGTTACTTAAGAGGACTTAAAGACGCTCTGATTTATGTGATTATAACATCTTTAATATTATTCTGGTGGCACAAGTTTTTGAGTGAATCCCAGTGAAATTATTCTTCCACCCCTTTCATACTGGAGTGTTTTATTTGCTTTGGGGTCATTGGTGTGCAACATCTGTCACAGGCTGATCTCTTGTTGTCACCATTATTAGCAGAGACTCCAGTCTGCAATCTAGTTCAATCCACTTCACGGCTAAACCAGAGATAAAGTAATCAGTTTCACCTCTTCACCTTCATTTGTCCACACTCATGCCCCTTCTCTTTCCTCCACTAGTCCACATGTGCATGCTTTCTATCCCTTCCTCTTTGCCTTTTCTTTCCCTTTCTTTCTTTTTTGGGGACTTAAATGATGTTTAAAATGCCAGTTCACTAAAGTCAGGCAGCCTACAACCCACATATGACCCTGTTTGAGGGCAGAGTCGTGAAGGAGAGTCAGCCGAAGTGTATTGACTCATTCAGACAACAGACACAGGTTTGACCCACGTCACAATGTTGGTCTGAATGGGGGAGAAAACCATATTGGAAGTTAAAAGTGTATACAGCTGTTCCGAATGCCAGAGACAGTGTCAAAAATAATGAAAATGTAAAGATTGCTACCTCCAAAATGCAACTCCTGTTTACAACATGGGAAGTTGTGTACATGACTCATGAACTCAGAGATTCCAGAACATTTTCACTTACAAGGTCACGAATATCACAAGAGGGTGGTGTCAATATGACCTCTTCTTGTGAACACAATAAACATGATCTTTTTTGAAGGCTGCAAGAGTGAAAAGAGAGATCTTGAGAGTGAACAATGCTGCTCTACACCTGACAATCGCTTAGTGAAGTGGGCAAGCATTTTGGATTGTTGCAATTGGATTGTTACAGAAATAGTTTGGACGCAGGCCCGGTCCGATTCTGATGTCTGAAAGGTGAGGGGAGAAAGGGTTTTAGAGGTTGTTTGACCATCCGTCCCATTTTTCTGTAGGAGTGTACCAACATGTGTGTCTTCAGGTGGAATCAGTAGAAAAGGTGGTGTAGTGTCATGCATTGCTGCCTAACTGTCTTTTTTGAAAGGCTAACTAACGATTATACAGATTATCAATCAATCTGTAGATTATTTTCAGGATTAATCAATTAATCGTTCTCAAAATGCTCATCACAGAGCCTTCAAATTGCTTTGTTTGTCCAACCAACCGATGGAAACCTAAAGAATCTTGATTTATTATTATAAAGGACAAAGAAAAGCAGCTGTTAGCGTGACTGCACAAGTAATTATGTTTTACTGGACTTGAAGGATACTGTCATAAGTGTAACATGGCTCCGTTAAGGAATAAGGCAGTGTGTAAAGTGTGTGCAGCATGCAAGTGATGGAGAGCAAGCAGTAGACATGTAACAGTGCTCCTAGCGGAGCAGAAACTTAAACTTAGCAGTCAGTTGTCAATCTGGCAGTAAATAGACAATACAGGTTACAGTGGGTCAATAAAAGCTGGAATTTCTCAAGACCAGAAAAGTCTTGTCTGTTTTTTCTCAGCTGCTGAAAAAGTGACAGGCGTTAACCCCGAAGTAAACTGAACAGGAATAGTTAACATTAAGCAAATGCCAATATTAGCTATATTCTATTATATTAGCAATATTAGCTAATGCTAATGCTAGTGGTGGACCTTTTCCCTTACGGAAGGGAGACTTGATAGAGGCTTTCTTCCTGATGGTAATGACCTCAACCCTAATGGAGTTATTGTGACAGCCCTATTGCAAACTAATTTTCTTTTGATTGACTAATCAAAGAAAAATCAAAGTGTTGCTGCTCTACTTTTTTGATACGACCACAGAATGGTTTCAAATGGTACGCATAGTGGCTTTAATATTCATGAAAGTCCAACCTTTGTTAAATCTTTGACCATCAGTTTGATTGTCGTTAATTTTGATGTTGTTATGAGAACCTGCTTATGACTGAAAAACTTAATGAGGTCACTTGTGTGTGTGTGCCTGTGCATGCTTGTGTGTACATGCGAACATGCAGTATTTGTGTAGTTCATATGTGGCAACAGCGACATATCTGGTTCTGCATCTGCCATGACGTAGGAGGGCGATTTTACCACGGTGCTAAGTGATTAGGTTGATCTCTGGGGAGAAGTTTAATTCTCCTCTGAGTAAGGGTGCCATTAAAATGCAATGACATGAGATTAATGCTCATCTTGTAAGTGACATTTACTTTCTCATTTACCGTGGAAATTGTCTTGCAATATTGTGTGCTGGGCCTTGTTTTGAATGCTGATGAGTTTCAGAAGCTGCTCAAAGTATTGTGCCGTGACAGTATGAAAAATGTTGGATGTGCTATATAAAGAGGAAGGGTATCTAGCTGAGTAAGGGACAAACAGTAAAACAAGACCATCAGCAAAACAGGACCATGAACTTTGAAACTGTGGTTTACAGTGCAGATCGCAAACATGCTGTATGTTGGATAAATGGCTGTCCTCAGCATTAGTAACGGAACTGCAGACGCTGATACCTGACCAGAAGTATGATATATAGTGCCACTGTTCTGAGGTTGCTTTTGAAAATGTGTAGTTTACTCACAGGATAGTGAGCAGGACAGACCTTGCCTTTATCCATCTTTTGATTTCCCGTAAGCTCCCATAAGGGAACAGACAACAATAGAACATCTTTATGTCTCAGGATTACTAAAACCCTGTACAGTGTGAAATTGATTACGCTCCTTGATAATATTCCTGTCTACGCCTCATATTCATCCTCTTTTGTACATTCTGACTCAGATTCCTTTTCTCTTTTTCTCTCTTACAGAGTGTCCGCACACAGCAGAACCCAAACTGTGCGTGTGTGTGTGTGTGTATACACGCTTGTGCGAGAGCCGGGGAGTACATACTATAAGTGTATGTGAGATGAGGAGGAACTAAGTGGCTACCACAACCACCCAGATCAGACAGCCTCCTGTGCTGCAAGATGGATTAGAGCCCCACACCTCAGGAGATCAAAGGTAGGAGAAGATGTTTGGTAATCAGCCGCCACTCACCTGCTCCATTCAATGACTGCATGGACAGAGTGAAGGAAAGAGGAAATAATGAATCTCAATGAGTTTAGGCTAAGGTCTCTGTGCTGTCTGTGTGCTGAAGGCTCGGACACCGAGGCCTGTCACATCCATTAAATGCAATATGCGAGTTCTGCCACAAGTGGCACATTTAAACAATAACAAAAGACATAGTTTGATGACGTTGTGAAGAAGTATGGGATCATAGGCGTTGTTATCTTTACTTTCAAACAACCTTAGTTGATGAAAATCTATCTGACATGACTCAGACAGAAATCATGTTCAAAGACGATGTAATGTTAAAGTTTTATTCACGTTACATTTAGACATGTCTGCTGACTTCCTTCCTCAGTCTTTGATCTGTCCGACATATCCCACGTTTTCCCAGAAGTTATAGCAACTAGCTAGTAGAAAATGCACCGTTACCTTGAGTAGATAATGGATTTCTCTGTTTGACCACTGTTAGAAACATTTGGGATAATATACGTACACAACTCAACAAAGTACATAACATATGCCACATATAGCTTTAACCTCATCATCTGTTAATATAAGAGGGACTAAAGGAAGTAATAGACAGTGCTGTCAATTGTCACTACATTTATCAGGCTTTCTGAATCCACTTTAAATAACTTTATCAATTTAAAAAAAACAGCTAGTGGTGATACACCCTGCATTGGATCCATGACAAAATATTTAACTTTTGTTAAAATTATTCAATTTTAAAGATGATCCACACGTTTCCAAAGATACCAAATGTGCCTTACTTAATTTAATGAAAATGTGTGTAAAATATATTCTCTTTTGATGTGATGCTGCATAAATGCAATATCAGATTTGAATATTTCACTCAAAGTAAGGATCATATACTAAGGGTAGAGATCTTTTTATCTTGGTGTGAGTGGACCCCCCCCACCCCACCCCCACCCCCGGGGGTTGAAGCAGAACTGCTGTCTTGATTTTGATTACGGTTTGTGGTTAATATGAGATCTTTTACTATGAGCTGAGATAAGTAGAATGTAGACAATTTTAGCTTCACTTCCTATGTTATTTAATGCTGTTCACAAGGTTTATTATTAGAAGGTATTTCAGCTCAGTTTATGAGAATTATTGCTCTCAGCAGTCTTTTGAGACTGTTAAACCAAACTCTGTGATAAAAGCTGGTGTTTTAAGGTAGGGCCGTATTTTCAATTATTTTCATAATTTATTTAGAAATAATTTATTGGTGGGAGGGCAACTTTGTGTTTTTTAGAAGCTGGGGGGAAACTGTTTTATAATCAGGATAGTCTCTGATGTCTACCAGTGGTCTACCATTTTGTCAGCCATTGCTAAACGTCTGTTGTTGCTCTTTTGAGTAAGAAATAACCGAGCCAGGCGAAACTAGCACCTCCGCTCTTACTGCTGTGATTAGTATGCTGTATTGCTCGCTCCATATATAAATAAAATCACTGCTGAATGCAACATGTCCAGGCAAGTGTTGACAGTAATTCTGGAAAATGCAGAACTAACTGAATCGGGAGCATAGGAGGCAGGTTAAGGAAAAATAAGAACATAACAAGAAGGTGAATGAGTTTGACATCACGAAATAATCCCCAGAGGACACTGAACATTACAGGCTGATGATATACTTAACTGTAACATTATAACACCTTTCAGGGTCAAGTTTTCCTTTGAGCTGCTTGAGAAGAACTTGCTGCTAGAGAAATCATTGTGGTCACTGTAATTAAATGGCTAAAAAGATATTTTCTGCAAGGCCAAATTAAATCTATGTCCCCAGTTTGAAAAAAAAAAAAAAAATTAAAACTAACATGTGTCACTGCGACCTTACAGTGACACACTCTCCGTTCTTTTCAGTGGGTGCCACTATGCGTAAAAAAGGAAAAATGGTTTTCTTTCATCATCACAAAATGTTTTTACAGCACTATACATGTGACGACAAAAGCTGCTTATTGGACTATAATTCAGCACTGTTTGCGTGAAAGGGGATTATTTTATTGAGATTTCTTCAGGCGAGAGGGTTTTGTCCATCTAAATAAAATGGATCCATAAAAAATGCATTTTCTCTCCTTTTTACCAGTTTCCCCTCCTGAATGGTCTCAACAAGCCAGGCAGCTGAACTTTTACCTTCAGTTACCTTCACTTCTCCATTTTCTGACCAGCAATTTCAAGATGACTATTTTTTAGCAGACATTTCCTGTGCTTGCTTGTCTTTTTAAAGAAGCACTTTTCCTGGATTTCTTTGTTTTTTGTTACAGCCATTGTGTCAATCATTCCACACTGTGTATAGAAATACAGAAACTTTTTATCATCATATACCTTAAAACAGGTTTTCAAAATGGGAAGCAGGCCTCCCCAGGGGAACTCCAAACAGTTTCAGGGAGGATCAGTGAATGTAAGTGAAAAAATATCACATTACTTGTTACACTAGTTATCAAAAGGAGATCACACAGAATAGCCGATGTGTGTGATTTGTTTCAGGTGGCTGTTCAGAGGTACAGCTTTGTGGACTGTTTTTACCCACCAGGCATTTTTTAATGTATCAGGTTCAGTCTGAGGTTATGTCAACCAACAATATTAGGCCATCTTACCTCAACTGTTGAGTGTCTTTGGCAGTGGTCCCCAGACTTTTCTGGCATGTCCCCCTTGAGAAGTCGAAAAAAGTTCACTCCCTCACACCCCACAATTATTAATCATTCATCATTAATCATCATTAATAATTGAGGAAGCAACTGATTACAAAATGATCAAAGCAAAGCAAAGTTGAATTTTTGTGAAATAAAGGTGAGCATGATGGCGTCAGCAAACTCTTGCTGGTTTATTTTTCCTGAATAAATCATATTCATTTAACTTTGTTTCACTCTATATTTCTCCCCTGGTCATCCATCTCAGATTCCAGATCCCATTGCTTACTTAGCTTACTTTGTCCTCTCCATCTGCCAACATTTATACATGTCAGCTTCATCAGACATTTGTTAACAAGTTATTTATATTTAACCACTGTAAGTCTATCTTAATAGTCAAAAAGTTTCATTTGGCATATCAAATTAACATATCAAATGACCAGATTCATACACTAAGGCTTCGCCAATATTATTTACCTCGGTATTTTCAGCATGCAACATTTTACATGTCACAGTATGCCTCCCTTTTGCCAGTTAAGGGCAGTAACTCATTAGTAGAATGAATTAGCAGAAAGCACTAAGTGGATCTTGCCAAAGGGTGAGCCCACAATGATATATGAAATGTGTGGTATAACTTGTTTATAATTGTTTGTTAATGATTTATAGTGTTTACAGCCTAATTAATAACGTAATTATAAACCTTTTATAAATCATTTATAAGGGTAGTCTTTTTGTAAAGTGGTACTTTGTGCAACTTCAGACATGTGTCTGCATATCAAGCTAACCTACATGTGCTTTTAAATATTGGAAATGTTCAAATTGGAATGAATAGTGTGAATAGTGTGCAGCAGCATTTGAGCAGAACTTCAGCACTTTGGATTAATCTCCTAGTTCAGACAGGCAACAGAGAGTTTGAAATGGCTATGTGTGTTGTAGGCGTGTGGATGTGTGTAGTTGTGGCTGCAAGGCTGTCTTATGTGTTTCTGACCACAAAGCTATTATTTTGAAGGCCATCCTTCTATCGCCTGCTCCCACAGTGTCTACTTGTGTTTCTTGTCATGGCCTCAATACCAACTCCGCTGACAATATTCATAAGGGGTTCACCACTATATACATAGCAATAGCTACAAAACCCAACATGTCTGTAGATGATAACTTCAAAGTTTCAAAAATGCACATAAAGGTGCACTTGATTCTACTACCTGCAAAAACAAGGCAAGTCAAACCAACTTGTTTGTCTTGGTAAAAAAAAAACAACATGAGAGAAATGAAGTGAGAAATGCAGACAAGCAGAAAGGAAAGGGGAGAAGGACAGTCTGGTCGTGTCATATTGTGAAATGTTCAAAAAGCAGTGAAAGAAACCAGGTCCTCCTGTTTATCCAGCATCATTGTAACAAACTGTCATAACACCAGAGTCATTTTCAAAACCATGGAATATGTAATTAACTCTTCTCTTAGTCCACAAACTCCTGTTATCTGTGAGCAAACTCTGTCCTCCTTCACAAAAAAAATTAATGGATTTGACTTTGCAGATTGGTCATGTCACCTGCAGTCCTTCTCTACACCGTGACCCCTCTGCCTTTGCTCAGTCACTTCGTGGCCCTTTCGTTGTGCACTATAAAAGACACAATTTCAAAACTAAAACCCTCATCAAGTCCTCTTTTATATGTTATGCCTGCCAGATTTCTGAAGGTTTTTAAGAGTGTTGGCCCCATTTTTTTTTATCCATTTTAAAATAGCTCTCTGTCCATTGGCTGTGTTCCTCCTGCCTTAAGCACACAGTCATGCACCCACTTCTGAAGAAACCTATCCTTGACACTCTGGATTTTAACAAATTTAAACCCATTTCTAAATAACCAGTTTTAATTGAAAGTTCTAGAGAAGATTGTTTTCTTAACAAAAAAACATACAAAACAAGTTGTGAATTAAAAACATAATTCAGAACTTGTTTTTTTTTTTTTGTTTTGTTTTTTTTTTTTTTTTGTTTTTTGTAAATAAATAATCGGAATATCTTTGATGAATTTCAGGTTTCTCCTAGGATTAGGCAATATGACCAAAATCTTCTATACTGTACTATACTGATACTTCTATACCATCACATTTCTCTAGTTTATTTTCAATATTATTATTGTTATTATAAACAATAATGTTGTGCTGGCATGAAAATATCATTTTATCCATTATTCTGACACCCTAAGAACAGGCAGAACATTTCATCATGTGATGCTTTCTGTCCTCTTTTCCTCTTTCTGCTTTCTCCGTGAACTGCCTTGCACATATTTTTTTGTTTCTGACAGAAATGGCTCACAAAAGCTGCAGAAATTGTGTATTTTTAGATAAAGGTGCCAGACTGGACCCTATAGCAAATGACTGAGTGTGTGAGAGATTTTTTTCCACTGCTGTTTATTTAGAGGACAGGATACATGGAGGCTTCCCTCCAAAAGCTACCTGCTGTGCTCTGTTAAGACAAAAATCAAAAAGCATCACAGGAGGCTTATAGGTGAATACTGAGAGGATCTGGATTTTGCCCAAACCATCAACAATCAACTCAGCATGTTTTCATACAATCAAAGGGTGTTTGAAGCACAAGGTATCACACACATCCTGGTTTCTCCGAGCACAGATTTTCACAGTGATCCCTTGTCTTTTCCACATTGGTGTAAAACTCTCCTCTAAATCCATTTCAAATTGATTTGAAAGCATGCAGATTTCACGTGTCAGTGCTGGTCTTACACCAGATAGATAGGTTCAGTACATACAAAAAATGATGGATAACATGTCTCTACCAGAAACTTTTCAGTTACTGCAACAAAAGAGAAATACATGCTCACACACATGAACATGTGCACACACTCCTCAGAAAGTAATGCTACTTATTTAGCCTATGCCATATTACAAACTCTTGAGTGTGCCAGTGACAGAAAAACCCAATTCATATTCATATGCAGGATAACACACTTTTCATATTTTTAAGCCACCACATCCCCCCACAGGCAGCTCCAGTGTGATGTGAATACAAATGCCAGAACACACAGTATGCTGTAAAGACATTGAATTTCTCTGAGGCACCAGTGCCCTGTGAAATCTAATACTGAAGAATTTGACTTTTTACTGACTTTGGCTCAACGAAGTGTTTTGAGGAGAATTTCATTGCCCACATGTGCAATCTTGCATGAGATGCAAGTATTGAATATCACTCTGCTGCAGATGGTGTATTATGGCCCCTCAGTATGTGTCAACCGTGTCAATATTGCCACTGGGTAAATCCCAATGCTGAGCCTTACTGGAACTGTTGAACTGGTTCTGGTATGTCATGCTCATAAAACTATCATTGCTGCACTTTGTTTACTGCACCACTGATGCTCCTGCCACTGCCCCGTAGCAGATTCTTCTTTACCTGCTTAGCAGAAGGACAGTGCACGTCTGATGAACTCAGTCCCCTCCTTCCAGGAGAAGTTTTATGTGCTTTGGTGTGTGGGTAGCTGGAGATTTGTGTGTATGCATGTGTTTAATGAGCTGTTTGTATTTGTGTGTTGACTGAATTCATGAGTCTGCCTCAGTCTGCTCCTGTCTGTGTTGCCGCTGGGCCACCTGCCTTTTTCCTGCCTCCTTTCCTGGCTGCTCCTGAGAAGTAGAGATAAGGCCCACTGATGTTTGTCTGCTCCCTGGCAGATTACTGAGGCAGACAGGTACAAGGACTCTGGCAGGCAGCTACAGTATACTGGAGGCCAAAGAAGAACTTGTTTGGGATGCCTAAGCTGACCACAGCACCAATCCAGCTTGAATGCCATCTGGCTTCTTTAGACGTGCTGTTGCTGCTGAGCTAATTACTGTTCAAAGAGGAACACATATGAGTCAATGTGGGAAATAACCAGAAACTTCTTTGAACTAGGAACTTTAAATGACAGCGAATAATGAAACATAATGTCACAGATTCTCCTTTGATAAATAATAAATGGGATGTTATCAGTAAATCCTAATTGCATAAATGAAGAATGCAGTTTAAGTCTCTGGGTCATCAGCATACTGGAAACACAATAAATATACTGAAAGACTCTCCATCTTAACATGTAGTAATTAAAGTCAGATTTTATTTATATAGCCCAATATCACAAATCACAATTTGCCTCAGGGGTCTTTACAGTCTGTACAGTGTGTGACACCCCCTTTCCTGTTGACAGAGTAGGGAAAACTCTTTCTGCAGCACTCACAGACAGAGAGCTGAGGACTGTGACTAAGAATGCGATGTAACTGTTGGACGCTACGTTTTCATGGAGTCCCACCCTTAAAACATGCGCGCTGTATTGTCTGCATTGTAGATGCTGTCTAGTATGCATTTACAATTTTTTTTTCAAGATTCATAATAGATAAAAGGGATAAATAATTGAAAAATACTTATAAAGAGGAGCTGCCATTACTAAACTGGTGTGCTTTATTGCACTGTCAAATCAGTAAAAATAGGGCTTACAGTTGTCATGCGTTTGTTTTGTGAAAGACTCAGTAGAAGCTATAATTTTGTTGCTAAAAATCACACTGGATGCTCAATTTTCTTGAAAAGTTGATAATGTAATGTTGATGGGGTTTCTCACAGTGACATCCTTCACTGATGGTTAAGAATAGAAATTTAGCAAAGTAAAAGAAGTATTTTTTTTGTGAGTGGGTGATAAATTAGGAGAAACTTTCATAAGTGAGGACTTAAGGAAAAAAAAGCTGTTAAAAGAGTTGTGTGTAAGCATGCATGTGTGTCTGTAATGACTGAGCATACTTGCATGTGTGTCTTTCGTATGTTTATCCCTGGAGCAGCAGGCTGTGAACACTCAATGATTAAAGCACACGGTCATTGTGGAACTGCCTCATTAGGCCCTTTCTGCTCCTGGGGAGAACGTTTCACAGGCTTCTTGGACATAAAAGTGGTGTACCTCTTACTTCACTGACAAAGTGAGGCCACAGAGGGTAAGAAAGAGAAAAGAGCTCAAATGGTGTTACTGGGAGGTTTGGTCTGGGTGCCAAAAAGATCAGGGGAATCATCGGCATCATGACTTTGTCCCTCTGTACAATATAGAGGTTTATTTTCTCAAACCAAAGTACAGAGGTTTCCTGCTGAAAGGTTCTGTTCAGAAAAGAGTGGTGGAGTGAGTTGAAAATAGCGTAGAAAGGTTGATGTGTGGCAAAAGGTCATACAGAGGGGAGCAGTGAATTAGGTAAAAGTGTGAATAAGGGGAAGGGGGTCAGAGTGTAAAAAAAGGGATTATAAATGGATCACAGGGATTTGAGAACATCTGTTTCCTACATAAGTATTATATTACAGTAAAAGCTATTACCATGCTTAGTCCCTTTTATCAGACATTATGAGCTTATGTCATAACAAAGAATCCAACTGCAGCTTGCTGTTTGTGTTATTTAAAACTCCAGAGTTATTAGATCAGTGCTGTCTTGCTTAGCTGTCTCCATCTCTCTCACGCGGACCCATTTTCCCCTCTTTGTGTCCATTGTTTCTGTTTGATTGACTCGTGTTTGATCAGAGCTGTTTAAATAGTTGTCTCAATATTTATGCGGCCAATTGTGAAGATGCCGTGTGATTGTGGCCCAACTGGCAGAATATAAATTGTTCATTGCTCTCCACACCATGTGGTAGACAGGTCCATCCACATGTCTGACAGCTCTACTGGAAAATGAAATTAGAGGAAAGAAGAGAGACGTACGAGCAGGAGCAGAGGACAAGGGATAATACATGATTCACACGCAGTAAGCCTTGGCTGTGTAGCACATCGAATATACATGGGGGAGAAAGCGAAGAGGGGATCTAAGGGTTTAGAAAGAGTTAAGAAGCGGAGTTTTACAAGGTGAAGTACAGCTTATGAAGGGAGCTCTGACTGAATTAGACAGTGTAACTGCAACTGAGAATCACTGACTGACAGATTAGCAGAATGACAAATGATTTATTTAAGAATACGTCTGAAATAGCAGCACAGCTCTGCTCTCTATGTTTGCATTTAAAAGTTGTAGAGCATACTGTACATGAGAAGCAGCTGCTGAACATGACCTCCAGACTGAAGCATTCTCAACATCCAGTACAGACTCCAGGTAGAACAACCTGGTTTACTGTGTGATTCATTTATTGTAACTAACAGTGAACCATCTTAAATAGAATTGGACAACATAAGGGTGAAGGCTGCAGTGGCTTGTGGCACTTTTCAGCTTGCAATCAGAGGCAGCATCTGGCCAGTGAATAGCAGTCAGAAGTTACGATATCTGTTAGATGCATAGAGCTGCCAGTGCTTCAATAGACCGCTCTGTTATGGTAATGAGATAAACTCTACTTTAGTGTACACTGAAGTGCTGAACTTTTTTATTAGAATGGGTGCTGCAAAAATGTTTTAGTATAAAGCTAGGGTCTGTGACATTGGAGAAACCAGCAAGAGTAACTTAAATTTAGAAAATATCTTATCAGATAATCCCATCCCCTCCTTTTAGGCCTCCCTCGAAAAGGGACTCCCTCGATACACATGAACGCGCGCTGCCTGACTGCTGCTAGAGGACAGTTGCTGTCCATATCCAACTTCATGTCACATGAAAGAAATCGCCTAACCTTATCATAATTAACATTAATAATGAGCATAGATGAAAGGAATGATTAGAAGGGGTTATAACAGGCCTGCGACAGACGAGTCAAGTATTTTTTCAAGTCTATAATTTGACTTGTGCTTAGGTACGCATTACACTATGTAATCTTCTTAGTTACTTTTAAAAACATAATTCACTACTAAATAGGTGTACAGATTGAATTAATATCCCAGCCTTTGTTGCCAATAAGGCTAAATGGACCATTGAAACCCATAACATCTGGATGGAAAGAGCAGGGGCACATGTGGAGAGGTGACTATGACCACTGAGCACAACAGAGCAGGAGTTGGGATTAATTTAGACTGAAGATCTGGAGAAACAAAAATCCCTTTTGATGAATGCTGCTGTTTAGGGCTGCAACTAACAATTATTTTCATTATTAATCAATCAGACGATGATTAAATGATGATTATGAATGATTATTTTCTATCTTTAAGAAGGCTTATGCCAGAGTATGTGAGTTAAGTTTGCTATTTCGTTTGATTATTTCTGTCACTGCAGGACAGGGATGGAAAACACCAAACGCAGCAGGTTACTCTTGTTAGACCCTCTGATGATGGAGGCTTTGCATGGTATTCATTCATACATACATTACTTTTTGTTAAAAAAGACCAAGCAGCATTTCTTCAACGCTTCACCTTTGGGTGTTACACTGTATATCCTGTTGTGCAGCTTTGTCAGCGTTATTAAGTGCTGTTGGGCGTTATCGGGGCACAGCAGTGCATAATTGGAAAATCCAAACCCATGAAACATAACCATAAGGTCTTCTCCACCACTTGCGTCACTGTTATTTATGAATGTGCACAGTAATTTCTTCTATCTGGTCCCCTGAAGTATATAAAAGATTAACAGTTTAACTCCGTCGACTGTCATAATTCACTGGTTTTGTTGGTTTTCTTCTGCTCGTATTTCTGTAAGTTGAGTCAACGGCCATGTCTGAGTTTACTGTGAACTACCACATCGCCTGTGGAATGGCAATGAATATCCTCTACAGGTATTCTGTCTGAGATCAAAAACAGAGAGAAGGACAGGAAGAGATGGAGGAGTTTCAAGGAGACGTAAAATAAGAGATAGAGAAGAAAGCAGCTACCAAGTGAGAGAAGAATTAGAGACTGTTGGTGTGAGGCGCAGCAGTAGAGAATAAGAGATAATAAGGAGTAGAGAGAGGGCTTCAGAGACAGAGACAAGAGGAGACTGTCAGAGGATTTAGCAGGAGGAACTGAGGCAGGGAGAGAGACATGATACCTCAGATATTAGAAACAGTATGAGAGGTAGGGAAGGAGTTGGATGAGCGAGTGCAGCGGGCAAAGTCACCGCAGCATCTCCAGATACGATCAGCGCGAGAATGAAGGGCAGCGGCGGGTAGAGAGGCTAGACGCGACAGCTGGCTCCAGCGGTGTGTGGCGAGGGGTGGTATTGTTTCAGCTTTTGTAGACGCTCTCCAATCCCATTTACAAATTGGAAGGACCAGCAGTCACAGTCGCACAGAAACTGGCTGCTGTCACTGGGTAAGCTGGCTGATGGATGGGAACACTTTGCTTGGCGGATCTAATGATAATGGGGCAGAAGAGGTCAGAGTTGGATTATGACTGTCTGGGGGCATGAAGACAGTGGTGCTGACAGAGCTCAGACTAGTTGATAAAACCACTGCGTTCCATTTGATTCTGCTGATAATTGACTGGTTATGGCTGGTTAGAGGTATTAATGGGTCCAAAAATTGGATACACATCCTAAGTCCAGATCTATTATGAAATGTCCAAAGGGTGCACTCAGTATGCTTTGTATGTGTGAAGCAATAATACCTCTTTAACACTGGGTTTAACTTATTCAATTTCTAGCCAGAAAATTGCTGCCTTGGTAGAAAATACAATCTGTACTTGTCAGCAGCAACATTATAAGAGAGGTGCGGGATTAGGAAATCACTGCGAGATAGTGCAATAATTTTCCTAAATAACACAATTTGGAGAAAGTACTATGTGAAACAGTCTGTTTTATACGATGAGACAACTGTGAACAGGGGATTTCGGTCGGCTGTGCTCCTTGCCATGAGGGGAATGGAGCACACACACAGAGTAGCCAGGCACAGCTTAGTGCACACAGAGCAGCGAGAGGATTTGTCTTGCGACTTTGGTTCTGTCACAGTCTGTGTATGCCTGAGATGCATGCTGTTAAAACTAGAGCTAATCTACAGCTATACAGCTGATTCCTCTGGTATTTTAGGGAGCAGGTACTCCAGAGATCCTCGGTCTGGTTCCATATGACATGGGAAGTACCTAAAATCTGTTCATTTATAATGCTGAAGATGCACGAACAGTGCACAAAATCCTTTGTTTGGTATGCACTATACCTCAGTTTTGGGGTCTGTGGTATGTTATTGGTGCAGCACTAAAGGAAATAAACCCTTTTGTTATTTGTTTATTTATTATTTTGGAAATGAGGACATTAAACAATGAGTATTTGGACATAATCCTTGGTCTAAAAATGAAACTACTGAAACACTGGCAGAAAAGTAAAGTAAAATGTCAACATGCCAGAAATGCTCCATCATTGCAAAAGACTCCAACCTGCTATTCTCAAATGTGAGATGAATTCAAAACGTGTTTATTAAGGCAAGTGCAGATTATTTATCAATCAACAATTAGAGTCAACAGTGCAGTTTAAGGCATAGACATGCCATTGAACAGTTTTGCTTAAGTATTTTTATTAAACATGGTGTACTAAACCAAAGGAGGCCATGTATAGATCCAAACGTCAAATACCAAATGGTTTTGGGGTAGGATTGTGCCGTATAGTTTGAAGCTTTGAAGCTGTGTTTGCATGTCTATTCATTCTTTATGAACCAGTTTTTTCTGCACATATCAGACATTTATATGTCAAAAAGAAACGATCCAACAGAGACAATAAAGAAACAAATGAAAACGGAAAAAACTATGCTGAGAGTTCTCTGTTACATTTTGCTGTCATTTATGGTTGTGCTATAGCTTCTCAGTACTCTCCTCTGTGTTTAACTGAGGGTGGGGCTCAGCTCCTACACACACACACACACTCACACACATACTCAGAGCAGAGCCAGAGAAATAGAAAAGCTATATTTCCACTTGCTTTGTTCGCAGTGTTTTGTTTTTACACAACCACAGTGTGCTTGTTGAGCTAATAGCAAAGTGTTAGAAATTGTGAGGCTATTGTTGTCATGGAAAGAAAACACATATGCAGTGTTTTTTTTTCTCTCAGCACACAAGTGCTTCACCTTCCAGCACTTTTCTGTCCGAGTGAAAAAGCTATATGGACACAAGCCCCTTATTGTTTTGATTACATCATAAAATGTGATGACATTCAAATCTTTGTTTGAAAACCTCAACAGAAGCTTTTAATTTTAAAAAAAGCATTTGGTGTGTTCCTAGTTTAGGACAACTACATGTATCCCATTATGTCTTTTTTCAGCGCCTACAGAAAATTTTATTTCTGTAGTTTTATTGTTGCTTTTGCTTTCAGCCGTTCCCTCATAAAGCCGTTCTCTCAAAAGCTCATGTCATTTCAAGACTAAATTAAATGCAATGCTTGCCTTTGGAACTGCAAGCTAATACTGTTACACATTAATTTTGCCCCCAGAAATCTCTTGACTCTTAATAATCAAGGAGCGCATTTGTATTCAACGCTGTCACAGTCCGTGCTGTAGCGAATGGAGAGTTGGGATGAATGAGCACAGCTCACGCGCCATATTTCCGCTCTCGCTGGGCTTTTAGTTTTCACTGAGCCGTGAACGGCTCTCCCATGACACCACAGGTAGAGAGCATCTGCGAATGGCAAAGAGACAATTTGCTGTTGAATAACCCTGGTGTTTGCATGTGAGTGACAGGTCCTTATCAGAGCTCCCGCTGGCTGATCAAAGTTGAAAAGGGGTCAGGCTGAATTAAAGACTAGCTAATTAAAATGTCCAGGGAACATGCCAGCCCTCATTTCATTTATCTCCTCGAGCTCAGTTGGGGAGAGAAAGAGAGAGGTGAGATGTGGGGAAAGGCGAGGAAAAGGAATAAAGGTGTGTAATCCCACAAGTTGAGCTTCATCTGATACTAGAGGAGGATAGATTATTCAACAGTCTCTCTGTGTGTTTGGAAACAAGCAGAGATGTGCTGTTCTGTGATATCCTGGTTCAAAAGTCCCACCTGTGTGTGAGTTGATAGGTAGATGTGGCTTTAAGCAGATGAATTTGGTAGGTGTTTGGTGAGAGTTTGTTCACCTGAAAGCAGAGTTCAGTAGATGGATGGATCCAGGCCCCAGGCAAAGAAGCAAAGCATGTAATGGGACATCCATAAAAGACCTATTCTGTTTTGAGCCTGCTCTCACTTTGTCTCTGTGGCAAGGCCTTTTCTAAATCTCCCATTTTCACAGTCTGTTTGAGAACTCTGGGCTTGGTGGTGTGTGTTTGTGTTTGTGTGTGTGTGTGTGTGTGTGTGTGTGTGTGTGTGTGTGTGTGTGTGTGTGTGTGTGTGTGTGTGTGTTTTGTGTGTTTGTATAGGGCATTATGACTGTTTCATGGGTAGTCTGGAGACTGGGGTTTTCTCTTTGGAGGTAGTTGGGGTTTTGGGTTCTTAAAACCAAATTATGCATTCACTCACAAATGAGGAGAAAAAGTCTATGCTAAAGGGCATGGCTGACTCTGTTAGAATGAGATATGAAATATCTGTGTGTTCTGTGGCATATAGCCTAGTTTTTTTATTATTATTGTAAAAACTCAAGTATAACAGCATATTACAATTTGAAAGGAAAATCTCAGCTGAGCACTCATGTATTTGTCTGGTGAAGAGCTGAAATGATCAGGAGATTAATTGACTAGTTGGCAGAAAAAATGCCAATGTATTGCTATTTTCCAGAGGTGTGAACTCGAACTCGGAAACACAACAACTTCCAGCTTTCTTAAACATCTGAAGTTGCACAAAGAACAGGAAGTTGAGGCTCTGTTGTTAAATGACATTATGTTTGGTAAAGAGCAACTTATGACAAATTCAGGACACAAAACTCAAAGACTTGGGTCTTGTCAGTTTTGGCTTGGGACTGGAGTGCAGAGACTTGAAACTTACTTGTGACTTGGTTAGTACAACTTTTAAATCCAGAACACTGATGAAGATAGTTTTATTCAGCGTGTCAAACTATAATGAAATACAGCTGAAAAAAAAAAAAGCACTCAATCAATAATGTCAATGTACCTTAGGTGTGAGAGCTTGTGCCATCAGGTTGTCTAATATTCTAAGTGTGTGTTCTTTCACACCAGAGTTTTTGTTGTGAAGGTGTCTGAGGCTGACTGACACTGAGAGCGAATCAGCCTAATGAGATGCCATGTTGCTCAGTGGAAATGATTACCTCAGGAGGAGAGGCATTAGATTGATGAGGGCAATCTTTGCCTCTGTCCCTGAGATGCACCAGTGCCTCCACCACCACCACCATCACCATCACACTGTTTAGACGGAGATAAGTCACTCCCTCTCAGCCCAAATGACCCGTAACACTTCCTTGGAGATTTTAAATGGAAAGGCGGAAATATCTTGCCCTACCACCTCAGCTTTAGGTAAGAAAATCAATTTAAGTATGGTGCTGCCTTCCTAGAAGTCCAATTTCTTAATGTCATCAGTCACAGCTTGCCTCTGCACGTGCTGATCACCATGGTAACCTGATGTTACCCCACATGACTGGAGTTACATCTGTATTGATCTTCACTATCTGAGCCCAGTACTCTAAAAAAGATTAAAGGATCCTTTTTTCTGAAAATGCAAGTAGGACGTTTTAGATGTGCAATAAAGATGTGTCACACGCCAACAATTAAGGCGTGTTTCTCCTCTAAAATTTTAATGCTGATTAATCAATAACTGAGGTTATTGATGCAATAAAGGATGATTGCTGAATGTCCCATTTGTTAGTGTTTTGCCCAACCTTCTCAGGGTGATTGCCTCCAAGGAGGCTTAGAGACCCATTAATCAGGACTTGGTTGATCGCTTCTCAGGTCAGCAGTGATCTGAGGGGGAAGCTCCTGGAGGTGAATGCAGCAGCAGTTTAATAGCTCACAGTGGACAAGCCATGAAGCCAGGAGATTACAACAATAGTAATAATAGGAGTTGTGTGCTCCTCAGGAGTGGGAATGTGGTCAGGTCACGCAGATTGGGAGATTTCTGATCTCATTTTTGTGTTTGACCATATATTATTTTAGCTGACACACAGCTCACCACTTAATCACTTAAACAATATTAGAATATACTGTTGAGTTGAGTTGAGTTTTTTGGTGCAGACATCAATTAGATTGATTATGGGGAAGGGTCTAATAATTACCCGCAAGACTAATCACCACTCTTATTCTAGATGTAGTGTGACAATGGTCGAGTGGGTGGTGGTTGGACACTGACATCACCTTCAGGAGGTGTAAGAAGAACACAACAGGGCACTAACTGGACTGATAATAGGGGATTGTGATTAGTGATTTAGACGAGTGGTAGCTTTAGGGTACAGCTAGACCGAGCGTGACAAGAAAAGTGGAGCCGCTGCCTCCCTGTCATTTTGGACTTTAAGTTGTGAATCCCTTGTGTGAACTTTTTTTGGGGGTCGGGGCGACAACTGACCTAAGGTATGATTTTACCCTAAAATTCATGCCTGAAGAGACTGTCTCTTTCCTTTATCTTTTGGTAATCTGTAAAAAGATCGCTGAGATTTCTTGTTGATTCTATTTGTACAGGAAATCATACGACAGCTCCTATTTAAGATTTTTTTTTCTGTTTTCATGGCATTTAAGCTGAATGAAAATGGATGGATGAATGCTCAGTGGGTTTAACCAGTGACCAGTCACATGTATACTCTCTACACTGATGTTTTGGGAATGAGACTCAGCAATCAGCTTTCTTACTGACTTGTGATTGGCCAAAGTCTCTTGTCATTGGACTTTTCTAATGCCTGAAAACAGAGCCAAGAGGAGGAGCAGAAATATACTTTTCTCTCATACCACTTGAATTACATTATGCTTAAAGGTTATCATGGAACGTTTGCCCAATGATGGGAAAAATAAACTACCTGGCTTTAACTGTGATATAAAACATAATTATTATACAGCTTCCACACCAGTCAAGCATTATTTGTGATCTTAATCTGAAACAACCAGGTATCGCACAGATTGTAGTAGGTGTTTAAAATGCCTTTTGGTGCAGTTATACTGTTAAGCTTACTCAATTGTGCGAAGTGAAGCTGTAAGAAGTTGCCTTTTGGATATTAATGTGATAGGATAATAGAGGGAAGCAGGGAAGTATATGAATGGATAAGAGCCAAGAGGTGTGGCTGAGAGGAAGTAATGAATGAAGGTGCAGAAGAGAGTGAATGAAGTTGCCTTCCTTATTGAACTTTTGCTAAGCTTTAACAACTGCTCTACCACTGGTGGAGCATCAACAAAGCCATGCACATCTGCTGCTGATGAGCAAAATGACCCCACTTACTCTAGAGTTTATTAAGTGGAATGACATTAGGGTAATAATTTGCTGTCCTGCTGCAAACCTTCCCAAACATGTTATACTTATAATTAATACATTAAAGGTCCAGTGTATTTTATTTGCAGAATATGGAAGAAATCGAATATAATAATCAGAGGTACATTTTTATTAGTGTATCACCAGAAAATAAGAATCATTGTGATTTCATTACCTTAGAATGAGCCATTTATATTGACAGAGGGCGTGGTGCCGCCATGTTAGACTGCCATGGTCCTATAGTAGCCCAGAACAAAAAAAACCAAACAAACACTGGCTCTAGATACAACCTTTCGTGTTCTACATGACACAATCCTTACTCACTCGTAGATTGCGGTTGCACCAGACTGCTTTGAATTGAAAATATGCAACTGTATGAATTTATTAGATGTTATCTTTAAAGAACATAAATGATTTACCTGAATTAATAATGTTTGTGTAAAAATCTGTTAAATAGTGACTCTAAAGGCCAAAATGCACTAAAGGCGTCTGACGCTTGCATTTTGAAGTACACCTGTTGTTCTGTAAATGGCAGAACATGCACTGAAAGCATCTTGACACGCATGAAACTGCCCTGTCAGTCGCACTCACACATGCTTGTTTTTATTTTGGAGTATCAATGAGGACCAGAGCTTTTTTTTCTGCACCTGCAATATGTATTTGGGGCAAAATCATAATATTACCGTACACTTCTGTGGTGTGTGATTTTTTTTTACTCCAAGTCCAATTTGTGTACTTTTAAATATTTAATTAATACTTAATTATTTCATGCTGATTACTAATAACTGCGAGGGAGGACAGAATGGCAGCAGAGGAGGGTGGGAGGGGGAGCCTGTGCGCCATTGAAGCTTCAATTGATGCACGTCAGTTGAAGCTTTTAGTGTGTTTTGGCCTTAAGGCCTTGATTATGTATAACAGTATACCTCGGGTTTATGTTGTCGGAAAATCATTTTTATAACTTAGACGATCATGCGTGACCCATCAGTGGCTGAGTATGAAATTAAACTCTGTTGTTGGGTATTCAGAGTGGAGTGGATGCTTAAGACGCTTGTGTTCTAGTGGTTTCTATTCTGCCTGTGCAAGATCTCACTTAGCATGCTGATCCATCTCTGCAATGGATCCTCGGGGAGACAGGAGGCACAGCTCTGAGGCCAAGGCTTAACTCTGGGATTTGATGCTTCACCTTCTCTCAAGTGTGCCTGCTCTCTATTGATACTTCATACAGTAGATGTTTAGAAACATTCTGCTTGAGGCGCTTATTAGCATCAACATTTTTATCAAAGCAGTGGGCTAATATATCAGCCGCAATCTTCTCTCTTCATATCAAAATTAGATCAGTGGTGTGGTAATCCTCAAAAAAGGCCTTATCTTTCCAGTTCCCACTATATCTCATGTTTGATAACATATTGTATTTCTAACATATTTGATATTTAACTGCCGTAACTTCTCTAAGTAACTTTATGACATACTGAAGGTAGCGTCACACTGTGTGGAAACAGTGTGAAAATTTAAATGTATAGGTCTTGCAATACAATAGTCATACCTGAGCTTTACTTAATTGTGTATCATGCAGGATTAGTCATTTGAACCATTCGAAGGCGGCCCTTCGACCTCTGCTCAATGAACGACACAGAGAGAGAGAGAAAGAGACGCAGTATTGATGGATAGAGCTAGAGAGTGAATCAAGTGAGGGAGTGACATTGGCGAAAACTAGCAGTCATTCAGAGAAATAAAACATTTGTGACTGTTTCACAGTGGTTACATTCTAAAACTAAATAAACATGTCCTGACAACCGGACAGCGCAGGATTTTGTGTAAATATAGTTGAAGCAACCTTTCATCCTGTTGCTGTGTCCTCAGTCTCTCTGCCTGGCCTGTGTGTGTGTGTGTATGTGTGTGTCTCACAGACAGACAGCTGAGGAGAGAGATGGAGACAGCGATGCATCCGTTGGTCACTATGTTTTTACAAAGTTCTGACCTCACAGCTTGCACATTGTTATTGGTTGGGGTTACACGCAACTGGACATACACAGGAATGTCTCAAATACAACCAAATATGAGAAAATAAGAAAATACAGGCAGAGGGCAGGGTCTCTGCAAATATAGACACCGACACACACTATTAAGAGGGATTATTATTATTATTATTATTATTATTATTATTATCATTATTATTATTATTATTATTGTTATGAGTCTGTACATTGATTTTTGTTCTTAAGAAAATCCTGCATAAAGTGAACACCCTTGTTTCAGCTGATCAGATTCATTCCATGAATCTGGCAAGGTTTATGTTGTTTGGCAGGAAACATACTGCTGCTATATGGATGTAGCAATAGTTTACCACAATTACTGTCAGTAGTAACCCACATTACTATTCACAGTATGCCATTAATAGAACCACTTTACATCCATGCTCAGAACTACTGATTCTTATCAATTTAGGCTCAATCAGTGTGCAGATATTTTTAGCCAGGCTAGCAGGATGAGTCATTGAATTGTCAATATTAGTCTGATGGGAGGTCGGTCCGTCCACCACTTTTATCCTGACTAAAATGTTTCAATAGCTATTGGATGGTCTCCCATGAAATTTTGCACAGACATTTATGGTCTCCATAGGATTAAACCTAATGACTTTGGTGATCCCCTGACTTTTCCTCTTGCACCACCATGAGGTTGATATTTGTGGGCATTAAGTGAAATAGCTCAATAAATATTGGATGGATTACTATGAAAGATGGCAATCATTCTTGTCCAACTTGTAATCATTTTGGTGATCCTCTGACTTTTCATGTAAAGCCATCATCTGTCCAGAGTTTCAGTTTGTCCAATTCTTTGTCTTGTTTTTCTTTTTTTTTTTTTATAAGTTGCTGTTCAGAGAGAGACAAATAATAAATATCCATCATTTCCCAAATTCTGTGGCTTCCATCAACTGCACATTGTGTTCATAATAGACGACAGGAGCATTTTCATTCCAATTCTAAAATTGAATGAGTCAATCTGAGATGCTGCGTGGTGACAGTCAGATTAGTGCAAGAGCCCATTTTATGTTTTGCTTTTCAGATTTGAGTGTTTTCAGAAGGGAGACAAGTCATCGCTTAAAAGTAGTTTTTCATTCCCTTCGGTATGTTTCCTGCCAAACAACACAGACGCAATGTCCTTGAGCTCCAAAGTTTCTCAGGTGAACAAAGGCAAGAGAGATCTCTCTGATACATTAGCCTTTGTATCCCCTCTTCACTCTCTTTCTAACTCTTGTTGCCTTTTTTTTTTTCCTTCTGACACTTTCTTTGTCTCTCCCACGCAAACACGTACACACAGCACTGTGTTTTCAAATTCCAGTGCTATTTATAGAGAATGTGCGTTCCCAAAAGTTCCCCCAGTGTGTGTTTAAGGTTTCACTGTCACTCAGAGTATAATACACACCTTGCAAATTATCAGCTCTACCTTGAGCTCCCAACAGTTGATGCTTTCGACAAATTTTACCTCTAGCTCCCAAAATCATCTACAGTAAATCTATTCATCGGTAAAATAATTGTTTAATTCAGTCTACTTTGGGTGACAGCATTTTATTAAAGGCTTTTTTGCACTATCTGCAGTCTGCTCTGTGTACCGCACCGCTCCTTTAGCATTGAGTGTCTAAAAATAAGGGAATTGGCACGCTGACCACCATAGAGTACATTGGCACAAAGACCTGCCATTAATTCAGAGCACTGAGAGGATTTCTAATGCCTTATTGAGTGTCTCCATTAATTTTATATCATACTTTTACAACATGTGAAAAGAGCATGGCCTAAAAACACATTTTGTTTTCATAATAAGATAAAGATGTCCAAAATTCTACATAGTATTTGTTTGTTTGTGTTTCAGTGACATCGCTTAGTGAGCATAAAAATATATAGGCATGTATGCATTAGGTGCTAATCTGGCTTTATGCATTGTATCTTCGTGGCAAATAGGTGCTGGTAGCTGATGTAAACTGCACTGCAAATAAACTTTCTCCAATTTTAGAGAGATCTAAAATATTCAAGAGCTATCTTCTGCCTAAAAATAGTAACTTTTGTCATATATTAAAAGAAAAGAGGGCCATGAGCTTTGGCAATGGTGCACCTCTGCCTTTAGACATCAACGGCATAATGTGTTTTTACAACATTGGTCTGATTTTTATAGTTTTGCTCATCATCTCTATTGGTTATGATGACATGTCACCCATCAAGTCTTATTGCAGAGATCTGAGGATGTGGTGACACTGCTAGACACAGCTTTAATTTTGGATTCCCCCCCAGGAGAGCAACATGAGTTGTCAGACAAGCATGCAGGTCTTAAACAAATTCTCTGTTAAATCCAATTATCACAATCACTTATTAGTAAACTGGAAAAAAAGTGAACTTAACCAAGTCAACAACAGCATTACAAATATTTGCATTGCTACAGACAGGACATAAACTTTGACAGGAGGTAGATGTGTAAAATGTAATAGACAGCTACTATAGTTTGGGGAATAACTTTAAGTTTACCTTTGATTGGTCTTTCAAAAAGTTAAGTTATATAATATGGTTAACATGTGGACTTCATTTAAAGATAGTTTTCCTCTAAACACATTATACGTGTTATAAAGTAGTTGCTGAATTGTGGAGTTAGACCATTAAAGTGTTTCCATGTTCAGGATTTTTTTGGGCAGGCCTGAAAGTGGGGCTTGATAATGCACTGATGTATGTTTCCTGACTCTATATAAGCTAGATTGCGTTAGGCATTTATCATTGGCAGCACAAGTGATGAGAAGACCAATTCTTTTCAGTAATCTAGTTTGTTTTGTTCACTCACCACGAGCAAAGTGACTTATGGACGACACCCAGTGCTAGGTATCCTTAAAGTGGTACCGATGCTATTAGATTACCTTTTTTCTACCTTATTCGTTCATCCCATCATGTGAATCAAAGCATTTCTAAAAAAATTTTTTTTTTTTCAGACGCCACATGTGTCTACTACTGTATAGCCATACTTTCACTCTTTTTTTCCTGACAACTCTGTCCAATAAACTGCACTCTACTTCACCACATCACTGACTGTATGGGTTGCAGCTGGTGTGGTGCGTTAACTCATGTTAACTCAAAAAATGTTTGTGGTAATTGGCTTCAAGCAAAGCCATACAGAGTTATTTTTTTTCTAGATCTGGATACTAAAAGGATCTTGGTAATGGGTTATTCGGTCAATATATGTGAGCAAAATGATATCACAGCTGAGGACTAATAACCAAGGTTATAAAAATAAGAACCTCTGTTGTAAAAAATAGGTTAACTAAAGAAATCAGGTGGGAGTTAAAAATAACCTCAAATATGGAATAGGCCTTTCACATCACCATCAAGATAAGATATACAGTCAAAGCTCAGTATGAAGGTGCCTTTTCACATGAATGAAAGGACCTGCGTGCCTTTGAATTTTGTTCTACCAGACACATTTTACACTTGTCACTTACAACACATAAACACTATGCCCTTTATCCTCCACCATATTTTCTGTCTGAATGCATTTAAGCTGTACATGCATTCCATCACTTTCACTCAAAACAGGTGACATTTTCAAGAACACCCAATACAGTTAGAGATCCTGCATGATGCATTTTGCACCGTGGGATAAATCAGAGCATCTAAATGATGGCATCCAGGGAGTTATAACATGTTTCGTGAACACTGGCCATTACCGTCAGATTCAATGAAATTGATTCGGCATGTTCAATCTAGACTCAATTTAAAAATTGATTGACTTTCTCCTCCTCTGTATGTGAATCTGCATTTGTCATCTGCTTCAGCCAGGTTATCTCTCCTCTGACTGCATGTCAGGCTGCCACTGACCTTCAGATATGAGGAACTGCATGAAAGATTGGACAGTAGGGTTGCCATTAATAAGAGAAAAGAGGTGTCCCGAAAGAAATGAGGCCATAACAACAGAGTGCAGGAGCATGTAGGGTGGCACAGCGAAGGGACATGTCAAGAGACAAAGGGACAGAAAGGTAGAGCAGTCTCTTTTCTCTGTGGCAAATAGATTCCATTCTCACTCTCGCTGAGCAATAGTGTTCATGCTGTTGCAAACAAACTGCCGTCTCTTTGTCCGTCTGTCTCTTGGTAATTGCACCCCTGCCTCTTTTTCACACAGACCAGATTTATCCTGGCTGCAAGTCTCACCAATGCAGCACTATGCACGGGTCTCCTCTGAAATGGCTCGTTCCCACATCAGTGTGACAGTGGCAGTCCACTGTGGGGGGATCTCTCTCAGTTCCTACACAAAGATAGAAAGAAATGTTAACACAATCTCTCTCTCTCTCTCTCTCTCTCCACACACACACACACACACACACACACACACACACACACACACACACACACACACACTTATCCAGACAAGTACTTCTATTGCTAAGTGGCAGCTGCATTAATTGTATTAGTTGCTCGATGGCAGTATGATTTGTGTGCGTCCGTGTGTGCAAGATTGTGTGTAAGTCAGAGATCTGTGGCATTATCAGGATGGTGCTGGGGGGTGTTCAGGACTGGATATTACTATTATGACTTGAGTGGCTCTTCCCTGCAGGGTATTAAGGCTGTAGTTTGGACTGATACTGATTGACGTAAGGATGTGGCTCGGTTGCAAAGAGGTTCCCTGGGACTCACGTAGGGTTGGATCAATGGCTGGGGTTGCAGATGGCCATCCTGGGTATGAGGGGCGTGCTGGCAGCTGAGGCTGTAGTGAGGGGATGTGCCGGTCCCTGCAGTGTGTCTGTTTACTCTGCTGTTCTGTTGAATAGTTGAGGGAAATGATGGAGGAGTGCTGTTTGACAGAGCACTGTCATGCCTCACTTAGCACTTTGGGAACCAAGCAGCCTCTGCACTGCAGCAGACCCACTGATAGACGCTGCACACTCGTTTTATTTGAACATTATGCTCAGATGTTGCTTAAATTGATCTAGTGTTTAGTTTGTAGCCACATGAGTGGTACAGCTCTAGGGCAGGTAATGTTGGTCTGTTGGTCGGTTAATTACTTTGGTGCAGACTTAAATATCTCAACAACTGCAGATCTCTGTCATCGCAGACATATTGATATGAAATACTTGGGTAAACACAGGTGTTACCAATAATACTAATTAAGGTCCCATTGCATTTAGTGTTGCAGAGCCTTTCCAGTGAGCCAACATGTGCAATAGCAGCACACTGAGTTCCTGATCAGACAGAGCGCATCTGGCAGGTGGCAAAATGCAAGATGCACTACGCTGCCTTTTTTGTCTTTATTTTTGGATGCAGGGAAACTGAGATCTGTGTGGATACATGAGACCCTCAGAAAGAGGAGAAACCACAAGTGGCTAATCCAAAGAGACACTGAATGTGAGCTAAAGTTAGCTTAACCCAGTCACCAGTTCATCACAGTGATGACATATAGAGACAAACACCCACTCACACTCCCATTCACATCTACAGGCAATTTGGAGTCACCAATTAACCTATTAACCTGCATGTTTTGTATTGTGGAAGAAGGCCAGAGTACCCAGAGAAAACCCACGCAGACACGGGTAGAACATGCAAACTCCACATAGAATGGCCCAGCCCTTACCAACTCATAACCATCTTGCTGTGAGGTGACAATGCAAACCACTGCAAAATAAAAACGAACAAGTTACCACACAAGTTACCCGAAAAGTTACCCGAAGCCTCAAGTACCATGCTGATTTGGCTCCAGGCCTGCTGTTTTCTATTCAAATCATGGTAACCCTGATGAAGACCTGGAGTTGATACACACAGGTCTGTTTGTTTGCCTTTGCTGGAAGAATACATTTCTAGTATCATTCACCAGAAGATGGAGTGCCTTTTTTTCGCGCTCTGATTCTGTTTGACCTGAATGGAACAGAACCTTAATTAATATCACTGGTAACGCCTGAGCTTATCCTAAGCTGTTTCATGTAAAAATGGCCACTGTGACGAAGGTCTGTTGGATGAATTGTCATGGAATTTTATTCATGGCACCCAGAGGATGAATCTCACTGAATTTGGTGATCCCAGAGTTATCGAGTGCCACAAAGAGGTTCACATTTCTGGTTTCTGAAATATCTCAGTAACTGACTAATGAGTTTGTGATGCTGTACCAAGACAATATAGCCTGATGCTGGTGCTATGAGAAGTCGGGATTAACAGAGTCACCGCAGTGGTTGTAGATCTTGTTTTAATGTAAAACTTAAATTCTGGCCTTAGTCATCATAGAAATTCATATTTTCCTTCTACAGGATGATACAGTGGCCTGTCTTTTGGCCTCAGTAAGTTATTTGCTAGAAAGACCAACTACTCAAGTCTAGCAATGACTTTACAAAATTTATATCATCAGTCAGAATGTCTCTTGGGGTGAAACCAGCTTGCATTATGCCATTACTGTAGTCCATTTCCACATTTCTTTACCTGTTGGTTTTATACTTTATCTTTCTCACTGACAGAACTACTTTACAGCTCCAATGCACCTAATTTATATAGTCAGTGGCATGGCATTCATACATTTTCCATCTGAGTCTGTACCAATATTCCAAACTGATTTCCATGCTGCCTGGCAGAGACCTGTGCTACAGAGAAAGCACTAGCAGCTCTAGACCAAGGCGGTTCGAGAAAATGAGTGTTCCATTATTTATGCTCCCCTCACTAACTTTATGATGCCGTTAGGTGGTCATGCTGTTGTCCTCTGTCTCCTTTTATTAGCTGTGGTTCACCGCTGCATTTTAATGGATACGTCAAACAATGAAGTTTCCTTTTGGCAATGTAGCAAAGAGCCCGTTTCTTAGGCTCAGTGAAACAAAAGGATAGATGGTGCACATCATAAGATGAGAGCACAGTTTTAATGAGTTGGTTTGTCTGCCTGCCAGAGTCCAAAACTGAATGTGTAGTATTTTACCAGCTAAGCACTTTTTACCAGTATTGGTCTGAAAGCGGTATTGGGCTTAAATTTAGTGGCATCGACTGTGTAAGCATAGTGATTTTATCATACTGTCCTTCTTTATTTCATTTCAATATCCAATTTTCTCAAAAACTTGCTTTTATGAGTTCTCTGTTTACTTTGTGAAGTATTGATAGTTTCCTTCTCCTATATCCTTTGCAACTTTTAAACAAGTGCAGTTTATAGCTTTAGTCTTAGTGGATACTGTTTATTAACTGGCCAGAGGGTGTAATCATAGCTTGGTTCAAGTGTGATTGCTGTTCTTGTGATGGCACTTCTTCTTAGCTTGCTTGTTTACAGCTCTGAGTTTCTGTCTGCAGGGCCTGGATGTGAAGGCAGCGTGATCAGTGGCATAGGACACACTTGGGTGTGCCCCTTTGATAGTATATGAAGCCAGAGCATGTAGTCCAGTGAAACTTCCTCTTCCCACGTACAACTGTGGTTTTTGGTTGATTTACCTTTTATTTTGCAACACAACTAGGGTTGGGTACTGAAATCTGATGCCAAATTTCGCTACCCAACTACTGGACTGAATCACAACACAGATTACAGTGCGTCATTTCGGTGCTGGCATTACAGACACATCGCCAAACATGACTGGTTACCATTACAGCACACTCACTCTGCTCTGGCAGCAGGTGGCCTTCCACTAGGTAGTAACCACTGTTAACACAGCTAAAATGCTGACTTAAATGGTCTAAAGTGTATCTCTATTTCACTTGGAATGATTTCAATGCCGGTCAGGATCTCCAGCAAACAAATGTGTGTAAATGGGAGAAACAGCTGGATACACATGGGGAGTGACTTTTTTTTTCCCATGATTGTGAAGTCATGACCATCCTAGGAAAATAAATTGCATGCAGGACACACTTGTAAGTAGAGAGATGGCCCCTGAGATGGGAAGCAAACACAAGATGAGAGGTGTCATAACGACTTGCCATTTACTGTATATCTAAAAGGAGGAGACCAGTGATGATACTGACAGCAGCCTTTCCTCAGGTTATATGATCATATTCTTCAAAAGAGTTTTTCAAGTTTGAAGGGGAATCTGTATTTATTTTCCTGTTATTAGTACTGTAACTGTGATGTAGTGTTAATTTATTGTAGTTGTGCTAGGTTTTATTTATCATGTGAATTTGTTACAGTATGTAAATTTGCTTTCTAATAATATTTCATTGTATGTCAGTGTCTTGTATGTAGCACTGACTGTCTTAGAGTGGGAACACGTGACAAAATGAGAAATTGCATTGCGGTTGCCTTTAACGTTTTTTTTTTTGTTTGTTTTTTTTTTCTCATTAACCTGCACTCTGTACATTGATGCAACCATGAAAGATCATAATAAAATTGTGTGAATTACATCCACCCCTTTTAAGGCTATTCACCCTGTCACATAATTTTTTTGTTTTACTATATGTGAGAGAGAGCATGTATGCTGTGCACGTACTACATTACTGCATGGAACCATCATACAGTGACATAGTTACAGCAGGTATTTAAGATCATAGAACAGTCAGAGGGCAATTTATAGTCTTGCTTCTTACAGAGTGAAATAATCTCCGTGTGTTTATACAATGCTGTAGTATCTAAGCTGGATGTCTTTAGCAACAAGAGATTGATACAATGGCACAAACAAAGATATTAGAGGGTTTAATTACCTAATTAGAGACGTCATTTTAGATGCAGGTCATTGACAGATTATCTAACAGCTGCATCATTCAGTATCATCTTTCATGTCAACAGCTCACTGATTCCTCTGCTCTTACATCCTGTATGTTGTAGTGACTCTGGTCTGAAAAAAGCTCTTCACAGAAATTCATTTTTATTTCCAGTCCATCTGCTGCATGTCACGCGTGTAAATATGAAAACACCTGTAGTGGAAAGACAGCACCCTGCCCTTGTACACAGCTTACAAGCCAGCTCTTGATATTTAAGAGGGATTATAGTGATATCATGCCCTGAACCCTTCAGCTTATTTTGTTAATATGTTTCAGTCAAAGTGTGAAAGAGCACCAACCTTTGCAGCAGCAGTGACTACTTGTCTCAGCTCCAATTCAAACATCAATATTAGATGTGTCCTAATCCTCGCTGTCTCTAGCGTGCCCATGGGTGGATCACATATTAATGTCTCTGGTTTTCAACAGGTACTGAGCATTTAAAATAGATCAAATTACAATATGTAGAAGAGGAAATGCTTCTATATAGTCAGTGTTATTTCACTTCATGCTTGGTAGTAATGGAGCTGATGATGAGAAGGCCAGAATGGGTGAGAATACTCTCTGGATATCTAAATGCCAGGCTTGGGCGGTGTTGACTCGGGCAAAATGCCATGGCTCTCTATTGACAATGTGAATGGAGTCATTCTCTACTTTTTCAAAATCCTGTTCTTCAATTGTAACACCACAAAGGCCAAAGAAGGAGTGGAATATAAAGAATAATATAAAGTGTCATAAGACTAGATTAGCTAATGTCTTTGTTCCAGTTTGCAAATGTAATCTTTATGTTTGGTTGATTATTAAAGGAACAGTGTGTAGGATTTAGTGGCATCTAGCCGTGAGCTTGCGAAAACATCTAATCTCCCTCCCCTTTCCAAGTGTATAGGAGAAGCTATGGTGACTGCAAAATTCGAACAAAACACAAAAGGCCTCATCTACAGCCAGTGTATGGTTTGTCTGTTCTGGATTTCTGTAGAAACATGGCATTACAACATGGTGGCGTCTGTGGAAGAGGACCCACGCCCTCTGTAGATGTAAACGACCCATTCTTAGGTAACAAAAATTCTTATTATTTTCAGGTAATTATACATTAATGAAAACATAAAACACAAAAACATTTCCGCCATATTCTGCCTATAGATCTTCAAATCTTACACACTGGACTTGTAAGCAAATAAAGGAGCAGCTATGGTATTCCCCTGCTGATTTGTTTTGGCAGAGCTAACTAAGGTGGTGCCCTAGGCAAGATCTGAAAATGTACTCTCCCTCCCACCTGTTATGCTTCTGCCAAAAAATAGGCATATGGTGTTAAATTTACGTTTTCAGGAAAGACTGAAGCGCCTGTCAAAGTGCACATTTACAAGTGTATCGACATAAAATGTGTTTTCAATAGGCCTATTATTGTCAGCATGTCTATTATTACTTAATTAAAAATGTTGCATGAGTCATATGAAGGAATACATTTACACAACTATGCCACTGCTATAAATACTAGCAGAAAAGCGACCAGTAACATAAAGTAAGAATAATAATAAAGAACCTCCTGCTGAAAGAACAGATCTTCATTATTCAGAGGAAACAGGGTTTGGAGATTTGCCTGATGTAAAAAATAGTGTCTGCTTAACCTAATCTTACTCTAAAAAACTGAAATATGTGTAAAACAGCTCATAACTGTGTTGAAATGGCATAGAAGGTCAGTTGTGCCCCTTCAGCACCCTGGCGTCCCCTAACATTTGCCCACACTGCCTGTGCCAGCAGCTGGCCATGTGCATCCTCAGACTAACATATCAGGCCTGCTGCCAGGATGAAGTGACTGAGGGGGCTGTTAAAAATTGCAAGCTTTTTTCATAAAATAAAATGTTTCTATTTAACCATGCAATAGCCTCAGAAAGTTTAAGTAACAACAACATAAGGCTACTGTTTCAAAATCAAAGAATACATTTATTAATGACAACACTCACATATTAGTGTTGCACTAGTAGACCATCAAAAAGCTTTGACTTTATGAACGATTCCCAGTCAAAATCAGCAAGGGGAGTTGTGTAAAAGCAGTTTTCGTCAGCTGCTCTCTTCCTCCCTGTAGCCCACACATAACAAACAGCGCTGTCCATGGTCCTGAAACAACAGCAACACTAGGGGTGTTGTTACGGATATTGATGAAATATATTGTATGCTCCTAAATCACAGTTATAGTTACAGACTCCCTCTCTGCCTCCCTACACTTATATCTTGAGTGTAATTCATTTGCCAAAAAAGAAACAAAACGTACAATGAAGTTAAAGATGATTTTGACTGATAGCATTTTTTTTCCTATTGTGAAGTCTGCTGGCCCTGACATACTGTAAATGTAGTGAAAATCTGATATCATGACAGTCCTAAGCAGCACTGTCCATTGTATCCATTGTTGTAGTCATGTATCTCACCCAATAAGTTTGAAGTTTTTGTTATTTTTCTGTGGATACATAAAATTTAAACCCCGGGGGCAAAAAATTTAACTCGGGGGTTAAGCCTGTAAGGCCCATCATGGCGCCATACCTGTAACATGTCACAGTGTAAGTGCTGTGGCTGTACTTACCGGAGGCACAATATCTCTTTTTTTAATATCCAGAAGTCCACAGCAAAATGCATCAAGATGCAACTTACTGTGTGTCACAGTAAGTCTTAGCCATACAAATCTTATGATAATTCTGCCTTAGAATCTTTTTTATTCAAACAAATGCAGGTGAATGTGTGAGTGTCTTGTGTATTTTTTCTTTTAGATTTTTCCCAGTGCATTATGAAACAGCCACCTCAACCTTCTTAAGACAACACCATCCCTATCATTCTCTTTTCAGAGGCTTACAGCTGATTGCAGGCTCTTCTTCTAGATAATGTCAGGTCAAGGATTGTTTACCACTTTGAGCTACCTTTCTCTCCCTCGACCAAATCCCAACTTTGAAAGCAGTCTTTTTTTTTTTTTTTTGCTCGCCCTCTTGTATTCCTTCAGATGAGATGGGCTAGAAAATGTAGCAAACAAATAAATAGCTCTACATGCAGAGGAGTACGTGCAAACACTCCCACATAATGTGGTAACATGGTGTTTGAAGTAGGACTTCAATTGGACACCCCTGAACAGTGTGCTACTCGGTATCCCACACAGCACATCCCTGCTCCCTCAGATCAGCATTCAACCACTCTCCCATGTGGCCAGAGCTTGGAAGAAATGCAGAACATTGATGTAGCAATGCAAAAAGGGGCAACGCTAACTGTTTGGTTGTCACAACAGGATGCTTTCAGTGAGGAAAATGTTCTCAATCCCCTGGTATTTGTAGAACCTTTGGATAATTTATCGGTCCTGTGATTATATGTAAAAACAATTATGACTTTATATATATATATATATATTTAAGATAAGATTCCTTATAGGGTTTTTTCCCCCTAAAGATCAACTCCTACATCCACACCCTTTACATATTATTAGGCATGTTGATTTATAATGAGTCATATCATAGAAATTAATTTGGACTGACAATTACATGTTTTGCTTTTTTCTTTCGTAACATCTTTAATAACTGTCTCCATAAGTTGCAGTCCAAAAGAAAAAGACAAATTTGAATGCAAATTGTCTGCATCACTGTAAGGATCCTTGTAAATGCCCCATAAATAATTTCTGTGGCTTGCAATTAAAACACACATACAATATTTCCAGCAACATGCATAAATTTTTCTGGCATATAATAAGAATCTTCCTACGTGTGAATTATATTGTGGTGATTGTTCTGTACAGGTCGGGACTTGCATGTATAAGAGATTGAGATTTAATTAAATAATATGCAGCAGAAGGAATACTGTGTAGACACTGGCTCATATTTCATAGTTTGTGATAATTCTGTTAAACGCATCAAGACCTCTGGGTCATCATGTGTGTAGAATAGTGCATGTCTAAACGAGTATTTTTGGGCATTCTATAATAAAGCAGAAAAAAAAAACAAGTCACAGTCATAGAGACAGTTACAGCTATAGGAAGTGAATGAATGTTGACAACATCTCACTGAAATTGGCTTCAGTTTGATAAGCTGAGAGGATTTATTGGTCTGCACGGACTCTTTCCCTTACACTATGGAGTGAAGAGAATGCTTGTTTGTTGTTGTTGTTTAGTTAATATAAAACATATTTTGAGTGGAAAGTGTTTAGGAGGAATGACGAGATGTGAGTATAGAACCAGTCTCATTGTTTGTTTCCAATAACTTCTGGGTAGAAAACCTCTGCATCACAGACATATAATTGAATGGCAGCAACATGCTAAATATTTTCTTTTTTCATGATGTTATTTTTAACTGTGTACATCTTATTCATTTAACATGTATGTTTAATGCATTTGCTGATGTTAAGTTGGGGACTTAATTTACATAATGGATGACAGACTAAAGTTTATGACAGCTTAAGTTTACGCAGTACTAGCAGTTTTGCTGTGTTCAAACCAAATCAGATGTTGCAGTGATTAGCACAGGGTTGTGCGGTGGTGAAGGGGGATTAGGGTTTTTTTTTTATTTTTAATTCGCACATAACTGCCCTGAAAAAAATCAGAAAATAACATTTTATTTTTCTGATTCAGGAGCTTTCTGGTTACCGCTCTTTGCTCTCATTCATTCCCTACCTTGTTTGCCCACTACACCTTGTGTGTTCTCTGGGCACAAACCAAAGGAAGCTTCCTCGTATTGCTATTTTGCAACATAAACTGCAAGCCAGACCCAGATATTGTAGCTGTTTACACAAAATAAACCAAGAACACAACTGCGAGAGTATCATCGTTTGGTCCATGAACTCTGCCTGGACAGCACCCGATTTCAGAGACATTTCAGGCTGAGTTACTACAGCCGGTGGTGAGATGTCTCTGTTGGCTGGTTTATCAAAGATGCAGCAAAGCAACACACAACATAAAACAGGTACAGTGGGACCGTCAGATATGTCAGACCACTGTGTTGAACTACATATCTTTAAACATTGCAGTTGCATTTAAAAATAACAACAGAAATAAACACGTTTGCCTATTTTACACATCTCTGCAAATCAAGTGCCAGTTGTCTATCTTGGAAGTACCTGTTCTCATGGTGATTCGGGCTATAAGTGATGAGGAAGACTACTGTACATGATGACATAGGTACATCCACAGATGCTTTGCAGGTGCTGGGCATCAGTTATGGACGTCAAAAAAAAGAAAAGTGCTTCCATCTTCTTCTATTTCATGTTTGAATGGATGACAACATTTTGATCAAATACCATCTCATCTATCAGTGCACATAATCAAAGCTACCCTGGTAACCAATCTGTAGTGATGTTGTACCCTAATGAGTATAATGAGCAGTATACCCAGGAAAAAAGAAGCAATCTTGGCGCTTTAAACAGTTGGGATTTCTTATGTTTGTATGATAAATATATGGTCCTCATAAGGATAGAAGTAGGAGAATGTGTGTATGTGATGTGTGTGTGTTTGTGTGGGTGAGACAGATATGCAGGGAGTGATGCAGGTCATTGAAATGTAGACAAGCATTCAGCCAGATGCTGCAGAAATCAATCCCAGTGTAACAGATGGCAAGATCACTAGGAGCATGCTTCTCTCACCTCTTTGTGCTGCGCTGCCCCATGGGATATTCGAGATGCCTGTCTCCTGTAATGAGTGTAGCCTATAGTACAAACACATGATTTTTTCAGATGCTTTCACACCTAGAAATGAAATCTTTGTTTTGATATGGGGGAATACTCCAGCATTCAGTAAAATGTGTGGCCTAAAGGGGGTAAACCACCATAAAAGAAGACTGAAATCAAGGTGCAAAGTCTATCAGCACTGTGGTCTACCACAGTGGCTTCACCCCTCTTCAGAGGAATTGTACATCCCTTGAAAACATGCTGATGTTTCCACAGTCACATTTTAGGGATTGAATTGAGTTTGATTTCAGCCAACCTTGCCTCCAGTTATTGTGCTTGGTATTGAAATGGTGGCATGTTGCCTTTCTCATGTTTTCTGAGAAGAGCGCATTCTTTATATTCAAACCTATTTACAAAGTTATTATGGCTGTTATTAAAAAATGGTGAAGGCTTTGCCATCACCAGTCTCATCCTTGGTTGAAGTGCATTATGAATGTGCTGAATCCTGGTGAAGAGAAGGCCTGAGATATTCATAAAATGCTGAAGCTGCATTTTTTTTTTTTTTCACTTGGATGTAAAAATATTCACAGGGTAGCCTTTTCCCAGCAGCTCACTGATTTTCATATTGACTCAATCTGTAACTGAGCCAAGATTGGGCCTGGTTTCCCCCCTCTGTGTAAACCTTTGCTTAAATTGATCATTTTGCATTCTAACACAGACAATTGCGCAGATGTATTCTCAGAAACTCACAGCTGTTTTTTCCTCTGTTGCTCTCTATCTCTCTGTCACACACTCTTTCATATGAACCTTTAGTGGCTGTTTTAGGAGCTGAGTGACAGTCAGGGCCATTGGTGTGGCCAGTTGGCCTCGATGTTGAGATCTCATTACCCGAGCTCTGTCTCTTTCTTGGCACAGCTTTTGATTTTGTCAAAATAACTGATAAATGTAATACACACAGAGGAGCCCGTTGCCAAAGATATTGTTATGAATGAGCTTGCCCACTCATAATGATAGATTGGATTTTAATTGTTTTTAAAGTTGGTATTGTTATGACAATACAATATATCATGCAGGGCCGTAGCCCACGCACAGGGATACCAATTTATATTTCTGCAGATACCACGGCAACAACACTCATGTGAGCTCATATTTCTCCTCCCAAACATGGTCTTTTCTATGCGACATAATATCCAAACTCCCAAAGATAGTGTAATACCATCTATCCACCAATTCTGTACCAGCAATGAAAAAATGCCTTTGTTCTTTAGACAAAAGAAAGTGTCTTGTAGGGAACTGTTATGTCAAGTTGCTCCTCATTTTTTTCTTCAGAGTGATATCTAATAAAGGGGCTGCAGGTGCTGTGAATTCCCCTGACGCTTCCTATGCTACAATGCTGCCATACAGTTCCTCTGGGGGAAAAGACGCTGGCAGACAAAGCAAGTTCACCCCAGGAGAATTTGAGAACAGGGGAGAAAACAAACAGACAGATATACAGTACGTGCATGCGGACGCACAGATATACACACACACTGACGCACACAGAGGCACAAATTCTACTTTAGTAAACACTATCTACAAAGAACCAGAGTTAGGGTAATGGTAAAGATACAGAAGTTTTACACATGGCTACCTCTCATTGCAGACAGGGGACAGAGAGATTAAATCAGCAGCTTAACTTGTTCTCAATTAAAATGTAGAGCACAGCAAGCTTCAACCTTCTTTCTCCTTTTCCGGTACAGTTGTGCTTTCATATGTTCTCTGCCTTTTGCCTTACACAGTCCCTTCTTTGGTCTTATTCTAAACAAAATGCTTGGACACAGAGAGTTGTTAACCTAGAACACTAATAGGCAAGAAGTCATGAGGCATGTTGAAGCAGAAAAAAGTATATCCAGCAAAATGGTATAATTTGCTGTATACATGGCTAATGAAAATGAATATTCCACTAATATCCTTGTTTACATGGCACCATGCATACTTTGATTAATGTAATGACATACATCCTGTGGCTTATATATTATATCCACAGCATACCAAAGCATAAAAAACAGTTTATGCCCAAGTCTTTCATGATGTTTATGTGTTTCTCCTTCCGACCAGAAATGTGGGCTTTTCTTTTATGCATGCATCCCTTCCCCAGCCTTGCAAACTGTTGGCTATTTGGTTTGTTTACAATTCACAGGGCTGACCATAAATGGGCAAAAGGCTGTGAGTTACAAATTGTTGTTAAACCCTGATTGAGATGCATATTTCTGTATACATCAGGATTTGGAGGTTGTTAAAGCCTCTTAAGAAGTCTAAAACCCAATAATCTGAATTTTAGGCCTTAAAGTGTCATAATTATGATTTCAACATATAAAAATTGATTCATGATCTTATAAAGATGGATTTAACTTCAGTCTCACTTTTAAATGTGTTTTTGGGGAAATTGAAGGCTATTGATCATGCTGTAACAACTACAAAACAAAAACATTGTTGAACCAATAACCACTAATGCGACTGTGCATATACTTTTTTGCCAATACATGGAATAGGTCAGAAATTGCATTCATAATTGTCTTAAAAAGGTCTTTAAACATTTTTAAATTTAACTTGTGGAAACCTGCAGAAACCCTAATACATGTCTATAGACTGCTTATAAAACTTGAATAATAACGGCATATCCCACATCTTATTTGGAAAATGCTACATTCAGAATAGGCCCTAATTAGGAATATCCTGATAAACTGTGGCATTACATGGTGAAACTTTCATGCAACTTGCGTTGATTAAAACCTGGGTGAAACTAAGTTGCAGTAGAGATGGTGTAAAACCATCTGGAACACACTTGAAGCTTAAACTAAACTTAAATTAAAACTAAACAAAACTCTAAAACTCAGCAGCAGCAGTTACAAAACGCTCAACTTTGTTAAACTATTTTTATGCAACAGCCAGTCAAAATGCTCATAGCAGTTCAGATAATAAGATCAAATGTTCCACATTCCAAGCTGATTTTAACTGACTGATTTCAACTTGACAGCAGCTTATCATCAAATGAACAAAATTATAAAACAGAGGATGGATACTTCAGAAGGAAATTATTATCATAGACTTCATGCAAGGTTATTAACGCTGTCAACAAACAAACATGAGCTAGGCAAATTTGCTCCTTGATTAGAGTCCATTGGTCCCTCTTTTGAGTTGCCAGTAGCTCATGTTTTTTCCTCCAGCATATCAATAAGCACTGATTTACAGATAGCTTTTTTCCTATTCTCCAGGACAGCCATTATGAAACAAAGTATCCAGCCAGTGCCAGAAAAAAAAAAGAAAAACCGATACAACACATCCAAATTGATATATACAGTGAGAATATTATATAAAATAAAGTACAAAGATACAAATGTAGTTACAATGACACTTCCCACTTGATATAATCTGGTGAGAAAGCAAGTATTTCAACACAAAAAACAAAATTACCAATCTAGCTTGCTATTAAGATTTTGATTACTTTTGAATTGCTTCATGTAACTGTCAGATCACATGGAAATTGTTTCATGCAGTTTGCAACCTGCAACTAGTTGTGCGAACATTTCCCAGTGTAAAGCCAGCCCTAAATGGCCTGTATCAAATTCAGATTATTGTCATATTCTGAATAATAGAGTAAATCTAATGTGCACATAAATCTAGTCATTGTCACAGTTTTCCGTCACAAAGGAATCATGTGGATGAACAGTGTCACAACTACCTACAACTGCAGGACGGCTGCACCCCTGCTTCTACAGCCCACTTGTACCAAACTCGTCCATCAGCCTGCAGTCTGGAGTCCGGGCCAATTACCATCTCATTTCACCAAATGTTTTCTGAGTCTTGACTTTACAAGCTTCATAAAAGATTCCCATTAAAACTGTTGGAGTGTGATGAAGTCATTAGATATAATTTATTTATCACGTGATGCAGAATGCTGGCGTGTGGTGAACTACAGGATAAAGTCCGAAGGTTATCCAGCCCACACTGTGATTACTCATTACAAAGTGACCGCTCGTGTCTGCCCGCAGCCTCTAGGAAAAGAACTCATGCCAGCATCTGCCTTTGGTCTCAAGGGGCTTGCATGCAGACGTGCCTTTGGGAGGCTTCCACTTCCTCAGCAAGGTCACACCAGGAAAAAAAAGAGCCACTGATAAGCGGTCATTTTAACCAACCCTGTGTCCACAACCACAAACCCTGAATCAGCTCAGGGGTTGATTTAAAAATGGCTGCTGGATGGATATTTAAGAACTGCAGGTCTTCAGGAACCAATAAAAATAATCAACATGAAATTCCTCTCCTCACCAAAACATAGACCTAATATTCATGCAATGCAAGAATAGTGACATATCCTGAGATGAGGGTGAACACTTAGTGTTGGAAGCTTTGAGGAGGTGTGGAGGCGAGGCTGAAAGAAGTAGAGACAGAAAGCTGCAGTGTGTAGGTGGCACCCACACAGCTCAGTTTGGCTTAGCCAGCCCTGCATTAGCTAGAAGGCTAGGGCCTGTTTGTCTGAAATCTCTCAGGAAGGGACAGATCAAAGGCAGGGCAAGGGGCCACAATACAGCTTACACACTTTCTGAGGCAGCAGCACACATGTGTATGTATGCGCGTTAACACAAAGAACCACAGAACACACTTGCTCCCTTGGCTCCTATTGATTGCTTTCTATATCTCTCCTCTTCTCCTCCAGTTTCAGAGTCCCCACAATAAAGGCCTGTCTTCACTGGCAAAGCATTTAGCAGTTGGAAAAGTCAACTCAAGCCCGCAGCCAAACGCTGTGCACAATAAGCTAGAAGACACAGTGTACAGAGCTTTTATAACAAAGATACGTTTGTATGGAGGATATAGATTTTTTTCCTGCAAACTGTGGCTGGATGGACAAAACACGAACTTGCATTCTTGGAAAAAAAAAAAAGATGGGTACTACACAGAAACCATTATTGTATTCATGGAAGAAACATGCCTTTGGTTTCCTCTGGAAGGTGTGTGACATGGCAGAACAAAATAGCTCTACAGCAAGCTTTAGCCATGCTAGTTTCATGGTCCAAGAGATGGAAATGTTGGTCATATGGCCTGTTTGTCAACCAGTGTGGTTCAGACTGAGATATGTTAACTATTATCAAATGGATTGCCATTAAATTTTATTTTATTCATGTTCCCCAGTGGATAAATCCAAATAACTTTAAAGTGATTCCTTTACTCTGTCTCAATTCACATACTTCGGTACTGACACTTCTGGTTTTGAGTGCATAAGGGCATTCACATTGACATTTGAACAGAAACATGCACTGCGAATACCCAAATGTTGTACTCAAAACAGCCAAAAAGTTAAGTGTGCAATGCTGGTCACTTCTTGCCCTCAGCGGTTGCTATCTACCTCTACGTAGCAGAGGAGATGGGGCTACTAAACTTGTGAATAGGACAGCTTATGTGGCAGAGGAAACAGCCACTGAATTATACAGTACAGATGTAAGTCATGTGTGTATTTATTTTTTTTTTATTAATAAGTACCACTATAAGGCTGTCAGATTGAAGTCACCAATATGTTTATTTGGTTAAGTTTGAAAATATTTGGCACCGCAAATCAAATATAAATCTACATATTGGTGCCTTTTTTTTTTTTAGCTGATAGGAGGTGGGAGGGCCTTTCTGGTAACGACATTTCCGGTAACGACAGAATGGCTGTCCTCAATTTGAGACAGCACTACTTTATCATACAATACATTCATACAACCTAATCATCAAGTCAAAATGTCAATGTGTGTTCTTTACAATTTTGGTTTATCTGCAGTTAGATTATCAGGTTTAGTTTTTGTCCGTCCGTCCGTCCATCCCATTCTTGTGAATGTGATGTAACGCCTTGAGGGAATTTCTTCAAACTGGGTACAAATGTCCGCTTGGACTCATGGATGAACTGATTAGATTTTGGTTGTCAGTGGTCAAAAGTTAAGGTCACTGAAATCCGACATCCATCCCATCCTTGTGAATAGGATATCTGAGGAACACCTGGAGGGAATTTGAGACAATGGGTCAATGATCAAGGTTACTGTGACCTCACACAACACATTTTTGCCCATAACTCAAGAATTAATACACTAGTTATGACAAAATTTCACCAAAATGTTAAACAGGATAAAATGATGAAGTGACAACATTTTATACACAAAACATCAAAGGTTTGCTTCACTGTCACTTCATAATGTTTCACAAAGCTCTCAATCAGTCCTCTGTAAAAACTCAAAGTGACGCCAGCATGTTTCTCACTGGAATTATATGTGTCAATACGGTGATAACTTCCATTTTGGCAAAAAATACCCTTTTTTAATTAAATCCCTCCAAAGCCCTCACTATATATTATATAAATAGATGTAAGCTGTAACTTTAGTGGTTGGCGGAGACATACAACCGTCATTACAGCCTCACAGAGCCACTGGCATGGCTGTAGGCTTGTAGTCCTGTTAATCAATCAACTGATTAAGGCTCCTAGGGAAGACATTGCATGTATCACATATTATCATGTCACAACCTGACACTTCTTGCACCTCTGATTGGCTTTTTGATCTTGACACGGATTAAACAAAGTAGACGACAGACAAGAAGACGTGATTTGTATCGTCCTCATTGAACTTCACTGAGGTGGTCCTTGCGTCATCTGCATGAGCAGCGGGTTCATCCTTGGCTCCTGTGTGTCAATAAATGTTGATTGCTTCATTTTGTTCATGTAATTATGAAGACATATTCATAGCTCTTTGTTCACTCTGGCTCTTTGTCACTGTTTTTATAATTGTTGCATGGCAAATGACATACTTTGATGGCTGGGTTTCAGGGTCAAAGTCTACGGGGTATTGATTGTGGACAATGGCTCTAAGGGACTAATTGTGCAATTTGTAAAAGCTTTTGTCTCAGGAGGATTTATTTATATCTCTTGTATGCATGCTGTATGCTATCATTCTTCTTCCTGTGTGTGTCTGATGGTACTTAATGTGGTGTTTTTAATTATGTGTGTATGTGTTTGTGCCTGCCCACCTACGTGTGTCACATGTAATGAGACAGCATGCCTCTTTCATGACCCTCCCAGCCTTGTCATCTCCTCCAAACCCTGACAAACATTAGGCTGACAGGTGGTGACAAAACATGTCAAATCCAATGATTAATATTTTTCTTTGCCATCTTTCTCACTCTGTCCATCTAGCCTCTAAACAGTCTCTGTCCTGTGTCAGACTAGTGTGTATGTGTGTGTGTCGTGTGTGGGTGTGGGTGTGTGTGGGTTTGAGTCCTGTCATTTAACTACTCTATAGGGGTCCTCAAAATGTCCATCGGTCAAATATGATTGGTTGGTCACAGGATGAAAAGCCAATTGACCCAGAGAGAGACTGTCTGTTTTCCTTTAGAAAAAGGGCACATGGAGCCATCATTCAAACGGATTTCTGCTTCAGGGTCATATTCAGCAGGACACACTGACATTTTAATGGGTTAAATGGAAAATGACAGTCAAAATTGTATTCAAATTTTCATCATCTGTTTCTCTACCAAAGGAGGAATAGTGTGGAGAGTGTTGCAGCTGGTGCACTAATAGAACAAAGGTGAATTTAATATGAATGACAATTTTGGTTATGTTAGCATTAGAGGATATTAACTCTAAAGGATTTGACAATTTTCTTTATCTAGGCTGAGCTGACTCTAGTGTTCTTGTTGTAACTACATATTTATAAAATGTTTTTAATCAAGACCAACCTTCCAATTGAGTAACGATTTATAATGATATTAAACACACAGTCATTAATAAATCTTAAATAATAGTTAATCTTAGTTATCGTTATTTTACTGTTAACAAATATTTACATTTTCTTTATTTATGCTTTATAAACTATTTATTAAACATTTTTTTAGTTTGTTTTAACTTTGTAATGGTCATCCAGATAATGTGTAGAGACAACATGTTCTTGCTCCTAACTCATCAAATACATCAGCCTCAGTGACCCTACGCTTCAAGCTATGATACTCATGCGTCAGTTTTGCATGTGCAGGGTTCCATGGTCAAGTTTGCATTTATAAATATGCAACGTCCAGGTAGACTTCAAAAATAAAAGCACAAAAAGTACTTGGTTAGGTTAAGAAACAAAACTACTAGGTTGGTTGAGGAAAAGATAATTCAAGCCTTCATAATTTCTCATACATAATGCACATGAAGTTTTATAATCATCAGTTGCAAGTTTATACTCCAAAGAATGTTTATAGATGTTTTAAAAACTAATTACTAACAATTAACAAAGTATTACAAATGTCAAGTCCATCTCTCTATGCATTTATTTCTTAAAGGTTTACAAATTATTTGGCAACAATAAACTGTTAGTTTACTAATTTAATCAGAATGTAATTGTTATCAGCTATGATGCATTATATAATTTATAAACAAATTATTTTAATTAGGAAACTAATTATAAAATACTGATAATTGGTAAATATAGTTATCATTTCATTGTTTAACAATGAACAGTTTAATTAAGCATAATTTACTATCTATCAGTAATGATTATTATGAAGTTACTGAATCCCATTGAGTGCTTGAACATCAATGGTATGAAATATCCCTTGTTAAGCATGTCTTTGTAGGCTTATATATAATTTTTTAGTCTTTGGTAAAAATTATCAAAGTTTATTTCTGTGTTTCATCTCCATAATAGTAAGATAGTGGAAGTCTTTTCTTTTGGAAATTTTATTCAGAAATTCTAAGCAGCTTACATTCAAAGACTTATGAAAAAAATACCAGTGGTATTAACGCACACAGGTTAAAAGAGACCATTTCAAATTTGTTTTCCCCCAGTATTTCCTTATAACTCATTCCTTAAGTAAATACTTCCTTCCCTCACATTGTAGTCTCACAGTATAAGCTGATGAGTTTGGGCATGAGCAGTTGCCTAGCAACTATATTTGCTTCCCAGTGTTTTCCTTGAGAAAATGGTGTAACCTCCAATTACTTTAATGCTTTAAGACTTTTACCCCCATATCAGAATCTCTATGCATCTCTGTCCATATATGAGGGCTTTTGTATGATCTGACAAAGTAAAATGCAAATCAAGGTGTTTTAAATGCCATGGCCTTATAAATACTATTACAAATGGAGAAGCACAAGAGAAATCAATTATTTGTGCTACGATGCCACTAAAACCATCCTTGCTGCTCAGGCATTCTTGAATTCTCTGTTTCTCTTTAGTCAAGACAATTCACAGTCTGAAGGCCAGCCTCGTATCTGTAGGCATGGTGAAAAAAGAGCAACATAAAGAGTATCGTCTCTTCTGCAAATGTGTGTTCGCTCTCTGATGCGGTGGCCACTTTCAAATGCCTTCAAACGCTTGGGTCAGCAGCCTGGTGTCTTCTAGGCTGCGAAACGTGGGGAAATAGGGAGGTTTGTTTGTTTTCTCTCTTGGACATGGATTAGGCTGTACATTATAACCTCAAATACTTGATGAAGACATGCACATACTGTGCAATACACATTTTGAATACACAGTTTGGACAATACTTGGTAACGACTTGCTACATTTACCTTTCCCGGTCTATTGATCCTTCTAGTTGATGCACAAAAAATATACAGACCAGGATCCATTGATCACAGGGTTTCTGTTTTTATGATGGTGCAACCCTATCTCCTAGAAGGAAATGTTATACTGGCCGAATTAATAACAAAATGAAAAGAAAGTTGTTAATTAATGTATCTAGCAAGTCGCAAAAATCAGGGTTTGTATGGGTACTGGAATCCTTGAAAATGCACAAATTTTAATGTAGTGTTTTTGAGGTTTGAAAAGTCATTGGGTTTTTGGATAGAGTGCTTGAAACTGCTTGAAATCATGATTGCATTACTTATATAACAAATCTCTATCTGACTGAATAGTTTGCTTTTAGATAAAGAGCATTTGTATTTGCTTTGTTCTCACAAAATGAAGACAACTCTGCACAAGCCTTGCTTGGCTCTCTGTGCGTGTGGCTACCACAGCTGCTACCACAGGTGCTGGAAAAGCTTCAAAATGCTTGAACAGTGCTTGAATTTGACTTTGGAAAAGGTGTAGGTAAAAATGTAGATACCAAAGGTATCAGTAAAATGTTCACTGACAGTGTGTAAGATTTTCAAGCTTTTCATCAAAGTGTCCAGTCTTGCAATACAATATGTGCTCATAGTGACTAAATAATCATTAAATGGTTATTTTATGGTTACATTGGGGGACTCGCAGCAGAGCTTTGGGAAGGGTCATGGTCTTGTTGTAATACAGAGGGAGTCTGCTGTGACTTGAATTACCACACACAGCATTTTTATTAACTTTTAGCCAGAACCAAGATCTTTCCTCAACCTTAAAGTGTTTTTATTGCCTAAACCTAACCACAGATGAAGTCTGTGTGGGAGATGCGAACATGAATCTGTGATGTCAAAGCCCTGCGCTATGTACGCTTGCCTTGGAGACAAGGTTGAGGGGAGAGTTAACATATTGAGGTCATGTAAGGCATTCAGTAATTTTTAGTCATGCTTGCCAGTTCAAGTCCTTTGGCTGAAAGGGAATGTATAGGCAGGTAAAGTACACAAACATTCCTCCCTCCTCTGTTGTTAACTGATGTTGAGGTCCCCCCGGCACAAGGCACTTAACCCTGCACTGAAGCACTGGGAAATTTCACAGTTATGATTGTGCGAAACCACCTATAAAGCCAATCATTCCTGCAGAATAGTCTGTATACACAGTGAACAGTAACATTCCTTGGAAAGAAAGAAAAAACAAGTGTGTGAGAGAACAGTTTGAAAGCACCATGTTAAGGCTTAGACAAGATTGTGACAAAAATGAAAAGAAAAAATACTGAACCATCAATTTGTCTTTTCAACAGCTCAGTATGGGTGCATTGTTGTTTTTCCTCTTGTGTGTGTGTGTGTGTGTGTGTGTGTGTTTATCAGCTTGTGTATGTTCGTCTGCCTCATGTTTACAAGCTGTGGTCAAGATCAGCTTCCAGACTGGCACGTAGCCATTGACCAGTGTTATCCTGACAGCTAGCCATTGACCAGTGTTATCCTGACAGCTTGAAAATTTCTGTCTTTTGTGGGCTGTCGATATGAGTGACTACACACTATTTGTAGGTGGGCAGCAGTGCTCAGACCAGTCAGTGAAATTTTCTTATATTTGTGGACACTCAAACAAAAGGTCGATGACACAGAAACTTTTAAACACAAATATATTTTACAGTGAAAAACATGTTTTCAGCACCCAAGCAGAAACACTGATTGTGAGACCAGCTGTGGCTCATGGAAAGTGTTTTTGGGTCACTGGTGAAACCATTCAGTTCAGTCAAGCCATGTTGATTATAATGTAGAGTTCCATCCAAAATCCACCTTTTTATCAAAGGGACACAGTCTGTCATGTACTGACCACTGGCAATCATTTATAATATTTTGAGATAGAGCTGAAACCGGCTGCAACTGATGTTTATTTTCATTATCATGTCACAGAACAGGTAGTGCTGGTAATATGATTGCTTATCAGGTCTTGGGGTTTTGAATCATATTTAATTATTTATGGCTGTACCAGCTTCTAAGAGGTCATAATTGGACTGAATGGGCCCTACCTTACACTGATCTAAAGTGCAAGTGGAAAATGCAAGGCGCAATGGATTTAATTTCTTGAGGTGTGTCCAAATCCACCTTTGCCATTTTGCACCAGGGGTGCAGGGGTGTCTTGTCCAGTCCTGCCCCTTGCACCAGCAGCGCACAGCAGGATACACCTATCAGCTGTGCCCAAGTACCCTGATTAATTCACAGGCGAGTTTAGGTTTCTCCTGGTTTGAGTTAAAGCGCGAGAGTGTGCAATATATGGAGACCAGCTTCATGTGTAAATATTTTTATTTTATATTAACGGCTGCAAAAAGTAATACAATACCTTTTACACTAAAGCAGCTTGAAATTATATTTCATAATTCATTATTATCATCATCATTATTATGTACCTTAACATAATGAAGGTGTTTTGTGATTGTGGTGATGTATCTGTGTGCCTTGACCAAACACAGCTGGTGCTCTGTTGTGCAGACAGACCTACTGCGCCACAAACTTTGTGCTTTGACCAGGTTTTAGCTGGTTGAAGGTGCAAGTGGTTTTTACTCTGCGGAGCACACAATAGCAAATGTGCCTTGTCACATCTTTGTTTTATGTTCATTTGTAGACCCCCCTGCCCATGGCCGCACCGACCAGGCGCAAGTTCATTTGCTATTTTGCAGAGGTGGCAAAAATGGCAACTGCACTGGCAAATCCACCTGCGCTACCAGCATAACAACATTGCGCCAGGTTAAAGATAGGGCCCAGTGTGTTTGGTTGCCAACAGCAAGAAAGAATGCAGGCCTAACCTGAAACCCAAGTAAGTTCAACTCACTTTTCACACCACTAGTTCCCTACAGCACTGCTTGCCCTCACCATGTGGTTGAGCCAGCCCATGTGCAGCTTAAGAAAGTGTCTACAGAAATTTTCTGAACAGTAGTGTGAAAAGCATACTTCTTGTTGTCCAGTTCTTTGTGGAGACACACTGAGGCACCATCTGTTGCACTGCTTTATATGTCTTGCAAAAGTGCTCTGTAGCCCATAGGAGGCTGTTGCCAGTGATGTTCTGTCATTGCAGAGAGTCAAGGATGTTGTAGTCTCCTCTCTGGGCTGTTGTCGTTCTGCTGGGCCAGGCAGTGTGTCTTACATGACACCACTATGCCGGGTGAGGTATGTGAACAAGAGGAGCGAAGAGGAAGAGATTCAGGGGAATAAAAGGACTGAGAGGAGGGAGAGACGAAGTGAGGTCGCTGGTGAGTATAGAGGTGCGTGAAGGGGACGGGAGAAGAGAAGCAAGAGGTACAAGATGGAGGGAGAGAAATAAAAGAGGATAGGTGGCATGCTTTGATATTCCCCTGGTGCCTGGTGGAACCAAGCATGTATCAGTGCTTCAGCTCTCCTGCCTGTTATTGGGTGATGAAACCCCAGTTGCAGTAAATGAAATTTAATCAGAAAAAATTTCCACACAGGCAAGCTGTGAAATTTCATAATAAGTCTTGGTGTGTGTGCACCTATGTATGAGCATGTGTGTTTTTGTGCGTGCGTGTGTACGTGTGAGCATTTGCATCTGCGTCTGCACGCTCATGAGTGCACACACGGAAAAATGATATAATCTTGGGCTCAAGTCAATAATAATATGCAAAGTAGCTGTGGTTCTGCAGCTCCGGGGTTAAGACATCACCATTGAAACCACTCATAATCCCCCATTTCCTCTGTGTTTATCCATTTTTCATAGCCTTATTGAACAGTTTGAATTTCACTTTATAGCTGTACCTTTGACAGGCTTTAATTTCACACTGAGAAAATTGTCACCTGCGGGAAAAGTTTTTTTTTTCGTGCGTGAACAATTTTGGACACTTGACACACAAGCCTTTACCTGTTTATAAAATGTTTTCGTGCCCTTGTGATTAAACTTGGATTCGTTATGTTCCGAGAAGGGGTTTGACTTAAGGTAGGAAAAATATCTGCTATATTCAGTCATACACTTTGCTTCTTCGTTTAAATTAGTCTCAGATTACACTAGGTTAATTTAATTATCACTCCACAACACAAGGTTGCACAGAGAGATTCAAAATGCTGTCCCCTCTTCTCACAGAAAACAAAAGTTATATACACAAATCTATACAATGAAACGGGTGAATAAATAATAGGTCAGAAATAAAACTATTTAACATGGTGGAGCTCTGAAGATGGCAGCCTGAACGAAGGATGTGATCTGAAGCTGGCAGTACGGCAGCAGACGGCAACAGGGTGAACAGTCTGTGGCTGGGGTGGGTTTTGTCTGTTAGTACCCTTTGGACTTGTGCAGGCACCTCACCTCCCTGATATCACTGATGCTCAGTAGATGGCTGTTAGGGCTGGGTGATATTCACAAAATGAAATATCACAATATCTTGGTTAAATACCTTGACATCGATATTTATTGATATTGCAGCAATATTGTAGGGATTGCTACTGGTGCTTTCACAAAGCCCTTATGGCTACCTATGATGTTGTGGATGGAATATGGAGGAATCTGATGCCATACTTTTATTTTTTTCAATCCCTCTCGTGTGTGTGGTGGTGTGTTTGTGAGTTTAATCACATGCATGTACCTTAATTATGTGTGTTCTTTATTTTCATTCATGTTATGTTTTCTTCTCTTTAGTAATAGTTTTCATGCACTGACACAATAATAGGTTAGGTTTATTATTAGTCATATGTCATTAAGTCATTATGTCATAATGTCATGTTGTGTAATTATGTTTAATTACTGGTGTTTTATAAGTATATTTGCATGTATTTGCATACATGTGTATGTTTGTTTTTCTTTTCTTTTAAATCTATCTATTCATACACGATCATAATAATTGCACAGTAAAAAGAGCATCTTTGGATAAACATTTTTCATACAGGTCATGTTTGAGCTTTCTTTGCCAGGTTGGAGATGTGAGGTTCACTGTGATGCTGATTCCCAGGAATCTAAAACTGTTCACCTGCTCCACCTCAGCTCCACTGATGTAGACAGGGTCAGCAGGCAGAAAGAAAAGTAATTTTCAAAAAAATATGAAAAATTACGTTGATGGCAGATGCGTGTGGGTTTAGCCGATGTTTGGAATAGTCTCTAGAAACTGACATATTCCTTACATGGAAAATTTGTGCATTTGTGCATCTGTACTTTCCTCGAAGTTATGCCATTATTTTAGAAATCTTAACGCTGCTTAAACAGCTAAAGCACTGATAAATCCAGGCAGGATTAAAGTCCTTCATCCTGCCTTTCAGGAATAAAATTCCCTAATCCTGCCTTGCATTATCAATGCCTCTTAATCAAGATATAGGTTTCTGTGTGTTTGATGAGTACAACTTAGAGCTGATTCCATGCCTGTCTTATTGGCCAGTTTTTCTGCCCCATTTAGTGCAAGACATTAGACATCCATAGTGATTCAGTCATCAAACAACAAAAATATTTTTAATAATTAAATTCTTATTCAGCTCTTAAATGTAGCTTGAGGGTCAAACCCAGAAATACTTGGCTGTTTTATGAGGCAACCAAAGTACCTTGTAATCTGCAAAAAGCAAAGATGTGATCCTGAGGTCACCAAACTGGACTCTCTCCACTCCTTGATTGTTCTGTTCTGTCCATGAAATTCACATAATTGGCGACAAGAGACAGTTCTGGCAGAGTCCTACACCCACTGAGAACACTCTGTAATGTAGGCGTTGTGCTGGACTGTCGTCATGAAGAGGCAGATAAAGATGTATGGGAGTCAATCTTCATTTCAGCCCACACAATCATGAGCTTTGGGCTGTGACTGAGAGTAGGTTTTGTGTATGTGAAGCTTTTTATGGCGATCTTGATCAGAATAAACTGTCCCCATGTCAAGATTATTATGTATTCTATTTTAAAAGGATGGTTTAAAACCTTTTTATAAACCATTCAAAGGATGAGAAGACTTAGATTACTTTGTGTTCTCAGAATACTTATGTTCCCTTTGTGCTTGCTTGTCAGCTTAAGTTAAGTCAAAGAAGTTTCCCCGGGTAGATGCACCGTCTTCCTCCATTGTTTGTCATTTACAAACACTCTCCACCTTCAAGAGGTGCATCTTTCCCAGGGCAGCATCTTAAAAAAGGTGATAACTGCTAATTTCAGGAGAGAATTGTGTTTCACAATTTGTGTACAGTGTTTGCCACAATGACACATGGATCAACTTGCTATGCTTGGGTTTGATATTCATGTTTGGAAAATCCGGCGAAGCCACACTGCAGAAAGGCACTCAATTAGCATCTTCTGTGAGCGTTGTGAGGTTAGACTGGCCTTGATTTACTGCTGCTCTCTGGGGTTGAAGAGAATATGACCTAACATAATAATGAAAACCATAGCATGGTTTGCATGAATATATTGTTGCTCTGGAAAAGATAAATGCGAAGAGGGTGAGCTACTGTAGAGCCAAGTGCCTCATCATCATTTTTTGACAAAGGGCCGGGATTAGGTTGTAGAGAGTGATTGTACTTTCCATGTTAATGATCCTGTTCGCCTTAAGCGCTTGAGTACTGTAAGATTGTGGTGCACGCAGATGTTTCTCTTGCATCTATAAACAATTGCTGCAGGCATAACAGTGCACATTTTGTTTGCATCTTTCTATCTTTCCCCTCTCACTCTGGAATGCCGGATGGATGTGCTCTGTTGTTTTTTTGTGGATGCACATTATAATATCACTAAAGAGTTTTTAAGCAAACTCCGTGAACTCACATTGCACAAACTCACATACAAACTCATAGTGACAAATATCAGAGGAAAACAACTGTCTCTATCATTCCAATTGCACATGTGAATATTTATCATCCAATTTATATTCTAATAGATAAACATCAAGCCTGCATAGATTAATTGCTGAACTCACACTGCACTCACACATGCTACATTTGCTCCCCTGTGATGTCAGTATGTCAGCCACACAGCTGTCACACAGCTACCATCATAATAAGACACAAGATTACATCAGTATCTTGCATTTAATAGATAACTAGAAAGCAGGTTTAGCTAGATAACATCAAAAACACTGTTAATTGACTCATACCAGATAATCCAACTCAGAAACTGATGTTGCTTCACATTCATTATTGCTCCTAAAGAGGTGTCTTAAAATTCAGGGCACTACTGGAAAAATTAGCTCCTCCATTCCTTCCCTAAGTGTGGTTCCTGTGGTTGCCATGGCCACACTGAGGGGTTGATTTACTAAGGATTTGCATGCTAGGATTAGATGCTAACGAGTCAGATTAGAGTTTGTCCATATTAGCTATGGGCCACACTAAAGTAAGTGGCAAGATAACAGGAAGGTGAAGTGTTTCTATGTCTGACCGCTTAACTATTATATTAGGAACAGAGAGAGTGACATTTGGAAAATCGGGACAAATGGCATTAAATAAATTAAAACAGGTTTCCTCGTCCAGCAGCAGTGGATGTGACACAGCATGCTGGCAATTAAAGTTCTGTCAAACCCTTTGTGCCTGAATGCTGCAATTTACATCACAAAATAGCAATCCTTCTCAGAGCTGTAACTCAGTCAATTCTAAACACATAGATATGATACATATATATTTTTAGACTGAGTCGTATCCTTTATTCTCTGTAAATAAACAAGTTTTTAAATCAAAGAAAAAATACTCTCCTTATACCTCCAGAACTTTCCTAAGATTTCTGACATTTTTAGATTTTCTTCAGTATCAGAGTAAGCCAGTGATAGTTGTCTGTACATTCATGGGTAGATCACAAACAGGAACTGCTGATAGCCAATTTTGCATACTCAAGGTTCTGCATACCCCACTTTAGTCTGAACAATATGGCAGCTTTTTGAGATGTTTGAGATGGTGATTATTCTGATGTTTAATCGAGTCCTCAGAAAAGAAATACTGCACACTCTGCAATTTTTAACTTTAAATTACTTTTACTTTACTTAAGAGCAATAGTAATATACAAAAGAGAAAATAAGACAGGTCTCTTGAACAACTAATTGTTTCCTTTTTTGATAAATGTTGTGATTTTAACATGTAAACAAAACACTCAGGTGCACTCTGTTTTGTTAAAAAAGTGACCTACATCTTCTGTTTGTGTTTTCTTCAGACATTACTACCTTTACTTTTACCTTAGTGCTTGAGTAAAAAGTACAAAGTACTTTTACTTTAGTACTTTATGTAGGACATTCAAAAGCTTTACTTGTAATGAAGTATGTTTACATTGTGGTATGAATGCTTTTATGTCAGTAAAGGATCTGAGTATTTTCTGCATCACTGCAGGTCAATGATCATTGTTTCAGTTACTCTCTGTGACTATGAATAGTGTTTTATTTATGGCGGCCCACCACATTAAAGATATTGGCCACACAAAAAGATTTTCTATTTTTGGAGCTACGCACCTCTCTCGGTCATGTCTAGAAGGTAGCCCTTGATTTTCAAATCTCTCATGAGGTTTGTACCTGTTGTTTCTGGTAAAATCTTATGCAATCAAACTCGTGATCTTTCTCAAACACAGACTATTTGTGCAGACACCAAGGTATATTTTTAATGCCAACTTTGGCATTTTTATTTTCTTAATGAGTCTGAGAGAACGATGACATCTGCAATTGATCAATTTTTAGTAATCCAATTACTGAAGTTACTCAAAGAATCGTATCAGCCCTAGTGTCCATTGAACATATTTTCTATCAGTGATGAAGTGTAAATGTTGAAACACTATGTGTGTGTGTCTCTAAAATTATTCTCACTAATAACAAGTAAGGAATTATTGAATTATGATCATCTTCAACAGATCAGTCTGCATGACAGCTGATCTAGAAAAACAAGTATTAAACAATTATGATCTATAACATACACAGTGAACAATACATTATATCTGACCACAAGACACGCCCAACCCAGGGAGAAAAAGGTATGTGTACTTCTGTTGGAGCCTGATGCTGGTTGTATATACCTGTTGGATAACCCATAGGTAATTGCGCATCATTTCCATCACTTCTCGAACAAGAAGATGTGTCCTTGCTTCAAAATCTTTTCTCTTTGTTTCCTCACATAAAATCCCGCCATCATGCTGCCAACACTTACATCTACACCCAAAACACACCCATGAATTCAATGCATTTATACACACTTGATAAGGTGTATCCTGCTGTGCGCCATACAGTAGGTTTCACCAATAGGTTTCTAAAGAGCCATTGTGAAGCTCTATGTGGTCTGCTATTCCAAAAATGGGCAAAGACGAGGAACATGGGTAGAGTTGTGGTGGCCAAACGAGGTGGTTATCTAGCAGCCATGCCCTTAACAACACAGGGTTGTGCAACGAAATGAGAAATGTAGTTTCTTCCTGCAACACAGACACACAACGTATGAACAGATAATTAATTAAATTTAGAATAGAATAAGATAAAATATAAAAACAAAATAAGATTAGACATTATATAAAGTTATTTACATATATACATATACAGGTGTACACCCAGGAAATAATTCTGTAGTGCATTTTTTGAATTTACATCAGATTGGATATAAACAGGAGTAGCAGGACGGTGATGATAAGGTCAACATCTTCAAATAAAAAGATGCTCTTTAATCCTAATTTGAGTTTCCTTTGCCAGTGCCCAGGAGTGTTTCATAGCTGATGCATGTTTCAGCAATAAAGTCGAAAAAAATAACAGATTAAAAGAGAAAAGTAGCAAAGTTTGAAGCAGCTAACAGCCACAGGCTGTAAGATGTTGATTTCTGCTGTAAATTTGGGCATTTTAATACGGGGGTCTTTGGGGATTGACTCACTTTTGGAGCCAGCCTCAACTGCCACTGCAGTTTTTGGCACCTATGAATTAGCTTCATTTTTTCACTTCACTTTTCCCAGAGGTAGAGCAGCAACAATTAGTCAGTTAATCCATATGTTGTTAGCTATTAAGTTAATTGGTAACTATGTTGATAATCAATCATTTTGAGTGAAAAAAATGTTAAAATTAACTGATTTCAGCTTCTCAAATGTGCATATTCTCTGGTTTCTTTAGTTCTTTATGACAGTACACTGAATATCTTAGCTTTAGAAAACAGTGATACATATTTTTCACCATTTTCTAACATTTTATAGACCAAACAAGTATTCAGTTAATTGTGGAAATGACTGACAGATTAATCAATAATGAAGATAATCATTAGTTACCACTTGGGCTGACACACTAGGACAACCTGATGGCTCACTCCCTGCTTCTTGTGTCGAAGCTCTTAACTCACCTCAAATCAGGTCTAAATCAGGCCAGAGAGATCCAATTAACTAAACTTCATGGTTTTGATGCAAAATTCTACTCAGGCAGTCTACTCGGGCAGCAGCAGCAAATATCTTTGCTCATACATGAGACAGGAGCTGCCATCTTTTTCCTTAGTGCTGTGTCACTGCTCACTTTTTGAAAGCACCTTCAGAGATTCAATTATAATGGGTCACCGGTCTGAGCTAGACCGTATAGTCAAGCTCACCTAGATGTGGATGGTGATGAAGGTAGAACAGAGGAAGAGCTGGAAGAGAGCCTAGGAGGTGCCTATCACAGGTTTTGTCTCTTGACAGGATCTGCACAAGGCTTTTCTGTGTATCTGTGACTGTGTGTAATACAGCAAAATCTTCCCTGTGATCACCGAGGCTAGGCAGTCTTCACCTCATCTCTCCAGGCTGTGTGAGACTCAGGAGAACTCTCCCCACCTTCCCCCTTTCTGCCCTTCATCCTCTCCTTCTCCTCCCTCCATTTCTCAACACCTCATCCGCCTCTTCTCCTTTCCCTCTGTGATTCCTTGATCCATGCCTTCCTACTTCCTTCCTTCCTCTGTTGCCCACCCCCCCAACCCCACCCACAAGCACACGCACACGCACACGCACACACGCACACCACACACACACACACACACACACACACACACACACACACACACACACACACACACACACACGCACACACACGCACACACACAGCCTTGGACTCTGCCAGAACCCCCAGATTTCTTCACAAGCCCACACACTCAATAGTTTTCTCACCCCTCAACCACCTCTGTGCTCCTCCCCTCCTTTCCCCTTCTCAACTTTTCAACTTCCCTGAACCCTACACAGCCCCACAGTATTTCCCCACACTGACTCCCCAGTGCCCTGATTCATCAAGATGCCTCTACCCTGCTGTTACCTACCCGCCAGCAACAACTATACATGAAACAGACATGGCCTTTGTTGCTTCCTTCAAGTACAGGTGTTGTACAGGCAGGTAGATATTAACATGAATTACGCCAGAGATAGATGTAAAAGACATGTTGGTGTCAGGACAACCCAGGTAACAGAGCTCCCTGTTTAGTGCATCTGCTAGGACCACTCTCAGTGAGCATTTACCCTTTCCAAGTTATAAGCGAGAATGCAAATTTGGCAGAGTGAAGACACTTGAGACACATAATATCCATTTACGGGCCAAGTGCAGACAATCAGCGTTTTTTTTCCATGAAATTTAATCTTCACAATCACTTTTCAAGGATCCCACAAAAATGACAACTATGGCTGAAAAAGAAAATCTACAATAGTTAATGAGCAAATCCAAGTGAGAGTAAGAATTTTAAATGGTTCGGCTGGATTAAAGGAGTAATGTGTACCAATTGCACGTGCAAAAACGAGTACAGCAGTCCAAATAGGAAGTTACTACAGATTTCTCCTTTAAAACAAAAACGCTGTAAGATTTAAAGGTAAAACTATGTAAGACTCTCCCAAAAAACAATGCAGAAACTCATACAAAAATAATCCCTATCAATCATCACCAACGACTCACCAAGTGTGTGGCAGCTCCTGCATCCGCGTAGACCCTGCCCTCCACCCATACCCTCTTATTTTCTCATTATTTTACTGTGCTCTCGGAGCTTTACCAACCCAAAACTTCAGTATTTGACGTCCTGGGAATGAGTCTTGACAATCACTCAACTATCTCTCTGGTGTTTGTTTGTTGTTGTTGTTTTTAAATGATAAATTCAGTAAACATTTTTTCATAAATATTGTATGCATACATCCATTTATGTTTGTCTGAAATGCTTTTTTCGACACAAGGGAAAATAAAAATAAAAACAGTGAAAACTACAGTTAGGGAATGATCTTTTCCTTACCATACAGTAAAATCATAGATTTGCAACAATAAAGTCTGACCTATGGTGCATTACATAGTTTTCCCAGCTTGACACAAATAATTCCAAATTATGGTGAACATATGCTGTTAACTTCTCCGTTTTGTAAATGTCCATTGTAATGTTCATCCATGCATATAAAAGTGGACTTTCTTGTGATACACATTTCCTCAAGAGGGCCTTTGTAGCAGCTGCAGTACCAGCAGTATATTTAACAAATATTTGTCTGTTTTCAACCATTCTTGAGGTATGAACTCCAAAAAACATGATCCTACCCTCCACTGGCACATGAATTTTGAAAATATCTTGTAAAGCACCGTGTGTCTCTCTCCAAAAGTTTTTAATAACAGAAAACGTGATAATGATTTCTATTTAGATTGCCACAGTTTCTCTAGCAAAAATTCTGCTTATTCTACCTTTTAATAGTGAGTTGAGTACATTGTGTCTTATTTTTCATAAAACTAAAACAGAGCTATACAATCGAACCCATGTGTCCACACTTTTTTATTGAATTTGTGTGTGTGAGTGTGTATGTGAGAGCAAGCATGGGCTTGTGTATAAAGCTACCCTTTTTTGTCCTGTAATAGGTGAAGGCTAAGGACTGAAATATAATTGGTAGAGATGATGACAAAGTCAATAAGACGTCTGTACGAGTTCCACCAAATGGAAATAAGCCATTCACAGGACAGAATCAAGGTGAGATGTGTGTGACTTAGTTGTGCATATACAGTAATAGGCCTATATACAGTAACATGTATATTTCAGTCTCATTCTTCTCAGAGACAGTGGCAATCTCATAAAAAAATGCGGTTATATACCAAGGTCAGGGCATAACACATTGAATCGTCACAAAAGATTAAATGACAGTGGCTTCTGATTATTGTTATCTGCAGTCCTTCAATGTGCCCTGCTTTGTGGAAACAGACTTCCAATGTGTTTTTGTCCCTCAAATAGGACCATATATCTCTTAAAATATGTGAAACAGAGGCGACCTTGGAATACTCTTCTCTGTTTCTTTGGAGCTACACCAGCACTACCTCTGCCCAGCATCAATGACTGCAGCACACTCACAGCTGTAATTAAGCGGCGTAATCCTGTTTTAGTGACAATAAACTATAGCAACCATAGATCACATATCCTCATGAAATGAATCACTGTGAAAATTATTGTAACATTACCAGAGGCTTTGCAGAGGAGCAGTACACTGTAGCTACACAAAGATTATGTACATAGCCTCCAGAATCTATTGCTGCTGTAAACCACATAGACTCTTACAGAGGCATACTTCATTAATCAGAAAATTAATCTTCCTTGTGGTTAAATTGGGTGATAAAAGGGGTAAAACTGAAGTTATATATATCTTTGTGCGTGTGTATATTTGTGTTTTAAATGTGTAGGTGTGTATTTGCATATGTCTGTGTGTCTCTAAATGTTTGAATGCACAGACTGATGAGGTCAGTTTCCAGAGTGATAATTATGCAGTCTTGACAGCAGGCAGTGGACTCTCTCCATCAGAAAACCCATTAGTTATCTTTCATCTTCCAGGGAGGTGGAGAAAGAGAGCAGTGTTTCTCTGTTAAACTGAGACCAATGGAAGCTTGAAATTCTAAGGTTGTCTTCACAACATTTTCTTCATTTTGAGTGACACCTAAAGCCACTATAGAAGCAATGTACACTGGGTGTTTCAACTTATGTCACCTGGAAAGACCTCCGCTGTGGGTGTCTGATTCACCTCTCCTCTCTCCTCCTTAGTTATGTTGCATATGTCAGGGTGGGGCAGTTTACACCTCATATATAATAGTGTGTAGAGTCTGAAGGACTTACAAACATTTAATCAAACGTTGTAAGGCCAGTTTGATGACAGGATACAGTACTGTAATGAGTTTTGTTTCCTGGTGGAAAGATAGCTAGCTTTGCTTGTTGCTAAAGTAGGCTAGCCACCAGCTGCTCTTAACTGTAACTGGCATTAGCTAGTAAGCTCAAGTCATATGACAAGTTTAGAATGTACCACTTAAGTTTAAGTCAGTGGAATTATTCATGAGACCTCTATGAAGACATTTGACAGTGTAATAACACTTAATGACATCTTTATAAGCAGAGTCATAGGCCATCTTTAAGTCCAAAATGTGTCTGGATAGTTAGAATGGTCTCATGACAGCCCATGTCAAATAGTTAATATAAGCTTCATAATTAAGCCTATTAGTGCATGTTTATAACAGGTTATGTTGTCGTGGTTAATGTCAAGTTGCCATAACAAAGACACGTTGTCTTGGTTAATGTGAAGTTTTCATAACAGGTATTGGCAGTTTATGTTGTCTTGGTTAATGTCAACTTGTTGTAACAAAGATATTGACAAGTTATGTTGTCTTTTTCAAAATCAAGTCCTTATATCGAAGACGTTTTTGTCTTGGTTTATGACAAGTTGTCATAACAAAGATATCTCAAAAAATGTCAACTTTGCATTAAGAATGACCTAATTGACTGAACCCTTAATAACAACAGTTATACACATTCATAAAGACTTCTTCATGTTCATAACAGGTGTCATGGCATGGTTATGAATACAAAGTGTTACCAAGTTGACTGGAATCATGTAATACCTCTCATATCTCCACCTAACTTCAGTCCAGCAGAGGTCTAATCACAGGGCCTTAAAGAGTTGTTTTTCTATGTATCCTACTGTTTAGCTTTCAAAAAAGAAACATCTGCCTTAATACCACAATAGAGCTGTCTTTCTAGAAAGATAACCACAAAAAAGTTTGAATTATTTACATAGAAATCCTTACCATCACATGCTCCCTCTCTCATTGAAATCTATGAATATGTAAATATTTTACATTTCAAGAGTTTAACTACTATTTTCCACTGCAAAGAAAACACTTTTGTGTAGAGAAGGGCTTTAATCAGTGACTTATTTCATTTGAGGGAAGAAAGTTAACTTGGAGGTGAAAGCCCTCCTAAAACCCCAAAGAACTGTTTTCCTGCTCTGGCACAATCTCTAACCTCCCTGACTGTGTTTCTGCAATAAGTATTGAATGCAGTTCTGCACACCGTCTGTTTTACTCTCGGATTGGGAATCATATCTAGGTTACACTGGAGATCACGGAAAACAAGAAAGCCATGCTGGTATTCTTTATCTCTGTGCTCTTCTCTCTGCCTAACATACAGCTTAATTAGTTTGCTTCGAAGGCAGCATGAAGACAAGACGCAAAATACCTCTCAAATTATAATTAATTTCAAAAGCTTGTTGATTGTCTTTTGTTTTTCCGTCTTGCTGGATGTTTTTCATCCCTCTTTCATCCGTCAATCTTCTCTAAACTTCTCTTGCTTCTTTTTTTTTCATGACGGCATTGGCTGTTTGTTCAAATGCTTAAACAACCTATGTTTACTTTTCCTGATAAGCGACCTCTTCCAGTTGTGCAAGTAGTCTGATGTTGTTATACCTGCACAAAAACTCTTAACACCCTTGCTTTCTGTGTTTGCTTTGCTCAGTGGCAAATTGGAAAACAGTGAAAGACATTAAGAGGATATGGATAAGACTACAGCACTGATCTGGATGGAAAACAGACAAGCTAACCAAAAGGACTGATTTAAATAAGCGGTGCCTGCGCTGACCCACCATGGTGTTTTGCTTAAAGTGAAACATGTTAAATATCTGACTGTGGACCCTGGAAGTTTGATCATTTTAAGCATATTAATTCCTCAAAATGCTAACAGGATTCTTTTCTTGTTTTGTATATTGTTGAGCCTTATGTACCTCTCTACATGCTTTTGGTTAATGAGTTTTGTACCTTCAGGCTCTCAGAATGAGCAGCTATTTCCTTCCAACACAAGCTGTTTTTATTATTCAGTCATGCCTGACCAACATCTCAACCGACTTTGGAAGGCAGATAGAATAAGAGGATTTTCAGATTAATTTAAAGTAGAAACATTTACATCCACGTTTTCTTGTGTGCATACACAATTGTTCAAAAGTTTGGAATTACCTGTTGTATTGTTGTTATTCTTCTTTCCTTTAATAATGGCTATTTTAACATTGATAAAAAAAACTTTATAATTCAGTCACCAAATGTATTATATTATATATATTTGTAATAGTTTTGGCCCCAAAAGAAGAACAGTTAAATAACTGAAGCTGTTTTCCAGTCCAGAAAATTGTACGTGATCTGAGATCATTGTTGAACCACAAGGGTCCAATTGGCCTCTAAAAGCTCGTTTTTCCTTGGGCCCTCTGCAGTCTCCTCTGTATTTTGACTGAATAGGTTTAAACTGTAATTCATCAGGCCATAATATGTTCAGCTGATATTCTGTGATCCAGTTCCAGTGGTGCTAACCCTGGATTAATCTTCCATTTCTATTCGCTAAAGCAAGACACCTTTTAATTCCAGCTCATTTTAGGCAGTATGGTGCACTTTACACTGAATCAGGAACCTGTTCCTATTTAGATCTGCACAGATTTTGTTGCTCAGCTGTGCTGTGTTTTGTTCTCCATGTACAAAACAGTTTTTTGCAACCGCATCAGGCAAATCCAGATGTTTTAACAGTGGTGTTTATTTCATAGTTACCTGAGCCACGTTCAGGGAATGCATTCTTGAATTCAGCTGCTAGTTATGAGTAGGGTCAGTCTGATTCTGGATAATATTTTTTGGCTGATGCTGATATTAGGGCTCAAAATATCAGCCAATGTTCACTTGTGACAAAGATATGTAATGGAGGCAGAATATTTTATAGTTTAACAATAAACTTTATTGTCCAAAATTTTATGAGGGCACTGAAATCAGACTCAAACAGAAAGTGCCACCCAAAACAATAAAACAATACCCCCGGACTCCTCCACACACATACACACACACACACACACACACATAGAAAGCAAAGACTTTTGTAATGATAAAGACTAAAATAAGAACAGCACTCATAAAAAAACAAAACAAAAAAAAACAAAAAACAAAACGGGAACTGAGGAAATGCTATGATAAGTGAGGAAACATCAGAGGCGGGATAAAATTCAATCAATCAATACTTTCAGCTGTAATGATATAGTGATGATTATAATAATAATAATGATTAGATAGAGAATAATTCGAAAGAACTATAAATAAAAAACAAAACAAATAAAGCTAAATACCTGTGTATGTTAAATCTGAATTAAGAAAAAAATATCAAATATACACAGAATGCTGCCTGTAAAGAAAAAAAAATTCCATTATGTCATGTTTAAAAAAAAAGTTTTATTATTGGCATATATTGGACAACATATATGCCAATACAGATGTAGTTCGATATAGCTGCGCTAGGCCAGCATTGGGCCAATAATATTGGTCGACCAACACGTCGGTCGGGATCGACTCAGTTTATTTCATTATTGGAAATTTATTTAAAAATGCTCCTCTCCTTTCAGTAGTCTTTTTATTTCATGGTGGATTTTTTACAGCTCTATTTCCTACCTCACCCTTCAACCAAACACGTTCCTAGTCTTAGCCGTCTATCCATGACTTACCACTCTGCTCCTCTCAGACATTATTTTCCTATTTGGAATATCAAATACCACTAGGTGAGCCAATTTTGTGATGTGCAGCTGTGATTGGTACAGCTGTTTAAGAGGCATGAGACTGGTCGTGTGCCCGACTGAGAAAATGATTAATAATGGTACCATCCAATTACCGTCCACTTCACCCAGCTGTTTGGCAGATATCCTGTGCATACATTAAAAAAATCTGTGTGCTTATAGAACCTCATTGTCCTTGTGCACATGACCTTGTGCTTTGTGCCTGTTGTTGCACAATAAAAATGGAGTGCAGTGATTTCTATCTGAATCCAAAGCAGCTCTCAGAAGCACTCGAGCTGCTTCAGTATCTGAAACAGAAAGTCGGCTTTCACATAGCTTTTATTGATCTGTCCAGGGTTCTTGAATAATTTCAGAGTTGGTTGGGTTTAGGACAGATACTGAGCTGCTGCTGAAGCAGTGTTTGCTGTCTCTGATGCTCACCTCCATTATCCACCACCCTGCAGGTACAAGTCATTTCTCTCGCCGACTGTGCACTGCCACAGAGGCAGGTTAAATCTGTGATTGTTTCCAGCCAGGCTTCCATGATGGATGACTAGCATGACTGCTTAATATGATGCCTACACACCATAGATATCTCCAGGAACTATGTGCGGATGTGCTGTAGTTACTGCTTGGGCTGGTTTCCATCTTCCATTAAGCTCAGTGATGGGTGGTGTACTGAGTAGGTTCAATTTAATGTCGGGCATTAAATTGACTGATATTGCGAGAGACATGAGACCCATGGCATATAGTCACACAACATGTCTACATCTGGAATGTGTCAGATAATGGCTGTTAAGGCACATTCGGCAGAACAGGCTGCAGCAGCCTTTGTTGATGCCTCATATTCCTTGCGGGTGTTGTTCTACTCTGCCGGAACACATACTAGTTAGGCTGCAATTCATTGGCTGCTCAGATCAACTCCGAATTGATTAATTGAGCTAATTAGGCCGCCATCTGAGGCCTTTTAAGTAGATGAGTGCGTAATTTTTGCTAACAATTTAAAAACTAAACTTTCACCTTTCCCTCTCCCCCAGAACATTATAAATGGTACCTCTGAAACATGAATTCTCAGATGGCATTAGCGCTGCAGAATCTTATAAGAAGAATCAGGCATTCTGCCACTGACTCATGTCATTACAGTTTCAGCTGCAGCTACAGAGTAATTAGTTGTGGGTCCAAGTGCCGAGATGAACAGCCCGTAGTTAATTACATAAGATACTTGACCCACATCGACATCATGGTTTAAACCTATTGAATTAATTAATGGACAACAAAATCTACATTCAAAACATTCTTGATCCCATAAGCAAGCTGACTGCAGCAATGACCATCATCCCTCTTTACTTTCATGCAAGAGTTAGCAAATGGATTTCATGCATCTCTGTTCATCGCTTCACGACTGGTCGGCTATGTTCCCTATTACAAACATTAAACACCAATATTTAACCAGGGGAAATGTTCCCGACAATTATGTGGCTGTGATGATAATAGTTATCTTATTTTATAGTGTTCTACACCACATAAAGCAGACAATGTTCACAAGTTTAATGAGGGCTACATTATTTTGCTTACAGTGTAAGAATATATAAGAATCACATCATTATTTTGGTCTTTTTGTAATACTTAAGAATTGTTTTGAAATCTCCCAAGGACAAACAAAAGCCCTACATGCTGAATATGTGCTAAAAATGCAATTGAGTGTGAGCAGGGTGGCCTGTCAGCCGCCTGATATTAATGGGTGTAATTTTGATGTGTATGTCATGGGAAAGTGCCAGGGTAAGAGCAGTGTGTCCTTTATGGCTGTGGCTTTACTCAGCAAAGAAAACAACCCAAGAGCCCATAGATATGCCTATAATTGTGGCATTAGAAGGAGTTCTGGCTTGTACCTCATTAGGAGAAGAGCACAGTGGGCCTTGGGGCCTTTTAGGACAAGCAGGGAAGAGACGGACTGACAGACAGACAGACAACAGAGGGGGAGTGAGAGATTGACTGCCGAGGGGATGTGGATGATAGCACACTGCAGCTATTTAACACACAAAACACAAACACAGACATCACCATGCCAAAGAGCGCACATGCAATAGAAGACATGCCTGTTGTGTGCCTGTAATGTGTAGGCTATGATTGTATTGATGGTCAGATGTATATTTGCCTCAACGTGCAATTCATTTAATGGGCCTGCTGTTGAGTTAACTATAGCTGTGTCCCAGTTCCTGTTGATTATTACTGAATTTTGCATGTTTGTGTGCGCAGGCTCAGAATTAAGGATGTCATGTTGTCTGGGGCAGTAGAACAACTGTTATTACAAAAACATCACAGCAAATTTCGAAAAAGACATTATTTGGATAAACTGATCTCATATTGGAAATCTAAATGGTTATTCTCTGGTCTAAAAAGAAAAATAAAGCTAAATAAAGTGACAGATTAACAGTTCTACAGAAAATGTAAATGACCTGTAGCTCATCAGTCATTCATGGTCAGTCACTCATGTAGGTGTGTTATTTTTATGTGTGCCCAGGAACCTGTATACTGTTGGACAACAGTTGTTAAGTGTGACAGTTGAAAGTAGAAATATGGGGCAGATGTGGGACATTGAGGTTCATTTCGAGCCCTGTGTGTTTACGTTCACACTGGAAATGTGACAAAATTAAGTATGGTTAAAAATGTCACCATGCTGATGAACGCTATTGTCCAGCATTGCAGTGCACCTTGGAAACAGAGAAGTTACTCACAGAAGAACTAAATTTTGTTTTAAAGTTTATAACTGACTTAGGATCTTTAGTCATAGATGCACTGTAGGTCTACAAAGCGCAACTGTGACAAATACAAGAATTAGAACATAATTAGAATGTAATTATTTTTAGCAGATGTAATAATAAAGTTAAGATGCAATCAATAATAGCTTGTTTAAATTTCTTCTCATCAAAATATTGGCAAGGAGGACCAGCTTCAGCATTTAATGCCACCTATGATGGTGAAATGCACCCTGAGGTAACACGGCTCTTGTTTCTCTAATACTCCCTCTTTAATAGATAAGCAGCCATCCTTAAAACAAAAGAGCCTTTCAGAAGTTACGTATCGTTACCTTTCATTATGCCTCCCTCCTGGTTGCAGAGACACATTACTTCATTTTCTACTTGGAAAGGTGAGTACTATTAATAGAGCTTCATTTTTTAATCTTTGTTTCTCCAGGGGCTGTTAATTAGCTCTACTTGCCCCTCCCTCATTTTCACCACAGGATGTGTCCTTGGGCAAGGCATTTAACTTCCAGCTGTGAGTGTGGAGTTGAGCTTTGCTAACAAAATGATTTCTCTCTGCCACAGATAAAGTAAATAAAGGTTAAAAAACAACTGTTTTTATAAAAGCTCCCAGGATAACTAAGTTTGTTTTTTGTATGATGCCTGTGGGTACGTTGTGTGATTTCCTTGAGCAACTAAGGGCTGAGGTCACTATAGTGTTTCCACTGGAATATTACTTGTAGCTGAAGGGTAGCTGCGACTTTGCCACATCTGGAAGGCTGCAGGTTCACTTTCTACAGAGGACGTTTTCATCAGCAGCCTTGTGTGTGGTCTCCCTGAGCAAATCTGAAACGCCTGCCTGCCTAATAGGTGAATAGGACAATCAACTACATGCTTCAAATGTAAACACAATTAGCACAAATATTAAATGATTGCAATGAGAAATGCTCTGTATAAACTGCTCATTGTTGCACTTACATGGCCTCTCTATATGTCCCTCTTCAGAAACAGTGAATTCATAAATTATAGGCTTCATAAAGACAAAATGTTTTCTGCGAGTTTCAGTACACCCCACTGGTGGACTCAAGGAAGTCCAAGCCAATGTGATAAAGTGCCCTTTAGGGTCCTCTTCCAGAGGGCAAAACATGATAAAATGCCCCCTAGAGTGCCCTTCCAGAGGGCAAAATGTAATAAACTGCCCTCTAGAGTGGCCCTATGTCCAAGTCAACGTGATGAAGTGCCCCTACGAAGGCCTTCCCATGGACAAAATGTGATCAAGTTCCCTCTAGATATGATGAAGTGCCCCTTAGAGAGGCCCAGTGCCTAAATCAGTGTGATAAAGTGTCCTCTAGGATTGCCTTCCAGTGGACAAAACATAATGAAGTTGCCTCTAGAGTGCCCTTTTAGAGGACAAAATGTGATAAAATGCCCTCTTTGTGGCCCAGTGTCCAAAAAAATGATAAAATGCTGTTTGGGGAGCCCCTTAGTGGAAACAAAGTGCATCATAAATTTCAGGTGCCCTTTTTTTTGCCCCTGCCCCTCAGACAGCCTGAGACCGTCACTGGTACACCCCATTCGTTCTTGTTCGTTATTTGTGAACTGAAACTAAGCACAGGAATGAAACGCCTTTGCAAAAAATGTACCTTTGCAGATGTTTGACCCTACAGCTGTTAAACCAGAGTAACAAGCTGTTACGATTTGGAGGGACATTGATTTTGAAATCAAGTTTGTCTCTCTCCAATGCGTTTTGCCAACTGGGAGCCGTACCTACCCGAGTCTGCCAAGGAACTGATTTTCAGGCTACACTGCCTGTCTGCTTATGACTTGTGTTTCTGCTTCTCTCTTGCTGCTTCACTTTCTGCTGCCCTTGGTGCAGCAGTGTTGTACAGTATGATTGAGAGTGTATATCCCCCTGGAGCATTCTGTGGGTCTGAGTCATTTAGTACAGAGTGTGAAGGGCATCATAGACACCAACACACAACACACACACACAGGTTAGGGTCAAACCCACACCAGCTTGACCTGTGTGAATGCTGTACACACATATACACTCCTCACATGTATGTAACAGACAGAGAATTGGTGGTCTAGCAGTGGAGCACATTGGGAGCTGGAGACACTTGAGGAGAGATAGATCAGATGAGCATTTGTTCCACATCCATTCATCTTTGATTCAGCTCTGCCCTTTTCCTCTCGTTCTCTTTTCTTTTCATTCCTCCTCTCACGCTTCATGAAATAACACTGATTTGTGCCTCTCTACAGGCCACTTGTGAGGTTACCCTGCCTGTGTAGTTCCACAGGGCATCTCCAGGACATTCAAAACACTGCACCAATCAGACACAATTGTAGGTGTGACCACAAGAATTCATCATGGTTGATTGTATATTGTGCTTTCCTGGGTTATTGAACTCTAAATGCATATAAATTATGCAGTAAAAGACTGATTTTAATTGTGAAGTACTATGCTTTATCTAAGAACCTACTTTATCAAGGTATCATATATGTCATTTATTCATATTGTGCCACATGACAAAAATATAGTTTTAGTCTCTTCATGCTACACACCTATCACATATGTCCAGATGATTAAAATCAGAATAAAGTCAGATATCTATATAATAAAATAAAATAATTCTGGAGTGCATTTTTTTAAATGTCTGCCTGGTTAAATGTAAAGAGCAGCTACAAGATGGTAGCATATCAACTTTGAGTGTGTTTGTGCACAAACCATTTTAGATATAAAAACACAGTCTGTCTCCCCTTGTCCTGCTGGAGTCTTCCTCAGAGCGTAGTCCACCCATCAAATGTAAAAACCTGATCTGGACTGATGCAGTGGAGCAGGTCTCTGTAAGATGTGGGAACAACAGTTTCTGATTTCCCATTGTTTGGCCAGCCTGAGTCCCATTTTGTCTGTTTCATTTCCCTGACCAGACTTTAGCCAGGAGCAGCCTTGAGACCGAGCTGGGTTATCATGGCTCTTGTTTCCACTCTCCTCCACTCATCCTGGGGTGGTCTGCAAACATATGCAGACCACCCCAGGATGAGTATGCAGAGGTCTTTTTTCTTTTTGCTGTTGTATCAAATTAGGTGTCAAGTATCATTTTTTTTATACTGCTATTGAATCAGTTTAAAATTCTGGTATGGTGACAACATTAATATGCAACTTGTATATGTAGTTGCTGTTCTATGCTTTTCACACTGGATGAGTGTTACTTTAGCAAAGTACTGTAAAGGTGTATGTGTGTGCATCTGCCATCATTGTCTCAAGTGTTTTGTTTTTGTGGTCTTAAATAACAAATGCTAAGCAACCTCAGTGCATTGTCGGCAGTTTTAAATAAGACACTTCCTCTATTTGTGGTGTCATATAATCGTGTCTCAGAGCAGGCTTTTTATGCGTTCAATGTTAATTACTACTGTTGAGGCTGTTTTTTTGAAAAATATTTTTAGTGTTTAAAAATAAACATACCTTCATCAGAAGAGATTAAATTTGATTTAAAATATAAATAATCCCCAAAGAGCTTGCTGACCTCTTCCACCTTATGCGCCATGCGAGGAAAACTGCATGTACAAAAACTTGGCAACTTCAGTCAGTGTACAAAAGAACAAATGGTCTTAACATGCTGTATTTGATAAGCAATAGGGATGATATTTTTTGGAAGATGTTATTTGTCAGGGTGATAACACAAGCCGTTACAAGCTGTTGTGTGGGTAACTTTGGACAGCACAGCTTTTTAGGTGCAAAACTTCTTGCATGCTTTGGAACGAAATGCAACTAAGAAGTCAGTTAACAATTAGTGAACAAAAAAAAATGTACCGATTTGTTTTAACACAATCAAATCTAATCAAAATAGTCAATAATTTTCTTTTTCTCCTTTATTCCTAGGGCAGACATGCTAGGCAACACATCAAAAATAGTATACAGTATATTATAAAGCTTGCATGTAACATTTCACTGAGCCTGTGAATAGGGAGATTTTTTTGCATCATACCAAGTGTAAATGCAACGTGTGTACTATAAATGTTTCACAGAACATTCTGAATCATGGGGATAGGAGTGGAGTGGGAAAGTATGCGTATGCTGCGCAGAGCAGGGTTACATCTGTACGTTTCCCCCCATTGAGATAGTTATCGATTAGCAATTTGTTACCTGCCCAAGTCACTCCCAGCAGCCTGTGGTCTGACTGGCAATGAGCAAGCGGGGGGAAATGGGAGGATTCTCTTGATAGTCTGCTCCTGATGTCCTTGCCATCTCTTGTCTCGTCTCATTTTGTCTCCTCTCCTCCCCTCTAGAACTGTAAAGTCATCATGTCTCTACCTTTGGTTGACCATTCTTGCAGACTGCATGGAATAATACTCAAACTCACTGTTGGACAGAGCTGGAATAATGTGATCATATGGTGGAATAATGACAACATATGCTCAAAGCCGTATGACAGATGATCTGGTCCTGCAGTATGATAATTTTGAGTTTGAAGAGACAATATTGGCAGGACAGAAGCCGCACTAATTTGTCTACTAAGCGTAACACTGGCAGTGTTAAAGTAGCCTGAGGGCAGTGCTCCCTTTGACACTTTATTTATGTGAGGGGATAATTGAAGCTGGGACTTTTCAACTTGCAATTAACACAAATATCTGAGATCATCATTTAATTAGAACTTCAAATTCACCATCCTCTAGGGGTGATTCCACTTTACTCTCTTGTTATCGTAATGTGCAGCCATTTATTGCTAAACCCACTTCTATACCTGCCAAAACCAAACTTTTTTACACCTGCTATCAAAATGTAGTTAAATATTGATGTGCCACTCTCACCTGAGATCACCCTTCTGCCCCACAATCTTTGAACACAATTGTGTCAGTTTTGTTCACATTTTCACTTTATCCATCTTTCATTGTAACTTAAGTCCCCATCTGTCGTTATGCTGCTTTAAGTCTTTCCATTTTCAGGCTGATGCTACTGGTACACAATTATTTTTGTCTGTATTTCCTTTCTGAAATGACACACATGCTGAGCTGAACACCTGAAGGGAAATGATGTGTTTGTATATTCAATGTCAGCTTTTGTTTAACATCTTGTAATAGGCACCGTAGTGCCGCAGTCATAATGTGTAAATGAGAGCATAATGCAATACAACACTGTCAAAATGAGAGTTTTAGACGAGTTAATTATTGTGCATCTGAATGTGTCCATGTCAACTACACATTAACTTGACATGGACATTGTTCTGTAGAGAACAGGGTTCCTCCTGTCTGCCTTTCACACTTAAAATCATGCAAATTAGCTGAATTTGGAGAAAATATGAGTGTGTTTGTATGTGTAGACTTTCAGCCAGTCAATTGAGTTTCCCTGCTCCCTGCCAGATGCATGCTGAGTAAGACTCCAGTTCATTCATAATCTTGAGTAAGTTGCTGTGGAAAATGAATTAATAATATTTTCGGATTAGTCAATTGATCGCTTTGCTACAGTATTAGACTTTGTCTCTGTGTTGGTAAGTTGGCAGTGATACACTGATGTGAATGCAGGAGGTTTGCAAACCAGAGCTGCAGGATGGCAGAGCTGATTCAGCTAGTGTAACAAAGATAGCGAGTACAGTGACAGGCAGAACAATAGGTGCCTCTGCCTCAGATGAAGACGCTGGGGACACTTGTACCCACATTGCTACACAGCATGTACAAGCCCAGGGAAGAAAAGGAAGGGCAAACCGTATTTTCAAAATCATGGAAGGTAACACTAGTTGTTATGTTTTTTTCCTTACAGGATATCATATCTGTGTTACATCACCTTCTTGCTTCTCCTTTTCTTGACCCTCAAAGTTTACTGTCTTTGTAAGTACTTTACCCAGGTATTATCTCACTTACTCTCACCCTATAGCCTTAAATGTTGGACAAAAGGTTTATACTTCTGGGAGAGTGGGGGATTCAAAGGTGGAAACCATATCTGATACGGTTAAATTGTTCAGGGAAACACTTAAAAAAAACACAGAACAATATAGAACTGACATGCCCTTTTTTTCAGCCAAGGCCCACTTATGAGATAGGGAATGTACCGGGGATGGCTTGATGTATGTCCCTTGGAATAATTTGATGCAGCCTATTTTTTTACACTTCTATAGCTGTAGTTATGTGAAAGAACAACACAAGAAATGTGTTAGAAAGATATTAGACATGTATTAGAAATATTTGCACCCTTTCAACACGAATACCCAGAAAACAATGCAATAGGTATCAATTCAATTAGCTTAAAGTATCTAAATAAATCAAGCGTTAGGGCTAATTTGAAGTGCATTTTAGCACATACACAGACACACAAACCAAGAGAAAGCATTTCACTCTGCATAAACAAGCTAAATAAAACCAAATTTGGCAGACTTCTTTGCCTCATTGGCAAGACACTGCAGGCATATAAAACATTTTGGCCAACTGTCCAATTCAAAAGCCATATTGGGGTTGCTTGTCATTGTATTTCCTGACTTTTGTTTTTCATTTACCTCATTTTTTTGCCATAGCCAGTCGTTTAATCATCATAACTACTGATCTCTCATAGACAGTGTCATTGACATATATAAATGGACATGACAGCTCCCCAAAAGTAAAGCCAGAATAGCTGGCTGGATGCAATATAGGTCACGAACACTGCCCCCTTCGATTTTAATATTAACATTGAAGTACACGTCAAATAAATGTTTCTCTAACATATTTTCTGTCATTTTAGGTAGATCATATCAGGCTGGTGTTTGTTCAAGTCTTCATTTTTCTGATAACTTTGGTTTTAATGGATTATTTGATGCTATAAAATTCAAAAGTGGGGCTCCAACCCTGATGAATACTGCACGCACTCTGGCTCCAAATGATATCACCAGCACAAGATGGCATACTCATATATGGGATAGTTTGGCTTCAGTTTTGTACAGTGGAGCAAGTGGAGATGTGTCCATCTGTATCTATGTCAATGGACAGCATTGTTGTTTCCATGGTAACAGGTGACATGTGCTCAACTGGCAGAAGTGAAGATTGTAAAGGGCTTTTTTACACTGCACTTAGCCCCATGCAAAGCGAGCTGTCAGCCCCAGGCTAAGAAAGCTAAGGGTAGAGCTGGGCTAAGAATGCACATTAAGAAAAGGTCATAAGAGTTATAGATTTTCTTGATTAGAACGTTATCTGTGAACTATTTTGGATCTAAAAATTGTAATATTATTTATTGAACTCTGAAGCCATTTGTTTAGGTGTACAAAAACTGGGTATTTTCACTAGAATATGGCTAAATGGACCGCCGCAAAGTCAGCAAATGCCCTGAGCTCCCTCGCTGTCAGCAGATTTGATGAAGCCTCTCAGATTAGTGTACGGTAAGCCCGGTTTTCTTAGACTTACTACTCCTGGATGTCCTGATTCCATTTCATGAGCTGCTGCAGCATCAGACCGGTTTCCATCAGCCTTGTATTGCCCCTGACAAGGAGACCGCTGAGATTTGGTGTTAATAAAATGTGTGTTTACTGCTGGGAGATGTTGGTGAGCATCATGCGGGCTGTTACAGTCCAGTTCATTCCAGGTCATTTCAGAGAACTGAACAACAGAGCTGTAACCCATATTTTTTCCATATACAAACACCTCTTATATTCTCCTTTGTTGAGTTCATTGTTTCTTCTCATGTCTAGACATTTCAAACAGACAGACAGCAGACGTTCTCTTTGAACTCAGTGCAAATATTCACCCGAGGAGTATACATACCACATGCATATTAATTCTCTGCAACGTGTGACAGTCTTTCCAACCTCCTTGAACATTGGTCACACATCACTTATTTCCATCTACAAGTTGCTTTTGTGCAAGTTCTGAGACTCCCAACGCAACAGTACATGAATATATGCAAATTTGTGGGTCTCATTATGCATCTGACTTGCCTTTGGTTCAAACTGTCAGTTTTAATGGGCCATTTGCAATTGAATTACACAACGTTTGATGTATGATTGACAGTTTTGATATTTGGATTGTGTAAACTGTTGCTCTGACAGGCAAGTCAAACAGCTGTCAGACCATCCTGGTCTGTCAATCGTTGATCTTCCTCATCTTGCACTGTTGACACAGCCCAGACAACCTTATGATCTTGACTGTCAAACCAAGCTGAGACTGCTCATTGTGCTGTCTGACGGGAGTTTTTACTGGATGTGGATTGGTTGATTGGGACTAAATAAGCAAATCAGGATTATTACAAGTCTGTTGTCATGGGATGCAGGGCGAATTGGTGCTGTTGCCAGACAGTCGGCATGATTAATATTTGAGGTCGGCCTTGGTGCCAGCTAGTCAGTCAGTAAGCCATTTCCCCCTCCATCATCGTGTGTAAGGTGAGGGTCAGAGTAAAACTGCTGTATTTATAGCCTTCTGCACCTCTCCCTTTATATTCGTTTACTCCTGTGCTGATCTGGATGGCCCACCTGTAATAAAACGTTGCCACTATATTTGTACGTCTTACGGCTCCAATAGTGCATTGCAACAAGCTGCCAAAACCATGTGCTTTGCAATAATGTGCCTCTGAGAGTTTAATCTCGAGGAGTGGGTGTTTTTTCTCTGTGCATTTGTCATTGAGTGCAATTACATGTGTGTATCCTGGTTATGATGAGCCTTTTGGAGTATATCTTGGTTATGTTTTGCTAATGGACAAGGCCTTATCCCAGTTTTGAGAAACCTGGATATGCTACCCGGAGTACTCTGATCGAAACCAGATATTATGGCATGTAAACACTTTATTGTTGGTGTGTTCATGTCTACAGGTTTCTCATGTTCCATTTAAACACCATATCTGAAGTATGATATGTGTAACATGTATTTTGTAAAAAAATAAAAAATAAAAAATAGAAGGAAAGAAACAAATAACCCTCTTTGAATGAACTTAATTAAATCAATGAAATTATTTCCATATGATGAGTGGCTTTCTTTCAGCATCAAGTAATTCTGGTGGTCCAACTTTATTTTCTTGTTTTGGATCATCTTTAACTTAACTTTTCAACTTTATTAGTGTTATTTCATCTCAGATACTTTGGTTGGGTCCAGCATAATATAATAGGATTGGTTCAACTTATTTTACAATAGTAAAATTACACTAGTAAAGGAAGTTGATCAAATAAATTAAGTTGGACCAGGATAATTGCTTAAATCTACTGTAAGGAACTTTAATATTTTGTTGATTTTGAAGGCCCCTGTGGACAAAAGAGGTAGAGTATCCTCCACCATAACCACAAAATATAACATCAAAAATAAGTTTATCATAAAGAAACATCTCCCATTCCCTTTTCAATGAGCTAGCGTACTACTCACTGCAACATTGCCTGTGAAAATGTAAATGCAGGCTCATCTGATTTCACAGAGTCAATCTGACCTAGGCATATCAGGCGTAAGAATAACTATATAGACATAGCAAATCTTATTGCTGATGGTCTTGTTAACTTATGTAGGTCATACAGATGCATTTCAATCAAGAGAGACATTTTCTGATAAAGAATATCATTTATTTCACATGAGCACCAAGAATGAGGAATGTACAAGTCTTTGGCAATTAGACTCCGTTGTGGTATTTATTACAAAACACATGGAGTATTAAAAGAGGGGATGAACCCCCCACCCTGGGGTCTGGACACTGGTGGTGATTGGAGATGCAATAATGCAGATGATGAGGAGGAGGGCCGTGACGTTTGTCTAAAATGACAGCTGACAACGAAAAGACAGGCAGAATTTAAAGTCTGACCTGGGCAGTGTGATTGGGTGATAGGAAACAAGGCAAAATCTGATTGGTTTGACACGGGGGAAATGTGAACACCCATGATCAGCTGATAAAGAGAATGCGGGACGAGTGCGCGAGATAGAAGATTGTGAATGAGGGAGAATGAAAGCAAAGGAGGTCGTCCTGATTGAACTGGGCTGAGCATCATCAGTAATAAAACTGAGACTGTTTCATAACCAGTTAAAAATTCCTTGTAGCTTCAATTCTGAAAGAAAGCCATTTAATCATGTGGAAATACTTTTCATGATTTAATTAAGTTCATCCAAAGAGTTATTTTCTGAGTGGATCCCTACAACATAAACCTTTCTGACAGTTTTTTTTTCCTTTTTTCAAGTAATTTTGCTCTAATAGAGAGATGCTAATATATACTCTACATGCATGATTCACTTGGCTGCACACATGCAGAGACACACATTCTCAAACAACAAGGGGAGCAGCAGGTTGAGATTTGAGAATGAGTATTGAGGAAAAATGGTTATATTGCTTCAGAGTGTCTGTTTTCCTCCACACGCTGTATAAATTCAAAGGCCTATTTGTCAACTATGACACTGATACTTAACAGCGGTCTGTGCTGCAAGACTGTCGGTGTCACCCTGTGGCTTTTATAAAAATGGGAATTTTACCAAAAATGGATATTTTTGTGTGTGTGTGTGTGTGGTGTGTGTGTGTGTGTGTGCTCTGCAAATGGCTTGTGTTTTTATTGAACAAGCATGGACCAGCCAGTGGAGGAAACATATTAATAATTTGTCACAAGGAAGAATTGCCATAGTGTTCTTGAATATAGTCTAAATGTGTTGTTTTCTTCTAAACCAAACACCTCCTTTATCTGCCTGTCCAATATTTTTCAGGGTTGCAGCTGAAAAAATTCATGATTCAACCAATCCCCTCATTATTCCCACATAATTATTACCATCTCTAACCCATTTATCTGAGTCTTTTGCATAGTGTTCCAGTTCTTTATCAGTGACACTAGCTGCACTAAAACATTCATTGTGATGATATATTTTGTCTCTAGCGCCAACTAATTAGTGTTTTGAGTATTGTGAGTTCTTTAAAGCTGTATTAATTGAGTTTTGGACAGAAAAAAAACAATACAAAACAAGCTATACTGAGGCTAATGTGTTGCAAACAAACCAAGGCAGAGCAAACGGGCAAAATTATTATCACATTTTCCAGTAAATACTATCTTGGTTCTGCTGCAGATCTAAACAACTCAGCTTCAAATTTGATGTGTTTTTTCTGTCTTTACTCCTTCACTTCTAGTCAGCTCCACCATACTGTAAAAGGGAGTGACTTGCTCTCCTTTTCAATAAAGAAATTAAAGTACACAGTATTTATTTGACTGTATTCTGTATCAGAAACCTTCTCACTGTTCTTAAAACCTGTTCAGAGCAGCTCTGATTACACTGCAGTCCCCGTTTCTCTGATTTCATCTCACCATCTCAGCCTGCGCTGGCTTTTCTGTGAGAAAAGAAACAAAAGGAGAGTTACAATAGCCGGCATTTTATTTCGCGATGCTCAGCCTATTCAGTATTCAGGGGAGGCTTATACTGAAAATGCAATGGGTACAACTCTATACAGTATGATTGCCTGTCTGTCTACCTATTCATGCCAACTCACAGTAAGAGTAATCTGCACTATTGTTCTCTTCATTCCTGCACAATCCAGTCTCTGCAGCGGGACTTTAAAGTTGTTGTCGATCCTGACGCTCAGGAAGCATCATCACAGTGTAATATTGTCAGGCTTTTGTGAAAAGTGTTAGTGTCATGAGGACTAAAAATTCTATAAATACTGCAGCAGTGGCCAGTTCAAATGTAGCATTTAACATCCAAGGAAACACAATAAAATGGTCAAGTAAATTGGTGGCGGGGGTGTTTGAGGGAGTGAGTTTGAAAAGGTGGGTTTTTGAGGAAACATATCCGTACAATACAGGAGAAAAGTTCAGTAAAACTAAAGTTAAAAAAGAAAAAAAAGACACACTCCTTGAGTCGGCACTCTGTTGGTTTGCCATGCACATAGTCGGTGCATTTAAAATCTATACCAGTCACAGATTAGAAATTTATATATGTGATATTTACGCCTGAGGATAGGTACTTCACAATTTATCTCCTTTTCCCAAAAGCCCTCACCTCTCACTCTGTGCACCGCTTGTTTACTTGTGTTTTTTTTCCTGATTGGAATCAAAGATTTTTCTCATTAGTCTCCCAAACATAACACATGTTTTAAAGGGGCGGTAATGCAACAGTACAGTAGTAGAGGTATTGATCAATCAGTTTGTGTTTCTCAGATCAGACCTCAAATTGATATCATAGACACAGGACACAAGGGCAGTCAGTCAATGCACTGAGTGTATATTGAAATTTGTGCTGAACCCTTGACACAAACGAGTGGATCTCACTGAACAATCATTAGTGTTCAGATTGCATCGACTATCAATCTCAAGACTGCAGGGACTTTTGTTTCTACTCATTGGTGATTTAGCCTGTGAGGCTGCGGCTACATATCTGAGCTACCATTGGCATTGATTTGCCATAGTTACTTTCAAGGGTATCGAATCAGCTTTAGGTGTGTGGTGTTTTTTTTCCCCCACTCTGAATTGCAGTAAGAGAAATAGTGTCTTATTTGTAGATGTAGTAAAGCCTACAGCTTCTATCTTAGAGATGTGCCAGGAAAGATTTGCCAGCTGAGTCTATGAAACTTGACAGAGTTGTTTGTGGTGGGAATCAAGTCAGAAATCAGTGTTCAAGTTGAATCTTTCTTGTGCTGGTTCACCAAAACTTGTACTTTAGGTCAGTGGTTCTTAAATAGGGGTCCATAGTGCTCCACCAGGGGGTCAGTGAAAACTGTTCAGATTCATTTGCGTAAGTTGTCAGGTATTAAAAAAAAAATTAAAGGAGAAATATGTAACAATGGCACATTCAGAAATGAGTGCAGCAGTCCAAATAGTGAGTTGGAGCCATAGACTGTATATTAAATAGGTTAAAATGCTATTTAATATACAATCTATGGTACAGTCTATCGAGTTGTTCCACCCTGCCCCCTCGTCTCCAGACATGAGGAAGCTGCAGGAGCACTGCAGGACTGCAAGACGAGTGCAACATTGTAAATTGAAAATAGCAAGCGATGACAAGTCCTACACTATCAATGTAGCAACTACGTTTTTTCTAACTGAGGCAGGTTTATTAAAAAACAGATAAATGGGACATGCTGTGACCTGTAGCATCACAGTTTTATGATGGCAGAGGGCTCCGTGGTTCATGTCTGTCAGCCATCAGGCGATGGAATCATCGCTGGTCCAACTCTACTAAGAGTGAAAACACACACTCTCTTGATGTGTGTATGTTATGGGTATTCTGTGTTGACATAGTGCAAATATTCTAATACATGTCTACTGTCTTTCTGGTATATTTTCAATCCTGTAAGGGGTCCTTGGCTGAGTAAAAATTGAGAACCTCCACTCCAGGTTATCAGTTTTTGAGAGAAAGCATTTTACATTGTTTAAAACATGCTGCTCTATAGTCGGGCTAATTGAACAATAAAGCGCAGTAATCCCCTCATGTGTATGACGATACAAGCTGCAAGGAAATTTCAGTACTCAATTAATTTCGAAGCAGGCCTCTCATTTGATGCTGTTTTTCTGTTTTTCTCCTCCTCTGAGAACCTCGGGGGAAGACTTTTGACAGCTGTTATTTGCATAGTTTTCCTGGGAAAGGTCTGTGAAATCATCCTGATGTGTTGACAGTCCTATCCAACTGCTCCCCAGGGCTCTCCTGAGCAATAACTCAGTAAGGTAGTCTTAGAACTCAAAGGATCATCACAGGCCCATCACAGGCAGTGAGCCACCGAATGTTACCAAAATACTAACAGAATAAATGGTCTGCAGATGATATTGAAATAAACCTGCTGTAAACTCCTATCACATTGCATGTTGCAGGTTGGGCATTCAATTTCCTTTTGCCAGTGTGAGCCATTAATGCTGCAATAATTTGCCAGAAAAAAATGAAAAAGAGAAAGGAACCTGCTTTATTGTATTCCTTGTCATTAAATAAGCTCAGTAAAAACACATGCAGTTGCAGCCTCAGTGAATCTTTTCAGGGTGTAAGGAGGGTTTCAAACATGAACACTCTCACCCCCACAGAGCTGTATTGAATGATAATCATAGACTTGTGCTGTTGTCACTGGCTCATTTGATTTCACACTTAGACTACAAACACTTTCACTGCTAAGAAAGAGCGGAGTGCTCTTCTTCACTTCAACATCTTGGAGGTGCAGATTTAAATTGGTAGTTGTTAACCAAAAGGCAGGATCTTGACGATGTCATGTTAACAAAATACACCATCTGAAGGAGCTATTCATCATACACAGCTACAGTACATGGCAGACATTATCTGAGGCTATCCATCACTGTTGAGCTGTAGATCTATTCTCTGGTAAAGCATTAGGTCCATGTATTACATGGATTCTACCTTCAATGGACTTGACTGACATGGAACATATTTTGCCCTGACAGACAAGTGATTCAAGAGACACAGAGAGATGTTCATTTTGTTCATAGCGTAGTGACTTATATCAAACAGAGATTCATCTCATGTAGAAAGAGAGAGACAACAGATTCGCTGCTTTCTCATATGACTTGCCCTTCTTACAATCTCCTGTTGTGTAGCACACAACAGGAGATTGTCCATGTCAAATGTGTTCTCACCTTACTGGAAGTAATCTGTTGGTTTAAGGTGATGGACAGTGCCTGGGTAGAGGTTGCAGGAGGCAGGACATGACGAGGCTATCGACTCATTCATAATTATGACAGTTTTGCGTTGATAACAATAATAAATGCATATGGACGTATCTACAACATCAAAGAAAGCATGGAAAGCAATATACGGGCAAGCAGAAAAAGAGTACGATGCAGATGCACTCTGTGCATCCTCAACACATCATCAACACGCTCGCTTGGTCACTGTGAATTCTCTGGACATTGTCCTGTTCTATTCACACATCCAATTTCACAAATTCATTTAATAATTTAACAAAACTAATTAGGATTTTGATATCAAAAGTCTTTACAAATGATCCTATTGCACTACACATGATTCTATACCGTACAGGCTTTACAAAATTGAATGTGTGTGTTTAGTGATGCATGAAGCTGTGAGCGGTAGCAGGACAATATGAAGCAATGACGACATGTTCTCACATAGTTCAGGGTTGCAGTGTATGTGTTAAGTGAGTATAGTGACCAAAAACTGTCACACTACGTTAGAAGTGCACACTAAAACCTGTGAGGACATACTGTGTAAAATTAAATGAAACAAAATGAAAGAGTTCCCCACAAAAAAACTCTTCTACAGCCCATTCAAGAACTCTGCTGGGTCCTCAGACCACACTTTTTGAGTTTTGTCTTTTTCTGAAGTTCAGGTGGTCAGCTAAGACACTCCAGGTAAACACTCCCATAAATCCAGAACCCACCTCCTACCTCAAGAGAGCAAGTGTGCCGAAATAACCCAACAGGTGCAAACACAAAACAGTGGACTTCTTCCAGATGAAAATGACATTGTGGCTACATTTGTACCTCTGCTGGCTTTGAGCCTGTACAAAAATAGAAGCCCTAGTTTATTCAGTCTGGCTGCGCTAATCTTGCTGTCTGCCATCTTCACAGGTGTACTGTCTGACATTTAGATTCTTTGTCCTCCGTGCATCCAGCAGATCAAAGTGGCTCACTATATTTGGAAGGATGAGTGTAAAGGGACTCGATGTTTGTCCTGTCCAAAGTAAAGTCCTTTATACAGTTCCAGTTTCTTCCCAGTACATCGCTGTCAATTACAGTCACTGACCTCTCTCGGCTTCTTTAAAAAACTGCAACATTAACACTGACAAAAGAGAGGACACTTCTCTCCATCATTGCATACCAGAACCACCCACTCCTTCACTGCCTCAGTGGCAGATTAAATGACAAAGCCTAACCTTGATGGAAAGAGAACAGGACATGTATTTAGCAGGCATCTAAGAATCATTTCAAGAATTGTGATGAGCTGAAATAGGACTAAAAATACCGGGAATGACATCAGTGTTTTGCTGTTTCAGACTCAGAATAATGTTCTGAAATTAATGATGGCATCTTGTGTTTTTCTAAGTATTTCTGGTGTGCAATCCACACATAATTTTAGGCTGTTAAAATGAAACAAAAAACAGAAAGCTGTTAACATCTGTGGCACTGTACTGTAATTACACACAGGTAAAACCTGAAAAATAAAGTTTAGTTAAACTAATAAAAATGATACACAGTTTATTATCTTAAACTTGCAAGAATTATTTTGTTTGCCCACGTGGGGGCAGTGTTAAACAATTTGTGAGCATAACATTGACATGTTGTCACCTTTTAAGTTAATATAGCAAAGTTGCTAGACAAGGAGCAACATTATCATTCATTTGGAGTAATGTTTGTGTCACCTTTCCCTCTTTAAGCTCTGTATTTGGTCTCTACCACCTCCAGGGAAATGTCTGGTTCTTTAGCTGCTAAATGCTCCACCGTGTTCACGAGCTAGTTTTTTAAGTTTCTCCCATTTGGTGTGCAGCAACTATTGTCCTGTACAGTGGGTTTGTTATGGTGTGTTCCATCAAGAGTCTGTGTGTCCATGTGCTTGCGTTCATTTCAGCCTCTGAGTGACTGGTTCTTTCAGTTCCCTTCATTTTCTCTTCCTTTCCCCCTCTCCTGTCTGTACATTCATGAAGTAAAGTACATTTCCCCTCCAGTCAACAGTCAACATGGACAGGGAGAGACTAATTACAGAACATTTTAACACCTGACAGCGGAGGTCGCAACTCAGCGGCTCACTGCCGCAGACAGGTTCAGAAGTGAGAGTGAAGATAAATCCACTTTTTTATCCTCAGATGTTTAAAAAATAAACTCACCCACCTCATCCACCTGCCAGTGAATGGTTCTGGATCAGATCGAAATCCGGTATGAGTCCAGGTGTTTATTCCTCCAGAAGCTCCTTCTCTGACCCCAGTTCTCTCCTCCAGAGCTCACCAGCGGTGCGCAGCAGCGGTCTCTCTGCCAGCAGCCCCAGACCTACTCCCCAGGCAACTCACTACAAAGCCGTTATTTATTAGTGGTTATCAAATAAGAGACTTAAAGTTAATTCGTATGTTTAATCTATGTCTGCAATGTCTGTAAAATGTCAGAAATAGTGAAAAATGTTCATCCCAGTTTGTCAAAGTCCAGGATGATGTCTCAATTTGTCAGTCCTAAACAAAAGAAATTCTATTTAATATGATAATACCTGAGAAAAGCTTAAAACCTCATATCTGATCAGATGAAAACAACATTTTCTGACATTTTTGCATTAAAAAATCACTTTAACCATTAGTCAATAATCAAAATAGATCAGTAGTTTAATTCTTTTTTACCACTTGCCCGGTCAGGCTAGTGGGTTGCTAAATTTACTAGCAGGACATGGTATTTTATTTGCCCCAGGCAAGTGGGCAATCCTCATTGTTGAGCCCTGGTCATTAAAAATATGAATTATGACTGTTTTAAAACCAACTCCATCCACTCTAGTGATAAACCTTCCACTGTCTTATCAGAAAGGCTGTTAAATTCTCTTCCCTGCATAAATATAAATGTGTCTCAGCTATAGTAATAATTTAGATGAGTCTTTCACACTGCTGTTGGTCTACTCTAATGGTGTGCCTCAGGTTTTCCTGGAATTTGGCCACAATATCAAGAATAATACATGCATTTCAATAAATGTTTCAATAAATGTTTTTTATTTGTTTTTTTGTTTTGTTTTGTTTTGTTTTTTGCCTTTTATGTAATTTAATCTACTTTATTTTAATCTTCTTTAATTTACCTTATTTCAATGCTGGGAAAGCTATTGCATATGCAAGCTTTGAGGTGCAATAAATGCAATCACAGCTGCTACCAAATCAGGGCTTTTTAAATCTCTTTCCATGTTTTCAATTAAGCATAAAATGAAAGAGCTCTGCAGTGTGAGGCCAGGTTTATAGATGGGGCAATTATCCAGAACATGGACAAAATCAGTCAAAATAAATTTCATTGCAATCTTTGTGTTTGAAGAAACCTGTTCTTATAAATTAAATGTTCGTCATATTTCCTCACCTGGAATATGTGTGCATGTTTGTCCTGTCGCTGTCCACCTGCTGGGAAAACCAATAGCTCTGCAGGCCTTCAAAACCCTGGAGGATGAGAGTAATGTCTTCGGTTTGGAGAGATGATAAAATGCTTTCACTCCTCAGCCTAAAAGTAGGACCAAATACATGTATCCATCACAGGTTGCATTGTGGGTCAATTAAGAGTGAATTGCCCCTGTGAAATCTTTGATAAATACAGGCCCAGTTTCTCCTGCGCTGCACTTAAACTATTCCCAAGACTAAGAACATAATGTACCCCCCACCAAAGGCCCCAGTGTGTGCCTCATTATCCTCACTGCTGTGGGTCTCTTGAAGGGAAACTACAACTAACTTCTTTCCGATTTATCATTGCTGCAACTACAGCTCTTTTCTGCTTTCCCCTCCCACCATTAATGTTTAAACACAGTCCTTAAACTCAGTATAGTGTGAATCAACTAAATAAACAAAAGAAGAATCACGAGAACAGAGAATAACAAGTTGATACAGAGGACATTTTAAGCCTTGGATGCCTTCTTGAAGGAAGTGACATGTTTGTTTTTTTTATGCCAACCCTTTTTGTTTTGTTTAAAGCAACATAATCTGATATGATTATCAAATTTGGAGACAGAGCTCAGCCGTAACAGCTGCCCCGCTGCCTTGGGCAAACAAATCTGGACCTCTGTCAGGCATTTATGCTGTCAGTTTTTTTCCGTATTGGTTAACCTCTTTTGCTATTAAAAAAGATGGAAACAATGGAACAGGTGAAATAGAGTGTGGAATGGAAAAAAAAAAGCTTAACAATAACCCATCAGCATGACTGAATAAGCTACAACAGAAGATCAGATACTGAGACAGTCTCTGAGAAACAGAGGGCACAGAGGACACAGTATGAACACAGCAAACAGAGCCAACATCAGCCTTATTCACACATGACAGACATATATGACAGGTTGTCATAGCTAGCCTCCACCCTAGCAGAAAGAAAGACATTACAGCTTAAAAGCTTGTGAGCAGTGCATGAAAGGATTTTCTTTTTCTACATCAATATACACACTAAGAGAATGGTGGTCTGGGGAAGCAGCTTGTGACTGCCATGTTACTAGTTTGATCCCTGTGCTACCAGGATATATATATAGGTAGAGGAAGTGAAAGAATAATGCCACTCCCAAATGACCATGGCTGAGGTGCTCTTAATGCCCTGGTCACATTACTTTCAAACTAGCGAGATTGTTATACGGTTCATGCTGCACAACTTTCTGTCTTGTAATCTGGAATACTGGATCACTGGAAAAGAAACCGCTGGATTTGGATTACAGAGCAGCAGATCTTGAGAAAATGCACATGGCATCTTTTGACCACCTGGCCAGACACACCACCATGGACCACCCCGGGAGCTGTGGAGGAGAGCGGGAATAAGAGCCATGCCAACCCAGCTTGGGCTTAAGGCTGCTCCTGGCAAAGGGAAATCAGAGACTGTTGTGCCCACGAAAAGAGACCTGCTCTATCACAAGATTCTGGATCACCATATTGCACTTGATGGGTAGACCAATCTCCAAGCTGATAGGATGCAACATGCAAAACTCCAGCAGGATGAGGGGAGGAGGACTCTGTGTTTACACCGATGATGCTTTGCACAAAAACACAGTCAAAGTTGATGGGTAGTGTTTCCCAGATGTCAAACTTTTATGTGAAGATGGCTACCATCACTATCTTATTGCTGCTGTTTACTTCCCCCAGATCAAATTCACAAAATGCACTACAGACTTATTTCCTGGGTGCATATGTGTATGTGTGGGCCTATACATGTACATAAATAAGTGTATATATTCATTTTTATTGTGTTTTATTATATAGTTTATCCTACTCTCTTCTGATTTTTTGATTTGTGTATATGTTATATGTGTACATAACACGAAAGAATTTATTTTTGTTGTGCAATCCTGTGTTGTTGATAATAAATTACCTTGATACTGTGATGTTGAAGTCATTGTGGTTTGCACATTACATGCCTGGTCACACAACAAATTTTTCCTTCTCCAGGAGGAATCCCCAACAAGTCTGTTTGCTCTCCAGACTACATTTTGTCATGAGAGCACATGCTAGAAGTAACAATAGATTATTAATAAAGCATTAGTGTGAAGCATGTTACTGTTGTAGCTGCTGCAGGTGGAGCTAGTTTAGCTACTTAATAACTTCATAACTGCTGCTGGTAACTACTTTTTGCTCATTTTTTCTCCTATCTTCTGTCATCTTTGAGCTCTTGGAACGTCTTTGAACAGGTCACACAAAGCAATGGAGTGCCAATCATTTATTGTCCGAGTGACCAACAGATAAAGACAAGACGGCTCTCGATGCTCGACACAAGTTCAATGCAAAGATTGAAGATGAAATTTTAGTTTTAAAACCATCATGAGGACACACATTTGACATTTTTGGAATGCAAAATAAGTAAACTTATTTTATTTTTGGCTGCATTCCAGAGAGACAAGGACGGTACCATTTCTCCATATCAAAAAAAACAACAAAAACCCAAGAAGCAAAGTCACTCTCACCCAGTAATACAGTAAAAAACAGCAATGAGGGAGGAAAAGTCATCAATACTCCCATGGGCCTCAGATTCACTTAGCAGCAGTTTCACACTCTCACTAACAGTTTCCCAGTATGCAACAAGAGCGATATTGTAGATAGAGACAGAACAAGTACTGTATGTCTGCTGGTTTAACAGTATGCTGCACAGCGTTGGCTTCAGTGTGTTCCTCCTTGATGTTGGCTGATGTATAAACGGCGTGTTCTCTCTGTCCTCTGGATTTATTTCAGGTGGCTGTGACAGGGGCACCCCCGGGGCAGGACCCATGAGGAGTCATAGAAGATGCTCACAGCCTGGGCGCTTCTGCTCTTCTTAGCCATGTGGGTGAGAAGCACCTCTGGTGGCCCGCTCTCCTTCAGAATAGGTAAGTTGCATGGCTAAATATCAGTATTGTAAAGTCTTTGTGAAAAAAAACTATATAAATGTTGACCCTGGAAGTCTTCTTTTTGAGGCTGGGTTCAGAGACATTGCAACTTGCCCTTGCAGGATATTCTTATACTTCATACAATACACAAAAGGATTTTCTTTTCAACTGAAAAATGAATGAATGAATTTCAATTTTTAATTAGCAGCCTTGAGTTAAAATCAAAATTCTGTTGAAATGTTAGCTCAGATTGATAGAACAGTCTAACTTCACAGTCTGTCATGGGAAAATTGGCTGTAAAGATTAAATCAAAAGTGTTGAAAAAACCCATGTTTGTCCCATCACAGATGGCTTGAGGTATCAACAGGTTAATAAAATCATGCGTAGATATGACAAAGTCTTAATTGGCTCTGAAATATACTAGATCCAGCCTTGAGAGATCACATCAGTTTTATGCAGTGTTTCAGTCAGACATACATGTGGAGTAATTGTGTTGAGTTTGATCATTAGGCTTCACCACAATACACCATAGACATAGACAGCAAGCCAGTTTGGGGACTGATAATATCCAGATGGAGACCCTTGATAAAATAGATACGTTTTACTATGTTCATTCACATACAAGAGTACAGCTTCAACTGAAAATAAAAACATGACTAGCTGAAGAAATCTTTTATCTTAGCGACAGTTACTGAACATAAAATCTGCAATCAGTATATTTTTTTAAAATGTTTTGACTGGATAACTGTATGATTCGGATGTGATAATTCAGCTAATATGTGGCGTTCTGTGTAACTCACCTTTTTCTTTAGTTGTAAGTTTTTCATGTTTCATTTTCATTGAATTACCATTCCTGCCTTTGTTGTAAGGAAATTACATAAAACCAAAACAGCACATATAACAACACTTTTTCTCTCAGTCTAATACAGCCTTTCCCAAATGTAGGTTTGTGACCCAAATGGGTCATGGACCCATTAGCAGGATAAAATGTGCAACAATGAATACATGAACAATGAAAATGAATAAATTGGACAGAAACTTTAAAGAGACAATGTTTCGACAGCCACAAAGTAAGCCAGTCATGGGGATTGGTGTGTTGTCTATCAGTAGTCTGTAAATATGGATGGTTTGGTAATTCATGATATATTTTAAGTTTGGTCTTGGGGAAGACCAAGAAGAAGAAATTTCGCTGACAAAATTTGGGAAAAAAGTTGCCATACATGCACGTTCTGCTGTAGGGGAAAATGTTCTGGCATTAAAATGGCTAAATTCCTGCAGAAGAAAACGTCACAGCTTCTAGCTTGTCTCTGTTCATACCGTTAGTGACCCAGGTGATTGCCGTTTTCAGCATGCAGATTGCTAGATTGTTGTTGTTTCCCAAAGCAACAGGGGGGACTTTGAAAGAGGATAACGGTTATGGTGTATGTTGCGTGTAACGCATCCAGTAACAGACTTATACTCACAGTCTACATCTGGTGAGTCAGACATTAATATTAAGATATTAATAGTACATTTCTAGCAGTGAAGTTCACATGTAACTACTCCTGCCTGCAGATCTGTGTAATATGTAACCATTCTCATGATTTCAGTCTAATCCGTTGCTATCCCTAACCTGACCCTTTTAAACCCTATTCTTGGGCTTAATATTGCCTTTAACTATGATGTTCTGTATTCTATGATCTGTAGGCTGATTTTCACACTGTTGGAATGCCACCTTAAAAGATAATAAAAAAGACAAGCACATGCCTATATGCCTATATATCCAAAGGGATGGATGCTGGATCACAAATTACCTAGAAGAATTGAGAGAAAGAAGCAGTCTGAGAACGAAATTTCAAAACATCAGGCAGCAGTAAATGCATGTCCTTCGAACAGGACCTTTTTGGTGTACAGATCTCTCTCACACTCTAAATTCTGCTGTATAATTTCTGGATAAATCAGTGGCACTGTTTATGCCAAGATAGTGGCAGATCGGTGGACCAAGGTTGAAACTGACTAGAGTTGGCATCTGGCACCAGGGCATGGCTCAAAAGTCTCATAACCTGCCAGAGCCGGTTGGTAACCAATGGGAGTTGTTCCTTCTTGTTATTATTCTCCTACAGTCAGCAGGTCTCTGACACCCTGTCACTAGCCCCCTGTCTACCAAAACTTTGACTGACTGTCTCTTTATTTATGTATAGATTCCTTCGCTTAGGTGGGAAACTCTGTGTTTGTGTATACATATATATACACACTCACACACACACATATATATATATGTACTGTATATAAAACAGATGGAAAGTAGAGGTAAAGATAGAGATTGAGATTGATTCTACAGTTCTCGCATTGTGCTCCCATCATGGTCTCTCAGTGGCTGGCTTTAAATTTATAGCAGGGTTTCAACTTTCAGGAACAGCTGAGAGTGAGATTTGTTGTCAGGGAGAAGGGTGGAAGTTAATAACACCAAATCAGTATAGAACCCCCTGTGTGATTATGGTAAAGGCTATCAAAACATCATATAAACCCAAATGGTGCATTAAAAATGTGAGCAGAGGTGCAGTTTAGAAAAAAAATGATGGATGAAAATCTATTGAAAACAAAGAGTTTGCCTCTTCTGGTGTCATGGACTCGGTTCTCAGCATGATAAAACTACAGTGCATATTTTCTGGAGAAATGAGTTTCAGTAGTGATGAAAACATTGTTCAGTTCATTGTAACTCAGAGAAAGTCATATTGGAACTTTAATGCAGCCTCTTGCTGATCGTACCCTCCTCCCTATACCTCACCTGCTGTGTGAAAGAAGTAAGTGTTTTTATCCGTCCAGTATTTTGAACCTCAACAAAATGCAGTCAGTCCGACTGCCATCTTTGAACAGTATCAGCATTCTTATATTTGAACAGGACATTTTTGTATAACTCACTAGTTTTCTCTCCTGCCTGCTCCCTGTCTCACAGCTCTGCCACAGCACAGTGAAGGTTTGTAGAACTCTTTTGGTGGTTTGGCATATGATGCCCCAAACAAACAGCAATACAGCTTCAAAGTTTACTGCATCAACACAACCAAGAACAAATAATTCCCTGTTTGTAAATACTGTTGGATAAATCGCAAGCAGTCTCATATCTCTGCTCTGTCTCTACATTTTCTTCTACCCTCAACCTGACTGCACAAAGACACCTCTGCAGCGAGGGCGGTTTATGTTTATGTCAGTCATGTTGCATCGTTGATGGATAATTAGGCAGTTGGCCCGTTTTTCCTTTTCTTCTAATGTCATCTGTGCACAGTTCTAGTCAATTTGCCAGTGTACTGTCAGTTTGTGTTTGTGTGTGCTCCGACTGTGTGTGTGTGTGTATTAATGCACAAGGCATAGATATGCTCAAGCACGGACACATACACACACATACACACACATTTCAAAGCACACCAAGGCACGCAAACAAACACATACCCCCAAACACCACCACAAACTCCCTGCCATTTGCGCTCCAGGAGATGGTATTTAACATGGCTGTCCCTCGAGTCCTGCCTGGCTGGCATAATGTCACTGTCTGGCCTTCTCTGAATGTATCAGGGCCAAAAACAACCTCCCACCCCTGCCACATTCCCCGCCAGGACCATCCAGCAGCCAGCCGCAAGCTCAGTGTAGGTGAACTGAGGAACTTATCTTTGTCTCTGCAGTGTAGTTGGCAAATCTGGGGATAAAATGGACTTTTGGTTTGGAAATTGGTTTTGAATGCCTCTCAGGATCCTAGGGCTCGATATTGCTTAAAATGTTTCAATACAAATACTGATACGATACCTTGACTTTGATACCGGTTCCTGAATTATACTTTTTTAATACCAATTTTATAAAACATATTTAACCCAAAAAAAAAAATAAATAAATAAAATAATAATAATAATTTATACATTACGGTACAGTTACTAACTTCAAAGGAGGAAGCTGTTTTTATTCTGCACACTAACTCAACCTGGATAACTGGATTAAAATAAGGAGCTTGTCTGTACTGTACTGGACTATATCAAAAACAGGAAGAACAAACAGCAATCTGCTTAATCTAAAGAAGAAGGGAATGACTGTGTAGGTGACATTTGTGGTACTGGGAAAACCTCAAGTGGCAGAGTGAGACCTTACTTTCTCTGCGCTAAACAAGCTAGCCGGGATTGACTTCAGGTATTTCTCTCCTTTTTCCTGTCAGTCTGTAAACAACACCATGTTAGTCGTTAGAAACGCTCCACACTATTATCAGTTAAAGGTATGAGGAATAAACTGGGACACGTTCCTAAGCTTGGTTTTGTTTGTCAGCCCACTATTTAGTCCACTAAATAACGTGTTGCCTGGCTTTGACCTACTCTATCATTGCTGTGATCTCATCTTTCAGAAAGTTTGCTTTCCTCTTTTGGTCCATGGCTATTCCTCACTAAATTCTCATTTGTGTGAGCATTATATAAAGGGAACTCACTGATTATAAGGCAGTAACACACAAGGATCAATAAGCAGCCCTGGCATTTGCACTAGACCTACTTTCAGTCCCCCCAGTGCTGGCATAATGTTAAACCTCAGGTTTCCACCCTCACTTGATTTTTCCACTTGTGATATCGAGGGGATCATGAGAATGTGTTGAACTTGGCCAGTCTCAACTGCAACGAAACGGCCTCTAAGAACATGTGCAAGCATGGTTTTTTATGCTCAGTATCTTTTATGACTCAAACATAAGCACAACGTTACGTTCAAGTATAATTCTAAGAACAATTTTGTAAATGTGATCCCTGGTCTACATGCCCTTTAATAGACCGTCTGTCTGGGGAAAGTAGATACAAAAAAAGGTGACTTTTATGGTATTTTTACTGCTGTGTTGCAGCAGTGGGACAGTGTATAACCTGCAGTGTTGTTGGAAGTTGTTGTAAAGTAATGAAAGATTAATTACAGTGATACTGACCTGAGACAGTATGAATAATTGAATTTGCTTCAGTGTGGCTTCTAATAAGACATGCCACTGAAGACAAGTGAAGCTTTATCAAACCATGAGCAGTATCATCTTATAGACAGTATATGTGGTAAAATCAATTCATAAATACTATCATGAAATAACACTCTGTTTGAAAAGACTTCTCATTAATTCAGACATGGGATTACATAAGTAAAATGTTTAAACAGGAAGAGATACTGCATAATATTACATGATAAATCCCTGTTCACTACCATATGGCACAGCTTGTTTTGGTGGGTGGTATTCCCCCATCAGTTGTGTGAAAGAGCGTCTGCCGTCTAATTTCATCCAGCCAATAAGCCACCGCTTATGGTAACACACACATAATCACTACTATTAGCTGATGTCTGTTATAGTTAATACAGAGACTGAAAATCGAGGAAAATAGTCATAAGAGCCACACAGTCCTTCATTAGAGCTACATTCATCAACACTGCAGAGCCCCCACTCTCCCCACACACACACACACACACTGCCTCCGTCCAGTTCAATATCAGAATATAAAAGCCAATTATCTCCTATTTGTAAATCAAAGCCAGTTGGAGGTTTCATATTAGATGGATTGCTCTTCCATCTTATTGCCCCTTTTGGAATTAGTTTAACAAGGAACGCAGTAGGAGCTGAGCAAAATTGTGTAAAGTGATCACCAAGGTTTTAAAAATGTTTTTAATTTCACTGTTGTTTCTTTTCACTGCCTTTTTAGCATCAACTACTTAATCCTGAGAGATTCCAAACAAGTCCCATTACACTGTATCAATCAGTGCTGCTTTTGACAGACAGGTAGAAGATGTGTCTGCACTCTTGGATGTAAAGATGACAACTAGAACTATAAAAAGTTCTACGGCTGGTCCCCATAAGAGAACCCTTTTGGCTCCATGTAGAGGCTTATATGAAGGTTCCACTTCTACCGACAACCAAACATAAAGGGTGATACCTAGAGCCATCTGTGAAAGGTTTTACCCAGAACCCTCTACCAAGAACCTTTTTTAGATTTGTGGGTTTTGTCTGGAACCCACTACTACTACTGAGAACACCTTTATATTATGATACAACAAACCTTTAAGGAGAGAGTTCCTCAAGGATTTCAACAACTCTTTCTTCCAGAAGGGTTTGTTTGGATGAAAAGGGTTCTCAATGGAACCCTTAGTCTTACAAAGTACTCTTGAGAAACCCTTTCTTCAAAAAAGACTTTTGCTGAAACTAACGGATCCCTTTTGGAACCCTTATTTTCTAAGAGCGTACTCACATCGGGTTCTCTTATTTCTCTGAAGCCCACAAAATGTTCCATAGCATTGGGCTTCACCACAGGGAAGGCCTCCCCCTATGAGACTAACACTAAATTTAGCAGTTGGCACCCGCTGTGTGCTGGCTCACTCAAATGCTGTGAAATTCCCTCAGCAGATATCCTTTACTCACCTTAAATGTGCTGTGTGTGTGCAGGAGAGCAGGCTTTGGATTTAATTTTCTAGAGCAGCATGTGTAGACCCTCTTTAACCAGAAGAGAGTAGGGATTAATATTGATTGTTATAGAAAAATCTGTTGTAAGCTCAACACAATATCTCAGACACTAGCATTTTTCATTGTTCATAATGGAGCTAAAATCTTCCATGGTCCAGTTTAGTATTACAATGCTATTAAATAGATAAATCAGATGTGCCGTAATTGTTTCTTACATTGCTCAGCAACCTTTAGAGAAAAAGAGTACCTGCCCAAATTCTCTTTTCCAGGACATAAGTCAGTCTGACACATGAGCATAAAGATGCATTACTAGTAATAGTAGTATTACCTAGTAGATGGTGGTTGGCAAGCACCAGTTTAGAGAAGCAGAGGGGAGTACCAGCTCAGAAGCTACACGATGAGCTGCTGTGGACAGAGTCAGCAGTAAAATGTATTTTAAATGTATTTTAAAATCAACATCAGTTTAAGTGTACGTTTTATTTAGAAAATTTTCACCGCTTTACTTTGCTGTCAGACAGACCTTTTCTGATAAGTAGCTGCTGTTATACAAACCAAATATTGCTCTCTTCAAACCAACCAAACTCCATAGGCAAGATCTGTAATTTCACCCTACAGGACAAGGGAGTTTCTGGTCCTCCACTGCCTTGATCTGTTAGTTTGTTTGTGTTATTGTGTGACTTTGGTAAATCCGAACTATCCTTTTAAAAAGTGAAGGTCTCCATAACACAAACAAACTAACTGATTGAGGCAGTTCTGCAACGTAAAATGACTGATTTTGCCTGTGGAGTTTGGTTGGTTTGGGCAATATTTTGCTCATATAATGGCAATTTCTCATCAGAAAAGTATGTCTGACAACAAAGTAAAGTGGTGAAAATAATGTAAATACAGCGGACACTTAAACTGATGTGTTTTTTTTAGGTGGACCTTTATTAAGTGGCTTAAATACCTTTTGTTGCTGGTGCTCCTCACTTTTCCTAAGTGGAGGAAAGTCAGTTGTCATCTGCTGTAGGTAACATACTAGGTGTCAATTACCTCATGTATCCCCACTTCAAATAATCCGAACTGTCCCTTTAAAACTGATGAAGAGTTGCTAAATATTAATATATTGATCAATCAGTGTCTGTTTTTAAACAGTGCCGTGTCAGTCCACTATTAAATCTATCAATATGTAGTTTGTTTTATTGATTATCATTGGATCTAATTTCAAGACATGAATACATTGTCAATACACAACTGTTTACTTGGAAAGAGTTCGGCAAAAGGTGGCAAGGGAATGTATTAAAAACTTGATATTTTACCGCCACTGACATTTCATGAATAATCACTTCTCTTATTATTAGGCCCTCAGGGAGAATTCAAGGGCCAGGCTGTGTATATTTGTTGGTTTTATTTGCCCATTTATTCATAATTTCTTTTAGCCTCTCACTCTAGTCAGGGTCACAGTGACAACAGCATGGGCAGAGAAACCCATGCATAATTTTCTCCAGCAACTTCCTCTAGCTCTCTGTCTGATCCCTGAGTGCTCACAGGCCAGCTGGGAGATGTACTCCCTCCAGCATGTCCTGCGTCTGCCCCGTGGTCTCCTCCCAGTAGTACATGTCCAGTGGGAAAGGCCCAGGGGCGTCCTTAACAGACGCCTGAAAGTCATCAGCATGCTCTGGTCAATGCAAAGAGGCAGTAGTTCCATACTGTGGCCATCCCAAGTTGCTAAACTTCACACTCTACCGCATAGAGTGAATTATATATTAGATTATTTTGACTTTCTGAATCCATGGTCTCTTTCTTGCAGTCACTCTATAAAATTGTGACCACAGATACAGTGGAGTAGATCCTGCTTGTGCATGCTCCATCAACTTTAGGCACACTTCAGTTAAAAACAACTGATAACAAAGTGTAGACTGTTGAGATTGTTAAATCTCCTCTGACACAATGATACCATAATGTTACTGCTATATGCCATTGTTAAACGGCAACCTCAACCATATGCATTTGTTTTTATGTGTTTATTTATTGGGGTTCAGATTCTAAGGGTTAGAACTCTGTTGAGTCTGTGCCAGTTTATTTTTTGTTGTCTTCTGATGGAAGTCAAAATGCAGTGAACTGAAGCAAGCTAGACAGATGCAACTTGACTCTATAACTGAAAATGATGCCCAAATGCTTTCCAAGAAATATGACAGCAATCTGCCAAATGGCGGCACTGTAATGAATGGCCAAAAACGCATATTTTGAAAGACTGACTTGAAATTTGACACACATCCCAACAAAAAGGCTTCTTGGACCATAAAAGGTCACCATGATGTTTTTTTTGTGAATTTACCTTATGTGAATAACGGCAATGTGACATCTACTTTTTTGATTCTGACTGTATCAACACTGAACTAGCTACACAGCGATGCAGGACTGACCCCTTGTCTAGACTTCAAATGCCATGACAGAGTTCACACAACATTGAAGTGCCTGTCTGTATAGGCTCTGTATTTGCTGTGTATTTCAAAGTGTCAGCAGCAAAGGAGCAGTAAAACTTTCTGTGCAGTTTTTCTTTGATATGGTGAATATTTATGATCTATTTTTCCATCAATGTGATGCATAAGTACTGCAGTATGTGGCTGTGCTCAGGACAGACAGATGTTGGTGGTGAGAGCAGAGGGATTAAAGTCAAGCAGCAAAGTTGTTGTGTAGCAGTAAATGTACAGTTTGCCCACAAAAACACTGCAGAAAAGGTTCAAGATGTTCCTGTGTCTTGTTTCTCAGCTGCTGGGTGAGGGAGAGTCTGTGGAATTAAGCTGGTGCAGAGGGAGCTGCCCATCCACAAAGCATGGATAAAATGCATTTTCAGTGCATCAGCCTTACGTTTACACACGCATTGTTGAAAAAATAGATTTGAAGTCTAATTTAACGCTTCAGGTCATGTTCATGCTGATCAGAAGCAACTGGGACGCACAGAGCTTGTGCAGACAGCTGCATGGATTAAAATAAAACTGTTCTGATGTGTGAGATGTGCAACTAAAAAGACTTGAGAAGGGCGTGGCATGAAAGTTGGCCCCAACTGGAAATTATGTGAAAATGCTTCCCAAGAAACAAGACTGTAGTCGGCCTTATGGTGGCAATATAATGAGCAGCCAAAAATGCAGTTCTGGAAAGGCCAAGCTCCTCACACAGTGAGTCAGACTGACCTAACATTTGACACGCAGGTTCAGCTCTATGTGCTCTTTTTTTGCAGCAGTTATCGAAATGCTACATACATTGCCTTGCGAAGCTTGAAACCTGCTTGTTGGTGGGTCATAAGATCTGCTTCCTTCTGTTGACTGTGAAAAGGTTTGAACCTCCAATTACCGCTTACAGCTATATTCTATTCATTTTATTTTTGAGAGACCATGTACAATATTAAACATGAATTTTACTTTTGATGTATTGACAAGAGTGAGCTTAAAACTAATTTCCATCTGCAGTCCCTGTCAGATCATAATTCAAATCTTACGGACAGTGACAGAACAGCACTAAACAAACTAAACAAATGCCTACAAAGCAGCCACATATGACCCCTGAAAGACTTAAGGACAGTTTTTACCACCAGGCCATCAGGGTTCTCAACTCATTAACCTGAATACTCAACATTGCATAAATGCAACCATGACTGCTGCTGTTGTTCCAGGACTAATACATATAGGCAACACACTGTACACACTTATCACTTAACTTTTCTCTTGCAAACAGTCCTCATTCTAACATATTAATATAGTGTTATTTTCTACCCATATGTAAAAAGACTGATACATAAAGCGCATTACCCAGTACACATCTGTCACTCCAACGCAAATCCTCATTTTAATGTATTTATATATTACAATAGTAATATGTTAGTTCAGACTTGTATTTAATTTATCTAATTTGAACTTGACAAAATATGACACAAAATCACATATAGCAGTTCGTCACATACACATACACACGCACACACACACACGCGCTCACACACACACACACACAAACACACACACACACACACACACAATGCCAGCAACAGGTTCATGTAAGATAAATTAAAGATATTTGAATACAAAGCAAAACCAAAGAAATGCAGTCAGTGGTTGTAGAGCTGAGCTTATTAAAAATCTGGAAGTAACCATGTGGCCTTGTGGTTTTGTCTGCATAATAGAAATGCCTCCTGCCATTTAGACTTCCATCAAATGTCCCATACCTTTTAAAGTGTACATGTAAATGTCAGCAGGCGTACTGAAATTGCTCAGTTTTGTCCCAATTTCTAGTCATTATTATCTGTCAATACAATAGGCTACACTGCAGAGAAAAAAGGCCCAACAGCTGTCAAAATACAGAAGCTGGTGTGATGGCTTCTGTAACAGCTCTGAATGCAAATATAAAGTAAGGTCATTTCAGTTAAACGTTTTCTATAATTTTTTTATGAGGTTTTCAGATAGAAAATTAACAGTAAAATAGCTTTTCAGTGTCACCATTTTTTTTTGACATTTCACTGATATACCTTTTGCATATTTTCTATTCATACAAAAGGGTAAAGTACATCGATTCCTTTTATGCTAAATGTCAAATTAAGTTCAACATCAGAGAGCAGTGTATGATTCATGGTAAAAGTGTATTGGCTGGAATAAGTACATGGATCCCCTCTAGTTTTCAAAATCCAGATAACAGCAAGTAGTTAAGTGATTTTTCTTTTTAAATTTAGCAGATAAGTCCACTTATAATTGTTTCTAACACTGTTAAATTCTCTTTTGTAGTTTTAACAACACAGTATTACCACATGCCTTCAAAGAAAAGAGCTGGATATTTTATCAACATTGTTTCACATGTTGCACCATTTGTCAAATAACAGCATGTTACTAAATTATGTTGCCTACTTAATGATGTTTGAATTAGTTCAGGCATGACACATAAGCACATGTCTTCCACTGACAATCAAAGTGATTTATGTAAATAATATCCAATCAAGTTTGACAGCTTATTAAAACAACTCATAATTACATTCTAACTTGAATTATAACTAATTACTGGGACACACAGCTTTATGAAACCCCTGCTGTACTCACAAACACACACGCCACAAGAGATCCAGCTTGAGGCTTGTTGAAAACAAAATTTTCGTATTTCTTTACATTACTCTAAAAACACTTACAGAGCATCACTGAGTACTGGGGAAGCACCAACCAGACAAGCTCCACAGGAAAAAGTCAGACAAATCTTTCTTTGCCTCTTTGCTCCCTTTTCCACACTCAGTGGGAGAACACGACAGAGGATTCTCAGTGGGCTAAATTCAATTGGCTCTGCTTCTTCAGCAGCAGAGGCCAAGCCTGCACCGTCTTTACCCAGCCTCCCAAGACTGGAGCTGTTAGTCAGGGTGGGATGGATACAGTCTCCATGAGAAAGATGTAAGGAAGGTAAAACGCATGAGTATGATGTGTCGATTCTCACTGAACAGACCCATTGATAAGTAAATAAAGTAGAACGGCAGCAACTAGCTCTCTGTCTTCTAGTTGTTGCCACGGGGGAAGTCCTGACAAATATGCATTTTGTGTGGGCTACCTGGAAACACAAATACTTGTAGCTGTACATCACACACACAAATAACAAGTCAACTCTGTGGTTATGTGATTTTGTGTTATTTAACACAGACTTGACACTGAACATTCAATTTAACGTTTAATCTCAGCATTTTTTAAATGACTGATTTTAACAGTATATTCCTGCATGGCAGCTACACTATGGATATAGTAAAGTAAAGCTTAGGCAAGTAAAGCAGTTAAGCTCAGGGTGCCTTGATACCAAGGAAAACTGAAAAAAAGGAAGGGTCATTGCATCACTATAGAACATAAAATGATCTGCTCAGTGCTAGAGTTTGGTGTCAGTTCTATTGAAGCTTATGGGAGATGCATGGAGAAGCACACTAAAACCCAACATTTCTTGATGAAGAAATGCCTCTAGAAAAGTGAAAGAACACACTTCAGATAACAGTATACTGATTGATATTTCCAAATGTGCACAATTGTTTATTTGCTGATGGTCTCCAAATAGCATGATTGACGTTGCATCTTCCATAAGTTTCAGCAGAACTGACACCAAAGTGTGGAGCATTAATGTTCGTTAGTGATGTAATGACCCTTCATTTTATTTTGTGTTTAGTCTCCTTGACTGATACTTAAGGAAGGAATTGGATAATTCTTTATTCTTTATTTGGATCCCCACTAGCTTCCACAAAGTGGCCGTTAGTCTTCCTGGGATCCACACAAAAACAACAAGAAAAGACAACAGTTTAAAATCACACTGTAAAAATAAGACAAGAAAATGAAATACAAGCCAGATATAAAGATCAGCTAATGAGTGAAATACTCTACTAATGAAACAATAAATAACAGTAACCTATAATGGAAACAAAAATAAAACTGTAATAAACACACAAAACCAAAATAAATAAATAAAAAAATGTCCAGAAATAACAAAAGAATATATATGTAAGATTCATCAATTCTTTGTTCTAGTGACTTTCTGAAAGAAAATCTCTTTGATCTGTCTGGTTTTAGCATGGAGCATATTCCATGCAGAAAAATTTCTATAAAGAACACTGTTGTATACTCATGACAAAAACCTGTACGTACCAATCTTTCCCAAAAGAAGTGTGACGTATTACTCTATATGACAGTTTGTATGAATAAAAGAAGTCTGCATTTTAATTTGGCCTCCACAGTTGGCCAAGATAATAATCATGTGTAGGACTGCAACTAAGAATTTTTTCAGAAACCATTAATATGCAGATAATTTTCATGATTACTTTATTAATTCTTTAGTTATAAAAAGTGAAAAATGCTCATCACAATTTCCAAGAGCCTGAAGTGGTGTCTTCAAATTGTTTCTTTTTGTTCAACCAACAGTTCAAAACCCAAAGACGTTTCATTTACTATCACAAGTGACAAAGAAAAGCAGCAAATCCTCACATTTTCAGAAGATGGAACCAACAAATGTTTGATATTTTTGCTTAAAAAATGACTTAAGAAATTATTAATAATTCTTAAACACACTCAATAGTTGGCAGCTAATTTTCTTTCAGTCGGCTAATCGATTAATTGTTGCAGCTCTAATCATATGTGTGATCATATGTACAAAAAAGGGCTCGGGATACTGGTGTGTGCAGGCAAGTATTCGTTCATGTATGTGTACACACACACACACATGTTCAGTCCTGTGTGTGTATCCAGTCAGAGGCTTGTAGGGACCAGAGAAATTGAAGCCCACAGGTGGAGTCTAATAGTGTAATTAGCCCTGCTGAGCTAATCGCCACAAGTCAGCAGCACCACACTGTCAATTCCCTCAGTTCAGCCCCATGCACACTCGCACTGACTTATTAAGGCTGGCTGCTAGAGCCACCCTGGCTGAGTCACTGTGCCCTTGCCTCCAGTCAGGTTCATTTTGCCCTCATACACTCTTGACTTCAGTTGGCACCCATGAACTCATTTAACTCACTGTTACTAGAAGAGTGGGGAGGATAGCATGTTGGGAGGGAAGGAGAGTAAATAGCTTTGAGGGAAGTACCCTGTGTCGCTTAGAAATATCCTTTGAATCAGAGCCATAGTTCCTGTGAAGTGAAACTTAAACATATTTCTTATAAATGAGGCTAAAGCAGAGGCTAATGTCCAGCTGATGATGCATGTGAGGCGACTTCATGATTAATCTCTTTGCTTTTAATTACTCAGCCATGTGCTGTGCGAGTCATTAGGTTAATGGCACTCAGACATGTGTACTCAAAGACCTGAAGCTACAGGGCATGTCTGAACTAAACCCTTTTTAGGTGACCACCTGTTACAAAAGCCAACTGTCCAGGTTTTTTCCAGGGTTTCACTCATATGCCAGCAAAGGTAATGAGGACATATCAGAAAAAAGAGAGCTGAATTACAGAACCCTCTGTTGTGTGTGTGTGTGTGTGTGTGTGTGTGTGTGTGTGTGTGTGTGTGTGTGTGTGTGTGTGTGTGATGGTTTGTTGTGGATTTTTTAGGTGGAAATACTGTTTTGTGTTAAACGGAGCCCGTGTCTCTGCATGTACTTAGAAATCTGAACATGCAGAGACAAATCTCAACCCCAATCATCGACTGGAAAGAGGGCAAGTTTATGATTAATCTCTAAGGTTTTAATTACCAAGGCAGGTGCTGGGACCAGTCGTTAAGTTAATGGCACAAATGGCAGATAGGACTGATGTTATGTAATTATGCACACAACTTTGCTCCTGAGCTTACCACATAAATTATTCAGCAAATCTGATAAAGTCACATCACACAGGCATGTAGAGTGTGTGTGTACTTAATTTCAATCACACACTCCAACAAATACACAAAACACACCTCCTCCTAAATTAATGTATCCTCACTGGGATTGATAAAGACAAATCCAAGTCAGTGTTTGCTCACTTGCCTGGTGCACATGTGCACATACTGCATATAAACTCATAGAAAATGTTTCCCTATCCTCAGTTACACACAAACATGAAAACATTGGTACTTAAATTATTAACAAACTAATTACAAGCTGCAGGGTGATGTTTGTGGTGTGTAATGGAGCTTGCCATTTGCTGAGATGTAGGGCATGAGCTTAGTGTGAGAGCATGAACAGTATCACTGTATGCTTTATAGTCTGTGGTGGTGTAGAATGAAGGTCATAACCATGACGTTGTACAGCAGCATCATAGGTAAATTACATAAGTAAATGCTTGTATGGAGATGTCACATTATTTACATTATGCTCATCTATTACATGTTATATTCGGCTGCAGATGAGTTCTTTACACTGGATGGAGTAATGTGATATGGAATGAACACAAGAGCATTAACTTCCACTGCACACTTAAATAGCTGTTTCAAATGTTACCATAATCAGTGAGAGCAATGACCACATTTGTTTGCATATGTTATAACCAGTGTTATTATGCCTCCACACTGGCGACAGCCGTGACCGGAGGCACTATGTTCTTGGGTTGTCCCTCTGTCCCATTCTTGTGTACAACAGAACACCTTGACAGACGTTCTTTAAACTTGGCTCAAATGTCCACTTTGACTCAAGGATGAACTGATTAGATTTTTATAATCAGAGGTCAAAGTTCAAGGTCACTGTGACCTCACATCCATCCCAGTCTTGTGAAAGCGATATCTCAGCACTGCCTTTAGGGATTTTTTTTTTCCTTTCAAATCTGGCACAAATGTCCACTTGGACTCAAGGATGATCTGAGTAGAATTTGGTTGTCAAATTTCAAGGTTACTCTGACCTCACAAAACACATTTTTGACTGTAACTGGAGAGTTCGTATGCTAATTAATCATGACAAAATTTCAAATAAATGTCTAATAGGATAAAAGGATGATGTAATGATAGTTAAGATCCAAAAGGTCAAAGGTCAACTTCACTGTTACATCATACATCATGTTCAGCTCTCTATCAGTTGTCTGTAATCCTCTGTAAAAAATAGTTGTGAATGCAATGGGAATAGTTGTGTTTCTCACTCCAAATTATTCACTGGAATCATACATGTCAATATAGTGATAACTTCCATTTCATCAAAAAATACACTTCATACAGATAATAACTTCTGTTGGTGAATGTAAACGGTGATTGAGGCAGTGATTGTTGTTTTGAAGTTGCCATACCAGTTTATTACAGGATCAATGATACAAGCACAGCAGATTGCCTATGATAAAATATCTGCAAAATAAATACAACAAAATATTACCATTGTCACAGTAAGTAGAGAAAGAATTTGCAAAAGAATTTCTTTCAACTCAACATCGATGAAGTTGATGAAAGAAATTATTAGTTCTCTGTCATTTTCTGTCAGATCTTACCTCAGAAATGTTTGACAAGCAGGTCAGAACATCTGATTCATTCTTGTTTAAAATAGATGAAAAACACTGGTACGACATTTTATCTTACCCTGAGATCATCACTCATGCATTTATTTCATACTGCTCAGATTGGTCCCTTTTCACCTGCCCTAGCTTAGTATCATGGCAGTTCTTGAAATAGTCAGGAGTGTAGATTTGTGTCAGTGTACATGAATTTTCAATATTTTTCTTGACAGTTTGTGCAACTTTGAAATCAAAAGGACGAGCATAGTATAAAGAGTGTGAGAGTCTGTGTATGCAGGAGATGGGAACATAAATACATAACTTTCACACAGGAGACTGTGGTTAAGTTTCATGTCAGACTAATAGTTAATGTTAATTGTTTTAAGGAAGTTCTTATGAAAACCCAAAGTACAATCGTTCTCTAAACCTAACCAAGTAGTTTTGGTGCCACAAACTACCCAGTTCCGAAAACCTTTATTTTGAAAGTGTAAGTGGATGTTGCAAGGAGGTAGCACTTCAACAATAGGATTTTCAGTGGAGTGTTAAATCTAAAATCCAGTGAGCATATTCCAAAAAACTGAAAATGTAGCACATCTCAAGTCTTCAAGTCAAGGAGGACTCTTATTTCATGCTCTGATGGAGGCTCTGTGCTGAAACATGTAAGCTTTTGTCTTTTGTGACATGAGCCTGATGAACAAGTGAAATGTGAGTGCTTTGTCCTCCTTGGCTTGAAGACTTGAGATGTGTTACATATTTATTATTGCCAACTTGATGGCAGAATGAGAATGATGATGGATAATACGTTAATTTAAAAGTCATGTCATGGAAAGTCATGGAAAAAAATTTAATATTCGTGTCCATGTACTGGAATTATTGATTCAATTTTGTGAATATTTCACAAACTGCTCTAAGACTGAGTTGTAGCAACGCGTTTCTGGATCACTGACAAGTGTTTCAAAATGCTGCTGCTAGGCCTTGTCCTTTTTTATTCTGGCTCCCTATAAAATTCAGTATCCAGTTGGCGATGCACCCACCTACATCACTGAGCTATAGTTCTTTTTCTGCTACATGCTGGGTATGTGATGTGCAATAATTAGCACCTAATAGTTAGCCCTGCATTTTCTTCAGGAAGAAACAGGGAATGTTTTTCACTGTTTATTTTTATTCATCCCACATTTGCACCTTACAATGCTGCATCTTCCAGACAAGGACATTAATTCTCTCTTAGCAGTGGCTGCTTTTGTGCAGCGGTTCTTGACTCCTCTCATCCATTACAGTCAGTGCATTGTGGAGAGAGCACTGCTTTTAAATGGAATTAGGGGAGATGATTTGATTAGTCATGACTGATGCCAAACAAACACTTTGTATTGTCATTTATTCACCCTTTTCTAAACCATTTTACACCTGCGGCACGTGTGCACCAGTGGTGTTGTCTAGTTTATTGTGGTGGGTATACTCCGATTTTTCCCCTCCCAGCCTCGTACCCGTCCTGGCTGGAGCGACATCTGTCCCGCAACCATCCGCATCCACCCATAATTGAGATCATTCTGAAAGACTGGTTATGTATTATCTAAATGTAAATGTACTGTAAACACACATGTAGCATCCAGCTCCTAACACTACTGGTAGTAATTAATGATCAGCTATTAAAGGTTTTATTTATGTTGGACCAGAATCAGAAAACACCAGATTCAAGCAAGAGGCAGAAAAGGATATTTGCAATGTTAAATGGCCACACAAGACAAAGGGTTATAAAACTGGTACCCTGTATTTTTCCCCCACAAATAACAAAATAAATATATAAAAATGAAATTAATCGTTCAGTGTACTGTCAATATCACACAGATATTGTATCACCTCAAATAAAACAACAGTATCAAATGACAGCTCTTTTCAATCTGTTCTTCAATTCTTCTATCTGACTGATTCAATATTGTCACTTCACAACTCACTTCAATCTTAGAACAGCTCACTATTCACTGTCTCATCAATATCAAAATCACCATAACCACATCACAATAATACACCATACCCACAATAAAACTTCGGTCCATTCACTGTTCGACAGGTTTCTGAGCTGGGCCTCTCTACAAACTTACAGCAAAGTATAGGCTGTTATTTTTCTGTTTTGACAACTTATGTTACTTTTTTTTTTACAGTTTTATCTGTTATATTTACCGTTCACAGCAGCTTCTCTCTCCGCTTCACATAGCGTCTGACGTTACTTTCTAATCTGCCTGCGGAGCACGCGCGCGCGCGCGCTTCACTAGCACAACAAAGGCGAATTTATGAATGGGAAAGAGAAAGTTCTCTCACAAAATCATGTTGATATGTGTCATTGCGCATTTTTAAATGGTTATACGGAAACTCGGGATGTTTTCTAGTGGGTATACGGCGTGTGCCTGCGTATCACGTAGACTATACCACTGGTGTGCACCACCGCTATGCTTACACCTTTGGTCCACCTGACCAAATATATGTTGCCAGGGCCAACTGTGCAGGCTCCGTGAACTTGTGCCAGTGCTTGCACTTATGCCTCGAAAATAGCTGTAAATGCTGAAAATGCTCTGCTTTTCCTCCTGTGGAGAGCTATTATCTCCTGGCAGTCAGCAGGGAAAAATAGCTTTTGTTCACTAGGTTTTGATTAGGGCAGAACAACACAACATCAGTGCTGGTACATATGCATGCATATACGCTGGCTTATGCATATACAGTAAGCATCAACAGGCACAAACATTTTCTCTGCCTCTCTGTCTGGCTCTCTCTTTGTGGATATTTTTAACTGCACTGCCGGTAAACTTTAACTTTCCTGATGTCCTCTCATTTAGCTGCTTGTTACTCTGATGCAGTGATAAGATGTTTATGCACAGATGGTTATGGCGCTGCAGGCTGTTACAGTATGTTCTCTATTGACACCTCTTGACCACAGCATTGCTAATGAAAAAGCAGAACCACATCTCTGTACTATAATTTATTGCCTGGGTTTCAAGAAAGTCACAGTGTTCAAATTTAATTTGCATCTAATGCCACATAAAAAAAATCGTGTGAAATAAATGGTAACTACATTGATCTTACGGTGTGTTCTTCTTCCATATTTTGAAAATGAATTTTTTCAGCAAAGATGACAAGAGGGTAGCTTTTACTTCTATTTAGCAAAAGTGTACTTGAGTCACGTAACTCGAGTCAGACTTGAGTATAAATTTAATGACTGCAAATTGTAAGCACTTTCCATAATCGCTCATTGGTAACATTAACAATCACTTAATTGTAATTTTAAAAAACATAAACATTTTACAGAATAGTCCCCCCCCCCAATCAAAGCTTTAGTTCCATAGCAACATATTGCATACTCTCTGACAACATTACATAGCCTGTTAAACATAGAAAGATATAAAACCTTACATATTAAACACACATAGATGAATATCAGATAACGTGGTGTGTGCTTCTAAAAATAATCAGTTATATTTCTTTAAGATCATTATTTGATAGTAGATCGATTAAATTTATTAGACTGATGAAATTCTTAACAACTGATCATCAATAAATCATTACCACCCCTACTTTAGATTCAACTTTAAATCAGACTCAACTTCAGATCAAAAAAAGACCTGCAACTCGACGTGGACTTAAAAAACGACTCGTGACTTCACTGGGACTTGAGAGTTTTTTAAAAACTTCTATTTATTGGAGAGTTTTCAATACAGTTAAACATATATTTAATATATGTTTTTGGATTAATTGTGAAAGGAAGAAAGAGAAAGAAAAAAAATTACACACAAAAAAGAAACAGAAAGGGGCATAGCTCTCATTAAACGTAACACCATGTTTTCGATCATTCATGGTTTATCTTATCTAGTCTTAAAAGGTTGCCATATCAAGTAAAACACATTTACCCTTCCTCTCAGTGAGAAATATTTTTGTTCTAACTGTAAGTGCTTCATCACGTCTTGTAGCAAGGTTAAGTGGGCTGGTGGGTTTTGCTGTTTCCAATTTAACAAAATCAAGTCTTTGTGCTTCATCATCAGTGTCACAGAATGTATCATATTATATTGGTTCTTTGACAGCTCTGTCATAACTGCTTTTGCTCCAAACAATGCCAGAATTGCTTTGACTTGTTTGTATAAAGCCTTGGATAATGTTTAGAATATTTTAGTTCAATAATGAACAATAACTGGTTGATAAATAAATAAATAAGATTGTGACTTGATGCCAAAACGTGTGCTAATGAGGTTGGTGTCTGTCCACACCAATCACAAGATGGATTTAAACATCTCAGAGAGTTTCAGTTTTGACTGGTGTAGTCTTGTGCAATATTTTGAACTACAACAATCAATGTCTGGCACGTAGAGAAAAGGAATCGACGTGTTGAGTCTTTCTCCACTGATTTTCCGTGATTTCCACTCACAGGTCCTCCTGTTAGGCCTCTCTCAGATGGCCCAGTGTGGCCGTTCAATCAATTTGTGCCAGTGTGTCAAAGGCTCGAAAAAAACAATGTATCCATTGAGGAACCAGGTGGCTCATTTGAAAAGGATAGAAATGGTCTTTTTACAAAACTGCAAACTTGCAAATATTTGAAATACTTTGTATAAGGTATATTAAATTTTTCCTGTATCCTGAAATGTGGGAAAAATCTTTTCGACTTGAGCCTTTTGACTTGAAAATACTTGATACTTCCCCTCAGACCCAAAGATTAAAGTATGTTACTCTTGAATTAATTTCCCTTCATTTCCTCATTCAACTAGCATTTACAATATTTATTCTCAAGAAGTTGACTACTTAATTCCTCAAATCCACTTTATTTGAATGTTTGTTTGTTTGCATAAAACTTAAAAGATTGCTGAAATCTCACAGGTGCCATAAGGGAATTACAATGACGATACTTTGCTCAATACAGAAGGTAGAGTAATGTTCAAGGATGATTGTGATGATCACTTTGGTTCATATATAAATGCTGGCACGTACACAAACACACACACAACCACTCATACACACAGACAAGGCTGTATCTTTCTTTGTCCTTCTTCCAGCACTGTTAGTTGGGGGTAAAGAAGATCACAAATGGCTTCCATTACAGGGAGCTGTCCCTGTCCAATTCACTCCAGATAAGAGGCGTCACTCACACACGCTCTCAGCACATGTACACATTGTCCTTGGAGTACAAGAAAGAAGCAAGACCTACAGGCAGAGACGCACGTATGGCTCTATAGCCAAAATTGATGGCAGCTAAACTGCAGCTAATGGGCGTGGGCTTGGATCATCACATACGGTTTGTATGGGATTTGCTCTATTGCTTCAGAAAAACAGCAGTAATGGCTGAGATTACACCACTGATGAGATATAGCCTGGTGCTGTGGCCAGGCAGTTTCACTGACCTGATCATAGCAGTTGTTTCTTCTCTCCTCTTTTCTGTCTCACTTCAGTCTCTGAGGGTTGTGAGATGGTACAGTAGGGAATTTGTATTCTTTCTCTGACAAGTATAAACCATTTTTACCCCCTCCCTTTTTTTATACCGTGTTTTTTCTCAATTTCCCTTTTTTCTGCCAATTCAGTTTTACCAATTCTTCTCGAACTACAATACTTGTCTCTGTTGACCTGCAGTGGATAAAAACAGTCAAGTGTCTCCTTCAGTACACCAGTACTAGCTGCTTCTTTTCACCTGACAGCAAGGAGCTTCACAGAGGCTCCCTCTATTCCCCCGAGTCCAAGCCCCTTCTATACAGCCACCGTGACCGAGTAGGAAGAATCACTAGTGCAACAACAGGGACATAATCCCTGTCTGGGTCTTGTGAAGGTGGAGGTGAAGGTTTAATCCCTGGGCTACGTGGGTGTCTTGGGTAGTGTGGGCCAATGCCCAGTACTTTCTGGCAGTGCAACTTGAATAACATACTTTAGAAGGTATTAATACGTGACACGTTTAATCAGCATAATCAAATCCACATCACATGGTGAGACAAGAAAACAGACACACAAAACACACAATTGGCAAAATCAAAATCAAACACAAAATTGAGTGTCAAAGTGTGCACAACTGTATAAAGATAACTTATAGATAAGAGGTAGTGTGTGTGTGTGTGTGTGTGTCTTGGAAACCCCTAAATACAACTTTTTTTCAAAACAACATCATGAGTCAGCACACTTAATTAGCTAAGACTTCATCTTTAAGAAATACAGGTTGCAATCAGTTATTTAAATGCCAAGTCCCTTTTTTAAATGTTTTACATGAGCTTCAGGCCAGCCTAAAGCCTCTGAGATTGATGTTGGCCCAACATCACGACACAAAATACTGACTGACATATATACATGACTACTGGGGTAGCCTGTTTAATGCATTTATAAGCATAAGTAATCTCTCAAGTCAGCTTGTCACTCTGTTTGGCGATTCACTAAATCACTGTGCACGCACGCAGGCATACAATCACTACTTAAAGATGCCAGGTTAGTCACCAGGTGAACACAATCATCAATCACTGCAACTTGACATTGAATAGAATCACGTGGAGTTGGTAGGTGAACAACACCAGCGGTCATACAGTCATTATACAAACGAATCTATTACACTTAAATTCTATCTCGCAGACATTTCAAATAAACATCAACAACAATCATATTACAGAACAAAACAACTATAGTCATCACTGTGGACATTTCACCTTTCATGAAGCAGATCAAACCAGTAGATAGCCAAAAACATTTAGGGATCAGACTAGGAATCATTATGACTTCCAAACAGACCATATGTAATCCAAATATCATATAATTTGCAACACAATTTAAAAAAGGTCAGAATTTTCCAAATTCCTTTCAGATACATTGCAGTGACTTACAAAAATTCCTAGAAAGGATTAAGCATCTAGGATAATGCACAGGTGGTCAGAGCTAGAGCTACAACAATTAATTGATCACAAATCAAATATTAAAGTTAATTGACAACTAATGTGATAATAGAATTATTGGTTTGAGTCATTTTTTAAGAAAAAAAAGTCCAAATCCTCTGATTTCAGCCTCTTAAATGTGAATATTTTCTGGCTTGTTTAGTCCTTTATGACAGTAGATTTAATATCTTTTGGTTGTGGACAAAACAAGACATTTGGGACGTCACCTTGGGCTTTGGGAAACACTGATCGACATTTTTCATAATTTTCTGGCATTTTACAGGCCGAACACCTAATTGATTAATTGAGAAACTAAACAACAGATTTATTGACAGTGAAAATAATAATTAGTTGCAGCCTTAGTCAGAGCGCAGTGGTGACCCCACAATAGCACTTTTACCAAAAATAGATTTTAAAAATAAATGGAAAAGACAAACACCATACAGTGTCTCGGCCCCTGCAGTGTGTTAACATAGCAACCTCACATAAAACCAGGTGGTGAATTTGCACACTGATTTGGTTCCTGTGCCCCAGTGTCAAATGCCTCTCTTATCTCATCCATCCATTTTATACCTGCATGAGCGAATTATCCACACACACTCACACACATGCACATATGGAGACCCCCTCTCCCATGGCAGATATACACACTCCTCCCTTGACACTCCGTTCTGCCAGTCCCACACCATTATGCCACGTCTTTGATCATGGCTCACAGTGAAGAGTTTGGCGAGTCCTCATAGCCCCCCTCCCCAGCTGCTGCCAGGCCCTCTGCCATTACAATCGCTTGGCACAGCCATCGGCAGCTGCCACCCTTGCCTTTAGCACCACCTCTGGCAGCACAGATGCCTGATGTGTGTGTGTGTATGTGTGTGTGTGTGAGGTTGTGCACCTACCTGTGACTGTGTGCTTACACATGTGTGTGCACTCACCTGCGCACATGCCTTCATCCATCTTCTTATCTTTGTGTACATCTGTAGCATTGCCTGCTGTTTTATTTGAAATTCATTACCATGTGTTAATGGTTAATTTACCAGCCGCTTCTCCAGGAGGCAAGGGATGGCTGCTTGCTTAATGGCTAACTAACCCTGGGAGGGACTTGTAGTTGGCTTGTTTCCAGCTCCAGGTAGGCTTTTTACCACCTGTCTGTCTGATTGTGACAGCATGGGCAACAGCAGAGCTCACCTGTTATGATCTGGTCACAGAAAGCCAATGTGGCGTATTTCAGTGATGCAGGTCAGACTGAACAGTGAGATGGAGAGATGTAATTCAGTCATGAGGGATGATGGTCGTTAGATTTAAGAAGCAAATTGTGGTTGCTATAAGGCAACATAATGGGGGTTGGTTTGTTTTTCTCAAACAATGTATCTTTTTCTACCATGATGTTAATGGTCCTCAGTTCACAGCTTCTGTGAACGTTGCCTGGTTACAACATTCAAGTCTCTCTGAGTCTGTGTAGTGTTTATATTGTACATTCACATGGAAAAGGTCAAATTTAAAACAGACTAACAAACGGAAAATGACTGAGTAATGATGAAAGAAGTCATTTAATAAAAACATTGAAGTTGAAATTAGAGTTGAAGGTTAGAGGAGATGAAAAATGGAGTTAAGGAAAATATAAAAGGAACTAATGAGAAGGAGTGCTTGTCTTCCGTAAAAAACAGCTGTAATATTGAAATATCGCAAACAAAGAAAACATGAATGAGAGCATAGATGGTTTGATAGCAGCCAAAAAAAGAAAATCAGTGTTTCTCTGAGGCAAAACTATAAAACAAGGACACATAAGGCAAAATACTGTATGCGGACAACAATTTCATACAGTACAGCGGACAAAAAAACTAAGAAAAAATAGTACACAGACCAGATGGATGATTAAAATGAAAGGAGATGACTGCAGAGTGCAGTATTCAAGTGGTGTGATTGTGCTTTCAGTTTTAATAATTTTTGACATTTCCAGATAATGCACAGAAGTGCTTTCATGGCTTTATATCCCCCAAACAATTTACAAAATCTTTTTCACATCTGATTATTTACACTCAAAGCAATGGCTTAGTGCTTAAGCTTTATATAACACCAAAGCACACAATGCAACCACAGAATATGCAATGAATGAGGTCATTGTTACCATGGTAGTAAATAAAAGTAAATCATGTTCTTTTTTTTTGTTCCGACTTTTGTTCAGATTATACAAAATACAATTTGAAATGCAGTTTGATATATTTTAACAAAATCCCATCCCACTGGTACCCCAACCTTATTGCACCATTAGAATAAATATTAATAAACACACAAAGAACACAAATGATGCAAGGAGAGAAAATAGGGTTACAAAAATACAATTAAAGATTCCAAACTGGTTGCCAAATGATGTGTAAGTTGAGGGCACAACCTCTTGTAGCATAACAATTTTTATGTAAGGTCAGATGATGCATAATCACTCTAAGAAACTGATTAAAGATGGACATTTTTCTTTCCATTTAAGTAGTATTATTCTCCGAGCCGGGAATGTAGCAAAGGCATCATCTTTTTGCCGTATTGATTGATCACATTTATATGCACAGTAATATTTCATGTAAATTTGGCTAATCTTCCTTTAGACCAATGCAGTCTATGTGCAATCTTAAATTGTAGATGAGTGTACCCTATCTAATATAGATTGCCATACATCCTGAGAGTTCTGTGTCTGATTTCTCTTCCCATTGTCTTTTTAAATGTGTCAGGGGTTCTAGATTGCAAGGGGTGAATAAAGTGTAGATTTTGCCAATATTCCCTGTAGGGCACGAACTGAGCTCCAAAATAGATCAAAGTAAATCAAATTAACATGACATCAGAGCATCAGTGGTTTGATAGCAGCCAGGAAAACATGACAATGTATTTACATGAAAACATAGTTTAAGGGGGGAAAAAAATTAAGGTAGAATAACTATATTAGTTTGTTAGGTTTGCTAATTTATGTAACATAATGCAAATTCTAGTTTCTGTTAGTGGTTGTGACTGTTCAGAACACAACATTTAGTAAGGTGGCTGTTATATCGTTAATTCTTTATAACCATTTGGCGACCCTCAGAAATTATCTTGTGACCTGCATGGGGGTCCCGACCCTCGGGTTGAGTACCACTGTTTTAGGCCATGAATTTTACAATAAAACCATGTGGACACTAAAAATGGAACAGAGGTATAGAAGCAGTTATAAAACATATGGTGTAACCATACACAGGAAAACAATCAGTCATGTAAATTTAGTTCATGTTAAATCTGCAGATTTTAAATGGGCCATTGCACAACACTTTGAGTCAAAACATAATCCAGTCATCATACGACCAGTGAGGAAAAAAGTGCAGAAGTAGAAGTAGAAGCAGGGAGTTCAGACTAGCAAACATCAGAGGATCAAATGGATTAACAAGCGACAGGAAGTGTAGAAATGATGAATTTCCCATCAGGACATCATGGACACTGTTGATAAGATAAGCACAGGCACAATTAAACACACACACACACACACATTGAACTGGCACTCTAGGGCAGTGTAGCAGTCTATTAACTGTGTACAGACAGGTAGGCTATTTTCACTGTGCAGCCAACTGTGTTATTAACTCGCTCTGCACTGAATCAATTGACAGGTCTCCAGGTGTCAGTGTGTGTGTTAGCGTATGTGTTTGCGTGGCTTTTCTCTTTTGCCTCTCCAGTCTCCATCACCGGCTCCTTGGCTGTTCAGGGTCACTGGATGATTGTCCCTCTTGTATTTCTCCTATCTTCGGACCTCAGATTACACAGAGTGCAGTCCTGTAGGGAAGCGCCGTGGATTACCGTCCACTCAGAGTCACCTGCGTCCCGTCCTGTCCTGTCCCTGGATCCCTCACCTTATCAGCTGCGTACACACCAGTACGGACTCCCATGTGGATACTCCATCCACTGGTCCTATTACAACCCCAGTGACAACAGCATGCTGCCCTTTTTGTTGTCTTACTCGCACAAACTGAAGCAGAGGTACACATAGATACACACACACACAAACACACACACATACACACAGACACAAACAGATGGTGTTTTCAGCATCAGGCTTAAGCGCACAGTATTTACCCTGGTAGATCCCTCGGGGTCTACCCGTTACATTGTTAACCCTCCTGTACTGTTCACCAGGGGAACCTCTAGAGTCCATGCCTGCATGATAACATCCCACCTATTCAACATTCAGGCCTCATTTTATGGAGCCTGTAATGTGTGCGTGAACAATCGAGAGGTGCTCTGGTGGCATTAGATGGCCTCCAGGGTCCCAACTACCCATCAGGGTCCTGTGCACTGTTTAGGTGCAGGTATAATGAGGCAGAAGTGGCCCTGCAGTTGAGGCAGCAAGGGAGAGACAGGAACATCACCATCGGGGTCCTGTGGCTATAGGCAGAGGGCATGAACTCCCTGGTGGTGCAGCGATGGCTATGGAGGATGATGACGACACACATGTATGCAGGCACAGACCGACACACTGCACTTGTCACCGATTCCATTGCTCTCCCTTGAGTTTTATTAGGCGAGGCTATGGTAACTCTGGATGCCCTCAGATTCATCCTGCTCCTGCTCAACACCCCAACATTCCCCAATGACTTGTCTTGCTCTTCCTCCCTCTGGACATCTCTCCAATGCATTTCCCCTGTACATCTCTGTTCCCTTCCTCCCTCTTATCTTTGTAGTCTTTCCAAAAGTGTTTTAAGTCTCATAAGGGGAGCCTACATGTAGTTTCCCTGAAGCCTAGCTTCACACCATCTATGTAAAGATAAACACAGCTTCACCAGTATCAGTGTCAGACCATGCTAAATCCAATCTAATGGATACTTCTTAACGCTGAATACAGATTTAGAGTCAAATCTTCCCTCTACTAGATGTGTAACAATTCCAGAATTTTAAACTTTGATAGAAAACTAGTATTTAAAAATGATACTTGATACCTCTTTTGATACCACAGCAAAAAAAAAGTTCTAGGCACACCATATAGGATATTATCACTGTCTATTAAACACTGTCTGGTTTTGCTATGCTGCAAGCCAAATAGAGAGCTGCAGAGATGACATATTTTTGTAGGCCAACCCAGAAGTTGAGCATCGCTCTTGTTCCTTCCACAAAAAGCCAATGGGATTTTTCCATTGGATTTTGGATTGCTGCAGAAAATAAGTCACAAAAGTATATATTGCTGACACGTTTTGTTCAGCAAGATAATCTTCACAAATGAAGAGCATTTTTATGATTTTTGAAGTGTTAATGCAATTGGAAAAGTAAAAGTAAAAAGCTAACATTAGGCTACACATGCACTACATCACAGTTGTGGGTGATATAAAGATATTACATTGATATTGTGATATGAGAATAGATTTTGTCTGATATTTTGGATATTGTTTAATTGTGTTTTTTCAGAAGTGTTGTCTTTTTGTGGTTTTGAAAGCTGCATTACAGTAAAATTAGGTAACTTTATGAATTTACCAGACTGTTCTTGTTGCCTTTACCCACTTAGTCAGTATATCCACATTACTAATGATTATTTATCAAGAATCTCTTGCGTTCATATTTTTTGAGAGCACCAAAAGACATCTCTAAAATATTGTTACAATATCAATAAATCCATAGCTTCAGTACTTTTGATACAGTAATTAACAGATATTATATCATTTTAAACATGTGTTATCGAAAAAGTATCAAAGTGTCAATACTTCTGACAACATTTCCTTCTGCTTTTTGTATTTTTGATACTTGTTTTGGATTTAGTTGATTGAATGTTGATCACTTGAGACTCTGGAAATATGTATCTGTTAATTTCTCTGATTTTATTCAAGCCATGCAAATGCGAAAGCTAATGCAACCCTGGCCTCTTCCAAATCTTTAATTTGAAGATCTTCAAACGAGTATCTGTCCTCGTTTTCATCCAAGAACATTCACTTAATCACTTATTGCATGTTGGTTGGATCAGATTCAGAGTGACTGTTTTTTTTTTCTTTCTTTTTTTTCTTTTTTTGTCTCCTTGAACGTGTAAAAGACAAAGGACAGCAAGAGGGAGGGAGAGGGTAAGAGAAATATGACTGTGAGCTCGTATCAGGGGATATCGAGTACATATCAGTGCTGATACTGTTAAAGGGCCTAAGGAGCTTTGGTTTTGTCTCTGCGGGTGATGGATACTAGCAGAGTCCATGACTTTTAGCAGTGTCCCTGTCTGCCCTGTTGAAAATGGTGATAAAAAGTCGATACTTCATGTGCTGTGGTCATCACTCAATGTGTGAGCCCATGACTACATGCCAGTGTGTAAGAGAGGGAGAAAGAAATAAAGAGGAAGAGAATGAGGCAGACCAAGAGGGAGAGAAAGAGATGAGTGATTGAGAGCAAGGTCACTAATGTTCTTTTCATGTGGTGGATTATACTGTATGATTGCCCTAAAGCGACAGGGTGAGCATTGGACTCCTTTGGGTGCTCCCATCCCTTTTGAGTGGCTGAATGTCTGTCCATTTCCCCAGACTGTAACATCAAAGGCTGTCACAGATACAGGAAGCAACTATATGGTAATAATGTATAACAGGAGACTGGTCCAGTATATTCTGTCCCTTTGGAACTTTTGATTAACCAGAAATTGTGGCTGTATGCTTCAAACCTGTTCACTCTATAGAGAAGCCACTTTAACCTCTCACAAGCCACTTTGGTATGTTATATCTATATGGAGTCACTCTAGATCCTTTTTTATAGTCTCATTGTTGCCTACTTTCTCTTTCATGTCCAGTTATCAGCAGTGGTATCCTTTGCTTGCCACCGGGGGCTCTTTTGTCTGTCAAAACGTCTTCTGATCTCTGTCAAACTAGCTGAGAATGTAGAGCAACTATAGCCACATTTATACCCAAAGTACCCAGAACTTTTATTTGATCTTGTGAAAAGCTCAGGGCTAAAAAAATCCTAAATGTAAGTCTCCTTTATTTTGGATGTTTTTTAATTAAGACTGTATATCACCTATGCAATAAGCCTTTCACAAGATGGAATAAACACAAAACTCCTGAAGTATTCAAAGAGCAACTGCATGTGATCAACAAAAAGTGGTGCTTCTACTCTGTTGTCTTCATATCTAGTACTCCTAGTCCCAAGAACTGTTTTTCGAGGAACTAAAAGGCTCCTTCAGGTAGTTGTTTTATGTGTTTCCACCACTGTCTAAAGACTCACAAAGATTATACTAAATAATCCATTGAAATAGTCACTTTTGCATGCAACTATGCAATGATCATCTATCATCTGTCCATCTGTCATATGCTTAAGCTACATGTTTGATTTATAAAAGTAAAATGAAGAAAAAACAGGCTGGTTTGCAGCTAAAAGTTTTAAAATGTTTGTTAAAATAAAATGGGGCATGTGCTCGACCAATCAGAAATGTTAAGTGCTACAAACCCCCAAAATTCCTGTACTTTTGGAAAGTACTACCCCCTGAGACTTAACAAAATTGTGCCAGCAGTGTCTGAGATATTACACCTTAGTTTAGGATTACTTTTAAAAGGAAATTCTCCCCCCAATCAAAATACATCATACATATTTTACATATTTTTCCTCTGGCCTGCTATTGCAGAGAGATTTCTGCCTTGTTTCCAATGTAATGGAAGTAGATGGCACTGGTCCTGTGGTGCTCAAACCACCAAAAATACAGCACTATCTCTTTCCAGAAATCATAACCATGGTTTTGAATTTCAGTTTTTTATGATTTTTTTTTTTTTTCTGGTGCTTTGAGCACCACAAGCCGAGTGTTATTTAGTTCCATTATGTTGGAGAGAAGGCAGACATCTCAACGGCCAATTTCTCCAAAACTCTGCAACTCACACCCAAAAAATCTAGATGGATAAACTGCACTACAGGCCAGGGGAAAAGCATGTATTTTTGATCTGGGGCTAAACAGAGCCTTTAATATTAGTTTACTGGTCAGACCAGCAGAGAAGGATACAACAAAGAATAAAGACACTTCATCCATGATGTCTAGAATGTCATTAAGTACAAAACAGATGGACAGAAGATGGACGGAGCATAGACTGTAAAGTAACATATCACACATGATTTCCTTTAATCACTTTCCTTTGACGGTGAATAGTCTACTACCAAACTGTTCAATTTGAACAGCTGTTCAAGCTTTTGACGTAATGGTAAGAAAATGTAATCATTTTGGCGGCTGTTTCGTGATCAGTCATTTAGTGTCCTCGAGCTCACTAACTCACAGATTGACATGGCGCAAGACTGACATCTGCGTTGCCCTTCGGATGAGTGAGGTTTGTCTGAGGTCTGTCTGTCAGACTGTTATGAAAGCAGAGCTCCAGTCATCCACCGTGAGGCATCTTGTGGAATAATAAAGGTCAGTTTACTGCAGGTTAAACTACCATGTCAAAACGCCAAAGGCTCCTCTCAGCTTCTGCACATGGCTGTGTCAGCAGTCTGTTTGTTTTACTGTGTCTCCGAGGTTACATCAGATATTAAGTGCTATTAGAGAACATGTACTATAGGATAGCATGTTACTCCAGGCTATCGGTGTATAAACAAACAGTCTGTATCAGTAGTTTCCCAGGAGGTGACAGACATTTACTCCCATTCCTTCTCACTAGCTTCCTTATTTCTTTCTGTCATCAACATCTCTCTGTTCCTTCTTTTCTCCATCTTAACCTTTCCTCTCATCAGCCTGTCTGCTGGTCTCTCTTGACCTTCCAAACAATAACATGGCAGTGGATCCGTCTGTAGGCCAGGCCTATTGAGGGAGAAATGCTGACTGACAGGTAATGACGCCTACTGAGAGCTGGAAATCCCCCGGGACACTATGTCTGCTTGCCTGCCAGCTCATCTCCCATCCCTTGGGTCCAGAAAGTGGAACTTCAACCGCCACATCGCCACTGTTTTCATCATAATAACCATCGTCCTCCTCCTCATCACCATCATTGTCGAGATCATCACCATGCCACATCACACTCCAGCAGCGTGTCAGCCGCCTCACTGTCTTCCTCTGTCATGATCTGTCAGTCTGTTGTTCGTTGCAACAGGTCTGCCAAGGGTTTTCCCTCTGTCACCATCTCTCCCTGTCACTTTCCCTCTCTTTTTCTATTTCTTTCCATCTGTAACTATCCCTTTAAATCTCTTTTCTCCTCCCGTACCTGTCACTCCAACTCTCTCCAGCGCAGTCCAAACTATCATTCATTTTCACTCATTTAGACTGAAAGAGTGAAAATGAAGTTTTGGCATTCATTTCCAGCTCTCCTCCTCCCATCCCTTTTATTTTAGTTGGAAGGGCCCATTACCCTGACTTTAATTCCTCCTGTGGCACCGAGACTGAGGAGGTGGTGGCGGTTTTAAAGGAACAGAAAGTTAAATGTCTGTGTGGATGTCTGAGCAAGTGTGTCTGTGTATGAGAGACAGGGGAAGGAGGTTGTGTCATAATTCATTGAAGTTGTCCTGAGAATTGATGGGAAGTTGAACCACAGGCTGTGCACCAGGTGCTGCCATTTTCTCTCTGGTGATGGAGTTAAAATTTTTCTCTGCCCCCATCAGAGAACCACACAGAAACAACGCCATTCTGCTGTATAATACGAGCCAGAGCAGCGAAGGGACTGAATATATGTCAAGATGCGGGGCTTTTGCACAGGTTTACTAATGTACTGAAGAAAAAGAAACTGTGATTCTTTAGTCACAAATAAGACTTTAATTTTCTACCATTTGTCAAATGTAACCAGCACTGTCAGGGTTCTTTTTTTCCTCTGTTTTTTTGATCCATGATTTAAATAGAACTGCTGCTGCCTGGATATTTTTATCAGTTCCATCAAATTTTTACTTGCATATAATGAAAGAATACAAAAAAAGTATTACACCCATTATTTATTGCACCGCACATAATGGTTTTGTCGTGTATAACTGTCCATCTGTTGTATTTGTCTCGGTAGTATTGTACTGATTGTCTCTCTTTTAGTGTCATATTGATATGGTGTGTTCTTACTTCAAATTTTATCTCTCCTATGTCCCTGTTTTTGTTTTGTTTTTTGTTTTTTTGTTATCGTTTTTGTTTTGTTTTTTTTTTGTTTTCTTTTCTTAATGTGTTATGACCCTTGTGTGTCTTGATGGCTTTTGACACCATGCCGGAGGACTACGGTTGGAAACTAGCCTTTGGCTGACACTGGCACATTTACAGAAATGTATAATGAATGTGCACTGTCCTCTTTAAATAAATAAATAAAAAATAAAAAAATAAAAAAAATTATTGAGAAATGGGACAAATCTGACCTACCAAAAACAGTTTAAAAAATATTACTACTGATACTCTAATTTCAATTTATTTTTGGTAAAAATGTATTCTTTGAGGAATTATATACATGAAATATATGTACATTTATATGTACATTTATTGAATGTTTTGGTTCGATTTTACTTTTTAAACTTGCTGTGTGCCAGACAACTCCCTTGTCCCAAACAAGAATTCACAACTTCAGACAATTTAAAAATGTGTTAAAAGCCTTCAAAATCTAAAACTGACAATACCTACTGATAACATGGGTGTAAATTCTGATATTATAATCATATCTGTTTTAAAATATATTTTTTATGAAAATGTCAGCCCTTTAAACTTGTGTTCCAGATTTTTGTCACTCTGTCTGATTTTTTACAAAAACATGCTTCAATCAGTCATAAAAATGGTCAGCTATACTCTAAAGACCCCTGCCTCACTTCCTGAATAGTGGGAACACAGCTCAAGCACTCATAAACTTATTGTTTTTTAATAAATTCCTTAAATCATATTGGTATCAGGTGCATCTCAACCATAACATGTCAACTCGGTAGCCCTAAATCAAAGCTAAATAAGAATTATGGTTTTAAAATATGCATTTTGATCAGCATTAAGAGAACTGTTAGTAACTTTAAAAAATAAAAAAGGCTATTCACTACGACTATGCTGTATGCAACATTTTGTCCACTCCCTAAGACATCACCTCCGTCACATATTCCAGTTTATGGAGTTAACCTCTATGCTGATGGAGGTGATGTAACTCTCAGTTCTCTTTAATAATTGAATAATGTGTTTCAAATTAGTACTTTTTAAAAATGTAATTAAAAAAAATAAATAAATAAATAAATAGATAAGTCAGTGCTCCACTTGAGCCAGCCACTCAAAAACGTCTGGACAAACCCCTGTACGTGACGTCAAGTCTGCTGTTATGGTCATTAAATGTATGTTCGTAAGGATTTATATGAGTTTATGTTAACAAAAAAAAAAAAAAAAAATAAAACAACTAATGTGTGTTTTCTGTGTTATAAATGATTTTTGTGTCTGAAAGAGTTGACAGAGTTTTAAAAAATGGTATTTAATAAAAGATTAAATCACTTGAAGGATGACCCATTACAAGGTTTAATAGCCAAGAGTTTGATCTTTTAAAATACATTTTTCCAGCATAATTGAAGAGTAAAAATCAATTCCCCCTAAAAAACAGTTTTGTCCCAACTCTCAAGAATGAGGGATTAATTTCTATCTATTGTCACAGTTATTAATTTGAGATGTGCATCCAAATAGTACAAGAATCTGTAACGTGGTGGAGCCGCTGTCTGTCTGTGTTAGTGACTCTTGTCATGGCCCTGCAGAGGCTTTGCAGCCTTTAAAGAATGATCTCCTCCGCCGTGTCCAGCTTTGACAGGAGCAGGCAACACACCACGCAATGCATATTTCTATTTCTGTCGTCATGTTTGACCCAGGGGGATTCATCCTTCCATGAAGGAATGAATGTTCCTTTTCCTTTTTTCTCATCGCTTTCTTTCACTGCTACCACTTCCATTTTCCCTAAATCCTGATTCCTGAATAAAATTGTAGCGTCACGCTCATGGCAGTGACAGAGCTGTCAACCAGCCCTGTCGAGAGGAGTCAGGTGTTTATGGACAGGCTGGAGGCAGCAAAGGCTAACTGCTGTATGTTTGGTTTTGACAGTGTTTTTGGGACTGACCCAATCAAGATCGCAAGCTCTTAAATTTACTACCACAATGTGACTTTCTGCAGGCCCTTGGCCATCAGGCAGCTGTTACTGTTAATGTTCACAATCCACTCACGTCATCCCCAGTGAGTAATTGGCTATCATCTTGTCAATTAAATCTCTGCTGTGAATGTCACACCTACAGTTACCAGGACAGACACTAATTGTCATAAAGTGTGGAAGCAGAAGTAATTTTACTGCACCTTTAAGGTAACAAGCAGTTCATACTGAACTGTAATACAATGTTCAAACTGACTGCATGCCCGTTCATTCATTTCAGAGACCACTGTGTTGGCACAGCGGGGATACAGATACAGATACTTTGTTTTATACTTGTTTCCTCTACTTCATTCAAAACCATTATTTTAAGTGAAGCATTATTTAAATAATCCTTCCACAGTTCATGCATTTATTTTTATCGGACACCACAGGCTTGTCTTTAAGCCCTACTTTTGAATTGCCAAGTACATCAAATACACCGCATTCATCTTCACTGCACCACAGACTGTATGGGCTGTAGCTGCTGTGGTAGTGGACTAATCACACATCGTATTAAATCAAAGAAAGTTTGCAGCGATTAGCTGTGAGCAAAATCATCCAAATGCAGTGATCATTTTACTGGAGACATTTGGGTACTGCTTTGTACGGGTTAATTTTGTTCGATACCTTAAAAGTATTGAGTACCAATACCCAGCCCTATTTATCTGGCAAGTCCACAGTCCTGCTAGATTACTGAAACAGTGTACTTCTTCTTTTTGCCTGGTAATTGTTTCAACACAGTAGTTGTCACGACTAAACTTCGGTACAATACTGCTAGTACAAAGAGATCTCATTCAGCAAATTCAGTACCTCTCCTGATACACCACAAAAATAAAAAATCCTTGGCACACAACAGTATGAACTTTAGTGTTATGTAATTTCCATCCATAATATTATGAACTACAGTGTTTTGGCCTCTTGTTATCAGTAAAACTCATGGAGCCATTACTCAAATCAGCCTGATATTTTATTGTCTCACCGGTACTTACATCACCATCATGCCCCCACCGACTCAGCTTCCTGCATACTGTATTTTTAACACGGTGCTGTTTTTATTCTAAGCCACTGGCGTGAATTTTAAAAAGTGCACAGTCCCGAGGCATTCTGTAAACATGTAAAGTGCTGTGAGGGCCCAGCAGAAAGTCTAAGTCTGTCTAATTAAATGAAGCTTGAATGTAATTTGTGCTGAATGACTTGAAAGATGTAGAGTGCTGGCCTTCGTTTTCAATTAACACAAAAGGATGTGCTAAACTTACAAATTTCCTCTACTCTGCCAATCTCAAAAACTGGCAAATGCCCACAGTCGCAGTGTGGCTGTGAGGCAGCAGGCACCCCTTACTGCAAAGCAAGCTTCATCTTGTGAACTTGAGAGTCTTGGTGAATAGACACCCATTGTGCCTGTGTCGCTGGAGACAAGCCCACGCCTCTGTGTCCTGGGTACAATGAATCACACTCCCTGCTGTCTTTCCATGACAACCATTGCTCATTCTCTATCACCACATTGTCAGAAATAACCAATTCTTTTTAAAGTTGAAATGTTTGCCAACAGCTACTGAGAATGGATGGCCATTAGTCGGCATGAAGACATCAGGATTTGGAGTGTTGGCTCAGCTGATTCAAGAGAAATAGAAGTAGGCGGGCTACTTTGCACTGATGAATTGCTTTCAGACTTTTCCAACCCAGTGGGAGTGGGATGGAACAAATAGCAGCATCAGTCTGTCAGTGGATGAAATAAAAGATGAGTGTACGCTGTCTACACACACACAGGAGGATGAACTTATGGCCCAACATGTTAATGCCAAGCCAGCCATTCACACCGCTGGTTTTTCTGGTTATCCACCGTCATCCACCATCGTTTTTCTTGTTTGGCACCCACCACTCCCTAACCTACCTAGCCATGTCCGTTTTCATCAATCTGAGTGCTCCTCTGACAGCTCCTCCACTGACTCTATTTTATGCTTTGTGGATGTCCTGTAATCACGCTGACATTGGCAGGGTCCCGTAGGTGGACTCCTTCTGTAAACAACTCTGGCGCTTTCAATTTATCTGATGTCATTGTGCAGCCACTGGCACCACTCTGTTGGTGCTAATGTATTAACAATAGCAGTCAGGAAATGTTGTGGTGCATCCATTGGATCGGTAGTACTTCATGTCAACATCTGCAGCATTTCAACCGTCTGCAGTCCCTATGTATTTGTGCCAAATACAACACTTGCCAAATATTCTGATTGTTTTCTTTCTCATAGTATTTAGTATACAAGCTCAAGCCTGTCGTCCCATGGTGTCTTTGCATCTTTCTGCTTGTTAAATGAATTATCACTGCTCTGCAAGGTACTTGTATTTTTGCAGCTGTTTTAATTGCAAACAAGAAAAATAAAACATAGGGAGACCTCTTCAAATGTTCAGTCTTTTTCTCATTGTATAGTGGTTTGATTTTATTGTGTTGTGTTTGATCCTGTGTTTAACTGGATTTTGGGTTGAAATATTGCAGCATTTCAAAGACTACTTTTCATTTGGTCGCCAATTAGCAGAGTAAAATGCATACCATATTTCCTCACATAGTGAGAGGCAGTGTGGAATGAGAGACAATAAGCAGCTCCCAGCTATGTCAACCCTTTAATACAATTTGTCACTGGAGACAAGAATATCAAAACAGTAGTAAAATACAGCTAAGGTCAAAAAATATAATGGTGCCCTCACTAATGTTTAAAACAGTAAACCTCCACAAAAATGTTAATGAGGCTACCAACATGAACCTCTATAGTCCTGCACAAAATATGATGCAGACACTAAGAAAGAGTAACATTTGCATTTTGGAACATAAAACAGCAAATGGAAGATGTGGGCTGTCACAACTTACAACCCTAATTCCAAAAACAGTTGGGATGCTGTGTGAAACCAAAAAAATAAGAATGCAATGATTTGAAAATCCTTTTCTACCTATATTCAATTGAACACAGTGCAAAGACAAGATATTTAATGTTCATTGTTAATGTTGGGACAGGGTCATGTTTATCACTGTGATTAACCACCTTTTCTTTTAACAACACTGACACTAATTGTTGAAGTTTTGAAAGTGAAATTTGTTCCCAAGCCACGCTGTTGTAACACACGCTGTTGTGTCTTGGCACTGTGTTGCTGAAATAAGCAGGGACGTCTCTGAAAACAGACATCTTCTGGATGGCATCATATGTTCCTCTAGAACCTGTATATACCTTTCAGCATAAATGAGGCCCTCACAGATGTGACAGTTACCCATGATGTCACGGATGTCATGGGTACTAACACACGCCTATACCATCACAGATGCTGGATTTTGAAGTAAGCACTGGTAATGATCTAGGTGGTCCTTTACCTCTTTTGCCAGGAGGACATGATGCTCCTGATTTCCAAAACCAACTTGAATTTGGACTTTTTCCAAAGTTGCTCCTGAGTTCATCCAGTAATATCTTTTATAGAAACATGTCACTTTTTAATGTAGTGCTGCATTCAGTGTTGGTTTTCAGCCTCGCTTACATGCAGAGATTTCTCTAGATTCGCTAAATATTTTAATGATATTATGGATTGTAGATGGTGAAATCCCTAAATTCCTGCAGTTTTGTGTTGAGAAACATTGTTCTTAAACTGTCAGACAATTTGCGCACATGTTTTTTCACAGTGGTGAACTTTGCTCCCTCTTGCTTGTGAATGACTTTGGACAATGGTCCTTTTATAACCATCATGATACTATCACCAGTTACCGTTAACCTGATTACCTGTTGAATGTTCCAAACAAGGGTTTTTAGCATTCCACAACTCTCCCAGTTTATCTCAATAGTTTATCTGTTTCAAATTAAAAGCATTAAGCATTTTTGTAGACAGCGCAAGTTTGTTATGTGGTGGTGAGCAATTTTTTTATTGCTGGAATTACTTTTATAATTAAACAGATACATTTCATATACATTTTACATTCATAGTTTATTGTATTCTTTATCAATTTATAAATGGTAGATGTTAATTCATCATGTACTTTCGTAAGTTTGGGTACCAGGCAGACACCAGTTTCCTCTTTTGGGTCTCGAGCAGAAAAGTTTAGGAACCCCTGGAATATCTGTATTGGTAAAAGAAGCTGTTAAAAGTTGCGGCTGCCTTTGCTGATGTTTCTGCATAACCCTCAGCAGATTCTGCAGCTCCTGAAGCCTCTGTGGTACTGCATCAGCTAGTTGTGTATTTGCACTTGGCTAGCTGTTGTTCTAAATCTGTGTGACGCTGCAGTGGTGCCAAGTAATAAGCTGAAGTGGAGCAGAAATTACATAGAGAGTGGCATTATATAAACAATTATTCCCAAGACACAAATACATACAATGCACACACACACACACACACACACACACACACACACACACTCAAACATGCACCCACCTTCCCAGGAGTCCTGTCTCTCAGACATGCTGGATAAGACCCTCTGCTCATTATTCCCCTAGTGAAATGAGCTCCCAGCCAAACATCGTAAATATATGCTGTGTGCTTGATGTACAAACACGCAATGTGTACAAGACGACATGTAAAGTGCACACAAGAGAATACACGATACGGTAACACTCGCATATTACACATACAACCAGCGATTATTATCTGAGACAGCTGTCATCACCTTGTCTCATCATGCACTACCTCAGAGCAGTGTATTCTGGGACACGGACTTACAGTGTGTGTTCTCTCTTCCCATCCCTCTGTCATTTTCACTGACATAACCTTGCTTTTTTTTAAATAGTGAATATATTAGACAGACTGGTTCTGTTGAGGTCATAGCAGAGGTCACGCTAAACAAATATTTTCTGTCATTGACTTGTTTTTCTTTTTTTTCTAATGATGGAAAAATCTGAAGGTGGTCCCGTCATTTTGACAGATGAAAAGAGAAATATGTTATCTATTTACTGTACTAAATCATAAAATGACCATGATCTGTCATCAGAGATGAAAGAAATATTCCAACTCAAAGTGACTCAAAGAGCAGTGGACTGCATTACTCTGAACAGCATGGGAATGGATTACAACATAATATATTTGAATATCTAAAAATTAAGTCACTAAGGGGGTCTGAAAAGTCTGTAAATCTAGTGCGAAAGTTGCAAGTTGGCAACACTGAGCCCAATGATTAAAGTGCGGCTAATAAACAAGGTGAAAAAAATAGGGATTGATATGGTGGAAGATGAAGGACAAGCAAGTGGCTAAAACTAAATTTATCAGCCAGCAAAAGTGCCTCGTGTGGACAGCAAACCTCCAATGTTGACATGAAAAACATGATCACAGAGTCAGTCTCTGTTCGTCTTTTGTCTCCATGCCCTTATGAATGCATTAGTCTCTAAGTTTGTTCTGTACAGTAAATGTTATCGTGATCATGTTATTTTTGAAAATGAAATGCTATTAAATAGGCTATGTCTCATGATCATTAAAAAATAAAAATTGAAATGACTGGTAATTATGGCTAGAATTTGAATGACCCTGTCCGTAAAAATGACAAACATTTTACAGCCACGTTGATCAGTTTCACAGGGTGACATTGGTGCTTCAGTATTTGAAAAATCCATTGTCTGTAATGCTTTATAATCGTCATTACCATGTCGCTTATATTGGTGTAATGGTGAGGGTATGTGATAATTAGTTGACCTGGCTAGTGTGAGGGCAACATCAGAGGCTTTATTCTTTAATGCCCTCTTGTCTCAGCCAATATGGCAAAGGTTGGTCTGCGGAGAAATGCTGTCAGAAACCATAAAGAACTGTAAGATTACAGCTTTCTAATTATCATCTCTTCATCTCAGTGTTGCCATTCGCTCTTTGTCATCACCCCTTGCAGGTTCTTTGTACAAGGAAGTTGGAACACAAAGGCAGCGGTCCCTCGTGCGCTTCTCTGTTGATGGCTTTTACAACCACAGGCCCAGAGGGACCCTATAAAAGGCTTTCTCCTAATCACAAAAATGGCAATTTCAGCACCAGTTATCATAATTATTGACTGCGTCCCATTGATATCTACGTTTATGGGCCTTCCTAACTATTTCCCCACCCGTATGACCACCATTGACAGCAGAAGATGAATAAACTGCCAGCTAAATATGCATTAACTGAAATGACTGTCAGAAGTTTTACAGGCCGGTGGAGCTGGTGTTAGCATGCAGCCTCAGACTAAGGGGACTTAACACATCGGTCCACTCGCACACATTATGACAGGTGTGTGTGGGCTATAATTACATTATGTGACACCAGGAAATCAGTTCCTTGTCGCTAGATCTTCCGTGAGTGAGGTTCTCTAATTATGTAAGATAGCACCTCCGTTTCCTTCGGTGGTGCACACCACAGGGCTTGCGGATGAGATTGATTAAAGTGTGGAACTCGCAATTCCATTTGCCATGCAGTCAGACAAGCAGACAGATTGGCTGTGGTATAGTTCGCAGTCATGCTGCTCCAAGTGTATAAAACACCTATTAGACAAGCATGACGCACAGCATTTTCTTCTGCTGACATGCACAAGCGCATGGGTGTTTGGGCACACACACAGGTACATGCACACACATTCACACGCTCACAAACAGGGAATGTCTGAAGCTGAAAAGCCTGTGCTAGCCTTCTAGTGTCTCTGATAATTAATTAATGTCAAAACAACCATCAAATAAATGAGAAATGTTGTTTATAGAATGTTGAAGATACCAAATTAGTTGAGTTGTTGATTTACAACTGTTGTTTACATGGTTTAAAAAAAGAAAATCGCAGCAGGAATCAAGCCTCACTAATTACGTCTTTGAAATGAAAGGGGAACGCTGTTTGCATCTGGATGAGTGGATTTCAAATTATGTGTTTTTCAAGAGCTTGGTATGTGTGTACGTACGTGTGTCTAACCTTCTTTGATGAAAGTCAAGTCTGACCTGTTATTTAAAAATAGAATAGATTATTGTAAAATACTGTTTACTGGCATAATCTTGACATTTCTTGCATTTCACCATTGAAAGGAAAAAAAAACAACAACAAACTATTATTTTAATAACCCTAAACCTTACTGACCAATTGAACTAAAAGGTAATTGGATGGAGGTGCTGAGATTTTCAGATTGTAAGGTCCATGACCTTCAAATTTACTCAGGGTCACTGCTGGCCATTTGGGTGCCCTAAGCATAATTGCTTTATTATATTGTCACTATACCTTGGAAAGTCATATATCCTCTGAATGTCCCAGGTCTTTGGCTTTGAGGTTGTGAAGTTACATGAGGCTGTGATTATCCCAGAGGTCAAAATAGGTCATTTTATGCAGTGAGGTCAATGGTGTCAGTACAGTGAAATGGTTACTGTGGGGACTACCATCATCACAGTCTCAGCTTTCCAGTCTATTTGTATGTAATTCCAAAATTGTTTAGAGACAAAGTTTATCATTTTTAGAATAAATGAAAATAGCACATTTATGCAAAATCTGCATATTATGGGATTAGCCTAAAGAAGGCATGTCTTTAAAGAGGAGACTTGTGGGTTCCCACAGAGCCAATTTTCATTCATTTATCTTTAGGTCAGACGTCAAAGGGCTGTTTTAAAAATGATCATGCCGCTTTTAACCTGATCAGAATTTAGCCTATTTATTTTAGCCTCAGAGCATTATTTAGCCATATACCTGACAAGCTAGCATGATATGGTTTGTACTAATGGATGTCTTAGGTCCTCTAGTTTAATATGATACCAGTATCTCCACTCTAACTAAGTCCACTACAACCTCTGAAAGACAGTAATGTCAGCTGAGGATGAGGTTGTCCCTGCTGAGTTGATTAATGCAGTAGGTACAACTGTGAGAAGCTGTCTCTGTGCTTCCAGTCACACTTGGTGCCCTATGCACAGGGTGTGATGTGCGTGTATGTAGCGGTGGTGGAGGTCTTTACTGAGTGATTGAGTGTTATGGTTTCCATTAAAATCAGATCAGGTTTTCCAAGTAATATCTGTAAGATTTAGATTTGAATTTTCCAACGATTGATACATAAACCAGTGAATAAAATCTGATATATTAAACCAAAAAGAGAAAAAAGACAGGATGGCAGTGACAGTGATAAGGGCCAGAGAGCTAGATATGAGCCAGTGTCCCACAGGAGAGTTTGATGAGCTAATGAGCTGCTTTGTTATTTTGTGCTTTTAAAGGGCATCCAAGTGCATGGCCCAGTCTATAGTGGCTTCCTGTTTGATGCTGTCATTAAGCCCTATGCAAACCTGCATTAGTACACAGCTCTGTTTCTGTGTGTTGGCATGTTTTCAGGAAAAACAAATCTGATCCCTCCTGAACACGATAGGGTGGACTAATCAGCCAGCTACAACAAAACAAGCAGACCTCTAATGAAGTTGCTGAAGTGGAAGTCAATGCCAGAATATGGGGGAAGGAGCATTTTCAATGAATAATCTAAAGATCCGATAAAAAGCTTGCTAAAGAAGAGCACTTGAGGTGATCAGTTTGTGTCTTCACGTCACTATTTGATTCATTTGTCTGCCGCTTGTCCAGTTTTCCTTGCATTCCAGTCAGATTCCAGACTGAGAACAACCCCACATGAATTATCCAGAGTCACTCAAAATAAAATTTGTAAACATTGTAATTATTAAAGACCACCATGGGACTCTGGAAAGATGCTTTTAAACAGACAGTCTGCTCTCCTCATCACATGCTCGTTCACATTTGTGCATCACACATGGTGGATTTATTTCTGAGGGATGATCGACTTAGAAGATGCTAACATGGTGTTAGAATGGCACCAAGAGATGTTAAAAAATGAGGAGTGGGAGAAAAATTCATTCATTCATTCATTTTCTGTAACCGCTTATCCGTGAGGGTCGCGGGTGGCTGGAGCCTATCCCAGCTGACATTGGGCGAGAGGCGGGGTACACCCTGGACAAGCCACCAGTTCATCGCAGGGCCGACACATAGAGACAAACAACCACTCACACTCACATTCACACCTACGGGCAATTTAGAGTCACCAATTAAACTATTACGCTGCATGTCTTTGGACTGTGGGAGGAAACCGGAGTACCCGCAGAGAACCCACGCAGACACGAGGAGAACATGCAAACTCCACACAGAAAGGCCCTGCTGGCTCGGGGGTTCGAGCCCAGGACCTTCTTGCTGTGCGGCGGCAGCGCTAACCACTGCGCCATCGTGCCGCCCGGAAGAAAAATTTAATCTCTAAAATATGAGTCTTTCTTTTAGCTCAATGCTAACATATATAGAATTACAATTAATGCAATTGATCTTAACAATTGATCTTATCTTAACAAAGTGATCTATTTTAGTTATCTATTTATTTACATGCTTAACATAAAACACATGTGGGCATACTTTCAGGCATATAATCCCTAGGCCCTGTGGAAATAAACCAATAGCTGTTTACTTCACATTGCTAACTCAATTTATTACTCTGGCTTCAGCACTTCACATTGAAGACCTACAGCAGCCTCAAAGGGTCAAAACACAAACTCAAAATTCCAACTGGTTTTAAAAATACAGCCGGGGGCTTGACTAATTTTGGCCTGACGTCTTATTTTGTTTATGATTTTCTTATGGCACCAGCTTGCTGAGCAGGGTCAGCTTAATATTATATACAGTTTACCTCAAAAAGTTTTTTTTTTCCTGCTTTTATATGCAGTATAGCAATGCTGCTGCTGAAATAAAACTTCGATAGACTGACTGACATGTAATGTATGTTGCTGTTGGAAATATCATTCACGATATAGGCAACAGTCTCAGTCTAAATGTTAACGAGCAGTAATAGTGTTAAAGAAGCGAACACAAATCTCAATAAATCATAATATGGAATTGCAGTACTTGAGAATCATAACACACATCAAATCAGCACCCAATTATTGTGATAGTATTAAACTGGGAGATAAGCACATCATCCCAGCCTTATTAAAAATATTTAACAAGCCAGTGACAGGTGCATCCTGGGCTTATATGTATACTAGGTATTGGTAGCAGAGTTGTACCGTCTTTGTGCAATGATTTAGAGGCCCACATATTTCCTTGAGTCAGTGCTTGATGTAGTTTGAGAAAACAGGTGTTTGATTTGATCTGTCTGATTTCACATGATTACAAAGTTAAAAATAGAATCAATGGCAGTCTTCCACTGTAATTTGTGTGAAAACATTTGAGAGCAATGTTTGAGGAAAAGGATGATACAAAGTGAGAAGTTTGAGTCTTGATTTTTCCACCATCTAAAACAGAAGAACAAAGGGGCTAATGTGTTGAATTAAACATACGCTCAGTCTCAGACATGGCAAAAATCCTGTATAAGTGTGTGTGGGTAGATGGATGAGATATACATATGTTGATATTTTAGCAATTCATCACATCTGGTTCCATGAATGAATGCGTGTTTTGCATTAGTGCATTCAGTCCTCATTCTCAATTGATTCTTGCTTCTCAATTACCTGAGGTAAGAGGGACAGTCACTTAAGGTAATAATAACTACTGAGAGCACATATATTTGCAATTGTAGCTTAGCAAAGTGTATGATTTTAAATAGAAACCGTTGATTTCCCATTCAAATGACAACCATGTTAAATCATTTTACAGTATCCATATTCTTTAAAAGCATTTATATGATCAAAGGCCAAGTCCCTCTGAACTCTTTCCCCCCTCTCCCTATCAGGTAATGGCTTTTCCCCCAAGCAAAGCCCACGAATTGGAGAGCACATTACCATTAATTGCCTCGTACAGTTGGTCAAGAGCTAGTTCATTTGATCTGCATTTAGCACTTGGTCTGATGGAAAGAGAGATGCAGCCATTGAGTTAATAGAGAAGCCCACAGATCCTTCAAAAGGATAATGAGTTTTTTTACCCTTGACTGCCACTTTCCAGAGACACTTCAAGCTGCTGTATGCTTATATCACAAAAATCATTGCTCCTCAGGCAATGCAAGTCTGTGTTTGGACCGTCCTTTTATGATTACAAAAGGCCAAATGCATTGATTCTGGCTTACATTTAGCAGCAATTCTTCAGTTCTGTTTGAAAACACACACTTCTACCAGTCTCCTGTGATTTGTCATTTCAGAAGGAATGCACAGAAGAAATGACAGAAAACTGCAGGAAGTTTTAGCCTTAGTAGGTTCTGCTTTATTGTAAATACCATGTCAAGGATGGATGCATTCCAGGCTGTAAACACACAGATAAAAATGACAGAAACTTTAAGGCAGTCATGCAAACTGGCTCTTAGAGCAGAAAAAAGGTGTGAAGGATGCATAAGAAGGAGGGGTGGCCAATATTTTCCTAAGATAATATCACAATATTTCAGGGTATTCTGCAATAAAAAATATTCTTGGCAATGTGACATTATACTAAAAAATATTTTTGTTTTAGAACTTGCTGTTGAGCTTTCCTCACCGGATTTTCCGGCCTCTTGTACTTAACTGGGTACCTGTGCTTGAGGTGGTGGAATTAGTTTGTTATATTGCCCCCTTTTGCTCTTACAGTCTTCTTGCTCTTCTTACATACTTACCGTGTGCATCTGATCTTGTTCCAAAACAACTTTGGTGTGATGTAATTGTGTCAACAAGCTGTAATATTCCCATTATGAAAAATGGAATACCCCTAATGAGAAGAGAAAACCCCCACTAGGGTATTCAGGGGTATGCTTGCCTGCAGATTTTTTGTTTTGTTTTTTTTATTTTGGAGAAGTAAAATACTAGATACTAATTTTTAATGGTTTTATGATTATTCAGGTGCTGGTTGCAAGCAAGGTTGGAGACAAGCTGTAAACACTACGCTGATATTGTTAACTCTTAAGTTTGATATGGCAAACTTGTTGGCAAACAGTGGCTTAACAGTGAATATCAAAGAGATATAACAATGTTGGTATTTCTTATTTCTTATTTTTTTTAATTGTTGCAGCTGCCCAACTGGCAAATTTAAGTCCAAAATTATCTCCCTTTTAGCTCTGTTTTGCTTTCCACCAACAAGCAAACAGAATTGCAAGATTGAGCAAAATGAAGTACAAATTATTAATTATTAAGAAATAATAAATACACATTATGTTTACATCCTGTAATGCACGAAAAAAACCAGCTCTGATACAACAGCAGATGAAATTGTGTTTCAAGGATGATAGAAAATGACAGATCAGATAAATAACACTTTATTATTAGATCAAAATTTAGATTTTTCTGGGTATGATCGCTTAAAATATGTAAAGTGTTAATCTTACCCTGTTCTCCCTTGCAGAATAATTAAAGCAGAAATCTGTAATAGATTTACTGTAATAATTCAGAAGATGACCATGATGTGTCATCAGAGACTAATGAAACATGCCAAGTTGAAATACTGGCTTATCTGACAACAGTGCTACATATTCTCCTTTGAAATGTTTCATTCCAGCCTGTAACTTGTGTTATTGTTTCCCTGTTTCACATTAATTAGAGTTCAAATACAAACAGCTAATCGACTTACAGTTTAGGACTCATCGTCACTTGTAATTGTCAAAGTACAATGTTGCACTCGTCTTGCTCGTCTTCCAGCAGCCTGCCTGGCCTCTTTGAGTCTGGGAAGGAAGGGGTGGGGGGAAACAACTCGCTTCAGCCGTAGATCATGTATTAAATAGGAGTTCAAACTACTTAATATGCCAACCATGGCTCCAACTCTCTATTTGAACTGCTGTACTCATTTTTGGACGCTCAATTGTTGCATATTGTTCCTTTAATAATAATACATTAGAATTAACTATAGCATTAACGCAAACCTTAACATCAGCATTAGTTGGTGACTGGCAGGTATTTTTCGATTTTCAAATTCCGCATAAAGGTGATAAATTTGCATGCCTGATAATGACATGTGTGTACATGTGTGTACAGTATAAGTGTTTATCTGAATATGGAAGAAGAGGTGTGTAATTGTGTTTCAAACAAAGGTGGCAAAATTGCATTGCTCCAGGTAACAAGGGCTCTCAATCTTGTAGACAGGACTATTGTTAATGACATGGTTAACAGAGTTTGTACAGTTTGTGCATATTATTTTGGTTCTGTTTGTGTCTAATGTTCCAAGGGTGTTGCGATTAAAATCAGCCAGAGGTTGACATGTTTACAAAAGGATAACATCTGTGAGAGATGCTAAAAGGCCTCATGAGATAATTTTCCTGTGCTACGCGCCTTTGTCTCAGAGGAATTCTAATTTCATACCTACTTTTCACTGAGCCTCTCTTCCACAGTCCACTGCACACAACGCCTCAGTTCACCTCCAGGCTACTCATTGATTGGTGTCGATGGATCATAGGCCAGCTCATGTTTTCCCCGTGTGAAAACAGCCTTGCTTGTTTGCCAGCTGTCATGTATTGACCAATCCCAAATGTCAGCTCCTGTGAGACAAAGACATGTCAGTTTCATTCAGTATGCATACACCTACTTCTGTGGATAGATCTGCGATGTGTATGAAAGCATTTGACTTATGATTCTCTACATTTTATTGACATTTTTGATGCAGAATTGTGAAAGGAGATGATATAACACAATGCATTTCTTGTCAAGGATTTTTTTTTCTCAAATGAAATGACTGAGAAACAGACGATAAAGCGGAGTGACTGACAGAGGAGACATGACGTGTCAACACAAAAATGATGAAAGAGATTTTTAAGAATGAAAGGAGAAAGTGAGGCAGAAAGTTACAGTATAGAAAGACAGTGAAATGTCCTCAAAGAGTCAGACACCATAGGAAACAGTATGCATTTTATGACAGCAGACACAAAACTTTTAGTATTATATTTCTTCCGCTCATGAATGAGTTATAATGCCAATTCACCTGACAAAACAGCTGTTTAATACCAGATATTCCCAGTTGTGGCTAATACCAGCAAATATTATTGTATGACTTGGCCTGAAAGCAATTCCTGAAGACCTCTTTATGTTGTTGTAAGGTTATCGTGATTTAAAATGAAGTGTTGTACCTGATGTTTTTTTGTAGCTTTCTTGTTTTGGACCGCTGTCTTTTTTCCCCATTTTTCTTTCGCTTCTTTTCTTCTTTTCACTTCCTGGACATCCGAGCACTTTGATCTTTTTGACACGATACATTCCTGATGGTAATCATTTCACCATCAGTGTCAGTCACTAGTTAAGATAACTCTTCCATGAGGTAACAGCAGTGATCATGGTAGAGACCGAATAAGGTGAGGGAGCACTAGTAGTGAGAAAGCCGGTGAATCAGAGAAATAAAACATTATTCTTTTATCTCGTGTATGTTCTGATTTCACTGGTTTCACAGCAGTTCTGTTCTCTGCACATGTAAACAGCCCTGCACACACCCCACAACACTGTGAAATAATTGCAGCCCATTAAAATAGTATTAGTAAAAATAATAAAAGTGAATCATTTTGATTTTTTTTTTCCCTGATTTGGGGCACCCATATGCCCTTAGCATTTCCATATGCTGCCTGTCCCATGGGCCAGAAATATAGGTGGAAATAAAGCTACTGAGCCTTGCTATGTTGAAACTTAAATAATTTTTAATCACTTTGAAAGGTTGGAGACAAGCTGTAAACACTACGCTGATATTGTTAACTCTTAAGTTTGATATGGCAAACTTGTTGGCAAACAGTGGTTTAACAGTGAATATCAAAGAGATATAACACAACGTTGGTATTTCTTATTTCTTATTTTATTTAATTGTTGCAGCTGCCCAACTGGCAAATTTAAGTCCAAAATTATCTCCCTTTTAGTTCTGTTTTGCTTTCCACCAACTCCTGAGGGAAATATTTGGGTCTTTAGCTGCTAAATGTTCTCTTGTTTTCATCATCTGGGGCCTCATTACAGAGAAATATCCTGAGTGCTTGTCCTTAGGTTTTCAAAATAGAAATAAATCCCATCTTCCTATTACAGGAGCAGTTCCTAAACTCATGGATTTGTCCTATCCTATCTCAGACCTCAAATCTTATTTTTATCCTAACTATAGCTGTAAACTTGGTTCTTCATTGGGTACTTGTCTTGTCATACCCATCTGTGTTTAAAATGTACACAAGACTGCCTGTATCCATGACAACAGCTGTCTCACTTCCCTTGTCACTGGCTAAGCTTGAAAATGGACAAGAAAAGGTGGGCGTTCAATTTTGGCTTTGAGTCAGAGGAATTAATTGTGTCATGAAGGAGAGGAAACACCACCACTGAAGAAGGGAAGTTTCCTTGGCAATTATCGACTCCTGATAAGGATTTGACCGGACAGAGGGCGTTGGTGGTACGTGGTGTGGGAAATTTAAAGCATCATAGGGTTTGAGTAGCCTTTGAATCATAATGTTTTGTGTCCATGTTATTTCCCATCTTCATTAACAATTATTTTAAAGGGTCTGTGCCATCCTAATTTAGGAGTCCTTGCTGTTCAGTTGGGATGCTTCTGTAATATTTCTTCCTATCCTAAGATAAGATAGGATGTTTTCCTAAATGCAAATAGGAAACACGGTCCTGTGATACCAAAAATCCTAAATGTCTTCCTAAACTGAAATAAGATAGGATTTCAGACTTAGGAAGTTTGTAATGAGGCCCCAGATGGCTAACTTTGTCTTTGTGCTGTTTGGTGGTGTTTAGGTAGTGCAGATTTTTGTTTTAAGGAAGTTTTGCTCAAATGAAGCTGCTTGATGCATCTGAAAACAAGGCTGAAGATAAGAGCAGTGAGAGTGAACCAGAACAGTAAAGCTGTGGGCTATGAAATCAAAACAAGAGTTGAGGCGGGACTGCAGCATCGATTGGTAATTTTCTGTGAGTTTGTCACTAGTGGAGAGTGGCGACCCCTTTTGTATACAGGACATATAGTCATTTGATCCATTATTAATGTAAAGATATTGATTTTAGCAGCTTTAAATTCTAAGGATGTAACAGTGCTATGTTTGGATGTAAGACATGGCAATACTCAAATTTCACATCAGAGGTGTAGTATTTTTAGTCAGGATCATGACAAGAAATCATGGTGAAACCATTAATTTTAAACTTGCTGTTGTGTCGACATATATTTCCATCACAGGGTTTTCCTTGGATTTGAAGTGTTGATCCTCGGACCGAGAGTAGTCCAGAGAGCTGAATAATGAATATTGATGAAGCTGGGTTTCATACTTGAGTGTTAAGAAATGTGAAACTTGTAAAGCCTAATATTTCCCAACATAAGACTATGCCTGCTGTAAGGGAAACTCTGGGGGAACCATGCTTAATGATGATTGTACTGAAGCCATTTATGGTATAAGTTTGATCATAATGGATGATTAAGACATTTTCCCCACACATTGAAGCCATGAACAGCCCTCTATAGTCTAAAAATGTCAGACTGTAATAACTTCTTACCTTGAACATACCTGCTCATCCTCAAAAGATCATTTTGCACTCCTGACAAATCACACTCTTTGCACAACACATTAACTACAGCTCAAGTTCATTGCTCAGTGCAGAAAGAGATCTCCCTTGCCCACTATACATAAAATTTTAATTGAATATGTGCCTTTGATTTTATTAAACTATCCAAATACTATACCAGAGATCATATTAAGCTGTTGTTAGCTTAACCTGATCAAGAGGGAGTCAGTTAAGTGTGTAAAGAAATTAATATGTTCTTTGTCCACAGCTTTTCAAAAAGACAGAGAGGAGTACAACCTCAGATGACCTTTAAACTGCTACTCTGTGCTTTTTAGCCAAGCATTTTAATTTGGCTGTAGGTAATGGCTCACTGTGCCTTTGCCACATGATGATATCAGATGAGTGGATATGTCTCATCTTTGCAAGCTCGAGCTGTTTATTCAAATGTGTGATCAGCAGGGAAAAGGTCACTTCAAACACGTTCCAGTTCTGCACGTCTAATTCTGACATGATTAGGCTTGAAGCTACAACACTCCACCTGCAGTTTTTCTCTTTAATGGATAGTCTTCAGTACATTTACCTTTCAGCCACATTGTGCTTAATTGTATTTTTTTGTGCCATATTAATTTCACACTTTTACGGGTAGGTTACTTTTATCTCCTTCCTCTGCTTTGGCTGTAAATGTAATCTCTTTAACTGGAGAACCTTTGTGCTAACACAGTATAATTACGTTAAATAGAAAGCCAGCTCTCAGATCTGCTTTTATTGTGTTTTCCTTTCTACCTTGAGCTTAAACATGATTAAGTGGTTGATGTGATATATTTAAATTATTACATGTCAGTAAGCTGAGTATTGATGTAGCATAGAGTTGTTGGATTCAAGATCAGGCCTTCTTGGAAAAACTTAATTCATGGTCTCCTACAGGAAACCCCAGTAATATAAGCAATATATCGCTCTCTCCAAAGCCACCAGACTACTTTGGAAAAAACAACCATTTTACCGTGCAGAACACAGGAGTTGTTGGTCTACCAGTGCCAGTTGGTTAGTTTGTTTGTATTATTATGTGACTTCTTTGAAACGGAACAAACCCTTTAATCAATCACACAAACCTACTGACTGATCAAGGCAGTGGTGGACCAGCAACTCCACTGTTCTGCAAGGTAAAATTATTGTTTTTGCCAAGGGTGTCTGGTGGGTTTGGATAGAGCGGTAATTGGCTTATATACCAGAAGTTTCCTGTCACAAAAGTTTTTCTGATTGCAAGGAAAAATGCTGAAAATATTTTAAATATTGTGAACGCTTGAAGTGTTTGATGTATTTAGGTGGCTAAAGTATGTTTAGCTGCTGTCCCTGTCCACAGCAGTACATTGCTTAGCTTCCTGCACTGTTACTCCTACTGCTTCTCCAAATCAGGGTGTGTGCTGACTGCCATCTACTGTACTGTAGTTAGTACACTGACAATGGATAAGTACCTCATACAACTCCACTTCAAAAAATCTGAACTATCTTTTCAGAGTGAACAGATGTTTAGTGAGCCTTCTTAATTCACATGACAGTTTCTGTGATGTTAAAGGTCTTAGTTTAGTTTAGTTTAGTTTAGTTTAGTTTTTTAGCACACATCAAAGATCAATGGTGCAAGGAGGGAACAAAGCCCAATGGGCTTGTAAAGGAGTTCCACCCCTTTCAGGTCCGGTCACAGAATAAACCCACGATTCAAAACTTACATCAGAATAGAATATAGTTGCATTGTCAAATCCTCCTTAATGTATCTTAAAGTAAATATTAAGCTGTTGTATCTACTGAATACTAATCTTTTTTTATTATCAGAGAATGCATACAAATATTTTACTCATTTATCATGAAGTACTGAATGATTAAAATCCTTTTTTATAACCAAGCTCTACAGTCCTGTTGTGGTGGAATTATGTTTTTTCTGCATGAAGATGAGAAGAGTGCATTATCTACATCCAGTCCCTTTGTAATTGGCTTAGCTAAGCCTTGTACAAGACAGGCATCATTTTTTTCTCATAACACCTTAATAGGACAAATACATTATTGCATATAGAATGTGTATAATTCATTTCTGAGTATAACATGTTGTCTCATCATTCTTTAGTGCTGCTGTGGCAAACGGATTTAATTGTGTAGTGGACTTGCAGTGTAGCATCTCTGAAAAGCTACTGCAGTGACTGGAGTTTTAAGTCCCTACATAACCGACAGATGTTTCTATGCATTTTTGCTGCAGTAAACAGAATGTTATGAATTTATATTTTGCAGTGTTATTGAAAATATTTTGGAACAGAAGAGGTGCAAGATTTTGAAGCTTTTAAGCTTTCAAGCTTTTATCATACAGATCAGATATTTACATTAAATAGCACTCTCCCTTTTAGAGCAAAAGTAGATTGCACACACTAAAAGCTGCTCCCAAAGTGTATGGATTTATTAAGAACAATACTGTGGCACTGTAGGCACTCTAGATTAATGGAGAGCAGTGTGCACAAAATGTCACCTAAGTATTGGTGCTAATAAATCCATGCACCTTGGGAGCAGCTTTCAGTGGATTGGACTTTTATTGCAGATCTAAAGGAAAAAAAGGCTTTAAATACATGGCCTGTCCTCACAGCTTCCCCCGATGACTGATCATTGGCCATATAGGTGCCCTGGTCCTTATTTGTTTGAAAAAACACACGTGTTACCAGTGTTGATTTTTTTCTTATTGTTTTTTCTTTTGATTATCTATTTCACCATCAGTTAAGAGGCAGGTGACAGAGGCAGTTGTCTTCTCATACAAGTTTGTGTGGTCGTCTGCAGCAAAAAACAGAAAGGTCAAAAACCAATTTCCACAAAACAGACCCACAAGACTAGCTCTGTTCTTCTTTAACATCTGGCCTTCTCATAGTTGGGAGAAATGCAGTAGTAGAGAGTGAAGCAGACTTCTTCACAGAACAGTTTGTACAGAGGATGAATGAATAATCATCATACTTGACAACTCACAATGGATCATGTTGAACTTCCTGAGCCAAAAACAAATCAGTTTAAAAACTCAGTCATTTATAGTGCCTGGGGCCAGTGGAATGCGTTACCTACGCATGTTAAACAAATCAGTATATCTATTCAAAAATAATTTAAACAAAAACTAATGAGAGAGACCACAACACAGGAGTATTGCCACCTGGAGGGTATTATATTAGGATGGGTAAAGGAAAAGCCTGGCTTATTTTGATCATTCTCACTAACTTAAGTGATGAGTCAGTTCCATTACTGTGGCTTATAGGAATCCCTGCTCAGTAACCATGGTAACTGATAGCACTGCCTCCATGGCAGGCTAAACTGTCAAGCTTAATTTAGCTGTGTGTCAAAAATTTCTAATGAGTGCAAACAGAATCCCAAAAGACAGTCCCCTCAAGACCTTGAATTTACGTGTTTACTTTAGTTCCAAAGAACGTATGAATAAAAAGGAGTTAAAGTAATCACGTTTTACTACTTTTACTGTCTAATAGCCAACAGGTTATTTGGCATAAGAGTGGACTGCTATATTTTAAAAGCAAACATTTTTAAGCAATTTAAGAAAAAAAGTGTGCCAAAGTTGTTTTGAATCATTCATTTCGTTACTAAGCCTTGAAGGCAAAAAACACTAAATTCAAGTCCAAATCATGACCCTCTGCTCTGTTTAAGTTTATATTCAGGCCTACATCCCTCTTCAGTGTCTTCATTCTCTACTTCAGCTTCTTCATTTTTAAGTTTTTGCTCTCCCAAGTCCAACGTCTGACCTTCAATGCCAATTAGCAGATGACGCTTGTAAATCGAATGGACATCATGTGAAAGAAAATGTTTCAAAGAGTAGCTGAATATGTATTTGGTCATGTTAATTTGAATAGATACGGACTCATGTCCTGCAGCAAGGTGTATGGTTATGCTGAAAATATAGAATACAGACATTTATAAAGAAATGCAAGTAAAACAATAAGTAAGCTTGTATCAGTTTTTAAATTATTTTTGGGACTTGTTGCTTTTTTTTTTCTTAGATAGTACAGCCGAACATGGACATGAAAAGACAGAGAGGACAACATGCATCAAAAGGGCCATGAGTTGAAATCGAACTTGGGGACTCAACTTTGGTATACAGCGCAGTTGCTCTACCAAGCTACTGGCGCCTGAGTGGGTACTTACGAATCAAGTCTGTCTGCAATTTTCCGTCAAGTCATCTCCCTCGCTTGGTAAATTGCGGCAGTATTGACCTTTCTTCTGGATGACCCCTTTATATTCTTCATATGGTTCGATCAGGAGGGTTTGTTCTGCCTCTGAAAAGAGAATCGCTCTTTTTTTTTTTGGACATAGGAGCCTCTGTTCAAAAATCAACTGTTCAGGGCTTCTTCTGTACTCTGTGCACACTCACAATGCAAGTTTGTTCAAGCCTTGCGTTAAGTGGGACAGCTTAAAGGGATAGTTCACCCCAAAATCAAAAAGACATATTTTTCTCCTGGCCTGTAGCCCTACTTATCCATTTAGATTATTTTTGTGTGAGTTGAAAAGTTTTGAAGATATCATCCATAGAGATGTCTGCCTTCTCTTCAGTATAATAGAATTAAGTGGCACTAAGCTTGTGGTGTTGAAAGCACCAAAAAAAAAAATAAAGGTCTTAAGAATTCACAACCAGTGTCTCTTTACGAAAATCATGACCCTGTTCCTCAAGATAATCCTTTGTTGTGGGCAGTTTTCAAGTAACTTTTTTCTGTCTGCACTAGAATCTACTGGAACTACTTGAGAATCTACCAGACCTTTCTTTCTAGTAGAAAGTAGTTCCTACATGAAACCACTCACAACAATGTCTGTGGATTATCTTGACTAACCAGGGTTTTTGGAACGACACACTGGTTTTGAATTTTAAATGTATTTTTTTTGGTGCTCACAAGCTGAGTCCCATTTTGTTCCATTATATTGGAGAGAAGGCAGACATCTCTATGGTCAGTATCTCCAAAACTCTACAACCTATACCAAAATAATTTAGATGAATAAATAGCACCACCGGCCGGTAGCCTTGAGAGGAACTTCGAGTAAATTCAAGTTGAGCTTTTTCACTTATAGCAGATTTCATTATTAGCCTGGATGGGATATCCCCCTAATGTTTAGTATTTTGTTGTGTGTGGGATTCAACTAACTAGCTTGTTAGATAACTTCTGTACATGCATTGTTTAAGTTAACTGATATTTTGATTGCTTGATTCCACTTTTCATATGTAGATTTGGATTATACTGGTGGTCAGTATTTGTTTGTATGTCTTTGTTATGTCTGTGTGCTGTCAGTTTTTGTCCAATGTTCTTGTGAACTGCTCTTGCAGAAGCTAATGAGAATCCAAAAAGAGTTTTCTTTCTTTCACCCTCACAACCCATCTGTCTTTTCCTTTCCATTTTCAGCTGCCATCCTTGATGACCCTATGGAGTGCAGCAGAGGAGAGCGTTTGGCCATCACTCTGGCCAAAGACAGCATCAACAGGAGCAGTAATCGCTCAACCACTGGCAAGCTGGAGGTGGACATCTTTGAACTGCTGAGAGACAGTGAATATGAGATGGGGGAAACAAGTAAGTAAGAAGTAACAAGTACAACATGCCAATTAAAGGCTGACAAAAAGAAAATGTTGGTGTGTGTGTTTGTTCATGAAGGTGTGAGTCTGTTGGTCAATAAGTGTTTCTGTTGAGTCAGAGAAAAATATGGAGAAAGTAATAAATGTGAGCCACTGCTGTGTCCAGTCAGCAATCACACCGACATAAAAAGGGGGGTTTCTCATTTTGAAATCGGCAAGCCTGTCATTTCGATTCAGGCCTTCTGTCTTCTTTTCACTCAGTCTGTCTTACTCTTCCCCCCAAGTACACAGAGATAAGTCTGTCTGGTTTAACAATATTTTGGTCAAACAGAAGCAAACAAATTATTAAAAATAGATGATAGACTGGTGTGGTACAGGAACGCAAAATGAGCTGTCATATTTTGATAACTGCAGGAGTCAAACCGCATGTTTATGTCTATTTTTGTTCTCTTATGTATTGGCAACCTTCGCTCTGCCGTGGCAGGACAGAGCAAAACAACATTTTCTGTAAAAAGGAAGAGGCAGTGCAATGTAAAAATGACTTCATCTATGTCAAAACATAGATGACCTTCAACACAGGTTTATGGATCTTTTTTAATGGACCATTATGAAATTTCCAGTAATTTGTCACATAGATGTGACATAGATGTGACAAATGCATTACTGAGGCTGACTCACTGACGGTGATTAACACAAGCAGGAGTATGCATTTGTTTTCAGTTGTATCAATGATTCAGTGTGTGGACTGCGTGGGGACTTGATGCCTCACATCTCAGTGTTTATTGGTCATGTTTTTTAATTTTTAATGAAAATCATCCAAAATCAATACAGCACAGTATGTGTCTGCAGAAAACAACCAATATACAGCGACTGCAAGAAGTGTGCGGATTGATTTTCAATACGACACATTCCCACTTTCAGAAACCCGAGAGCTTCAGTGGCGCCGCTTAATCCATGGAAACACCGCTTCACTTACCACAACAACAAGAAACTGTATTACTTTCTCTGCCTGGTTTACTACAAAGCCTTCCTAAATGTGGTTCCTCGTGTGTGTGTGTGTGTGTGTGTATGGTAGCATGTGTTGGTGCGTGCATGCTGGATTGCTTGTATATTGTGCAAATGTTTTGTGTGTGAAAGTGTGTGTGTGTGTGTGTGTGTATGTAATTAGAGGCAGGAATTGGATTAGGGACGGATCAGTGGCCGCAGTTAGATGGAAATATCACAGAGGGAGCACTACCTGCCCAGAATAGTCCCACCCCCACCTTTCAAGCATCTACTTCTGCATGTGAGGTGTACACAGCGCCTAAATGGATGCCTCCTTGGACTGGCTGCTACTTTTAAAGAAAGAAAACTCCACATGACAAGGCTCCAGTTCACAAACAGCCATTCTTTCACAAAGCCACATAGCACATACAGTATAAATGGTTTGCTTTAGCGCTGCCATGTGGGAACCTGTAAAAACTGAGAATGTAATCACAAAAAATGTAATCCATTAAGATCTGAAAGGAAACTCGAGGTATTTTTAAACTTGCAAGAACCATGGCCAGCAGCTGGATGAGTTTTGGTTGTGACAGCTGAATTTTGTGTTTGTAGTCTGTTCTCGTTCCCAGGTTGTCAAAATACCAGTGTTGGAAATAACTGCAGTTCCCCTGGTTTTGGCAGTAACTAGATATGCAACCTAATACTTTTTCAAAATAATATCGCAATTGCTGAAATTTAAATGGGGTTGTTACTCATTACTTGTGCTTTGTGTGAAATAATGGCCAACTGCAGAGGACAGCAGGTGTAGTGGACAAATCGCAGCTTGTCCCATAATCTGTAATCTAAAGTCGTCTGACTTCACAGTGGTGCACAACAGTTTAAACAATGTTCATCATCATAGTATAATATGAATTATTCGTTATATGATTATTACGTAGTAAGGCTTGGTTAGCATGAATATCCACCACTGTTTGTGTTCTTCTTTTACTAAATCCTACTGTCTAAACCAAAGGGAATAAAAGTGTATCTTAAAAGTAGGAATGCTGGCTGTTGCTGCCCTCTGGTGGTTAGAGATATTATCAGTGATAATGGGCACAATAATTGATTAAAAAAATGACACTGAAACAATGTAGCTACACTAAAATAGTATAGCTATTTCTCAAGTCTTTTATCACTTATTTTATTGATATATGATTGCACTGTGTAACCCTGCCTTCATTTAAATCTTTTAATATTTTTATTTTTTTTAACTGTTTGGCCTGTGGTAAAGCACTTTGTAAATAAGTTTTGAAAGTTGCTATGTAAATAAAGTTTAGTAGTATTATTATATGTGCCTTAATAAGACAATTGAAGCAGACATTTAAAAATAACGCAAAAGTTACTTTCTCTGGTGAGTAATTTCAGCATTTGGTAAAATAATTGAATTACTTTTAGGAGAATGAACTATAACTAATTACTACATTTCAACAACACTGTCAAATATCAACGCTTTGTCACAGCATCTTATACAGATGCAGAAGGGACCCTTTAGTGTCAGTATGAGACGCAACAGGCTATCAAGTAACTTCAATGTAAACCCATCTCTGTCAGGTGACATAGTATCAAGTAGGGGTGGGAGAAATACTCCATTCTTAGATGCATTGCAATGCAGACATGGGAGATTCTGAATGGATTCATAAATGTCAAAAACTGATTTTCTAAACTGAGTGTAAAAGGCAGAGCTCACCTGGACAGACTGCAGCATGCACCTGCTTAAGTTTTCGCAGTCAACAGGGAGATGTGTTTCATTTTCTCTAAAGGCAGCAGTTGCAAGCATGGTTTAATGTTGAGTCTAAATAATCGCGTTTGAAGAATGAAGGTGAAGAGTATTGTGAATAGAGCAACAAAGACGACGTTAAGACGCTAACGGAGCAGAGCAGCGAACACCTGTACGAACAAGAGCAGCTGAGTGACACACTGCAGCATTGAACAACTTCAACCAACACTGTGGTGAAGGAAATAACTATCTGCTCTGTCTGTTTCACTTCAAAAACTTTGTACCTGCTCTGCATGTTGGACAGCGATGTGTTTCCCCCTGGAGCTAACGGTGCAGCAGAGATGCTGCTCTCCACCGCTGGAGACACAGCATTAATAACACCTCACACAGCGGAGCACTCTACTCCCCCCCTCACTTGTCAAACGGGCAGAAAGCTGTATGATGCTTTCAAATTGATTAATTCACTAAATATTACAGTTATCTTTTTAAAATAAAAAGGCTATAGACCATTCAATTTCCAGTTAGGTTTCAGATTGTATTCCAGGGAAACTGGAGTGACAGACTGAAAATTGTGCCCCCTTTTCATTCAGTCAAGATTAGATTCTGAAACAAATCTGACAAAAAGATTCCCACCTTACTTACAAACCAGGCTACTTCTTGACTTATGATGTGGATGGCTGAACATGAGCGGCTGCAGATGGATACAATCCAACTGGTACCCCCTGGCTTTAAAGCTTAAGATTTTGACGCATCGAGAATCGTTTTATCATCAAATCATAGTCCTCTGAATTCAAATGGTAGTGTACCAAAAGATTCACATCAGCTAGTATCAAGAGCGAGAAAGTCTGCGTATAGTGGAGGTGGGGTAGATGGATCGATAAAACACAAACAAGACTTTCTTCAGTGCTGCCAATGTTCGTGTCCCATGTGAAATCAAAAGTCAACATTATCTGTTTTTCAAGTTTTTAGTTTTAAGTTACATAATGTTACGCTTATCACATGACGTAACATACTTGTTTTAACCCAAACCATAATCTTTTCCTAAAACTAACAAAGTAATTTTGGTGCCTAAACCAAACCAAACTGGGATGATTTCACTACATTAACCACATGTTTAAGAGGTGTTCTGGCAGCGCCTCATACAGACGGTTACCTTGTGCATCAGTATGAGACATCAAAAGGCCTGACAGAAACGTCTGTATTTGACCACCACCGAGTGCACACATACATGTTATGTGGCTGTCTTTCTGTGTTTCTGGTTCATCTGTATCTTTTTTTCACATACGTCTGTCCATCCTCTTGTAATGAGCAAACTTGCCAAGCGTTTCTCAAGTCAAGCTCATTAGGGCCCTCTAATCATTCCAAGGCTCCAATAGCTTGTATTGATCAGTGAAAATCAATGTTAAGCGGGGAAAATGGACTGCAGCCGCCCCAGTGACCTTCTGACCATAATTTGACCGCAGTGAGCCGCTCAGGACTATTCTGACATTTGACAGCGCTAATGAAAACCTTGACAACGACATCAGTGTCCGAGGTGACGATGAATAACCTGCGGTGAGTTTTGAGAGAGTTTTCATGCACATTCTCTGTCTCCCACACACACACACGCACACACACAATGCTAGCTGTACAGAAAGGGAACAAATCAAAGTGTCACAGGGGCAAGGAGCATGTTCGCTGGCAGTCAAATCATTCAGCTTTATAATTTGGTGAAGCCATGCAGACGGGTGCAAACGTGTATGTGTGTATGTGTGTATGTGTGCATGTACTGTAAATGTGTGCATACAGTACGTGTGTATGTGGGTGTTTGTGTAAGGTGTCAGTGTGTTCATGTCTTACAGCCCCCTTGGGTGACTAAGGGATTACTTATTAATCATTCGATTCACTGCCTTTGGATTCACAGCACGGTTTCCCCCTTTGCCTCTTTCACACGGAGCCGGTTAATGCCCTGCCTTTGCCCCAATAACCAACACCAAATTATCGTCACAGACACTGACTTTGTGCACACATGAACAGGAGATACACTCTTAGAAATAAGGGTTCCAAAAGGGTTCTTCCTGAAGAACTGAGATTCCACCCAGAAATATTTGCTCTTGAAGAACCCATTTTTGAAAAAAAGGGTTTGTCAAGGATTATTTGTAAGACTAAGGATTCTATTAAGAACCCTTTTCATCCAAAGAACCTTTTTAGAAGATCATCAAGGGTTTCTCTCAAGGTTCTTGGTAGAACTGCATGGATGGGTTCTAGATAAAACCCTTGAGCTATAAAAATCTTCTCTGTAGAACCTCCTTGGTGGGTTCTAGATAAAACCCTTGCAATATAAAAAAGTTCTCAGTAAAACCTCCTGGGTGGGTTCTAGATAAAAGCCTTGGAACATAAAAAGGTTCTCTGTAGAACCCCCTTGATGGGTTCTATATAGAACCATTGGAATATAAAAAGGCTCTCTGTAGAACCTCCTTGGTGGGTTTTAGATAAAGTCATTGGGATATAAAAAGGTTCTCTCTGGAACCCCCTTGGTGGGTTCTAGATAAAACCCTTGGAATAAAAAAGGTTCTCAGTAGAACCCACTGGGTGCGTTCTAGATAAAACTTTGCAATATAAAAAGGTTCTCTGTAGATTCCCCTCAGTATTTTCTCAATAAAAGCGTTGGTGTATAAGAAGGTTCTTGATAGAACCCTCTGGGTTTGTTCTAGATATTATGCTTGGAATATAAAAAGTTTCTCTGGAGAACCAATTGAGCATGTTCTAAATAAAATCCTTGGAATATAAAATGGTTCTTGGTAGATTCCCATCAGTATGTTCTTGATAAAACCCTTGGGTGTGTTCTTGATAAAAACCATGTAATATAAAAAGGTTCTCGTCAGGAACCTCTTGGGTCAGATCTTGTTTTCATCCTTATAAAATGGAAAGGCTCTAGAGAGGGGTTCTGGGTGGAACTATTACACCATAGAAGGATTCTCTGTAGAACCTTTCATAGATGGTTCTAACTGTAACCCTTTATGGTGGGTTCCAGGTAGAACTCTCTGAAGGGTGGAACCTTTATAAAATGTTCTGCCAGGTACGAAAAGGGGTTTTCGTATGAGGCCGAGCAAAGTTACTCTTTATGGTTCTAGTTAGTACCTTTACTTCTGAGAGCGTAGTGTCTTTACTTGTGTCTGCGTCACACCATTAACTGTAGCAGTTTAATTAGAAGCCAGGGATTATAAACGCATAAGGAACGACGTTCTGTTTCTGTTGGAGATTAAAGCATATGGCCTGTGTACATCAGAGAAGACTAAAATTCATATTCTCTAAAATGTTCCCGTCCAAAGATGTGTTTTCATCCCCAAAGGTAGAGCCTTTAAATCAGTCCTTGTAAATGTAGAATTGTGGAAAAACAAGATGAGATGTGTTTGTGTCACTTTTGGGGATATTATGGCATTCATGTGCAAATGTTCAAATACAGATTTTATGTTTTAAGCCTCCAGATATCGCTGCCTGTCACTATTTCTGTCTTGCTGCCGTTCTCACTCAGTCTGTCACTCTGTTTATCTGTCTCTGTCTCTTCCCATTTCGATATCTTTCCGTCTCCATATGTGGGGGTCTGTTGCATTAATATCAGTTTCTCCTCCAAGCTATGAAACTGGATGGGCAAGGTCTATAGGATTTTTCTGTATGTGCATCATGCATATTAAACATGGACAAATGCATCTGGCCTGGTGCACGTTTCACTAACACATGTAGGTTCAGATTCCCTTGAGACATTGGAAGTGCTGGCTCAGGCCACTATCTGTTTAGAGGTTGAGATAGTCAGCATGTGCATCCATTAACATCTGGCTGAAGAAGGCCTTTTTTTAAATGACTCAGTTTCTCTCAGAAAGCCTGTACTTCACTTTCCTGGAGAGCAATAACTGATTTGCTTTCTCTCTTGCTGTCCCTTCTCCTCTTTTCCACCCCCTCTCTATTTCCTCTCAGTGTGCCAGATCATGTCTAAAGGGGTGGTGGCAGTCCTCGGTCCCTCTGCCAGCCCGGCCTCCAACTCCATCATCAGCAATATCTGCGGCGAGAAGGAGGTGAGTCTGTGCACCCAACTGGCCTGCAGCCGCTGGCCCATGTTAGGCAGCATACTATGCAGTATGACCAGAAATACAGAGTCTGGAACAATGATGCTCATTAGCCGCTGTGAGGTTTTTGTTGGAGATTGAGGGGGAATGTAATCCTTGTTAGTGAAAATGATGAAATACCTCAACAGTGTCATAACTCTCCATTTCCAGTCCCACTCAAATCAAAGCACCGCTGGACATTTTATTTCCTCCATTCCCCTCATTAGCTTGGAGCAGTTCGGCCCACTGAGGCTTGCCAGTCACTGTTTTCAGATTTTTTATAGAAACAAACAGACAAAAAAACAGTACAAGTCTTGTTGTTTTGATCAGATTTCGTGGGTTGAGATCAACCACCTCCCGCTGTCTCACATCTGGTGTTTGAAATTAGGGTATTTACCCTGTAGATGATTTAACAGATGATACTATCATTGATATTACTTTGACAGCCAGTCAACATATTCTCTCGTCTGAACAGTGAAGAAAAACATGTTTTCCACAATTTGAACAAGACTGAGTGGATTTGGCTTCAGAGCCTGGCTGCATGCAAACACATCCCAGTTGGATGTTAATTGGCTTGTCTGAACTCTGACATGGTGTGTTTTGCTGCCTGATGTCAAGAGACAAAGGCGCCTTTGAATTATAGAAAACCTAGATCAGCGTCAATTATAAATAAGAAAAGATTTCTGTGTTCAGAGCTTTATCTCTGATGGTTTTACAGACTTCTTTGGTGGTTTGATTTCCTAAGTTTTATTATTTTTTTTACACTATTTGTAGAAAACTCTTCAGATTATAAAATTGAATACACCAATATTGACACCCTCTATATTATCTACTGTACACTAATTAGAGGTTTTAAAAAACTAGATGTCAGCGTTCTTTCAGTTCATCAATCATTCAGTTTTCACTCGTGTGCTCCCCACCGCCATAATTGGATTTGGTCCACAGAGAAGCCTCCTTAACTCCATGAATTTGATCAGTGTGACTATTAAAAGACATCCCATTACCATCCCAGTCTCTATAATGTCCTCTGGTACAGTACAGCCCGGCTTCCTAATGAGACATCAGTTTGTTATAGTGGTAGACAGATCAGGGCTCCCTGCTGTTAAAAGTGTCTGGTGGGATTGACTTGCGGGGCTGACTGCTTTGAAACACTGACTCTGATAATACCACTGTATGAATATTAAAGATCCCATAAGGTGAAAATTGACATTTTTGAGCTGTTAAATGATATGAGCTGTACAGTCATAAAATACTCAAACGAGTTGATGCTGGTCGTAAAAAATCACATTTTCCTCACACTGGCCCAGATGTCATGTTTGTTTATCTCCTCGTAGTGCACATTTGTATGAATAAGGAAATAATTTGGATGACAAGAATACTTTGAAGCTCAGCCAGTCTTCCCTGTTTGTCACAGAAAGTAGGATTATAAGATCTGCTGTTGTCATATTGAATTAATTTTTGTCCTTTCCTTGCATAACACTTCTTTAAGTGTCATTTCCATCAGGCCTTGGCTGCTACTGTCACCAGCAGTCTGAACTGTAGTGAAAGCCTGTGGTGATCATGCTTACAGTGATGAAGTGCTTATATGAATCAGAAAGCTTGGAACAGAATCAGTCCTATACAGGTGCTTTTTAAAGTCTGCGTGAAACGTAAAGCAGAGTGCTATTTGTTTCAGCATATTTACGTATTTCCTGTAAAAACAGGCAGCTAGGGAGAGACTTCTTGCAGTAGCCAGTGGCACAGAATAATCCTTAACGCAATGCCCCCCCAGCTAAACAGCTACAGTGTAATCGTCCATTAACTTGGTTGATGCTGACTCGTCCCAGACTGGGAGCTCTCAGTGAACGCACAAAGACTGAAGACTGGGACCAAACAGCACCTCCAAGACTGACGGATGTTTGACGACAGGGAATAGAGTATAAAGATGTTTTTCTTTCTGGTTTTGGCTCCTGACATCCCGGTGCTGAGTCGGCTAACTTAGCTGCATGACTAACAACTGACAGTGGTTAGCTATTTTAGCAACAAGTAAAGCTATTATGATGCTCAGGAAAGCAACAGGAAACTTGGTAAATGACCTTGGCACTGTATTCCATGTTGGTCTCAGAGGTTGTGTTTGGTCCTGGTTGGGCTGTGTTCACTTGGAGGCTGCTGAGCCCAGTTATGTTGCCCGCTGTTGGCATCTAAGTTAGCTGAAACTTTGACTCAGAGGTAAAGCCAGAGGACATCAGAGAGAAAATCAGAAAGCATTTTCTCCATAAAACATGATCCAGTTTCACACAAATCCATGAACAGAGTCATTACGTTGTGTTTTTTATACAAGTTATAGAGTTGTCTGGAAAAAATATATATAATGTTGCCAAACCCAACTCACCAGCTTCATAGAAACATTTGCAGTGGGCCTTTGATGAGCCAATTGGGTGTCCATCTTCATCTGCTCTATAAAAGAAATACTACATCTGGATATCACTCTGAGCAACTCTCCTCTCTCACCTGTTCTAGGTGGAGTTACTTTGCAACTATTTTTATTTTTCAGGGGTATGACCCTATTGTCAGTTGCAGCTATGCAGCTCTATCCCTGTACTTATTTGTATTTTTCTATTCTAATCCATGTTTTGTTGAACACTGAATTCAGGCTTTTGGTATTACAGTATTATTTTGTTTTTAACAATAACAATGGTTTTGTGATAGTAGTGTTTACCACAGAGGTGTACACCTCCAGGTCATGTTTTGTTATGATTTCCTTTCATCACAGCCACACAACGTGTCCTTTAGCTTTGACAAAATTATGCTAAAAATTTTATGCGCTGAGGTTTTCAAACAGACAGAGAATCAGTTTTATTCCTGATGGTGTTGGAGGAATTACAGTATTCAAATTGTTTATTTAAAGGCAGAATATGTAGGATTTGCTGGTTGTAGTCCGTAAATACAACATTCAAAGTTGGCCGCTCCTCCACAGTTCAGGGGATCCTCTTGGATACGTACTTACGATCTGGCACCTGCTCTCACACCTTGTGCACTGTTACTGGCTGCAGGCCACAGATCCACTGCCCAAAGATTGACTCTCACTGACGTCCTGAACACAGCAAAATAAACGTCTGGTGGATCATAAGTGAGACTGAGAGGGATTATTTTGTATGATTATTTTCTATACTTTTTTCTTTTCTGACTTATTCTGTCCTTAAGAATAAGTCGTAATACTTTACTAAATTGAGCACTGAAAATATCACTCAAGGACAATTGACCCTCCCTAAATCCCACCCCTTTTGCTCTGTGATCCAATAACACTTGAGCAAATGAGCAAGCTTGGTACCCGATGGAACCTTGGTCAACCTCCTTAGTCAACTGAAGCAGTCAGCAGTTAGCTGCTTAGCTACCTAACGGTCGATGTAGATTAGCTAGCTAATTACCTAGCATTTTGCTAACATTGGCTACTAGATGTAACTGACTAGGTAACAACTGATGTAGATTGCCTAGCTAGCTAACATTTGCTGAAGATATTTTCTTTTCAACACGGATGAACCTAGCACATAGCATATCTAAGAACAGGAAACAGAAAAGGAGAAAGTTGGCTGAGGTTTTGCGTGGTACCAACTAGGGTTGAGCCGGATACTCGTTTATCCGGTACGGATAAAGCATTTTTTATGAGTACAAGCATGATACGAGTAAAAGTCGTCAATATCCGCTCTTAGCTTGCTCTTAGTTTGGCTGGTGATATAAAGTTAGTTGGAAAACTTTGCTCGTACTGAACGCGGTGCTTTTGAGAAGAATACAGTGAACAAGGCTGACATATTATTTTCCTGTTTGCCATCACTGGATGTTTGCATGAATCACCAAGTTCAACACAGATCATTAAAAAATAAACAGTCTTACAGACCACTTACACACATACACACATATAGCTGAACACACAAAGTAGCCTATATTAATATTTTTATTGTATATGGCTGCATGCAGTATCTGACACTTTGTCACTGCAGTTTATAAAAATAAATATAATAGTTCCTTTATTATTGTGATCAAAAACATTGAATCTCAATTCTGAGGCTGTTCTGTAAATATTCATTCATACACTTAAGAATATTCATGTTCTGAGTTCATAAAAAACTCTCTGTAGTTCTCTTACTTTTGTGATCAAAAGCATTGATTTGAATCTCAATTTTGAAGCTGTTCTGTAAATAGTTTTCAAATAAACAATAAATATAGCAACTTCTGATCAATCCATATCAATTTCAGACTTAAAATAATGTACCGATTTAAGTCCCACCCATTTCCGGTCAAACCACGCCCCACCCACTCTGAGTACAGATTCGGATACAGATAATTTAGATGGTTGAACAGATACAGATACAGATAGTGGTGTACTCGCTCATCCCTAGTACCAACTTCACTCAACTGTTTTTGGAGCACAGAACAAAAGCGCAGGATTTAGTAAGGGTCAGTTATATAATGTTTATAGGTCTGTGTGTGATACTGCATGTTAACTGCGGTTTGATTATGCATTTGTGCTGCTATGTCAACTGTTGGTTGACAATAGTGTCATGAAGTAGAGGTATAAAGTAGAATACTGAAAAGGTGCAGGTACCTCAAATTTGAACAGTACAGTACTTATGTCAGTGTTAGTTACTTTCTACCATGGCTTCTTACATGTTACATGTAGTATTACTCTACACAAAACCCTTCCTGCTTTGACCTCTGTGAATCTAAACCTTAAGTGTGTCACCATCCTCAGCGTTGACATATTGTTTCTTTGTTCTGCACTGTAAAATGTTGTACTATTGTACTTCCCAGCAGCAGGACAGGACCGCTTTACACACTGAGCAGGTATTTTAGCCCATATGTAGTTTTTCTGTTTGTGTTTTTGCAGATTCTGTGAAATGTGAGATAGCAAAATGGTTTGAAGTGTTTCTTCTGTGACACGATTTAAAGGGTAGTGCGTAGTTTGATGTGCTGTGGCGTGTTTCTGACCTTACAGCAACATCAAGAAGAACTTGATTCTAGAGTTCAAAAGGTAGCCACAGAGGATCACTCGCTTCTTCTCTCACCACCACGAAGTGGACATAGTGAGTGTTGGAGCCGCTGGAAGTGGAGAGAGCACACAGTGATCTTGGCAATGTTGTTTAAAATCTGACAACAAAATCCACTCCAACAGAGTTAATGCTCCTAATATTAGTTTACAACATGCGCAGATTTTATGTGAACAGGGAGTTGGTGGTGTAGCCCCCATAATTTGTAATCACATGTTTTTAGAAGTAATTGTGTGTCCACCCCCAGTGCAGGATGAGTCATTGAAAATATTCAGTCAGTCGACAGGAAAAGATGAGGGATTTTGATATAATAAATACACACAAAGCCATTTTGGACACATAACTGTCATGACAATAGACAAACGATTAATACACCCAGGGGACAAGCAGTTTTTGGAATACTTTGATCCTCTTGTCTTGTTCTGTGTTATATAAAGTGTATTAATAAATATTTTTAGGATGTCAGGCAATTACCAGGATAATCAAGCCCAGTGGTTATTGGTTGTTGTCATCAGGACCCTGCTGCTGGTTTTCATTCCAGTCATCAAATCAAAGGCTACTGTAAAACTAGCAGACGTAGCAGTTTGGTTCTTAAGGATCAGGATTAACTCAGTGGTCTTCATCCGGATGCTATCAAGAGCCAAGAGCGTGCAGACTTCTATTCCAACCAAACACTACAGCAGCTGATTTCACTGATTAGGTCCCCCATCTCAGACTTGAGGTGTGAAAATCAGCAAAGTCAGCTGCTGTAAGGTGTGTGTGTGTGTGTGTGTGTGTGTGTGTGTGTGCGCGTGTGTGTGTGTGTGTTCTTTGTCTGGAAGAAAAGGTCACATTGCTCTTGTCATGATCACTCTGAAGGAGACGCCTGGCTAATGGCCTTCATCAGCATGGCCTTATATCAGTGATAGGGTGTCGTAACCAACAATACAGTACTATCAAGATGCATCACCCACAGTAACTGTGGTATTAAAGGACCGGTGTGTCGCACTGAGGTTGTAGATTGCAACCACCTGAATTCAGTTCAACTCAATTTAATAATTTTCACAGCTGACTGGAATTTGTTCATTCTCATTCCAACTTGTTATATACCATCGATTTGTCACTGCCTCTCAACATGTCATACTAAAGCACAAGGTACCCTTTAGCAGCTGTATCTGACAGGGACAAAAAGCTGTTTCAACAAGTGGTTGATGCTGTGAAACACTTGCAGGTTGGGTAGGTTTAGGCACAAAAACTACTTATGTAGGTTTAGGATAAGATCATATTTAGGGTTACGTTACGTTGCATATGTCAATGTCAATGAGGCAACTTTCAAGACAAAAATCACGTCACTGAAGCAGTTCGCTCACAGATGAAAGTAACCTGACAAAAGCCTGATGTGTCACTATGAATAAGTGACAGTTCGGTATGTGACGTGTTGGGAATGTGACAAGGCAGCAAAAACATATCATATAATTACAAATAAAACAAAGTACACACAAAGACAATTGCAGTAACAGTACAATAAATACAATAGTGCAGTTCAGCCCTGTGATGAACTGTCAACCTGTCCAGGGTGTACCTCGCCTCTCGCCCATTGTCAGCTAGGATAGGCTCCAGATCCCTGCTGGGGGACCTTTCCAGGATAAGCGGTTACAGATAATAAATTAATGAATTAATGAATTTATATGGCTTATGCCCCATTCTTGCAAATTGCTTCAGACTAAGTTCTACTGTGAGAGTGAGATGTCGAGTACCACTCACTTCACCCTCCCCTTCCAAGCATGTGGGAGAACCTGTAGTGGCCGCAAAACTCAACATAGCAGACTCCCTGGATGAGGACCTCACACCCTCTGTAGATATAAATAACCTTGGGTTATTTGCAGTGAAATTCTTAAATTATCTCTTATGATTCTCACAAGATTAAGAACAAAGATGACCTCAGGTATTTTTACATATGACAGAGGACCTCAGGTAATATTGATCCTGCATGAATAGGTCTGAAGTAACCTATATCTTTTCCATCCTGAGCACTTTTAGATCTGTCATGTTGGTCAAATTTTACAGCAAGAAAATACTTCTCTGTCTGGCTCATGCAGTATATACACAGTACAGAAACCAGCAAACCTTTGAGAAATAAACCTTCTATACTTGGCAGCCAAATAGTCTGCAATGCACCTCTGAGGACTGCTCAGCAGGAGACAAGTAGATTGGCTAGTGGATGCAAGCAGTTGTGCGTGCCTAATGTTACATTTTGACTCAGGCATCCCACCGCCTGACCCCAAAAAGCCTCTAAAGCAGAGGGACAAACACAAAGGAGGTCCTGGTGATGTCTGACATGATTAGGATTCAAACAGATATTCACTTCTGTACTTAAAGCCACTGCTTAACGCAACTGTGGGTTTTTTTCATCAGAATTGACTTGCATTAGATGACTCAAAATAGCAAATAACTGCTAAGCATAACAAGCTGAGTCTAAATCCCTAATTATCATGTTTTAATGCTCAATATGTAACTTCTGCAGCTTGGGGTCTTTCTCACATTAAAAGAGTAACAAAGCAGTAGTGATGATGTGAAACAGAAAGGGATCATGGGGGTTGCTATCTTCACTTTTAAACTCCCACCATAGCTGATGAAAATCTGTCTGATATTCTCAGGCCAAAATCATGCTCAAGGATGAGGTAATATTAATGTTTTACTTTGATTATGTTTAGTCGTGTTCACTGACCTCCTTCCTCACTCTTTGACTTGTTCGACGTGTCCCATGTTTTCCAGGAAGTTACAGTAACTAGTGGTTAGCTAGCAACAGCTGCCAGGAAACACACTGTTAGCTTGAATAAATTATGGATTTCTCTGGGTTTGATCATTGTTGGGAACATTAAGGATAATGTAAGAACAACTCAACAAATATAACATATTTCTAGCACTTTCAGACATTTTAATGCAGAAATGTTACATATTATAGCTTTCAGGGAACCTACAATACTTGGTCTCCATGTATTAATAATACTGTACATCACCTGTGATAAAGATATTGCAATAAGAATTGAGTGTTAATTAATGATAATAATAATAATAATAATAATTGTAATAATTTAAAAGACAAGATATTTTTTGTGTCCCTGATCTCCTCAGGTAGGTCCTTCGACAGTCTTGCAAAGGCTCCTCTACCTTTAAGTACAAATATGAGCCACAGCAATGATGCATCCGAGAATCTCAGGGAGGGAAGAGATATAAGACACTAAAAGATCTGCCAAATAACTTTGGGCTAGACCTCTTAGGACTTTGTAATTAATCAATATGTAAAATCATTCCAAAACTAACAAGTGGCTGGTGTAAGGAAGCCATGAGAGAGAGGGGAGAGATGTTGTCGTGTTTCTTAGGCCATGTTCATGCTGCAAGCCTTAGTGCTCAAATCTGATTTATTGCTCAGACCTGATTTTTTTTTTTTTTTTTTTTTTTTTTTTTTTCAGTTCGGCTGCTCACACTATCTTTCAAATGTGGCCAATATCAGATTCCAGTGTGAACTGGTCACAGTGCTGAACTGATCAGCATGCCCGAAAGAACATAACAAGACTTCACAGCACATTGTTGTAGAAAATTAAACACTGAGGCAATTAAAGTCTGCATTTATGGTTTTATATAAGTTTAAGTGCAGTGGAAACTAACAAATTTGTGAGGAGATGATATCAAAGATGATGATGAGAAAACAAGAGCAAATTTTTAATAAAGGCTTTTTATAGAGTAATGGCTGCTACTGGCTGGTAATGGCTGGATATGGAGTTGGAGCCAGGATTTATGGGATTGTGATGGGATTGGCTTCAGAGAGACAGATTTCATATAGAATTTCATGATGTCAAGGGGTTACTATACAACTGTATCTATCAGCTCCTCTCCACTAGAGCCTCTCAACAAAACACTTCAGGCTACTGAGTGACGTAAAAGTCACATGAATTCCAGTATGATTGTTCACACTGAGGTCGCATTGCAAAAAAATCGGACCTGTATCTGATTTAGGGGCACATCTGAAAGTGTTCCAAATCAGACTTGAAAAGATCAGTGTGACTTGTGCTGGTCATGTAGTCATGAAAAAAAAATCACATATGAGCAAAAAGATCAGATTTGGGCCAGTTTTGCCTGTGGTGTGAATGCAGCTTTAGTCCAAGTCAAAATCCTGGCAGAAGAGTTTTAGATGAACTGGAGAAGGGAGAGAGATTTTTACTGATGCCTGAGAGCAAGGAATTATAGTAATCTAACGGAGCAGTTATGAGGGCATGAATTTTTGGCAGAAAGAAATGGTCTGATCCTTGAAATGTTGCAATGTTTTGTATTATACAGAATAATTGTCACATCAATGGGTTATCTTATGTTTTGTGTGGTGTATTTGTCTGTGATAATAGATCTGTCTATAAAAGGTGAGATCAGGTCACCCTGAATTATAAGAGAGGGGTGTGTGTGTCCGTATGTTTGTGTGTCGATGGCAGCCACTGTACACACATGACTCTGACCACCTAATCCCTCACTGTGAGAGTAAGGCCACAGATGCTGGCGCTCCGGCGGCTGGTTGCCTGGGACTCTGGCAGCAATATTGCAGCTGACAGACCCCACTAGGTGATCAGCACGTCATCTACCAGTCCCTATCAATCACTCCCCAGGTTCCACCACTGCAGCAGAGGCTACTTCCACTGGGGTGACAGAGGAGTGGGACTCAGCCCATCTGGGTTTTCACATTAATAGTGAGTAATAGAAAAACAGCCACTGCAGAGAAAGGGTTGACTGTGTGCATCATGTTTGTAGTTTGTTGCCATCGTGCGTGGTGTGGCAAGCAAACCTTGGGGTCAGGATTATGGAGGAAGGGCAGATTAATATCGGCTAATGAGAAACATTAGCTGGGGCTTTGGATGAGAGGCTCCTGCTGCTTTACAGGTGCTTATCTGCCAGCTGCTGCAGCCAACCAGAAGAGCTAGAGTGTGCAGTGCAGTTTTCTTGGCGTTGCTTTGTTTCCTGTGAATTTCAAGGATGATAAATACAATTCTTATTTATAAATAGTGACTTAAATATTGTAGATTAGTCCAAGGACTTTACATCCCATATTCACATTTGCAAAAGCCTCCATTTACTCTGTCTTGTTATTTTCTTACAGAGCCTTGCACTCAGGTCATTTTGCCGGTAGCTATAGGAAGCCTTCATATTAAAGTGAGTTAATGTCAATGATTAAAATTCCGTGCGGCAAATATTTCATCTGAATTCGGTTTTTATTTATTCCTCTTAGTCACCTTCAGTTGCACTTTATTTTTCAGTACTCTAATAAGACTTAACACGCTGTACTTTGTATCAAATTAGACAAACACTAGAAAAATATATTCTTAGACAGTATCAGACCCTTCATTAGATCCTTATTAGACTTTATTAGAGGGTAATTAGAGACACATTACAACCGAACTGTGCTGTAAACTAAAGTTTATCCTTTCCCACTGTTAGACCCTTATTAGACTTTATTAGAGGGTAATTAGAGACACATTACAACAGATGTTAACTGGATCTGCCATGTAAAGGACAAATTATAGAGATAGAGGAATAAAGAACATTATTTCTAGTTTTTGTCTAAATTTAATGCAGTAGGGTACAGCTTGTTTGGTCTTATTAGTGTACTGACTGATGAACTTAAAGGCATCATAAAGAAGACAGTGATGGAGATGTGCTTGTTTTCTTGAGGGGCTGCCATGTTTGAATAGCTTCTGTTGTTTTGTTGTTGATTTTTGTATAATATGCTGTATTTGTTGCATTTTAATATGTTGTTATTGGTTGCTACCTTGGCCAGGTCTCTCTTGTAAAAGAGATTTGCAATCTCAGTGGGACCTCCTTGTTAAAGAAAGGTAAAGTAAGATAAAATAAAATACTTTAAAATAAAGTGCAACCACATGTTCTTACTCCTTGTTTTTACCCCTACCTTCCTCTCCTCCAGCTATAAAGGATAAAATGTGCAGTATATTCCTACCTGTGTCTGCTAAACATATTCCTCTGTGATTCAAGCATGTCTCAGAAGTGGTGATGAATATTAATATCCAGCCTGATGTCCAGGGGTTGCTTTGGGCTTGCATCTGGTTGCAGGTGTACAGAGAGATTACACTAAAGCATTTTGGTGAGGTGTGTGCTCAGGTTTGATTCAGAGATGAACCTGAGGTCTGCTGGGTAAACAGAATGCATGCTGGATTGAGGTTGAGGGTCAGTGGTACAGCTCAAGCCCTGAAGATAAGCAATAATGGGAGATTTCTGCCTTCATTGCACACAGAAGCGCACAAACACAATTCTGGCTCGCTTTTACAAAACCACCCAGAAAAGGCTTTAAATACTCTGAAAATTACTTGTCAGTGTTTATGCACAGATGTTCGAGCACTATATTATCTTTGCTTTTAAGGTTTTCTCTCTTCCTCACTCTGTCGGAGACGCTCTCCCCGTCTCATTTTCTGCCTCTTTCTCGCCTGTCTCCTGTGATACAGTGTTTTGCTGCATCGTGAGCACCAGTGTTGAGGTAACGCTGAAAAACTCATTCAGCCCCAGTAAAAATGAATCTGTTCCTTGCTGTTCTGAGTCTGGGTTTAATTCCAAGATAGTTTGGAGTCAAACGTATTTCTCGAGATTACTTTATTAGTAGGCAAATGAACTCTGTAGGATTCCTTCACATGGCCAGACGGGAGCAATTGTTGAGCAGGACCATCAGACAAAGCTGAGGCACACTTGATTGCTCGCGAATGGAAATTGACCAATTTGAAAACCTTTCTCCATGCTCTGGGTGAGAACTATTTTGCAGGTTCACTGCTTCATTTGTGTCATTATTGTGAGGTATTCATAAGAAACTCGTTCAGTGAAAATTTGCCACAGATCTGAGTGTGTGTGTTCATTAACTTGTCCTTTCATATGTCCAGAGACTCATCCTGCTGTGTTTGTGTTCAGTGTGTGTAGAGCTGTCTAAACTGATTTAAATGGGTGAGTTGTCCAGCAGCTCAGTGCTACACATGGTGTGGAATTGCTTTTTGTAACTTGAAAAGCCAGCTAGCCAACCCAGCAAATCCTCTCTGGCCAGAGACCATTTACACGGTAGCTGTGCTCACTTTAGACCGTCTCCCTGCCAGACACTGAACCACAGTTGGTCAGAGCAAAGCCAGCACACCACATCTCTTGTTCGTGTACAGCCTACGTCTGCTCAGATTTGCTTTCACACACGTGGACACCAGTATCATCCAAATATTGTACCTGCTCTGTTATTATCCAGTAAAAGAAGAGTACACAAAGGTTCAGTTTTTTACCTTAATGACCATCCTTTGTTCTTATTGTGATTTGAATTATAGAAAACACCCTGCTTGGTTAGACTCATTTGTGTGAAAACAGTTTTTTTAACCCTGTAATGATAATCACTGATGCATTCATGTGTAGTTTTTGTGGTAATATAAACTGTTGCAGTAAAACAAAACACTGTGATTGGATAAATCTTTTCAGTTTAGATGAGTTGATAATGTCATTAGCTACAAATTTCATGCACTGTTACACATCATTGCATAATATAGTTTCCTTGTTCTTCTAAGCATAGCAGTGACTGTTTAATTTTTTATCAGCTTCTGAGATTTAGAGTAACTTTATTTTGCTGGAGGCGCTGTAATCTCCAATAATTAGAGATTAAGTATCTGTTTTTATAATAACTAGAATTATCCTTTAACCCTGCCTATTGCTGTAAATATATTGCTGCATTAATTAGCAGGACGCATCTTTTCTACTCAAGCAAAGTTCAATCTTGACCTGCTATCTCACCTCAAGGTCCACTTAATATCTCCGCCAGGCGTGAGGTTAGGAGATCATGTAATAGGTCATGTGTGTACGAAACCAACAGAGCTGGATCTACTGTCCGCTAATCTAACATACACTGGACCCACTGGGATAATATTTTTGTCATCAACAACTGCAAGGCTGAAAACAAGGTCCACTCAGTCTGTTGCAGGCCACATTTTGGCCTTTGTTGTGGCTCAAAAACTAGCATGCATAGAAAAGTTGTGTTTAATCTTAAACCAGCATTTGCAGATTAATCCCATACCCGATATGTTATGATCCACTAAAATTAGGCACAATATTAGATGAACTAATCCCTTTTTGTTAGCTTCGCCACCATCTCCAGTATGTGGCTGTGCGATTGCCATATCGAAGCATTCGAGATCAGCTAGTAAATACATGAAAGATGCAGACTAAAAATTTACTGTAACTCACTTAAAGTAGAGGTCAGTGATTCTGGAGAAGGATAATTGATTGTTGAGTCTGATTCCATTCCATTAGTTGATTGGATTGATGTTGAGTCTCATTGTTTTGTTGAGCCGCTCAGTCTGAGCCACCAACCCAAAACGTCACTGGAAACAACTCAACAATCAACTATATTTCTCCAGAATCACTCAGCCCACCTTTTATTTCTCAACAGATTTTCAGGAAATACTTACTTACGTTACTGGGGGAGCTCTGATCAACCAAAACATTAACCATCTGAATAGCCACAACTTCCACTGACATACAGGCTCTGACTTATGAATAGACAATATCAAGTGCAGATTATTTTGAATTTTAGCTTTTGTTGTGAAGCCACCTGGTTGCTTGGAATGCTCTAAATAGATAATGATGCTTAAATTGAGAAGTTTGAATGTAGCTCCCTATTCTATGCATCTGAAGGAAAGTGAGACAATACATACATACTATACAAAAACAAATAATAAATATTAAAAACTTTGCATACATTTATGTGAGAAAACTTGTACTATATAAAAAAGCAACAAGGAGATGTAATTGAAAAAGCTAATGAGTGGACCTGGAATAATTATTATTTTGGTTAAACCGTATCATGCTGTTTCTGTAAATGTAGTATTACTTTTGACAAACAATTAATATTAAGTACCATGTGTCACAATGTGTAGCTACAACACATAGCTAGCTCGCTTGTAGCATTAGATCCTGCAAAGTTTTCTACCTGATTACATTGTCAGAAGGTTGCATTGATTTGGTTAGTTAGGACCTGATGGGGGAGTTGAGAAGTCTTCCTGCAATTAAGTAAGACCTGCAGAGCACAAGCAAGATGGGTCTGCTGCCCGAATATTTTATTTTCCACACTGAAAATGCTGCTAGCCCATTTTTATTTCATAAAGCAACTGAGGACACTCTTGACACACAGATTCAATGAACAACCTTCATTCTTCTGTCGATATTACCAACACCTCTGTCCTTTGCTGCTTTGATTTACACTCTTCTCCTCTTACTTATTGCTCCGTTTCTCATTTCTTTTTCTTCCATCCTTTCACCCTACCATAGTTTCACCCAATTTTCACTTCTCTACCTTTGTCCCTCCTCTAATATCTGCTATTACTGCCCTTACACAAGCCTCAGCCTTCACCACTCTCATGTCCTTATTCTCACCTCTTTCTTTCTTTTTCTCTCCTGTCTCCTCTTGTTCCTTATTTTCTCATTTCATCTCCCTCCACCCGTCACTTTCCTGACATTTCCTTTCTCCCTAACTCCTTCTCAGACGTCAGCTATAGCTGACTACCAGGTCAAGATCTGCCATTCTTAAAAAAACTAATAGAAAGAGGTGGAAATGGTATTCAAAAGCCAGCTCCTTCTCTCTCTGCCTCTCCCTAATCACCCTCCATCAGTCTCACGCTGAATCTCTATGTCTGAGTGCGTAGTGGTATTAGTTCTGCTGTGTCAGTCTTGTTCTGCTCGGGGGGTCAGCTTATGGTTCAGCTCTCCACTGTAATTGGGCTTTAAACCCACTATATGTAAAATCAAACGCTCTCCAGCCAACAGCATCATTGTTTGGGCAGCATGTGACACATTATTGGTCACAACCAGTAATCAGATCTGATTAAGCAGAGCTGATCTGCATCTTTCTCGGTGCAGCTGCAGGAGGAGCCACATCACTGATGTATGTAGTACGAATTGTAAAATTTAAGCTGCAGCTTGCTTATTCAGAGCAGTGCAGGAGCAGTAAGGTGCCTGTTGAATCTCAATGGGATTTCTGCAGTTCTTAGACCCTCACAGCTTAGTATTCCTTCAGATTCAGACAAAATGCATTGAAATGTAATGTAAATTGGCTTTTCATTGCTGCTTTCAATACAATATGACGTTATAGCCCACGGCTGAATGCAGTTCGCAATCCTACAGTCAGGTTTTCATCCATTTATTGACTTTTTTTTAAGGCTCTCCACTCGACATTTGTTATCATCATTAGGATTCATTTGGATCCAAAGAAAGAAACTATTAAATTTGCTCTCTGGCGTTTTATAAAAGGTGCATCAAGAAGCGTTTTCTTCTGTTTTGATTCAATTGCTGTTTTACTTTTATGTATTTGCATCCTTCTGTTTCTGTCTGTGTGTTGGATAGTCTTTGTTGGAATTTAAATCTTAGACTCAGGAGTGAAAGTAAAAAAGGTTTAATGGCAGGTGCTCAACTGAAGAAGTCTCAGAAGTGGAGCTGCATCATCCTCACACATTTATTTCCCTTTTTGGACTTTGAAAGAGCTTTACTGTTTGCATCAATCAAGAGTTTATAAACCTCAAGTGCTGCTTAACAACAGGTCAGTCTATGGCTGTTTCCTTTAGTACCATTTCAAAGTTCTCAATGTAATAGATGAATTTATTATGTTAATTATACCAGAGCACCATTTGAGAATTAAACGTATAGAGTGCACTGTAAAGCTGATGAGGATGCTTGAAACATAAACTGATACATGTTCGTAGCAACTGCTGCTTAATGTTAAGAGGATCACATGGAGAGTGATGGAGGTCATTTAAAAAAAAAAAAAAAATACCTGCATATTATCTGCAGCTCAAACTGCGCATGCTTTTGGATACATTACACATATGATTCACATGAGACATAGTACTTTGCATTGATCATTTCCTGTTGAAAGCAGTGTCTTTAGATTTATATTGATTCTACAATTTACTTTTATATCACTCATTACTAATGTTAAACTTGTTAGCAGATGTTAAGCATTAATTCAAAACTACCCCAAGATGATCAAGTTAGTCTCACCATTACTGTGTATATTTGAGATGGTTTATGTGTTGCCTCCCATTGGTTACAGTTGTCTGAGCTCCAGTATTTTGCTATGAAATGAAACAGCATCTTCTGATTTCTTTTTTGCCAGCATCGTGTGAACCTTGTTTTCAGTAAACACTAGTCAAATAATTATAATAAAGTTTGTTTGCAATTAATACTGGATTGTGGAGGCAGATTCCGATACCTGTATTTGATTTAAAACCCAATGACATACCAGCATTTTGTCACTGAAACTAAATCATATTTTCATCGTCGTCAAGGTATGAGCATGAACACATATGAACACATTGCAAAACACTGCCTGAAATACAATGAAATAAAAAGAAATTTTATTTTATTTTATTTATAAGCACCATGCTTTCACACTCAGCATTTGTCCTATTAGATGGAGCCTGGGGGCCATGCATTTACATCATTTGGGCAATCAAATGAAGCCCCAGCTACCTTTTGATGAATTGGTGTCAATTTTTGGTCACGACTGTGAGATTAGCCCGCATGATGGCTGAGGAAGGAGAGAAAAACAAGGAGAATGTGGTTTACGAAGACCTTGTGAAAAACAACAGCCCCTCTGGTGCTTAGAATTATTTGGATTCAGAAGAGACAATTTTACAAACATAAGTAAACACTGTGTAAAACAATTGTGGGAGGTTTCAGAGGAAACAAGCTAATATGCACCTTTCAGTATTAGTTGTTTTTTTTTTTTTTTTTATCGCAAATGATATCGTCTTTGCAATATCGAACAATGTTATCACACATTTTTTGATGATGATAAGTTAGATTTATTTTTTAGAGGATTAATATAAACCGTTTTTGCATTTAAAATAACACTTGTCAGTGTTCTCTGGTGAACAAACTATGTAATGGAGACAGTTTCAAAATTACTTTTTTTCTGTACTGAGGTTACTCACTAATCAGCAAACATATGCACATGTGCGAATATATCTGTGAGAAGCTAATATTGAAACTTATATAATATTGAAACTTAACCGTGAATCTCTAAATGGCAACATTTATTTAAATGTATACATGATTTTTTACATTAACTAATATAAAAGTATGCCCAGTATGTTGTAAATTTATTAGATGCAGGGCATAGAAGCAAAACTTTTTTACCTCTAAGTGCTTTGTTTTTATGCTTTTAGGCATGTCTACTCATGCTGTAGTGAACACAGCATGGGGCATAAAATGGCAGAAAATGAATAATAATGAGTTTAATTTGATTCAAATAATTAACAATAGATAATGACACCATAATTCATTTTTCTACGATTTGTTTGAGCCAGTGGATCTGTAAGAACATTTGATTAGAAGAATGTGGATGTGAAGCTGGGTGTCACTCTACACCGGATTCATCTGTTCAGTCTGCTTGCAAACAAAACGCAGGTGCTTCTTCTGTCTCTGCCTGATCATAATTAGAGGAGCACAGCTGTCGTCTGCACCTCTGCTGACCCCTTTCTCACAACACTATTGATCTGTCTTGTCAAGGCCGCACCAGCAGAGCCGCCATGTGCATATCCAAATCCACTATCTTGTCATCAGGAAGCAGTCTCTTGATTTGATCCCTGAGATGAAAGCGAGGAAAAACAGGCTGACTCCCAGGTGAGCAGCAAACAAAATGGATTTCAATTTAGCTGATTGTTGTCATCAAGGGTATGAAAAGGGACTCTGCTCCGTGTTACAGTGTTGCTTTTGTTTCGTCTTAGTCAGCTGTGTCAAGTAGCAGAGTTTTTTCTTGTCTTGCAGCAGACAATACACAGCAGATATTGCTCAGCTTTCCACCAGCTGCTCACTGAATTAATGCACTCCCATTTTCACTCTGTGAACTGAAACTCATCAAGAACATTTGAGTCTTTTGTCTCTCCATCAACATGTTTGTGTTCCGCTCAAAGGCCAGGTTCTCTAAGATTTGTTGCCCAACTGTTTGCCAATTTCGCTGTGTAAAGTTTAGCTGTGCTTTGTTTGGCTGGTGTAAGTCAAAATTTTGGCTAGCTTCCCAGAACTGGATTAAGCCCGCTGTTAGATTAAAAGAAACACTTTTTCTAATCAAAGTTCCCTATAGAAATTTTTTGATGCAACATACAAATATGTTTCCCATGCTTGGTAAACACTGATAGAATTGCAGTGGATATTACTTTATTTAATCAGGTAGGTCACCTTTGACAGTTCCCCAGGTCAAAGTAGTGATTTCTCTTTTTGTCCTCACTACTTAGAGCAGTTGTTCCAAACATTTTTCCTTAAAGTTTCCATGAAACAGCTAGCGGAGTGCTTATTGGTTACATTTTTCCTGCAAAACAGGCAGCTAGGGAGGGATCTGTCACAGACTGGTGGTTGGTGTTTCACAGTAGCCAATAGTGCTGTGCGTTACACCACCCCACCATGCAGTTAAAACAGTCCATGGATGTAATGCTAAGAGGGAGAGCAGTCATTATTAGCTGACTCTTCCTAGACTGACTGAATGGGACTAAAACTGTCTTAGAGGCCAACGAAGGCCAGTTTGACAACAGGCATTACCCATCCATGCTCCGCTGCACCACAAGTGAGAAAACATTTCATTGGATGCATATTTAAAAACACTTACACATAGATTTTGAAGGATTTTTAAAGGATCTTTTTTCATCATTGAGCAAACTGATGACCCCTGACTAGGTGACATGTTTCCTGGATATCTCATACGACAGTACAGAACAACTAATAGACTGTGCAGTTAACCCAAATAGTGAATAAAACAACTGCAGGAGGTTTGTGTGAAATGAGTGGTTTGGATTAATTTTGAGATTACTTCCCGTCAATATTTCATCAGGAACTTTTCATACAATTCTGTCGTATTATGTTTTTCTTTTAAATCATACATACTTTAAAAGTTTCTTTTCTTTACAAAATCAGTCTTTCTTCTCTCTGACGAGAGGAGAAATATTTCAATTCAATTTCAATTTATTTATTTGAAGGGACAGTGCAAGTTTATGAACGTCATATGCAGAGTGCAGAGACGTAAACAAGCCAGATTGTAGCCATAGGCTAATTTCCATCTGTTGTCCCCTGGCAGATGTTCCCTGAATTACAAAATATAAAACATAGTAAAAAACACATATCACATTATTATGACGTAAGAACAAATACAATTATCAGGTAATTCACCCGACAAAGTGCCAACATGCCTCAATACATTAGTTACAATACAATACCTGCCTCAATACAAACCATAACAAAGTGCAAGACAGTATAAATAACGTGCAAATGGCAGTATTTTACAGTAAAGTGCAAAATGCATCTGTCCTGAGTTTCAGTAATAAAATGCAGACTTCTAGCCTGATGTAAGCAAGGATATACACAGCCAACCATTGTTCTGTTTGCTCTTTGGTTGTTTTACCTGCATACTTTCTGAATGCAGGTCGAGGCTGTTTAGCAGAGAGTTAAGGCTCTGCAAATATAACGTATGTTCAGGTATTAACTGTGCCCTTATCCTGCAACATTTTTTAAGTTTATACCTTAAATGCTAATCTAAACTATATAAAAAAAACAATTTCATTTGCTTTTCTTCAAATGAATGAAATGCTGAGATATAGGCCAACTACATTTTTTAAGTTTTCCTACATCCTTGAGACATATTATTTTTCCTAAAATTAATATTTAGACTCATATCAACATAATCCCTTTCAATCATCACTTATAACCCACTAGAAGTGTGTGGTGGTGTCTGTACCTGCAGAGATCCAGCCCTCCCTGCCTGTATTTCCTTATTTCCCCATTTTGCTGCGGTCAGGATGCTTTACCAACCTAAAACATCAGTAATTAACTTCCTGAGAATGAGACTCAACAATAAACTATCTGTCTGATGCATTTCTGAACAGCTTGGACAAATCCCACCAATTTTACCTTTAAAATCAAGAAGGCTTTGCAATCAGCAGTGAAGCTTTGGTGACCCATTGTCGGGGTTGGGAGCCCCAGGTTGGAAACCAGTTGCTTAGAATAACACCAACACAGCTGATAAAAAACAGAGGAATTTAAAAGCATTTGTTCTTTTTTCACTAAGGCTTTTGCTCTGAAATAGAGCTGTGGAGTGGGGAACAAGCCTCTCTGGGGGAAAGAAACTTTTTTCTCTCTGAACTGGCTAATCAATGAGATAGAGATCTCGTGGTCAATGTTCCACTCGCCTAAAAGGCACCATGGGATCTGCAGCCCACTTCATCTTTATCACTGGTCTGCTTCTGCTCTGACCGCAGGGACCTGATGCAGGATCATTACCACCACAAATAGAGATCTGGCTGCATGGCCTGAGACCGGGATGAGCCGAGGATGGAGATTGTTGGTAGGGCGGAGCTGACACTCTCCTATCGCCAGTGTCTCTTCTCTCCCACGAGAATTTTTTTTCTGCCTTTTCTGAATGCCAACAGCTGGTGTCCCAAATCCCCCATAAACCTTTTGGTTCGAAAGGGGATCAGGTAGACATAATGGACTGCCACCTGCCCTCCTCCATCTCCTGCCACCCTGCAGCACCGTCCCTGCCAACTCCACTCTGGCATTCCAGCCTTGGCATCACATGTGCTGACTGATGGACAATGTCTCCAGCAGCATCTGTTCTCTAATGCTCCATGGCCAACATAATTCTCTGGCTTGCAGTAGGCTACACCCAGCCAGGCTTCATACTCTGTGATCTGCTATTGGTTGGTTTTCTACAACTGATGATCTCCAAACTGATTAGCTACGTCCACTCTTTGACGGTAAATGTACTGTTTTCCGTCTGGCTTCAGCTGACCTTGTATTCAGCTCACTGAGACTGAGTGGCTGCTGTCCACTTGGCTGCAGTGCTAAGTGTTTTCAAGGACAGTCCAGCCTTTTTGCCAAGCATGTGTTGTATGCTAATTAATAGCCAGGTCAACGTACTGTAATGTAAATGAGTCACTTCAAGCACTGATGAACGGTGCTAATGCTAGCTCTCCCTTCAGCCGTGCCTGACATGTTCCAAGACCCATAAAAGTGTGCTGATACTTTATTAAACAGAGTTTTGTTCTGCTGCCCCTCTGAGTCCAAGCCAACAGATGTAGTTGCTCATTATATCTCTGCTCTCCATATGGCGCTACTGCACATCCACCTCCTCTTCACCTCCCCTCACCCGGACCCCCTCCCGACAGGTTCCCGTTAGGTTCATGGCGGACAGGTAACAGAATGACTCGGGCACTTGTCAGCTCAACAACCGAGGCAACCCAGAGCTTGTTGGACTGGACGGAAGGGAAATTAGCTTTCACCTTCACTTCAGCTCAGAGTAACGGTCTCCTCACTAATGCCTGGTCAGATTTAAAAAGTACCCTTCTCGAATGTAACCTCGAATTTTCCATTGAAGTGGGGTTATCAGAGGTTATTGGTAAGCTTACACAAAGCAATGAAAACCCTGGCTGTTTCCAACAAGCAGCCAACAAGCAGCGCATCACTGACTTGGCTGTTAGAAAATGTGCTGGTTCGTTTTATTCCTTGTTTTAATAGCTAATCTGAGCAGATCAGAGTGCAATCTCAGTGTAATTAAGGCAAGTATATTGTAAGCACATTGTAATTGGGTTGAGGTATTTTCGCTGCCAAACGAAGGTGCCTCCTTTTCCCCACTGCTCACTGTGTGTGCAGGAGTGTATGATTGTGTGTGTGTTACTTGTGCAAAGCCTGTGTCCTGTGAGAGCTTCCTCATTAAACGCCTGTCAAACCTCTGTCTGCAGACCTGCCAGCCTTTCTGTCACACTGCAGGAAACACACACACACACACACACACACACCCGTACACACATATATATGGACAAGAGCACAAATCCAAGCCAGAGTGAGCAGGACTCAGTTTCTGTGTCACACATACACTCTGAAAAAAGAAGGGACAGCGCTGTACCTTTTGTGGTCGGGCTTTAAAAAAAGGTACACCTCTGTATCTTGCAAAGACTACTTTTGGCTCAGTATTACAAGGGTGCATATCATTTGAAATTTTTCAAGACTGCTGCCATTAAACTTCAATACCAACAAAAACAATACATTTTTCAATACCTGCTAATGAGGAATGCTTTCTAGACCCTTTTGGGTGCAGCTGTGGCTCAGAACATAGAGCAGGTTGTCTGCTGATCAGAAAATATGTTGTTCAAACACTGGCTCCTCAGTCTGCATGTTTAGAAGTTCTTGGACAAGATAGTGAACCCCTAGACCAGGGGTGAAAGAATCTTTACTATCAAAAAAAACATTTTTGGCAAAAAAAAAAAAAAAAAAAAAAAAATCTGTCTGGAGCTACAATTAAATTCTCTATTTTTCTCTGACTTTTTTTTTTTTTAAATTTAGCATCCATAGTTAACCTAGGGAGAACCAAGACTAGCCACAGGCAAAAATAAGAGGATAAGGTGCAGCATAAATGTAGGCTGTGACACACATTTTAGCTGATGAAATATTAAAACATTTTTTTCTTTATTCAGTGTGTAGGCTACACACTTTTACAGTTGACAAATTTAGGAATAATTTTACAAGAATGATAAATTAAAATGTAAAAAAAACAACAGTCATTCATTTTCATGTAGTTTTTTTTTGTCACAGCCACAGGGAGCCACTGGAGAAGGGCAAAAGAGCTGCAACTGGCTCGCAACTGCCTTCTAAGAATCACCTGTCCCCCTTGAATAGTGGAACATGAGAGAAAAAAACAACAACAAAAAACCTACATTGCCAAACCAATCCAATGTCTTCATCATCATGTGCTAACTGAGGAGAATGGGACAGCACATCATGGCCAGTAAGATTTGTGCTTGCAAATGTAAGGGGCGAAGGTTTGTTAACTGCAGCACTCGCCATCATTGTACCGACTACCGTCCATTTAAAAATCCCCAAATGATAAATAGGTGGCAAGATCATCAATTGTAAGACTTCTGAACCCCAGATTGACAAAGCAATATATAAATGCAGTCCATTTGCCATTTTCAATTTGTTTTTCCTAATTAACAAAATTATTGTTTTCTCAACACAAAGCAACAGTGTGTTTACCTAAAACATTTAAACTTTTACACCACTTTTTACACCACCTCAGGAAAAATTGAGCCCTCCGATTTCCACCTTACTGTTTACTGTACCGTTTGTTGCTGGCAGGTGCTGTGGACACTTCACTGACACCACGACTTGCGCTTGATTCATTGACATCGACTTCATTTTCATGTCTGATCTGCACTTGTCTTTGAAGTTGTTCCAGTTTACAGCCATGATTGCTGTGTTTTTGAAAAAAATAATTATCAGTCTCTTCATTTTACCTTCTCACTTCCTCTCGTAATAAATATATTATATTAAATATAACACTATATAAAAATGAATATAGTATTTTCTGACAATTTCACCTCCTGCATACCACTACAAGGAGCTTGCGTATCATCAGTAGTATTAGGACCGTAATTTGAGAATCAAGGGCCTAAACATTTACAGTCCAAAATGTTACGACAGTGTCATTTAAATTAGGAAATGTCTGATCATAAGGACAAAAGATCAAATTGAATAAGTAAACAAGACAAAGGCCTGCGCATGCCCCTCATTTATTTGAAAGGGACGCTGCACTGATGCAGTGGGTTATAATTGCAGAGGGCTGCAAAAAAAAAGCCAAAAAAACAGGGTTATCTGGTAGTAAATTTGAAGCTAGCTCAACTTCTGCCAGAATGCAACATCATCCGGCAAGGTGGTGCCCTTGCACAGTCAAATACCTGCAACGTGCACACATTCCTGATCCACATCAGTGCTGAATTGCTGCTGTTTACCTCTTGATCGTAGCAACAGAAAATGAAATAATTGCTGCCTTGATAACTGTCCAGCTGTGCAGTGTTTTGGTGTCTGATAGTAATCCTTCAAACTCAAGGGTCTATTACCCAAAACTGGACTTCCTGGATTGTCTAACTGGTACCTGAAACAACCTCCACCAATATAGCCACTTTTATAGCACTGTAAATAATCTGACCTGAAATTAAATGGAAACTTTGCATACTTGACAGTTTTTGATATTTGGAGCTAGAGACATTTCAGTAAGCATCTAAAAAGTATTGAAGTCTAATAGCTCTAGTCATTACATAATGAAAACAGTATAAACAACTTTTATGACTTCTCTGTTCTAATAGCAAATGAGTACCGCATCTCCTAAATAATAAATGAGAGCCACAATAGTCTGCTTTAACTTGAAATGTATTTGTAGCCCACAGAGACCAAACAATAACAAAGCTAAATGCTTAGGCTATGTTGTTATTGAATCCCCCGAAACTGTATGTCTTGAGAAATGAACCAATAAAGGGAAGAACATGAGACAGATTGCCTTTGACAGCAGAATCAAATTTTAAACTGTTAAATTCAATGAGACCACTTAATGAGTGCTGATTGCAGCCCCTTTGCCTTTCCTCACTCTCTGTTTGTATCTATTATGTGTGTTTATGTTTTCTTCTTCTCCTGTCCTGTACGCCGTTTCCTCCCTGTCTCAGCCTCTATGTCTTCACTTCATTGCCCTCTTCTTCTGTCAGTCAGGCTGTCAGTTTCTCCCCATCCTTCTCTCTGCTCTCTCCATTCTTCTGTCTTTCACTTGCGCTCAGTCTGCTTCTCCTCACCCACCCGTCACTCCCCTGGCACTCGCTTCTGTTTCTCCACAGTAGTCACCATGGTATTTAGTTCTATTTACAGTGGAGCTACCAGATTATTAAGAGCCGAGCGGTTACCTTGGGCCTTATTGTTTGCCTGAGATTTTCTTCCCTTCACAACTTTCAGATGTAATTAGTTTCACTCCCACACCAATAGTGGCACGGCCCTGAGCAGATGCTTTTAAAAGACACTTCCTTCTAATTTTGAGTTACAGCTTGTTTATTAGTATCTACAAGTTGTTTACATTGCCTCTAATAATTTGTGCCTAAGCTAAATAGATTAACATTGGCAAAACTTAGCTTGAATTTAACTGCTGCTTGTATGTATAATGTTTTTAATAAATTAATATGAATTTGTGACCAGAATATTTGTTAACCACATGATGGTGATGTTGTGATGTGAAGAAAGGTAGCTAAACAAAATAAAAGACCCAAAATGCAGACAAGGAGGCAGAGCAGGTACAGTTCAAATGTTTTAATAACAAAAAGTAAATATACAAAGATGGTTACTGGCAGAAAGCAAGTCACTACTAGAAAAGCAGTCCAACAAGCAACCAATCCAAAGAGGAACTGGCCCACAATCTTAAATCAAACAAAATCAAGCAAAGTCCACAAAACATCAGGAAACAAACACTCGATAAATGTCTGGAACACTTGACAAACTGATGAAAATGAACTGAGACAAAGAAAGACTGGGCCTAAATACACAAAGAACTAACTAACTAATGAAACACAGGTGATACAGAAAAACTGAAGGGAAAAGAGTAAAGACAGAAAGTGATGTAAACCAAGGCATATGAGGAAATACTTTATAAAAAAAGAAAAAAGAAATGACTAGTCAAAAATCCAAAACTATGACAGATGGAGGAAATGTTTTCTTTGAATTCAGTGTTTCCTTTTGGGGGAACAAAATACAACCTAGAATGAAAGATGACTATACTCAGAAACATCAGCTATACGGATGCAGAATAACACCATATAAACATGTAACATAAAAAAAGATTTTTGCATGAAATGTTTACTGTTGTATGATGCATGCAGTAATTGTCACTACAGATGGAAAAGAAATGAAGCCTGTAGTGTCTGCTGGTATGCAACAAATCCCAGACCGACAGACAGGTTTTTTCTTTTTTTCAGTTAGCCATCTATCACGGTACCCACCTTTCACTCAAAGCAGCCATGTCCTTAGTTATGCATAATTTTAAGCCTTGAAGTTCTCATGAAGACAACACTGATGTTTAAGTGTTCTTCTTACTTATGTATTGTGCTATATGTAACCTATATGCCAGTATCTGGCCCAACAATGACAAAACATTTTTGTAGGTACTCTCAGGTGTTTTTATTGGTATTGGTATTTCAGAGTTTGTGTGTTGATGACTCATCCTGCACTCGGAGGCATACACTAAATTTGCATCCAATCAAGCGCTTTCTTGCTTATGACACAGCAGAGCATTGAGGACATCTGTTCATCGGAGCAGACTGTGTTTCTCAGCACAAGTAAACACAACTTTATAACTTTATTCACTGATTTGGGTAAAACTGGATCATAATTTATAGAAAAAATATTTTCTGGTTTCTCTTCTGATGTACAGATAGATTTAGCAACTTACTTTTTGCTTGAACACAGCCGGTCACCGGGATGAACACAGCCTCCAAGACCAACAGGGAATACAGTACAGAGGTCGTTCATGGAATTTCCTGATGGAAAGGTAGCTTGACTTGCTGCCAAAGTAAGTTAGCTAACCACTAACTGCTGTTGGTTCAGTTAGTTGTGACTCAGCCCTGTGATGCTTGGAGCTGATCTTGGCAAGAAAACAACCATGGGTGCTGCAGCCTATTCCCTTTTGTTAAACTGGCCTTCACTGGTCTCAGAGGATGCTTTGGTAAACGCTGACGTCTGCAAGAAGTCCCTCCCCAGCTGCCTCTTCCACAGCAAACATGTAAGCAGTAAGAACTGTGCTAGTAGTTTCATGGGAACTTTAATATAATTCAAGCAGGTGATTTATATAAAATTCACCCCCCATACAGTTGTCATATGAATGGGGAAATTAGCTATAGAGACATATTTTTGCTGTAAAGTTACTATGGGTCTCTACAGGTATTGACTCACTTTTGGAGCCAGCGTCAAGTGGTCATTCAAGGAACTGCAGTTTTCAGCACTTCCACATTGGCTTCATTTCAACCCCAGAGTTTGCCTCTTGGCCGTGGACACAACATTGACATATTATGACCACAAAGAGTTGATGAACGCGTTGGCAAACAGTCTATCAAGCAGACACAGAAGTTGGTTGCCAAATCCTGAGAAAAATATGTGGCTAAGAAATGAAAGACACTGAGGGGAACTACAGAGTTGGGTGATGATTTTCTGCGGGTTCATCACGACAAGCATTTCACATTACTCACAGTCATTTGATCCATTGTTATTAAAGATATTGATTAGCACAGCTTTAACAATTACCGCAAACCTGAACAAAGGCATTACAGTAAATCAGCAAGTCAAAATTGCGATAAGCTGTGCCAATTTGGCATTAAATTGACTCCAAGTAGATTAGTACCCAGTATTGCTGGCATGGCAAACTTGTGAGTTTCCTGCAGAGCTACACTGAAAATGATGCAGCTGTTAGGTTCATAGAGTCTTTGAAGCTGTGCCCTGCAAAGACACATGTTGGAAAGATTTTTCTGTTTTTATTTTCGGGATTAATCGACCAGCAGAGTGACTGATACTAGCTGTTGGTTGCAGATAAGAAGTCTGGCAGGCGACTTTGATGCGGCTGACAACTTGCTGTTAGTAATGTGGAGATTGATTTTCTTTGCTCGGAGAACCCCTGTTTTAACTCAATCTTGATTCAAAACACTTTGTTACACCAGCACACGAGGAGGATAGTGACTCCCACTGTTTAACAACCAATTAATCATATTGCTCTTGCCAGGGGGAGATGGGCATGATGTATAGATAAGCTAGGCCTTGCTGTAAGCTATATTTTACCTACAGCTCCCTTGTGAATGCTAAATGCAAAAAGAAATATTGCAGATTAAGTGAATTTTCATTTTAAAAAATGCACATTGAAAAAATGTTTCCAGAAACATTTTTTTTTTTTGTAGAGTGATCAAGATGTCTAGTTAGATATTTGCCGTGTGAATGGAGCCTGCATGCTGTGGAATTTTGATGATGAATCAAGACTCAGAGCCAAGTAATTCCCCAGAGATGCCAGCGTTTCTAGCAATAGGGTCCAAAGGGCCAATAAGATGGAAAAGGACAAAGTATATTGTTTGTGTGTGTTGTGTGTGTGTGTATGTGTGAATATGCATGTGTTTGTGTAAGCTGCATTCTAAGCCCCCTGCTGCCTCTGATACAGCCTATCGAAGCGTGTCAGGTTTCTAAGTGAAAGGGGTCAGGTAGCGCAGGTCCACAGTGCTGAAAAGGAAGGAGAGAATGCATGAGGGAAAGGGGACGAGTCGCAAAAAAGAGTAAACAATCTAGGGTACGTAGAGAAACAGGGGAGAAAGGGACAGAAATGAGAAAAACTAGTGAGAAATTGTACAAACGCAGCAGGGAAGATGAAGGACACACCTGAAGAGGGGCACATTTCCCCAGTGTGGTGTACGGCTATTACCCAGGTTTTAGGACTCCTTGAGAGGAATGAATGGCATTCCAGCAGGAGCTGTCAGTAGCGGCCGCACCTCCATCCATCCAGACACCCAGGGACTCCATTACGCCCTGATGGGCAGAGATGGAAAACCAATCGAGGGGATATGGGGACGAGGTGGGAAGCAATGTATGGGCGCTGGGAACCACACAGACAGGCAATCTGCCATGATGAAGAGGCTCCCTTCCCTGTTCCTCCTCTCGGACCCAGCATGTCCTCCTGCATCCCCTTCAAGCCCCACTGCGCTCTACTGCAATGCCCGGCCAGCTGACCGACCCAACACCTGCCACGCTCTTTCGCACTCCCCCCTCTCCCCGCTGTAAGCCCTGGCAGCATGTATCCGTTCACATCATCACACGGAGAACTGAAGCAGAGATGGATTTCGTTGCAGGAAAATAGATGGGAGACCTGTTTGAATTGGGGTGGAATGAAAGTTATGATTTTCCTGAAATTCAGTAGATTTGTAGGTAGCTCCAGTCTGAATATGCTGCCGTGCTCAAGGAAAGTTGAAGGCTGCAAGGTTAGCTGCGATGTACTTAACCTTCCTTCTGACAGCAGAGATGAGACATACCTGTTAGTACAGAGAGGGTGGTATGACAAAGTCATTAGGAGCAGCTAAGAAATACAGATATTTATATAGCTACAGTAAATCAACGCTGTGGAAACAGCAATCAATTTCACTGAAGATTGTATGCCTCACAGTGGGGCTAGGATAGAAGTATTGTGTATTTATTGATTCTGACTCGAGGCCTGGCTGGCTTTCTTTTACTTACTTTTTGTGTCTGTGTTTTGTTCTGACCACTGGCAAAGCGCATGTGCTTACTATGGTATTTAATTAGTTTTCAGACTTTAATAGTCAATATATAATGTTTAATTTCAGGCGTATTGTTTATTATTTAGCATACAAGGATATGGTTTTCAGGCATACAGAGCAAGTTTTTGAATAGTGAAACAATTTCTGTTGTTTTGACAAGTCCAGCAGCACATCATTTTAACTGTGATTGTGAGGTTTCAACTGTGTTTGAGGCTGTTTATATCCATTTTGGTTGAATGATATAACAGAATTTAACATATTTCCACACAGTTTTTTGAGCCATGCAGCAGGTCAGTGATCCTCTACATACATACATCTAACAGAAACAATATTCATGACTGTTCGGGTTGGTCACATGACCTCAGTCCAACTGAGTATGTGTTTCAGCTGCAGATGATACCTTTGTTTACTTATTTAAGTATATGTTTTACAATCTAATTACGTTCTCCTAAAACTGGGGCACTATGAAAGGACTACTTCTCCTACACTGTTCATTTGATGTGGATGTAACCACCTTCAAATTAAAGCTGAGAGTTGCCATTTGAACCTCATTGTCACAATTTAATTTCAATTTCTTTTGCTTGTATGTATTCTATGGACTCTTTTTAGGTTTAGGTTGCACCAACGTTACGAGCCGTCTAAGTTGTTCTGCATAGGAATACTCCCTGGTATTTGGTAATGCTATGCCTTCATTGTCTTTGACAAAATGGAGAGTCACATATCTGATTCTAGGCTGCCTTCCCCCCCAAATAAATCTTAAGATAAGATAATCCTTTATTAGTCCCACAACAGGGAAATTTGCAGTGTCATAGCAGTAAAAGGGATAGCAAAATAGAAAGAAGAACTAATAAAAAGCAAGAAAGAATAAATAAGTAAACAGACAAGATATAAACAAGGGGAAATTAAACCATAAAAACAATATAAACAAGAAAACAGAACAACATAAACAATATAAACAAGGTTAGTATAATTTAGTATAATTGTTATCCAACCTATAATTGAGTCTGCATCCATTAGTGGAAGGCTTTGAAACAGGTGAAGTAGCTAAGTAACCATGAGCTATGTAACTATTTCTATTCTAGCACTAAAAAAGTCCAGTGGCATATCTCTGAGAATTTCTTGGTTGATAGAGTGATAATTTGCTATATAGAGTTTTGACATTACCAGGATGCTAGTAACTCCTGAATACTTCATTGATCTTGAATGCCACTTGAGGTTGTACAGTCTTTGGATTTTCTGAGAGGGGCAATAGTTCAGGGAATAAATGTTGAGTTTATATTCTGAGTACGTAGGATTCTAGTAGAATCAGTAATCTAGGTAAGCCTGTATCAGTTTCTTCTAAGAAGACTATTACATCATCTGCAAAAAGTCATATGATATGCTCCATATCCGCCAGCTCTAAAAAAAGTTGCTTGAGCTAGAACAACAGCCCTGTCTTGTAGATCAATCTAAGTCTGTTGATCAGATTTTCATTTCTCTTAACTCCTGCTGTTGGTTCTTGATATCATGTTTTAATACATTTAATTGACTCTTTGTTAAAACCAATTTTTCGGAGTACTTGATAGAGAAATTTCTAATTGAAGCTATCAAAAGCCCTCTCTGGCTTTTCATCTAGACTTATTAATATTGCACTTGAGCTATTCTTTTGTACTTCTCCTATAATAAACTGAGTTTCTTTTATGCTGGTCATCGTTTTATTTCATGTGTTGGAGTACAAAGCCAAGTCCCCCAATTAGGATACAATGAACAGTGCTTGAAAGGTATAACTAACAGTTTGAAGTTGGAATGAACGGTTATATTAAATTTTAACATCACTAATGATGACTCCCAGTTTTTTCTTGTATAATAATCCACTATCAGCATCAATATTCATCCTTAAAATATCACCTCCATCACCACCATTACTTGGCTTGTTTGGTCAAAAATGCTGTGATATTTTGTGTGTGTGTGTGTGTGTGTGTGTGTGTGTGTGTGTGGCACGCATGTGAATCTTATAAAAGTGTCACCTGAAAGACACAGTTGAGCTGCTCCACAGAGCTGGGTAAACAAATGTTTTGTAACAGTGGGTGAGGGGGTGTCACACTGAAGATTTCTCTAACAAGGGCTTGTTCGTGTGGGTGGAACAAAAATAAGTTTTTAGAACCACACTTGTACTTAACATGAGCTTCAGTGCCTCAGTCACTGAAAAATATGTGTATTCTGTATATGCACATTACCACAGACCCCTGGGTTATCCTTGCTTGCTGTTTATCATAACAGATTAAACTGATTTCCACAGAGCTATTTTTTCTTCTGGCTGTCTGCTGGCATCATACTATTTTTATTCTGCAGTTCACACACACATTTTCTCTTGCTTTTGTCTCTGTTACGGTTGTCCTGTCTACAGATGTCTGCTGCGTTTTAAAACATGTACATGAATGCAAAATGTCAGAATCAACTGCGGATGATTAAAATGCAACAGATAGCCTGACACCAGCCTCTCTGTGCAGGTGCCCTATGTCAAGGTGGCTCCAGAGGACATTCTAAAGGTTCAGTTCCCCCGGTTCACCACTCTGGACTTGAGGCCAACAAACACCGACATCAGCCTGGCCGTGGCCGGCCTCCTCACCTTCTTTAACAGCACCACCGCCTGCCTCATCTGTGCACAGGCTGACTGTGAGTACAACGTTCACACCCTCACAACAAAACACACAATGATACACACCTGGGGAGAAATGCTCACACGCTTTCCCCACGTCTGCCAACAAAGTGCAAACATTTTTGTTTAATGTCTGGTCTCTTTTAACATGTGTTAGCACGCATAAGCTTCTCGCACGCACGCCGACTGTGTTCTGACAACAGATGCAGTGCTTATCAACATCTCACCCTGTGACACGCTCCCTTCTGAAGCAGCTGCTGCACTCCACAGTTAAAGCTCCCTCACAGTAGCATGCCCGACAACTGCATCCCAAAATAAATAACATTTACTGAGGAATCCTTTCTCCTTTCAAAGTCATCATCATCATCCTTAAATTCAGATAATGCTATAGCACGTCATGCTGCGTCATGGTTAATCTTTCCTCCACCTGCATGCATTCTTAAAACACTGCCTGCTGATGATCCAAATGCATCTTCTTAAAGGGACAGTTTGTTTGAAGTGGGGTTATACGAGGTTATAGATTGTGCAACCATACCCCCAGTTTGGAGAAGCAGAGAGGGATACCAGTACAAAAGCTAAGCAATGTACCACTGTTATATAAGCCAAACATTACTCTCTCTCACTTGGTGAAATCAGCCATTTTACCTTACAGAACACAGGAGTTGCTTGTCTACTGCTGCCTCTGTCAGTTAGTTTGTTTGTTTTATTATGGCACTTCATTGTTTTAAAAGGTTAGGTCAGATTCACCGCTGTACCACAATGACACAAACAAACCAACAGATCACAACAACATTAGACCACCAACACCTCAGTTCAGCCAGGTAAAATGTTTTTGCAGATGGAGTCTGGCTGAGTAAGAGAGGGCAGTATTTGACTGATATAACAGCGTTTTCCTGTCAGAGAGGGCTGTTTGACGGCAAGGTAAAGCTGTGAAAATATTCTAGATATAGCGTAGTTTAATTTTTTTTCTATAATATGTAACATTTTCACATTAAAATGTCTAAAATGGACCAAATAGACATATACTATATATTTATTTTGAGTTTTGCACTTAAATTGTTCCCAGTGTTTCCAACAATCTTCAAATCTGCAATTTATTCAAGGTAACAGTGCATTTCCTGCTCTAACTTCCAGGAAAACACAGGATACATCTGATACATCAGAGAGTGAGGAAGAAAGTCAGTGAATGTGACTAAATGTAGTGTGAATAAGACGTTAACCTCATCCATGAACCTGATTTCTGCCCGAGTCATGTCAGATAAATTTTCATCAGCTGTGGTGGTTGTTGTTTTAATGTGAGAGAGACCCTCCATTTAAGTGGCTAAAATATGTTTACGTAATACACTGACTATCAATATGTACTTCATACAAGCCCACTTCAAATAATCCAAACTATCCTTTTAAAACAGACAAAATGAAAGAGGATGGAGGTTGCAGCTGTATCCACCAGTGATCTGACCGCCTCCTTGTCAAAGGCACTCATTAGATTCTAAAGATACTAAACTGAATGACCTTAAAAAAGCCTGAAAATCTCCTCAAGGGAAGTTATTTTCGTAAATAGAGAGAAAGATTAAATCATGGCCTGTTCCCACCCTCTTGTAGTCCAGCAAGCAGTAATTACAACTCCCCAGACAAAGGCGCCATGACCCTGAGTGGCACCCGCTAACCTTTTTCCTAATCAGCACAAGGCTTTGAAGAAAGGAAATAGGCTTGAGACATCAACCATGTGTCAGACAGCCTAGAGATGGCAATGAGCCACTGTGAACCGCCCACCCTGCCTATCGCAATTCTCAGTTCTTCTGCCTTTCAACTCTCTCTTTAACTGTCTCTTGGACTTTACTTTGGAGTCTCCTTTCATTCATAACCTTTAAGACAAGATTTGTCCCTTAAAGCATCATGTTTCATGTGTTAAACCAAAACTTCTGTCTGCAAATTCAGTTACAGTAAATGAATGTGAATATGAGGTTTCCTCTGTCATAGAATTTGCCAATTTGATTGTGCAGAATTGGAAAATTCTGCTGGATAGAATTAATTAAACTATATGAAAGTACTGTGTATCTAATTGTAGTTGAACCTAGTCTGATTATATTACCCATTATAACTGCAAGTCAGAAATATATCATTAGTTGTTTTTCCTTCCAGGTGTTCTGTACCTGTCAGTCATTCTTCCATTTCAAGGCTCAGATTCTGTTCCTGTGACATTTACTCCACAGAGAGTTGATTAATACAGCTCTGGCAAGAACAGTGATAACAAGTCAACCTTTTAGGCACCCTCTGACTTTAATATAGGCGAGTTTGGAGAAAAGAAACTCATTTTAACATTACTTCTCTTCTTCCCTCTGGTTTTGTGTGTGGGTGTGTGGGGTCAGTGGGGAGGTTCTCACTCTGTGTCACTGGGCTAAGAGAGAACTGGAAAGGAAATTAAATGATATGAAAAGAGATGAAATGAGGAGAGAGGCAGATTGGAGATACCAAGGTGAGTCTGAGGAGAGGAGAGGAGAGGAGAGGAGAGGAGAGGAGAGGACAGGAGAGGACAGGAGAGGACAGGAGAGAGCTGCAATGCCATGAGATGCTATTTGGCAGATGTGGGCAAAGGTGGCAAAAATACACAGATTCTTTACTCAAGTAGAAGTACAGATACTTGTGTAAAAAAGACTCTTTACTCAAGTCAAGTGAAAAAGGTTCAGGTTCTGAAATGTACACAAAGTGTAAAAGTAAAAAATAGCCTTCTGAAGGACATTTTTATTGGCTGTTTCTGTGGAAAGCTAACTTAACCTCATATTTTCTCTGCTGTCAATTCTGGCTCTCTGTTTTGTCTTGTAACATTTTTTTTTTGTCCTGTTAAGTCTTTTTGTCTTGCCACATCTTTTACTCATTATGTCTTTTACGTTTTGTTGCATCTTTTTTGTCTTGTTATGTCTTTTTGTTTTTATGTCTTGATGTGTCTTTTTTGTCTCGTCTTGTATTTTACGTAATTTTTGTTTCGGAAAATCTTTTATGTTTTGTTACATGTTTTTTGTCTTGTTTCATCTTTTACGTAGTTTTCAACTTATTGCGTCTTTTAAGTCTTGTTATGTCTTTTACATCTTATTGTCCTTACGTCTTGTTACATCTTTTTGTCTTGTTATGTCTTTTACGCTATTTATGTCTCGTTGCATCTTTTACAATTTGTTATGTCTTTTTTGTCTTGTTATGTCTTCAACATAGTTTTCAAATTGTTGCATTGTTTACGTCTTTTGACTTTGCTTTGCTTTATCTTTTTATCATGTTATGTCTTTTTTTATCTTGTTACATCTTTGTCTCGTTTTGTTTTTTATCTTGTCACATCTTTTTTGTCTTGTTTCGTCTTTTATGTAGTTGTCCATTCATTATGTCATTTACATCTTGTTACTTCTTGTTACGTCTTGTTACATCTTTTTTATCTTGCTATGTCTTTTTTGTTGTGTTAAATCTTTTTGTCTTATGTCTTGTTAGTCTTTTTTGTCTTGTTACCTCTTTTATTCCTTTACATTGCTTTCATCTTGTTACGTCTGTTGTATGTGATCTGCACTGATGGCTACACCAAGGAATCATCTTTTATTTTATTGTTATTGTTCACTTCAGGCTGAAATCTGTCTGCATGTTGGGAAGGTGACATGTAAAAATGCTAAATAAAAGATGATCAATAATTTCCCTCAAATTAAAACTAAAGTACTGTAAGAAACCTGTTTTGAAAATGTAAGCAGTAGAAAGTACAGATATTTGTGTTAAAATGTAGGGAGAAAAAGCAATCTCTGGATTTGGGAGAGGTGAATGTGCTGATTGGGGTGAGGTGAGGAGAGGAGGTAGCCACTCTAGAATTATACATTTGCTACAACAGGGAGACGGTCCAGGAAATGACGCTGCTGTATTGATTCCACCCTCTCGTGTGACCCTCATTCATTCAATAGAAAATGCAGGAAATGGCAGCATGCCTGGATTTGTGTGTGTTTGTATTCGTGTATGTGTGTGTAAAGGTCTGTGTTCAGCAACAGCATCAGCTGAAACCCATTTGACTTTGGCTCCAGCTCGCCGAGCCCCGCCCCTCCCCTGTCGGCTCATGCAGTCAGTTGGTCGGTTGGCAGCCTGCTGTCGGTGGCTCGTCCACATGTGCCGGCCTCATTAATCACCCAAGCCAGTGACAGCCTAATAGAGCGTGGCCAATTCATGAATATTTTCCAGCCATGGCTGAGGAGGCAGGAGTGGAGGTGGAGCTGTGCCCAAAGGCATGGGGCACACCAGGACGGACATTAATCTAGCTAACCTCCAATATCGATGGCAGTGTGTGCAGTAGCAGTCACAGTACTGTAACATTTGCCCAGAATACTGTCCACGTGGTTGAATTTTTGGCTCCGCTGGGTGGCCCCACATGTCGTGCGGCTGTGGCTGTGGTAAATGAGAAGAGACATACATGAAAATGCATGCACAGACACACATACACTGTGCAAAACATACACATTAACATGCATAACGTTCCCACACTCTCTGGTGCTGTGCTACGGCAGTGCACTTTCATTAGGGAGGTGATTGGTGCAGCTGTCAGTATGCTGAAAGGGAACATCCAATAAGCTCTGAAATTTTTACTGGAGCTGCAGTGCAGGTACAGGATTTTGTAAGTTCAACAAACAGTAGGCCTCAAATGCTTGCAGAGCATTTTTCCCCACCTTTGATAGGCACAGTTGGAGGGCAGGGTTTGCCATTTTAGTTCACTGCATTGTTCTACTGCAGCCACAGCAGAAAAACACACTTCCACTACTTGTTGTATCAGGTTTCCATATAATCTTCTCATTTATACTGAGTGCCTTAAGCTATGTAATTGCTCTCTTTCCTAGTGATGATTTCTTGCCTGTGTCATCTAATAAATTACAATTCTCCATTACTCACAGTTTTTAGGGCTGACCTGCTGTCTTCCCACATTTCACAGTCTATGTGGTAATGCCATCAGTAACCTGTAATCACTGTTAGTCAAGTGTTCAATGACTTGTGAAAAGGAATGTATACAAAGGTGTAAGAATGACGGGAACATAGTAATTGCAGGGGAGGGCCTCTCATGACTTTGATAATAGTAATCATACTGTGGCTACTAATGATCCTGATGTGAAAAGCAACCATGTCAGTAGTCAAGGTGATAGTGGTGGGGTTGGGAGCAGCAGCACTTTGTAGTAATAAAGCTGCAATATACAGCGTTCAGCCTCACTAAATGTCAGTAAACACCTATCTCTATGTAAAGATATAATGGAGTAATGGCATCCTGAGCAGAGAATGAAGTCACACCTTTGTGAGACCCTACCACCTAATTATCTTTGATTCTTGATTCAGGATTGTTGGAACTTTAGTGCTATCCAGTGAATCAGCCTACATTTCCACAAATTTTGAGTGGAACTATTGTAATCAAGAGGGAGCACAATAAAGTAGATTATGACACGCATACATTTGTTCCCAAGGAGAACCTGCTATTTTTTGGTTCCAGCTGACAACCAACTTTTTGGGTTTTGAACCTGTTTGGTCAAAATCCTCTAAATGTTTCAAAATTAGGTGCATATGAGTCCCTCTCTGTCATCCATTTTCAACTAACTTCCAAATCAAGGAACTTTCTTGTATTGCAGCTATATGGTGCAATAAAATATTTTTCTGAAAGCTTTTTAAGCAAGAAATGGGCAATGTAGTGACAGAACCTTGATTCCTATTTGATCAGTACTGCCTAGTATGACAGTTTGATATGAATTTCAGTGTTAAGGAATTTTCCAATCTTTAGGCAACATGCTGAGGCCTTGGAGCCATTGAGAGGCCTACACTAACTGTTAACAGATATACTGTATCTCCTCTAGACAGTGGATGCAGCTGTCTTCCCCATTCAGATAAACAAGGGAACAACCTGATAGTGTTACTATGGCGGCTGAGGTCAGAGAGGTGTTTGTCTTGTCTCTCTGAACGGAGAAGACGTAACTGTAATCTGGTTTGGATAACACTGACCCTGAGCTATGGAGCCTAGAGGGTGTTGAACTGTGGTCTCAGACCTTGTGTATTCATAATTCCCGTGTTTGAATTTGCAGACCAAAAGGCTAATTCAATGCGTTGGATCTGACCTTATTTGGTCATAGGTTCATCATGACCTAATCTGTGAATGTTTAAAGACTATCCCGGAGGACTGAAACTCCAGAATTGAAGGGAACATCAGGACAGAGCATGTACTGATTATTTCTTCATTCTCCTTGGCCAAGTATTATTAAACCAGTTTAAGCATAAGACATATTGGACTCCTGTGTACTTCCTCCTTTTGATGTGTGGCCAAAAAGATAAAATCCACAACATTCGGGTGCCTCCATTTGTAACTGGACACAAAATGGCGCCACCTGGTCACAGTCCTTCTCATGTTACAGCTAAGCAGTGCACTAAAATATGTTTATGAAAATATTTTAGGTGAGAAATAGGCAATGCAGTGACAGAATATTGATCCAGTTTTGATCAGCGCTGTCTAGTTTGACAATTTGATCTGAGTTTTGTGGCAGTGTGTGTCAGATGCCAATTTCATTGAGTAAATGAAGCACATGAAGACAGTGGGTTTGGTACATTATGTTCATATAGTCCTTTTTAGTCTTCTGACCACTCAAAGCACTTCATACTACATGTCACAGTCACACACTGATGGCAGAGGCTGCCATGCAAGGAGTCAACTGCTCATCAGGAACTAACTAACTCGTCCACGCACATTCACACTCTGATGGCTGTGCCTTTGGGATCAGTTTGGGGTTCGGTATCTTGCCTAAGTATACTTCAATATGTGGACCAAGGGAGCCAGGGATTGAACCGCTGAACTCTACTGCTCTCCTAGACAAAAATGCAAAGCCTTTACTTAAAAGTGAAATGGGATTTAGGCTAATTTCTCATCTGTCGGACGTAGCCATAAAAAAATATACACATCAAGAGACTTCTTCTAACAGCCATGTGGTCTAGAGGAGTTTGTCACGTGACTAGGACATTCAGGGTTTAAAACCAGCGGGGAGCTTTTGTGCATTTCATCCCCTCCTTTCTCCTCCTATAATTGATTTCACTACTATCCTTTAAAGACAAAATAAAAAGCCAGAGGCCTTTCAAGAACTATCCTTTGTGAATCACTCTATAGAGGGCACTTTTGCAACAGAAGAGGTTTACTTTAACTCTGCTATCTTTACCTTTTGCCGTTTTCTCTAGGCATCTATCTTGGGCCTTTATTTTGCAATTCAGCACTTCAACTCCTCATGCAGCAATATCGCACTCAAGCTGAGAAACCGACAAATGAAGCTCTCTGCAGGATAAGTCATTTGCGGCTTCCAGTGTGCAGCATGAAAATGAATATGAATGGTGTTTGCAGAGAGAACAGGACTGATCAGCAGGAGCACATCAGATCAGCACCACTGCTGTGTGACAGGTGGATTATAGTCAGTATTGATGATTCTACTTTTATGGTTATTTGGGTTAATGGGCAGGGGAATATGCTTGGGCACTCTTTGAATGCTTTGACACATGATCATGGTCTACAGCATTTTAAAGTGACGGCTTCAACATTGGCAAAGTCATAAAAGTAGGCCTTAACTCTCTGCTCAAGGCTAAATGATGAGTCATCATAATGTGCGGCTGTCATTGGGGCTTTTGGGTCTGTGTTAAAAGCTTTGTCTGTGACCGAAGGTGTCATTATGTATTATTCACCTACACCTGTCGAGGAATTCATATTCAGCTGCTGTGTCACATTAACAGGTTAATGTTTTTACACTGCCAGCACCTCTGTGTGACGGCAGGATTTGCTTTGGGGTACTTTCTGTGTCGGTGTGTGTGCATGTGTCTGTAATCTTGCAGGCACCCTGTGGTGACAGTATGTGAAAGGTAAATGAGTAGTTGCCTGGCTTGAATGTCAGCCCTCACCTTTATCTGTGTGCCTTACAGAGAGTCAGAGTCATGTGTCGCCCATGCCAATGAGGGAGTTTAGTCTCACTAACACACAACTTTGTACTTCTGTAAACTTGTGAGGACCCTGTTTGATATCATGCATTTCCTCGAAGAAGACTCCAAGATAGTAAACGGGAATATAAACTATTAGGCTTTAAAGGACCAGTGTTTAAAGATTTAGTGGCATCTAGCGGTGAGCTTGCAGACTCCATAGAAGAAGACCCGCGCTCTCTGTAGATATAAACGGCTCATTCTAAGCTAAAAAATATTCTTATTTTCAAATGATTATGCACAAATGAAAACATACTTATAAATATTATCTGTGTTGGGGAACATTACTTTTGGTTATATTGTTCTGACAATATGACAGCAACAGGGCAGTCATGTTACACAGCTCAGCTCCCTCTATGAAAACAATGAAAAAAGGGCTTGTTTAGTCTACATTACACTGTGTTTCATAATGCATTAAAGCAGTTAGCTTCTTAAAACACATGCCTACATACAAACTATAAAAGTATACAGGTTTTTCAAATCACTTCGACTCCTTTACTCTGTTATAAGGACGGAGAAGTTTTTCAAAACATGTGACAGATAGTTGATTCATCTTACAGGACCTCCAAGGCTAAAAACCTTTTCCACGTGCACACTGGTCTGGATGGTCTTGATGAGCTCAAGACCCAACTTGAGATGCTTCATGATTTCAGTGTCTGCCTAGACCACAGGCTGTGTCTCTTCTCTGCAGAGCCCTGCATGGGTCCACACCTTGCAGTTATCTCTGAGACAAATTCAGACTGGCCCAGAACCATTAATAGAAGTTACCATCATCTGCACCTGTGTGTTCTCAATTTGGCGGAGGACCGGTGCCCCTGCAGCAGATGATGTGTTTCCTCAGCGACGCTGTCCCTAGCTTGCATATTGAATGTTTAGAATACTTTAAAAAATTAGCTTTGCAAATGATTTATCAGGAAGGAAATGCATTCAACATGTTTGTTAGAGTTCAAGGATGCACACAATGCCTTTTGGTGAGTAACAACGAGTGCTTAAAGAAAGCATTTTCGTTTTGCCTTTGCAGTAACTTATCAGAGCTCTAATACAGCCATCAGTCCACTGTGAGTCTGATGTGAATAAGATAAAATTACAGTAATGCCAGAGTACTTTGATTGTTTCCTGTCCATCTCTTCTTCAGGCCATTAGTTGACTAGTAGCTGCATGTTATGATATTAATTTTATTATTTAAAAATATATTTTGGGACACGAAATGAGCTGCCTTTTAAATGCTAATGTAAAGAAGAGTATTAACTCTGAATATGCTGGAAAAACCAACGACACTGAACATTTTGTTAATTTATTTCAACGGAGTATAACCTTGTTGTTCAAAACACAGGAATAAATAACTTCCAGTGTCACCAAAACAAATAATTGCAGACTTATCAACACGATGAATGATGCATACTTACAGAATTAACTCACTAAGTTACAAACTCGCTCCTCAGCCGCTTCACACCGCCTGTCTTTCTTTCTAGAGGAAGAAAGTAGTTCCTACATGAAACTGCTCATAACAGGGTCTGTGAATTATCTTGAGTAACCAGGTCAGGCTTTCTGGAAAGAGACGTTGCTGTTGAGTTTTTCAAAGGCATTTTTTGGCACATAAACCGTCACAAGCCGAGGGCTATTAAGTCCCATTATATTAAAGAAAAGGCAGACATATCTGTGGCTAATATGTCCAAAACATGGCAACTCACACCAAAACAATCTAAATGAATAAATAGGACCACAGGCTGTAGGAAAAATAAGTATTTTTGATTTTTGGGTGAACCTTCCCTTTAACCTAAAACGAAATCTCATCTTAATAATAAACCCAAGTCTTAAGAATGTCCTCACTCTCAAGGTCTTAAACTTGGTCCTCATTGATGTGAGGTGATGTAGGTGTTATATGATTGTACTCATGTTTTATTACTGGTGCTTTGTTGTTTATTGTATCTTTTATTACAGATATTATATGATGTAAGGTGACCCTGAGTGCAGTGAAAGGCACCATTAAATAAAATGTATCACTGTCATTATTATAAGACAGAGGTACAAGCATACATACCCACAGGCCGCCTCAAATTCTGTGGAAAAGACACGTACTTTACAGGACAGCACACACATACACACACACACACTCCCACAGAAGTTATTTTCTCTGCACAGAGACCTTTACAAGTCTAAACTAAAGAAAATACATTTTTTTCATTCAGCTGCATGTTTTTTCATTTGATGGAAACTGCTTCATCAGAGCAAACAGTGAGGGAGCAACATGGCTGCTGTAAAGCTCCCTGGTGGAAAAAAAAAGACTGACTCCCCTTTGAATCCTGTGCAGCCAGAACACTAAAGAGAATATGAGCTTTTCTTACATGTGTCATTCTATTTGTGTGTGAGTGTGTCTGTATGCTCTTTAGCCAGCCACATCTAGTACAGTGCACCATCTAATGTCATGAACCTGACGTGAAATTGTATTTGATGCCCTGCACGGAGCTATGGAGGCTGGATGCAGCAGGCAGACAGGGGGGGCGGTTTAGCAGAAGCTATTTCAAGCTCATCAAATTTATTCTGCGTTATACTACAGAGGAAGCTGATCTGACAGGTTGGAGACACAGGCAGGCGAGCAAGCGGCAGCCTGGAGTGATGTCTCATGAGTGCACAGACACAGGTAGCCAGGTACAGGAAGACAAACACGCATGGTGATATACTGCCATACAGACAGGCTGAAAGACAAGCAGACAGTGAGACATAATTGCAGAAGCTATTAGACATGATGCTGGTGACTGGGACAGTGCTGTAGCTTGCATTAATGTGCTGTGAAGAAGCTAAAGGAGTCAGCTTGATAACTTAAAATTGCCACACGGAAAATTGGACTCAGTGTGACAGATGAACTACTCTGCTGTCGCCATGGCAAAAATCACATAAAATGTCTGTTGACGCCCAATTCTAGAGTGCTGTTTTATTATTACTTTGTAATGGAAAAAGCAGGTGGAGGCTCAACTAATGCAAGTCCTTCTCCACAAAGTTACGTCCTTCTCATATGACTCTCCTTGCCAATTTCAGGAAATGTTATATGAGTGTGACGAGATCTGCCAAATTGCCAAGGTGAGACCAATGTAACTGTCACACCATCATGTTGTGGTTTACTACTCTCAGATTCACTCAGGTTTTATATTTCCTCGCTGGAACCAGCCTCATGAATTAGCTTAAACTTCTATATGGAAAATTAGCCCAATAACCTCTCTAGGTCTGCTAATATATGGATGCAAAGTGACTGGTAAAATGCTGCCGGGAGTGCTTTGATTAAGTCGGCTATGCTTTAATTAGGGCAAATCCCCCTTACCACACTGGAGTCAAACGGTCTATTACCATGGGATGGAGTACAAGAGAAGTTGCTGCAACGTCCCTTTGTGTTTGATGGCTTTACAGTAATTGTAATTAAAGGTAATCAGTCCACTTGTTCTGCATGGAAAAGTTTCTTATGGCTTAATTGTTGTCAAATGTGGCAGAAATACAAACGCAGAACATTTGTTTGTACTTGAGGACTGTGGATATTTATGCACACTCACACTCTAGAAATAAAGGAGCTAACTACAACCATAAAGGTTTTTTTTTTTTTTTGCTTTTCCCTGTAGTAGGACCTATTTAGTCCCTATTAGAACCTTTTATAAAGGTATACTGAGAACATTTTATATCACAAGGGTTTCATCTAGAACCCACCCAACGACCCATTTATATTATGATACATAAAAACACCTGGTGAAAGAGTTCATCAAAAATTTCAACAATCCTTGATGAATTCTGTCTTCTTAAAAATGGTTCTTTGGATGAAAATGGTCCCCCCCCCCTCTCCACCTTTTGATAACTAATGTAATTTTTTCACTCTCACCATTCACTGCGCCTCCCCTGAAACCTTCGAGTCCCTGGGAGATAGCCCTCCCACTCTGAAAACCTCTGCTTTAGACCAAACAGTGTGATGCAGACTTGGAGTACGAGGCTCTGCATGTGACATGCAAACGTGACTACACAAAAACATAGTTTACAATACAGAGGTTAAACACTCCACAACAGGAAATCTTCAGAATTGTGTGGCAGTTATTCACTACTTTACTTTGTGTTGCTCCGCTTTTGTCCTCGATCAAACGTCAATGCTTCTGCCTAAGACATATGCAGTTCTCCTGAACTGTCTTCAATCATTAGCTAATCAGCTCATAAGACTTCTTCCACACTCTTCTCTCACACAATTTATGCGTTGACTTTCAAAAGCTTACATTTTGATACATTACTGCACCAAACTGCATCTGTCAGGTTAGAAATGTCAACTTATAGAAAGCTACTGGTTGCATGGTGACTAGTGGCACTTTGTGAGTGTTGTGGGAATTACCTTCTGTCATCGATGCTTGTTAATTAAAGTTGTTGATTTCAGTGGACAAGGTGGTAGTTTGCAGTGGAGGCGAGATGGAAAATCTCACCGCAGAAAAAAGGACTGGTTGAGGAGAAAAGGAGGTTTCAGGAAAAATAGATCAGCTTTTACTTTGCCACACCTCGGGGGACAGATTATTTATTTATTTATTTATTATTATTTATTTATTTATTTATATTTATAAGTTATAACATGATCTGCAGCCTTGACATACAGTGGAAACGGGAATTTGGTGCTCACGGAGTTTAAAGTTGAACACCATTATGAGACGAATCACAAATCTTACATGAGAAGTTCATGGATTTTCCTGGTGCGGCCCTCAATCACAGGCTGGCTCCATAAATCAGCACTCAGTCATCAAAACTTTGAGCAACCTTGCACTTGACTTTCCCTAACTTTTTGGCTAAGTATTTTCTTAACTTACAGAAAAAAAACTATTACTGTAAAACTCCATCTGCCTAAGGAGAGTCTTCCCTTCATTACAACTAACCCTCTTATGTGTTTTTGTGTCTGTGTGTGTGTGTGTGTGTCTTACCGGCAGGCTTATTGAACCTGGAGCAGCTCCTCAGGCAGTTCCTCATCTCCAAGGAGACTTTGTCAGTGCGCATGCTTGATGACAGCCAAGACCCGACCCCGCTCCTGAAGGAGATCCGAGATGACAAGACCGCCACTATTATTGTGGATGCCAATGCCACCATGTCACACATCATTCTGGAACGGGTTAGTATTGTTCACACAATAGCCATATTATTTATGCACTGATAAATTGTCTTTATTCCAAGTCTACCACGTTGGCTTTATACTGAGGAAAAAATTCCCAAGATCCACATTTATAATTCTTATACATCTCAGAAAGCAAAAGTAACTGAAAAATGCCGATGGCAAGAAGTGTTCAAGGCTAAAAGTAATTGTATATGTGGAGTAGAAGAAGTTAGACTTCAGCTTCGACCTGAAGAGATAGAGTCTGTATTTCCCACACGGTTCAATGTATATTGTGCAGAACATATAAAAAGGAAAATATCTTTTTCACCGTTATAATAAATTTGCTCCCTTGAGTTGCAAGACAGATTATGTGAAATTTATGCACATTTGGCAGTGGGCACAGCTTTTAAAAAGATAGAGTGACAGAGCCTGAAGTCAAAAACATAGTGTCAAAATAAAAGGCAAATGAACTGAGGCAATCTTATTTAACAAACCTGTTACATCAAATTATATGGATGAGGGCATTAAATCACGTTGTATTCCAATGATTCATCTTCCATAAGTGGGAATTCTGCACAGTTAAGTGGATTAGTGTGAGTAAGAACAGAGTCATAAAATGAAGCAGGTCTTTTGTATACTTACTAATACAGTGCATGTTATGGATTAAAACAAGCTCTACTGTATGTCAGAGCAGCAAATAAGTGGACTGTTTCTTTGATGTCCTTATCCGTCCATCTGTTGGTTTCCTCTCCAAAAACACATTTTACATAAAAATGTAGCTATCAATATAACATGCAAAGTTCACTGAGTTTGAAAAACAACTTGCTGACAGCTATTTCTCTCAGTTCCATAACAATATGACCTTTACGTGTTTTCTCTGCTAATGGCACATACCAATAATTAACGTCTCAGAACATTATTAAGACCTTGGATACTTTGACTCCAACATAATGCCAGAGCTTCTCCTGATTGGAGACTCATGTTTGCAAAGAGCCTTGATGGCATCAATAAAGGTGATTGTGGGAGCAGAGGAAGCGAGGGTGTTTGGCAGCAGCATATGGCCTCTTAGTAATTAATACACACCTCATTATTTCTAGAAGACGATGGATGGATGGTGAGAGTGGAGGCGACAATAACTGGAGACAGAAGGGGGTGGGGGTGTTGGGAGGAGAGGGAAGGACAGGGAGAGACGCTTCTCTTTGCTTTCCACCTCCTCTTCCTCCCTCATTCTCTCCATTAAAGTCTCTGTCTCACAGTAGTCTCAATCTCTCACCTCAATCAAGTGTTCATGCTGCCATCAATGGTCATCCAGTCACCATGGCAACCTTGGCAACCCTGGGCCACAGAGCAGCGGGAGCCCGCAGTGGGATGTCTCTCTTTTTCTCTCTTTGTCTGCGCAGTTGCTCCCTTATTTCTCGCGCTCTGTTCTCTGCCCGAATGCTGAGAAGACGATTTCACTTTGTTTCTTCACACCTCCCTCCCTGTGTGGTCTTGTGTACCCATCCCTCTATCTCTCACTCTTTTGTCTCCTTTATGTGTCACGCTGTCTGTCTTTCTCTGTCTGTCAAGAGACAATCCTGCAGCAGGGTGGTGGAAAAGTTGGCATTGCCATCTCTCATGCGGAGTGCCGTGTTGCCAAACATATCAAAGCAGTGCGCCGGCATATTTGCCAGTCTCAGATGATGATAAGCGCGGCCGACGCGTCTAAAGGGACGGAATCGTCCTTTGTCATGCGAGACATTCCCCCTTATTTGTCTGTTTACATCTTACATCAAACCCTCATCAGACAAAGGTCTCACTCTCTGAGGTTTTAGCATTCAGAAGGGTTTAGGTCAGCAGTGTTAGCATTCTGAATGTAATCTTGTTCAGTCAGGCCTCCACTGTTGTGGGCAGCTGTTCAGAAGCAGAGTGGGATAGATAGTGAGCCCAGTATATCGGGGCAGTGCAAACCCTGTGCACTCTGACCAAGAGCTGCGCTAGAACAACAAGGAGATCAAAAAGTGGGGGAACAAGGCAGGGAAGCTCATTTTGAATGCAGTGAAAGAAGACCAGAAGGATAGTTTTCATCAGCTGCTTGTTATGGTTGTCTTGTGTCTTCTGAATGGGGTGTGGGCAGCAACCGAAGGCGATTTAGGTTGTAATGTCAGTTTCTGTTTGGTAGTAAAAGGACAGGTCATGCAAGGAACAGATGCAGTGTTTTGAGTTATTACATTCTGTGTGAAGGTACTTTTTCAGAAAAAATCTCAACCACAGAACAAAAAGGATGGAGTACACTGCTTAGTAGTTCACAGCCTTTAAAGGAGAAATATGTAAGATTTATTTGACTAAATCACAAAATGATGTGATGATATATAACAACACTACAGCCAGCAAGGCAAGTTCTCCTTTGAAATTTACATCCTGGTCCACTGTTTCTTTGCCTGTTCTTGTTTATTAGACCTAAAATTAATGCTGAATGTTTGCTAAATTAGTAAGTGTCTGTTTAGTTGTAAGAAATCATAGGAAAACAGCTAAATTGAGTAATTTGTTAATGGACTCTCAGGATAACAGGTCTAGCTTCAGACCATAAAGACTATTAAATAGTGATTGAACCTATCTAATATTCTGTCACAAACAACCCACTATTTGGGCTGTGGTACCCATATTTGAACACTATGGTCTTACATTTTCAACTTTTCAACACTACTGTGTACCCTTTGGCCTAAATGAAGATCTGTATTCATCATGTTTCTTCAAATTTGTCAAACTTAATGGATGATTGCACCTTTACTTTTTCTACTTTTATCATTGTAAGTATAAGAGAGGTCTTTGTTCCTCTGTTCTCTTGTTTCTGACGTGGTGTTAAGCATGTGCCACTTGGATGCTGACTAAAGCACCTCCCACCCTTGGATTCATTATCCAGTAGATTTGAATCCTTGATCAACCGATCACACCTATCTTGAGTGTCAAAGAGAAGAAAAATCTTCCTGTTGCAGAAGCAATTCCTAAACTAATGTCTATGTCAGACCTTATACTGTATCTCATCTCAACTTAGGAAATCCCAAAAATAACTGTAATTTGATTCTTCAATTCCTGTCATGTGTTTAGAAAATACATGAGACTGTTTGTATCCTTGACAACAGCTATCTTACTTCACTTATCTCTGGGTAGTTAGCGTGGTGTAATGGACAAGAAAAGACAGGCATTCAATTTTAGCTTCAATGAGCCAGAGGCCTTAATTGTGTTGATGGAGAAGAAATCTTTCTTTTTGGGGTTTGAGATGCCTTTTAATTATAATATTTCAGTGTTCCTGTTATTCCCCATCTTCATTGTCATTTCTATACAGACCTAACAACAATAGTGTTGCTATTTTGGCAGGTATTTTGAATTTAGGACATGATCTGTGGTATCCTAATTTAGAACTCCTAACTTAGGAAATCCTCAGGTTAGGACAAACCTGCTATTGCTAAATTTCTATCCTAAGATAGATATTTTCCTAAAGTCAGTTAGGACAAAGATGTTCTCCTAAACTGAAATAAGATAGGAAGTCAGACTTATGTTTCTGTAATGAGGCCCGTCGTCTAAGGTGGCTAATACTGTATGTTGTTTGCCCCATGTCTTTGTACACTTTGACTCTGATGAGGACACATTAGTGCCGAAACAGTAGTCTGTTTGCACAATCAACAGCTGTGAGCTAATAAGTATGCTCCAGTCCATTTTGCTCTTTGGAAGTTTGATGTCCTCGAGCTGAGATGCACTTGATTCAGGTGCATTTTGCTGGAAGATGTGTGAAGAACCCTGTTTCAACTAAGAATCTCAACCAACTTGTGCCATTAGCTAGCTTTACTTACTGTGTGTAAAGTCCAGGACAGGTGCTAACAAACAGCCTCCCTGAGGCATAATAATAATAACCTCACACAGTCACCACGCTTATAGTGGTTCCAGAGTAATAGCCTGCTAAATGTACTCAAAGGAGGAAGCTTTATAAAGACATCTTTCGAGGTCATTTAGAGTTTAATAATGAAAGTTTTATTTGGATGTTTTTGCTATAATAATTGGTGCCTTTCTACTTCTTACTCCTTTATTATTCATGCTGCTGCAGAACACTTGAGCTGAATATTCAATAACTGAGTGACATACACACACAAATACCCACACAGATGTAACATTATTTTCTAGATATGACAGCTAAATGACTGTTATTAAACTCTTTCTGATGATACACAACCTTAGATGTTAGTGTTGAAGCTATTAATTATGGAAATAAATTTCCGTACATCCAGGTGTGGGAAACGTACTCTCTGAGCAGCGTCTCAGAAGGGCCATAAGGGTTCATTCCTGCTGAGGAGGAATTTCCATTAAATTATGATTATGAAAAAAAGTTCTTGTGAAAAGAGGACGTTCTTTGAAACTGTTTGGTGTGATATATATATATATATACACACACACATACATACTTGATATTTATTGATTTTAATCATAATGTGCATTGCAGCGTGATTAACCAGAAGCTTCATGATTGTCTTTTTTGCTAATGACTTTAATGAAATGAACCTATGAAAAGTTTGCCCTGTCCTTCACAACTGCTCCTCACTGTGACTTTGATTTAATCAAATTGTACGACAGAGTGACGAGCAGCATACTAATGCACCTCAGAAATTAATTGCTCCATTGAGGGCCACCGTCAGATAAGAATGTGTCTCGTCTTATCAAGATGTGGATTTGATCTGTCTGCTGCGGAGTGGAGTTACACTGAATCACTGACCTCTCAACTTCTCTCCCCGACCCTCTCTTCTCGACTCTCTCTGCTCTCTGTTTTGTTCTCCCACCTACCTCCTCTCTATCTCTGACCTCCATCTTAACATCTTTTTGTTCGGATTTCTGTTTTGTACCTTTCTTCTCTTACGTTTCTCTTTATCTCTCCCCTCCTGCCCCTCTTGTCTTTCGCTCTGCAGGCATCAGAGCTGGGAATGCTGTCAGTCTACTACACTTACATCTTCACCTCTCTGGTAAGTGAATGGGAAATGGTGTGGGCATTTAGAGGCAATGTAGATTTCACACCTACAGGAGCACATCAGTACTCTAATGCTGTGCTGCTGTAGTGTATTAAAATAGCACACTTTAATTGCTACTCTTCACTTGAATGAGTGATTGAATGGATAAAGTTAAGCAGACAGGAGCTAAGACAGACGAATTATAGCATAGCTTCATTATATCATAGTCGATTTTCTCCCTCACTGCATGTGACTGAAGATTAGAGACATGCTCAGTGTCGAGTCTGTACTGGCTCCAGTCGCTGCTTGTTTGCCCTCGATGGTTCAAGCGTACTTCTGGACCAAACAAATAAATAATAATAATTATTATAATTGCTACTAGTGCTATTATTGTTGTTGCTGCTTTTTTCTTACAATGATGATCGTGGAAGGCTGCCAAGCTCTCACTGAATGAGCCATGAAGTCATCGCCTTTAGTCAACATTCATTTCAGTCAGTGAATGAGTCAAGGAGGAGTTACACACATCCATCCTTTACAACTCTCTCTTTCTCTTTCTTTCTCACTTTTTTATGTGTTTATATCTGTCTGTTTTTAATGAAGTCGACGTACATTATTTAAATATATGTTGCAGGGGATTTACTCAGCAGCTGCAAACTAAGCCTATGTACTGTATACCGTTTCATTCTTAATTGGTTCTCATTGCTCAGTTAATGAGCATAGAGCGCACCACATGTTGTTTAGTTTTGTGATCAGTTTCTTGAAACTCACATTTGGGGAAATTATTATCAGCTCTGTAATGTCTTTTCAACTATTCATGCCCATAAACTGTTTTACACTGATTTCATCACATTGCATTACATATTGTGGAGTGCACTGTTCTTTAAAGCTGCTTGTTAAGTGTAGTAGCTTAAACATAATGTAGGTTCATCTTACTTTATTTCTACTGGTAGGCAGATTTGATTTGCAGTAGAAGGCAAGGCATCCATCTTGACACACAGGGCACAAAATGAGCACCAGTCACCAGCCAGTTTCAGGTAAAATATGCAAGTGGCATCCCTCACCAGCCAAAAAACAATGGTAATCTCTTGAGTGTCTGGTAAAATTTGAACATTCACTAGCCACATGCCAAAATTACTCAAAGGACACTTTGTAAAGGACACTTCATACTGGATGTTGCATATTGTTTACGGTGACAGTGTCCTCAAAAGAGGTGACGGAGCAGATAGAGAAAGAGCTGAGAGAGGCAGATGAAGAAAGTGCTTCTTTGCAAAGTTGCTTTCAAAGCAGTAGCAGGGCAACAGCTGAATCATTATAACTGAAATATCTAACAGCCACTTTTTAAACCCTTCATCTCAGTGGGTATAGACAAATGTTACCTCTGCAGCTTTGGTTTAAGTTTAAAGTGTTTTTATGGAAAAAGCTATCATTTAGTTCAACTAGAAGAGGTCACTCAGTAGAGTGCAGATCCTTGCCAGGCAACAGATGGTCGGGCACTTACTGCAGTGCTACCACAACTGCCAGATGAAACCAGCGGAGATTTGCATACTTCTGCCAACATTACCTTGACTCCCACGTACGTTGTCTATAGCTCAAAAGATTTCATTCTGAAGCAGTTGTTGATCAGTTGCCGCCCCTAGCGGCTGGTCGAGAGGAGTTAAAAGTCAGCTGTAATTTCCAGTGAGAAACATACTGTCTTCACCTCATCATTTTATCCTATTAGATATTTGTGTGCAAGTCCAAGTGGGCGCTTGTACAAGTTTGACGAAATTCCCACCAAGTGTTTATGAGAAAATCACACTTGCAAGAATGGGACGGACATTAGGGTCACAATGACCTTGACCTTTGATCTTTAACCACAAAAAATCACGTCTGTTCATCCTTGAGTCCAAGTGGTCATTTGCGTCAAGTTTGAACAAATTCCCTCATAGCGTAATGCCTCAGGCTGCAGCTGTCACTGGCACAGAGACATAAAAATGGTTTATTGAGGTGTTTCAAGAATCTGGTCCAGCAGTATGACAGATTAGCTGTGGATTACCTTCAGGTCCACTGATCATGCGCGCATGCGTGAAAATAAATGCTTAATAGCACATTTTGTAAAGTTAGAGGGTTTAAATATATTTTTATGTGATCTGCTGAAGTGATAGACCCATTAATTGGTTGGTCTGAGACGGTTAGGAGTCAGTCGATGTCTGTGCTCACCAGGCTGATAAATAAAAGATGTCTACAGACACATCTGCAGGCAGTCTTGTCACTGTGACTGCTGTCGAATGTTGCTACCACTCCACAAGTAGTTTGGGCAGGTTTGGGAAGGTGGAGAAAAAGTTACTTTTGAGCCCTGTAATATAACTCTCATGCATCCTGCAAATGCTTACCTAAATGTCCTCAGTAACCATCATCTTTTCTAAATGTTAAGACATGTTTCCCACAGCCAGTCTAATCTATCCATTACCATCCATTACAGGCTAGTGTATAATACATAATCTACAGCATAGCTCGATGTATTTTTCGAATAATCATCAATTAATAAAAACTCCATGTAAAACAACATGTTACTGACTAAGAACCATTTATATTAGATTATAATGTGAGTAACATGAATTTTCTTTGTTTTGATGTTGGTTTTAAATAATTGCCATCATCAGGCTTGCTCTCTGAATGTCGGCATCACCCACTGACAAACCCATATTGGTTGACCTCTAAACTATAGTGCGAACACTCTTCTCCTTATTTGAAATGAGTCACTGCTCCTCAAAATGTCTGTGCACATCCCTGCTGAAAATTAAAAGGATTGATCCCAAATTTGAGAGTAATGGTGTTTAGGCGCAGAGAGGCTAAGGGATCCGTGAGAGTTATTGTAAGATCATAAAGATAGCGGCTTGTAGAAAATTTGATGCCATAGTAAACTTACCAGATAGCCTCTCCCTAATGGAAATTAATGAGGTTCGAAACACTTTGCTCTAATAGCGCTGTAGAGATGATTCATATCAAGCTGATTTATGACTCATTAAGAGTGGGCTGCCGCCATCTTCATGTTTTCCCCCACAGCCCTTGACATAGTCACATCTGCTATTGTAGCTATCTGCTCCTTTACTTTAACCTGTTTGTCTTTGCTTTGCTTTGTGTCTACACCTAAATAAGCCTCCTCATCACTCTCCTCTGGTGTTGCTGTGCAGGTCTGCTGGAGGGCACAGCGATTCAAGGGAGATACTAAATTATGACCCCAACTCCCCCTCCCGCTACCATCACCACTATTTTCTTAAAATCCAACCATAGCTCAGTGACGGCATCGTTAATAGCTTCGGCTAACATCATTAAAATGGTCAGCGGCGTGCCCCTGGCAGCCTTGGACATAATGCAGAAGCTGTGAGAGGAAGAATAGTCGCGCTGCTGTCTCCTTAGTTGTCGCAATAAGTGATTCATCCTATTTATTGTGTTTTTAAATGGCTCTGCTGCTTGTGGACCATGCTCGCCACATACACATATGCATAAATACACCCTGACACAAAAGAAGTAAGTTTCATTATGTTCTCTCACAGTTCAGTTCATTGTTCACCCATTTTCCAAAGTCACTGTGATAGTACATCTCTGAAATGGCAATGGCAATAATACATTGAATGCTCGGGTCACTTTTTGATCCTCTTATTAAAGTCCACTATGCCATTTTACGAGACCAGAGAAATGGCAGCACTGGTCATTTGTTCAAAGAGCTTAAAATAACATTCAGTGCCGAAGGAGGATGTAATGTGATGTTCTCATAGCGCAGAGAAAAGTAAAGGTATGTAGGTCAGGGTGCTGAGTGGGCGTTCACAGTGTGATTTTGACACTGTGAGTTTACTTGAGAGTAGAGTTCACATCTAAGTCTAACTAGGTTTCCTTTAACTATAATACTGATCATCCCAAAATCCTCACCTATTTGCCCAACCTCTACCATACCTTAATCACAACTTTCTTTTTGTTCAGCTCTACCTGCTTGGTTACTGCTGGTAAGCCCGTCATTCTCTCATTTCTGTGGGGCATATATGGAGTTTACAATATGAAAACTAGGGCAGATTTACCACCTGAATTTTCTTTTGCAATTTTTGAAACAATGAGTCCCTGATTTCAGACAAAGATGAACAAAAGCATTTATAGCCAGTGACCATCAATTTCGCTGTCTGAAATAGCTTCTAGTACATTTTATCAGATGTAGCTAGCTATTAAGCTAAAATACTAAAAGACTGAGGTTAAAGCTACATGTCCCAGGCAGAAACACTTCATCAGTTTCACATTGAAGACATGGAAACACAGAAACAGCATTTTTCTTGTAGAGTCAGCTCAACACTGCAATCATGCACTAGTTATAAGTATAATAAGGAAAACTTTAAGAATAGACTGTTATTTTGTTCTAACATAACCCTGTTTGGCTGCTTAAGTTAATCACTTAAAAAGCAAGAGGTTGCATATGTGCTAAATTGTTTGTATTTTCAAACAATAGATGTCACTTTGGCAAGAGAAAAAGCTTTAATAGCTGTGTTTGCTGAATTTAACATTATCTCAGGTAAGGTTTGCTGAGGTGTGAACGTCCACAAATCTAATTAAGAGCAGGACACAGCCACTAACATTCGCCTACACTCTGATAGAGTAGAGTCCAGTATTAGCTTCCAGACGGCTTAGAAATACTTCACAGTGGATGTGTTTTTGTGAACAGTGCTTTTTTATTAACATAACCTGTAACCCCACAAAATAATATAGTAATGCAATGCTGCATTGACATTGAAAGTAACACAAGTAAGCTAGTTAACTGGACTCCTAACATTTCTAGCTTATGTTAGAGTATGCAAACTGTCTCATCAGTTCCTTACACCTATGCTGTTGTATCTTTGATTTCAGGAAGGCTAAAACCACCCTCCAGACATGTTATAAACTAATTATCACTCTTACCAAAGACGTGCACACTGCTTCAGCATTTAGATAAATGCAAAACTTGACAGGCTTGCTGTGCCTAGATACACTTTTTAAGTTGTGATTTGACAGTTGCTGTTCAGGGGAGGGGTTTAGCAAATTGTCAATAAAGAGCTGAAGTGAAAAGCTCCTGTTTCAGAGGTAATAAAACCTCATTCAAAGTCCCATTTACACTTTTAACAACACTAATACTAAAAATCCAGCCTTGCCACAGCCCGGACATGACGTCATGACTTTGGTTGGTTCTATAATTGCATTCTATATTTAGCTGTCTAAATATAACCTCAGAGGCAGCAGATCAGAAAAAGAAGGGACCTTTTCCTTCTTTGGAAAGCTTATATAGAGGCTTCTTTTTGAGTGCACTGACAATTACCTGTTTTTTCATTTAGGACTTGTTGGATTTCATTCAAGTTTGGGGTCTAATTTGATTGAAGTAATTTTTTTTTTCCAAAAATCTCAACACATTTCCTTTGCCTCCAGGCTGAGAGGCCTCTTTCTGGTAGACTGATTCTCAAGCCACAGACATACAGGGCGCTAGATGGATGATAAAGATGATTGTACAGTCACTAATCTTTCTGTGTGTGTGTGTGTCGGTTCATAGGTGTGTGCATGCATGTGTGCACTCTTATTGGTAACAGCTGTTCCAGCAGAGATATTTCCATTATCTCAGCAAGCAAATAACATTTCTGAAGTCTATTTAGAGGTTACCCTTATCACCTACTCCCTCACCTTTCACCCTGAAAAAGCTTTTACAGTAGGCGACCTGTGACCAGATACATTTACTGCTTCTTAACAGCATTTTTTGAACATGATTACTTAAAGTTTAAAGAAAAACACGGTGTGGCGAAAAGAAACAGCACTCTTCTAAAGAAATGTGGATTTAAGTATGTCTGTGATGTGCACATGAATGCAGATACAGTGTGTGAAATGAGCAACTAAGTGTTTATCTTGCTTTTGAAATACAAACCCTTATATTAAAGAAAGGCTGCAATAATTTGATGTAATTGCCTGATGTGTTTTCTCAGTGCGGCATGTGTCAGAGCCTGTGCCGAGGGTCTTCTGTAAGAAGACTGTTCGTGCCTTGACATCAGTTTGACTTTATTAAGCTTCACACAGTTTCTGTATGGAGGCAGATTTCCAATGCCGTGGAGAATTGAAGTGTTTTTCAGGTAGCAGCCTGTTTTTTCAGGAGAGTAATCACAAGGTTTCCTCCCACAACACTTGCTTTAATTATTTAGTATTTTTCTACAGCAGTTTAGTGTTAAACTAGATGAGTTTCTCGTACTTTTAATGTATAGTAGGCAGTGTTAATATACTACATGCACATATATGTAGAAGAGGGTTACATAAAGCTCAGAGGTGTGAGTTTGTACTCTTCACTCTACTGTCTCTGGGAACATTTTCAGATTTATTTGCCAGTACCACCAAGTTCATAGCTTATGATGTTTTCCTGTTAGCTTACATAAATCTAAATCCTGCTGTCTGTAATTTAAAGTTTGCCTCCCACTGCCTCTCGTTAACTAGAATAGACACAGATTTGGTACCAGCATGCAGATAATTCATTTGCAGATATGTCTGTTATCACTTAAGGACTGCTATTTCTAACAATTTACATAAGCCTGTGTGGGCAGGAGGATTGACCTCTTGATGGCACCTAATTAAACCTATACAGGTAATAAAAGCTACATTTTCAGGTTTGGATTAGAGTCACTGACCATCTGCAAACCACAATGTGCCCTTAGTGGGAACATTCACAGTTTATCCTGATCAGAGGAGAATCTAATCCATCTAAATTGCTGTCAGGAGTTTTCAGTTTGGCTATGGTTATAATTACATGTTGGAAGAAGTTAACCGGAGGGTTTGTGTTAATTTAGGGAAAAGTAGATGTTGTGTTTAATGCTAATTATGGATCAGATTCCACTAGCATGCATGATAAGGTTGCTAAACTGACCTCACAACCTTGTTCGTGAGTATTTTGAAGAAGCGATGAATTCAGATTAAAGAGGTACTGCACACTTCAACTTGTTTTTTGAGCTGTAAACTAAATTCATGTTATATAGATGTACTGTGATAAAACACATCAATGCTGGTATGCTCTCCCTGTGTATGTGTAACATGTGTGTTAGGTCAGTTCTTCAGTCAATACCCCTGACCATGGTGCTGGCTTAGAACTGGAGTTGGTCCCCAGGCGCTGCACAGCGGCTGCCCACTGCTTCTACTTGGATGGGTTAAATGCAGAAACTAAATCTGACCATATAGTTGTCTTTGTAGGGTTGTATATGTGACCTTTAATACTGATATTTCTTAATAAATTATTATTTTTTTTAAAACATGGAAACATGGGTTGAAAATGGCTCAACACCACTCACTGTTTTAAATCACCCTGAAACTGGCAAGGTTAATGCTGATATGGAGTTGACTGCTTGGGACTGCTCTACATCATGAGATTTATGTTTTTAAAAAATAATATCAACACCCTCTACCCACCAGCCCCCGCTCTTGAGTGGGTGTCTGTGAAACAGCACTCATTTTCAAACATATGCTGATCGAGACTCATCGTTCTCAGTGACTTACACATTTTTTTCTAGTCCTCTACTTAGTATTTTTACATTTTTGCACCTTTGACGGCTGTAGACGCTCCAAGGGATTACATTTTTTCCATTGATGATGATCCCATGATAAACAGCAGGACCACGGCTCTGGACTGACACCTCACTGCAGACACACATGCACCAGAGAGCCTATCAGTGTCTCTGAGCTGCTAGCATTAGCTCAGCTAGTACAACACAGGTAGAAGACAGAAACTTTTTCAAAAAGGGCCACAAATGTGCTTCTAGTGACTGTCAAAGCTCCAGCAGACGCCATGTTTACAGTGTCTCTCCACAGACATGCAAAGTTTGGCAGCAGCTGCCCATGGTTGGTTAGCTCTGACTGCTAACTGTTAATGCTACATTGGTCAGAGTTGTAACTTCGAGGCTACGTCCCATAAAGTAGTTGTCCTGTTCAAAATATCTATAATGTTCTACTAGAATAAATAAAACATAGGTTACTGAAGTAAGTCACTGTATATAAGACTCTGCTAAATGGTTTGATGTACTTTACATGCTAGTGTTGCTTTATCTTGTTTAAATGAGCAGTGGTGAAACTATACGCCAACAACTGACATAACTGAGCTGGGGCAGTCAAGACGTAAATATTGTGTTAACACCAAACATCTGCTGATAATTGAGTTGGACCTTTTTATGAGCTCTGCACATATTGTCACTTTGTTGTTGAATGTCTTTAGTGAAATGGCTTCACGTCTCTCTGATTCAATTGTTGTAACATTAAAGAATGCTACATTAATGAATTGTGCGAATAAAGGTTGTTGAAATATCCCTCATCCTGATTGAAACAACTAAAGAATCTGAGAAGAAAGTGTTATGTCTCCACGCCGATGACTGCCACGGCTGCAGACACTATGTTTTCAGGTTATCTGTCCATTTCTTTCTCGTGAACATGATATTTCAGGAATGCTTGTCTAGAATTTGACCTCATAATGCATGCTTTTTAGCCATAACGCAAGAATTCATATGCCAGTTATGACAAAGGTTCATACAAACATCTACTAGGATAAAATGATGAAGTGATTTTATATCCAAAAGGTCAAGGGTGAATTACATTGTGACATCAGAATGTTATGGAAAAATACTTTTCTGGCCATTCATCACCATAACTCAGGGACAGAAGGAGAGATTCAGATACTGAATTGGTGACTCTAATCTTGCACTGTCCACCTTGAAACTGTGCTAACTATATAGATCTCCTGTGCTGGTGGGTTGAACATGTGTGTGATGCATCCAGGTTTTAGAATTTGTAGGTTGTTCGAAGCAACATCCATATTTGAAGCATTGTAGGCCACCACAAGCTCTTTCGCGTTGCTCATTCTGATTGTCGTTGCACCATGTGATGAAGGTTGTTGTACTCCGCTGTAAAAATGTTGACACATCATTTTAATGAAAACATTCATTTGTAAAATTAACACCTTTTATTATAAGTCCTCACTACATATAATGTGGATAGACATGGATGTAAGCTTGACTGATTGGTGGAGGCATAAAGCCATTAGTCATTCATTCTGTTTTTTAAATGACAATATAAACACAGTGACATCTCATCCCTCTCTGTCAGTTTATTACCCTGAAGAAAAAATATGTAAGATTTAATATAATTAAAACACTTTGGCAAAAAGAGTAGAAACAGGCATGCTGTCTTATTTATAATGCATTAGAAATACATAACAGTGTACCTTTTTAAATAATTTCTGAATAATTTAAGCTGTTACTGGTAACACTCAATCATGCAGCATTATTAAAATGGATGAAAAATCTGAATCTCTTCAGAGAGGCATATAAGATTAATTATGTGTGTATTAACATATGATAATGTACTCATGATTCACTTATGAATCAAAAAGAAACTTCTAGCTAATGTAATTGCTTGTGTTGTACAACTCCATTGCAATTCGTGATCTGAATCTATTGCTATGAAACTCTACAATTACCTTATAGTTTTTAAGTCTTATAAACATTAATTTATCTTATATACTTCATCTGTTCTGCATCTTTCCACTCCTCCCTCACTCCCTTCTTCCCTCTCTTGTCTCCCCCTATTTTCTCCAACCGATCCCTCCCTCTGTCTGTGTCCTCTGCTGACACTTCATTTATCTCTGGTCCTGACATCCCTGACTAACGATCTGCCAGACTGCTCCCCTGCCTAATCTGTTTCCCCTGAATCATCTCAAGACGCTCGTCAACGTCCTCACGCAGCTACCCGTCTCGAGTCAGGGTTTTTGTCATGCCCACTTATGGATCTGACTGCTTTCAGTCTTCATTTTGGTTCTATTTGTTTGTTCTGTTCCGTGTTGATGTTATTAATCTGGTGTGAGAAATTAGGGGAGGAAGAAGAGGTAGCGGCGCTCCTTTTCTCCCATCATAACTGAACAGAAGCACTGCACTGCGTTCTAGTTTCAAACTGTGTAATACACAATTTGAGTACGCTGTAGCTATAAGAGTTGTTAACATCTCTTCTCTCATGCTCCCTGTATCTTATACATGTGGTGTGGGTGTGTTTGCATTTGTTTCTTATACATAACAGTCCATTTATAACTAAGGTCTCTATGGAGAAGATGGATGTGAAAGAACGACCATTTATTGACCATCATTAGAGCTAATGATCTTCAGTAGACGCTGCCTGGGGTGAAGAGAGATGATTCTTTTTTTTTATTTTTTGTTTGGCTGTTCCTTCATTAAAAGCCGTACGTTTCAGATAGTTGAACCTAGCAACGGTCTCTGTCACAGGCTTCATGTGTTCCTCGCTACATTAATTCTGCTGTGTGATTTCTCAGGCACTAGTCCTGGGTAATATAATGCTTAATCTAGAAACAAGCATTCCCCTTAGTTGATGGTGCTGATCAGAATTAGACACGCAGGTGATTGGGAGGAGAAGGAGCACACAGGCATCGCTCAGATTGTATCAAACATTGTTACTTTTATTCAACGCAATAAAGCTCTCAGCGCCAGTTTATTTTCCTCTCTCCCCATTAAGTCCACTTAATGCTAAGTGTTAATATCCTGGGCCTTAATTGTAAGATCTAATAGAAATCTTGGCCCTTGGGTCAAAAACAGAGAGATTAAAACAGAACAAAAAAATGCTTCATGGAAGAGCAGGGAAACCCAACGGCTCCACAGGGCTTTTACAGCTTCACTCTGTTAACTTTGTTTTTGGGAATGTGAGCAGCCAACATCAAGCAGCTTCATCGGCTTACACTTAAAGGGATAGTTAGGATTTTTTTGAGAAGCAGTGTACTGCTGAGGTCAGGGTCAACAAAATGTATTTAAGCCATTTTAAGGGTCAGTGTGCATGATTTTCAGGAATTTATTGTCAGAAAATGTCAGAAATTAAATATAATATTCATGAGTATGTTTTCATAAGCATGCATTGTTTTGGTTACCTTACCCATTTATATCCCATATGCCCTACAGAGAATGTGGGTGCAGGTCCTCTTGCATGGAGGTCACCATGTTGCACCTTCATGGCTCTACAGTATTCCAGAACAGACAAACCAGCTTACACCAGGGGTATCCTGCCCCACCCTGTCCCCTGTGCTCCTGGCGCACAGTGGAGTACACCTATCAGCTGTACACAAGTGCCTGGATTAATTCATGGGTATGTTTTAGGCCAAACATGCAATAAACCAATCATAAAGTCAGCTCTTATCCCCTTTAAGAAGCAGGTCCACCACAAGTGTTGGTAGCATGATGACAGATTTACCCAGAAGAAACAAAGAGAAAAGACTTTCAAGAGACCAATCTCCTTGTTTCGAGAAGTGAAAGTGCAAGAGCCGCAGTATATGGAGAGAGCAGGGCGTCTCTAAAGCAGGTTTCATGTATAAATAATTTACTTTACATTAATGCCTGCAAAAAGTAATACAATAAATGAACTGTAAATGTCATGAAGATGTGTAATTGGTTAACATTTTACACTGAAGCACCTTGAAACTCTGTTGTATATTATGATTTGATATTATCATTATTATTCAGCTCCTCTGGCTGAGGAGTCAGGGAGAGAGATGGTGTGGTCGAGATGAGAGGCAAGCCGACCCAGACTGGCCGTGATTTGTCTGAGCAGCTGAAGCCACATCTCAATCTGGCTGAACACCCACCTGAACCAGATTGAGATGCAGCTTTGTGGCAGCCTTCTCCTCTTTCTTATTATTCTCACCTCCTCCCATCCTCGTTCCTCCATCCCGCTAATACCACTGTGGATGAAGCAAACAGAATCACAAAGTGTTTCTGAAGTTTGATAACCCATGTGCAAAATTATGCGCAGGTTATTCAGCAGGTTTATCCAACCAGCATCAGGCTCTGACAGAAGTACACAGACTTTTTTCTTCCCGGGTCTGGCGGTCTAATGGGCAGATATAATGTCTTGCTCATTTTGTTTGTTTTAGATCATAATTGTTGAATCCTTGTTTTTCTGGATCACAATAAACATGCACACATAAACATTACAGCTGCTCCAGCTGTCATGCTGACTCATTCATTAAAGACAGCTGTGATCCCATCGTGTGCGCACTTTGCAGGTCACGTTTATAATTATAATAATAATTCCTTATTCATTATTAGTGATAATAATTTTAGAGACACATACACGCTGTTTAACATAAATGTTTTGTGATTGTGGCATGTGTGCACGTCAGCTAAACGTGAGACACATGCACATTGTTTACTTTGATATTCACACCATCTTGCTGACAGAAAATATGTTCAAAGGACACTTTACTAATTCACACTCCAGTGCGGGGAAAAAAAACTTACAACTAACATAAATGAAAGGTGTGTGATTGTGGAGACGTGTATGTGTGCATCGGCCAAATGACCTACTGTGCCACAGACTCTGCGCTTTGACAGGGTTTTAGCTGGTCCGAGGCTGGTTTGACTCCAATGTTCCATGCACAAGATACCAAATGTGGTGGCTATAGCTATAGCTATATTTTAGACCTCCCACCAATGGCTGCACAGACTTGGTTCATTTGCTATCTTGCTGATATGGCAAAAATGACTTTATGCTGGGTGTAAAATAGTTCCCACGGTGTTTAAATTCTGCAAACTCACTGCAAGATACTACTAAACAGGTCTATAAAAAAACAAGCCATCTAAAAATATCAGTATCAGTTTGAGTTCATAGTATATTTAGAACATTTTTGCCATGCTGTCAGCTAGCCTTTTCCGATGGGAACTCGCCGTTATATAAGCAAAACATCGCTCTCTCTCGCCTAACCAGACTCCATTGGTGAAATCAATCATTTTACCACACAGAACACAGGAGTTGCTGTTCTACTGCTGCCTCAGTCTGTGTCTTTAGCGTTACAGAGTCAGAGTGCTGTGCATCATTTCAGTAATGTTACTGCATACCTTGGTTGTCAAACTGTCCTCCAACGGTGTCGGATCCTGTGTCCCAGTCTAATAGAGCTGCCAACTGAGCTAACTGGCTCAACTACTGTAACAGCAGTGCACAGTGACTTCAGTGTTACAAGAGAAAAGGTGCGTTGGTACTCCTCTTTGCTTCTCCAATTTCTGGGTTTGTTTACCACCGTCTGCTGTAGAAAATACACTGACTATGGGTAAGTACCTCATTAAACCCCACTTCAAATAACCCGAACTATCCCTTTAATGTAACGTTTACATGAGAAAACCGAGCATACGCATTTATACTTGTCTGATGGATGCATACACACAAACAATCAAAACAAACACACACACTCACATACATAGACACACACGTTTGCAGACACACACACATGCTCCATGGCTTCCATCTAAGTGATTTGTATCCCGCGATCCGAGCTACTCGGCAGGATTGAATAAATCACATCAGGTTGGCAGTGACTCATCATATGTTGACGGGATGCCTAATGTCATTTGAAGGTTAGGTGAGCACGGGATTGGGCCTAGCAGTGCCTCGCTTTGTGATGCCATTTTGAGTCTTGATGAAAGCTCTCTCTTTCCCGCTTTCACACACAAACACACTCACAAACACACACACACATACACACACACACACACACACACACACACACACACACACACACACACACACACACACGAAACAGTCAAAAACACACTTTGACACACAGTGCCGGCTGACATATTATCCCTCTCTGCAAAGCGGGGGCCATCAGTTCAACCCCCACCCCCACCCTCTAACACACACACAAAACACACACAAACACACACACACACACACACCACACACACACACACACACACACACACACACCCCTCCGCCTGTTTGTTTTGTTCTTCATGTTCCATTTCCCCTCCACACACCCGTGATCCCTCTTGTCACTGCAGTCATTGTCATGCATCCGTGCCTGAGGAGCTGCCAGCACTTCCTGACTGTCACACACATACACACACACACGCACACATGAATGATGAAACTCAAATAAATAAACTCATGTACGCGACATCCCGTCCCTCCCACCACCGCATACATACAGTCATAACATCTTGGCCTGCTTATCTACCTGCCTGCCTGTCTGTTTGCTTCCAGGAAATAAGCTGTGTGTATTTTTTTTGTCTTCTGGTGTCATAAACCAGAAGAAAGTGTGATACAGAAACAGGCTGCATACTGTATTCACATTTCAACACAGTACAAGTCCTCACAAAACACACACACATACATAACACATGAATTTAAGCTCATCTTTCTTTGTCTCCATTAATATTCGTTAGAGCTGATTGGCAGGTTTGTATAAAAGGCTGATGAAGGGAGTTAGGTTTTACTTTTGAAGCATGGCTGATGCTGTTATTCGCGAGTTAATCCCTATTCTTTCCCACACACTGCCGTGCTCCCCTCCATTTGTTCTTGGCCAGTTGGGGTTCCGGGCTCGACATGCTCCATGCTTCTAATTATTCCTCCCAACACTGTCAAATGATAAAATGCTTTATAATTGAATGTGCCACTGAAGAACAGATGAAATGTATGCCTGCCTCCCCGAACTACACAAACATCATCATTCAAATTTTGGTAACACTTTTTTGAAAGGGTGTGCATTACACAGACATGATGCTGTCATAACTATACATAACACTTGTCATGAACCTTAGGAGTCTTCATAAATGTTTATGACTGTTGTCATTAAGTGTCATTTAGTCAATTACGTCATTTTTAACGCAAAGTTGACATTGTTTGAGATGTTTTTGTTATAACAACTTGGCATTGATCAAGCAAATAATGTCTTTGTTGTAACATCTCTGAGTTGCACGTACCTGGTATGTTATCCCACCACCATGTGGTTATCAAGCTGACTCTGGCCAGACTTGGAGATCCCAGTGAACACAACCAGGAACAAATACTGCCACTGAGACCAGTGGTGGCCAGCTCGACACGGAATACAGCACTGAGGTGTTTTTTGTTTTGTTTTGTTTTGTTTTTGTTTTTTTGTTTTTTTGCTGGCTAGCTCCACAGCTAACCATGCTAACTAGCTAACACCAGCTACAGTTAACACCAGCTAGCTACTAGCTACTTTGGCTATGAGTAAACTAGCTAACCAGTATCTGTCCATGAGGTAACGCTGTAAATCACCTCGGTACTGCACTCTGTCCACAAACTGGCCCTATAACATTTTATGATATCCTAATGACAAGTTCAAAAATATACCATTTTAGTTGAGGTCAAGGAAAATATCCATGACACACCTAAAATGTCAGTTTCAAAACCTACCAGATGTGACAGTATAATGTAATATTAAAACACAAAGCTAAACAGTTTCTTTAATGTATGATAATGTCAGGGTGTCATAACAAAGACATTTTTGTCTTGGTTAATGTCGCCTTGTCATAACTAATACATGTCAAACAATGTGAACTTTGGATTAAAAATTACATAATTTATCAAATAACACTTATTGACAACAGCCATAAACATTCATAAAGACTCATGATGCATTCATGTTTATGACAGGTGTCATGACATGCTTATGACAGTGTCATGTCAGTCTTATGTACACCCCTCAAAATAAAGTGTTACCCAGTTTTTTCTCTTTCCCAGTTATTCAACTTTTTTCTTTCTCAAATGTTGAGGAGGTTGCTTCGTCCTCTGTCACTCTCTGCTAGTAAAGAATAGATAATAGTTGCTGCCTGCCCTTGTCCTTGTCATTTCACCTTTCTTTACTGCTACATCTTTTCTTATACTGCCAAAACCTGCCTCCTGCATCCCGCCTCTCTCTGTGTCTCTGTCTCACTCTGTATTTCTGTCTGGGTGTGTCTGGCATTGATAGCAATATTGTCTAGGTGATACAAAATTCAATTTCACAAGTTTATTGTTCTGGTAAAATTTCGTGTCCCATATCTGTGAATGTGAATGAATGGAGGGAACATCCCTTTAAAAAAAAAAAAGACAGAGAGGGAAAAAAACACTTCACTTCAACCTCGCCCTCCATCTCTGGTGTGCACTGTGGTACAGAAGATTTATAAATCCCAAAAAAAGTCTTGTCAGTCAAACTGCTTTAGAGGGCAGCCACTGTGACTGTGAAAATGATTGGGATTTAATTAATTCCCCTCCACGGCTTATGTAAAGTTCATATTTCCCTGTTTAGACACAGAGTTTGAGAATCAATCAACTGAGTAATAGAAAAGGTAATAGGCTACGTGGACGGTGACAACAGAGAGCTGCATCCAGCCAGAATATAAACTATGTCATTATTATGTCACAACAACTGTGTTTTGCCAAATAATGTTTGCTTGCTACTCATTTGTAATGCAAAGATGCCAACTTATTTTGCTAAGAATTACATTTATTGTGCCGGTGCTGTAGAGAGCGATATAAATACTTATTGCTTTAAACGCAGCAAGTCCCCAGGTAGAAGGACAAATTCTTTTGAGTCTGTAAATTGACGTATTCTCACTCACTATACACCAGGTGTTAGTATCTGATTTAGCTATTTTAAAGTACTTTCAAGAAGTTCAGCAACAGCAGGTTGAAGGAAACTTTGGCTCTGTTGTTATCTCAATTATCTCAAATGGGATTTACACCTGACACAAAAGCCAGTTGAAACTACAGATTGGTTTTGACTGATAGTTCAGAATCAAAATCAGAAATATTTTATTGATCCTGGGAGGAACTTGGATTGTGTTACAGTTGCTCCAACCAAGAATACAGATAAAATGATAGATATATTATAAGAAAAATAGAAAATGTAAGTAAGAAGTATGTAAAATGTATAACAATACACAACAAGTGTATAAATAATAAATAAGAAAAATGTCAAAATATATATACAGCAATACATAACAACAGTGCACATAAGCAACAGTGCTGAAAAAAGGGTTTCAATCAGGCTGCGTTGTGCTTTAATTACATGCCCCCAGTGATTGTGTTTACATTCTTGAATTTACACAGTTAAATAACTGAAGTGACATCCAGGTAACTTCTATTTCACCTTGTGTCATCATCAATAAGGAGACTACGCTGCTGTTGTTTTGTCGTTTTCATTTACTGTGATAGAGAGCATTGATAACAGTGAGAAAAAGGTTTGCAGTCGCTGCTAGACGTGTGTTATCGAAAACAAAAGAGCAACAAGTCTTCATTCAACTCCCTCAATGTTGTCTTGAGTATCAACAATCTTCACCAACTAGTGGGTAACATAAGAGTGGATTTTCACTCTTGTCCCATCCCAATCACACAGAAATATTCCATTTCCATCCCAAAACCATGACTGATTACAAAAGAAAAAAAAATCCTGTCCCGTCTGTGTAATTTTTGTGGCTGCAACATGCGTCGTCAATCCACAGTCCCACACATGTCATGCTCAGGTCAGGTGGCTGCAAACATACAGCCAGGAGAGAACAAAAAATATTTTAAGAAAAGCTTACATCTCTTCCTGGTCCATTACCCACTTGATGCTCTATTCACTTTTATGGCACATACCATATGTCCATTACATCTTCCTATAATCACACAGTAAAAAAAATCTATATCGATCCTTACCTGTCTTTATATGATCACGACTTGGTCTGAAACTTTTCTTGCTCTGCATTGCTGCAGTATTACCTGATTTAAACTACAACTATATATAACTGTATTCTGTCACTTTACACTGAGTAATGGAAATAGAGCCTTAGTCATAACCTTATTGTAGTCCACCATTTAAGTACATTAACTATTGTTTAAACTTGAATAATATTAGAATATGTCATAACAACAACTTTATCAAATAAGGATGTACTTAAGTGGCTCCTTCAGTGAAACTGACTCTCCCACAGGATTGGAGTTGATTTTCATGTGATTTCCTGGTAACGTTGCACTTTCTATGTGTTAAAAGAGCTTGAACACAATTGTGATGACAGAATATGCATACTTCTTTGAAATGAAGGCTGAATAAAATGCTCCACTGGCACTTTCAATCAGTTAATTATGCTCAGATTGCACAGATGATTAAAAATCTGAATTTTATTCATGTCTTAATCATTTATTTATTGCCTTATTTTGATGACAGTTTATTAAAACATAATTTCTCTATTGTGGGCTCACATGTTACCCAGTCCATTGCTGCAAATAAGCAACAATGAAATGTGAAAAGTTTATGTAAGGGGGTGCAATTATGATTATTGTTGCTCATTATTGCTGATTTTGTAGGGCACAGACATGCAGACATCTGCTTCAGCCACTTTTTCATCACTGATTGGACATATTGTCTGATATTAATCAATCTCAATAACATATTCTAAGACTGAATGTGTTTCCACTCAAAGGAAATGAATGTAAAATTTTTAATAAGTGATCAAATTAATTCTTTTTTTTTTTAAAGCACACCTACCTGGCCACCCACCTCACAAAGAGGGAAATGTCTCCTTTAAGTCTCATGCTCCGACTTTGTCCTTTCCTCACACAAAGAGAGAAGAATGACAAATGCATTGACATGCATATCAATATTCATGAAGGGCATTCATTAATCATTTATGGCTAATTTAGAGGGTTAACAGGTTGGGACGTGAGGTCTGTTCATGTTCAAAGAATTATATATCGATCAGGATTCATGAAGAGAACTTGTGTGATAGAAAGCATTCTGTTTTTTAATGAGCTCTTAATGGAAACCAAAGCCAGCCTACAAAGAAGGAACATGCATTTAAATAAGTGGTATGCAATGAAAAATATAGAGCAGTTTTTGGCTGATGGTCGTGGAGATAGTGGAGTCTGTGTGAGAGCCTACCAACAACCTGGCATGTTTAATATGTGAGTCAGGCCTCTTTGCCCTGTCACCCTAAACATAGCTTTCCAACCAAATGAAAACACACTCTGAGAGGGCTTGTTTACCATAAAATTATAAGACTTGAAGTTCCCCAGTCTCTTTTTATCTTTACAGATTAGCCAGACAGCGGCTGAATGTTTGTGTAAATGAAGGTAAAGCATTGAGTGCAGTGTTCCGCCTCTCAGACTCACGCCTTTGTATGTGCGAGGAGTTCTGGTGTATTGATTACTCTGTGTCAGCCCTATTACCACCAGCTCTCCCTCTGAGCCCCATGTCTGGATGACTCACTGTTGACAATTGTATTACAGCCTATTATCTTCCAAATCCCATGGCTTCAGTCGCAGCTTACTGTAGGGTCTCCTTCGGAAAGTTGAAATTGCTTGCTGACTTCATACCTGACTTCCTTTCTGTGCTCTGTAACTTTCTTCCTGCCATCATCCCTCAGTCCTATGTCTACCAGGCCCCAACTGTCCCTCCTTTACGTCCTCACTTTCATTTCTTCTTTTTCCCTTTACTTTACTCATCTCTGCATCTCTGTTTCTTTGCACTTCATTCTTCTTCCTCTTTTTATTTCTCACCTTTTTTCTCCTTCTCCTCTCTCATGTGTTGGAGCGACTACTTTTTGTGGCATGGTATCAAGTGTGGGGGTATTGGAGTAGTTTTATGACTATGAGTACAAGTCGATGAGCACAGTATTGGATTGATACCTGATGCTGTTTTATTTTGTAATTCTTTCTTTCCTATTGTTTTAGCTGTTTTACTTCCTTGTTTTGTCTTTTCCCCACTCTTTCGATTAGTAGTTTCTTCTGCCCCAGAGTAGCTTGCTTGCTAATGAAACTCATCCATTTGTCAGGGTCAGCCATGTGTTTTGTTTACTTTTGATGTCATGCACCTGGGACACTTTGAGGTCAAAAGTGGGACATTTCAACTGGGAAATTTCAACCTCTGATGTTCTCTGAGACGCAGCATCAGTCCATGTGTGTTTCTTCTTTCCAAGGTTGTAAATTTTTAAAATGTTCTTTAACCAGTCGTTGAAAATGCTAACAATCGAGTAATCATTAATAATTAAGAAGATACAGAGTGCACATTTTTCTTTTTTCTTTTTTTTTTATAGTCTAATTTGGTGTTTTCTTACTCAATAAATGGCTTCCCCAGACAAATCAATGTCAAATGAGGCGCAATTGCTGCAAAACATCCCAACCTCTTTCAGTCTTCAGGCAGCCTGTATCTGTTCCCCAGTCCTGTGTTTTTCCCTGTGTTTCAGCTTAGCTCTTAGTTTCCTTCTGGATTATTCTTTGTTAGTTGTGGACACTCACTGTTGAATTTGTTCTTTACCTGGAATTCCCAGCTGCCTTTTGTTATTTTCTGTTGCCCTGCTCTCTTCCATTTGCACCTCCAGTAAGTTATTAAAGTTACCTTTTGTTCATTCTAGTTTGTCATCTGTTTACATTTGGGTCCATCTCTGAACTCAACTCTAACAAGGACAGTCCTTCATACTGTGGTGGTGGCGTGCAGAAGTCGCTTGCTTACAGTCAGGGGAGAGCATCATTTCCCATGTGTCCTTGAAAAAAATGTATGGGGCATAGGTAGTCACCGCCTGCTACCTGGCATTTAGAAATCCCCAGACAATCGGTAACTTACTAACTAACTTGCCAACACAAAGTCCCTCACCACAAGTCAAGAATCATTTTTCTCTTCACACTACTTCATGTGAAATTTATCAAAGCTCTTACACAGATGCTCTGTTAAGAGTGCTTCTGTTAAGTGGGAATTTCCCACCACTACGCTTCTAAAATAGCAGCATCTCTGTGGCTTCCAGGACACAGATGCTCCAGTGTAATGAGCTTGTTAATTGCTAATTAACTTGAACAAAGTCACATTTTTTAAAAACTGTGAGCATTTTTTCTTTCCTTTAAATACTTTTCATCTGTGAAAAAGAACAAGAGAGGCTATTGGTCGGTGACCCCACTTAACCTGATGTCACGCCTCTTTAACCAATCATCAAAGTGTGCTTAATTCAAGAGTGTATGTTCATGTGTTATTAAATCCACATGTGACTTTTGCTGTGCCAGTAATTCCAGCTCTTTGCTGTTTTAATCAGCCTGATGGAGCTTTTATTTTGATGAAGCACGTAACTGATATTGTATTCTGATTATCACTCGGCCAGACAAAGAAACCCAGACAGGAGGTTCAATAGACAATCAAACTGAGCTGATCGTGTCCAATCAGGATTAGTTGTCAGCTATGAAGCGAGTTATTTGCAATTTCTCTTTGATGCTTTGTCATAGAGGCAGCTGAGATCTATTATTGAGTCGTAATAGTTTAATTAGGTCATTAAGAATCTTTGGACACTGAGACCTTGATTAACTTTACATTAGTTTAATGAAGATGCACCTGAAAGTGACACTTCTCAGGTGAAGTTCTTCTTTTGCAGCTTCTGTGCTGCAGATGGTTTGGGAATTTATCTTATCTGTATTGCTATCACAATATGAGTGGGATTTCCTAAACCAGATGGCTTTAATGTAGTTTTTTGGGCTGTTTATAATGCCTGTGTATACTGTATGCAGAACAGCTTCCATTCCCATTCCCATGCTCAACACCCTGCTGATCCAATTAAATTGGATGCAGAGTTGGCCAGATTTTTGGACTGGACTGAGAGTAGCACAATGAATTTATAGGAAAATACTCACATATGCATTCCCTCTGAAACAAAATGGGGCAAATGAAGATAAAGAGGAGAGCACATTGACACAATAAACCACTAAAGTAAATCAAAAGCATTTAAAGATATCCTGCATTATAGCCAGGGCAGGCACTTTTAAATGCTACATAATAACCTTTAATCCATAATCAGGGACCTAAATTAGCACAAGCCATCAGCCAAATCCTGGCAAAATATGTAAGTGGTTGGTAGATTTACTTTGCTCACCAGCCAAATAAAACAATGGTAATCTACTAAGTGGCTGGTAAAATTTGAGCATTCAATAGCTATTTGGCCAGTGGACAAAAAAGTTAATTTTGCACCCTGAGTATAATATAATTGAAGTGGTCTGAGAGAAAACTATACTTCTGCTCCTCCTCTCAGCTGTTTTCTGGCTTTAGAAATTTAGCCTATAAGGGATAATTTTGGCCAATCACAGGTCAGTCAGGTAGTTCCCAAAACATCATGGCCCAGGAATGAGACACAACTGTCAACTATCTTTCCCCAGAATTGGTTACTGCACCTTTATTGCCAGGGAATACTTTGTTGTAATGACAAAGCAGAAAACAGAAACAAAATGCAAAATAAAATCTGAATGAGACAGCACAATCTCCCTCTTTGTGGAACAAAAGACCACAGTAAGCCCCTGTCACTGTCAATTCACCAACCACAGAGCTGAGCCAGCATGGCTCAAATCACCTTGGCTAGTCAGCATAGATTAAATGCAGTTCAGGTTTGTTTTTATCTGGGAGCACGCAATCCTGTGAACTGCATTACCTTTGCATCTCTCTCAAACCAAAATCCATACTATCTCAAAAATGTGTGATATTACAGTTTTCTCGTTCGCTTTGGCTCATTTTTCAAAATAGTCTTAACATTTTCTGTAAGTGCAATCATCACAAAACTGTTTCATGAGACACCACAACTCTATTGCATGTCTGCAAAAGGTCTGTAACTCGCCTAAAACACTTCATTCATTCTTCAAAACCAAGTCACTGTGTCACTGAATTGTCAAACAAAATGAAAAGTTGTTTTGTGATTGTGTGAGCCGTACTGCTCAAAATCTTTCTGCTGACTACATTAAACAAGAGTGTGAGATTTGTTTAACTGAATGCTGTTATGCATCACACTGAGTGTTTAGATTGAGATTTCAACAGTAGGTAAAAGTTTACTGGGAAAAGTGAATACTGTACAATACTGGAAAAGGATACATACATTTATAAGTATACAGTAAATTTATTTCAGTGTACAGAGATGTAAAGGTAATTTATTATCATTATACAACACAGGGTTGCACAATGAAATAAGAGTTGCAGTTCCTTTATGCTTCTCACACAACAGATAATTATGTTTTTTCTCAATTGCTTTGGCTCATTTTTTGGAACAGTCTTAAGATTCTCTAAAGTCAATTGTCACAGTTCTTCCATGTCTGCAAAAGGTGGTAACTCACCCAAAACATTTCATTCAGGCTTCAAAACCTAGTTATTGTGTCAGTAAATTGGCCAATGCCACCAGAATGAAAAGTTGTTTTGTCATTGTGTGAGTCATACTGATCAAAAACTTTAGATGTTTTTTCACAATGACAGATAACCCTGAAAATGTTTCTTGCATACAAATCTCTGTTTTGTTCTGTTTTTGTTTATGCTGACTGCGTACTGTACTGCACAGAATGTGTGTTTTGTCTAGATGAATGCTATTGTGCATCAAGTTTTTTAGATTCAGATGTCAGCAGTTAGTAAAAGTTAAAAGTCTGCCCTGTAAAAATAAATATTTATTTGAACTCAAAAAAGTTAGTGTCCAGGCTGCCTTAATTTTTTAAGTTGACTGAAACTCAAAAAAAATCAAAACAAATTGGTTCTTTTAGGTCTTATCCAGTGAACAAAACATTTGCCAAAAAATGACATTCATGCCCAAAAACACCCCAAAACACAACTATAAAAACACTTCCAATAATTCAGGTAGGTTGTTTTCAAACTCATCAGACATCACAAGTTTTTTCTACATCATAGATATTTACGGAATATATGTGTATGTTTGACAAATATTGATAATTGAATGGATCATTTTGCATGATATGGCTCAATGAAACAATGTGTAGAAGCTTGTGAAGAGGAGCAGAGTTTCGAGTTTGAGAGTTTGACCATGGCCCGACAGCCCAACATGCTGCCACCTAGTATTCCATGTAGGTCACCAACAACTTTATCCCCATACGGTAAGCCTTTGCAAACACAACATTATAGTTCCACAAACATCCCGATTCCTCTGCGTCCTTTGATTTAACATTCCACAAAAACAGCAAACAGTACTCATCCATGCTGCTGACATCTGGGTTTACTAAACCTACTCCAACTGCTGATGCAGTTCTTACTAAACAGCAACGAAAATTTTGGAGTTAATTGAAGCAGCAGTTTAAATGGCTAGAATATGACACATCTAAGGACATAATGTACTGCAGCGTGCCACCAGTTTTCCTCAATTAGCTGAGAAGTCTTGCTTGTTGTTGTTTCTCATCTGAAACAATGCCTTCACGACTCACCAAATCATAATTCATTGGAAAAGTGGACAACTTGTGCACAATCACCTTTTTTGTGTTGTTTTTACATAAGTTTACTTTTGGGCCACCAAACATGCCACCAAAATTCAGGGGCTTGGTGGACTGTGGGTGCTGTGTTTAAAGACCCCTGAAAAGCATGACAGTTTTACTGAGAATCAACTCTGTTGCGATCAGCAAACCATGTGCCACATGGTTACTGTACAAATCATATGTAGTATTGTGCTTACTCTTCTGCCAAAACACGTGCTACTAGCTTGAATGGATGAGAAATTCGAAATAAACATATTTTTCAGAGATTTGAACTTATTGTATAGAAAACACCCTCACTGAAGAATTGAGCCAAAGTGAATGAGAAAAACTTTAAAATGATGCAAATAGCATGAAAGAAATCTCAACATGACTTTTAGAAGGCACTTCCTGTAGATTGTGTTTTTTTGTCTTGCCTCTGACACAGAGAAAAAGACTTGTCTCAGAGCAGAGGGGTTACTTGGTCTTGATGAGAAACACTCAGGTGATCGATGGGAAACACTCAGGGCTTCACTGAGATGAGAAGAGTTTAGATGGAGTCTCATCTCCATTATCTGCTGCTTCTCCCTCCATGTAATATTTTTTTTTCTGTCTCAGTATTTCAGCCACTCACTCCTCCACCCCACTGCCAACTCTGCAGCCTTAGAGGTCGAGGAACCATTTTCTGTTTCCAAACAAAATAATGTGGTTCTGTGGATGCAAAGCTTCTTAATTAAAAGAAGCATTCATGAGTAATTTGAAGACATTTTCTTGACTTTGAAGCCTTTCTGCTTCAAAGTTTCATTTGCTTTTTGTGCTTTCAGCTCCTCTGCTCCACCATAAAATTCTGCTGGGATTTGAATGAATAGCTTACTGGAAAAGATAGACCGTTTCAGATTCTAAACATATGCTAGTGTCTGCAATATTCATGGTGTTTTTGGCCTCCACCAGCCTAAGAATTATTCTGGGCATAAGGTCTCTGCCTCACAAATAGGCTGTTACTGTTGCAGGTCAGACGTAATTCTATGAATAATGGAATAAATTGGTCATTTGTTTCCAACACTCTGCAGGAATGCTGCCAGATTGTTGTGATGTATGTGGCCATTAAATGCTTTCAAACAAAGCTAATGCATCAACCCCAGCATGCTGCACTAAGATAGATGCTATGTTAATTTCATGGTCATCTTGCAGAGACTGAAACTAGCTGGCCGGTGGGAATGATGTAAGTGACACATTAGTGACTAACACAAGAGGAATGACTTGGGCAAAGCAGTACAGTACAGTGAAGTAACCAGACAGCAAGTGTATGAAAACAGCCAGTGAGAAATTGGAGGAGCTGCAATTAGAGTCTTGTGGAGGAGTCATGTCCAGGTGCAGTAGACTATTGTGTTGAATTTCATGAACAAGAAATTCAGTAAATCATTTATCAAATTCTGCTATTATATCCCAGGTTCATAACAAGACTGTGTGCATGACATTTAGTAATGCTCCCTCTCTCCTCCTCCTCTCCTCCCATCCCACGCTCACACCGTAATTAAGAGGCTGCAGGAGGCTTTAGAGCTCAGCCTGAATTTATGCAATTGATACAAGCATGAAATGACTTATTGCCCAAAACACTGCATGAACATTCCAGCTATTAGAGAATAATCAGTGTGCCACTAGAAGTGGATTTCATTACCGAGTGATGACCGGACTGAGGCCTACAGGTTTCAGTCTGTTATACCCTTCCCACAGTAAAACTGGAGGGACGTCATTAATTACTGCTTTATCATTAGGAAAATCAATATGCAATTTGCAGAAATGTTACTCAATCATAGGCAACTGTTGGTTCTTTCACAAGGCTGCTATGCTAGATAAGGTGAGAAGATGCTTTTTCTTCCGTTTTTCAAATGGTCAATTATGATTATCAGGACTGACGTCTTTATCTGGGGCACATTTTACAGGAAGAAAATAATGTCTTCACCATTTTCAGAAACAGCAGCTCAAGGAAATTACGATGTCTTTAAAGCTGCTCTACCAACCAACAGTTTTATATTAACAATCAGAGGTGGACAAAGTACTCAACCCCAGTACTTGAGTCAAAGTACAGATACTCCTGGTCAAATGTTACTCAACTACAAGTGAAAGTTGCTCAGTCAAAATTTTACTCAAGTTAAAGTACTAGAGTACTTGCTTTTAAAAATACTTAAGTATTCAAAAGTACAAATTACAAAGTATATCTTCTAATATCAATATGTTGCTGTATTGTTTTCACGGTGCATTTACAGAACCTTGTAACTCTCTGAAACCGCCTATAGAAACACCTAGAAAAACTGCAATCAAAAACAAAAAGGACATCTATTGTCATTTTCTGATGTAATTGTATGAAAATCACTGCATAAAATTAGATTGAAGCCAAGTGCAAGGAGTTCTCCAAGTCTGTTAGATAACTGAAATTTCTTTCTCTCTTCAGGGGCAGTATATACACATTAATTACGTGGTATTTTTCACCCTGATAAGGACAATCCAACATTAAAAGCCTAACCTGGAATTATTTCTCTTTTTCTAATTATAATAACATCTCGAGATTTAATTTTGTCTTTCTCCTGTCATCACCATTACTGAGTTTTGTTTGAATGAAAGATGCAAGCTTGCTTGCTCTTGTTACAGAGCACGCCTGGATGACATACAGTATGTCCGCTTTTAGTCAGACACAGAAGAGGGAGGGGGAATCCAGCTAATTTTCAAAATAAAAGACCCAGTGCATCATAAAGACAGACAGAAAAGAAACTATTTAACCACGTAGCCTGCTTATCCATGCTAGAAGCACAAAGAGCAAGGAAGGAGGACCTGATCAACAAAATCTGAGCAAGTAAACATGATCAGGCGGGCAAAACACTCCGCTGCTGAAACGCTGCTGGAGGAGAGACTTTCAGCCATACAGAGGATGGAACAAAACCACGGTGCAAACGCAATGTTACAAAGCTGCTTCTGCTGGAAACCCCCGGTAAAAGTAACGAGTAACGACAACCCTCCTAGAAATGTAGTGGAGTCAAAAGTACAATATTTGTCTTTGAAATGTAGTGGAGTGAAAGTCATAAGTTCCCAAAAAAATACTCAAGTAAAGTACAGATACTCAAAAAATGTACTTAAGTACAGTACTCAAGTAAATGTACTTTGTTACTGTCCACCACTGTTAACAATAAATCAAATGACTACATAATAACTGTGTAATGTGAAAAAGGGTCATTTTTAAACACCTTTCAAACATACACTGAAACTTATCTATACCGGTGGAGCTGTGTCTGAATCAGTTGGACAGTAAATGTATTTAACCCTGTCATCTACCTACAGTAGTCTGTGTGAGACCATAAGTGAACAGAGCAGGTCATTGTCCAGACATTCACAGTGAGACAGTGGAGGCGTTGTTGGTGTTACAGTGTGTAGCTGCTTTTTCTTCTCTGCTTGGTCTATTGGTTTATTTCCTCATTGCTTGTATTAGATTTTCACACAATCCCTGTCTAAGTGTGTGCCCCGCTCATAATTCAGTTATAAAATCCCAGCGCACAACAGAGTATCTCTCCAGCCAGCTAATATTCACCTTGTAAAGGCTACAGACGGCTATGCTGTTGCTCCTACATTGCTCTGCATACAATGACACAGCTAAAAAAACAAAATTACATTTGTTTGACTTACAAAATGTGAGTCAGCTGAATGCTTTGAACCACTGAATTTTATGTGGAAACCTTAACTCAGTATTGATTGAACAGTCATCATTACAGATGAACCTTCCTTCTCCGTGCTCTGCAGGTACTACCCCTCACCTAAATCAAACTCAGTATTTCCAACATGTGAAAACGCAAATTCAGACATTGTTCGACTTGATTCATACATAGTTCAGTGTCCATATCTGAAAATAACAGTAGTGACAAAACCAACAAAATATTATCACCCAACTATGCTGTTGCCATTAAATCTAGGAAGGTTTTTAGTGTCTTTCAGCTTATTGTTTCATTTTATAGCCCTCAACTTTACTATTTGCTTCAATCTTTATGCTCATCGTCAGCCTCATTTCCAGCATCAGCAAAATGTCAGATAGAACCACTTAATGCTACCTGCCTGGCAGACCCGCAGAGTTAGCAATTAGCTGGTAAAAATGGTGGAACATTTAACATCTAAAGCTTATCCACAGGGGTTCCTCAAAGGTCAGTGCTGGGCCCCTTCTCTTCTCAGTATACACCACCTCCTTGGCACTCCCGTGGTTTCTCATATCATTGCTATGCTGACTATACCCAGCTCTTCCTGACTTTCCCTTCGGATGACACAGTCATCTGCTCGGATCTCATCACACCTTATCGATATCTCGACATGGATGAAAGAACACCTCCTTCAGCTTAACCTCTGCAAGACCAAGTACCCTGTCATCCCACCCAGTCCTTCTATACAACAAGAAATCAGTATCTAGCTCGAATCAACCCAGCTCACATCTACAAAGTCTGCCTGGAGCTTGGGTGTCATGATTAACAAGCAACTAACCTTCAAGGTCAATGTGGCCTTGATTGCGTGATTGTCTGAATTTTGCCAGGACAACATCAAGAAGGTCAGACCCTATCTGTCTGAGCATGCAGCACTACTCCTGTTACAGGCTCTCATAATATCGAGCACTGACTACCGCCAATCCTTGCTGGCAGGCCTCCCTACATGTACATTCAAACCTCTGCAGATGATCCAGAACGCAGCCGCACATCTGGTTTTCAGCCAGGCAAAAACAGCACATCACCCCACTGTTCAGATTGCTCCACTGGCTTCCAATTGCTGCCCACATCAAATTCAAAACCCTGATACCTGAACTCCCTCATTCAGATCTATGCTCCGGCCCGCTTACTACGCTTTGCCAATCAAAGGTGCCTGTTACAACTACCACAACAGGGCCTGAAGTCTCTAGCTAGACTTCATCACTTGTGGTGGAACGAGTTACCAAACTCTGTTTGATCTGCAGAGTCCCTCTCAGTCTTAAAGAAAACACTACAGACCCAGATCTTTTTTGAACACCTCTGCACTTAACAGATAGTGCCTCTTGCACTACCTGTAGGCTTTATGGCACTCATGTTGTTCTCTCCTGACTAGATTTTTGTTTGTGTTGTATTAGCTCTCAGATGAACGTCGCTTTGGATAAAAGCATCTGCTAAATGAAATTGTAAATTGTAAATAGCTAAAGAGCTTTATATTTCCCTCAGGAGTTATTGGAGACCAAAACAAAGCTAGAAATAAGAGAGGGAGAAGAGAAAATTAGATTTACATTCAACAAGTGGATACACATATGACTGTAAATTTAATTCTAATTTTGCTCAACAGGTGATGATATGCCAGAGTTGTGATTAAGAGTTTGCTGCACTGCTCCCAAGTGGCCAAAAATATAATAATATATAATTATTGCTCTGTAAACGGTTGGTCTATTATTTTTTCTTTTCTTTTCTTTTTTTTCTTCTTCTTTTTTTTTTTTTTTTTTTTTTGTTGAGGTTTTTATATCATTCTGTACTTTCCCAGTATTGTTCCATATGTATTCAAATCTGAACATTCAAATTTTGGTTAAAGAATGTGTTTTAGCTATTTCCCTTGGCCCTTATATAAACGCTTTCCCATGTGACTTCTACTAAGGTGCTACATATAAACCCCCTAAGCTGAGGGAGAGGAGGAAAAAACTGTCAGGGCTAATAGCGCTGTAACCTATGTCACTGCATTTTGTTAATGGCTGAGTGGGAGTTTACATTTGAAAAACACAAAAAAGACCCCAGATGGAATCGCCCTTTAAAATGCGCTAGCAGAAAACACAAAGCAGTACACTTACTTGTACAACAGTTACTCAAATCCCTTTCATTTATGTAGAAATTATGCCCATGAGTCATTGAATGTGCAACTTTAATTCATTGTTCTGACTCATTTGACATTATTGCAGCGTTCTTTACACCACAAATGACCGGTACTTCTCGACTTCGGCAAACTCCATTAATTTTAATGTCACAGTAACAAAGTTCTTCAAAAAGACAGAATGTTCGGATGACTCAAACTCATTGAAATACTAAGACGTTTCATATTCACAACATGAAAAAGTGACAGTACGAAGCAGCACTCCCTGCACAGTATGTATAGATATTGCAAAACTCTTTATACAATCTTCACTTACATTTGAAAGGTTTATCCATCTACAGAACATTTCTTGCAGAAATATCAGAGTTTCAGGTACGGAATGTTGTAACATGCATGCAGCAAAAATGCAGCCTGATTCAGTGGATGTCTTTGGCTTGAATCACTATAATTCAGTGTTTTTATTCTATTTAGGGAGATGAGATCAGTGGACAAAGAGCTGAAAGAGGCTGGTTGATCTAAAGAGGTTTCTGCCTCATTTTTGATATCCTGTTTAGGATGGTGGGTTTATTGAGTGTTACACCACTGAAAAGAAATATGTCTGTGCATGTGTGTGGAGGAGTGAGGGCTGTGTAGGGGGTTGAAGGGGTTGGGTTCATGACAGGGTATCCCACTATCAGCAGCATCCATCCTCTTGGGATCTCATTATTCACTGCTCAAGCTGACTACATCATAACAAACACCAAGTGGTCACACGTTCGGGCTTTCCTGTTGGTGAGCGTACACATGTGCGTGCGTGAAAGGTCCATTATGTGAAGAGTAAGAGAAATCACTGAAAGGATAAAGGATAGAAATCGATAAAAAATGATAAAAGAGAGACATTGAGAGAATAAAGAAGGAGACAGAAATAAAGAATAGATAAGACAGAGACTTCCAGATTGTGAGGTTGTCAGAGGGGCAAGAATTGAGGAGGTGAAGCAACAGTTTTTGGTTGGTTGGCTCGACTTTCTGGCTGCTGATTGATCTCCAGGTGACAGCTTGTGTCGGGGGCCCTCGGCCAGGCTGTCATTCCCTCACGCTCCCCCATCCTCCCCGCCCCCTTCTCATCTTCGCTCTGCCGCTCTCTCTTTCTCCCCCACTGCTTTTTAAACTCTCAGTTGTGCCAACTAATCTCTCACCTTCTTCTTCTCTCCCATCGATTCAACTCTCTCTGTCCTCCTCATCATCATTCCGCTCCTCCACCCTTTTCACCCCTTCAGTGGTGACAGTTGGTTCCTCCATCACTCTCTTATACCCTCCAACTCCGCCTTTTCGTTCCCCACTGCTGGGAACCAACTGTCCTCCACTAGGAACTGTCCATTTCACACCACCTATTTAGTATGCAAGAGAGGATAATTGCTCATGTGGGGGGCTTTAGTCTGTGTTTGTGTCCCACCATGTGTGTGTTTGAGTTTTGAGTGTGTGTGTTGGTGTCTGTACCCTGAAAGCCTACGAATGCAGCACATTAGTTTTCTTCAGACATAGCCCAGGGATATTTTGGTGACCTTGGTCTTCAGTGAGTGTGTGCATGTGTTGCTCAATTATAGGGATTTCATTTTCCTGCTGTGGGTGTGCACGTGCACTCTCCAGTTTGTGTTTGTACGTGTGCTTGTGTGGATATGCGCATGCATACATACTGGCACCCTTGAGGGGCATGCGTAATGATAGGCTCGTTTGCACAGCTCTGCCTCTAATGATCTATTAAAGTACACTTAGCCAGTAATTATATGGCCAGTCCCAAAAGGCTTACGAGGCCCCTCAAGGGATGGCTACAGATACAAGAGGACTATAGACAAGCCAATGTCTTTTATGGAATCAATGATATTATGGTCTTAAAGTTTGCTTTAGGTTTATGATAAATAAATAAAGGATAATGTCAACCTAGAATCTTCTCCTGATGTGATCACATAGGAGATCGAATTAAGATAGAGATTAAGTGTTCTTCAAGCTTTGCCGAGAACGCTTAATCCCCGTTTCAGCCCTCCTTTTTTAGACTTCTTCTTCTTCTTCTTTAAATTGGCTGTATTCAAAAGTAAAACCCAAAATCAAGAGAGCGAGGCTATCAGTTTCACCGAATTGCGTTTTTCCAATTTAGTAGAATAGTTACAAAGAACAGACGGTCTCTTTTCTAACAAGACCATTAGACCATTATCCTAGTCATTAACAAGAATTGTCTACTGAAGTTCAAGAGCAGATAGCAGGCTCTCAGTTCTTTTTTTGCTTAAAATCATGGTAAGTTATGTTTAAAAAATAGTCTCTTTGTACTGTCTTTCTCTTTGTAAAATTTGCATTCTCAGATATTTTTGTCAACTGTCTTTTAGTGTCCATTTGCTTATTGGTTTTCTGTGAAAGTGGGTGCATCCGCAAATGCAGTCCTGATGCAGTGCAGTCCAATCTGAAAGCAGTATCAGAGTATCAGAATCTTGCATCAAGCATGGATGGCTAGCATGCTAACAACAGCAACAAACAAACACCGTCTTATCAGTTATTAATGACACTTGACTGTCATAAACGTCTGTCGCACTACTGCCAAGCAGCAACCCTCTGCCCTCTCTGCTGCTTGTAATATGTCACCATGCAGTTGTATAAACAAAGATGTTAACACTCAGTATTTCTGTTGATGTTAACACTCAGAACAAGAGGTCAGAGTGTCTTACATTTCCTATGAGAAATAAATAGGTTGTGACTGCACCTTTAGTAAGAGGAAAACGTTGCAATTGTGACTAATCAGATGCTCACCTCCTGTCATTCTCTTGAAAGGGAGAAGATGTTTTCCAAATAAAGCAGGTAGAGAATCAAGGACAGTTTCTTATAGGAGAATGTATGCACTACAATAATAGTTCAATACAATATACATTTTTTGTGTATTTTATAACTGCACACCACTTGCAGATAGACTACACACATCATTTCTGCTGAGGACGGTGTCCTGCTGCCCAGGACAGGTATCATCCACTTATCTTACACTTATCTTTCCACAACTCTCAAACCCTCCCCATCATCTCTCTCATAATGTCCTAGCAGCTCATCTTGAGCTCTGTACTATAGGCCGTCTCCACACTTACCTGGAATATATTTGGTACCAGAGCTTGTTTTTAACATGCAGCAGTGGTGCCCTGCTGCACGTCAGCATAGTTAAACATTTGGGATTTCCAGGTTTCTGGGAGGTTGGTGCAGGGGATAATGGGCCTCCCACTCAAAGTCAATATCCACTGCTTCCTCCTGCCCTCCGAGTCTGTATCAGTGCAGTCACCCACTGGTGTCTTCACAGTGGAGTGACTCATGCTCGGTCTCCTCTTGGTCTGAGAGCTTTTTCCACCTACTTGCTTATCAGTTATTTAATTCACTGACCTTTTCACTCTTTTTGTCTGAGCATCCATTATCTGATTTGCCTAATCCCTCTCTCATCCATTTTCCTCATACAGATGAAAAAGGCCATTTTTCTGTCTTTCATTTTTTGTGGACTTAGTAAGCTTTGATATCTCTAGGAGCCTGTCAAGATTTCCCTTTGGCTGACTAAAATGTTTTTGCTTGTTTTTAAAAATAAGATTTTAGTTTTATCCTTAATGTTGGTAGGTTTGTACCTGGCAGGAGGTCGAAAGAAGTGTTGATGTTTGCAACTTTGATCATTGTTTTCAATTGAAAGTTAATTGTTTTCCCACCAATTCTGGCATTTATATATAGGGATGGGTGTCATTATTTTATCAATCAATATTGATATTTCATTTATTTTTATTTTGCCTTTATTTAACCAGGAAGTCCCATTTACATTGAAAAATCTTTTAGAAAAGAGGCTTGGCCAAGGTAGCAGCCATACAAAATCACAACATATTAAAATGCAATAGAATATATTATACAAAGATCAATAAAATCAATTAAAAAAAAAAAAATCAGTAAAATCGATAATCAATCGAACAAGAAGAGCTACGTATTCAAACACAGTAGAATCTCAAGAGACACAACCACATGTCTCCACAACCACATTCTTTATGATGCTTTTAAATTCATCAACTAATATAAATGTATATAATTTAGATCTTTTTATAAATTTCTCCACGCCCATGGCACTCAGCAGGAACATGCTGTTTTCCCCGAATCCATCAAAACCCAGGATACATCAAAGGCACTGAAAGGAAGCAAGATTTTTTTGTAAAATATAAGCCTATCTTCACTTTGTATTTCCTAACTAGATAAGCAATGTGTACATTAAATGAAAGCCTGTCATCTATCTATATATCCAAGTACTTGTACAAGACACCCGTTCAATGGATTTACCATTGCACATAAAAATGCTAAAATCATCAAGTAATAGTCAGCAAGGTTTCGATAAGACCAAACTCAGCAGAGCAGTTTGTAATGGCTGAAATATAGTCTGAAGCTCTTGCACTGCCTGTACTATGGAGGGAGCATGTAAATTACCATGTCATCAGCATATTAATGTATTTTTGCTTGAATGTCCACTCAAATCATTTCTGAAAATAGAAAACAAAATGGGTCCCAGAATTGAACCTTGGGGGACACCTGTCATCTCAGGAAAATCTGATTTGTGGCCCTCTGCATAAACACACTGAGCATTCCATAGTTACTGCTTATTGATACTAATACTTGTTGAAACTCTTATTGAAATTACTTGAATAAAAAGAGTCAAAAGTGTCTGACAATAACAAACACGGCAATGCTGGAGGAGGTTGTAATAATATACCTCTTGAAGACAAAAGCAGGGCAGCATTGTAGATGGTGGTGGTCTGTGTGGCCATTAAATACATTGTGACGTGTGGACAAAGAATTCTTTTTACCAAACTAATTGATGACAAACGTCATTTCCATACTTCAGGATTTTTAACACTCCTTTATTGTGTCGTGAGGTCATGTCTCGCTTGAACAATACTGCTACACTGTCCACGACTACTGGTGGTACTGAACTGTTTCGTCCATGTAAGCTTTTAGAAAATGTGCAGAAATACTGATGAAATTTAATGCTGAGCACAGACAGAAGGCTCCATCCATATGCATATCTAATGTTTAGCATACATGAGCCTTTGGAACGAATTAATGTTAAATAAATACTAATAGAAGCACTGTTTGACCAGGAGCTTATCAAGATTTTGGTACTGACCAATCAGGAACCGGTACCAATTCTTGTTCACTAGTCTTTCCAACCTGCATGGTTCCCATTTGTTCCCCTCATACTTTCTGCTCTTCCTACTGGCCTGACAACATGCTAGTGTCACCCGCCTCTCCTCCCACACCACACCTTTTTACTTTCTTCCTCACTCTCCCCTCTACTTCTCATCGTCCCCTCCAACCCCTCTTATCTTCAGAGTCCCTGGCCTTGGTGACAGACAGAGAGACAGACATGTAGACTGGGCATGGTCAGGCTGTCATAAGCTAGATGGCACAACGGGCTGCCAGGCGAAGGCTGCCACCTGAGGGGGGACGAGGCTCTGACACCTCTATTAACCTTCAAGAAGATGTCCATCCCCCGTCACACCCCCACGTCCTTTCCTTCCTGCTGTTCCTCATCTCTATCTCCGCCTGTCCCCTGTCTCCTGTTTCCCGTGCAGAGAAAAACCCGCTTGTCCCTGGAGCAAAAGAGCCAAATAACAAATACCTGTATTTTCCTCCAACCTGGAGCATTTCAATATGCCATGGATTTCTATCTTACTTTCTCAATTATCCATCTGTCCTCAATTTTTTTCTCCTATTTCCTGTCTCCTGTCTGTCTCTGGCTCTTTCTGTCTGTCTTTCTCTCATTCTGTCCCCTTAGGGTTGCAATCTAGTATTCATACAATGACCTGTGTGTCAGGATATGCATATGGCCAGTAGCAAAATGCATGGTTTTGTGCAGTGATGCATAGCTAAACGGTCAGAATGAACAAATTGCTGTAGCTTTCTCATGTCAATCAGCTGGAATAATGGGACTTAATGAAAACTAAATGAGACAGATTAAACCAGATGTAAACATGTTTGATTAACATATGCCCTTTATACCTTGACAATAATTTAACATATCATTTGGTCTTATTTAAAAAAAGAAAATGTTAGATCGTGACAGCATATGACAGCTCCCATCTAAGTCAGCTGCGTTCATCCAATAATCTATTTCTGTCTTTCTGCTTGTCACATTTTTGTCCCTGCAGGAATTCTCTTTACTCCGACTGGATGACGTGGCGGACCAACGAGTCAACATCGTTGGTTTTTCAGTCTTCAACAAAACTCATCCCTTCTTCCAGGATTTTGTGTTAAGCCTCAACCGCTCCTGGCAAGAGAACTGTGACCATGCACCCTTTGCTGGCACCCCGGTTAGTACACACATGATCACACACACACACACACGCACACGCATGCAAACACACGCACATACATTTAAGACCAAGGTTACCTGTCCAAGAATAATGGATGAACCCTTTTTATTTATTTCCTCACTAAGGAAATAGCTCCTTCTCCATTACATCTCAGGCATTACTCTTCCAGTTATACTGCTGTATCTCAGGCTCACAAGTTAAAACACTGAAGTCACTTAGACACAAAAATGCCTCTGAAATATACAGGGATGACATTTATCCAGTTAGCGGTTGTAATTGCAGGTGTTGCTGTAGGCAGTTGTTGTTTCCCAGACAGCTCATTAGCAGCGTTTGGCACCCTCCTTATTACATTTATAATGGCATCCTCCTTGTTAAATTTGCTTCAGAGGAAATGCAAAGCAAAATAGCAGCTTATGCTCACAGCATCCCCCCTTAAATCATCCACTGTGCTCCTCCAAACATCATCTGTAGCTCAACATTGAACATACTGTGCTCTGCATATTTGAATGAGTGACTTCAAAACATCCTCAAATCACCAAGCTACTGTGTGTTCACAGATGACTGACTGCAGACTGTTGCAGGTTTGTAATTTAAGAAACTTGAATAAGGAGATAAATAATTTGCCTCTTGCTGCTTCAACAGTTGTTTTACACTTGAGCCAACCATACTAGACAGAAAAATGAGGCCTCATGCTTGAACATTTTGTATTCACAGCATAACACTCTCGTTTATTTTATGAGATAGGCTTATCAGAGTTTTCCACGTCAGATTTAGCAAACACAGTGTCATAAATGACCTGCATAAACATGACGAGTGCCACCTATTTGTAATTGATCGCTTGTTTATGAGACTGCAATTTATGAGATTATTATCCGACTCCCCAATAATCCTTCTCAAGGCAAAGCTCTCTCACCTATTTGTCCAGAAGTGTCACTCATAAAAAACGACATCTGAGAGTTACAAGAAGAACTTCATCAGCTATTAGATTGAATTCCTGCTCTCAGACAGCAGTAAAGAAAAGTTTACGGTATCATTTCTTACATGTCAATATTAACTTTTTCATTAACTTTCTCTTCACACATACCACATTAAAATGCTGTTTTCCACCATTTATTACCAGCCGCAACAGCGGGGCTGGTATTTTTTTCACCTTGTGAGTCTGTGTGTGTGTGTGTCATCTCAAAATCTGGTCCTGGAGACATGTACTGTAGCTGGAACTACCACAGAAGCGATTTTGAGTATTTTGGCAGGTGTCTATATGTCTGTGGACAGATTTTGTTGACATGGCAGCATCACAACCGTGCAAGATGCAGTCACAAAACTTTACAGGTATGTAGTTGAGATCAAAATGAAGGCAGGAAGGAAGAGTTCAAAGAAGAGTGTGGTCCGACCCATGAGTACTGAGTCCTCCTGTAATGTAGTAGTAAAATAGTAATGCCCTCTAAGTACTCATGCAATAATTTTGTAATGACTACTGAGTACTTATGTAATAATGTAATAATGACCGCTGAGTGCTTGTGAGTCAGAACATGAAGATATTGACAGGCATCGCGGGTGTGATCCCATTCAAGGATCTCTGTTAGTTTTGAAACTTAACAAGTTTAAATTTTAATTTTACATATTTGTATATCTTATACTGAATAATATATTAATTACTAAAGCTGCAACAATTAATCAATTAATCAGTTATGAATTGATTATTAAATTAACTGCCAACTATTTTGATAATCAATTAATTGGTTTGAGTAGTTTTTGATTTGTGGACAAAGCAAGAGATCAGTGGATGTCATCTTGGAGTTTGGGAAACACCGAGAATAAATCAAGATAATTATTGTTGTAGCCCTATTAATGATGTAGGTAAAAACAAAAAAAATGTGAATAGAAAGGTCACAAGGCAACATTTCTACATGACATAGATATGTGTTAAATATTATTTAATTCTGTATATTTGAATTCAACTTTTTCAAAGTCTTCAAAAAATGCTGTGAATGATCAGAAATAAGTGCTAACAAATGCAACAAGAACAAACAAGAACAACACATCTGGGTGCGAAGAAATCAGTGTTTGCTAATCTTCTTTTTCTTGAGGGCTTCATTAGGAACCAGAAATTCAGTAAAGTCAATTAAGGAATGTATCCCTCTCTCTCTCTCTGTTTGAAGTTGAGGGAAAGTACAACACACACTCATACATGCACCCATCGCCCCCTTCTGCTTCACACAAGCTGGGTGGTGGAGCGGGTTAAGAATAGTTTGAACACAGCATGAAAAAAATGTTATGTTTTGTGCGCAGCAGGTCACTCGGATACTTCTGAGCCTGCGGCAATTAGGACTTGTGACTAATTAGCTAATAACTAGAGAGAATAAAGGCTGAGGAAGGCAGAGCAAGAAAGTGATTAACTCATTTAGACATGCACATAGATAATTTGCTGTCTTTTCATTAACAGTAATTAGGTCTGGAGGAAATGTAACTGTGGGGCTCATGCATACAAAAATGCATACAAGTGACCTCTTTACATGTGTAGAGCTGAGCCATTTAATGCATTTGAAGATGTAGACATGCACCATGACAACTGATCATAAAAGTTCACCTTAATTTATCTTTCAAGTGGTTAATTTACAGTAGACTACTGTAGTTATTTTAGAACAAATTATGCTGTTGTTAAATGTCTTAGAAATATTGACGTCAAGCAAAGTAACCACACAGGCTCACAGATTGTCTTAGTCTATATCTGGGACTATCAATATATGCACAAGATGTAACTGTATTTGTGTTAGAGGACATCAAACAAAACCAAAGGTTGAAAGGTTTTAGATAGAATATGATTGTATCAGGCCAGAAATAGTGAAACCTACTCATGTTACCACACTAAGGGCCGGATTTACTAAAGGTTTGCGTGTAGTAAAACGCGTGCAAACTGATTGCACACGCAAAAAAATGTACAAAGTGATTCACTAACAGTGCGCGCTAAGGTTTGCGTCTGTCAAAGGTGCAAAATAGCGCATCTACATCCAGTTAGTACGTCTGCCCTGATGAATATGCAATCTGGGGCGTTCACACGCAATTTTGCGTGTGTTGGGAGGAGATTATGTAAATGCATTAATTTAGCACACGCAACGTGATTTATCAAACCTGAAAGCAATTTTGCTCATCGAAATTGCGTCTATATTTAGCACGTGTCAAAAGGAGGTGCAAATGGTTTGTATGCGTAATTGCGCACGCATGGCGGCGGTTATTGTAGCAAGAAGGAGACATCGAAACGATGAAAGGAGACCCACAGAACGCATTTTTCACCCTTGTGTGAACATTTTTGGAATGAACGAGGAAAACAACCATTAAAACATATCGCCTATCCAGCATTGCCATTTTGGAGCTGTTGGAGGAGCTCAGAGTTGATTTGGAGCCAGCCACGAGAAGGAGTCACGCAATACCTGCAATGACAAAAACTCCTTGCAAGTCTACATTTTTTTGCATCTGGGTCATTCCAGCGAACGGTAGCTATTACAGCTGGGATCTCCCGATCCCGTTTTTCAGATGTGCTGTCTGAAGTCCTAAATGCCATGTTGCGCCGGATGGCCAAGTTTATTAGGTTTCCACGCACTCGGCATTGAATGAGACCAAACAAGGCTTTTTTGGCAGAAGCTGGATTTTTCAGAGTTATAGGAGCGATTGTGCAGCGTGTATATTTTATCATATTTTTTTAATACTTTATTGCAGGTTTTACTCTTACAAGTTATCAAAGTCATCACTTATTTCATTCATCCTGCAACATTTATACAGATTTTACATTTTACAGACAAAATTAAGAATTAAAAAATGAATAAATAAACAATGAATTGGACAGATCTAAAGTAAAAAAAAAAAAGGGAAAAGAAATTTAAAAAGGAAAGGACAGACTAACAAGTGGAAAGCAAAAGTGGGAGGGGGGGATTTCTGTACTCTTTTAGATATAATTTATTTATTTAAGTTTTGTTCTTCCACTCCGTTTATTTCTTTGACCCATTTACTCCAGAATCTTATGAATTCATCCTCCCTGTTTCTCAACTTATAAGTAATTCTTTCCATTTCTTTAATGTCTTCAACAGTTAATTTCCAGGCATTAATTGATGGTGACTTAAAATTCATCCAGTTCCGTTTGTTTTAATGCAGCAATACGTATTATTGTATGCAAAGATTTATCTCCTCTGCTCTCTATTTCTAGCATGTTTCATATTGATTCATATGTTTTTTAAGGTGACAGTGCACCTGTTCCTCAATGCTGCTCAGAGGCATCTCCTCCACTGTGCCCTCACCTGTTTTATTTGCAGACGATTTTATTATACGCCAATTTTTCTTTTGTTCGTCTTCTGATATTTTGATATCTTCTTTTCACTTCATCCACTGTTCGCATCGTTTTACCAACAGCATTTACTTTTTCGCAAATTTCTTCCCATAGCATTCCTTTGTGCGACAGTCAGATTTCTTTGCTGTTGCTCATTTAAGTGTTTATTGGCTTCATCTACCAACACCTCTAATTCCATAGGGTCGAATTTCACTTTGCACTTTCTTCTCTCCAAACTCGCCATGCTGCAAACCATGAAACACACAAAACCCTCATTTAAATAGGGCGTCTCCAACACGTTTGCACCCGCTGCCATTTACGCACGCAATCTTAGTAAATCACCCGCAAGCCGCGATTCCACCCCACACGCAAAATCCTAGATTGCACAAGCAAATTAGTACACGTAAACTGGGATCTTAGTGAATCCGGCCCTAAGTGTAGCACACAGGTGGAAAACACCTTTGAAAGGAAAATGAGCTGTTGTGCACCTGCACTGTCTACAGGTCACTGACAGTATGGGTAAGAAAAACTATAAAAATAACATCTGTGAAGTAGACTTTAAGACCATTACATGCATGTGTATATGTATAATACATTGTGGCTGCCTTTCATGAGTCGTTCAACATGGCTTCAGTGACTTACCCTCAGCAACACCTCAACACCATAATAAGTGTTGTTCCTTTGTCTGAAAAACTATAGTGAACTTGTTAAGATTGACCCTCAGAGGGCTGAGGGAGCAAGGCAACAACGATGGTCACTCCAGAGGTGTATACTGACAATGCACTGCAGTCACGCATTTCATGCAAGAAAAAACTTGAAGAAATCATTTATTTATTTACCAGTGACAATGCATAATCAACGTTTCAGTTTACATACCAACTAGAATTTCTGCAGGTCTTTAAAAAGTCTAAAATCGTTTATTATAAAATTTATGTACGATTTCAACAGGTCTTAAAAAATGATGGAATCACTACGATAACATCTCAAGTTGCATTAAATTCAGTCCTGCTTTTAAATGTTTTTTTTTACTAAAAAAATATTGATCATGCTGCAACAACTACAGAATGAAACCAACACTAAACCAGTAACCACTGCACAATGCAAGCTGTGCAGGTGCTTATTTCGTAGTGTGGATGTAAAATTGGTTTTAAATTGCATTCATAAAACTGAAACCTGCAAAAACCCTGTCCATGTGAATGACATGATAAAGAGTTATGAGCTCATTTTCATCCATATGGAAATTACAGATCAAACTGCTTTTCCATTTCAGTTTTTCTAACTTATCATAAAGGTCTGTATGGGTAGTCATACATGTTTATAGGTTCACCTGCCTAGTTAGCAGATAATTTCTAAAGGAAAACCATCAGCTGAGTCGTGGGTTTCATGCAAAAAACAAAACAAAACACTGATTTCAACAACTTGGCAAATTTCCTCCCGTCCAGGATTATTCTAAGACATGAACAGGATTTAGGAAAGGTCCTGACCTGTTGTATGAGTCATGTAATATTAACTCTCTGATCCCAGCTGCTCTGTATGCTACAGAGAAAGATGGTGAGCAAAGAAATAGATAACAAGAAAGACAGACTTCCAAAGTGAAACGAAGATGAGTAAATGTCACAACGTTATTAGCTTCACGTCATGGATATTATTAGATACGAGCGGAATATAATCTGAAACATTGTAACATTTTGCCATTCACTATTTATTGCTGACCTGACAATTTGACTTTATCTGTTCCTGCTGCCAATTACATTATTCCCATATGTCAAACCTAAAATGCATCGCCTTGTGGCTGTAATGTCTTCACAGGCTGTTTGTGTACACCATATTGCTCTTAATGTGCAATCCCCCAATTATGTTAGCCAATTCAAGGTTGTAATACATCACAGTTTTGCAGTTCAATGGCCTATTGTAGTTCTGTTTGGGCTCCAAAATTTACTATGCATCACAATCCCTCTCAGCCCTCTATCACCATCCACCAAACATCAGGCCCATTTCATTTCTAGTTCCATTATACAAATGTACAGTGGTGGAGCTCAGACTCTCCCCTAGATCCTAATGCAAAGCATCGTGCATTTTAATCAAATGTACATAGCAGGATGCAGTAGTAGTGACGATGAGGCTGTTTGTACAGGGGAGATGAGAGGAAAAGCTGCCTCTCCCACTGTTTTCTGGCCCTCACTGAGAGAGGCAGGCGGTAATTGGAATGGTCAGGGTGTGCCAGCTTCATTGGGGATAAGAGTGGGAAGGACAGAGTCTCTCCCGGAGACAGAGAGAGAGAGACAGAGGGAGAGATGGTTTCAACGCTGTCAGCAGATCAGAGTCTTTCTAATGATCTAATGGAATAATCTCACTGCCACTCCAGGGATGGGTTAACCCCTCACTGACCGCTAACCACTGACATGTTACACTTGCAGTTTGTGTGCTCTGAGTTTTTGCAGCTTTGTGTGTACGTGTGTGTGTGTGCATGCGTGCGTGTGGATGCATAATATATTCACCTTCTCCTTTGCTCTCTGCAGCTTTCCTCCGCTCTGCTCTTTGATGCGGTATACGCTGTGGTGGCGGCGGTCCAGGAGTTGAACCGCAGCCAGAATGTTGGCGCCACTCAGCTCTCCTGCAAGTCCTCGAAGATCTGGGAGCATGGCACCAGCCTCATGAATTACCTGAGGATGGTAAGATTGCCTCTGCTGGACGCAATGAAAATAAATGACAGACCTGATGCTTACCTTAACGGAATAGTTTGATATTTTGGGAAAATATAGTCATTTGCTTACTCGAGTTTACTTTCATGTCTGTAAAGTAAATATGAAGCTGCAGCCAGTGAGGGCTGGACAGTATATCAATATTATAACAATACTGTGATATGAGACTAGATATCATCTCTGATTTTGGATATTGTTATATTGTAAGATGGCAAAAGTGTTTTTCTAGTTTTAAAGGCTGCATTACAGTAAAATTATGTAATTTTCTCAACTCAGACAGTTCCAGATATTCTATTTTTTGCCTTTACCACATAGCCATTATATCCATATTACTGATGACTTTTTATAGAAAATTTTATTCAGTTAATATTTTTTGAAAGCACCAAAAATAGACATCCCAACAATATTGATTAATATGCTGTAGATATATTATATAGGTGTTTGGTAAAAATATTATGATATTTGAGCTTGTCCATATCACCCAGCCTCACAGCTAGCAGTCATTTAGCTTAGCTTTGCATAAATACAAGAAAAAGGAAGGACAAGTTAGCATGCCTCTGTCTAAAGTTAACAAAGTCTGCCCACCATCACCTTTCAGTTCACTAATTAGAATGTTATGTTGGTTGTGTCTCTCATTATTATCTGCTGTCAGTGAAAATATGGAGGCCCAATTAACACGTAGATAAGTAAAGCACTAATAAACATCTCCATAAGCGTGACCTGACATCTAATCTGTTCCTTGCCCTTCTTGTTGTTTTAAGTTGAAGAGCTGGGAACAGAATAAACACAAACACAGAAAAACATATATATATTTGCAATGTTATATATGAAGTTAAACACCACTCTGAACCAGCTAGCCAAGTACTTCAGAAGCTCCCTATTGAACGTTTTATCTCTTGTTTGTCTGTACAGAAAACCATTTCTTTGAGCAGTGATCTCCTGGTTTTGATACCGTGAAGCTTCCAGACAACCAGCAGACAATCCAGGAAGTCACTGCATCCCTAATCTCTAAAAATAGATATCTGCGGATTAATATGGAGAATCTGTAAGCAAGGGACAAGATTATGGTATCAGAAGTCTTCTGGTTTCTGTTTGTAGTCCGAGTGGTATTGACAAATCATGTTTGAGTGGGCTTTGGTTGAGTGCAGGTAAACAGTCTGTGTGGAGAGCAAAAGATGTGGAACACATTGGCTGAAATTCAAATAAGCTTTTTGTTAGGTTTTTAAAAAAGTTATCTGCACTAATATGCAGATATCTGTTTATAGAGATTAGCCTTCAAATCCATTCTCATATCTCAAGTGGGACTGTAAACAATGTGGCACCCGATGGCACGGTGAAGCAGTGGTTAGCACTTTCATCAGAGCTGGAAGGGTGTGGGTTTGAATCCTGGTTTGGACATGGCCTTTTTGTGTGGAGAGGCATTTTCTCCCGTGCCTGCGTGGATTTCCTCCAGGTGCTCTGGTTTCCCCCACCATAAAAAACATGTATTTTAGGCCAGTTTTCCTGCCCGTACCCCTGACCAAGGCAATGGCTTACAACTGGAGTTGATCTCTGGGCCCTGCACAGTGACAGCCCACCAATCCTGAGAAATACTAGGATAGATTATCTGTAGAGACTGCATCTCACTGTATAATTGTACTTTGTATGGTTGTATATGTAATAATAAAGTTTACCTTTACCTTAACAAAAGACAGTCTGCACACAACCTCTAGTAAAACCACAAGTTGTACATATATTGAACATTTTATATGTATAAAACAAATATATAACAACTATAGAGGTCCTGGTAGGAGGATTTTGTAACAAAGCCAAGCCAACTGTTTGCACTTGTTTTCAGTCTTTATGCTAAGTTGCTTCATATTTACTGTGCATAAATGACAGTGGTGAACAATCTTATCATCTAACTCTCAGCAAGCAAGCCAATAACATTCCCAAAATGTTAAAAGGTTCTGGATTTTTCACTGTTTTTGTGGGTTTTTGTCTGTTGTCTGCAATAACAATAAAGGCAGGAAATAGCATTAATTAGATGTTGAGATCATCATTATTGTTTATTTCCTACATGTCAATTGTTCATTTTAGAGCCTAGATATTTCCACTGACAGCAGATAATAATTGTGTAGCCCTCTTTAAAGATACACCCCCTATCCACTAGGTCAGTTTATCTTGTCTCTACATCATACTGAGAGACAATAGAGAAGCAGAGATAAAGATGAGCTGTCAGTGAATAAAATGTGTTTTCCTATTAGGGATGAAATGGCTGTAAGTGATTGGGCTATCGAAATACTTAAATGTGACGTGTGTTCGATACCAGACTGTTTGTCTTTCTCTCCTAGAGAAAGAAGACGTGACTAATGGCTCGTCTATTTCGCTGTAAATTGAAGATATTACAGCCTTGTCTCCATATTATTATTCTAAATTTGACATGTTTCAAAAGGCTGATGCTGAGCCAGGAGTGCAAACGTAGCCTCCAGTCATATCTATAACAGGCGCTGCTGAGAGGGAAACAGGCAGGTTTCCTTGGTGAGGTCTTTTAACGTGTCGCTGTCTCTGTCTCTGTGTTGGATAGGTAGAATTGGAAGGTCTAACGGGCCACATTGAATTCAACAGCAAAGGCCAGCGGTCTAACTAGCCCTGAGGATCATGCAGAACAGCAAGGATGGCCTAAGGCAGGTAAAGTAACTCCCAGTCTTACAAATCTGATGTTGGTAGTATTTCTCTTCAAAGTAATCACACACCATTGTGATTGGTTTAAGATCATTTACATATGAATAGTGTGGTATTTCTGGTATAGTGATTCATGCTTCTTTTTTCACTGCCCGATATACAGTACACCTGTTATTGCTGAGCACAGAACTCTTCAGCACAACCCTGATCTCTGTAGGGCACTGCTTCTGGCAAATGTTATACTTGTCTTTATGCAGTGATGTACTCAAGCTGGATCGTACAGCAGGGAGCCTGAAAACACTCGCTCAACTGACATCTTTTGGTGCAAACAATTCCCATTATCCTGCGAGCAGAAGTGTCAAGGTGCCGGAGGACGAAATTAAATATGGGGGCTGTCCTCTTTGAAGGTGTAAAAAGCATATTTTTTACAGAAAATAAATTAAAATAGAAGGTGTTGGCTTTGCTGTGGCTGCTGCTATGATTGGTTTTACAGATATGTCTCTGGGGTACATGTTCAGGATACAGACTTCATACAGGTGCTGGAAATCCTTGAAAACACTTGGATTTTAATATGGTGTCTTCAAGGTTTGAAAAGTGCTTGGATTTTAGATAAAGTGCTTAAAACTGCTTGATGGTGAATTGCAGTATTTTCATAATAAGCTACTGAATACTGAATAGATTGCTTTTTAGATAAAGAAGTAAAATAAGCCTAATTGCTTTTGCTTTTAGTATAAAATGAAGACGACTCCACTCAAGCATTGCCACTGTGATTCTGCATGTGTGGCTACGTTTAGTGTGATCTGTTGGTCTTTTTTGATGTGTGTGCATGAGAGCGCCATGCAAGTAAAGTAGAAGGGAATTTTCTATAAGGTTAATGTCATTAGAAGTCATCATTAGGTAGTAAGCAGCAACGATATTATCGGTTATTTCTCTAGTAATTGTCTGAATGATTGTTTTATATTGGCTCAGCCCGGTTATATAGGATGCCAAGTCCACTTACAGATGAAGAAGTGAATTAATAATTTATAATATTCATATGTATATAAATATTTAATTAACCCCAGCTTAGTTGGTGCTAGAAAAGCTTTAAAATGCAGCCTGAAAATGCTTGAAAAGTGCTTGAATTTGACTTTGGAAAAGGGGTAGAAACCCTGATAGTAGATGTATATTTGAGATTGTGATTCTTTATGGAATAAAAGAACAAATGTTATATTTTACTCTCTTATCTTAGAAAATGACCACAATATATCAACAGGGAATTGTGGGTGGTGTTGATCAATACCAGTCAGTCCAGTATTGTCTCAGTGGATTCTGGGATTTCAAGCTCGCTCCACAAGCAGCCTTGTTGTGCTCTTTCATTTGGTGAAAATACTCGACACGCACCACCAGGCTGCCCCGAACCACCCTGCACAATCTCTAAAACTGCTCTCCTCTGACATCTCTTTGCCTCAGTTTCACACCAGGGAACACTGTTTCAAATGCTTTACAATTTCTTCTAGATTGAACACATTTACCAGGATTACAAAGGCCGAAAGTAGTCAGTAATGAAATGTAAGTGGCGAGAGGCTTTGAGCAGCTTTGAGGTCTGTCTGGTTAATGAATGGATGGCAGAACTACTGGGCCTCCTGTTCTATCTACTGCATCAGTTACTCAGAGATTGGCATTATTATAGCAGGGGTTTCCAATGCCAAATGTCAAGGATCCACAAATCAAAAAGCATTAGACCCCAGATCTCTAATGTCTGACTGAAAATTGTTTTGTGTGGTTATAAAAGTTATACAACCCAGACAGTCTCTCATTGTAACAATATCTAAATATTTAAATAGAGAATTGAGAACCTGGACCCGACTTTGGGAATAAGTGACGAGGAATTTAGCGAGGCAGCAAGAGACAAGAACATTGCTTCAAATCCAAGAGTGGCTGGGGAAAATATGTTTGGGCAAAGTGATTGCCCAGTACTCTCCCATCCATCAACACCATCTACAAATGCTCCAGTGGAGCTGAGCCGTCACCGGCAGTAAAACTCTGCGGTCGATCTCCCTGGTAAAAAATATAGGTTGTGTGTGAGTAATGGGATCAAAGGTAAACAAACATCAGCACAAAAGTAGCAGAAGCCTTGAATAGCTGAGTGACAGAGGTGTGGAAGATGAGGAATCTGGCTGTGTTCGTGTCTGCTTTTATGGTAAAAAGCTGGATAACCCTAGGTTTCAGGATATTTATAGAGATAGCCTTATTTATATGAATCACAAAACAGCTAAAGTTTCCATTTTGTCTGTTGATGTGTTCTGACAGATATCGCAGTGTGCGTGATAACTCTGTACAGAACTGTGGATAAATAAGAATATATTGGTAAACCAAGGAATGTGAAAAATGCACAAAGTAAAGTTTAAAAAAGAAGGGAATGTATATGAATTATGAGTCATATAAGTTATGACTTATATAAGTAAAAATACACTTTCATTTCTTTTCCCAGTCCTTTTTAAAGAAGTGGCAAGGTTTTCCAGTCAGCAAAGCACAATATGATTTGATATTGTCTGTGACATTGCAAAAACATACATTTATGTAACAGTGACAGTTGTGCTGCACGTTTTTCAAAAGAAAATGGAGTCTTGAGAGTCTTGTGTGACAGAGCATACGTAAGTTAAACTTCAGTGTGGCCTTGAGCATTAGAAAATAAACTTTCAGAAGAACCAGGAGTTTGAAGTGCTTTAGACACGACGTGAGGGACTGAGCAGGCTGGCATGAGGACTCAGGTGGTTTTTCAAAAACTGGTTTTATTTACTCAAAGAAATGAGTCAATACAAAAACTTCTGGGCCCATTAAAGAGGTCTACAAACAGAACTTAACTCAGGCTATCAAAACTTAAACTGAATGGGAACTGAATAGATTAAACTGAGGAAAAAAAGGAAAAAACCTGACAAGCTGCACACAATAAAGGAACATATATAACGGCTGATCAGACCATCTCTGAAACAAAAGGGGGTAGGAAAAGGACCAAAAACTACCGAACTAACTAGGACTATAAAATTTGGTCTATCGGCATAAATATCAACAATGAAAAAACCTACAAGTACACAATAAAAAAAAAAAAAACTCGAAACAATAAGTTTAAAAGACACTAATATGGTACCAGCCTAACTGGCCACATGCTGTATTTAGTGGCTCAGCCTCAGTGGCCACTCAGGCCTGGCCAGATGTCCCTCAAACAGCAGCAGGACCCTCAACACTGGTAAATCAGAAAAAAAAAACAGAAAATTAGAGCTTAAGGCAAATTAATTTAGACAAACTGAAGTGTGACTTTACAGTCAACTAAATGCACACTACAAACAGAAACTAATGTGCTGTCAACTTATGCTAAATAAACATGCGTATTTTATATGAATCAAAAGCTATGTGTCATCATATATGTGTGCTGTTTGTATGTGCAATGTGAATGTCATATGAATGAGGTCAGTAGGTTAACTAAATAAGTAAATGAACCATTAAATGTAACCTAGAAAGAAAACTAAGGTCTGTGCAGGAGGGTTACCGACATTTAAATGAGTTGCAGGTGCGTGCCATCCACACGAGTACTCATTTCAAATACAGACCATAAATGTACAGTATTTCTGCTACGACCTGCTTCATACATGCATCATTTTGTAATGGGTAACCAGGAAAGTTCCCCCTGGTTAAAGGGCCGTCCACACCAAGAACGATAACAATAACTATCGATATATTGTTTTAAAACTCATTCTAACTCAAGTGGATGGCAGAGTCTGGAGGACAACTTTATAAGTGGTTAATGACAAATCATCACTTTCATTTAGCAAAAGGCTAGTGGTGACTGAAAATCAGGGCTGCTTTCCAAATCGCATACTCTGTTTTTTCTTACAGTGCGTACTGCACCTATTAAATAGGTTTTCAACCTATTTAATATACTTTCAATTGACAGTCAATGTAAAGCTAAGGCTTTTATCTGAAAAACAAAAGCCCACTGTTCCAAAAATAGACTTTGAATTAAGTGACTGCCTGCCAGCCTCTGTTAACGTATTTCTCAGTTTTTTACTCATTATAAACATCTACGCCTCCTACAAGATTATTAATTTCTCAGAATTCATTAACAGACACTTGCTCATTCTGCAAACATTCAGCATTAATTTTAACTCTAATTAACATGAAACAGGTAAACAATAACTCACGTTACTGGATGGAAGCGAATATTTCAAACAATAATGTTCCCTTATTGTCTGAACATATTGTGGTCATTTTATGATTCATTACAGTAAATATTACAGACTGTAAATTACAGTAAACAAAATATTGATGATTACAAAGGGGTTACATCCAAATATTCTTTTCAAGTTGCGTGGCGGAGATCCACTCTATGAGTGGCGTCATAGTAAATGTTTAGGATTATTTTGTTCACTTAAACAATTTTTGTATTGTGTGCCTCTGTCATCTGTCAATGAGCTGTCATCTGTCTGTGCACTCCTGACAGCCCAGATGTGATGTATCTTCACTGCGCAGAGGATTGTGGATTAGTTTAGCCAGAAAAGCATTCTGGCTTGCATACTGCAGTAGGACATCCTGTCGACATACTGCACTTGACATATTATGTACTGGGACATACTGAATCTGTCTCTTGCATACTAAATAGTATGGTAGTATGGATATTGGAACACACATAATCCCTTAGTGACAATAAGATTTTCTTATTAACATCAGTACAGTAAAAAAAATCAGTAAGGACACTGGTGGGTTTAGGGTTGAATATATAAATACAGTACACCTCTGTGGTCATTTTTCTGTGTTTTTGTCTTGTGCATTTCATGCATTTCGATATCTCTTTGTTCACTCCAGTTATGGATGCCAAAGTGAAGGGAGACACATTAAGCAGCTCTCTACACCTGGGTTTTTTTGGCCAGTTTGTAGCCTCGTCTATAAACACACATAAACACACAATCAAGCAAACATCTGCTCCTTTGCTTTCATCCAACTAAACTGAATACAGTAGTTATTCCTCTTTTTCTCAGTCCTTCTCATTGTCTCTGCCTCTTCCTCGCTCCCATTCAGTCCATACAATGAAAGGATTACACCTGACTATCTGCTTATGAATAAATAGCAGAGAATATTCTGTATGCCATCTTTTTTATGTACAGTAGCTTATGCTGTGTGCTAGTTCTACTCAGTTTGCTCTTTAAACCCTGTTTTCTATAAATGCCAGAACTCAATATTTCACATTTCATCTTGAGGCCTCATGCTTGATGTAAAGCGATAACTGTAAGCCTTAAAATTTATGCTTTTTCATGGTGCTGTACCAGCCTATACATAGCATTTCCCCTGGAAATACCTGTCTCTCATCCTGACAGATACAGCTTGCCTTTACCCGCTGCCCTGACTATTGTGTCTCCTGTCAATGCTGCATTATGTATGATGGTTATTAACTTATCCGTAATCCAACACACCGTCACCACTCTGCTTCAGAGATAGCTGTATTTGTGCTTTCTTATCTGCGGCATTTTAAGTGGCTGTTGTTAGACTATTACGACACCGAGAAGACAGAGACAGTTTGACAGTACAGAGAGGAATAACTTTGGAGCTTCACACCACAGTTTTAAAACATTTGACCGATTCATTTGAGATGATCTCCATGAAAGAAGGGAATTGAGTTCCTGCCGGCATGTGAGAAAAATCTTACCTAAAACAGTCAGACAGTGGCCCATCTGCCTTTATTAACCTTGTCTGTGTCTCCTCATGTCCCCTCTTTATACTGGCACTGTGCCAGCCAGGCAGAAGGATAATGCTATCAGGCCTAATGTGATGATTTCAACCAGAAGTATTATAAAGCAGCCCTGCCAGTTATGTTAATGGGGAGAGGCAAGGTGTTAGACGGGGGACAGGATGGGGGTGTTGTTTGTTTTGTTGACTAACACCTCCCACATGCTGTTGGGTTGGGGCTGCTTCAGCCAGGCAGACACTGGAGGTGCCAGGGCCTTGGCAGTGATAAGGAATGTGGCTCACGGCCCACACACACACACACACATACACACACTCTCACACCTACACACAGAGTTTAGGCAGAATATTTGCAAATCAACACATGACAAGTTGATATTTCGGGTCTTTTGTCTAGTTAAAATAGAGTAGCAGCATCATAGTCTACAACGCCTACACAGTGTCTGGCACATTAAACACTTTCATTCAAAATGCAACCTGAAAGGAGAAAAAAAACATCTTCCATCAACTTCCGTCCAGCACTTTCTGGAGATAGAAAGCAATGAGGCATGTCGTACACAGCCACCGACCTCCATTTCTCTGTCTCACTTCCTCTCTCCCTGCTCATTCGGTCGCACTTACCATCCCCTCATCTTGAGCCCCGTGGTTGCACCATAGATCGCCTCACATGTGTGACCATCAGCTCCTGAGGGGGTTCAACACCCTACAGCCAATCACCATCACAAATTGAATTTCTCTGGCAGGCATTTTCACACATTAAAGCAGTTTCCTGCTGTTCTGTCTGCTCCGCCTTTCTCTGGTTTATCTATCTACCTATTTATGTCTGTCTGTCTATCTGTTTGTCTGCCTGTCTGTCCATCTGTTTATTCACCATCGCGGGTTGTTTTCCGCATCACTTTATAATCTAATGAATAATGAGTCATTGGATGTGCTTTGCCTTTGCATCTTTGATGCAACTATCAGCTCTGACTTGAGTATTAATCACTGGTTGTGCATGAATGCTAAGGATTTGGAGGAAGTCATTCATGATTTATTTTTGCAACAAACCTCCACATATGAAATACCAGGGTGGCTACAGGTCCTTAAAGGTCTTTAAATGTTTTCACGTCACATTTACTAATAAAAGGTCTTAAAAAGTAGATCATGTTCAATTCTGCTGCCTGGTCTAAAGTTCACTCTAAGTGCAAAATGCCTAAACATTTCATCTTTAGCTAAATCAACAAGAGTTTAGTTTGAATACCTCTGTTATCCTGTCACAGTCTTAGATTTTTGCTATTTGTGTTTGCAAACTTTGTCACCTGGTGGCCACCATAGTGTCTGCCTGGATTGCATGAAGGAACTAGCTTGTTAGCTAACCAGCAAACACTCCGGTTTCTGTGGGTTTACTTTCTACATTATTTTAAACCCTCTTTCAGAGCAAGCCTCATTCATGTCATTGCACCCTTTAACTGGTGATTCGTATCACACCGTCCCTCACATATTCCCCATGAAATGACGGATAATAATGACTAAATAATGTGTTGGAAACATTGCTGGATAATTGATTGTCCAATTACCCAGCAATGTTTCGGGACAAGCCGAGCTGTAAAAAGTGGAGCAATCATCAGTCCAGTCTTCACAAAGATGTTGACTAGATTCATTATGACAACAGACTGTCTGTCTGTAGGCTAAATGAGGCAGGATGCCAGACAGTAATAATACAGGTGTCTAAATAGAAATTGGGAATTCTACCTTGATATAGCCACATTTCAGACTCTGGCTGTAGGATGGTTGTAGGGATTAATATCATTTTATAAAACGGAAAGGTGAAATCCGGCAATCTGATTGGCTGTTAACTGTGATATAATGAGCGTATACCACAGCTACTATTCTAAAAAGCCTTATCACAGCATATCACTCCGCTTCAGGGAAGCAACAATGTTTCCATGACAACAACCAACTGTTACAGTACGCAGCAAAAAGTAGCCAGTTTTGATGTTTATTTTTTGACGGCGTTAACAACATTTAAACATGTTAAACATGTTTAAACATGTGGCCGTATTATTATTAGATTAGATTATAAAATCCTGCACTGTGCGTCAATGAGTAATCAGGAGTCAAATAGCGGACCACGGACAGCTCCCGTATAATGACAGTCACAGGATCAGCACCTTGACAGCAACTATGACACTTAGGGCTCTATAGGGTGATCTGTCACTGTCTGATTGAACAGCCTCATGGAAATGATATTTTACAATTCTTCGCATTATTTACTAATGAAATTCGTTAAGGCAAGTAATTTGGTGCTTTTAAAGTCATGATATTCAGATGCCGCTGCTGCGTCTCCAGGTGCCTGCCGCGATGTCACATATAGTCGGCTTAATAAAGTCAGTGATCACTCAAAGCTAAAACTATTTAAAAAACTCTCATTCATTGAGGTTTTGGGTGGATTCTTCCGGACCACTCACTCATAGTTAACTGCGGGGGGGCCTCGCATGTTTACGTTACGGGGCTGATTGTCAGAGAAGTAACAATGTATCCATGACAACAAACTGTTACAGTAGGTAGCAAAAAGTTGCTGCGGTGTTTTGACAACGTTAACAAATAGACTAAATTAGTTGAATTCACATGTTTAAGGTTAACTTTCACCTCCAGATAGGGTTAACAATGGTAGAGTTGATTGAGCAGTGACTTTCTCCCGAAAAAAAGGCGAGGAATAGACGACATGCAGAGCTAACGTACGGAGAGGTGGGACTATTTTTTTCACAGCGGGGCTATTTTATTAGATAATATGTATCTCTGTTTAATTAAAAACCACATGAAAATTATTGTGTATTCCTCTTTCATATTGCCATTATTGGTTACCGTTTTATAAAAGCAATACATCACTCCAGTTCGTGATATATGCTCATTATACCACAGCTAAGGGGCGTTCTTCGGCCCGGAGCGGAGCGTATATCATGGCCTGTTGTGATGTATTGCTTAAATGTTATATAGAATTGGGAAAGCTGAATAGACAAAAAAGGGTGGTAGGAATAAACAAGCATATACTTCTTCCTACTCCTTTTCGAACACTTAGTATTTAATTTGTATTGTATTTGCCTATTGAGTTTGTTGTGTAGGTTTATTGTTTTTCTTGATATTTTTGTTTGTTAGTTTCTTTTTTAATTTATTTCCATTGTTTTATTTATTTTTCTTTTTTGTATATGTTCTAAATTAAGAATTTTCATTCATTCATTAAGGACACATATATTCTCTTCATACTAATAACATATTTTGGACAAATGTTCTTGAACTCAACCAGTTATTGTCATGTTGCCATACTTAAGATTTTGAACTGACAATTTTTGAAGAGTATGCCTGTATTTTTAAAACTGATGATTTTGTTGCAAATCAGACTTAAATTAAAATGTGGCATTAAAAAGTCCTTTTAAAAGTCTTAGTTTTAACTTGCTGATACAGTTTGACACCCTGAGTAATAGTGAGTCTGCACTGGTTCTTCTGTTCCTGCTAGTTCAGGACTCTTACAAAAAAGCTGAGCAAAGTATCTGTATTACACCAGCACATCAACTTAAGGATTGATTTAGTGCAATATTTTGACATAAAAGGTGTTAAGGTTGATTGTAATCTTGAAGTTGTAGCTGCTCAGATGTATTATTAATGCTTTTCATTTGGAACTCTAAACCAGAAAACCAGATAATGTTCATTTTAACTGTTTAAATTATTCATCATTTAATTCCTGAGAAGTGCATTTTGACCAAGTGTGGTCTATAATATTATCTGAAAATGGCCCATTTGGGGCTCTAGCCATAACTATGAAAGCAAACTCCAGTAATCACTTTAAGCTTGAAAACAACTATTTCAGATGACAGTTCAGTTAGCCAACCTTATTTCCAGAATATGATGTGTCTGCATTACGCAATATTCTTTATGTGTTCAGTTTTGGCAGGCAAAGTAATTTTCCCAGCTGCTCCTGTGTTGGCAGCCAGGTAGGCCAATGATGATGGTGTAAGAAGTTGGCATTGCATTGTCCGTGCTCTGGTCGAAGCACCGCTGGCACCTGCAACCAACAACAATCCACAGAGGAGGCAAGAACGACAGGTGGAGGGAGACAGAAAGGGAGGGAAAAGAGAGAGGATGAGAGGATGACAGGCGGAAAGTAAATGAGACAGAAAGGACGTGTGAGAGAAAAATAGGACAGAAAGAAAAGAGGCAAAGATGAAGCTGTAAAACTAGAAGCAGTCAAACGATATTTCTGTATGTCAAAAAACAGTTGGGGCTTTTTTTTTTTTACCGCACATGCACCACTGTAGCTGTCATCACACTTTGTACTAAAGGCAAGAACGTTGACCTTCACTCCTATTTCTGGTTTGAGTGACTAATCATATTATATTAAAGAAATAGGCTGTAATCCTCTATATCCTTTTGCTACGTCTATTCACAAACCAGTGTAATGAGCGAGATAAAGGAGCCTAATATGAAGAAATATCTTGGCTGGTGTGTGTGTGAGTGTTTCTGGGTGTATATTCTCCAGATGGTGTGAACACCAGGGGTATGCTGTAAAACAGTATCATTCTGGATATATACAAATGGCTAATATAACTCAACCTGTTCCTCTGAACGCACAGACGGCTTTCTCCTCTCCAGGAACATCAAAAGATGGAGCAGTTTCCGAACTCACACTCTTGTTGCTAGAACAGATCACAGCATTTTCTGTTCTGTGGGACCAGAAGTATGAGAGCTGTTGTGACTTTATTGTGTTACTGGGCTGTGGCAGCTGTGGTACAGCTGACTGATTGATCTGACATTTAGGGTGTGCATTTGCACTGTAAAAAATAAACTATTTGTTTTAACTTTAAAAAGTTAGTGTCCAGGCTGTCTTAAAATTTTACGTTGACTAAATGTGAAGAGACAAGTTGAGGTAATTTTCAAAAATGTATTTAACAAACTTTTCTAGTAAATAAACTTCATACTCTGTGATCACCTGAGCACGCGTGGAAGAGGAACATGAACTCTGAGAGCGTGCTGCTCATTAAATCAGCGTGACAGTCCATCTGAAGGTGAGGAGGCACAGAGGAGACAAGCAGAGGAGGAGAGTGAAATGGAACGCAGGTCATCACAGGTGAGCCACGTGGCGTTACCAGCTTTAATATGCTCCATAATGAGGGAAGAAATTGGAGCTGCTTTTGACAGACTTCAGCCGCAGCTTGATGCTTTAAAGGTGGAACTCGACACATGTGGTCAGAAGCTCGGAAGGAGATGGAAGAAGGGCTGGTTGATGAAATTCTAATAAAGGGAAACCATGAACATAAAGACAAAACAGAGAAGATCTAACTTAACAGCAGAAAATTAAATTTGCGTGGGTTTGGACTGAAAAGTGACCCCACTGCCTTCATGACAAACTTTTTTAAGGAGGTGTTCCGTGGGGAGCTCGAATGTGAACCAGCTGTTGAGACTGCACACAGAGTAGGTCCGGTGCACAGCTCGAAACCCAGACCTGTGAGTGTAAGAATGCAGAGATATCAGACAAAAGAGGCAATCTTGAAACTGGCAAGAAGCAAGAGAGAGGTGATGTTTCAAGACATGCGAGTGAAGATATTTGCTGATATGAAACCTGAAAGATCTAAGAGGAGGGCCCAATTCAGCAACATCAGGATAAAGCTGCGCAAGGCTGAGGTGAGGCACAGACTACTGTTTCCAGCCATGCTTATAGTTACCTACAATGGACAGATGAGACTATTTAGGGACTCCAATGAGGCTGAGGCTTTTACAAAAAAGTAATCTGTTCTGCAGTACAAGCTGGAACAGAGGTGAATGGCTGAATGAATGGACTGAATGGACTGAATAACTGAGGTCTGATGGAATCATGAGTCACTGTAAACCTGGCTGGTTCATAACTTGGTGATAGTTCCTACATGAAACTGCCCACAACAAGGTCTGTGAATTATCTTGAGTAACTGCATCATGGTTTCTGGAAAGAGACACTGGTTTTGATTTGCCATCTAGTTCTAGTTGTTTATATAACACCATTCAGACACAAGGCAATTCAAGTTGCTTTACAAAAGCATAGAAATACATTAAAATAAAACATTAAAAGAACATTAAAATTATATTAGATGGATCTTACATTATCTCTGACAAAGTTACAGTGAGTTGTATGTTAACCAATTGAAAAAGAAGCAGGAGGAGATTTTTTTTTTTTAAACTTCCTCATAGAAGCTGGAACTGGAAAAGATAAGTTTGTTCAGCAGAATTCCTGTATAACTTTTTATAGTGTGCTGCAGTTTGTTTGTGTGTGTTCATCTGCACACATGCTTTTTGCGATGTGTGTGTCAGCGCTTATGTATGAGCAGTGATGGGGTTGGTGCCAGCCCCCGCCGCCTGCTTCTTGGCTCTGCACACAATCGCACACATCGAGCCCACCGCCATCTATGCATGTTTAGCAGAGACACGAGTCTTTTTCCAAAACAAACACACTGCAGGCTGCCAGCCAGCCGCACCACAGCACACACACCATACTGACAGAGCAGTCCAGCCTCTCTGCAGCCCCCTGGCCTCAGTAGACTGGCCCTCATTTTCTGCATGGAGCTCATTGACAGCAGCACGCCTGTTAATTGGAGGAAGCTGTAAAATGAGTAATTATTGCAGTTTGGGGCAGGCAAGCTGTTGCCTGTTACAGCGCTAGGCTCTGTTGTGTGAAAGTGCAGAAGAGAGGGTGCGATGTAAGCTGCAACTGTGTATTTCTGTGTTTATGTGCATTTGTGTGTATGTTTGCTCATATATAGGCACACATCTGATCATTGCAGGGGGTGGGTGAGCTGCAAACACACTTGGCCGATTCCTGGAGAGAAGAGAATCGCTAATTACTTGTTATAATGGAGGCACTTAATCAGAGCTTTGGTGTAGAAACCACCTGAGAGAGAACAGAAAGAAACAACAGAAAGAAATGAGAGAAAGAATCAACAGAAAAAGACAAGAGAAAGAAACAACAGACAAACAGTGAAATATTTTGAGTTAAAGTGTCAGTGTGAGAGACTGGAAGAGGCTACAGAGCAGAGAGCAAGTTACAGCAGGAAATGCTGGCCAGAAGTGGAAAAGGCCAAAGGCCGACTCCAGCATGACTCAAAGCAAATTGTTCTCATTATCGACTCCACAGGTGCTTTGCAAAAGTCAGTGCTCAAGAATAGATTTGGCTCTGACATTCTAGCACAATAATAATGTGTTTTTATGTAGCCTGCAAGGTTGACGGCTACCAGACTTCAAACTTAGCTGAACTGCCATTGGAGGCATGAAGGGTTTTGAGACATTCCTTTGTGACCAGGACTTACCATAGTTGCACCAGTTGTCCCTGGTAGTTAGGTTTGTAGCACTTCAGCTCAGTCTCAGTTTTCATCCGCATGTCCTTCATCCCAGCAGCTGTCAGGCTGTTTAACACCAGGACAGAATGTGTCTGTCACATTACTCATTGCACACAACAATCAGCTGATACACATTACATATGCAGTTCGTTTATTTTTTTCACTTTTAAATCATCTTCTGTGCAATAATATCTTCATCCTTTGAATCACCCTGTGAATCTTTGCTGCTTCTACTCTGCATGTGCAATTATCCATTCACAAAGCAATATTAATTAAATAATTCATTTTAAATTAAAGAGTTCATCTGCAAAACAGCATCCAAAAGAAATACACAGTAATGTGTAAATTCTGCACTGCTTACTGAAACAGCTGTGACTACATCAAACTTTTATCTGCACTTATAAAGGAACATAAAGAAAGGTAAGCTAATTGTAAGTATGCTAGCACAGCTAGCTTGCTAAGTTATATTTTTGCAATGAAGTTGTTGATCTGGCAGTAAATGTACAGTGACAGTGCTGTAAATGTACAGTGTGGGTTTGAGTTTGTCAGCGAATAAAGGCTGCAGGTTCTCAGACCAAAGCAAGTCTCCTGAGTCACAACTGCAAGACGGCCGGCTTTCGTACAACATTAAATCTAACACAGCTTGTGCTGCAGTATAAACTTTCACAAAAAGAAACAACAAAAAATAGTTGCCAACATCCAACCTACTGCTGTTGTAATTTAGTTGACTTCTAACATTCACACAGTTCCCCTTGACTGTCGCTGAGTGTTACAACGTCAGTCCAACATCATCCCAGCCTGTGGGAATGGCCACACTAGCCGTGCAGCATGTTAATGCCAAGTTCCACAGGTTAACCTACGGAATAAATACTAAAACAACATAAAATATGGCTAAACTTATAGCTTTCAAGCTTGAAGTCAAGTCACGGAGAGCCGGTATTGATCAAACCTGCAGCTTGAACTATTACTGGCCCTTGGTATTGCTTGTAGAATTTTTAAAGCATTGATTCATTCATTTAACACACATTGAAGTGTATAACATAGGTTTTTTTCCACTGTTGCTTGTCATCCCCTGCGGTTGCCTTGTCAGTAACACAGTATTTCAAAATTGCAGCTGTGACAGCCCTGGTCTCGCCTTGCTTTGGTCTTGGTCTTGACTTGGTTTCAACCCCTCAAAATCTTGGTCTTGTCTTGGTGTCAATAAGCTCTGGTCTTGGTAATGACTTGGCCTTGGTTTAGGTGGTCTTGGCTACAACACAGCACATTTTTCTCACAATCTTCAAATTCTGCTTCCCTGATCTGAAAATTGCAATCCCATTAGCATAACTAGAAAACATGTTTTTTTTGCCATCACTTGCACTGAAGTAATAGAAATCCCTCCCTTCGTGAATGTGCAAGCTGCCCAAACAACCCCTGACAGATCTGGTGAAATAGAAAGAAAGTGTCCCAGCTCATTCCTTTTTATCAGAGTAGATTACATTTGCTGCAGCATTAAGAGTGAATTACCTCAATACTAAGAACTGATTAGGTTTCTAGCTCAAGTAGAGAATACTCTAGCCATGTTCGACACTGCAATCAAATTCATTTGATTATTTTGCCTCCTGAATGGATTGTACCTCTATTCAGCAGGCAGCAGCAGCAGCAGCAGCAGCAGTCACAGTGCAGACCATTTCTTCATGTGATGTAAATAAACATGATCCATTTTCTTTAACCTTGGATATCGATTTTTTAATGGTGTCTTTCTCCCACACATTCAGTTCCATGTTCTCATTTCTGTGCATTTGTGCAAATAGTGAATCATGTGAAGAGATCATCAATAAACTGTTGAATCATTCAAACCTTAGTCCTGGAACATCCTTTCCAATTTCCTGAATTATCATTTTAGCATTTACAGCCAAATTGCTTTTTTTAATAAACTTCACTCCCCAGGTGTCCTTGTGTCAAGGTCTTTAGAGGTGGAGCCAAAGAGCGGAGGTGGTAAAGTAAGAGGAGACTCTTTTTATCCGCATCTGCCTCCTTGTATCTGAGGGAACGCCAAGTGCCTGGAATATGCTCACACATACACTCTCAGACACACACATGGCACGCACACACACACACACACACACACACACACACACACACACACACACACACACATACTGCATGGGCACCACTTCAATTTGCAAGAAATGATTTGAGCTGTGTTATTTACACAAGACTTCCTCCAGTTAAAGGGTGAATGTGCTCGTTCAATTTCTTTCTCTTTTCTATTGGATTTATTTATTTCCTGTCAGCTCTGCTCCTATGTTTATTACGGCAATCTGCTTTTTTCTTCCCCTCCCCTTTTCTATGCTTCCACCCCGTCTCTGAGAACACTATTACTCTAGCTGCCCCCGCTGCTGCAGATGCAGATGCACTCAATTCAATTTCTCTCCGCTGCTGCAATGTGAGGGAAGCAGGGAGGGGGGACAGGGACAGGTACAGCGAAGTAGAGGGGGGGAGGAGAAAAGGGAAAGAGGATTGGAGGTGTGGTTGGTGCACAGCAGGTGGACAGATACGAGACTGCCTCCACCCTTTTTTTCTTTCCTTGAAGGACATTATCATAGGAGCCCGGTGTAGCTCAGCACACCACGACATGGCTTGGATCTCTTTCTGTGCCTCAGGCTCCAGCAGAGATGAGTACATCTTAACCAGGTCTGATAGACATACCGTACAGGGTCTACTACGCAAGAGCTAGAGCTTGAGCTGCTGCCACTGAGGTTAGAGTAAGTTTAGAGACTGAGGCAGCCCTCTGATCTCCTCCAGCTGTGCAGTTTAAACATATTTCAATCTATTGACTCTGTGTGTGCTTGTGTTTGTGTGAGCCACAGAGGCAGACTGTGAGAGGTAGAGTCTGTATTAGCGAGTGAGCCGTGTCTGTGTTACAGCTGTGTAATCACAAATAATAATTACAGCAAGTTTTACATCCCAAGAGGCCGTTTTAATCAGATGTAAAGGTGCTCCAGATGGCCTCCTAAAACAAGGTGTTCTGGTGTTACACATAAATTCCTGGTCTGCGAATTGTGTTTTGCCATGAAGCATTTTATATTTGTCTTTGTCAGGATTTAAAAGTCCAGTATGGAAGATTTAATGGGGTTTATTCCAGAATATGGCAGAAGAGTTGCGTGTCTGATGTGCGTTCTTGTTGGTTCTCTTTTGGTGGCCTCTTTATTTTTAGGATAAACTAGCAGCTGTTGGCACGGCAGCAACTGTAACTAGACTTTCCTGTAGATTCTTAAATGACTTTGACATGACTGTAAATGAATAAATTCTCAAATTGACCATCTTAGCTATAAACTAGAAATATGTACAAATTAATAGTTTTAAAATATATTGACATTTACATCCATTATGTCCACAACAAAAATCTACTCAGATGCGAGATCTTAATTCACATCAATAAATGTCCAGCCTGAATGGGCTTGCAAGTCTGTGTGCCTTCATACTTGACATGCATTAAATAAACTGATCTAGAATTGTATGCATATACACAGGGCTTAAAGTATTCCGGCACCGTGCCGGATCTCCGGCGTTTGACTATGATTCAGAAAAAAAAAAAAAAAAAACCACAAAAAACCCCACAAAAAAAACTTGCCAGGCCCCTCCCTCAAACTGCTACTGTCCAATCCTACGTTAGCAACCGTAACTATGGGTACACATAGTGGTTGAGATCTAGCAGCAGTTGATGCTGCGTTCAAGACAACTCGGGGAAAAAACGGGCTCTGAATTGTAGAAAATGAATTGAACAATGAACAGCGTTAAAGTCGGAAATTACAGGTAGGAAATTACACCTATATTCATCTTCGAAAATAAGCATAAATTGCTGCTGCATATGTTTTCAGTGTTCAGCAAATAGTGACGATATGCCACACTTCGTTTTTCTCGCTGAGTTAACCTGTAGCGTGAACGTTATCTCCAAGTGGTCTTGAACGCAGCATCCAAGCCGACGGTTGTTTCACCGAAATCAGATCAGAAAAATGGAGAGTAAATTCATTAAGCCAAGGGAAGACGTCCTAATTGACAACGGCCTTAAAAACAAATGGTGCTGGGCATGGATAGAAGAAAGGGGTGGAGATGGCAAGCCTTTTGGGAGCTGGTGCCAGAAACTAAGAGAGCCAGGTACTTGTTGTGCTCGAAGAAGCTGGTGTATGCAACTAGCGGCAAAAAAGTTCTACGACGCCACGAAGGAGACCCCAGCCATAAAGCAGCAGTTCGCGCTCTCCAACATACAAGTTGTTTGCCGGGAGCAACAGCCACAGCTGACGTAGCGGCCCCGATGACTGATCGTATTTGTTAGGGATGTTCCTGGCGACTAATTTCCCTGTCGATTAAATGCAAAATTTAATTTAGACTAGTCGACTAGTATAACACTAAGAAAACAACCAGAAAGCAGTTAAAATTGAGCAGAATTTATTCATTTATAATGTTAAACCATAGACTGTATATAGAAGTGGACGGAGCCTTCGTGACGTCACCCATTGGTTTCTGAACACCCGTTTTGAAGCCTCGAGTTTCAGATTTGGCCAGCGCCATTTTGACAGTTTTGAAACCGGATGTGAATATGATTGGTTGAGACGGTGGAGCAGGGCGGGACCATACGCGGGACCATAGACTGTGTGGGCGAGGCATAGGTGAGGTCGGGCGAGGCCATCACTGCATGTCAACTTGGCTCCGTGAAACGGACAACCGAGATCCAAAATTAACAAGCGGGGGAGCAGGGGTGGGCTGGTGGGGGGCGAGTATAGACGGTATAATCTAAGGGAGCGAGTGAGTGGCACTACCATAGGGCACTACGCCTGTCAATCACGAAACCACGCCCCTAATTATACAGAACTTTAAGCCTTAATATAAAATCAACGAATGACTTATATGAAAATTCAAGTCTGGTTCAGTGAATATGGTGGGGGATATTAGCGATAGAGACCAAAATCGTTTTTTTACACGGGCTATAAATATGTTTATTTCAGCTGTAAAGTTCAGCATTTTAGAACGGGTGTCAATGGAACCGGGCTTCTTTTTGCAACCAGCTCGCGCGCCCCCTGCTGGATTTCGGTGAGAATACAGCGTTACTGCACTTCTGCATTGGCTTCATTTTTCAGAGCCGGAAGCTCCGTCCACTTCTATATACAGTCTATGTGTTAAACACTGTCCGAAAAAATACTGTGTATTAAGAGCCATTTGAAGCCGTTAATTAGTCAACAATCGCCAAATCGTACTTTAGATGCCGCTGAAATGCACGCTACTTTGCGCTGTGCAATACAAACCTCACACTTAACGTACAAAACATGACAACAGCTCACTAAATGCGTCCGTTTCAGACCGAAGAGGATCACAGTGTCTGCAGGTAAATGACCCAGAGATGACTTTAGCTGCCAGCCTGCTACACAGTGTGGCTAACGTTAGCAGTGCTAGTAATAGTAATAATAATCTTTATTATAGACTCAAAAGAAAATGGTCCACTCACATACACACACACACACACACACAACATACATTTAAACATACATTAAAAACAAAAATAAAAAATAAAATACAATACAGTAATTTACTGTATTGCTGCTGTAGCAGCAGCAGCAGCTCCGTTTACAGGTTTATGTTCGTGTCTGTGCTTAATGTGGGTACGTTTCTCCAGGCGAGTGAATATATATCAGCTGACACAGTCTACATTCAACAATATTTCCATTTTCTAGATTAAATCACTGCCAAACCGCGCTGGTTTTACGAGCTGTCATCTGTCCAAGAGTATCTGTCCGACTTTTCTGATATAAACATCCGGGGTTGCCTAGGTGATTGAGGCGCACACGCTGGGTGAGAGAGGCTGCCGTCTGACAGTGCCACAGCCCCAACTAGTGGCGGGTGGCTGCATAAAATCTTAGAGGCAACAGATAACTGGCATCATGCATGAACGACTAGTAATTCTGGTACCGACTAGCGAGGGAGGGGACGTTTAATCGTATAATCGACTAATCGCGCGCATCCCTAGTATTTGTGACTTGAAAATGCGTGTGTGCTTGTTCATTGCGGAACATGATTTATCATTTACAATCGCACAACCGCTCGTAGATCTGTGTAAAAAAGTAGTGTTTGATAAAAATGCTTTGATTAAACTGTCCGTTTCCAATCAGCATGCCAGTTATATGAACACCCATGGCATAGCACCAGAGTTCAAGAAACGTCTGACTGATAAGCTCAAAGGATGTATGTTTTCTCTGAATGTTGATGAAGTAACCACCCAAAACATGTAAAAAAAAAAATTGCATTTGTTTATTTTCTATTTTGTATTTCCTATAACCTAATTTGCCATTGTTTGTTTTGAACAAAAACGATGGAAATGTTGTAATTTAAAGTTACAATATTATCTACAGTTCACTGTTGCTCTGTAACTGTTCATACATTTTTTGTATAAATTGCCCTTTACTGAATTAAATGGTTGCTAAATGAATAATTCAAATTAATTAGCCTGACTGAGTTTCACATGTCTTTATAACATTATTACTTTTACTTTCTAAAATTCACATTTAAACTGTAGGTCATCTTGTACCCTGCCAAGCACAATGCCAAAAAGTTGTTTGCCAAATTGCCTATAGTGTGTATGCGTCAGATCCACTGCACCCCCGCTCCCTGGAAAAAAGTTCAGGCTCAGGATTTTTTTTTACTTTAAGCCCTGTATACATGGAGCTTGCAGAAGCATGCACTGCTATATCCTGCAAAACCACACCCACCCGGGTGAAAAAACTAGTGTTTAAAGAGTCCCATGTTTCTGCAGCAGCCCAGAGCTGACAAACCAGACACTGGCTTTAGATATGGCCTTTCACATTTTACATGTTGTTTCGCAGCCATTCTAGGTTCTCCTGCAGCAAGGATGCTCAGCTTGTTTTGCCCAGGGGCCACTTTTGCAAAGTGACAGGAGGCCAGGGGCTAGTTACTGAATAACTTATATCTCTTTGAGATTTGTTACTTTAAAATTGAACGACTTATTAATATAACTAATTAACTAAATTATTTTTTGTTGTAAATGCTTTAGAAACATTTGAAAGAGTTTATATAACATTAAACAACTAGAACCCCTTCCATCATGCAAGCACTGAAATCTTGGAACAATTCATAAAAATAAATCATAAACATAACCTGCTCCTGCCAGGGACAGAATGAAGAGCATGTTTAAGCTCTTTTAGTGTGTGTAAGCTGATGTTCAGCTTCTCAGGCAGCAGCCAAGGGTCATTATTGGACATTTACTAATTAGTATAAACAAACAGAAACATTCCCAGTGGAAACCAGTTTTTCATTGTGGATTAGAAAATTGTCGGTGAGCCACCTAGAACCCTATCTCAGGCCAGCTTTGGCCCCCAGGCCTTAAGCTGAGCATCGGAGTCCTACATACTTGGAAGCGGAAAGTGAGACAACATGTTTGCAATCTGCAAGCCTGCTGCTGGATGCCACTAAATCCTACACAGTAGTCCTTTAACAGGGGCTCATGGCAAAGATGTCCTACTAAATTAATAAAAAAAAAAAAAAAAAACAGTGAAAACACCCCTGATGGTACCCAATGTGGTTGTCAACAAAGGAAGTGTACAATATACAATACTGGGGGACAAAGAATAGAATGGAAAACTACAATTTGCCAGCAGGGAAAAAGAAATAGTGGTGGTATAAATTCAGTGTTTATTTGCCAGTATGCAATGCAGCTATATTATTTCACTGTTAAATAAAATTGTCCCTGAAAAGTTGCACAGCTTCTCTGAGGATCAGATCAAGGGACTATAAAGCCTGCTGGGAAAAGACTTCTTCTCTTCCCTGGGTCTTAATATAGTGTTTTATTTTGTTCACTGTTTTATCTATTGCCATTCACATCCTACTAACAATATTCTGGTGTTCTGGTGTGGTTTTGTTGTCAGTATCTCACTGCCGTAGATGGTGCATGTTTGCGTGTTTATGTTCATTTGCTGTGAAGTTCATTTTGCATGTCAGACAACATTAACTTCTGAGGATCATCCATTAAACACGGTTTCTTTTTCACCTTGTTTGTGTGCCATGTTTTTCCTCCCATTTCTGCTCATTTTTTCATTGAGGAGACTTAAGGTGCTCTGTGCTTTTCCAGCAGGGAATTTAGACTTTGGAATCATCCGCCTGGAAGCTCAAATTAAAAGTGTGAATTCAGTATCATCTTTTCTATCACTTCCTCAAACAACCTTTTGCATGCTCGCTCAGTTTTTTATGTGCTGTGCTCCCTGGGGGAGCTCCTTCTTTTATGTTGCTTTAATCTCTCTGGTGTTAGTGATGCTCTCTGTTCGGTGTATACTGAGTTTACCTTTTATCACATCGCCATGCAAACCTTGTTTAGAAAAAGTGTTCTGAAGCAGGAAACTGTTATATAAAGTTTAGTTACAGCGTAGAAGCCACATGCCCTCCTTGCTAATGCTCAGTCACAAAGCCGTGGATCAGTTTATGAGCGGCTTTGTCTCCTCCAGTTTATTGCACACAAAGCTGCCCCTGTTATGAATTAAATGTCCTGAGTGCTGCAGACAGTCCTGGAGGTCAGAGCGGCTATGAATTTAGAGAAGAAACAACTTGTCTGCTAGCAACAGACTCAAGTCACTTTTATTAGATTTCTCCTCATTTCATTTTCTCAAATGCAGATGAATAATCACAAGTCATAAATGTAATTTAATGTGTCGCTTTTGAAGTATAATTAGAATGTCTGGCCTGACATGAGTCGGTTTCTAATTCGAAGGCCTTGTACATCACATGCATTCATGTGCTTTAATACAATCTGACTGTTTTTTTTTCTATCAGACTCACACCATGGACACACAGAATCATTTTCAGCAGGGATTTTACAGTGGAGACTGTGTCAGCTGCACGATACAGCTGTTGATTTAAATGTAAGGGACTCAGGGAAAGCTGGGCAGCATTGTTTACAAGTCATATTAGTTGTCTTTTGACACATTCTCCCTCAAGGCCTCTCTGCGTTTCATTTATTGCATCTTGACCGAGATTCAGTCAAAACCCGTGGAGGAAATCTTAAGCTGGTCAAAGACGAGGTTTGATTCAGCTGCCCTCCCCTGAGTGTGCACAAAACACACCAGTATTACACAGGCAGTATGGGTATGGGTATATCACACATGTTTTATGGCTCCAGACAAAGAAAAGAATATTGAATTGTCACTAATATCATTGTATGAGATCAAATGAAGAATTAAGACAGTCATACTGAATCTTCAATCTGCTCAAAGTTACCTGTGACTACGTATTGAGATGCATATTGAATTTGTCAGAGACACACATCACCAGTCCACACACACACCGGCATCCTCTGTGTGTCTCTAGTTCTCTCCTTTGTTTGGTCTCTCAGAGACGTACAGCAGTCCCCTTTCCTCTTTTGTTTTTCTCAGTTTGCACTTTGCAGGCTGGAGATGGGGAATAGATCAAAAGCAGAATGGATGAGCTGTTTTGCAAGATCCCCCAGTCTTAACGGATTTCAAGGCTGGGTGAGACTGTGTATGTGTTGCTTGGCTGGGTGTGTGTGCGTGCATGTTTGTTGGAGTGTTTGAGTGTGTGTAATATGCATGTACATGCAAATTTATGTGTGTGTGTGCCTGAGTGCCTCTGTGCCTGTGTGCCAGCAAGTTTGCCTCTGTGTCTCTGTTTTTATCAGTCTGCGAAGTGCACCCTTGAATTCTTACTAAGACTCTCGATATAATGTAGCTACAGAACAATAGCTGCAGTGTAACCTTATAGATAGCGTTTCAAGTGTTCTCTCTCTTCTGGGTACCGACAGGTTCACAGTCACACTTGTTTCTCCCAGCAGTCTTGTTAGAGTCTTTGAGGGATTCCCATTTGATCTCACATTCATCGTGATCATTGTTTTTTTATTATTTATTATTTTATAACTTAACATGGGTCAACAAAACACTTGGATTTGATATATCACACACACAGTAGTATACACATTAGCATGCTGCCAACTTATACAGGGAGATATTAGTAACAAAAAAAGAACATTAGATATATACATATTAAATATATATGTTATATCCTCAAGCAAAAGCTATTATTTCTATCTGACCCTGCTCATAGCCTCCCCATTCCAAACCATAAAGGATGCAAGGAGGTGATTATAGATATGATCTGATCTTTATTAATGCAGCCTCCCAGAACTCTATGTAGGAGGTTTTAGCACTATATACTGTATTCTTGCTATGAAGTTTTTGAGATGGACTGCATGCATAAATGAACACAGGCGTTCGTGCTTGGACATTGAAATAGTTTGTATCTGCACAGTCATTTATTCATATCATGACCTCTAATGTTTAGTAATTCATACCGTAACACTATCTACGAGTAATTACGTTTATATTAATTTCATCATTTCGGTAATTTATGCCTGAAATTTGTTCACAGACCTCATTTCTTTGAAACTATAGATTTACCTCTATGTAATACCGTCTATTTGCAATGAGGTGGGTGGGGTGGATGTAGCTGTACAATGAACTTTGGGGGTGCAACTTACAATTATTTTCATTTTCTCTTTTAATCAATAATTGTTTTGTCCATAAAATGTCAGAAGATAGTGAAATATGTCATCACTGCTTTCCAAAGCCCAAAGTGACATCCTCAAATTTCTTGTTTTGTCCACAACCCAAATATATTCAGTTTACTGTCACAGAGGACTAAAGAAGCCAGAAAATACTCACATTTGAGAAGCTGAAATCATAGAATTTGGCCACATTTTTCTTTTAAAAAATGACTCAAATTGATTAATGAATTGTCAAAAATAGGTGGCAATTAATTTAATCGTTGACGATTTATTAATCGACTAATCGCTGCAGCTACAGGACTTTAACACCACAGTCCAGGATTCACTTTGCTTAAGATTAGGGATAGATCTGCATTTCTGTTAAATATTATTAAACAAGTCTCATGTCTCATGACACTGCTGATTTTGAATAATGTAGTAGTCGCAATGGCTGAATAGTGTATTGCAAGATTGACTATTTTGGTGGAAAATGAATGAAATATGTTGTAAGTGAACATTTTACTGATACAGTCAGTTTCAAAATTTGTGCAATTTGCCAAACACGTTAATTAACATTTCCTCAATATATTAATAGAAAATGTATTTCGGTCAGCATTATGTTTTCCTCAAAACGTATTTGCTGTTGCAGATTAGAACGTAATTTCTAGGAGACAGGGCTTTTGAAAATGCTCCATGCTCCAGTTAGTACATTACACTTAAAATTTTCACCTATGTAACCTCACCTAAGCCAACACTCCTACTGTCCTCTCCTCATCCCACAGACTTTGACCGTGCATCATCAGCGTGCCCAGCCTCGTCCTGTCTCTCTCTCTGTTGTTCAGAAGTCTGATCGCCTGCTCCCAGTGCGGAAGGAAGCCACACACAGGGAACAACCATGCAAATTAGTTGTATATAAATGTACTTTTGTGGAGACAGGGCTGCGTATCTCCATACTGCACATTCAGAAGAGTGACTAGACTAGGACTGGAGGGAGGTAATGAGTAATGAGGACTGCAGCACAACCCTAAAAGTCTCCCTCTGTCCCCAGTGCTTAGAGTATGAGTCCACTAACGTGCGCTAGAGATGAAGACATTTGGACAGTAAGTAGTGTCGGGGTGCACAGGCTGAGCAGGGACTGTGGCTGTGAGGGCATCCATTGTTTGCTGTGCGCTCTATGGGGAACACAGCACTTGGAGAACATGCAGCGTTGCTTTGAAGATCTACTCTGACAGCCGAAAGACCTTCTCTTCAACCAGAGCTTGTGTCTCATTACGGCGATTGAACAAGCAACGGCTTTATTCACCATAATGCCAAATGATGAATGTGCTGACTGGCTGTGGGATGAATTACCAGATCTAAAATAATATGATGCACTTGTGTGCGCTCAGACGTGACAAAACACAGTTTAGACTGTTATGAAACAACAGATTTTAAAAGTGCAGCCAGGTCAACTTTTTCCACATTTGCTTTTCTCTTCCAGGCTTCTTGACCAGAAATAATAGCAGGAATGTGGCAAGAACACCACAAGTCTGTGGCTTCTTTTCTTCAATCAGCTCTCGAGTCACGACTGTGTGCTTTGCCCAACCCTCTTTACTGTATGGCAGTGCCAACCACCTACACCACCACCTGTGTCTGTCTGCCTAGCCCCAGAAGTTTGCCTCCAGCGCCACCCTGATTAGGCTCATTCCTGTTGATGATGAGTCATACCAGAGGGAGCGTCTGTAAAAAGATAGCCCATTTTTCCCACTCACTACTCCATGGAGAAAACATGCATAACAGTTACACGCACTGATACAATGCTTTTGCTTGTCATTTGAACAATGTGATCATTGTGAGGCAGAGTGGGTGCGCTCTAAATATAACTGTCCTCTGTTTTGTTTTAACCGGGGTGCTAGCTGCTGATTCAACCGGTGGTAATGTCCGCCGATGGGTAGAAAGTGCATCTACTTCAGCATATTTTCATCAAGCTGAGATAGCATAATGTTCCTATAAGAGCAATAAAAGTCCATCCTCTGAGGCCCATGAGGATATTATGCTTCTGCAATACACACAGCCAACACACTCTTAGAAATAAGGATTTCAAAAGGGTTCTTCCTGAAGGGCTGAGGTTCTATCCAGGACCATTTTCTTCTGAAGAACCCTTTTTTTTTTTTTTCCGAAGAATAGGTTCATCAAGACTAGGGCTCTTTGTAAGACTAAGGGTTTTCATCCAAAGAACCATTTTTGGAAGAAAGAGTTCTTCAAGAGTTGTTGAAATCCTTGGAAGAACCCCTTTGTCGAAGATTCATGAAGGGTTCTTTGAACTATAATATAGGGTTCTCAGTAGAACCACTTGGGTGGGTTCTTGTTAGCATCCACAGAAGGTGGAAAGGCTCTTGATAGAACCCGCAAAGAGGGTTCTGGGTGGAACCATTACACCATGGGACAGTTTTTTGTGGAACTTTCAGTTTTGTGAGAAATCTTTCACAGATTATACCATAATATAGGGTTCTTGGTAAAACCCCCTGGGTGGGTTCTAGATGCACCCTTATGGCTGGAACTCCCATTTCACCATAGAAGGGTTCTCTGTAGAATCTTTCATAGGGAGTTCTAGGTGAAACCATTCATAGATGGTTCTAGTTATAAACATTTATGTTGGGTTCAATGTAGAACTCTCGGAGTGTTCCTAGTGGAACCTTTGTAAAAGTTTCTACCAGGAATCTAAAAGGGTCCTCTATGGGGACAAGCCGAAGAACCTCTCCTGGTTCTAGGAATCACCTTTTTCCGAAGAGTGCAGGCATGCAAGTATACAAGCACACCGCCAGAACACACACACACACACATTTCTGTCCTCGACTCAGACTCATTTGCAGCGCCGTGACACCTGAATGCTTTAGCCTCGGTGTAAGTGGGCTGTATGACATTATGCTTGATAATGGTAGCTATTGCTTCTCTCATATATGATGGATGTGTCTGTCACCGCACAGTCTCGCCACACCCTATTGGATACGGCATTTTTCTGACAGGGAAATCAGCCAATCCTGACGCTTCAGTGAGCAGCCCCCCTAATCTTTTCCTCGTGCTGTAATTCCAGGTTGCAGAACGAACCCGTGGGTAATCCGTTGCGGGGCGCATCGTTCCACTTGTTGTCACTCTCTTCATCTCTCTCTCTCTCTCTTTTTCCTCGCTCTCTCGCTCTTTCGCTTTATTTTGCACTTACATAAACTCCCCCTCTCCGTGTGTGTGTGTATCTTTTCTGTCTCTCTGTTGCTGTCTCCTTCTCTTGTTCTTTCTCCACCTTATGTTCTGGCTCCCTAGCTGGCTGCTCCTCATACTTTCTCATTGATTTTCTTTCCATTCGCCAGCCCCGCCGCAACTATTCAGTAAGTGATTGACATTCCCCTGCATCTTTCTATTTCTCTCCCAGTCTTTTCCTTTTGCTCCTCTCCTATTCCCCTCTCTCTTATTATACCCTATTCTTCCTCCTGCCTCCCTTATTTCTCGGGAAAATAAATAGTGCACAGAACTCGTCAACAGTCTGAACTTTGTCTGAATTTGCTTCCAAGATTCACTGCTTGTACTGCACAGTACTTATTTATTGTAATTGTGGCGTAAATACCAAATTAATGACACTGCAAATGAGAAACATCAAGTTACAGCTATTTATATTGTTGTACACAAACATAGTCTGGTGTGTGGCAATACGCAGCTTCCTCTCTGTATGATAAAAGCTTATGAGTCTAATAGATTCTCGAGCTGTGCTGCCTGTATAATGAGGTTTTATGCAATGGTTCAATGCTGTTGCTTCACAAGGATTAATGCGACGGTTAGGGTTCCCTTCACTTAAGTGTTTGTAACCTACAGAATTATTACAAAATGCTGCTCCAAGGGAAATGACATGTAAGATTACTGATGTTCCTTCCTGGCCGTCAGATTAATGGCAACGCTCTGATTAATATTTCATCAATTTAATTAGTTGTGCATAGGTGTCTCCAACTTTCAGACACTCTGTTGTCATCCTATTTGTGCTACATAATAAGCAGCCTCCCATTTTTATTGCACAAATCAATAAAAAAGTGTAATTTATGGCATATAGTCTTACAAGGAATAATTACAACATTAAAGGTTTTCAGTCTGTTTGATAAATGTCACGGTGTGTTTTCTCCCGTGCGTACATTAGCTGATGTATACATCTTCCTTCCTGTTAGTCGAAGTGACTCCTTGTACAGTGACAGTACAGCTCCCCCTCCCTGCTCAAAGTGAGTTGATGGTGGGGCCACCAAAAGGGCCAGTTCCTCCCCCGCCAGCATATGGTTCTGCTCCCTTCCTGCACGCAGCTCCCTCCTGTCCCTCTCTCCACCTCCTGTTCCTGAGAAGGAGTCACGCTGCCACCCCATCCCATTACCCTCGCAGTCACCCCCATGCTTAGACCTTTGGCGACACCCGCCGAGCCCAGCCAGGCCACAGACAGCCACCTCCCACCACCTCCACAGGCTCTGACAACTGATTGTATACCCTGATTGCTGAACACCATATTTCTCGGGTCCCTTTTTTTCCATCGTGCCACATTATGTTCACATTTCCTCCCTCTCTCTGTTTCTTGAGGCCATCAGCAGCAGCAGAGTGCCGAGTGTGTTGTTCAGAGGGTTGGGTAGCGCTAGTCTATTTGTGTGAGCAAGGTGCTGTTTCTCCCAACAAGTACACCAGAGGAAATGGAAGGAAAGATCTTTTTGATCATATACTCTCAAAGGAAATCTTTGATTCCGGGAGCTCTCCCTCTCTCTTCCTTTTTTTTTTTTTTTAGATCTCACATCAGAATTCATCACCGGTGTTAGGAGAGTGGTTAAACGGCTTCCAAATGTAGGCACTGATCAACATGAATGGGCTGAAATCTCTTGAGAATTTGGGCAATTTAGCCTTGAAACAATCTATGACCAAGCTTGGAGAGCTGTTTTTTTTTTTAAAGCCAGACTTCAATCACTGTTTCTCTTCAGTTTGCCTCCAACCCACGAGAATACTCCCAAAGGTTTTCTAGCATGTAATCAGAGAGCTCATTCCAGTGACATGGATTGACTCACCCCAACAATGTATCAAAGCTAAATTAGATGGCATATTTTCTCATTTATTCCTCCTATATAATATTCATAATGCAGGGAGGTTGATTATTCTGATAAGGGATATTATTTCTCTGCAGTCTGGCAATGTTTACATAATGAGGTATATTACAGAGTTTGAATGTAAATGACCAAAAACAGTGTTTTGAGTTGTCATCATTGTATTTCTCAATGAGCCTCACAGGTTGTTTTTAGGAATATTTAATAAAATGCTGAAATTGCTGCCTTTTTTACCAACTAATTTCCAGAACAATAAGAGACACTGTAGTCTTAGACTCCTAGAAATAACGTTTCCAAAAAGGTTGTTCCTGAAGGGCTGAGGTTTTAAAGAAAAAGTTTGTCAAGGGTTTTTTGTAAGATGTAACGTTTTGTAACGGTTCCATTAAGAACTCTTGTCACCCAAGAATCCTTTGTGTAAGAAAGAGGTCTTCAAGGATTGTTCAGATCCTTGGAAGAACTCTTTGTCAAGGGTTCTTTGTATCTTTGTACCATAATATAGGGTTCTCATTAGAACCCCCTGGCTGGATTCTAGATAAAACCCCTTGGAATATAAAAGGCCCCTGGGTGGGTTCTTGTTAGCACCCTTAGACTGTGAAAGGTTCTTGATAAAACCTGGGTAGGTGGAACCAATACACTATGGGATGGTTTTCTGTTGAACCTCTATAGGGTTTTTTTCTGGGGTTTTTTTTGTTTTGTTTTTTTTTGTTTTGTTTTTGTTTTTTTTTTGTTTTTTTTTTGTTTTGTTTTGTTTTTTGTTTTTTGCTGATACCATAATATAAGGTTCTTGGTAGAATCTCATGGTGGGTTCTAGATAAAAACATTGGTATATAAAAGGGTTCTCAGTAGAACCCCTTGGATGGGTCCTTGTTAGCGGCCTCAGAAGTTTGAAAGGTTCTTGATAGAACCTGCAGAGAGGATTTGATTTGGTTGGAGAGGGGTGGAACAATTGCATCATGGAACAGTTCACCGTAGAACCGCTCATAGATGTTTTTTGTGTGCAACCTTTCACATTTAATTTTAGGTATAACCCTTTATTTTGGTTCTAGGTAGAACTCTCTGAAAGGGTTCCAAGTGGAACCTTTCTAAAAGGTTCTACCAGCAAGCAAAAAGGGTTCTTCTCTGGTTCTCGTTAGCACCTTTATTTCTCAGAGTGTAGTAGAAACAGTAGACAGAATGACCCTAAAATACTTCTCGTATATTAAATCTAAACAGGAGATAAGTTACAACTATGAAAGTTGCACAAACTAATAAAAAGACGTATTTTGCATGTTATCTCGATCTAGAATTATCTTGGGGTTATCTTCTATGCCAACACATACAGCAGCTACTTCTTTTATTATTGGCATTGAAATTGCATGTTTCTGCGTCGGCCCATAAATGAAATGACAGCCTGTGAAGCTGCAAGATAAGGAAAGGAAAATTGTTTTGCTGATAGCTCTGCCCGTGTTGTGTCACATAACTCTTACCATGTAATCACCAGCAAAGATGTATTGCAGCTTTGAATGTGAATAATAAAGATCTCATATAGCACACCACAGCACAGGGAGTACATTGCTGGTAACTGGAAAAGTCAAAGCTCTGTTGTCACGTCAAAAGTAAGAAAAACACTTAGGGTGAGTTCACACTTAAAGGTCGTGTCCCTGAATTGAACCAATGTGAGGATGATACATTGCTTCAATTTTTCCAGCTGCTCCACTTTGCATTCACAAAGGCAAAACTCAAACAGTCCAGAAATTGTAAACACAAGTCATGTGGTGGAAATGTTCTTCGATTATTGGTCATATAGGCTGCGGCAACAACAAATGGCCCAATTTCTAACTGGATGCCGTACATCAAAGTAAGAGTCAGCAAAATAGAAAACATTTTAACAAATGAAATGACACATACAGTGGTACACTTCTGTGATTGGTTCGAGTGGTGTTCATACCAGAAAAGAGCTGCTCCAGAGATCACGTGACACTAGTCTAAGGCCACCCGTTCAAGGTGGACCACAGAGCGTTTTTTTTGGTCCAGACCAGAATTCGTGTCCAGCATTCACAAAGCCCAAACTAACCTCCCCATAGTTTTACTGGACAACTTTGCCTTTTTCACTTTATGCAGCATTTGGGCAGACTTTAATAAGCTCCAGGGTTGCATAAATTTCCCAACCATTAGAGAAGCAAATGTAAATCCTTCAAGGTCAGAGCATACAAATCACCAAGGTCTTTCCCTGGCAATGCCATTATGTTAAAATGGAGAAGAGTGCGAACCAGAAAGTAGCAAGAGGCAAAGTAAAGTTGGGGATTGACAAACTTGGGTAGAGCAAATAAATGAACGGAGCAGGAGATGGCTGAGACAGATTGAAAGGAGATGGGAGGAAAGACGCCATGTGAGGTGGAGGTGTGAATCCCCACTTGAGCTGTAATGAAAATGAGAATGTGGCTGTGCGCCACAGGATTTGCCGGTAATTGGTTTAATGAATGCATTCTGTTGCCTCTGATTGAACACATGCCCTGCGTTCACTCCTCAAGGAGCCACACACATGTTGTCTTTGTTTCCTCCTGCAGGCTCGCTAACTTTTGCCTTGTCTCAGAGACGTGTTGATCTGTCCACTGCGTTCTATCTGTCTTACACTGTCTTTTGTGAAGGTCATACTGGTGCTCCTTTAGAGAAGAGGGAGGCAATTAAGCACAGATTGTTTCTATTGGCCTTTTCCATCTGATGGACTTAGTGACTGATCTGTTTGTGTGTGCATGTGTGTGTCTGTGGGTGCTCTCTTTGCAGATTGGCCTGTGGCACTCGGAAGATGGACTGTCCATGGAGAGAAAGCTTCCATCAATCAACGTGACAGACACCCTGTTCAACACTACCCTTACAATCACGACAATATTAGTAAGTACCACTGTACGCACACTAATACACACACAGCAGTAGTCCATGTCATTTTATTAGCTCAACTCCTGGGCTGATCTGCTTGTGGCTGACGCTCTGTGGTTGACAGACAATTACCATATCAAAAGCCCATTTTGTATTTTCAGATCCAAACTCGGTCCTCTTGGGATCAGAGGAACTGATGCTGCGCGATTGTTTTGCCCTGAGTACTTCAGATGAGGCTACATCACAGTGCATCAGCAGGGGCTAATAATTCACCATGTCAGCCATTCTCAGCCTCTGTTGTAAATATAGATCCTGTGAGTTCTCACTACCTCACTATGCTACCTGTTACAAGGGACGCACTTTTTGAGTAATTTCCTCAATCACCTGCCTTGTTAATGATCAATAATCTATGACTCCTTAAAAGCTCATAAAATACAAAATGCTTCCCCTCAATGAAGGCTTTATTTAAATGGTTGACATTGGCTTTTTTTTCAGCACCACCCAAGTTAATTGGGTATCTGAATCATAAATTAAATAAACACAAGTAAATTATTTAAATAAGATTAAAAAGGAAAACAATACTTGCTCAGAATTGCTGCTGCTGCTCAGCCTGTGGTTATTTAACAACAAGTGGCCAAACCAAATTCAAATGAGAAAGCGTAATAACTCAACCCAATTTATGGGCTTTATTTATTTATTGGAGGACAAATTGGATGGCACTAAGCAAGCAGGGCGCCTAAAACATCTCATTCTTATATTAATGAAAAAGGCTCTAGAGATTTTGTATGTTGAATTAAACTAGTTTGTATGTTTGTATCCAACAAAGTCTTACAGCAAATAAAAAAAAGGCCACGGTAGTCACCTCCCCAATATCTCTCCAAAACTTCTGCTCCTTTTGCATGTTTTTTGTAGTCTTAACACTAGGGATGTCACTGGTGTCAATTGCTTAAGCATAAGAATATTTTGACTGGTTACACCTGTCAGTCACACTTTGCTAATGGCTTCGCTGGCTAGCAGTTTGAGGTGAAAAAATTAAATTTGGTGTGGGAATATTTTCCCCAGAAAGGCAACAAAGTCAAATGTAAATTGTGTGCCACTCTTCTCTTTAGTAGTAACACTAGCACTAAGATGTAAGATATGTCTGAGGATGGCTCGCAGCCAAAGATCACATTAGCTCTGCTAGCTGGGGGGAGAAGTGTGATGCGCACCGCTTATGCCGGGTATGATTCAGAGAACTAATGTTAGTTCGGTACCTTGAGCCTGAGAACATTATTGTTAGAGCTTTAGTAGATGGACCCAAATGCAAGACGCAGACACTGGAGTTGTGAATGTTAAAGGGGATTTATTGTAGAGGGCAAAGGGGAATGGAGGTGAAGAGGCAGCTGGCTGAGGCAGAGGATGCTGAGGAATGGCTGCACAGAGTGAAGGCAGCCAGCTGGACAGCAGGCAGATGAATATGGTCCTGAAGCACAAGGAGAAACACAATTAACCAGGGGAACGAGGAATGATAAATCACTAGTAAAACTAGAATCAGGAAGGCCTGACCTCTTACTACGATGGTTGACTGAATGAACTGGCACTGGATGTGAAGAGACCAGGGGCCTCATTTATAAAATGTTTTTAGATTTTTATCTGAACGTAGACTTAAGTTCATTTCTGACGGTGTGCTTCAATTTGATTAATAAAAGATAATGAGCATAAAAACCTTACTTAAGCAGCTTCTGAGAGGGAAATTTGTACCTTATGCCCCTGTGATCTACAAATCTCAAATAAACTTAAAATTGACTCCACCTGCCTTACAATCAGTGATTGCCCCTTATATAAGCAGAAATGAGGGTTTAGTCAAGAATAGCCATGGACCAAAAGAGAGAAGGAAACTTTTTGGAAGACGAGATCACATTGATGGTAGAGGAGATTAAAGCCATGTAATGCATATTATTCGGTGGACTAAATAGTGAGGTGACAAAAAAGTCAAACGCGTAGCTCAGGAGTGAGTTGTTATTAATTCCTCGCACCTTTAAAGGATAATTCCTATCACATTGTTCATAAAGCTAATACAAAGTTCACCACAGGCTTGGGAACATACTGTACGTGTCCCAAACTGTAATACCCCTACATAACCAACAGGAAAATCACCTAGGTCAAGTCTAGACTTTGTTGTTTCTGAGTTCATTTGCGATGCTTATGTAGTGTTTGTACAGCTCCAGAGCATCACTGAGCCATATTTCAGGTCTGCCCAAAAAATCCAGAACACAGAAAACAATCCACTACACAGACAACACTACATAGTTCTCAGTCTTTTCAGCAAATATTTTCTGACGTGTAATTCACTTAGAAGAAAATCTCTGAATTTCCCTTACCCAGACTTCCCTCCATACACATTCGATTGTAAATTCTTTATGGGTAAGTGTGAGCGCTTTTGGACAGTCTTTCCTCAAATGCATTTTTGACATTGAACTCAGGTGTTCATACCAAAAAAGATGGAGGCAGTTGAGCAAAGACAGCTGGAGAGGGAAGTTCAGATATTGCATATTTTCTCACCTCCAGACTTTTCAGCATGAGAAAGGTGTGCATGGAGGGAGCTTCAGATGCTGTCTGACAATCTGTCAAGCTTTTCGTTTGAAGCGTACTGACCTTTACAGATACTCAGATACGTACAGATGTATCAACTAGAACTCCTGGTTATTACTTATTAGCATATCAACATAGTCAGTGGTGAGTCATGAGCTGTTCACATATCTGTTCAGTCTAACTCCTTCTTAATAAAAACTATAGAAATTCAGCCACTGAAACACATCGTGTCTGAGCCAGGCCTATTCAATCTGCTGGCCATGGGCCACATCCGACCCCTTAACAACCTCAATCTGGCCCTTTGATAATTTATAGATATGAAAAAAGTAAATCACTGTGATTAGATAAGCTGCTGACATTCTAAGTTGATGGGTGTTTACATTGTTTATTAGAAGATCATTGGGCCTCATGCAAGAACTGCTCGTACGAACAGATTTGTTATTAAGTGGAGCGTACGAGTGATTTAAGAGAAGTTTGGTATTCACCAATTTTTCTCGTATTTTGAATTTTCTTTCTGATATGAACACAATTGACGAGTGGTCCAGACCTGTTGTAGAGTCATGTGCAGTCAGTCTGCTGGTATACAAACCAAAGTTTTTCACTAACAACTGTATATTTAATTAGTTTGAAGGCATTTTGAGTTTGAAAAATAAATTACAAACAACTACTCATGTTGACATTATTCTGTTTGACTACATGTTAAATTATAATATAATTATAAATTTGCATATAAAGACTCTCATCAGTCATTCAGTGATCTATTATTACCTGCTGTCAGGTGTATTGGCCATATACCTGCACATGCAGGTTTATAAAGTCTCTGTCCAGGTGAACATCCTCACTTATTCTGTCGTCTGTTTCCATGATGAAAACTTCCCCTTAACCTTCTCCTCTCACTGCAGTCATCGATCGCCCCTTACTGTTCCTGTGGCGAGTTGTTTTTTTTTCTTTAGTCATTTTCATATTGAGACGTTTCTTCTTTTTTTCATTGACAGTCCGACCCTCAGGTAACACGGTATTAACAGCAATCGCTTTTCCCGTTTATTTGCTTTAGCAAGTCTTTTAATTCCACTGCTGACGCTGTTAACATGATAGATTTTCTTTTATGGATCTCTGAAAGCAGGAAGTCAAACTCCAAACTCATAAAGTTCTTCTTTTTTCTCTTCGATCCCATTGTCATGAATGAGCTCTTCCAGACATGTGGAGCAGGAAGTGCAGCCTTATATGGTATTATTGGGGCGTAAATTATGCTAATTTACAAGTCTCATGCACATGCACTCAAATACGCACAGGCGGATCATGTACATGGTTTTCTGAAGTTAAGAGCGTTTGTTAAATTTGATGTGGCGTGTTCGTAAGAGACCTTCATACGAAAAAAGCAAGAGAAATTTAAGTTAAGAATACGAAAATGTTCTTGCATGAGGCCCAATGTTTTATTAGTCAGCTAATTAGCCTTTTCATTGGTTATGTCTGTTGTTAAGAACAGAGACACTTATTATTATAAAAAGTTTTAACGCAGACTATGTAAGAAGCAGGAATTTAAGAGTCAAACTGAGCAAAAAAAGATGTTAAATGCAACATTAAAACAACAAGCTACTTCATATCTAGCATTACAAAGATGGATAGTTTTTTTCCTGTACTTTTCCCGGGAAATGTAAACATCTGGCTCCTTGGCACTTTACATTTTCATTTGGCAACTTTGCACAGCTGATATATTCTTAACTGAATCAATCCCTAACAGCGATTAATTGCTCATCAATCAATTACCGACCCGTTTTAATTAGTTGAGCAGATGTGTTTGGAATTTCCAGCCCTTGTGAGAAGAATATAATGTTGCCTCCTCTGTTTTACAGTAGCATTGATGGGGCCTCTGTGTGTTTATGTGCTACTGTAAAACATCAAAGGTGATAAATGGATTCATGTTGGAATGACATAAAACCACTGAGATTTCCAGTCAGCTGCATGTGTTTCACATGTTCCTCGATACACAAACCGCAAACAGACACGAGGCCTGTCACTCGCCCAGCACCTCCTCCTCCTCCTCCTCCTCCTCACTGATGAATCAGACGATAAGACACAAAGTAGCTTGTAAGCAGAGGCAATTGGCCCAATGTGTTATTCTGAGTGGCTGGCTTATCAGCCGCGGAGCCGTGGGAATGAGAGAAGGACATATTGCCATATTTCGCCAGTGAACAACTCACTGGCCTCATTGAGACTGATTGGGATTTAGATGGAATGGTTCATTTCACACAGGAGGGGGAAAGACGCAGGGGGAGGGTGGAGATGTGTGTGTGTGTGTGTGTGTGTGTTTGGGATGAGGGGGAGTACAAATGAGACAATGTTTTCACAACAGAAAGAGGGTGTGAAAGAAAGAATTGGCCGAGCGCAGAGCTTTGATTTCACTTTGGAGATATAGAGTCCCTGGACCAAACTTCGGAAGCCACCAAGGAGCAATTTTCAGTGCCTATCACAGCTCATTCATCATGGTGTGATTGCTGTGTCGCCGTTATCTCGCTTGTGGGCGGCAGACGAGCCACAGCTGAAAGCCTCCATAAGAATTCCTTACCTGTAGCGCTGGCCTGGGAGACTGTGTGTGCCAGGTTGTGCTTGTGCTAGCGCTTACAGTATTTATGGATGCTCTCTTTCAAATATTTTTGTGTGTACGATCAGTATTTGTGTGTTCGTGTGCACTCTTGACACGTTCACCTGACCTTTGCAGGGCAGTTTCATTACACCTACGCGTGGCCGTCACCTTCCCACTTCGATTTCACAAACAGCTTCAGGGAAGAAGAAAAAAACACAGTCACAGAATTGATTATCACTTTACCGCTGGAGCACAAACCATATGTTTGTAATCACTGATTGCGTTTGTTACAGGCATTGTTTAGGTCTTAGTGAAATAATGTCTTTATACCCTCAGTAGCCACACTGATGTAATAGAAAAAGTCCATTTTATCCTCCAGATAGAATTCTCCTGGTTGTGTTGCTCTAAATCGTGTGTGGTTTCCCTCTGTTCTGAAATACAGTAGCTTGTCAAGCAGCAGAAAGAGTAATCTGTTTTCATTTCTACATTTTCTGTTCTCTCTCATCCCAGATGATTTGCATTGCGGTTTTGTAACTGCTGGCTTTTCAGAGATACGAGTTATCATCTTTTCAAGTGGAGCTAGTGGGATCTTTCTCAATAAAAGACACCCTATTACTTTTTGAGAAGTCCTCCTGCAAAAATGTAAAATTCCAAGGTTAAACTGGAATCAGGGAGCATCAGTGATTATTACTAGACTTGCATGCATCTATAACAGGGTCCAGCCACCTGATGCAACCCAGAACTGAAGGCTGTGAAACTGAGAGCATGACTGAGTGTGGCTCAAACAGGCAGTGTTTGTTTGTGTTTGTTTGTCTTGCAGACGCCCTCCTACAGTGCAGGCAAATGAATCACATTCACACACATTAATGTTAATTCTATTTAAAAGAGAGGTCTGTAGTATGTTTACTGTGATAAATCATAAAATAATCATGAAATGTCATCAGAGATTAAAGAAACTAAGCTATGCTGAAATACTTGTGACTCTGACAACAACAGTACAGCCGTCAAATTAATGCAGAATATTTGCCAAATCAGCCAGTGTCTGTTTATGAGTCATAAAAAATCATAATAATCTTTTAGAAGGAGTAGATGTTTATGACGGTTAAATTGAGCAATATGTTGATGGAGTCTGGCAGGCAGTGAGACAGGCAGTCACCGAACTCCAATTCCAGAGTGTGTATTTTCAGAGCAGTGGGCTTTTGTTTTCAAGATAACGGGCTTAGCTTTACATCGGCAGACAATTGACAATTATAAACAGCTGATCATTCAATAAAGAAACTGGCCTCCTGCTCACAGTGAACATGATAGCTTTTGTTGCTTTCTTCTTCTGTGAGGCTTTACAACTTTTGTAACTTAAAGCCCACTCCTGAATGTTAAAAACTTTCCAAAGACCGTCTTCCCAAACAAATTAATTTGAATTTTAAAATAGACTTTTGTTTCAAGGTGCCTCTGTTTACACTAGTTCAGTTGTTATTACAAGTTACAAGCCAAAATTCATGAGAAAAACCAGAGCAGAAAATTTAAAGACATAAATCAAAAATTGACTGAATGCACTACATCCTGTACGCCCCAGACGTTAACAAAAGCCACAATTTTTTCAGTCAGTCTGTAGAATTCAACCTCCACCCTGAGCCAACTTGCCAGCAGCATCTTCATGACATCCTCTTACCCCTCGCATGATTTTTTTTTTTGGGTTGAGTGCAAAAACATAAATTGTGCTGTAACCACATTCAAAACACTGTACTTTCATGTATTTAGGCTCGTATGTACTCACCGCACGCTCAAAACAAAACAAAAATGTGTCCCCACATCTGAGGGAATGTTATTTAGCAGCAACAGCAGCAAAACACATTTGTCTCTACCTGATGATGTGTCGTGATTGGCGTGGTGATATTCAAACATATTCATTGAAATTATGCATTTTAATTTGATGTTTTTTATTTATTTGGATTCTTGAATACCGTAAGATATAAACTGGCTTTGCTAATTAGATTTAACCATTTAGCATTACCACTGCATCTGAAGCTCACTAGATGGCGCTCTGAGAGAGTTGAGAATGGCTATTCTAAACCTCCCCGGTCCACACACACAGCCGATGTCTCACATTAGAGTGATTTTTCTGTCTTTTTTCTCGGCTTCATGTAAAAACATGTGGTTATTATGCAACCAGCAAACCATCAAACAGCCTTAGATGTTAATATATCACTCATTTAATTAGGCTCTTCAACACTACTCATGCTCAGTGCTCTCAGAAATCGGGACTCCTTGTTATTCCTCCTTTTTTAAAGAAATCAAACGGAGCTTTACCTGTAGGGACATCCCTTTTCAGTGCCAGCTTTACACCATTGTGAGTGAATCTTACCGTCTCAAGATTTAAATCCCAACCCAAGACCCATTTTTCTTGTTAATGCCTGAAACCTGCTTTAAGTCTCTACTGTAAGTGCTATTTCTATCAGCACTCTCGGCCAGTTTTCCTGCAGACTACCCTCGTGTCACTGAGTGCTCTCATATCCTCTCACGTACAGTGCATATTGGAAAGGATTCAACAGTGCACATAGTGTCGGCACAGTGGCACCGAGGCATGTGCACATGAATCTGCAGACAAAGACACAAGATCTGTCCCCGTTTCTTGAAGTTTGTGTGTGTACTTGTTCCCTCTGTGTTTGTATTTTCTGTCATTTATTTTCCAAAAACATTTTGTTCAAATTTGCTTTATTAAAAATTAACATGACCTAGCTCTTTTTGTAATGACCTAGTATTGTCAGAGCCTCTTCAAACAGCACTACAGAGGCATGTGAGAGAATTATATCTCAGCTGCCAGTTTGCTGCCGGGCTCTGGAGAGCAAGTTTTTAAGGATAAGAAAACAGTTGAGGAAAGCGAGGCTTGTGTGAAGACATCTCCAACACCCTGAGGTTTTAAAAGGGGAAACTCCTCCGTGATGTGTGTGAAGCTCAATGTGAACACCTGCGTGTGTGTGAGCGAGTGTGCTTGCTTGTGTGTATGTAAGAGTGTGCTGCTTCTTCCTCCAGAGTTATCAGTCCGCAACCAGACTCCTCATGGCCTGGGAATAAGAGGCTGCTTTAAAAGTCTGCATTTCTTTATAGCTTCAAACTCATAGCTTTATTGCTGTTTTGCTGTGGTGTGCAAAAGAAGGTAGATGGAAATTCCTTGTGATTTTACCTTCACAGAAGACAGCACTTTCATACCCCTGCATAGACTTTTCATACCTTTTATATAGTTATTTTTATGTGATTTTGTTCTCAACTTCACAGAGGCTTCTAGTGGAAGTGTTTCTTTTAGTGATTTCTTTTTTGTCAGTGTTTGGTGGAAGTTTTTGGATGAGTATGAACTGCAGAAGATTTATGAACTTTTATAGCAGTTGTTTCCATTTGTGCAACCCAGCACAGACCCAGTGTTGGAAATAATGTTGTCAAAAGCATTGATATTTCAGTACTGTTTCAATCCCACATGTTTCAAAACAACACAATACTAACATTAAATAGTATAGCAAGTACCAAAGCTATAAAAAAGAAATGATCTAAGTGCTCTTTCAAGACCTCAGTTCAGTCTTTAATGTCTTGCCTGATATTTGGCTTGCAGCAAAACCAGATCGTGTTCAGTGACTTTTTCTGTATCAGCACTGTGTGCAGGTGGTTATTTTTAAATAAATGTTAAAAATGATCCTATTTTGTGTGCCCAAGACATGCCTGTGGTATTGAAAGAAGTAGTGAGTATTTTTTTTATTACTAGTATTATATTGAAGTTTAAAATTCATCTTGTGTTAAATAGACAGACATATTTGTGGCTAACTAATGGGCTAACAAATAAAGTAAACCTTCAAGTATTCTATTTTAAAGACATTAACTGCATTCAGAAAACTTTGCTTTGACTGCTTTGTGTCATCCCCTTTCTCTCTACCCCTTTTCCTGTCATATCTTTAGCTGTCCCTATCAAATGAAGGCAAAAATCCCCCAAAAACTAATCTTAAAAAAGAAAATCGCACATTTAAACTGTAACAAAAAAAGTTAATCAAATTTTGTATTTTAAATATGCGACATTGTTACTTGTATTCCTGTCACTCAGCACAGCACAGATCTGGTTAATAGACTGTTTGACTTGACAATTTTACAGAGCAACTGGGCCTCAGAGAAAGAGACAAATTGAAAGAAAGGGAAAAAGCAGAGGAATAAAAGGGAAAACAGATATTGGCTGATAACAGTCAGACAGCCCTGTGTGTGTTATTGATTGCTGTTGGGTTTTTACTGGTGTGATTGATGGATGTTCGCCAGGTCTGATTTTATTAGTTTCTACTTAACCAGGTCAACACAGAGGGATAGAGGGAAGACGGGAAACAAATGCAATATTTTCAAGCCTCCCTGCAAGAGACCAGGCCTCCTAATGACGGTGGCCATTTGTTATAAATATAGAATGCTTTTATCGTTCTTCACACACATAAATCAACAAGAGGCTGCAAAGTGAATTTTTGCTTAATTAAGTGTTGTAGTCAGACACAAACATGCATTCATTCAGGCACATTACTGGTCCTCTGCTCAGCCGGTGTGACGACCTGTTGAGTGGCTGTACAGAAGGTTTGTGTGTTTCTTCATTTCTTCCCTGTCCCCTCCGGTCCGCCTCACGTTATGTACAAAATATCTATGAAAGCCAACCTCTGTAATAATGTTGCGGAAATTGGAAGCAGAGTGAAAACGTGTGAGTCAGTGTGGCTTGACTGCAAGTCGGTTCTTGAAAAGCTTCAGTCGTCTGTGAGCTGTGAAATTAGCATTTATATTGTACTGCATGCTGAAACATGAGCATGCATAGATGTCATGTTAGGCCACTGAGGTGATATGTAGCTGTTTTAAGGAGTTAGTCAACAGACAGACAGATTTACAGTCACTGACAGGCTGAAAACTTCACAGACTCAACCACAGCAGTATTTTCTTTTGTTCTACTTTTGAAAAGACAAGGCTGATTATATGCTGTTATTTTGCTATTGTCAATATATTTGCATGAAAAGCCGAAAACCAGCAAAGCTTTTGTTTTCTGACTTCTCTAGTCTGTGTGTGGCCCTCAAATCTTAAGCCCGGTCAATCCTGCTGAAGATTTTTAAAAGATAGAAAAATAAAAGCAGTGAATCTGTTGGGCACGTTTTTCAGTCACAGATCTGAATCCTTGTCTCCTTGTCTCACATTTAAATAATATTAATATGCAACAGCAGATATGTTGTGAAGGAAACATAATTCTACCAGGATTAAGTTTTTTGTCATATATTATATTCATATAATTATTGTTATTATTTATTACCTACAATACAATATCCACCTTTCAAAAAGATGTCTACTCAGTGCAACTACAACACAGTGAAACTGTTTTATGGATTTTTTGTTTTGGAGGGGAGGGATCATGGTGTTTTTCAGCTGCGACCAGCTTCTCTCTAGGTCAGTCAGTCTGCGGTCGTACACAAAAATATTCCCTCCCCTTGGTGCTTTCAGTTCTTGCCCCTAAGAGGTAGGTCGAAAGCTGTGGAGCAGGGAAAGTCAGTTTTCTTGGCCAATATAGCACGTACTGAGGGATTATTGCTTCAGTTGACGACATGAAAAGCACTGAATTTTCCCCTTAATATTGAAAAAGTGAATGTTGATTTAAAGCACAAGACCTGATGTGTTTACTGTATTAAAAATGGGGTAGGTGTTAATTTTTGGCATCACTGGGCAAAAGTTCCAGAATAACCTTCAAGCATAATGTAATTAAAGTAGTCTGAGAGGAAACTCCTCTTAGCTCTATTTTCAGACTTTAATCTAATCTAGACTTAAATCTAGCCTGTGACGGAAATTTTGGCCAATCACAGGTTGGTAAAAATAGTTGATTGTTGAACATCACATCTTTTCCCAAACCAAACCAAAGAGCTGTTGTTTTCTAACTACACGGACTCAGGACATAACCCCAGTGTCACAGTTTTGCACTTTGTACAGTCACCATCCAGTAACTGCCTTCTTGTGACTTGTGTGTGGTACAAAACATCCTGCACTTGAAAAAAGGTATTTGTGAACATAATCCAAGTGCCAATTACTTTCCCAGCACAGTGTAATTAGGAAAACAAACTAGTATTATATAAATGCAATTTCTAGGAGACAGTTTAGTATTTATAGCAGCAGTGTGTGTGTGTGTTGTATGCATTTTCATTGTGATGACAGTGACAGTGGAGCTCTATGGCACAAAAGAACAAGATATATCAGGCTTTGGCTTGCGCAGGTGATACTTATCAAAGATCTTTTCATAGGATTTGCTGAGAAAATAAAGAATATCACCTACCCTTTAACATACACATGTGGAGCTCACTCACATTACTGCATCTTGTGATGCAGTCTCTTAATTTTTTTTACCTCTCTGTATGAAACACTGCAGGTTTTGTTGCTACACAGTATGAACTATGAGCCTGGTTGGATAAATTAAATCCATATGCAGATTGTTGGTGCAGACAGAGCAAGTCGATCAGTGTTGTTATTTCATTCTCATTCTTATCACAGCAGAGCAGGAGGCTGTGGCTCCTAACATCCAGTGATGCAGCGAGAAAGAGGCACAGCCACCCAATCCGGTGTCCAACTGATCCAAACCCACCCTCCTCCTCCTCTGTATGCACCTACAGGTGGAACCAAGCGGTTGCTATGACAACAGGGCAAGTCACAGTAACAGCTGTGCCACCTGATGTGCACCAAGTTCTCAAGTATTCCCAATTTCAGTGTTGCTACTATTTTTGTGGCTTTCACCAGTCAGCTAGCTACCACACAAATAAATTTTCCAGCTGTGGCGATGACAAAACAATTTCACTTCTATTCCAGCCCTCCAAAAATACATCATCACAACACGACTGTTCATGCTTTACCCTCCTAAGAGCTGTCACAGTGGCTTTGAATGGCTTACACACAGGCCTCTGTGGTGAATTACACACACCCCGCTGGAGGCATTTATGTTAACACAAGCAGTCGACACTCTCTTTGGTTAAACAGAAGTTTTTGCGCCGGTATATTTTTTGCATAGGCACACAAACTTGTGTTGTTAAAAAAGCAAACACCCAATAAAACTTCTATCCAAACAATAAAGAAAAAAGAGCTTTGTTTTTCTTTTTATTTTTAAAATGGTGAGTGTCAGCATGAGGAAACACTTAGACTTGTTAATCATTGTTATCTGATGACATGTTGCCAAAGTAAGTTAGTTTGAGCTGGATTCACGGGCTGAGAGCAGGGATAGAGCAACAGCAAAGTGGTACATAACGCTGTCTTTTTTATGATGTAGTGCAGCCTGAGCGCACCAGTTCGACAGTTGCATTATTTGAAAAATAGCACAATAAGGGTGCCTCCAAAATACATCACTGCAGGGCTCCTTAAATCTTCCTACAACATCAACTAAATGACAAAACAAGACATAAATAAACAGCAGCCGAACGGAGAGTTGGTTCTCTAAAAGACAGGTTGTAAATACGTGTGTATTTGGGTGTGTGAGTGTGTGTGTGGTGTGTGTGTGTGTAGTGGGCGTAAAACTGCTTTTGTTTCTTATCCACTTTTCGCTGGATGTAACAGATTAGCGCGAGCCTGTTCGCTCCTGACTTTAGTGCCTGGCTCTGCTTCAAGTCCACAAATCTCACTTTTCATTGAAGGCAGTAAACCTGATGTGAACTGTGACCTCTGAAGGACATATGGGATGGTTCCTCCATTCGTCCTGACTGTAAAAGCTTTGGTTAGGTTCTGTAAAAGAAATCACATCAAACATTAAAGAGGCACTCCAGCGATTTAATAGTAGACTTACAAAAAGTTGTCGGGTCTCTCACGAGAGAAAAAGAATTGGCAAAATATCCTGACTTTTAGTCTCAAGTATAGGTCAAGTCCCCAAAACCACTGAATCCTACATTTCCCATAATCCAAATCATGTGGCGTATTTTCTCATTAGAACTCATTTTCAGCCCGGAAATTTCATGCCTCACGCCAGCCCACTTTAGTTCATGACCTGTTATACTGGACATATACTGTACAATATGTGGTTTGTAGGCATTATATGTTAATGTTAATGTTCAATGTGGTCAGAGTTAAAGGTCAAACACAATTACATCATCAATTACAGTGTGTAGCCTAAAAAACAGTCCACCAAGAATCTTTACGTTTCTCAGGATTAGCCACTTCTGGTATTAAATGTGATTTTATCTGGGCACATTATCCATATAAGGAAAATGCATGTTGACGGATGTTAGATGTAAATGTGTCACGCTCGAAGTTTGATAGTATCTACCTGACACATGATGAGGCAGTCATACTGTGTTTGCATTTTACGCAGGTGTAAACGCAATCTGTACAACGTGCTGGCATCTATACACAACATAATATTAGTACAGATATTTGTTTTTAGCCAACACAAAATATAGGTTGTTGCTGAAGTTTAGAGAGCGAGCAAGCGAGAAGTCTGAAAGAGACATGCGTCTAATTACTGATTATGCATCTGTGCTGTGCTATGAAAGCACCAAAAGCAGAATGAATGATATACATAAAGAAATAACAGTGTGTGCGCTCATCTGTGCAGCTGATCTGCTGCTAACAAGGTGTATAATTTATCTTTTCACAGAGAGATGTACATGCTGGTACTATAACACAAAGTGACACAATATTCTTTATTCAAAGAAAGGAATAACTGAATGTATCACATTTGTCAAATTCACAAGTGGGGATAAATAATTAAATCGATGATATACACAGCTTCTCACAAACTTTATTATGTCTCACTTAACCCAACGACTCGCAAAACTCTGTGATCTATAAAGGGACTCTGCTGCTGATTTGCCGCCGCCTCAAATTAGGAAAAAAATGGAAAAATGGAGTCTGCACACTGAATAATAACCACAAACTATGAACATTTATTAATATACATGTCACATTTTGGATGCAAGTCCATCTTCATCGCCCGAGACACCAGATTATATTGATAAATGTTAATGAGAGCGTTATCTAGTGTGCAGACTACAGCATATTTTTCCTTTTTGAGATGTACTTCTGTCCAGCACCTAGTATTTATTGCACTTGAATGTGTGTGCTTTCGTAAACTTTCTGCCACCTAAAGTTACTCATGCACAGATTTTGCTCTGGAGATCCAATCTCACTGAGGATAGCAAGAACAAATTAAAAATACCAGGTGTAAACTCCAAGGAAAGATTGAATCATTTATTATCTGGATAACATATCCAGGCACAGATCCATTTTAATACCAGGTGTAAATGGGATGAAAGTCTTTCAAAGTCTTTCAAACTCCCTACTTTGTAACACAAGCTTTCTGCTAAAAAGACAGTTGCAAAGAGTTATTTTTCAGACTTTGAAAGTTCCTTCCTCAGCCACAGAAGACATTTTTTGCTGAATAGGACTCCCTGGGACAAGTAAACTGAATTTAATTTGTGAAATCATTCTAGTGTCCCTTTAAGATGCAGTACAAAGTATCAATCCAGTATGAATTGTGTTTTCTCTGACTGTACAATATGTCAGTATCTTGTTGATGTATCGTCTTGCTTTGTCACAACCGACACTCAGCTGGAGATGCACCGTGTGTGTTTTTCAGGAGAATCCATACGTTCATGCTGCGGCCGAACCACCAGGAACTGGAGGGAAACGACCGCTATGAAGGCTTCTGTGTGGACATGCTGAAGGAGCTGGCGGATATTCTCAAGTTCAAATATCGTATCCGGCTGGTCGGGGACGGACTGTACGGGGTTCCTGGAGCCAATGGGACGTGGACGGGCATGGTCGGAGAGCTTATTTCAAGGGTATGTAAATATGTACACATGCACAGACTGAAGTGTAGCCTTCAAATAAGCCCTACAACCATAAACTATAATTTTTATCACCAGTGTTCAAAAGTTTCAAATCACCTGTCATGTGTAGGTGTAACAGATGTAAAATAATGTATTTTAAAATGCGTTACTTATAATTTGTCTTGCTGTTGTCTATAAGACTGTTGTCTATAAGACTATAGTTAATCTTTGCGACTTTATTGTTATTTCATTATTATATTACCATTTTCATCAATATTTTATTATTTTATTTTATGTTTTTACTCTGTACTCAGGCCTCACCTGTAATTAAAATCTCAATCTCAACGTGACTTCATGATTGTAAAACTATAACAGTTTAACAATGAGAACCACAGTTAAAACAGAAACTAATAATACTATCATCAAAGTGCTGTGCATCTCAATAGATCAAAAGAAAAACAAGCCTTACTTTCTGATTTCCTGTTTAAATAAAGTATATATGGATGTTCTTTCCTTCAGGTTCCTTCAGTTGGGTCTTTTATCAGAGATATAAATAGTATAATTCAGACACCAAATGTATTTTGGCTTCAAAAGCCCCCAGTGGCATTAAAAAGTTTTAAAAAGCTTTACATTTAATTTGCTGCTACATGTAGACACCCTGGGTTGATTGAATAAGTTTAAACTGTGATTTGTAAGTCTATAATGTGAGATAGTTCCAGCCAGAGGGTGAAGTAGGAGGCAGACTTGGAGGTTGTCCAGGTAAAAAAAAGGTTTTATTTACAAAAAAAAAAAAGAAAGAAAAACTACACAACAGGAGCTGAACTCAGATTACCTTAAATGAACATCAAGTACACACAGCTCTACACTGACATTTAAACGTACTGTAAACCTTCACTTCGTGTGCACACAACTACACAAAGAAGTCACCCTACATCAGGTGACCACAGCTACACACTGATGTCTCCCCCCAACAGCCCAAAAGCAGTTCCTTAAATAGAGCCTTTAACCAGCAGTCCCAATATCCCAATCCCAATACAGCACCTGAACGAGTTAGTTCATTTTTTACAAAAACTTTATGTACCTCCCCATAGTTTACCACATACATATGTTGTAACCAGACATAAACCTGTGATCCAGTTCCAGTAGTGCAAACCTTAGACAAACCATCTGTTTCTATTTTGATGTTTTAAGAAAACTTTGGTTCAAGCCTCACACTTGCTAATTCCAGCTTGTCTTGAACATTACTGTTTTTCTATTTAAATTTGCACAGATTATGTTGCAAAACTAACAATTTCTTTTACCAATGATCAGTGAAATCTGATATGTTTTTTTATATGTTGCACAGTACTGTCTTTCTCTCTTTCTGCTCTTTCAGTTGTCAGTCAGGATGAACTGTTGTGCAGCCTTTTCTTCTCCATATACAAAACATGACTTTTTTGCAAACCCCTCACGCAAAATAACATCTATTTGTAAAGAGACCATCCTACAACCTAAAAGCATTAAAGATCATTCAAAAATACACAGCAGGCCTCTCAGCTATCTGACTGTGATTCAAAACTCTTAAACCGTACTGTATGTACATGTAAGCATGCCAATGTCTAAAGCATGTCCTAGATGCGCTTACATACTCAAACTCACATAAGTATATCTCTCAGCTCTCGTATAGCTCACAGCTAGCAGCTTTCCTTCATGTCATACACTCTTTTTCATTCGGCAGTTGGCCTTTTCAAGCATTGTATTTTCCAAAACAGTCACGGCTTGTTGGTGGCTTGTTCCCTGTCAGCTCCTTTCCTTAAGCCATCTGAACTGACCTTAACAGACTTTCCTCCTCAATCGCTCTATGTTGCTGCTGTTAAATCTCTAAGCGAGGTCTTACACTTTTCCAGCTATGCCGTATGTAGCGGTTAACAGGCAGATAAGGTTATATAAGGGAGCTGAGGAGAGGAAAAGAAGTGAAACAGGCATACAGAAAAGTAAGGAAGAAGACTGGAGTGAAGAGGAATGAAGTCGGGAGGGATTGAGCCAATCCTAAGAGGTGATCTGTCTTAATTCTGTGGGCTAATGGAGGGCAAAGCCATTAAGTATGTAAAGCAAAGGAGTGCCCGCTCTTGTTATTGTCACAGCCTGCCACCACCCTCGTCCTCCTGTATAAGTTGCCTGTGGAAGGCTGACCTTCAGTGCGGTCAACATGCGTCCCTGACAGCAGCTCAAGCTGTAGAGTGGCAAGGCAGGGGGCGGGCAGAAAGTCTTGAGACGTGCTCGAGAGGGATTTGTCATGGGATGGGGGACATCTGGAGGGATGTTCCACAGTGGACAGAGAGGCTTGAGCTTGTTTGGTTAAAGGCTTAGAAAAGGATGGAAAAGATGGCAGAGCATAAAGATTGTGAGTAAAAACAAAGGAGCAGCCATGGTTGCAAGTTTAATGGATGTAAGTTGAAAAGTTGAAAGGATGTGAAATATATACCAGATAGCAGCGAAGGCGGACAGCCTGAGGTTACTGTGGACAACAGATACCTGTGTCCCTGCCAGTGCCATCCAGACGGAACAGTATTTCACTGTAGAAGGGTGATTAGTTTGACGGGTGTCAGACAGCCTGAGCTAACAATGAGACATGCCAGGAGGAATCCAGACCAAAGTCTTAGTACTGTATGTCCTGTTTCCTTAATCCACACTGCAGCAGTTAGAGAACAGAGGCATCTCCACAGACTACACTCTTAAAGTCAAATGCTACATCCTAGAGGGTGATGTTTAATTCATCCCTCACATACACAAGTGTTACTTTGTCCTTTTTTACTGGGTTAGCATGATACAACTGAAGTGGAAACAGGTGTGATGCAATATTGAACAGCCAATATCACATTATGTTTTTTTTTTTCTTCAGTTATACTAGAAGGCATAACAGCAGGCAGCTAGAGGAATCCAGTAATCAATATTAATATTCTATCATCGCATTAATATTTCAGTGTGCTGTTAGGATGTATGTGTGTGTTCATTTTTCAAAGGATCAGTGACTTTCTTTGTTGGAATTGCCTGGATGGTTGTTCCCTGCATGTTGTTTCCTTTGGGCGCTGGGAGAAAGCAATCAGACTTTCAAATGACAGAGAGAGAGAGAGAGAGAAAGGACGAGGGCGGGGGCAGCTGATGATGGAGGGTCAAAGCCTGCGGCATGAGGAGAGGGCAGTGGGAGTGGAGGCTGCTGCGAGGTTACAGAGGCGGAAATTTTAAGTGTAATGCGCTAATTGGAGCAAAGACATAGCAGGACTGGGGCTTTTAGGTGAAGCTCTAAATTTCCTCTGGTAGTGTTTTGAACAGCCACATCTCCTGGAAATTATGCTTATACAGCCAACAACTAATTTACAAGTGTTAATACGTTTTGAGATAAACATTATACCAGCCAAAATATGTTTTCTATTAGCATGATGAGGAGATGTTGTTAATTAACATACTTGGCAAGTTGCCAAAATGTTGATACAGAACTTATCAGTAAAATGATAACATATTTAATTTATTTTCCACCAAAATATGCAATCTTACATTTAGAGGTGTAAATCATAAGTTCATCACAATATGATATTATATAGATTCTTTGGACAATGATACAATAGTTGTTGTTATCAGAAAGACTGCCACAATGCAATTTTGATTTGATACCATTCAGGGGCCTCTGGTCGATATGAGATGATATCATGTGCCCATTTAACACAGTTAGTCACAAAATAAGCTGTTACCCCTTTATCTTCTGCTTATGATCATAAAAGAAAACAATATACATAAATAACTGTAAATAATTGTAATCACTTAAGTGCAGTAAAGCTGACTTTAAATTGACTCTAAATAAAACAAAAATACACTTCTCTTCTACTCATTGCTTGCCATTATTTACTTGGCACTAGCGTTGTTTGATATGCATTTGTACAGAAACTGTCTAGACACAGAAGAAAAGGAATTTTAAAAAAAAGGCATATCTTAAAACTCATTTCGTACATGTATGCAACTCTATGCAAATCAATCCATCCTTCTATCCCGAAACTACCCAGCGGAGCTGTGTGTGAACACAAATGTCCGCATTTTTGGCCCGGACTTAACCCTGACAGCTCCCTAATCCAAAAGCCAGGTGAGCCACATTTGTGAATACAGCAGCTCAGTGTCCAGAGCGCACAAATGGGCATGTTGATGGCGCTATGCTGTGTGCATCTTTCGTTTTCTATCTTTCTATCTGCCTATCAGCATTAGGCTACACAAGTCTCATATTTTTTGAGCTCCCATTTTATTGCCTTTCTTCATCATATGTGAGATGAAAACACCAGATTACAGCCAGAAAAGTTAAAGTGCCATCCTACAAGCAGCGCACCACAAATTATCTTTCCTGCACTTTGCGTATATCACTTTTCTCCTCTTCCATCACAGTTTAATCATTTTTAGATGTGGTTTGTATTGATATCAACACAAAAAGTGTCATCATTACAGATAAGTCCTCCTCCTCCTGCATACTCTGCAGGCACCATCACTCACCTGAACCATACAGAGTATTTCCAACACGTATTGAACACCACTGACACACACAATCTCCTAACGCATGCGGCATGTGTAAAGGGGCACATTTGGACGTTTGGAGTGCATGAGTGATAATGGCTTTAAAGATAATGATATGATTGATGTTTTCACTTTGCATCGATCATATTGCATCATTGATCACTGAAACGATCCATTGATCCACATCGATGGATTGTTACAATCCTTCTTGAAATACACTATCCAGTTGTTGTGATTACAGCATTATTTAAAAGTCAGCAGTGACATGAGATTTATCTATTATATTCAATCATAATGACAATCATTTCTTAACCTTAACCAAAGTGCTTTTGTTGCAAAACCTACCCAAAATCACAACATTTCATCAGCTTCCAAAGTCCTTATGTTGCAGGAGCCTGGACATGAATGCCAGACTGTTAAATTCCTGCACTTTTAACACCCGTCATCCACTCCAACCTCTTCCTTGCCAATCCAGCTTATTATATAAATGTATTGTTTCAAAGAAACGTCTGTGGCAGGAATTGTCACTGCAACATAGTCATGATAACAGTTTAGTAATATTCAAACATAATTTCTAGGAGACGGTGTTTGTTTTGAACCTGCTCTAAAGGTTAGAATAATTATGGAAAGAAAATATTTTCACATCAAGTCAAAATGAATATTGTAGTAAAAACGCCCTTTCATGTACTTTATGTCAGCTGCCCCTCTCACTTTCTCTCGTTCCGGAGGATGCAAACTGTGTGTTGTGGATTTTGAGTGGCGTCTGCAGTGCTGCTGCTGCTGCTGCAGCAGAGCTCCTCTCTCCTCACTCTCATCCTCCCATTTCTCTCCGTCTCCCCCAATCCTCTTAGTTCTCCTGCAGCGGACAAAGAGCATTGCGTTGCTGCTTTCACTCTTTGCTCCTCCGGGAGAAGAAAAATCCCTTGCAGTTGCACTTTGCTGGCCTGTATTATTAGTAGGGAGCCATCCGGTATTCAGCGTACATTGACCATTTCTGTGTGTGTATGTCTCTGTGTGTGTCTGTGTGTTTCTAAGTGTGTGTTTTACCAGTCGCTGCTTTGTCAAGTGATTTGTCTTGACAGCGTTCCCTTGGCCAGCCACAATGGTTACCCTGATCTCTCTTGTGTCCGACACACACACACACAGTGCCAGTGCTGGATTATCCTCACCACAGATAGCGCTATTGGCGGACAAAGACGCTATGAGATACAAAAGGGCATTATTAGAGAATTATCAACTAGTAGCCCCCTTCTTATGTCATCCTCGTCTCCTTGTCAAGCGCTTAAATTACTGGTTATGTCATAAACTTACGTCTTGACAATCATGTTCAGTATGAGCGTATGTCTTTGACCGTGTGCATGATGTGATTCTGTGTTTCAGAAAGCTGACCTGGCAGTGGCGGGCCTCACCATCACAGCCGAGCGTGAAAAGGTCATTGACTTCTCCAAGCCCTTCATGACCCTCGGCATTAGCATCATGTACCGCGTCCACCTGGTGAGTTAGCTCCCCCACACACACACACACACACACACACACACACACACACACACACACACCGTCCACACCGTAACAGATCGAACCAGCTTTCGTAAAGCTTGTGGACATAGCACAGCAGACTGTCGAGCCTTGTCTAATGGCTGGAAAAGAATCACTCTCCCTTTTGGCCTGTTGAGTCTATCTCTCTTAGTTTGTCTAAATCCTTCCCTAAAGGACTCTCCTCCTTTGCACCTTATCGCCTCCTTTACCTCTCAGCTGCTCCCTTTCCCCTTCATCTGTATGTTTTATCAAGGCTCTTCCTTCTTTCCTCCTCTCCTCCAGCTCTTAGTCTCACTTTCTGGCTTCTTCTTTATCTCCCCAAGATCCCCCACACTCTTAAAAATAAGGTTCCAAAAAGGTCCTTCCTGAAGGGCTGTGTTTATTCACAGAAATGCTTGTTTCTACAGAACCCCTTTTTAAAATGTTCCCATAAGAACCCTTTTCATCCAAAAGGCCTTTCTGAAAGAGAGACTTCTTTAAGGATTGTTGAAGAACTCTTTTGTCATAGGTTTCTTCAAGCGTTCTTAAAATCAAAGGTTTTTTGTAGAATCCTTGATAGAACCCCCAGTAGAACACCCTGGGTGCATCATAGATAAAATCATTGGATATAAAAGGGTTCTTGGGAGAACCCCCTGCATGGGTTCCAGATAAAACCTTTGAAATATAAAAGGCTTCTCAGCAGAACCCCCTTGGGTGGGTTCTAGATAAAACCTTTGGAATATAAAATGGTTTTCAGTAGAATCCCCTGGGTCAGTTTTAGATAAAATCTTTGGAATAGAAAAGGGTCTTGGTAGAACCCCGTGGTCGGTTTCTCGTTTGCACCCAGAAGGTGGAAAGGTTCTGGATAGAACCCCCAGAGAGGGTTCTGGATGGAACCATTTCACCATAGGAACCATTTCACGATTATAAGTATAACCCATTATGTTTGGTTCTGGGTAGAACTCTCTGGAGGGTTCCAAGTGCAACCTATATGAAAGGTTCAACCAGGGACCAAGAGGGGTTCTCCTATGGGAACAAGCCAAAGAACCTGTAGTTAGCACCTTTTTTTCTAAGAGTGCACCTTCTCTCCCTGCAGTCTCAACTTTTTAATAGTGTCCACTTCTTTTCACTTCTCCTGCGTTCGCTCATTTCTTCCTTCTGTTGCTGTGACCCCCCATCCTGCCTGCACCAGATGGCGTGTTTTACTATGTGAACTTCCTGATGAACGTAGCAGTTTCACTGTTGTTTTCTGCTTGCCCTCTGAATGGGTTTGGCCATCTTATTCGCACAAGCAACGTCCTCCATGCTCCGCAGAGAGCAAGCCCAAGCAAGAAAACAGCGAAACAACAGCAGCGCTGGTGGAAATGAGCCAGTGTTTGCAGAGTCAGTGGCCCATTAATCATCAGTCCTCCCCTAAAACCCAAGGTGACACAGCGCAGCCCAGTATGGCACTGGCCACAGGCCACGCAGAGGTGTTCTGGCACGTGCACTAGCTAACATTAGGGTAGTATATCCCAGAGGGGGTTTACTCACATTCCTTCTTGCTCCTGCAAACCCCCTCCTTCTCACCTTCCCATTCACGGCACACAGCGCTAATAGGTGTAGCAGTGAGGGACTCAATTGAGCGCCAACAGTTGGGGAGAATCAATCGATGTTCGCAGCAGGTGCAGTGTTAAACGGGCTGCTGGGTCGCGAATCACCTCTGAAGTGGGAGGCAGGCAGGCGGGTAGCAGCATGAGGAGGTGATATGGAGCTGATGTCCCTCAGGGCTCACACACATACACACACACGGTCACAGAGCTGAATTAGCACAGACCTGACCCAGTTAATGCCAAAAATACTGGGTAAGAGGTCAATAAGAGAGAAGTGAAGAAAGTTATTGTTGAGATAAAGCACTGGTGTGTGGAGTTTTTGAATAGATGGAAAGAAACAAGAAAGGTGCAAGATAAGAGGAGTTTCCTTGCCTTTGTCTCTCTCCCACCATCATTTCCTCATGCTCTTTTTACTCCCCCAACGCCCCTTGGCATCATCTTAGATCTGACTCAGGGCGGTCCCCCAGCATGCCTCGAAAATTCGATATTTGAATTTCTGTGACTGCACTTGTTTAGTTCTAATCCACTGGCTATTGATCTGGGACACAGTGATTTCTACAAGGGGGTTTGCTGCTTATTTCAAACTTTAAATGAAAATTTCAGTCTGATCAATAAGAATGGCGAATGCAATAAAATAAAGGCGCCTGTTGGGTATTAATTACCCTCAGACTATGTCGACCATTTTAATCTCCATCTCTCCTCTTTGTATGTCTGTCTGTCTCTCACACACACCATTTTTCTCTTTTATTGTGCATCTTTTTATTTTGTCGTAAATTTCAATATCAATTTTCAGGTTCAATTCAAGGCTGTTACAGACATTCTCAGCCAATCAATTCAGACAATATTTTCCTCTGTAGCAGCAATGTAGTAAAAGACAAAATCCTGTTTTGGTAAAATGATTCATGAAAAGCTTTTTTGCTAAGTCTACGGGTTAATACATTTTTGCAATACTGGGAGAAATGATTTTTGTTTATGACCTCACTCGATGATCACTGATCTATCACTGTATAAACTGACATGTATTTCCGTCAGTATAACATGTATGAATCTATACAGTAGGTGACCAACAGTTTGTTCCAACATGTCTCTTATCCAACATGGAAGCTAAGCAATGAACTGCAGTGGACAGGGTCAGCAGCAAAAGGGTTTTTAGACACTTTTTCATCTGTAAACCACAGTTATATGAGCTAAACATCACTCTTTCCAAACCAGCCAAACTCCATACACAAAATTATTAATTTTACCTTGCAGATCACAGGAGTTGCTGGTCTACCACTGCCTCGATCTGTTAGTTGTTTGTGTTAATGTGTGTGACTTTGGAAAATCTAAATTATCCTTTTAACACCAAAGTCACACAATAACACAAACAAACTAACTTATTGAGGTTGCAGTAGACCAGCAACTCAGAGAGTAATTTAGGTTTGTATAACAGCTGTTTCTCGATGGTAAAGGCTGTCTGACAGCAAGTGAAGTTGTGAAAATATTCTAAATATAGCATACACTTAAACTAAATGTTTTATTTTTTAGGTGGACATTTTTTTAAGTGGCTAAAATACCTTTTTCTGCTGACCCTGTCCACAGCAGTTCATTGCTTAGCTTCCGTGCTGGTACTTCTCTCCACTTCTCTAAACTGGGGTTGTGCCAGCCGCCACCTGCTGTAGCTAACACACTGAATATTGATAAGCACTTCATACAACCCTACATTAAAAAATACAAACTATCCCCATAATTGTCTGCATGAAACAGTGGAAAGTAGCAGCAAACCTGCAGTGAGACTCCACTGGTTCCTCCGCTTTAAAAACCTGTCATAGTCAGCTTTTCCCTGAAGCATTCAGAACAACTGCAAATCACAACACTTAATTACCTGTCACATGATTTTGTGTCAGTGTGTTACGTTACACAAGAAGACAGGAGATCTGATTGTTCCCTCGTACACTCACTCTGTTGTATGATTTCTGGGGCACCACACTGAAATAAAAACTAGAGGAAGAACTCTCAGACAGCTTGCAGCTTGTCTGCAGAAGACAAGCTCTACCCATTGAGGTCCTCCAGCTGTCCGGTCTAACTATTTAGTAGCTGGTTGGTTGATTTATAGTAATGCACTATATACACTCATTTAATACTGTTTATTATATGGTGTGTGTCCTTGAAGACATGCATGTGGTTTGAGGCCATATAAATAAATTTGATTTGCTTTTACACACAAATCAAAGAGCACACCTTCACTTCAGCAGCCGTGCAATATGTGAATTGAACGACAGAGTTATGAACCCAGACGTATCCTAGAGCTACTGTCAACCTCTTCCCATAAAAACCATCCTTCCCGTTACATTCATCATCTGTACAACACTAAGCCTCATGCTGTAACCCCAAGATCCCAGTGCGCTCTGGTGCTTTATGTCAGTGCCAGTTCCAGCATTTAAAGGAATCATTCAGATTATTTAATGTGGGGTTGTATGAGGTGTTTATCGTTAGTCAGTATATTACTTACTGTAGAAGTCAGTCGACATGCACCTAGTTTGCAGAAGCAGAGAAGACTGCCAGCATGGAAGCTAAGAAATGCACTGCTGTGGTCAGGGTCAGCAACAAAAGGTATTTTAGCCACTTAAAAAGTTCCACCTAAAAAAATCAATATCAGTTTAAGTGTCTGGTAAATTTAGAATGTTTTCAGGGCTTTATCTTCCTGCCAGGTAGCCTTTTCTGATGTGAAACCGTGTTATATAAGCCAAATATTGCTTTCTCTAAACCAACCAAACTCCACAGGTGAAATCAGTACCGTTACCTCGATCTGTTTGTTTGTTTGTATTATTCTCTGATTTTGGTGTGTTAAAAGGATATTTCTGATTCACTGAGGTCACATAATAACACAAGCGAACAGATTGATTCAGTGGTAGAAAAGCAATTCCTGTGTTGTGTGAGGTAAAATCTTTCACCTATGGAGTTTGGTTGACATGGAGGGAGCGATATTTGATTTTTATAACAGCAGTTTCCCATCTGAAAAAGCTGTCTAATGGCAAGTTAATGCAGTGAAAATATTCTAAATATAGCATGCACTGAAACTGACATTGACTTTTTTAACGGCGGATCTTTTTTAAGTTGCTATGCAGACTGACAATACAGGCTATCAGAAGGTACCTCATACAACCCCACAAGAACAATCCAAACTATCCCTTTAAACATTTCCTTTCCTTCCTCCTGCGCGACAAAGAAGGGGCGTGTGTGTGTGCGTGTGTGTGTGCGCGCATGTGCATGGGTGTGTGTGTGTGTGTGTGTGTGTGTCTGTGTGTGTATAAGAGAAAGAGAGATTGGCGTTTAATTAGACATAGGAGTTAATTAGGGGTGTGTGGAAGCCATGTCAGATTCAGCAGCTGCCCTGAGGGTAGAGCACAGCATACGGAGCTTTATTGACTCTGGCCACCCACGACCTCAGAAGGAATTACACAAACACACCCACACGTGCACACACACATAACTGTACACAGACACACACTATACTGCACAGCCTCACGTGTGTGCAGAACGCACAGACATAAAGCCAGACAACCTGGCGAGCCCAAGAGGCAGCAGGATGTTGTTGTGAATATGACCCTGTGACCCCTGCCAAATCAACTGCTCTCCGCAGATTGCCCTTGCGACTATCTCAACAACCGTAACAGCTGACAGCTTCTGCTCTGACACAATTAGAAATGCACACACTATCAAAGGAGCCTGAAAAAAAAAAGACAGAAGGTTGGGGAGACACAGGGAGGGAGATGAAGAAAGACGACATAAAAGAGAACGAGCAAGAAATGGGTAGAAAGAGAAGCAGAAGGGGTGGAGAGACGGCGGAGAAACGAGAGCAGGAGAGTTGAAATGACAATGGGAAGTCTCCTTCAGTGAGTCAGTATGCAGGCAGGCAGCCTCAGGGGGCAACAGTGTGGTATGAATACCAAGAGGCAGGATGACTAGGTGAAATCCTTGACTGGATAACCTCACCAGCTCCTCCAGCCCCCCTCCTGGCATGCAGGCAATCCCTCGAGAGAGACACAGGAGAGGAGGGGGGGTACAGGTGGTGAAGGATGAACAGTGGGCAGTTTAGAGAAGAACAAGGGCAGTGCAAGGTAAAATGAATGAGCTCTTCATCTGTGTGTTAAGAGGAAGAAGTGATATTCACATACTATAATGGGCAGCAATTCCTCGCTATTCTATTTGTTGAGATGTACTCATAAAAACAGGTCGTAAAGGATGTTTCGCCCTCTGCACCACGCTGTCGTCTCGTCCGCCCTCTGATTTGCTTTACGCCCTCTTATCATCTTAACGTGACGATAAACCACTTTAAAACGATTCCCCCGCCTCTAATAAAAATAATTTAAACACGGCTGCAAATGTTTATGTGTGAAGAGCCAAGGTAACCTGTGGCTATAATGTATCCTCATATACTCACATTTTGTGCTTGTTTATTGGAGCACATTTAAGATCCAACTTCATGCACCAAGGCTATTGCTACTAGTTTGTTAGGAAGTCAGTATGTTATTTTCAGAGTCCTCTGTCTCTTCCAAGCATGTATCTCCCAATAAAGGGATAGTTTGGATAATCTGATGTGGGGTTGTATGAGGTACTTATCAACAGTTGGTGGTTGGCACGCCCCCAGTTTGGAGAAGTAGAGAGGAGTATCAGGACAGAAGCTAAGCAAATGTATTGCTGTGGACAGGGTCAACAACAAAAGGCGTTTTAGCCATTTAAAATTAAGGAAATATTCAAGGAATAGTTCAGATTACTTAATGTGGGGTTGTATAAGATACTTACCAATAGTTTGTATATAGCTATTTATAAAGGTCCACCTAAAAGAAATCAATATCAGTTTTAGCATATGCTATATTTACAATATTTTCACAGCTTTATCTTGCTGGCAGACAGCCTTTTCTGAGGGAGTTACACAAACCAAATATCGCTTTCTCCAAACCGTCCAAACTTCATGGCTGACACTAACAGATTGAGGCAGCTGTAGACCAGCAACTCCCATGTTTAGCAAGATGAAATGACTGATTTCACCCTTGGAGCTTGGTTGGTTTAGAGAGAGTGATATTTGGCTTATATGACAGCAGTTTCCTGTCAGAAAAGGCTGTCTGACGGCAAAGTAAGGCAATGAAAATATGCTAAATATAGTGTTGTATTATTGTAATATTGCTGTAATGTTTTTGTTTTTGTTTTTTTTAAGGGGGACCTTTTTTTTAAGTGGCTGAATATGTTTTGTTGCTGACCCCATCTACAGCAATAGATTGCTTAGTTTCCATTCTGGTGCAACTCTCTGTCTCTGTCAGCCAGCATCTACTGCAAGTAATACACTGACTATAAATAAGTACCTCTTACAGCCCCACATCAAATAATCCAAACTATCCTTTAAACAGTAACTACCAGATCAACCATGGTTACTGAGTTTTCCCCGGTCACAACGACTGCCACCTCCGTGTTCAACCTTGGTGCTCCCTGTGCTCAGGGTTGCCCAAGCACGTACTGTATCTGCCCTGCTGCGGATGACTGACAGATAGACAGCTGCTGACAAGCTTTGAAACACAAGCACACACACACACAACACAGACACAGACACACAGTGACTGACAGTCTGTCTTGCACACACAGAGACTCTCCTTCGAAAATGAAGAGAGAGCAGACCAGCTCTATGAGTTCAGTGTTTAAACAATAATCCTTGACCATTTGGATGGACTGGGAGGTACTTGTGGTGTCTTGAATTGCTCTCAAGTCAATTTATCACTGATAACTTATGAATTGCTAACTACACTCAATATTTGAGTACATGAGTTATTTATAACTGTGCTAACATCAGTGACACTGAGCCCATGCAGAGATGAAGCAGAGGCAGGCGCCTGTGAAGGACAGATGCACTGTTTCATAATTTCCTTACATCAAAGCAAACAGGAGTCAGTCAGCCTGTCCTATGGGCCACCTCTGCTCAAACAAGGATCCAGTAGTGGACTTAGTGTACTGTGAACTTATGAAGCTGTGGCAAAACAAATTTCAACCTGCATGAGCAGATTTTTTGCTATAAACACAACATTATCACTAGGGATGTTCCTGGTGACTAATTTCCCTGTCAGGTTAAAATGAAATTTTAATTTAGACAAGTCTAAATGTAAGAAGACACTCAGAAAACAGTCAAAATTGAGCATGGTTTATGTATTGATTATGGATTTCAAACCGTAATTCACATTTTTCAGTAAGCAAATTGTATTTTAAATGCTGGAATGTGTGGTACTTTGTGCTGTGCAGTGTGAGTATTGCACATTATCCTACAAAACACGATAACAATATTTTCTCTTTTCTGACTGAGCGGGATCACATTGTCTGCGGTTTGAAATTTGGGTATTATGTGCCAATTTATTTTGATCAGCCTCCATACAACCTTATTTCCATTTTCTAGATCAAAATACTGCCAAACTTTACGAGATGTCATCTATCCTACTGTCCGCTTTCCACCTCCGCTGGTTGTATTTGGACAATAGCAGCTGCATAACATCTTAAAGGCAACAGTTGACCAGTGTTGTACGTTTATAAAATATTGATAGTTAGTGTAATTAAGTAGTATTTTGGTGCAGACTAGGGAGGGCGCAACTTATAATAATTTAGTGGACTATTTGTGCATATCCCTTATTATTACCTTTATAAAGCTATAATGGCTAACGTGTCAGCAAAACATCTCTAACAGTGTTTCACATCTAGCCGATGAGCAACATTAGCATTCATTTGGATTTGTGTTTGAACAAACTTGATGAATTTTGAGGTGCTTAGTATCTGTTGATTTGCCAATATGCACAACCCTGTTGATGAAAAAATATTAATTAGTGAAGCTTAAAAGACATTCCATTATGGCAGTCATCATAGGAACCACAATCATGTTCTTTGTTGTCACAAGATGATCATTAAAGGGAGATTAATTAAGCCTTTTCTTTCTAGGACTCAGTTTACAAGACCTGAAATGTTTGTAAAATGGAAAAAAATGTCTTATGAGAAAATATCCTGCCACATTTTGGAAAGTGCACACATATTTTTAATACATTTATGCAGTTCCCATTTAGCCCATCTGAATTTCTGTGTGCTCATTAGTGTGTCTCTTGCAGCCTCACTATGGATAATTTCCCCTCCAACTCTTGAAAACATAACTTTGTCTCTGAGTCTTAAGGCAGACATATTACAGCACCAGAGTCTCAGCAGCACACTGCTCCTGCTGCTTTCCTGTTGTCTTTGTGATCTCTGTCTCTTCCCACCTTTCTCTCTGTCTCTATTTCTGATCTGCTCTCCTGCACCTTCACTACTCCACCATCTGTTAGCTCCATCTTAATAATAGCACCTTGGTGGGAGCTTAAGATGTGGACAAGTGGGGCAAGCAGTTAACAAAACGCTGGTTCAGCATGCACCAAACTGGACCAGCAAACAGGAGGACTTCTGTCAGCACATAGTGCTGTTACCCTCATAATCCAAGTGCCAACAAAAGGCAGTCTGGCAGTGATACCCACTTTACAATAGTCGTATCTCAGGACCTCTGAGATGGCCATTGTGTGTTTCACCACTCCACTGTTCTATTTTCAGGCAGCTATCATCATCATCATCAGCATTATACTCCATAGATAGACAGACGCACATTACAACTGGCAGGCTGATTTGAATCTCTCTAAAAATGATAGTGAATCTCACTCTCCTCTCCTGCTCTCTGCACCACTATAATATGCAAGTGATTACAGACGCATTAATGAATTTTCGTCTCTAAATGAGAGTTCGTTTATCATAACAAATGCCCACCAAAATAATTTCACCCTCTGTTGCAAATTTAATTTTGGAGGGCCTTGGAAATGTATTGCTACAGTGTTTTGGCTTGTGTGATGTCCCCTTGGAGTACCTTATCAAGATTATTTTGTATAAAAGTGATTTGAGCTCCACTGTGCTGCTGCCTGTTGACACAGAAATGAAAGATAAGGAAGTTCTGCGTGATTGAGGGCGTCCCTCTCATAACAACACTTGGACAGTTGGTTGTTTGATCACCTCCACTGTTTAACTGTCTCACTGGCCCTGACAACCACCTCCATTTAATAGTCATTAACAGATGGTGGACGTGCATCCGTGTGTAAATGGCTGATATTCCCTTGCTGATGTTCGGTCAGTCAGCTATATGCTGAACATGCACATAAGAAGTGTGAGCATATGCAAAACACACACACACACATAAATAAGCACACACAATCACTCTCATACTTGGCACTAGTTCGCCAGTAATTGGTTTCATTTAAAGGACAATAGCTCTTGGTCCTGGATAATGAAACATTAGGAATTAGCCCCTATATTCCCGTTGGTCTACAAGCTGCCAACCCTATTGCAGGCACTTTATCTCTTCTACCACTGGTTACCAGTGCAAACCGATACATATAGTAGCAACCCCATCGCTGCCTTGGCACAGCCAGCCCTTCTGTCCAGACCAAAGCTATTAATCTCTCTCATTTTTTTTCCATGCTGGGGCACAGCGCTCCCAGTCATACACAAGTCAACTATAGGTCACAGAAATGAATTTCAGCATAATGTAGCTGTAATGGTTCAGTTGGTTATTTGACCTCCTCTCTCTACTGCAGGCAACCTTGTAGAGAATGCAATTGGTGACAGTTGTTGTTAATAATTACGACCTCTAATTGGACCTATGTACTGTAATTTGTCGGGAAAGCAATTTACCAATTAACAGGAAGCAGTTAGGAAACAGTCAGTTAATTCAGATATTTTTATTTCTTCAGTCCCACAATCCCTGAAATAAACTTTTTATCAGTAATGTTGTGTCAATATCCAGTCCTGTTGTACAATTCATGTGAGACGAGTTTGTGCTTTTATACAATGACAATCAACCTGTGTGTATGCTAACAGTTAGCTTTCATGTCAAAAAGAGAAAGTCAGACTTTTCAAATGCTCCCAAGTTTTTTGGACTAAAGTTTACTGCCTCCTCCCTAAAGTAACGAAACAAATATGCTGCGATGATGGTGTCAGTAGAAATTAATTTCTGTTTAATGTGGCTGTAATGCTTTAAGTGATTATTTGATCTGTCACTCTCTCTACTGCATGCATCGTTGTGGAGAATGCAATTGGTGACGTTGTTAGTAATAATTATGACCTCTAATTGGACCTATGTACTGTAATTTGACATGAAATCATTGCTATATACCAATTAAGTTTCTATAACACAATTAAAATAATAATTGCAATATTCTACTTGTTTTCAGTGCTTATGTAGATATTTATAATGTTTTGTCTCACTCATTATTACCTAACCTAATATAAAAATCTAAACAATGGACCACGTATCTGAATTAAACACTGATTTGTCTGTATGTCACTCAGTTAATGTGCCGTTGTCAAGGCTGTTGCTAGCCTATGAGTCATAGACAAATTGCGGCTCTTTCTGATATAAGCTGTCAGTATCCCAACAGTTGTCATTCCAAAGAGAAAGTTGGTCTTTTCTAAAGAGATCCAGGAGGCTTACCCACTTACTTATTTGTGGAAAGTCAATTGGTAACTGTTATAATTATAATAATTATGACCCCTAATTGGACCTATTTGATATGAAAGCAATGCTGTGTACCAATTAACAGGCAGTAGTTAGGAAACAGTCAGTTAATTCAGAAATTTTAATTTTTTCGGTGCCACAGTCCCTGAAATAAAACCTCTTATCTGCAATGTTGTATCAGTATCCAGCCCTGTGCCCTCTGTTGACAATTCATGGGAGACTGAGTTTGTGCTTTCATACAATGTTGATCTGAATGTTTACATGCAAATGAGATTCATATAATTATAGTGCTATCAGTTTAGGACAGGAAAATCTACGCTTATCACATCACAATCCCTTTATTTACTGTCCCAGTCACCTTTTTCATCTATTCCAAATTACTCAGGCGACAGTTAATGTTACTTTACAATTTGGGCCTGGGGCAAAAGAATCAACACCGATTCAGAAACATTTTCTTTTTAATTAATCCTGGTAAGCCACTGTACGGAGGTGATGTAAGAGGCTCAGATGTGTTTTTTTTCACATGCTAATTAGTTCATCTTCACCTTTACAAGTAAGCATTTAACCTCTCACCTCCTGGTTCAACAAAAGCCTGTACTGTGTTGGCTTGTGTTATTTGAACATGGGATCAAAGTGTTACACAGTCTGTGCATGCTTTAATGAAATTAACCCTGTACTCTGGGTCTGTGTGTGTGTGTCTGTGTGTTTCAGGGACGTAGGCCTGGCTACTTCTCCTTCCTGGATCCCTTCTCCCCTGGAGTCTGGCTCTTCATGCTTCTGGCCTACTTGGCTGTCAGCTGCGTCCTCTTTTTGGTGGCCAGGTAAAGATCTCACCACTAAAATACACTGTGTACAGATGAGACAGACTAAGAGAAAATAGCAAGAGACAAACAAAGGAGGAAGAGCACAGAGAGTAAGAACACAAAAAGGTTTGTTTGGGGGTTATACGGGGGAGGAAACAGGTGTCTGTCCCCTCGCCTCTTCTCTGTCTCTCCAGTTGATCTCACATCACGGTGAAAGACGTTCTCCTCCCAGTGGTGGGTCTCCAGCGTCATACTGACACCCGCTGGTCAGGGAAGGAACTGGCAAAACGGCTGCTGCAAATTATTATTGCTTATACAACAGAAACATTATGAAATTACACTGTTAGTGTATCTTATGAAGACACTTTATGTACTTGTGTAACACCATGTGGAATGAAATGAACATTCCCCAGACAGGAAGATGTATTGCCTCTCTAAATAGAGTTTATAGTTGGTGTACTGTAATTGCCATATGAACAACAACAGTAATTGTTTCTCCTGTCCGTACTGGCCCCAAAGAGATGCTGCAAAAACACATTGCAAAGTTCAGCTAGAGAAGCTAATATGAGGCGTCCGCAGTCTGAATTAGACAGATCAGGTGGATGTCTAACAAAGTTACAGTCTTTGTACGATGAAATTCCTTATTTGTGTTAGTATTCCTTACCACTGGGTAAACACCATCTGGGGAAGCACAAAGAGAGAATTTCTGACTAAAACTGTGGAAGATACCCATTTTATTTATGAATGGACCTTTTCACAGCCAGTATGTGGCAGGAAGAAGAAGTATAGTGACCAATAATAATATAATAATAAAGTTTATTTGTATAGCACTCATTAAAACCAGCATTACAAAATGCTATGCACATAAAACACAACAGTAAAATACACAGTAATGTATGAATAATCAGGCAGGCATAAGTAATAAAAGAGGAATAAAACTTAAAAACAATAGATGATTAAAATCCATAAATAAAACACCAAGGATAAAATATAAAAACAATTTGTGAAATAATAATTCAAATATGTAAAGCAGTGCAGGACTTAAGGGCAACATCAAGAATAAAGTAGAGTGTAAATCAATAGACCTGACTCTTTCACTGTACATTAGTCCAGGCATTTTACCCAGAAGTGTGGATCAACCTCACACAAACTGCATCATAAACAAACTCAACAGATTTTGTGTCCTCGGTATGTTCTGAATGGGAGAAAAAAAAAGTCTTAAGGAATCATCCATCCATTTTCTGTAACCGCTTATCCGTGAGGGTCGCGGGGGTGCTGGAGCCTATCCCAGCTGACTTTGGGTGAGAGGGTGCAGTACACATTTCACTCTCACATGCACACCTACGGGCAATTTAGAGTCACCAATTAACCTGCTGCATGTCTTTGGACTGTGGGAGGAAGCCGGAGTACCCGGAGAGAACCCACGCAGACACAAGGAGAACATGCAAACTCCACACAGAAAGGCCCTGCCAGCCCGGGGATTCGAGCTCAGGACCTTCTTGCTGTGCGGCAGCAGCACTAACCACTGTGCCATCGTCCCGCCTTAAGGAATCATATGAAGGAAAAAGTTTTGAAAGTTGTCCAGATATAATCATACTTTTTAGTACAGGCACTTTGTACAGGCATTTTGTGTTTAGAAAAGGGTGGAATCTCACACAAATTGCAAAAGAAAATCTGACAAATGTTAATTTCTCATAAAAGTTTCCTCTATAACATAAAAAACTTCTAAGAGATCCAAGTGGTGTTTCAAAGGTTTTTCTTAACCATACACTGGTACCATTTTTGCTTAAAAAAATGATCACTTAAATGATAAATATATATAATTATTATATATATATATACAAATGTTGGCATTGATTAACATTAGTTTAAAACAAAGTTATTAAATATCACTTAAAATAGCACTTTTATATAAATTTCAAAATATTCATAACTGCCAAATTGGCACCAATCAACATAAATGCTGGCAATAATGATGAACATAAACTTAAACATGTTAGCTTTTAAGTAAAACTTTTTCATTATCGAAAATATTACAAGAAAACAAACCCACTAGGTCATTTTGACCCACTTATGCATCTAAGGGTTAAGGATTTCCTTTTGCACTTCACTGTCCTGCATCCAGCTCCATGTCTCATGTAAAACACAGTGTCTGGTGGATTTGTGGACACACCTGACCCTTTGTGTGGACATCGGACAGGAATTATATGAATTATTTAAGCATATTTATGAAATTAGAACAGTTGAAAGAGTTTCTGTTGCGATTTTTGTGGAGTTATGTTGATTAATGCCTGCACTACATATGGGCCGGTGAGTATTGTATTAAGATAGACTGAATGTGAAGTTGAATGCTCAAGTTTTGTCTTTATAACTGTTTCGATAGTATTGGCAGATGAGAAGGAAATTGTATTGTCTTTTTAAGACTGTTTTAGCACATAACAGAGCTGTCACGTAACTTAGCTACATGCAGCACCATTTGAACATACCAATTACATTTCCTTCACCCCCGCTGCGTAAGTAGGGAGCACATTGGGAATGAAAAGCAGGTTGGTTCTCTCTAGAGAGCCAAGGTGACTTTGCGCTCAGTTGACTGTTGTTTTGCTTCTTGTCTATCTCTGCCTTTCTTTCTCCATTTCACTCACTCTCTTGAGTCTCTTGAGTTTTGCTCTCGTCAGAATACTTAATCCAACTTTCACTCCCGCTCTTGCTGGCTGTATTCCCCCTCTGATTCTCTCTGTTGTCTAACCTCCATTGTTTCACTCTCCCCAGATTGACACCTTATGAGTGGTACAACCCCCACCCCTGCCTGAAGGGTCGCTGTAACCTTCTGATCAACCAGTACTCGCTTGGCAACAGTTTCTGGTTCCCTGTTGGCGGCTTCATGCAGCAAGGATCAACTATTGCTCCCAGAGCTCTGTCCACACGTTGTGTCAGCGGAGTGTGGTTAGTACTGACTATAAAGACACACAAACATGAGTGCATTTGCATGTTTTCAGCTTTTAAATCCACACATTCAGTTCTGTTGTGCTTTAATTGACCCTTAAGTCCTGTGTCTTTTCACTCTGTGCTCCAGCAGTTAAGTAAGCTCAATCCCGGCAGAACCACAGTCAACTTTCTCCATTCCTGTCTATGCAGGGGTGTAGTAGTAGGGGATAAAACAAGTAAACTCAGTTTATCCACATCTTTGAAATGAGGTTGAGACTTTACAGACCTATTTTCAGATCAACTGCATCAGTCAATGAGGGGAAACAGGGTGGGCAAACTGCAGTTTACGCACCTCTATCTATTTAGTGACTATTTACTGTGTATTTGATGTAGCTTTGCTAGTGTTTGCTAGCTAAGCTACATGCAGTATACTTCAGGGTCCCATTTTGGGGGTTTGAAAATTTGGTCATCCCTCACATAGCATAGTGAAGTACAAGAAACGATAAAGCAGAAAGCTGAGGTTCCACCAGGTGCCAAGCTAGCTCAAATGTTATTGGACCACAGACTAAAAAAGGGCTGGGCCTTAGAATGGGTCAATTTTGTACGTATTGCTCCATCACGGGATGCATTTCATCTTTGATGTGATCTTAAAGCTTCATTCCAGATTTCCGGGACATCAGCGTTCAAGATGAGATAGTGAAGGCAGTTGTGCATGCACATGCGTGAGACATTGTCTGTGTACGTCCACCTTTGCAGTTTAAACTTCACTTCCTTTCATCCAAACCAAGCATTGTCACCTTTATCCATACACACCCACCCATTCATTCATCCACTAAAAATCCTGCAGTGTCTTCGCCTCTCATGTGCGCAGTTATTTCAATCCACCCACACTTTTCACCCAGACAATCTATCTTCATAACTAACCTTCCCATTTACATACTTTTATAGGTGAATACATATGTTCTTGTCCCCTGCCTTTCCTCCACAGGTGGGCCTTCACATTAATCATCATTTCATCTTACACCGCCAACCTGGCTGCCTTCCTAACAGTCCAGAGGATGGAGGTCCCGATAGAGTCGGTAGATGACTTGGCAGATCAGACGGCAATAGAGTACGGCACCATGCACGGAGGATCCACAATGACCTTCTTCCAGGTCAGAGGTTACACACATCATTGCAAGTGATAGATTGTTTATACTCTTAAATCAAAGCCACACACATATACACAGACTCAGCTAAGAGCCTGCAGTGATCAATGAGCCATCAGCGATGTTATCGTCCTCATCACCTCCCTGTCCTTCCTGTCCTCCTCCTCTAACCACAGGTTTTATCTGTTTCCTGTCTGTTCCTCGCCACAACCATTCAATATCCTTCTCCTCGGGGAGATGGGGCACTGTCCGGGGCCCAAAGAGAGGCGCACACTATCCTCTTTCATCCTCTCAAGAGTTGACCTTAGAGAGAGAGGGGGAGACAGAGTGAGGGTGTGAGAAACAGGGAGGTAGACAGTGAAGGATGATATGGAGGGAAGGGAAGAGAGACATTATCCTTGTCTTTCTTTGCACTCTCACATCCAGTGGACCTTGAATAAGTCAAGGAAGACAGGCCAAGAGAAAGTAGAGGATAGGTGGCGATGTTAAGTGGAGATTGTGTTCTCAACTCTGAAGCTACTCGAGTGGAAAAAAGATCTGTAAGAAAAAACACGCATATTTAAAGGTGCACTCCAGCAAATTGATTTTTCACTTCTATAAAAAGGGACTTGTGAAAGACAGATTATAAAAAGGATGTTTAAAATTGGTGCGGTGGAGGCCAAGATGTCCTGGTTTTTAGTCCCTAGTGTGACTCAAGCTCAAAAAATGCTGGATCCTGCAATTCCCATAATGCAACTCAAATGGATCATTCCAACTCTGCACCTCCAGTTTTCTTTACCTGCATTCTTTCTGATGATCAGCAGGGGGCAACTCCACTGGTTGAAGTCAGAAGTCTGATTGTATGTACTCCTATGGCAAATGATCCTTCTTCTCACTTGATTTATGAGCTCAATAAACAGTTTCTAATGAGTTTATGGTCTCAATCACTAGTTTCAAGTCTTCTTCAAAACAGTGTGATGTTCATTTTGTAAATTATGGTTGTTTAGGATGAGGCTACTGTGTGATTGAAAGGTCATTCTCAGTGAGTCTGATGACATGTTTTAGGGTACTGTTTAGCTGTAATATGGTAAACTTTGTGACCATGCACGCCATTTTTTCCTGTTGGATGGACTAGTCAAAACCAAGCATCCCCCATGTCGCAGTATGTCACCCACCAGCTCCACACTCTTGTCAGTACTGTTGATACTCCACACTCCACAAAACCAAATGGGAACCTCCAAAATGCTAGATTCAAGGCTTCAGTACGGTAGTCCACAAACCAATGGGTGATGTCACAGTTGATTCACAATTGATTTTAAGTCTCAAGTCTAATTCAAGAAACCCTGAGAGCATCATCAGAGTTATTTTGTCAGACTGCAGAAAGTATCCTCAGGAGTTATATAAAACATTGTACAACTTTAATTGCAGTACAACTTTTGGAGAGTCAGATAGTTTGAATGAATCCATTAGTCAAGAAAATGAAAAAGAAAAAAAAAGAAAAACTAATGAAACCCAGTCTCCACCTATGTGACACTGAAAAAAAACATGTATCTGTAAGTGACTGACTTGTTTACTGTCATTTCTGTTTTTCTTGTCTGTCTGTACTTTGGTTCTTGGTACATGTTGTTTTTATTTGTGCTGGATACCTTGTGCCCTGACTAAAAGTCAACTTTCCCACTTGGGATAATACAATTGTCTGAAGTCTTGAAGTCACATCTGACTGTGTCTGTTTCTCTTGATCGCCTATGCAGAACTCTCGCTACCAGACCTACCAGCGTATGTGGAACTTCATGCACTCGAAGCAGCCCAGTGTGTTTGTGAAGAGCACGGAGGAGGGCATCGCTCGTGTCCTCAACTCCAACTATGCCTACTTGCTGGAGAGCACCATGAATGAATACTACCGCCAGAGGAACTGCAACCTCACTCAGATCGGAGGACTGCTGGACACCAAGGGCTACGGCATCGGCATGCCACTGGGTGAGTTAGGGTGGAGATGATGGGGAAAGAAGAATTAAAAATAAGGAAAGAGAAAGCTAACAGTCACACAGGTGGAAGACCTGATGGATATCAGTGTCTAAGGCAGAAGACAGTTTAATGGGGGAGTAGAGGGGAATGAAAGTTCAGTGTAAAATGAAGGCAGAAGCTGGTGGTTTTGCTTAAACACACTGTATAATTCATACTGAAGCTAAGAAGGGCGAATGAAGAGAGCAGGGGCATTAGTTGGAGGATACACCATAAACGTCACATTGGAGAGTGTAATTGAAAGTAAAGCCCCAGAAAAGCCAAACCATTAGCTGCTATCATGGGGGAAAATGATGCAAAAAGTGAGAAACTAAAAGAGACTTACTGCTCGACTTTAACAGAGCGGCTGTTTCCACGCTGTGATGGGAGAAGAGAGGAAGAGAGAAAGGGAATGAGAAATATTCTTCGTGTGTGGAAAGTGGAACTGTTGCTGTATGATTCTCTGGCTGCTCTGAAAATATAAACACAGGGTTTACTTACACTTTGATCTCAGGTTGAGTCAAACTGCAGGTGGGGGGAAAAAAACACACCTTAGAGTAAACAAGATTAATTTCAGTTCCTTTGATCTTTAAAGGATAGATAAACCCGCTCTTTAGTGGATGATGTTCCATACCACATACTGTGATGTGACCTGTAGAACAATCCACAATCGTAGTAAGCTCTTTAATCTCTCATTTGAAATCTTAATTTTTTGTTGAAACAGAATCTTCTAATGGAGTGACATAATTTCACATTTACCACAGCGAGTCAGAAGGACAAGTCATGCAATCATTTGCACTAGAACAAAGTAGATGTTTTTGTCTTGACATGCAATTTCATGATGGACTACTTGGTTAGGAGATTTTGTGTGCAGCTGTGAGCTTTGTCCTTCTCTTCCCTGCAGGGTCAGTGTACCGTGATGAGTTTGACCTGGCCATCCTGAAACTGCAGGAGGACAATCGGTTGGAGATCCTCAAGAGGAAGTGGTGGGATGGTGGCAAGTGTCCAAAGGAGGAGGACCACCGTGCCAAAGGTTTGTCTCCGGTTAATTCTCATCCGCTTGTTCTGAAGCTCCACTTCAGCTTTTTCTTGTCCTCCCTTTCGTAACACTCTGTTTTACACGTCCCCAGTTTCATGGTAAGTAGGTGGTGATTAACAAGTAATGTATTTGAAATTTCTATGAAATTGCCCCAAAAAGATCAAATCTGTACTAATCTATATTAACACAGAGACCTCATTTATTATCTAATATTGATGTCAGGGCAGCAGGGGATGAACTGTAACTGCTTACCTTCAGCAAAGTATGTAACTTCTGCATAATAGATGTGTAACTGTGTTGTTGTTTACTTAATTTCCAACAAGTTTCTGCCTCACTTCTGCTGAGCAGGCCACTAAATTAAAGTGATTGTTGCAGCTTAATTTCCATTATTCATTTTATGACATAACTCCAGTATGTTACTGGCATGTAGAAGTTTGGCAGAAACTAGTTGGAAATTAATCTGACATGGTCGACAGAGGTTAGGTAGAAATTAGTAGGAAATTAAGTTGCAACAGCCCACTTTGATTTGGTTGCCTGCTCTGCAGAGGTTAGACGGGAACTACTTAGAAATTAAGGACATTATCAGCAGAAGTTAAGCAGAAACTAGTTTAAATTAAGCTGCAGCAATTCAGCTACACGCCTTTTATGCAGAAGTTACATAGAAGGTAAGCAGTTACAGTTCATCCTCTGCTGAGAGATCTGTGTGTAAAGTAAATGTTTTCACTTCTGATCTGATCTCTGGAAAATATGTAGAAATTTCTAGCTAATTACCACCATTTACCATGAAATTGGAGACCTGTTAAGTGTTAGTCCTCCTTTTACAAATCCCTCCTCTCATCATCACAGTCTTATTTCTCCCACCATGTCCTGTTGTCTCCAGGTCTGGGCATGGAGAACATCGGTGGTATCTTTGTGGTGCTGGTGTGTGGCCTGCTGGTGGCTATCTTCATGGCAGTGCTGGAGTTTGTCTGGATGTTAAGACAGACACCAGGAAACGAGGTGAGAGAGGGCTATCTAACCTGCATCTGCTTTGTCTCCCTCTCCCCTCCCTGGCACCCTCCCCCTCACCGAGCTGCTAGGCTGTCCAGCTTCTAGCTTTGACAGAAAGTGTAGCAGGGGTCTTCCTCTTCTTCTTCCTCTGGGTTCCACTTGACACCCAGCCTCCCTCCGTCCAGCCTATGAGACACACTCAGCACAAAACCAAAGATATACCTCACTTGTACCTCAGTCAGAGTACACACATATATGGATTATTTTCTATTTATCATAGTAGAAGATTCATACATATATATTTATTACATAGAATATCATACATACTATAGTGTATTGATGAATGTAGCAGGATCTTATTGGTGCTTACAGGGTTCTGCCAATGAGATTTTACTCATACAAAAAGATTGTGATCGTTTTATCTCAGCCTTAATCCAATCATCTTTTACTCAAAGGACCAGTGTGCAGGCTTTAGTGGCAGCTAGTGTTGAGCTTGCAGATTGCAAACACCTTGTCTCACCCTCCCCTTCCAAGCATGTAGTAGAACTAGATCTAGAGCCAGTGTTCGGTTTGGCCGTTCTGAACCACTGAAAAAGCATGGGGGTTCAACATAGCAGCCTCCAGAAGACCTGGCCCCCTCTGTAGATATAAATGGCTCATTCTGAGGTAACAAAAACACAATTATTCTTATTTTAATTTAACAAGACACTGTTAAAAACATACTTATGAATATTATATTCAATTTCTGCCACATTCTGCCTCTAAATCTTACACACTGGACCTATAAAAGATGTCTCGCATTATGTGCACATCAAAATCCAATTGAGACCAGCAGTCATTCATTCCTTCAGACAATGAATGACAGACAGTAGTGGCCTTGTTGTCACCGTCAACGTTAATAAGAGACTGTCAACCAGATACAACCAGATGTGGGAAGTAGAAGGGAGGAAAAGCAACTATAAGTATTTTTCATTGTGAAAAGTTTAAAGTGGTTTACACAGATGGTCTGTGATTATTATAATCCTGTATAAACGATTAGTAAAAAAAAAAAAAAAAATATATATATATATATATATATATATATATACGCACATAATCAAATAAATTTCAATGTAGCTTCATCTGGAGTGAGGATAAGAAAGCAATATGTGGTCAGCCTTCTGAAGAACTCCTGCTGTTTGAAGAGGCATTTTCATCAGGACAAGGAACAGTTTAAATTTTCAGAAAACAATCAGAGCTCTGCTGAGCAGTTGTTGAGGCGGGGATGACATTAACAAAGAAAACGGTTGAGAAATAATTTAGAGAAAGATGTGCATGCAGTGTTATAATTATTTCTGATGTGATTCCTTTAAGAGATACTTGATAACTGTCTTTTCAAATGGACTCGGCACTGTGATTCTAATTCAATAAACATTCAGAATGTGAAAGTCAAAAACCAACTCATGTGATTTCTTCTTTCTGAGCAGCACAGTTCGATGTCTCATTCTAACGTGTAAACCCTGCGTGTGTTTTCTTGTGTGTGTGTGTGTGTGTGTGTGTGTGTGTGTGTGGGTTTATACCTGTGTGTATCTGTCTCTAGTTGTTGCTGTGCACATGTGTGAATTGTTAATCAGCCTCTTCTGTCTTTCTCTTGAGCTGCAGAATCATGTCTGTCATTGTACTTATTTAAGTTTACATACTGTAGATACCCAGTGGAGCAATTGATCATCAGTCCAGGAGATAAAATGTGTGTGTTACGTGTGTGTATGTGTCTGAATCCTAAGTTTAAATTACATATTTGCTATATATGTTGTAATTTTCACTGCTGCTTGTCTCTCTGTTGTTCCCACTATATAAAGATAACCATGAGTTGTATGTGTTATGTGTCTGTGACGTCCATCAGTCTGTCCTGATCAAGTCAGTCAGTCAGTGAGTTGTCTGGCCTCTCTCCCTCTTTCTCTCCCTCTCTTATTCCCCTCTCCCCTATCTTTTTCTCCTTGTGTGTGTGCTTGCAGCAGTCAGTGTGTGAGGAGATGCTACGGGAGCTCCAGGGGATCGTCCTGTGTCGCGACAGCCTGCAGGTGAGGCGCCGGCGGGCAGCTTCAATGATGCGGCCGCGGCCCTTACCACTGGAGGAGCGTCGGGCGCGAGCCGCAGCCGTCAGCCTCAGCAACGGCAAGCTGTGCGGGGGCACCGGACTGCCTGAACCCCTCTCCCACAGACTGGCGCAGGAAGCAGCCCTGGTTGCGAGGGGGTGCAGCCACATCCGCATTTGCCCCGAGTGCCGGCGCTTCCAGGGACTGAGGATGCGCCCTGCAGGGGCCACTGGGGCCCTCCCATCTCCCACGCACAGTGAGGAGAGCATAGAGTGGGACAAGACCACAAATAGCAGTGAACCTGAATAACGCCCAGTGATTCCAACAGGACTGACTTTCCCAGAAGCCACCTCTCTACTTTCCAGGGATCAAAGATCACATGGTTTTTGATTCAGCCATTCGGAGCTTGATCTTAAAGGGCAGGACAATGCTGCGACCTTTGTTTTGTCCTCGAGGCGACAGCCAGTAGTCAGTTTTGGAATCTCCTGGGGTGAATTTTTTCCTTGGTCATAGGAGAAACTGATGAGTCTGTCTCGTCGTGGTCTGTCCCTGTTGGCCCTTTGTACCGTGTAAAACAGGACAGACAAAAACAGCTACGGGGCATTTGTACTATGCAGTATTTTCAGTCATTTATCATTGTGCTGTTTCTTTTTTTTCCCTTTTTAAATTATTTCTGTCCTCTGTTGGATTATCAGTACTGAATATTGTTATTCTATTGTTCTTAAAAAAAAAAACAACTTTAAACGAGTTCCTTTTTTATCTGACAATTTACTGTATGAACGTATATTGCCTCTGAAGAGCTGCAAAGATGAACAGACTAATGCAAGGTCATCCTTCAAATCCTTTTATTTTGAAAGTGCCAAAAACCATAAGTATTATCTTGTGGCTGAAGAAAGCACCACAGCCTTGAGAAGACAACAAACTCAACTGAACTTAGAAAACAAACAAACAAACAAACACACAGAGACGTACAGACACACGGACTTCTTTTCTAGTAGTGATATTCTATTAAAAAAATGTTTTAACTGTTGGTATCTCTGAAAGACAGCGATGCATGTCCAGAGGTGTTGGCAGGTGAATGATTAATTGCTGAAGTGGCGGCTGAAAGAATGATTTGATGTTTTGAATACCTGCTTAAAAACATGACAGCTACACACACAAACAAACACATTCATTTTATCCTTCCTTCTCTGTGTTACTTTCTCCTCCATCTGTCCTCCATCTTTGACACCATGACACATTTACTGTCTCATCACTGGTCCTCTCTATAAGCTCTTACTTAAAAATATACACAGTCTCCTGCACAGTATATTCTCTCCGTTAGAGGCTTTTCTCCATCTCACTTACTCAAAAATGATTCAGGTTTCATGAGCACAAGCCTGTGAAACCGAATGAAACCCAGCATATATCAGAACCAACCAAAAGTAAAGTGAAAGGTCTTTTATATCAGCAGTTGACTTGAGTTCTTTTAAATGTCAGGACAGTTAAACTTTTATTGAATGAAATGTTTTACACACTGCTGTATGAGTTCAGATCAGCCCAGATGCTCCATGACATTTTCATACTTTTATTTTGCCAAAAAGCCAAACTTCTAATATATTAACAGGTCTTAAAGAGATGAGTTTTTAATGCAAAAAGAACGTAACTGAGAGATGGTTCAGTCAGCTGTTTTTGAAGGGGGTCAAGTTAATTATCCAGTTTGAGTTGTCTGTATTTGCATTAGGGCTGCAACTAATTATTATTTTCATTGTTGATTAATCTGTTAATTATTTTCTCGGTTAGTTTGTTTGGTCTATCAAATGTCAGAAAATGGTCAAATTTGTCAGTTACTGTTTCCCAAAGCCCAACGAGATGTCCTCAAATGTCTTGTTTTGTCCACAACCCAAAGATATTCAGTTTACTGTCATAGAGGAGTAAAGAATCCAGAAAATATTCACATTTAACATGTTGGAACACTGTAAAAAACAAAACTCAAAATTTCAAGGCAACTTACTTCAATAGGTTTTTGAGTTTTGAGTCTCACTCAGATTCTTTAGTTTTACCAACTAATAATGTTTTAGATAAAACACTTTCATTCCTTAGATGGACTGGAATCTTTGACTTTTATAAACCCCCAAAAATTCTATTTCAAAAACTGTTAAGTAAATTCACAGAAGGGAAAGTGATTAATGGTTAATAATTTAATATTTTCAGTTGCAACCATTTAATTTTCAAGCACCCAAATCAGGTTCACAGCTCACTGTGAACAATTTTTGAGATATGATTTTGTTGGGGTTTGTAAAACTCAAAGTTTCAACTTTATCTAAAGAAGAAAAGTAAGTTATCTCAACAAAATATTAAGGGTTGGCAAAACTTTGTTTATTTTATTTAAAAAAAATTAAGAGTATGATTCAAAACTCAGAATGGCAGTTGCGTTGAAATTATGAGTTTGCTCAACTTTTTCTTTACAGTGAATCAGAGAAGTTTGACTTGCTTTTCTTAAAGAATTTAACCGATTAATTGATTATTCAAATAGTTGATGATAAATTTAATCAATCAGTTAATAGTGCAGCTCTAATTTACTTTATATCAACTGAACCTCCAGAAGAGAAACAATGGGAACAAACCACCAGCAACAGGACTCTTATGATTCTTGGTTTACTTTCTGTTTACAGACTGTGACACGTGACTTAATCTTTACTCACTGAACTGACTGGATTTGAAGGTGTTACTGTATGATAGCCTGACTGCTGCACAGTGGGAATCAGCGGTCATCCGCCTGTCTACACTGCTCCTTGCTTATTTCTGATGTGTCCATCATTTTAAATCTGCCCATCAGGTTCTGTCAATCACCATCCTTCATAACTAGGCCACCAACTCAACACAGCTGCTTCAAGGTACGGCTGCAGTATCTCTCTTGTACTTTTATTAGCCACGCTCACTTTCTATCTTCATCATTTTTCACCTGCAGGTTGTCAGGGTTAGAAATTGCCTGTAAATGTTCTTTTAAAGTAGCAGCCACTTCGCTTTATTGTCAAAAGGTCACATCTCATTCTTCACATGTCAAAAAATAAAAAACGATAACAGTACAGTAGCTACACGCAAATCAAGCCAACATACATCTTGCCAAGTTGATGAAAGGAGCAAGAAACTAGTAACAATGCAAAAAATGTGGGGAAAAAAATCCATGGAACAGAGAAAACCACAAATAACTATTGTAACAAAGAGTACAACTCCTTCATAGAAAAAAAGATTAATCACCAAGTTAACCCTCAAACAAAAATCTGGCAAATTATTCAGCATTCAGCAATTCTCTTTGCATTTGGATACATCTCCTTATAACTGTTTTTTTTCTCAGATATGAAAGAAAATGGACTCAAAACCCTTCTAAACTTAACCCACATTTCTAGATCTCTAATCTCTAGATTTACCATTTCTATGAAAATTGATGAAGAACTAAATTAAAGGGATTGTTCAGACTTTTTGAAGTGGGGTTGTTTAAGGTACTTATCGATAGTTGGTGTATTAACTACAGTAGATTTACTTTAAAGGGACCCACCTAAAAAAAATCAATATCAGTTTAAGTGTATGCCATATTTAGATTGTTTTCACCACTTTATCTTCCCATAAACAGCCATTTCCAACAGAAATCTACCATTAGATAAACCATAACATTGCTCTCCCCAAAGCCACCAGAATCCTTTGGCAAAAACAGTCATTTACATGGGAGTTGCTGGTCTTCAGCTGCCTCAATCTGTTTGTTACTTTGTGTTATTGAGTGACTTTGGTGGGGGTTTTTTTGTTTGTTTTTTTTTGTTTTTGTTTTTTTTGGAATTCTTGCCTTTATTGGACAGGACAGCCAGAGAGTGGACAGGAAACGGCCCAGAGAGAGAGGGGATGACACACAGCAAAGGGCCGAAGGCAGGAGTCGAACCAGCACCCGCTGCAGAGGACTAACAGCCTCCATACATGGGTCGGACGCTCTACCAACTGAGCTAAACGTCCGCCCCGACTTTGGTGTTTTTGAAAGGACGGTTTGTATTCACCAAAGTCACACTATAACACAAACAAACTAACCAATCAAGGCAGCAGTAACCAGGCAAGTCCCATGTTCTGTGAGAGAAAACTGTTTTTGCTAAAGGAGTCTGGTGGCTTTGGAGAGAGCAATATTTAGCTTATACAACAGCAGTTTGCAGCCGGATGGCAAAGTCTGCAGCAGTACGTTGCTTAGCTTCCTACACTGGTACTCCTGCCCCTTCTCTAAACTTGGGGTACCTCATACAACTCTTACCGCATTAAGTCAGAGTTATCCCTGTAAAAATTGGGGGGAGCATTTTAATTCAAGATAACAAAAATGCATTTCTTTTCAAAGTAATTAATCATAATTATTATCTTACATTTCTTTACATCATTCACCATGTTTAACTGTGTATATGTCGATGTAGAATCATGATCTCAGGCGCACTGTCACGCTGTTGTTGTTGAATCATTCTGACATTTGTTTTATCATGTCATCTGCTCAGTAACCTCTCCCACATATGAGTTCCCCCAACCTGCCTCTATATTTTTTAAAGCACCTGTTATTGCATGAATGGCCATGATTGATGTGCTGTTTCAGAAGCTGGTGAACATGTGATCCTGTGGTGGAACAAGCGCTGACAGACCTGGAGTGAACTGCTGCAGTATTAACACAATTGTAGTAATACAGAGTTTTCAGTGAATCCGTGTGTTCAGAACATTTCAGTGACTGGAATCACAGATGAGTGGAAGAATTCCCCCCCAGCTTTTCACTGTCAGTTCCATAAGTGGAAAAGTGTTTCAGGACTTCGGGTCTACAGTGAGTGTGAACTCCCACGAGAACACACCAGCGTTTGAAACAGCATTGAATCTGCTTTAATCTGCTCCCCATAGAAATGAACTGAGTTCACAGAGGCATTATAAGCATCAGTAGTGCCAATGCACCTAATCCTCAAGTAATGAACTGTTATTGTCCTGCAGACGGTGTGTAAATACAGTATGATCCACAGGGGTCTCCAGTAATGGTCCAAAGTGTTGTAATAGTCATTGAAGTTCATTATGTTAATAGACCAGAGCGATACAGGCCAACATGTGTATAATGTTTATATTGACACATGCTGCCATTTAGACACACATACACACAGACTGTGAGCATAATGGTGGAAAAAAAAACACTCCTCACAGACAGTTCATGTTAACTTTCTATATTTCTTTATATAAAAACTTGTTAAAGGCAAATAGCAAAGAAAAAAAACAACCCACATTTCATTAACAGTTTTATAAAAGAAGTTTCTATCCATTTGCTGAATGTCACTAAGAAACTGGTGAGAGTAAGACAGCTCTCGCTGCACCCGATGCTAACTTCTTAAACACTAAAAACATTTACAGGGGTGCTAAATCAAGCGTAGTTGGAATGAGATTGCCAATTACCTTGAAGGCACGAGGAGCAGTAGAATAAGAATTAAAACAAATCCCACTGAAACACTGGGCGACCTTCGCTGGGAGACCGCTGAGAGAGATGGCAGGGTTTGGCTGCTATATTTTATATGCTTTATTTTCTTATGTTGACATTTTTATTCCATTATAAATACATTTCTTAAAACAACCTCCGCTCTGTGGGGTTTCTGGTTCTGTCTCTTCTTTATACGCTGATGTATTTGACCTTCTGAGCTGTTTCGATCTGTCATGCTAAATAGCGTCTGAGTGCACTTTGTTTTTCAAGTTTTATTATTCATCTGGGAGAAATATTCAGACTGTGCACCTGCTTTGTTTTGACATATGCGCACACAGAGAGGCAGTATGAGGATGTATGGGTTTCTAGCTGAGTAAACATGACTATTGTCGAGTGAACCAGAAGGAGCTGATGCATCTACCTTTCGTTTCTCTCCCATAACTGAATTAACGTCTGCACACTTGTGAATAAGTTGAATTTGTGTGGGTGTGAAGTCTTAACGGAGGCTAATGAGTTTAACAACTCTCCCATGTGCTATATACGCATCCACTCACCCGTAGTCCATCTATCACTGTGATTTTCAGAGGATATTTGTCTCTCTTCAGGATGAGTGAGTGAACGCCACATAACACTCCACATCTGATTTACGGTTTAATTCAGACTGCCTCCCTCTTCTCCTTTTTGAGCGCCTGTCTCACAATCCTTCCACTGCAGCATTAGAGATGACATGTTTTGTCAGTATGCCACCAACAGAGCCTGAACAATGTGGGGTCTTTAAGGGCGATACGGTTTTCAGAAGAGAAAAATTCACAGGTTACTGATATGGTGGCCGATACAGTGAAATTTTGAGCTGTAATGAAAATAGACCTTTTCTATATGGATTGTGCATATCACTATACAAAAGTACTCAGACGGCTCTTTTCTTAAACTACTATGTAACAAACATTGAGAAAATAAAGACCAAGTACAGGATAATGTACAGTGAGCAGCTCGTAATTGAGCCTTCCTAAGTCCCGCCCCTTTTCACTCTGTCCTCCAATAACAGCTGAGGTACCTCTGTCAACTTTCTCTTTTCCTGTTTCATGTGCTTAGATATGCTATGTGCCAGGCTCATCTATGCTGAAAAAAAAATTGAAGATGGTTAACAGGTGTTGCTGGGGGACCTGCTAAAGCAGCATATATTCACATCTTAGATTAGCCAATGTTAGCAAAATGCTAGCTAACTAGATAGTTAATCTATGTCACTCGTTAGCTAGCTAGCTAGCTAGAGTTTTGTTAAAATTAGCTAGCTAGTTAGTAAGCATTTTCCTAGCAGTAGCTAGCTTAAGATATGTTGCTTTTGCTCAACTGTTATTGGAGCACAGAGCAAAGAGGGGCGGGACTTAGGAGGGGTCACAAGATAAACTGTAGGACTTGCAGGTCTTGAATCACCCTGAAGGGGTTTATTTTGCAATAATGACCTGCTTGCTGTACATTATCCCACTTATTACACAGCACTAAATCAATAATCTGACACAAATTGATTTAAAAATGATTTTATTGGTTCTTCAGATTCTATGACTAAAACTATGCCCATAGCAATGTTCTGTTCTTCATAGGAACGGACTGCCACACAGAAATAACAAACCTTAGACTGCCATAATAGACCCTTCTTAACTCACACACTTGAACCTAGCTAGCTCAAGAGCTAGATAGTTAGCTTGCTAGCTGATGATTGATGTTGTAGCAAAACTCCAGCTAACTAGCCAGCCAGTCTACACCAATCATTAGCTAGCTAGTTTCATCTGATAGCTTGAAGCTTGAAGCTTGGTCTATGGATTTAGGAAGGGGAAGGGTCAACTGAGCAATCAGAATTGAGTATTTAACAAAGGCGTGCAGTAAATAAAAATAAAATAAATAGCTAAATGAACAGAAGCATCATTCAGTATCAGACAGTTTCTGAATATTTTATACTGTCATTCAATTAGTGGCATGTTGTAAAACAAGAAGCGGCTTCTCAGCATTTACACCTTGTCTCCACAAATGTTCCACCTTGTGCTAAATCTAAATTACTGTTATTTTTGTTCTGTTAAAAAAAAGTTCAGTATATCTGGGAAAGGTCCATATTGGCGATTTACACACCACATAACTCTCATAAGAGTGGCACGCGCGCATAAATGCTCACCGCCACCTGTATGTCACTGCTATGTCAAGTTAATTTCACCGTGCTCATGCTTCTCCTTCTGCCTCTGGTGCTCCAGGTCCATAAATTCAGTGCACCTCTACCCACCACTGCCTAGCTGCTGTTGGATTTATGGAGCCCATGATGAGCAATGAGTGCCTGCAGAGGTGTGTGAAAATCTACTCCACTCCTCATGCTTACCCAGTTGTAGCACATAGCAATACCAATTTCCCTGTGGTTGATTGTTATTCTGCGCGGATTTAGGAGTCAGAGTGTACTGAGGCTGATGCATTTTGCCACCCAAACAGCTCACATCACATACACTTTTCTTATCAGTCCATTCCATGTAAACAGAGAGACCGGGGATTGTAGTAACACTTTTTGTTTGAGCATCAGTAATTCATCAGTAATTCACAACCTGTTTGTGCTAGATCCCCACTACTGGGGATAGATGAAACAATGAGAGGTCATTTGCTCTGATTTATGAAAAAAAACTTGACTGACAAATAAAGAATATGAAAGAGTTTTGAATAAACGGAAAAATTTAAAGTCACAAAAAAAAAACAAAAAAAAAAACAGATTTCTGCTAAATGTTTTTCTTAAATGTAAGTCAGGCTTCCCACGTCTTGGAGACCATGAAAATCAGTTTGAAACACCAACACCAATTTTCTAGTCATAGAAAACACATGGAAAATTAGCAAAAATATTGAATGCCCTGGAAAATCATTTAAACACTGCTTTTTTAAAATTTTGCTAGCATTATGTCTTAAGACACATTGCTGCATTAAGGTAACTTGAACCATAACATGACATGAAATGTTTAACATTTGAAGCTGTAGCTCAGAGTGGGTGTGGTTATCCTCATTAAGGATCTAAAGAGTTAATATTACAAGTAAAGGAGTTGAAGTATGAGTAAGTGATGAAATAATGAAAGTCAGTGGCACTCAATAACTTGACTCTATCTTTGAATTGGACATTTAGATGGGTAAAGTTCTGTCTAGATTTGTCGGTAAGCAAAAGTGTAAGCTACTATTTGCGTTACTGATATTCTCACAGCGATTGTTAACATAATTCACAAGAAAAAAAAAAGGCATTCAGTTCAGAAATGAATAATGATGATAGTGATAAGTTTTATTTATGCAGCACTTGCCAAGCTTCGAGCACAAAAGACTTTCCAAAAGACACAAAATAAAATACATCGATGTAATACTATAACAAATAAGAATAGGATAGCAATATAACAACAGAGCATTAAAACAAGGTAAGAACTGAAAAAAGAGACAGACAGTGGTAAAAGCAGGGACTTGGGGGGGGGGGGGGTGACGTGTGTGAAATTCATGTCTTTTGAGCCTTACAAGCTCTGCGTCCAATTCTAGGAAGTCAAAACATTTAACCTGGAACATCTAGAAATGTTTATAACTGCATTCAGAATGATTTTATTGCTTTCTAATAGCAATTGTTAAATCTATTCATTCCATTCCTGCTGTCAGTGTTGCATCCCTTTGTCAAACTATTGCTTTCTGTTCTCTGACAGCACTTTTCCCAAGGTTACCAGTGTGCATGTATACATTCGCCTCATAAAAGAGCCACTAATGAGCAGTAGATCTAAGCAAACTGATTGAAAGACATACCAGACTATCAGTGGAAACCACCTAATTCACAGTGAGACTGGTGCACATTTTTAAGTGAGAGCTTTCCTATTGATTTGCTGGCAATTAATTGCAAAAAGCCTTGTTGTTGTTGTTGCTGTTGTTGTGTGCTCAAAGAAAAGGTATTCAGAGTGCAAGAATTCTCTCCAAGGTGAGACGCTGTCAAGGCTGTTATACAGCCTTTTGTTCGCTGACAGTTGTTGTTGAACATATTGACCAAAACATCTTGGCATTGTTTGTCTTTCAGAGAAATAAAATGGAGCTTCATTTACTTTGTGTTCCGTTCCCTCACTATTCATTCCTGCCTTGATCGATGGCCCACAGATGGGGAAGCATTGATTATCTGGTTGTGTGTGTGTGTGTGTGTGTGTGAGGATGGGTGGGTTTAGAGTGTGTGTGTGTGTGTGTGTGTGCACGTGTGGGTGTATTTCTATGTGATCTCTCTCATGCACTTGCCTCCATGGGAAATCACTGTGTGGGCATCTTGATTCATCAGCTGCAGGCCATCTCGGTGCATCATTACCCAAAAGCTGCACAACAGACAGCCGAGTCAAATTCCAGTGGAAGCACAGCAGCCAGCACTCTCTGTCAGGTATTCATCAGAAAAATGAAAGCAACTTTCATGGAGGAAATCAGTCAATTGGGTAAATGCATAACAAAGCTGCGAGTTCTTCAGATGTTTTACAGATGAAACAGTCACAAACTCAGCTTTGTTGAATGTTGGTTCAAGTCTTTGTTGACCTTGGATTTAAGTCCCAAAGACTGAAGTCCACATCCGTCACTTTCCGTAATGACTCCACTTTTATAGAGAGCATCATTTATCTCCCAGCAAACGCATCGATGACAGCAGCCAAACATTAGCAGGGTTCAAATTAGAATCAGTTCATTAATCATGAACAGTGCTGAATTCTTTCACTGCCTGCTAGCTGTGCAATAAAGTTACGAGAAAGGTATAGATACTTTAAGCATATACTTACTTAAGTATTCTAATGCATTTCAGAGGGAAACATTATGATTTTTATCCCATTACATTTGACAGTTATAGTTACTATTTAGTACAAGTACTTTATATTTTATATAAAAACATATGATAGAAACTGAATTGTTAAAGCTTAGACCAGCGGTTCCTTTTGGCTTGTTACACCTTACAAGTGTCAAAATAGGGGTCTGCAACCTTTACCCTAAAAAGGTTTTGGCCAAAAGGAAAAAAAAAATCTGTCTGGAACTCCAACTATTAAATTCTTATTTTCTTCTGAGACTTTTTTGCAGACTCAGGAGTAGTCATCAGCAAAATTTAAAGGATAAAGCACTGGTCCGTGTCCAGACTTGTCCAGTCCGTGTTCATAAAGGAAAAACTCAACAAGTCATGTGGGGGAAATGATGTCACAGAGTGAGGGGGTAAAAAAAAAACAACAAACCCTCCCAATTTCTACTTGGATATCATACATTATGGAGCACAGTCAAGTTCTGTTCATGTTGGTGTTGATCAAGAGCACATATCAGCAGACTTTAGAGAACAGCAGGTATTGAATAATTTTATAATGAAGGAGTTTCTAACTTCATCTTGAGTTCAGGTTTGTCCCATGTCCACATCTTGGCAGTAAATGTGCTGCTAGTAAACCATGAACAGTAACAGAAAGAACCAATGAAGCGACAATGGTACACTTCTCAAATTGGTTCAAATTGTGTTCACATCAGAAATGATGACAGCAGTCTGAGACCAGACTGTTCAGTTCCACTGAAGAAAAATTCCCCTCCTAAACTAAACAGATGGTTTCATTCAAGGTCCAAAGTGGTCAAATTATCCAATAGTTCACAAAAAAGATTAGAGAAATATTCAACTATAATTTTCCAATGTTTCCTCTCCCATTAAACACCCTCAGATCCCTCAGATTTATCTTGTGACCCTTTGGATGAGGCACGACCCCCAGGTTGGAACCACTGGACTAAAATACCTGTATACTTTAAATTTTAGTAGTTGAAACTAACTCTGTCTCAATGTAACATAGACACTGATGCATCAGTATTAACAATCTAATAATGTAATGTATAATAATATACCAGGCACATTTTCACCTTTTTCCTGCAGAATGACTACTTTTACTTTTATATTTAAAATACATTTGTCGGATAATAATTCTTTTACTTGTAATTGAGTATTATGACTGTGCTGGTGCTTTTACCTAAGTATTTACTGAATACGTCCTCCCCCACTGACTAGAGCATTTTTGGTAACACTTTATTTGGCGGGGTGTGCATAAGACTGACATGACACTTCCATGACACCGTCATGACTATTGTCATTAAATGTCATTTGGGCAATTCTGTCATTTTTTAAATGCAAAGGTAGGAATCCAAAAAAAATGTGAGCTTTGCATTAAAATGACTTAATAAATCATCATCATTATCATAAAGATTCCTTCATGTTTATGACAGGTGTCATGTCATGGTTATGATGGCGTCATATCAGTCTTAGGCGCACCCCTTTTAATAGAGTAACATTTCCATGAGGGGACTATCACTATAAGGCTCACTGCTAATAGGATTTTTTCCGTGTTCCCCACTAACAGGTGCAATGTGCTCATTTCATTTCGAGCACTGGGATGACTGCAGTCAACCCCATTAAACCCTACACAAACAGAAACACATACTCTCTGAGGGCAGCAGCTCCTTGTGGTTTGAGGAGAAAATATTGGTTTTCAGATAAAGGCCTCTTGAGTTCCTGTGTTAATTGGTCGTTAGAGCACAGAATTATCTTAATCCCCGAGTAAATGATTCATTACCCCACAGATGAGAGGCTAAAAAAATTTCACTGGGCCATGAAAAAGGCGCACAAATGACAGCCTTGGAAGTAAAATCTGTTTATCTGGCTCCCTGCAGGGGAAGTTGGGTTTTTATCGATGCTGGGCAGCAAAATCATATTTCCTGCATCATTAACTGTTATTTTGCCTTTTTCTTGTTATTGTCGTTAGTCTACCTCATATTGAACATTACTGTTTTGTTTACTTTTTATACTTTCATTTCTTATGATTTCTGTTTAGTCATAGTTGTGGGCTGAATGAAAACACTGCAGTCTGGGAGTGTTACAGTTGAGCAGTGGTGGTAATGGAGTCTCTTACATCTCTGTGGTTGATGTGGCCAGTTTGATCTTACACCCTCGGGCCCTGTTATCATATGTGGCCACTGGTGCACTGACTTAGCATAAATCTAAGTCTGAAAAGCATATCTACATCTGCTAACATGCCTACCTGTTGTAAGATAGTGAGTCTTTAAGGGGGTGACCAGATGAGAATGGGTGAAATTCAGGACTGGGGAGTTTGGTTTTTAAATGTACAGAATAATTTAGAATAACGTCAGTCTGTAACTCGTCTTTTCAGCAGCTTTGATGATCATTAAGCTGCTGGAGCAAACAAACACATTTTGTTAGATACTTTTAAACAGATTACTCCCACAGTAGCGGATCCACTCTCTGTCATCTGGTTAAAACAGGTCGAATAACATCAACACTGTGTTACTTATGATGGCCTGATCAGTGCAATAAACAAGTGAAAATACATCAGTAATACTCATATCTTTAATAACTAAAAGCGGAAAACTATAGGGAAAATCAAAATGTTTTCATGGATTCAGAGTAAAAAAAAAAACTATTGATCTACAAATGTTTGTGAACTAACTGATAAATGAATGAAAGGGTTCTCTCATTTGAAGAGTCTTCTTTAGAGCAGCAGCTTGTTGCGTGTGTTTCTGGTATGTTATTAATTATTCATGACTATTAAGCAGAACTCCAAAATACACAACACATTTTCAGTATTACTCACCAAGTCACAGAGTCTCCTCAGTGTTTTTACCTTCAAGTCAAGTCAAGTCAAGTCAAGTCGAGTCTCACACGCTTAGAAATAAGGGGTCCAAGAGGGTTCTTCCTGAAGGGCTGAGGTTCTGTTCAGAACCATTTGCTTCTGGACAACCATTTTTTGATGAAATGATTTGTCAAGGGTTCTGTGTAAGACTAAGGGTTCCATTATGACCCCTTTTCATCCACAGAACCCTGAGTGTGTTCTAGGTAAAACCCTTGGAATATAAAAAGGTTCTCTGGGTAGAAACCCCTGTGTGTGTTCTAGATAAAACCCTTGGAATATAAAAAGGTACACAACAGAACCCCCTTAGTGTGTTCTAGATATAACCCTTAGAGTATAAAAAGGTTCTCAGGGGTTTGTTAGCACCCTTAGAAGGTGGAAAGGTTCTTGATGGAATCCCCTCACAGGGTTCTGAGTGGAATCATTACATCATAGAAAGGTTTTTGCAGAACCTCTCGTCGCAGGATCTGGGTGAAACCTTTCACTGATGGCTCTAAGTATAATCCTTTATGCTGCATTCTAGGTAAAACCCTCTGAAAGGGCTCCAGATGGAACCTTTATAAAAGGTTCAAAAGGAACCAAAAAGGGTCCTCCTACGGGGACAAGCCAAAGAACCTTTATGGTTCTAGTTAGCATCTTTGTATTGCTCAATGTCATACTATCTTAGTGCTGTCCTCACACACTTTGAATTGACTGAAGAAATGTCTCAGACAGAACAGAGTATATCATGTATTTACACATATACAAAGTACACAGAGTAACTCTCTGCTGGTCACCACCTCCTGGACCATAAACAGTCATTTGCTACATCTAGTGGGCATCACACAGCATTACAGACACTGCATGCTGAACTACTGAATACACGCATAGATAATTCAGTCAGTACTTTCGTACTCTGATGGTAAAATGTTATATCATAACAGCATTCATCCTTGTGTTAGGCATACTAACTTGTGAGCTGTAAATTGAAGCTGTCGTGGATGTCACTTTCATTTGCACACAACATAGATGCAACAGTCTGATCTAATAAGAGCAAAATGTAGATTCAACATTAAACAAATGTGTCTCACTGAGAGGAGCAGGAGCCTGTCTCTTAGATGTCCACTGCATTCAGGCCAAATTCAGAGAGCAGCTCCTTGTAATTTTGATGAAGGTCTGTGATCCTGTCCTCCCGTCCCTGTTGAGCCACAGACAGCTGTGAAGTCAGGCTGTCCAGAGTCTCCTGCACAAAAACATCAGTGAAAATGAGATGCCAGCGCAAATTTTCTCTTTAAATCACCCACTTGTCTGGCCCGATATTCCTCCCTCCCCTTAACCACCTTTAACTGTGATGAGTTTCAGGAGCGAGCTGATGACAAGAGGCATAATTAGATTCTGTGTCATACTGGCAAAGAGAAAAATAATGATAATTACATATTAAAGTCTTGGTCCTATAATCACAGGCTGAGCCCTCTGACAGGCCTGCAGGCTTGACCACTTATCTTTGAAGATCGGAGCAGTGAAAATGTGCATGTGCTGTCTGTGCTCAGCCAACTGGGCTGTAGGTCAGTACTGACTATTTTACAATCTCCTATTGTCCTATTGTCCTGGTTTGAACTCTTATGCTGTACCTATACATTAGCACAGCATTTACTGCAGTGCTGGAAAGAGCACTGAAAATCTGTCCTCAAGTAGAAAATTAATTAAAGATCAGATTAACTGATTAGTTGTTTGGTCTATAAAATGTCAGAAAATGGTGAAAGATGTTGATCAGTGTTTCCCAAAACCCAAGGTGTCGTCTTAAAATGTCTTGTTTTGTCCACAACCCAAAGTTATTCAGTTTACTGTCATAGAGAACATAAGAAACCAGAAAATATTTACATTTGAGAAGCTGAAATCAGAATTTTTTTTCTTTAAAAAGTACTCAAACCAATTAATCAATTATCAAAATAGTTGACAATTAATTTAATAATCGATTACTTGATTAATCGCTGCAGCTCTATGTTACATTACCATTACGTTACTGAAATATTATGCAAGATATAATGTACAGTGAGCAGGTCATTATGGCTTTGTGTCGGGCTCCTGCTTCACCCTGTCGGGACTTACTTTGCCATAATGACCTGCCCAACTGTACATCATCCACCTTATTACATGGCTATTTATTTTTTTTAAAAATCAATAATTTCACACAAAATATTAGTTTTACCAAATGATTTTACTGAGTTAAAAATGATTTAATCGCTCTCCAGAGTCTATGATCAGAACGTGCCCATAGCAACGGTCTGTTATACAGAAATATCCAAACAGGTTTGGATATGAACTTAAATTGTAGGCCTGCTAGGTAGTGAATTGTGATTTTAAAAGTAGTGAAGAAGATTACAAAGTGTAATGCATACTTAAGTAAGAGTAAAATTACATACTTGAAAAAATGATTTCATTATAGTAAAATGAGTAGTTGTAATCAGTTACTTCCAACCATTGATCGTTCGTCAGTGTTGTGGATATTGTCCAGCAGGACCGAGGACATTTCATCTTCAAACCAACAGCATCTACATTTATATGTCTTCTCGTTTTACTGATTTCTCAGTTGTGCTGCTCAGACAAGTTTTAACATTGTGGGAGACACAATTTATGCATATTAAGCGTGAATCTTCCCCCAGGAAATTGTGAGCGTAAAACACTTCATTTTCTGCATTCTGATGGTTTTTTTATTCACCAATTTGTGCCTTTTACGCATCAATTTATTGTGTAAATGTCTGTTTATGTAAAGGAAAACAAAAAAATGAATGAGCTAGGTGACAATTCAAAATATAATGGAATATAATACGGTAAGGCTTTCAGGCAATCGGTTCATCAAAATAACATGTTCTTAATATTTAAAAAGATCGTCACCCCCTCGAAATCTACATCATGTTCACCCTTCCTGAGGCGTCAAAATACCTGCCTTTGACAGTTGGGTGAAGCCTTGACAGTTTTTACTGTCTGAGGCTTGTTGTAAAGCTTTTTCCAGCAGAGTGTTATCTCTGATGGTGGTGAGTACAACATAATGTTAACCTATAGGTTTAAAACTATGACACTAAGGCCCAGGTTGTAAAAAAAATATATAATTCTCTTTCATATGAGTAGCGGAGTAGCAGTAGGAAAGCTGATTAAAGTGCTGCACCAGTTACAATATGTAGTAATCTCTGTTTAACACAGGATTTTCCATCTAAAGGAGCTTAAGAGCAAAACCTGATGACCCCCTGCTGTGCCGTTAAAGCTCCTATATGTAGGGCTGTAGATTGGTATCAAAAAGATATAGACGGTAAGAATTTTCATCAGGGGTGTCCCATTAATCTTCATATAAAAAGTCTCACCATCACAATTTTTAAGTTGTACAATTATAGGAAGGAGGAGTGCACATCAGTGCTTGAGAGGTGCCGACCATGGAAAAGTACAGGTGTAGAAGAAGAGAGTCGCACACTCGTAGCCATGATGCAATTTTTTTTTTTTTTTTAATAATTAACCGACGTTAACATGACAGTCTTCTTCAGGGTATTGCTATCCAGTCTTCTTCATCCCAATATCCTGAAGAAGACTGTCATATCGAAACATTGGTAAATTATTAAAACATTTTTGCACTGTGGCTAGGAGAGTGCAGTTATCTAGCTTACATAACATACATAACATAACAACTTTAAGTCCCATCGTGTCACTGGTTTCATTTTTGACCGAGTCATCATGCTTGACTGTCATTAAAGAGAAACCACACCCCACCTGACCTGTGACTCAGCGTGTGGGGCATGGCCCAGTGGCTCTGTGAGAACCAAGCACTAGTCTTGATGTGATCATCATGGAGAAGTGCCCCTCCATGCCCATCATGTCTGCTGAGAAAGATTAGAGATCGAGTTCTCAGAAGGCTGACCTCACTGTGCACAGACAAGGGGAAGTACCAAACATCATTAAGTTGCTAGAAAAACAGATGAGAAACGGGGACAATGCTGCCCTTTAACAGAGACAGCTGCACATAGTGCATTGACTTGGCACATACCTGCATGTGCAGGTTTAAGGGGCGCAGGGCCTCCAAAGGGTGTCTGATCAAATATACAGAGAGGTCTTTTTTCAGGTCACAAGTCTCAAGTCTTTGCACTGAAGTTCTGAGTCATGACAGTCAAGTCCCAAGTCCTAAACTCTGTGTATTGAATCCTGAATAAGTTATAATGCAAATTATTCAGCCTAACTGATTTACAAAGTTACTTTGTTTTTTTAGCTATGGTTAGCTCACTAGCTATTAGCCCCAACTGACTCATTGTTTTTTGTGCAACTTCAAATGTTCGAACAAAGTTGGAAGTTGTTGCATCTCCATCTGTAATTTTTGACTTGCATATTTTGCATACTGCAATTCCTTTTTTGTTGACTACTGCATAGTTTTTGTACATGAACAAAATTATCTTCATTTTACACAACTAACATAACATTATTTCTTCATGGTTCTCCCCTGCAACTTGATTGGATGCTGTCGGATTGGTTCAAACCATAGACTGTATATAGAAGTGGACGGAGCCTTCGTGACGTCACCCATTGGTTTCTGAACACCCGTTTTGAAGCCTCAAGTTTCAGATTTGGCCAGCGCCATTTTGACAGTTTTGAAACCGGATGTGAATATGATTGGTTGAGACGGTGGAGCAGGGCGGGACTGTGGATTTTGGGATTGTGTCAATTAAGAGGGACACATCCTGGCTATATGCTGCCATGCCTGTGCTGCTGAACTGAGCAAAATGCGGTCATTTGTAGAGAGGCTACTCATATTTGCATAATTTAACATTACTCTTGTCCCTAATTTAGGTCGCTGAGACATCATTGCTGCTTGTCCCAGCTGTGACAAGCAGGTAAGGCTTGGCTAGTGCATCCCTAATTCACGTTAACAGAACTATTATTAATTGGGGTATTAGCTATTTTGCGTAACGTAAAGCAGAGTTCAAATCATATGCATCCTTGGTTGAAACAAAATTAAATTCACTTACCGGAAAAACTGAAGGGCCGACTCCTTGGAAAATCTGTTAGTACATCCAAACGCTGCACAAGACATTTTTAACCACAAAAGGTTGAATTGCTGCCTCAGTTAAGCTTCACGTTTTGTTAAATTAACTTATGAAATTAATTTATGAAAATTAGAATAAAGCTAAACCAAGCAAGCAAACAAAATAGGACTGTCAGAGGTTCAAAGTTGTAAGCTAAGTTTCTAGAACGCGGACAAAACACCCCCAAAAAATCCCCGCGAACTTCACGGCTATTTAAAAGATTTTTTTTATTTTATCATTTAAAAATCACAGTCATGACAACCTAGATCCAAAATTAACAAGCGGGGAGCGGGGTGGGGTGGTGGGGAGCGAGCATAGACGGTATAGTCTATGGGAGCAGGTGAGTGGCACTACCATAGGGCACTACGCCTGTCAATCACGAAACCACTCCCCTAATTATACAGAACTTTAAGCCTTAATATAAAATCACGAATTACTTATATGAAAATTCAAGCCTGGTTCAGTGAACATGATGGGGGATATTAGCGATAGAGACCAAAATCGTTTTTTGACACGGGCTATAAATATGTTTATTTCAGCTGTAAAGTTCGGCATTTTAGAACGGGTGTCAATGGAACCGGGCTTCTTTTTGCAACCAGCTCGCGCGCCCCCTGCTGGATTTCGGTGAGAATACAGCGTTACTGCACTTCTGCATTGGCTTCATTTTTCAGAGCCGGAAGCTCCGTCCACTTCTATATACAGTCTATGGTTCAAACCAAGTGGATCTAGGGAAATTAAGTGTTGACTTGTAGAGAATGAATAAAAATTTTAAAAATTACTTGAGTCAGGAATGAAGGGAAATAGATTGATTCATGGCACATTTCTTTAAAGTAGAAATATGTATTTGCTGTACTAAATCATAAAATGACCATGATATGTCATCAGAGATTAAAGAAACATGCTAAGTTGAAATACTGGCTTCTTCGACAACAACGCTACAGCCAGTATGTTCTCCTTTGAACGGCTCCAACTTGCTATTTGGACTGCAGTAGTGATTTTTGAACACTAGAGTCTTACATATTTCACCTTTAAATAACTTACTTTTTAATATTTGAACTTGGGGGAAAGAATCAAGTATTTTCAAGTCAAAAGGCTCAAGTTCAAGTGAAATCACAAATCATTGGTGTTAAAGTCCAATACGAGTTGCAAGTCTTTTTCGTTTTTGTCAAGTTGAGTCTAAAGTCATCAATTTGTGACTCGAGTCCACACCTCTGGTTTGTATTAGCTTTAATTTGAATCAGCTTGTGATGTAACTCACATGCAGGATCTTCTCGTAGTCTGTTTCCATGTTGTCCAGCTTGTGTTGGAGGTCAGCTATGGTGGAATCCTTCTCCCGTTCCACCTGCTCACGTTCTCTTTTCTCTCTCCTCAGTTCCTCCTGACACAGCACTGGGCAGACAAATGCATATAGACATGCCATCGCTTTTAATTTGCCAACTAACTGTCTATGTCTTTATTCATTTAAGTATAGAAAATTATAGATATTCATACCCAGTTCATCCTTCAGCTGGCAGGCCTCGTTCTCCAGCCTCCTCACCTTGCTGGTCAGCTCTGTCTGCATGGTTTTGTACTGGCGACTGAGGTCTAGAATGACATTAGTGCCAGACGTAGCCTTCATTGCTGATTCACTTTGTAAGGCTAATGCAGCAATCAGCTTAGGCACCCAGCTAATTAGACTTTTTGTTCCTCAAAAATTACCCTAACCTTGGCAAACATGCCCCTTGTCCTCACTCCCACAGGGCTCCACGCTTTATCTCAGGTTATTAAAAGAAAGACTAATTGTTGATTCATGCCCCGTCTGTACCGTACCAGAGTTGACGTCCCTGTGGTCTTGTCTCTCGTGCTGCAGCTTCTGCTCCATGTCTCTCATGCGTCTCCTCAGGTCAACTCTATCAGACTGGACCTTTATTATAGACTCACACTGTAGGGCTGCGGTAATCACAGAAACACATGTATGCATGAGTGTACACATCGGCAGCTGATTTGTTTTTCTTAAGCAGGTGTGTCAGTAACCCTGTGTAAAAATACTCCAATTAGCTGACAGTCTGTTGTCAGTTTTTTAGTAATTAAATCAAAGCCTTATTAATAAAGCTGCAAGAATTATTTTCATTGTCGATTAATCTGTTGATTATTTGTTGATTAATCAATTGGTTATTGTTACTAAAATGAGAGAAAATGGTAAAATAAATAAATAAAAATATGGCGATCAGTGTTTCCCAGAGCTCAAGATTATGTCCTCAAATGTCTTGTTTTGTCCAAAGTAAAGTATAGTAAAACATATCCCTTTGAATGTAGTGTAGTAGAAGTAGAACATACTACAAGTACTGTTTTATATCATTGGTAAATTCAATATGTTTAAGTTCTGGACTGGGCTCTGAGAAATTGTACATCATGGTTTAACAGGGCACAGTGTAAGACATAATAGAGTATCTGTCCTCTTAAAACTTATATAGAAGTATTAGTTATCAGTTGGCGCCTTGATGTAATACACAGTACATACATTGAAGATGGTCTGTGACTAATGCACAGGTAGTTTGGTCTGAAAATAGCCAACATTACATAAAGCAAGTCAAAACTGCTGCTCACCTATGTGATCCTGGAGGATGGCTACATCCAGAGCACTGCGTCTATACTTAGCCTCCAAGTCACTTTCACCTGCAACAAGAAAATTATACCTGTAAAACATGCTTGATTTTGTATTAGAAAAGCAACAACAGCAAAAAAAACATCTTATTAGCAAGGTTACTTTTTTCCTGATTCTTCTTTGTGGTCTTTTTTGTGGTTCTTTTTTTCTTTGGAGGCATGTTGCTTGCTGTGAGGCGCTGTTCAGACCTTAGAGCTCAGAGACCAGACACTCACTAGGGGCACACACTAACTACATACAGGGATGAGTCTTTGTCGCTGGGCTGTGGTTGCTGAGTGAGTTGCCATGGCACCAACTGTCCGGCTTGATTGATAGTTGATTGGCATGAATTACAGCCAATCACAACTTGACTGGGGCGCTGCTGCCTTCTTAGCTCGTGCACACAGGCCTTGTAATTGGATCCGTAGTTTTTAGTGACACATGTCAAAGCGTCCTTTGTTGTCAGGGTGACCAAGGCCAGCGCTGCGGGAATTTAGGACTGCATTGAGCCTGGGAAACTAAACTAAACTCAAACTTGTCTTTAGCATCCTCTGAATGTTTTATGAATGCCGCACAGACCCGATATGCCCCCACATTACTGCTCCATCCTTTTTCTGCCCTGCTGTGCTGTGATTGGCTGTGAGCCCGAATGTAGCTATTGACAGTTGGGAGAAAATTACTAACGAGGTGAAGTTAAATGTCACTTTCTTTTTTTTCTTCTTTTTTTTGGACTTATTTTATTTTTAATAAAAGCAGTCACAGTTTGTTTAGGCACAAAACTACTTAGGTAGATTTAGGCACAAAAGCTTGGGTAGGTTTAAGACAGATTCATTATAATTTTTTTTAGTTTTTCATTAGTTTTTATTTTTATTTAGTTTTTTAATTTCTGTTCTCAATTCAGTTTAGTTTCAGCTAGTTTCCAGGGTGGGTTTGCTTGGTTCAGTTTAGATTTTAATGTTAAAATTTTAATTTAGTTTTTATTAGTTTTAGTATTATTTTTAGTTTTTATTATAATATGGGAATATTTGTCAGGGGCAAGATACAGAACGTTCAAAACAGATTTTGCAATACAAACACAACACTTCGTGAAGACAGTCACTCGCAGTAGACATCCCAGTCTAAATAAACCACCAGGATGTTGTTGACACATTTGACCGGATTTACAAAGACTAATACTAAAGACATTTCCTGTATATTTTTATTTTATTTTGGTAAATTTTTCTAACTATTAAATATTGTTTCAGTTAGTTTTCTTTTTTCTTCTCAAGTTTTTATTTTTATTTAATTTAATTAAAATGTTTTTCCACACCTACTTTTAGTTTTATGATTCGCTTTAGGCTACTATAATAATATTGTTTTAGAAACAAAAACTATTTGGGTAGGTTTAGGAACAAAAAAAACTACATTGTAAAAAATCATATAGGCATTTAGTGGAATCAACTAATCTTTTCGCATCAACTTATTGTAAATATAAAAGGTTTATTTATTTATTTATTTATTAGCAAATTAAACTTAAAATTTCAGGACATTATCTTATAAATATAAGTCTGCCAATTTGAATTTTTTTTGAATGATGAGTTGATTGTAAAAGAAAATCAGATTTCTTTGTAATGTTTGTCAGTGTGACTGAAAAGTTACTTGTTCACTCTCCTTGGCTTGACCTGAGATAACAATGTGCAAACCCTTCTCTCCTGTGAACTTGTTAGACAAACGCCTAAATTAACTGCCACACATTGCTAGGAATAACTTCTTGATAACCAATGTACTGTGGACATGGAGGAAATTGAGGAAAATATTCAAAGAGACTCATCCACTCAATATTTTAAAAACATTGGAAGAAACCCAGAGCTATCATCACAGGGGCTAGGTCCAAATCTTACATCATGGCAAAGAGTAGGCATTATTAGAATTCATGATCTCTTTGAGAAAGGGAGATTTAGAACGTTTGAATCATTGAAAACTCAGTACCACATATCCAAGAACGATCATTATAAATACTTACAGGTCAGACATTATGTGTATGAGAAACCCAACTCACTGGAATACTCTAGCGATTCTTGTCCATTAGAGATGTTTTTTTCTGAATCACAAAGAGCAAAAACATTTTGTGTCGAAATTTTATTCAGAAATGCTAAATTTGAATGAGGATAAACTGACATGGCTTAAAACATCATGGTGTACTTTACTGAAATGTGTGATAAGTGACGACATGTGGAATGACATCCTGCAATTGCCCTCCAGAATTTGCAACAGATACAAAGAATTACAATATAATATTCTACATAACATCTATATATCACCATATATTTATAGTAAATATACAGCAGGAGTTTCACCAAATTGTCCCAAATGTAAAAGTCATGCAGGCACTAGGTTGCATTGCCTGTGGGAATGCAATACAATTCAGGTATTCTGGAGGGCAATATGTGCAAACATTAGTGTTGCAACAGGACAACAGGTGTCAGCAAATCCACTTCTATGTTTGCTTGGAAGTGTCCCCAATTTTCTTAAACAACATGAGGAAGTGATTCAATCACTCTTAATGCTAGCAAGGAAAGCAATCATGGTGAAGTGGGTAGGAGATGACCCTCCCTCTGTTCTTATATGGAAATCTCTGATATCAGAGGTCGTGACTCTTGAAAAATTGGGACATTACATCAGTGGGAGAATTCTACTTTTCAGCAGAAATGGAAGAGACCATTGGAACATCTTGGAGTTAAATTCAATTTGGAACTGAACTAAGTGGACACACACTTGAAATGGGACATTACCGAAATCTGACCCGTGTATGTGTTTCATAGACTGACTTTCATATTGTTTGAGTTTGAGTGCTCTGCTTCTCTCTTTTCATTTATGGACCAGTCTTGTTAACTTGTTAAAAGAAAAGTTACTTGTTCAATTTAATATCTTAAGTTTATTGAACCAATTGTCTCAAGTACAAGTGAATAAATAGAGAGGCAAAGTCATGCCCCTTCCAGTGTGCACCAATGGGGGGAAATAGAGCAAAGGTGGATGTGTTAATATTTCAAAGCTCTAACCTAACAAAATTTGACATCACAATTACAGTTCTGAATCTTCAAATGTTCATTTATTTTTTCAAGTAAAGTTCATCAATAAAATTTCACAAATCTACTTTGTTTTTTTATAGAGCATTTTGCCTAATAATATTTATCGGCTATAATTTCATTATCAGAATAATAAATAATGGGACCTAACTATGAAAAAATGGTGGTCTATGGCAAGATACTAATAATATTTTGATCCCATTTGAATTGTGCCACGAATTACATGTATGTAAATTTTAAAGATATTTTACAAGTCAAGAAAGTCATAATTTGTGGTAGATTTGTGGCTGTTCAGGTTAGTTTTGTGTGAAAGTACTCAGTGAACTACATGTCACATCTCACACCATATACGTCATCAACACAAACATCCCTGTCCCATGTAATGTTATTTTCCCTGAAGTTTTCATCCAGCGACTTGTGGTTCTTTTACCAGCTGGGAAGAGAAAGAACGAGTAAGACCAGTTGTTGTGTGACTACATCCCAGTAGGAAAACACACAGGAAACATAGCTTCAGCTGCTAATGTTAGCTTTTGGAGGGAGAAAGTCATTATGTCACTCACGTGACATCTGGATGTGTAGTCTTTCTAATTATGTGTCTTCACAGTCTGATACTTCAACATTTCACAACAGACAGCGACTTTCTTGACTTGTAAGATTGTCTTTTAGATTAACAAACATTGTGTGTGTAATTCATGGCAGAATTCAAACAGGATAAAAAAAATTTTTGCATCTCGCCATTGACTACAGATCTTTCCCAAAGTTTGATCCCATAGTCTACCGGAAGGGAGACAGAGCGTGACTTAGGTATTCTGTTGACTTACCGTCACATAGACATCTCAGTCTCAATAAACATACACCAATGCTTCCTCATGCTTGTTGTGTTGACAGTTTATTACAATACTGATGAAGACTAAAAACTAAAACACATTTCCTGTATATTTGTATTTTATTTTACATAGTTTTGTAAGTAAAATACTGATACTGATTCAGTTCAGCTTAATAAACATGAGTTCTTCTAACTTGAGTACTTGGATGAGTTGAATGTAAAAAGAATCACATTTTGTTGTAACGTTCGTCGGTGTGACTGAAGAGTTTTTGGTTCAACTTAACATCTTAAGCTTGTTGAGCATATTTTCTACAGCTGAATTAATATAAAGTTTATTTGGCTAGAAAAAATTATTTGTTTTAAATGATTGTAAATTACCTGAACTTGTCAGATTCAGTTAACATAAAATTTTAAGGCAGACTGTAGACTAGACTAACTTTTTAAGGTTAAAACAAACATTTTATTTTTACAGTGTACTTGGTAGGTTTAGAAACAAAACTAACTGGGTGTGTTTAGTATACGATAGTGGTTTGTGGATAAAGTAGACTCTTTCTGACTGCAATCACAAGGACGCGTCGTCGAGGCAACGAGTACTAGCCAATCACAGCAAGCAGGGCGGGACTAAGCGGAACAGTCTTGGGGGGACAAAATAACGCTGTACAGACAGAGGCGCGTGCCCGAGTACATTCATGACTCCTGAACGCGCTTAGGGAAGGCGTGGAGTTTGGGGTTTTGGGGGGGGGGTGAACGGAAGGGGACGTACAGGAAAGGAAAGGGCCGCACATACACGTCACGGGGGGAAACAGAAAAATACTGGGCAATGTTTAATTCCCACATTTATTTATTCATCCCCGTTCCCGTGTACGTTCGTGAAGCTTTCGCAGTTTTAGCGTAACTTCCCCTGCTCGGTCATCACTGAGCGCTCTGTGTCGTCAGCCTCACAGCCCGCAGAGGAGGGCTGACACTTTCACACAGGCAGCCCTGAACTTCCCGTCAAGACACAGCACAGGCGAGAAGAGCTGCTGCTTGCTGCTGCTGCTCTCAAAAAAAAAAAAAAAAGGGGAACGACATCGGGGGTTGTCAAGAGGAGAGGACACACTCCAGTCCGCGAGGCTTCTGCGAGCAGAGAAACGGTGCCATTGTCCTCCAGCTGAAGGCGAGCAGAGACAGGTCTGGTGCTCTGCTAATTAGCCTGCGTGGGTCCCTGCAGAGAGACGGAGCGGAGCAGCGCAGCGGCGTGCACAGGTGTGAGTGAGTGAGGAGTGACGGGCTTCTTTTAGTCACAATCCGGACTTTTATCTGACGAACTGATGCTGGGTTTACTGATGGGAGCCTTTATCCGCTAGTTATCCTTCTCTCCCCTCCCTCTACCCGCCCCCCCCCCCGTCGGACCCTGGCTCGGATTCGCCACTCGGGCGCTGTCCTCGCCGGGGGGTGCGGGATCACCATCGCCCGGTCCGGCTAACTCCAGGTGGCGGTTCGGTTCCCCCCCCCTGACCCCTGCCCCGCCTCGCGTGTCTGCCGCTCTGGCCGACCCAAGCCGAGCCCGAACATGGCAGGGAACCTGAAGAAAGGCGGGGGGCTCATCGGAATGATGAAGGATGCCTTCCAGCCACACCATCACCACCTCCACTCCCATCACCAGCCCGGGGCCGTGGACAAAAAGACGGTGGAGAAATGCTGGAAACTGATGGACAAGGTTCGTAAGTTACCGATAATCGTTAACTAGCTGTTAACGTTAGCTAGCGCGTTGGCTGTGCTAGCTAACCGCAGCTAACTAGCGATAAGCTAGCTAATCTCCGTCTGCTGAGGTCGTGTCTAAAAGGGAACCCCTGATTTGCGAAACTCGCGAGATTTGTAGTCGTTCATTCTTCATTGTGTACGTTGATCAAACCGGTTATGTTTATAATATAACAACATCGTGGTTAATATTTGTTACGGTGTAAGGATGTACGACACTTGTTTAAAGTTTAGGGAAAGATGAGTTTGGGTTGGAATGATCAGTGTCGCGAGATCTCTCGCGGATCTGGGGTTCCCGTCTAGACACAAACCTTCGCCTGGTGCAGGTCTGGCGTCGCTAGCGCTAAGTTAGCTAGTCAGCTGGGAAAAAGACATGGTTAGCCAACGCTAGCTGATTTGCTAAAATATTGCTATGTAGCCAGGCTCCCTCGCACCACTTTAAAGAGCCATTTAAAGCAGTATAACAGGGGGTTCCTTAACACATATGTTTGTTCGTGCTGTGCCATTCTCTGCTAACTAGCTGTCAAACCGTGGTACATACAGCTTGCTTGGCCACGTTTAAATACTAAGGTGCATCGTAAACATCCAGCATTAAGAAAGAAGGTAGAGTTAGCGTAAGAAGTCGCCACACAGGAGCTGACTTCAGTGGATTTACAACAGTGGACTGAAAGTACAGGGGTTTCGAGTCTCTCCTGTGCATTGTTGCTCAAATATCTGCAGTCAACAGTTTGTCAGCCTTTTGCAAAACAGTAACAAAGCATTGAGGAAAAAAGAAAAGAAATGCATCTATTTAACTAGGCCAATTATGCTCTTTCACAGGGGAGACTCATTTCACAGCTTCACTTCTCGGAAAAGTCTGTAGCAGTTTGACCCCCAGTTTCCTGTGAGATTCACACAGCAATATTAGAGTGAATAGGAAGACAAGACTCTCTTTTGTGTCTCCTCTTCCTCTTTGAGGCCTTAGTTCAGAGCTCTGATGTTAAGAGACCGAGTACTTTTACAAAGCTATTATTAAGAAAAAAACCACATTTCAGTTTATTTTGCTCCATTAGCATCTGTGGTAGATTGGCTGGCTGGACTGTTCTCCACATTTGAGGAGGTGCTGTACCTAACGCAAACAAGAAAACAGAAGTAACATTGCAGCGTCAGTCTTTCTTATATTTTTGTTCTCAGTGAATGTTCAGCATTCATGTAGAAAACTTCAGTCTGTGCGTGCAGACAAGATGACTGGACAGCTGACCTTACACCACTCAAACCACCTGCACAGTCACGTTAGCTTTTTCAGTTTACAGTGTGAGAATAATTTACCATATTCATCTGACCCTGTAAAACAGTTTAGGGGCAGTACCAGTGAGGTGAAGAATAAGAGTCCCTTACCTTTTTGAGACGGTTATGAGACCAGTAATATTTTTACTCGACCAGACTGTTTAAAATAGAAGCGGAAATATTGTTCAGCGCTGTCTAAAGGAAAACCACGGCCCAACATATAGGCCATGGTAGACCAACACATGCAGAATAATAGTGCTGTCTCTCTCTGAAAACACCACACACAGAGGACTAAGTTAAATTTTATCAAAAGCTTGAGGCGAATTTTCTTCTTTAGAGTTGCCCACAGTGGTTCTCAAGGTGTTCAGCATAGCAAAGCTTAGTTATTGAATCCTTGTTTTAAAGTTCTAGAGTTAAACACTTCTGTCTTGACTGAAGGTGTGAAGTTAAGCTACCTGCATTAATTTTATACTTAAAATTATGGTTTAAAACATTGAAAGTTTAACCATGAGGTGTTGCATTATTGTCCATGTTGTTAAATTGCCAGATGCTTCAGGCTAATTAGTTATTCATTAATCAAAACCGAAAATTGTCACCATCACTCATACTAGGAGGAAATTTTGCCAATGATTAGTTTGCTTATTAAATCAGAAACCAAGGAAGTTAACCACCTGTGAATTTCAGATCATATGCCACTCAGAGATGACACAAATATCATGATATCAGTTTTGTTCTATAGTACAGCTCAGTGACACACATATCTGAGCTTGTCTGATTGTTAAAGCTGGTTGAAAGACTCTAACTTTGCCCGTTAATCATTATACCCATACTGGTAACATTTTCTTAAAATTGTATTGTCTGAATTCACCAATAGTTTTATTGACCCATTATTTTCATATTCATATTAGGGGTGTCACAATATCACATTTTCACTGCATGATTATTATGGCCAAAATAATTCACAATAACAATATTATCATAGTACAGAAAATTTGAATGAAATGGTATCTGTAAAATTCATGTTTAAACTTTGTTTATTTCACCTTTTGTATCTTTTTTGGAGGAAGGAAGCCAAACATTGACATGTAGGGAGGTAGAGAGAGTCTATAACTGTACAAAAGTGTACAAAAAGTGTATTTACACTTAATAGATAGTGAAAAGGCATCCAGATAAATTGATAAAGGAGCATACAGTATATTTAAGAGGCACTGGATTAGATTATGTACATGAAATCGTAATATGTGCCTTATTAACTTTGCCATATTTCATTTTTTAATATAACAGTTATCATCAATGCCTGTAGGCTATATCTTGACAACCTAAGTTCATATGGGGGTGTATCATTGAAAGTATCAATGTATTTATTTTGTCCCTAGAACTTTTAGTTCAGTTTTAGTTTAGTTTCAGTTAAAATAATGAAAGTTGCTGTGTAATTTTGTGTTGTATCAGTTACAGTGTCGTTTTCATTTGTCTTTGTTCCTTTTTATGCTTCTATGCTTAAACATGTGTGAAGACAGTGGCCCCTGCTGTGTCTAAAACATAGCCTTAATCCATTGAGTAAGGCTTGTTTGAGTATCGACACCAAACAAAACTTGATGGTCTCATGCAGTGTTTGAAATTTCTGGAAACTAAATAGATGATTCAGTCGCACACCATAGTTTGTCATCAGACTTTCAATATTGTGAAATCAAAAACTTTCAGGGAATTAGCAAATACAGTAGTCCTTTTGCTTCAATTTGCTAGACTGAGGGCAAAAGATGTTTTCCTGGAATGATCTCTGAGCTCTGCAGAAACAAGGAAGCACAATTACCTGTTTACAGCTAAAGTCTAACAAAAATTCAACCACAGCCAACTTTCCTTCAAGCTGGTTAAACTTTAAACACATTGAACCTGATGTACCAAAACTGCCAGATCTGTGCCAGGTGGAGAATGAGCCAGGAGAGACTGAGACAGAGGGAAAAAGATGAGAGGAATGCAGTTTAGCTTGGAGGCAGTCAACATTTCACTTTAGGACAGAAGCCTTGATTGACGCTGATGTAAGAGAAGAGCACTCAGTTGTTGTGGCCTTATGTACATGTGCATGCATGCATGTGTGTGTGTTTGGCTGAGTTATGGGTACAAGTGTTAGCAAGGTGGATGATAATGTTAGTGGGGTAACCTTGGCAACAGTCTTATCTGGTCTCAAACATAACCGTGCAGACCTTCATTTGGAGGCCAGGAGAAGGGTTAAAGGAATGAGGGCACAGTGTTGGTACTGATACTGAAGGCATATTAACTTTCAGTTCAGTTGCCCATGTAGTCAAATGAAATACTGGCTCTTATCCAGATATCAGCCGCAAGCAAATTATCCAAAATACACAGAGGATACAAAAAATGTAGAAGCACTATCCTTCTGGTGTGCTTCTCTCATCTGTAAACTCCTCTTTCTCCTTCAGTTGCATCTCAGTTTGGTGATTTAAATTAGACAATAGATGAAATTATCAGGGCATAGTCACTTTTATCTGGTCAGTCTAATGCTGAGTGTAATACGGATAATCCTCATGACTTTTCTGTAGAGCTGCAACAATTAATCAATGAATCGATTATTAATAGAATTGGTTTTGATAATCGATTATTGTTTTGAGCTTTTTCCGTTTTAGAAAATGTCCAGATACTCTGATTTCAGCATCTTAAATCTGAATATTTTTTGGTTTCTTTAGTCTTCTTTGACAGTAAACTGAATATCTTTGAGTTGTGGACAAAACAAGACATTTGAGGATGTCTTCTTTGGCTTTGGGAAACACTGATCAACAGTTTTCTCCATTTTCTAGCATGTTATGGACCTGATAAGTAATTGATTAATTGTGAAAATACTAGACAGATTAATCACTAATGAAATAGGTAGTTGTCAGTTGCAGCCCTGCTTATCTTAATAAAGACTATGGTGCTAGTTACTTTAAAGACTCATATTTGCTCCGTCTTGAAGCATCCGACACAACAATGTTTCATGCACCCTGTTGATCCTTAATTTGTATTGAAAACCACTTCAGATTTCTAATTTTTATCTCTAAATGGAGGTAAATGTAATAGATACAGGCATGATGTTACTGCACTGAAACAGTTCATGGTCCGTTTACACTCAATATCAGTAGGAAGCTGACCTTTAATGTTCAGACACCAATGAAGGCCCACATGCTAAAAACATTTTGCATGTCGTGGAATCAGTACTGCTTAAAATATCCTACCGGTCAAGTGTGACCTCATTCTTTTTGAGAGGCATTTGATACAGTGATGATGAACCCACTGGGTTGAGTGCAGTGCACATTTACAAACGAGATCAAATATTCCTAATATGTGACACTCTCAGGAAATGAAGCATAGCTCAATTGGGTTGTGGATTCATGAGATGTCCCTTTAAGTCAGATACCCAAGAAGAAAAGTAGGGCTGAAAATTTGATCAAAATATTATTGTGTTCATGCAATATCCAGATTTCAGGAGCAGCAGTTTTTTGATAAAGGTAAAACGTGTCACATCATAACTTTATAAATGAAGCATTGCAGTGCTATAGAGATGTCCTGGCGTACAAATCCTATTGTCCAAATAAGGGGACATTCTTCTTTGGTACAGAGACCAACAAAAGTCACATCATTATCATTTTTATATGAAATGCAAAAATTACCACTAAAATTTAGACTCTTATTGAAGTGTGTCAGAATAATTGCAGTATGATTTGTTTTTGCATATTAGTCAGCCTTAGTGGGAGGGAAGGCAGACCTATACTTAAACTAATAATTAAATATTATTCTGTGGCTGATAAACAAGAAATTTTGAGGAAAAAATCATATTGAATAAAATGGGACATATTTATATAGTTGGACTTTTCTAGTTTGTAGGCTATGTATTTTGTGGACCAATATGTAGATGTGACTATTTTAACCATTTTAGTAAAATTAAATTCAGAAAACCAATTACCTTGTCATACCTAAGGGTTAAACAAGTAGCTCTTTTTTTGTCAGAGGAATTCTGGCATTGAAACACCTGAAAATGTTCACACGTTGTGTGTGTTTCTCCAATAAAACATAGATGCCACCATGGCATAGATTTATATTTGCAGAAAATGTATTTATATATTAAAAAGTAAGCATTTTTTTTACTATTGATGATAACTGATAAATCTATAAGGTTCCAGACCTACTTCAGTTATAAGCTGATTAATTATAAGTTATGCAAGTCTTTTGAACTTTATTTTTTCCCATAACGACAAATTGATGGCTTCCAAAAAGAAGCAGCAAGGAAATTCAAGCTGACATTCTTCCAATGCTGTTCCCGCCATATTTCTTTCTAACACTCACTCATGATTAGTAGACAATAATTTGGCCCGGTCTACAAAAAAATGAGCCATGTCCTGTTGTTGACAATGTAATTGTTCGGTTACCATTGAAGCTGACAGCCCAGCTCTGCATCAGCGCAGGTTCAAATCAGGACATGAGACCCTGAATTTTTGAATGGAAGTGTGGTTGCAATCACACAAGTAAGTTAGACTTCAGTGCACTGGTAAATATGACAGCAGCGGCCATGTCCACACAGTGTTCTAGGCTGTCCGCCAGTGTCTTTGTAATGGTCAACGAAGTGACTCAGACACAGTGCAGCAGTACAGTGAGATGGGTGAGGAGAGGTTGAACATTACTGAGGATGTAACATGCATTTACACAGTCTGGTGAAGCATGTAGTTGATTCCCTAAATGTCCATGTTTCATAAAACCATCTAATAGAAGATCACCCATGACAGAACTCGCCCTCTGTTGTGTCAGTGATTGATGTTGGTCAAGCTTGTGTTTGTTGGTTCTTTGGTGTATTTGGACTTGAGAAGTTAATTTTTGTGATGTGTCACTGTAGTTGAAGCTTATCCATATTGTCACAGCTTCAGCTGTTCAGATTTTCAAGGCAAAATTACTCAACAAATGTTGAGTAAAGAGAATTTGTATCTATAAGGCAGAAGTGTTATAGAATGTGCAGCTTGAAATAAGGAAGTGTAAACATATCAACAGCTTCTCTAAACATGCTGAAGAGGTAGAGAATCAGACTGTGGTGACCAGTGACTTCTGAGATATAATAAGTTGTGACCACTGCTTTGCATGTCTTCAAAAAGATGTCTGTATGTCGAATTAATAAGAAATAGAGATAATTATCTCCACAATGAGAACAGAAACTGTATAAATGAATGCCGTCTTTGCCCTGTTCCACCTTCTTCTTCCACTGTGTTGATAAAGCTAGTGTGACAGTGGTGAAATAACTCATGAAGCCATAAGGTATTAAATCAGTGATAGTCCATTATATAATGTGTAGACTTGCCACACTCTGAAAGCTCCGAGATTGACTCTGACAGGGCTTTTAAGGGCCTTTCTCTCACTCTTTGACTTTGTTGGCATTTTCCATTCTGCATGTCTTCTATCTGGGCTCACTGACAATTTTCTGCACTAAAGATAAGTGCTCTAATACAGAAAAGAGCTATATTATGCAAGACTCTGTCTATATCATATAAATAATGTCTACTGATGTATATGAAAATGCATACTGGCAGATTTTCTTGCTCTTGTGCTCTCCTTTTAACCTCTTTCTCGGCCTGTTTCGAACACATCTTTTGTCTTGCTGTTCTCTCATCTGCCTTCTTTCTTGCACTCACTTCTTGTCTCTAACTGTATCTTATCTTCCCCCTCACATCCTCCCATTCTGCAGGTGGTTCGTCTGTGCCAAAACCCCAAATTGGCTCTGAAGAACAGCCCCCCTTACATCCTGGACCTGCTGCCAGACACCTACCAGCACCTGCGCACCATCTTGTCTCGCTACGAGGGCAAAATGGAGACTCTGGGGGACAATGAATACTTCCGGGTCTTCATGGAGAACCTCACCAAGAAGACCAAGCAGACCATCAGCTTGTTTAAGGAGGGCAAGGAACGCATGTATGAGGAGAACTCGCAACCCAGGTGAGTAAAGTGGATAAAAATAGTGAATGAATGGTGAATGGTGTTCTCTTTTTAAACCGGATCGCTGAACCATTGTGTTGATTTTCTTTAATGAATCCATCTGAAATAGGAGGTGTGAAGTCTTGGTGTGAGCTGCTGCATCACCACAAATTCATTCATTCCTTCTGAATAAGTACGACTACGCATGCACAGAATGAACAATTGCACCCAGCCCCCAGGCTGGTTGTAGCTCAAGATATCAAAACAAGAGGAGAGAGGTGCTGTGGTTTGAGCATGTGAGCATGTGAGCATCTGTGGTCAGAATGGCGCTTAATCTACAGCTGCCTGCCTGCCTGTCACTTTGTTTTTGTGTCTCTCTATCTCCACCATCTACTTAAACATTTGCTCTTCATGTAGCTGTCTCACGTAATGCTTTTTTTTTTTTTTTTTTTTTAAATCACACAGTGCCTCCATCTCTTATCTCTTTCTTCCCTCTGACATTCAGTGATCTGCCTGTGTTCCTCTGAAAACAGACACACAAGCGTACAGTGTGTATTAGATATAAACAGTTGTCCCGTTTTTACGTGTCAAGGGACTTGTGGAAGTGTAATTAATGAGATATTCCTCTTGTTTACCAAATGAGAATGGGCGTTCTTTTGAAGACAAAATACCACAGAAGGCCGCAAGATAAAATGAAGCTACTTATAAACATAAAGTTATTGTTGTGTTAATGAGTAGGCTCTCTGAGGTGCAGACTAGCTGCTGGATGGAGTTGTTCTTACCTCTTTGCTTGTATCAGATGCCTTTTGGTTCACTGCATGCTTTGGGCAAATGCTGTCAAACATACTTGTAGCAGGCGTCATGTACAGTATGTAATGAAATAGTAAGAAAGCTTTCACTAAGTTTCCCGAGGGAGTCTTTCAAACAAGATGTGAGCCAGTATCAAATATTATCCTCGGTAAAGGCTTTCTCCAGAACTGCCTCTGGGCCGGGTGCTTCTCTGGCTGGCAGTGAAAAAGATGACTTTTCAAAAGATTTTTAGGAACCCTTTGTGTTGTCCTGGCATCTTTTTATGTCTGGCTGCTGTCTACAGGAGCTTTTGGATTGGTCTGTCGGACAGTGACACTAAGTGGATGTGGAAATGGTTGGCCAGAAACCATCGCCTGAGGGGAGTAGTTACTAGCAATCTAAGGACCTGAAATTGGATTCATTTGTCTGCCAAGTGTAGTTAATTTTTTTGGAGATTCTGTGTTTTCAGCAATATCCTTTGTGTTACACTGGGTCGTTTTGCTGTGCAACTCTCCTTGTTGTTATCTGTGTTGCCAAAGATTATTGTTGCAGAGCTATGAGCATAGAGAGCATATACAGTATGATTTTTTTTTCTCATCATTTTAAATATATTGAATACATTAAGTATCCAATGCTGAATACCTTGTTACTGTTGTTTGAGCTGCGATGTGGTCTTTGAAAGGGACTCTCAATGTCCTTAATGTGTATAAATGCTGATCAGTGATGTTGATAGGTTTTCAATGTAGTTAGTCTTCGGGGCCCTCAGGTGGTCATTCATGTGGGTCCCCACTAAAATGTGTGGGTTTTTTTTTGACGAATTGTAGTGTTAAGTACATTTGCTATAATACCATTTTACCTTAGCAAGCAGTATTTTCCCTAGGGCCGCACGGTTCATCTAATCTATACACTGACGCATACATGGCACGCTAGTCTTGAGGTGAGTGGCTGTAAAATATAAATGATAAAATCTATAAATTTTTCACATTAAAAGCCGTGGTTTTGCTATTTAAAAGCTTTTATTACGGATCAACAAAATGAGAAATGTATTTCCATCAGCAGCAACTTGTCAAATATTTTCTCTCCCCCGAGGCAAAAACGGATCTTGGCAACAACTCTATCGCAACTCTGAGGGAACACACTACCCCAAATACAGAAGGCTTTTAAAATATGTTGCGATGATAGAGGGCTCAGTGGTTGATGGCAGTCAGCCATTGCAATAGATGATGGCATTGTCTATCGGCTCAACCCTAACCTGAATGTACAAATGGCAATGCAGGAGGGAAACTGAACTTCCAACCACTAAAATTCATATATAAGCTACAAAAGTTCTGAGAGCACACAGAGACTTTTGAAAAATCTCTTTCTCTCTACTCTCCTGCTTCACTGGACAAGTTGAATCTCACACCACGCATTTGTTTGGGAGGGGGGCTGACAAGCTTTGGCTCTCGATGTATTACATTGATAAATTACATGCTGTTGTGATGCCGTAGAGTAGCACTTAGAGTGACGCCTGATTCAAGCTGAAATAAAATAAGTGCATGTAAACCAGGTAAATAACATTTATACAATACTTTGCTTCATTCAGGGAGGCAGGTGTCCCATATTTATTTATTTATTTCTGTGATTTTAACAGGATTTGCTGTTCACAAAGTAGCATTATCAGGGAATGAATAGGTTGTGTCCCCTGGATGCATCAATGGGGATTTTGCTTTGTCCATTCGTATTTTAAAGCATTAAGAATGCAGGACACGTACCTATCATCAACATCACTGCTGATGCATAATGAACATGCAGCCAAGTATGACCAGGGAGATTACCTATGAGACTGAGGTAGACAACAGTGGACGTCTAGTTTAGTTTTTGAAAACTCTAGAGCTTTGACTTTGAGAGAGCAGAGTCAGTGTGCAGCAGATTGGCCCAGAAAATACCCCTCTGTGGATCACTGTGTGTCAGGCGTAGCCATGTCCTCCTACGGCTGCTGCCATGAGCTGGTGATGCATGTGAAATCTTGCAAGAAAATCGTCTAAATGCCTATAGACTTAAGTAAAGTGAGAGGGAAGCTGTAGGAGGTTATTCAGATGTCTGCAAAGCTGGTTTGAGAGTTTTCTGGTTTGACCTGAACAGTGAGGAAGATGTGACCTGAAAGAGAGGAGCTTATTGGTATGTTTTCTGTGACAGTGACAGCTGTAAATCATATTGCACCTTACCTTTCATAGTTTTGCTATTAAAATACTTGAGTTTAACATCAAGGGCCACTAAAACTGCTAGAAATGTAGTTGCTTTGAATTTGTCAGAGTTGATGCCTGATTTAAGGCTTAAGGCTTGAATGAAAGTATTTGGTTCTAAGAAGACTTCCTCACATGTTAACCTAACTTGCCGTCTCTTATTTAAACTGTCGTGTTTTGAGAAAATTATGTAATAGTTTTATCTTGTCAGTCCAAAGTAATACATCCTCATCTTGTTGCACAGTTCCTCAGTGAGACTGTTCTTTCTCCGCTACCGTGACGGTAATCTTGCAGACAGAAAAACCCCACTAGGGCAACCAGAGAGAAGAGGAAGCTTCTATCTCAACCACCCCTGCTTTAACAATGAGTTGTCAGAGTTGTTCTTTTAGCCATTTCTCCATGAAATTTATTTACATCATCATGTCACTGCACCAAGAGGCTACATAGAAAGAAAGCAGAGGAAATGCTCACACACACACACGCACATACTCACACACACACAGTAGCCAGGCATGACATACAAAGACTGCTATTGTTTGTGTGCAGAAGGCAGTGGCAGTGACACTAACCAATGGGTATCAGGCCACTTAAGAATGCTATAGAATCAACCAATGACGTTGAGCTGCTAGAGAGACTAGTATGTGGTTAGGCTGCAGCTGAGCTCAGCACATGGCTGACTTAGACTGAAAAGTGGAACTGTGAGGATAAAGATAATCTCTCTGCCTGAATGCAGAAAGAATAGTTTTATAAATCTACTGCCTTCACTGTGTTCTTCAATTCAGTCTTAATTAAAAATATGAAAACACTGGCATCTATTATTCCCACCACTGTGACTTCAATCAGCATCAGTGCTTGATAGCTATTGACTTAAATCACAATGAACGGGACGCCACCATGGCTTAATAACTTTTTTTTCAAGTCAGAATGAAGGATCCAACCGTTTCATGAGAGCCCTGAATGCAGTGTGGGTGGACATACTCTGTTGTGATGCCGCACAGACTTCTCCACAGCGTCTTCCCCAGAGATTTAGACCGTCTATTTATCTAGCCCCCCACTCCCATGTATCCCACACAGTTTGTTGAGCTTTAGAGATGAAGTAGAATTGAAATGGTGCAGTAAAATTTTGTTTTCTAAGTTTGGTCTTGACTTGTGTAGAAGCAGAGCTGTGGGTACATAATACCTCTATGTGTATTTATGTATTTATGATGAAGAGAAAGAGCTCAATATTGTTCACAGCGGAGGAGAGTGGATGAAAGTGAGTCTATTGTGAGTGAGACTTAATTATTAACACTGACAGCCCATATTCAGTCAGAATCAACAGACACAGTCAGCACTTCCTCCTTGTTTGCCTCACTTACTTCCTCTTCTGGTGTTACACAGCACAGCCGAGACATTTTCTGGCCTTAGAGTTGACAAAAACCCGAACAGAAATTAGTTGCTTTCAATCAACTTTGTCTTTGTTTTTTGTTTTTTTCTTATGTCCATTACAAGTGTAAAAATGTTTTTCTTTCGCCTAGTCTGAGAAGATAGTGACTAGAGGAATGGAATGCTATAATCCCAACCAGATTGCCCTGTAAAATGATTCATTTTTGTTAGGCCGTAACTGGAATTGAAACAGTTAGGTTACATGAAATGAATCTGTAATTGTTTTGATAATCAGTGAATCATTTGAGTCATTTTGCTGGCAAAAAATGCAAACATTTGCTTGTTAAATGTGAATACTATCATTATCAGCTCATCATCCAGTTGTTTTTTCTTGATTGTATGAAATGGTGATGATTACCTGGTACAATTTCCCAACCAAATCCAAAGATATATGAAGAAATCCTCATGCTAGAACAGCTAAAACCAGTAAACATTTTACATTGTATGCTTGAAAAATGACAGAAGCTGTTAACGGTTTATCAAAATAGTTGTAGACAATTTTCAACTCATTTTAAAAACTGGCACAAGTCACAAACCAAAAGCTGGTAGCATTTAGCTGTGGCAGAAGCGACTATTGAGTAACTGTGGACTCTTGATGAAAAGATTTGCTAATTAGATTTGGTTACTTGTTCTGTGTTGAAAAATTATTGCTTTGTCTTATTCAGAGGTTCTTCTTAGGTTTTAACAGGAAACTTGTTAAACAATACATTCCCTACAGTCCCTGAGCAGAGTAATACAGTAGAAGGACTGTCAATGTGTCCTTAGACCCCCCCCCACCCCCCCACCCCCCCTCCACGGGTCTAACCGGATACTGCTTTGACCTCTCTGTGAGAGTCTGTTTGATCGTCTTCCTGGGCTAAGCTGCCATTGCATCCTGCCCACCGTCGATAGGTCCAGCTGGTCACAGGAAGTGGTGGGCTTATAGGCTGCAGGGTGATGCAACTGCACTGTGGGGTGGTCTACGCTGCAGAACATGATAGACCTAAGAGGCTAATAATGTCATTAATATTGTTTGTTGTATGGGTGTATGTCTCTCATGGCCTAACTTGTCTTGAATCTTATCTTTACACACCTAATCTGTTACTGGTGAAAGGCATTATGGATGTTGACTTTGTTTTAAAGAGGCCTGTAAGCACTCGTGGCAAAAGTTTTGATATAAACAGACTAAAAACAGCTTAATTAACAAGTAGGTCATCTGATAAAAATCCAAATCTAAACCCGTTAAAATTCCTTAACCTGTAGTATTGCAGTTATCAAGATGAACTGTGAATGTGTAGCCAAATATTTAAGGGTGGCAGACTTTTATTGCGAGCCCTGGGTCAAGCAGCCATTAACAGAAGGCCCTGTTGTGTAAAAAGACTAAAAGAAAAAGCAAAATAGCCTGTTTGGCTATATTTTGGTTTTGCAGCAGCCATTATTAAATGTGGTTAGAACGTCGCCACTCTCTTCCCGATGTTGAAGACATTAACAACATCTGCACACATGTAGTGCTTAAACAATTTGTTGGTTAATTAATTGGTCGATTGTCAGGAAAATACTCAAAAACTATTGATAACCATTTAATCATTTAGTCATTTTTATAGGCCCACTTGCTGGCAGGCAGCCATGGCTGGAGGCATTATGGTTTTGTGTTGTCCATTCGTCTGTCCGTCCTGTTTTCGTGACTGTGATATCTCAAGAACACCTTGAGTGAATTTCTTCAAACTGGGCTCAAATGTCCACAAGGACTCAAGGATGAATTGATTCGGTTTTGGATGTCAAAGGTTATTTTAGCCTCACAAAACAAGTTTTTAACTCAACAATTCAAATGTGAATTATGGCAAAAATGAATAAGTGATGACATTTTGGATCCAAAAGGTCAAAGGTCAACTTCACTGTGACATCATAATGATCTGCAAAAACACTTGAAGCTTACTGTGAGCTCTCTGTAAAAATAGTCTAAGTGAAGACAGCATGTCTCTCACTTGAAATTATTAACTGGAATCATACTAGAGCTGGAACTAATGATTATTTTATTGTTGATTAATCGTTCATTATTTTCTCGATAAACTGATTAATAGTTGTTGGCCTAAAATGTCAGGAAATAAGGAGAATGTTGATCAGTGTTTCCCAGTGCCCAAGACGATGTCCTCAAATGTCTTGTTTTGCCCGCAATCCAAACAGTATTCAGTTTACTGTCAGAGAGGAGTAAACAAACCAGAAAATAATGACATTTGAGATAATTTTGATTTTTTTTTTCTTAAAAAATAACTAAAACCAATTTGTAATTTATTAAAATAGTTGGTGATTAATTTAGTAATCAATTAACAATAGAGTAGTCATTGCATCTTTAAATCATACATGTCAATATAGTGATAGCTTTCCATTTGCCCAAAAAAACCCAAACACTTAACACCTCGTACCAAATGCCCTCAAAGTCTTCACTACATAAGAGGCTGGACAGATGTGGCTGTGAACTGCAACTGCTTACTGGAGGCATACAACCACACACTGATAGGCGTATTTCCAGTCTACTTCTGCTTTTCTGTGTTTTTATTTTTTGAAATGTGATTATCTTTGGCTTTTTGACTGTCGGTTGCACAGAAGCAAGAAATTGTGATGAAAATTTTAACTGTTTTGTTGTTGATGTTTTACGGGATGAACACTTCACTCCTTAAGGCCATAATCAGCAGATTAATGACAGTAATCATTAGTTGCAGCCCTAGACAAATGGTTAATTAACTGTTTAATCCAGGCATCTGTAATCTGACACTATACTGCTATCCCTCTTATACCTTCCTTTACTCGGATCCTATGCACAATAGAAAAATGCATTCCAGACATGCTTCAGTGATATTTTTACAATAGTCGTAGGAACAACTTCCTCCAGCTTCAACTCATTCAGCCTTCCCTGCAGCTGAACTACTGTTCAGGCTTCAGTGGCAGGTGCCATATAGAGCCTTTCACTCAGCATTGATTTGGATCCATTTCTCTGTACTCATCAGGACATTCTTCAGTTGTTTTATTGATGTTTTAATAGTTACTGCTGTGGAAAATGAGACAGCTTGGGAAATTGAGTTCTTCTTGAGATTTGAGTCCACAACAAAAATGTTAACCGATAATCATGAGATTAAACGTTCTGAAATACTTAATCAAACATTCATCATTATTGTTACAAACCACTTTTAATTTTATTCCTGGTTTAGAAATGGTCAAAGAAGTGTTACAGTGTCTTGTATAAACCACAGTGGCATTGAAACAGGTCACTTTGCATGAGGCCTTTCTTTCAGGGTGTTGAGACAGCTTGGCGCTGTTGTGTCTAATGCCACTACACATATTCTGGCCGCTGTTGCTACTTGTCACAGCACCTGGCTGTCTGTACATTTGTGTTTTGGATATAATTCTTGGTTTTAAAGTTTATTTTGTTGTTCCTCGGGTAGCATTTGGCTAATGCCATCAATCCTAGACAAAAAGATCCAAGCATGAAATTCATTCTGCAGTTGTTTATAGTAAAGTGCTTCTGTGCCATCAATGATTGATGCAGTCAAGCCTTTGTAGACAGAGAAAAACAAGTCATTGTATGGTACAGTACCTCTGGTATTTGCAAATGTCATTTGCACCCATTCCTATTTTGGTTCACCAACAGAGCCCCGTCCTAAAATATGACTTCCTATTTTCTGTAAACGTACTTGACATCCATGTGAAACAAAGGTCTGTCTCTGAGAGCACCGCTCTTGACTTTGACTATCTGAAACCCCATCTTATCACTGCAGCTATAATACTGTAGGAAAGGTCTGTGTTCGCAGTATTGGATGGAGCCATGAGGAAATGCAGCAATGCATTACAGTGATGTCAGATCACATTGATTACAAGAGTGGAGAAAGTTTGCATGAATATCATTCATTCCTCTGTTATCAGTAGCTGCTGTGCTAAGTTTAGTTTAATGATTTAGATACTCCCACTCAGGTATTAAAAACAGAAAGTCATGGGTTGTTTGATATTAAAGATTAAACTTGTTGATAATTTTGGACATGTTTCATGTCACAGTATAATTCAACTAGAAACGTGCTACATTAAACTGATAGCCCTGTGTTGTTGAGGTTTTAACATTGGGTCCAGAGATTGATCTGCCCTAAGTGTTTCCTTGCTGGTCTAGGATTGAGTTTTACCAGAACTCTTTTGTTTCCCCATGGACTGTGTCCCCTACTGTCAAATTATCTAAATAAAACATGGTGAAGGTCTCATAGTTAATGTGCTGTGTCCCACGGAAGTGAAACACTTAGTTTTGCTAAATAACTTTGTTAGTAAGTCACTTACCTGTTGTTTATTTGTGTACTTTGAACAGACAAACATTTTTCACATCTGTTTGTTGAGACCGGTGTGTAGGAGATGGATGAGTCGACCAAAAAGTTGCAAGTAAACTCCCTGACTGCAACAGTGCAGTTGCAATATTAGATTTGTTTGCAATGTTTTAGTACTAGACCTTCATCAGGAAAATAGTTAACGACAAGGGGAAGTAGTTGTTGGGCTGCGACCAATCACATTCCCCATGTGCAATAAGAAGACATAAATAACACTTAATGCCAAGAGAGGATTGCAGTAAAAAATAGCACATAGCCTTATCAACAGGTAATATTTGTAGATGAATATTGCATGTAGAAAAATGTGAACACCAAAAAATTCATAACCCTCCACAATACATGGCGTTAAATACAATCGATATCCTCAAAACCTCACAGAATTCATGCAGCATGGATGCACACATATTGACTTTTTTAACCTCCCTATTTAAGATGGCTTCTCATTGTCACAAACTGTTTGCCTTGATGAAGATCTAGTACCGAAAAGTCATAAATAAATGCAGTGTTTCCCCTATAGTGTATTTGGGAGGGCGCCCCGCCCCCCCAACAGACACCCCCGCCCTGCCAACAGGATCCCCACCCAGAAATTCAAGTCATAGATTTTAAAAGAAATTCCATAATTTAATTTTTATTTTAATCAAAAGGGCCTATAACAGGCGTTCTTTTTATCAAATAAAAAAAGCTAACTCTAATTTGCGCAATTTCAGAGTCTAATGCGTCGCTATCATTTCATTACATTCATTAAAATGCATTTCTTCTCTCCTCTGCGACGGGAGGGGCTCCCCCCTCGCTCCTCTCTCACAACATACACACGTGCACTCACACCGGTACAGACACACCCACCCACACTCAGAGAGCGGAGGAGAGAGAGTGTTGCCGACATTACGGTAAAAAAAAAAATCAACAACAAACAAACAAATTATTAATGGACGACCGGAGGTTCCCCAAACGTTCGCCCCCCAGGCAAAAATCTCTGCATTTTTTAAACGAACTGTACGTGGCGAGGCGGGGAGCACAGCTAACTCTACGGTGGGTGCTAGCCTAAATGAGAGCATCTCTCCCAGCCCCGACCATAGCGCTTGCTAATCCCCTGCCCCGGTTAACGTCGCCACAACTAGTACTAAACACACCTGTTCCAGCCCTCCCACCGAGACACGTAGTAAGAAGCTGCAGACGGGTCACCACCGTCAGTCTGGCTTTGATCCAGCATGACTGTCAGACTTAAGATACTCTGCATGGCTGTACAAGACTGAACTTGGTGAGTGAATTCATGAGAATGGATGGATGGATGGCTGGCTGGGTGGGTGGATGGATAGATAGATGCATATCCCCCAAATCGTACACTGTTGCACCCATTTTTCTCCTTAAACAGAAGTTCCGAGTCCAAGTTTCTCCCTTTTACCAAACTAAGATGAGTTTAATTGCCTTGTTAACTCATCATAATGCACACTTCATTCAAACTCAACAGAATATAGTCCAGTTCCTCAACCCAATTGTGCACTTTACCAGTAAAGAAATAAGTAAGTATCCAAACCTGTAATCTCGAACTGTGCTGAACTTTACAAAATATCACCCTGAAATCTTGGGTCTAATTTGGCAAAGGTTGACTGAATGAGGATTAGAGCTGCATACTCTTGTCTAACCTCAATTTTAGTTTCCGTGTCTCATTCTCAAGGTGATTTACTGTGGTGTAGCTCTCATATTGAAGGCAGCCACGGTGCTGTTTCACACACCATGTTCTCTGCTGCATTCACTCTTAGATATGAATCACACTGAATGTGCAGTGTTTTGTGGCTCATGTCTCACTACAAAGTATGAATTAAGAAAAAAAAAGTGTTGTTTCTCTCTGCGGTGCCGCAACAGGGAGTCTTGGTGGTTAGCTAGTTTCTTGTGATGGAGTTGGGAGTGAAGGAAGGAAAGCTTTTAGTGGTTAGCCTAGCAGCCAAACGGCTATCAGTGCTGGGAATGGAAAACATGGTTCACACTCTAGAGCTGCGGGTATTTCAGCTTCAGTTACATTTGCCTAGACTTGTAGCTTGAAGCTCTATGGGCAGATATACACATACACACACACACACACAGACACACACACACACACACTCACAAATAGCAGAGCATCATGGTTATTTATGTCACTGCGGTATCAGTGAGCAGCCGACTCATGTAGTCCTCACACTATTAGATTATGGTGATTAGCATGACGCAACCCACTAGCTTCTCTGCCCTGCAGGGTACAACAAGCACTGGATGTTTATCCACATAGAGATAAATAAGCTCAGATATGCACAAAGATATGGCTTTTTAACTGTGTAGAGGATTAAGCTAAAATAGTGCTGTTCTGTTGTTTTTATACAAAATTTTATTTTCTTCTGCACAATAATCGGAGTCTAAGCCTGTCTAATTGACTGGAGCGATAACAGCTCTGAAAAGGAGATTAAATTAAATAAAATATGAACATTTGGAGAAGTGGATCTGGATTTTGCACTGGTCACTTGCAGTTTTTTTTTTTTTTTCATTTAGGGTTTTATTATTCAGGAGTTTGTGTAAGGAAGCAGTTAAGTGTGTTAGAGTATTGCTTAAGTGCAGTGTGTGTGTGTTGTGTGCTGTCATGGCTGTTTCCTGATGGCGATCTGGAATGAAGCCAGTTCCGGAGAGTTAAATTTATAAAGTGATGACTAGAGCAAAATGGTGAGCCAGAATTTCAAACACATAATCCACTGTGTTTCCCAGTCCAACAACTACATTTATTTTTAATTTCTGTGCATATTTTTTTGTATGAGCATTCACCACATTATTAAATTCAGTGTCCAAGTTGGCAGGCCCTGTGAAGTGGGTGCTGCTCTCCCATTGCCTGTGTGTCATGATATAAACAGATGCATTCAACTGCAACTCCATTTATTCCTTCGTGCTTCCTTGTTAATAGATTATCGAGAATACATCGAAAAGTGATCTCACAGACACTGAAAAGGACATGAACTTGGGAGCCAGGAGTGTGGGTTTGAGCATCACCAAGCAGGGGTGTTGCTGTATTTTTCTTGACACTGTGGGGACAGGACAGTTGTTAAACTGAGTGAAAACATTGGGAATTAATTTGCTTTGGAGTGAAAAAGCTGGTAGTTTATGATCTATCGTCATAATGTGCATCCACTGCACGCTGTATTTCCATTCAGATGGAATAACTGTGCTGTACCATGAGCAACTGTGTTATCAGAGCCTTTGATGGCAGCCATAGTGTGAGTGTTTTGCATATGACCGTAGCAGCACAGTAAAAAGTGAGGCTTACTGTGCTGACGTGTTAGAAGTCTCATCATTTCGCCTGTAGTGAATGTCCTTTCACATGCAACTCTTGATCTTATAAATGTACAGGGACTGTTTTGTTTCATATTATGCCCTGGGAAATAAAACAATAGTAAAATGTACCCACAAAAGACACTTAATTAATAGCAATAATAAAATTGTTTACTAAAATGTTGAAATGTAGTTTCACTTCAATGCACTAAATGCAAACAGCCATGAAAGCACATAACAAATACGCCCTGGCTCATGAACATCATGTGCCTTGATAATGAGGCATGCTACAAGTGATAACTCAAACAGCCAATCATTTAGAGGTGTTTGGTTGATCCATTGGCATGTGGTGCAACAGAAACAGCATGGAGTGACAAACTGAGATGGTGAGGAATCTGGTAACGATAAAGGACAGGTCAACTTGCCAGTATGGCTATTTTTTAAAGTGTATTGATTCTATTACCTGTCTGTCTTTATAAATAAGTGGTTAAAAATAAAGTGGTTATATTCAAACTTTTTTATTCTAGTCTTAATTAAAAATAGGTCATTAAAAATGATCAATAATCATCTATATCGACTGAAATTGAGCATTTCATTGTGATAAATTTCTCAGCTATATCACCCAGTCCTATATTTTATCGTTCTGTGCTGTAATATCTAAAACTGATCCACTGACAAAAAAATTATGAAAGATATCCATATGTTTTTGAAGATATGACATTTATACATGTAAATATGACAGATGCTTATGCTGGTGTGCCCATGTTTCCTCAAATAAGTTAAAAAGGAGTTGTGCAGACATGTTATGGAATTTATTGCAGTTAATTCATTGACTTCATCTGATTATAATATTTAAAAGGATTCCATAGACCCACAGTGGTCCTAAAGGGTAAAGAACATGGGTTTGTATTTTGCTGGTCTCTAAGTGTGTTTGTCCTCAAGGTACTTAGTCCTTATTTCACTTAGTTCATCTTATAAATTGTTGAAAATGACTTTTGGTAGCTTTGTTACAGAGCTCAGTTTGTGTTTGATGTGCATTTCCCTTTTAGCCTTGAGCAGAAAAGATAATACAGCTGCATCATGATATTACAGCTACTTGTGACTCTTGCCAATCCAGACAGGCCCTCATTCTGTAAGGTTGACCCTTGCTGGCTGTGCTGCGGTGTATTAACGCAGTGCGGTGCTGGCTGGCTAGCTGCGCTACTTTATCACAGCCAGCAGGAAACAGGAAGGGAGCAGCCAGCTGCAAGGTCAGAGGTCAATCTATAGCATGAGGGGGATGGTGGACAAAAACCTAGTGTTCACAAAAAAAGGTTTGGCTTGTTTCTGTGTGGTTGTGTTTAAGAGTGAGTGAAAGACGGAAAAAGAAAACACCAGTGGAGACATGACAAACCCAGAGTAGGTCAGTGAGCAAACCATTCTCTGTATGTCTGTTGCCCATTGACTTTGCAATGTCCATGTTGGCACAGCAGCTTAAATAGCAGCAACAGTTGTACGAGCACTGGCTAATGCCCAACATACACACACACACACACACACACACCACACACACACGTACAGAACTGGAATTGTAGGATGAAAAGGGACACGCACAGACTGAGAGATGCTAAAACCGATATCAGCTCGTCCTGCTGCGTATTAGATCAGAACCTGTATCTTTGAGTTTCAAAATAATATTCAGCCTGCCTTTAGTAAAGCTCTCTCTATCACACAGACAAAAAGACTCAACAAAGTCTCATTCACTGTGCAAATCTCGTGCCAGAGACAGCTGTGCCACCCTGTGAGCTTGATGCCAGTCAGACCAGTGTTCGCTCTCACATTCATTCTTTCTCTCAGTCTCTGAGTCACACATACGATGTGGATGTTGGCTGTTACAACGTACACTCATTCACTGTGTGTGTGTACAGTAAGTGTAGAAAAGCCTAGTAGTGCACAGTCACGTGTTCAGGGATTTTTTTGACTAAGCAACTGCATTTGACACTTCATATGAAACTTCCTGTGCTTTTACAGATATGGTAGCTTGACTGGGGTTTGTCAAAAAATACTGATACACCTGCAGAGTTTATTTATTATCATCATTATTATTTATTATTGTTTTTTTGGCTTGTTTTTTACTTTAAAAACCCTGAAACCTCTCTTCTCGATCAGCTTCTGATTATGAGGGAAGGGGGTCTTGCATGAACACACAGTATCATGTTAAAGCTGGAACAGTTCAGTTATTTCACATGAGAGATATCTGTATGGAGCTTTTTGGCCTTTTTCAGATCATTACTTGTTTATATGAGCTAAAAGATGAGTGAATATTGGATTGATTATTGTAGTTGGAGCTGAAACAATTAGTCAATTAACTGGTTAGTCAGTCGATGGAAAATTAATCTTCAACAATTTTGATACTTGTTAATACTTAAACTCATTTTTCAAGCGATCATTCACTAGTTCCTGCTTTTCCATTGTGATGATTTGCTGCTTTTCTCTGGTTTACATCATTGTAAACGATCTTTGGGTTTTGGACCGTTAGACAGTATAAATCAGTATTGAGAACTGACACTAACTGATAATGGTTCCTGGTCAGTACAGAAATATCAGTAGGCTCGTGTCATGGACAAATGATAGTGATGTCAGTTTTTTGTAATGTTGCCTAAACAGTTGACAAGGCCAAATGTTCCTAAATCTGGGCTGACATTACTGAATTTGAAGAAAGTGCTGCTGAATGCAGAAACTCAGGAAACAATACAACATATTTCTGAAAAAAGTAATAATAGAATAACTGTTGAATTCCTTTCACATATTTTTGTTTGATGTCTTTATTTTTTTGCACCAAAGTATGACGAGTAGTATCAATAACAGTATTGATAACAGTATTGTATCTGTACATTAATGCAGTCATACATCTCTGCAAATTTTAACTAAACTTCACCTCACTTTGCCCTGCGGAGAAATAATGTCTGTTCGACTTTTATGCAAAAATTCTGAATTTATCTTTAGATCAGTTGGAGTGGATGCACTGGATGAAACTGGTTGCCTTTATGTGCTTTTAAAGACATTTTTAGACAGACCTAAATTAATTGCCCTTTGATCTCTTGAATACATGTAAAATCCAGCCAAGCTTTAGCATCCTCAGGTCACCAAATTGCAGCACATATATTCTGTCCATAGACAGTGTGACCCCAAGTGAGAACCATCAAATGCACTATCAGTCACACTTGCTGGTGAATTAGAAATGAATTTTAATGATGGGCTTGAAGAGAGCAATTCATAAGCTTGAATTCTTAAGTAGCCTCCATGAATGTTTCAAGTTCAGAGATGAAGGGGGTGGATAAGTGGATTCATAAGATGCTAAACTAGCTTAGATGTGGAAATGAAAGCTTTCGGTGAGGAGAGATTAATTCCACACATAAACTAGAACGAGAGGATAACTGTCTTCATATGATTACGTCGCAGATGAAAGTAGAACAGGAGGGGGCCTGTTGTAACTTGGATAAAAGCACAGGGCAGAGAGAGGTTGACAGGAGAATGGATGAGACGGCAGCTGTACGGCTCAGTAGGCCAGTAGGGCTCGGAAACAGAAGAAACAGCAGAGGACCTCCCGCTGAGATGATAGCTGCTGAAGAAAACAGGCAGAGATGCAGTGTCACAAATGCCTGCCTTCCCTGAGATGACACTGGAAAGAGAAAACGTTCGCGATGGTGTTGAGCTCCTCAGGGAGATGCCGAGAGTAGTTGAAGGTCTCATTTTCCACATTGCATCACTGATGAGGGGTAGCCCTGACTTCAAAGACAGCCAGTCCCAGGCATCTGGCTTCAAGTCTGCTGTAGATTTTAAGTGGGCAGAGCAGTTCAATAGATTAGACATCCAGCTACAAGTGTTCACTGTTTGAGGATCATTTACTGCCAAGAGGCTATAAATACAACGCTTTATTGCAGCTTTTGAGCGTCGCATTTTCTCTTTCAGATTCTTGTCTGTTCTCTCTGAGGTAAACTATCATCCTAACAAGCGCTGGTCTATTTTGGCAGGTTCTCAACATACACTAATCTTATTCATCCATCTTCAGTGACTGTCCTCCTTCCTCATTCACTCTTTCCACTCCCCCCGCTCGCTCCACTCATAGGGTGCGTAGTGTAGTGTGGGGCAGCTGCAGTGTAGCCACGCTTTCATTGCTGTCTCTCTTGTGCATGTCAATTCACCCTACCCGACAGCCAAGCACAATCTCCCTCTGTGCTGCCTCGTAAATCATGGCCCTTCTCAGCATAACACTTCTAATGCTGTGATGGGGTGACATTGTGCAGCTTAGTTCTCCTTTTTTTCCTCTCATTTTTGCCTTCTTCAATTATACTCTTTTCCTAATCTTCCTTATTCTGTCATTTTTCGTTTTTCTTCTCCTCTGCGCTTGTCGACCAGCCTTTTGCAACTAGAATCAGAGCTGTCTACCAAGATGTCCATTTTGATTCACTCTGATCGTATGTGTTATGTTGTTTTGTCTCTCTGGACCCGTGATTATTTCTGTATTGCGGCAGTGGCTAAGGACAGTTTGCACTGGGAGAAATCTCAAATCAGAACCCCAACCTTGAGTAAATTGTCTTTATTTCCCAATCCAATACTTCCACTCTTGAGTCTCCTCTGTCAACTACCATCAACCGTACTGTATATTTTAGAGACCTTTACCTCTTATTCATATTTAAGTGTACAGTCTACTTTTACAACTCATGTTTTTTTTAAAGAGGCAAGGTTAAACATTCACGTTGCCTCCAACGTGTGTTTCAGAACTATATTAAGAGTTGCACTTAGTTTGCTTCACAGAAAAATAAGAAAAAAAAGTAAATTAGTGTTAATGTCAAGCTTGTCACATCTCTTTTTTGTTTGACCAGTATATCAAGTATGAAACCTAGTCACTTGCATGTTGAAAATGTATAACTCTCTACACCAAGCAAGTCTCAAAATCAGCTTTTTTCCTGTGTCCCACAACTGTCCCAAATTCTACTTTCAACTGTCCCAAACTAAACAACCATTGTCCCAAATTCTACAAAATACATATAATTTAATAACTTTGTTTCAATAACTCTCATCACTTCATTGACTCCCTCTGGTCAGCCATGTTCTGTTAGTTGTTCCCTGCAACTATATCTGTCTTATGGAAAATTTAAATAATCCTAGGTGCTTGGCCACGATCACTTACTAGAATTCATTTAGTCATTGGTTGAGTTACTGCTTCTTTTTTATTGAGTTACTCTTTGTTGTTTGGTTAAAAAAAATGCATCAAACTGCAGTGCAAATGCACAGTTCTGATTGGTCTACAGCAATGAAAATTTACATACACACTTTGATGATATCTCACAGGAAACGCTTGTTTTATTTTAAACATCATGAGATTATGTATGTGCATGTGTGAAGTAATGTGGAGCTTGTGCTGGTGCAGCCTCACATTTAAAATGATTCCATGATACAGAAACGTAATAATTGCATTTTTGTTTTAGTCAAACTCTTTATTGAAGATTTTCATTATACCAATGCTAATGGTCATTACAGAAATGTTGAATGAGCACAGGGCACATATCAACAGCAGCTAGCAGATTTTTAATAAAGTTTCTCTACTGTCCCATGACTGTTCTAGACACCATATGTTTGTGTCCCCAGTACTATTTTCATCCCTGGGACAATGGGACATCCTTAATTTTGACCGCTGACACCAAGGCTATGATAATACCATCCAGAATATCAATAACATTCAACCACCACCCATCATTTTACCCATCAGTGGTGGCTGTAGTTCTACATGCATTGTTCTCAACTGTTTTTGTTTTATCTAAGTGTGAATCAATGGTAACGCCACCAACTGATTTGTGGACTACCGTTTTGAAGCCTGGAGTTTGGCATTATGGGGACTGGCATGGTCGGTTTTTGCAACCAGGGCATGTGCAGTACTGATGAGAGTACAAAGCTGGTGGATGATGTACTGTGACTCAGGCGATGCTTGGTTTTGGCTTGTCTGCTCATCAGGAAATGATGGCGGCCTGCCTGGTTATAAGTTTCTTGTATTACAAATTAACAGTATACACTGTTACTAAAACTAAATATGTTTCTGAAAACAGTTTAGATAAGAAATAAGCAGTGCACAAACATAATATTGATCCATATTTGATCAACACTACCCACTTAGACAGTTTGATCCAAGTTTTGGGAGGCTCTGTTGGAAACCAGACACATATTGGTGGCTGCTTTGTTGTGATCTGTCTAGTATTACAGCTAAACAGTACACCAAGACATGTTTCTATAAACATGTAAGGTGAGAAATGTGCAATGCAGTAACATAATTTGATGCATATTTGATCAGAACTGTCTAGTCTGACAGTTTGATCTAAGTTTCGGGAGTGCTGTGTGCTGGACTCGATGAGAATGACACTATACCGCATACTGTGCTTTATCATCTATTTTTACCCTAAATGGGACCATAATTTACTTAAAACTAAACTATTGAGAAACTGTTAACTGAGAAAATCAAGTGAGAAGTAAGGTACTTTTACCTTAAGAGCCCATACAATCTGGCTTCTTTTTGAAACCTGTGGAGTTGCCCCTGCTGGCCTTGTAAAAGAATGGAGATTAAGGGACTTCACATTAGGCTTGGGAATTGCAGGGTTTTTTTTGATACCATTGTTAAATGATACTTTTAAAGTGGTACCAGTACCTAAACGGTGCCTTTTAAAATGGCTTTATTCATTGCTAAGGAAAGTCTGAACTTGAATTTTAACAATATATAAACTGTTAATGGTTGAAATGAAATGCACTATTTTAACAGTAACATTACGTACTAATAACAGCAAAATTAAATTTTGAGTTCATATTTTACTAATTATTCTTAAAGCTTCAGCCTTAATTATTTTGCGTAAATATGATTATGTTTGCTAACCTGAGCAAAGGCTGCTGTGGTCATCATCAGTGCAGTCATTAGACATGCTGTATCTAGTGTTTTATATCTCTGCTCGCCATCTCTGGGGTCAGGGACACTGCTACTGGCAGCTGATGAGCTTGTCAGGGGGTCACACAAGCAGTCGGCATGGTGCATCTCTCTGCTGTCAAGTGCATCCCTGTGCATCGCCAGATGCTCCCCCCTTAACACGCAACTGTTTTTAAACGTTTGCTGCACGTCTCACCCGCTGCTGAAATCATGTCGAGTGAAATACAGCCACACTTTCTATGCTTTTTACCTCAGCATTGTAACCATGTTTACAGTAATTACTAGCTAACATCCACTATTCAATATTCAGTCTATGATTCCTCTTTTTAAGAGAACGATTATATATCGCAAAGAAACCTCAATTTCATCTGCAGTTTCTTGATATGGCATGTTGATGGCTAGTGACTGCCAAGAGTTGAGGTTTGGTTAGCTGTTCAAATCACAAGCTATTTGACAGCTGGACATTTGCCTTTTCTTTTTCATGTTGATCAGCTTGATTCAGGTAGAATAAATTTGTGGCTGGTAGTTGGTTCATCGGATACTAATCTGAACATACAGTTCCTGCACACAGACACAGCTTGAACGTCTTCCCAAAGCTACATGAGTAAAGTGATCTATCCCAGAGAACATCAGCCCTGACAGTTAGATGGCACAAGTGTCGAGACTAATTCCCTCTGGAGGAAATGAAGACACAAGCTAACAAACAAATGAGAGATGAGGAATGTAGTCAGAAAACATGCACAAAGAGCTAGATGAAAGATTCCTCTTTCTATTTGCTGTTGTGTTCTTTCTACACATTTAGCTTCACATGTCTTCAACACCCACCATTGATATGAGGGGAAATGTGGGTGGGTTTTTTTTTTTTTTTTTGGCAAATTAATTGTTTTCTCATATGGTAGCCAAACTCTGTTTCTTTGATATGTTTTGGAAAGCAAGTGTAAAAGTAAGAAAACAAATCTTAAAACATATAACAAAAATAGATGTTGACGTGCAAGCATTTTTAGGAAGCAGATTTCAGCAAAATTGCCAGCCACTTCGCATCACTGCCTTTTTTTGCATTGTCACAGATGACTAAGGCCACAAGAATGATGAGATTACTAATTTTAGTTGAATGAGCAATTGAATGTTAAATGTACATTTGAATATTTCACATTATTTTTGTCAGTTGTTTCATCTTCAAGTTGGTCCTTTTTCATGTAAACTCACCAAGCAGAACTCTTTATGTTGTCACTTTTCCTTGTATTAGCAAAAGCTGTCAATTTGGAATATAAAAATTATAATCAGTTATTAATTAAGCATTAGTCTTGGGACAAAAGATACATTATAAAATTACTTTTTGTTTCAAGTTAAGTAGAGCCAAACAGTTGAGTTTTACAGTTAAGACTACAGTCTTCATTTTATGTTTTTTATGCCTCTGTATTTAGTAACAGTCTTTTGCATGTGTAATTCAAAAACACATTTTGTTTGTTCCTTTTTTCTGCAAATACCAAGCATTGTGTTTTACAGTTTTCAGAGACCATTGTTGATAGCTAGTACTTTGAAGATGATTTGGACGATAAGCCCCATTAGTAATATGCACAGTACATCCTTTGCCATCTGCTTTAAATTGAACACATGTAATGCTACTTAATTTCTCTTCATTGGTGGTGTTAAATGTGCTGATGACACTGATAAAGATGCGAAATCTCACTCCCACCCCTCTCCTCTTGACTTCCACAGGCGGAACCTCACCAAGCTGTCGCTGATCTTCAGCCACATGCTGGCTGAGCTGAAGGCTATCTTCCCCAACGGTCTGTTTCAGGGTGACAACTTCCGCATCACCAAGGCAGATGCTGCAGAGTTCTGGAGGCGGGCCTTCGGCGACAAGTGAGCCCAACTCTACACCACTTTTTATGCATAGAATATGAAATTACCTCAGTGGTTCCAAATTGGCATCCTGCTCCCATACAGGATGTTGCCAAGAAAATGAGTTGAATGAGTAGTTTACTGCAGTAAGATAATATATGTGTAAGTTATAACTTCCCTCTTCTTTCACCGTAATCACAGTCAATAAATGTCCTCTCAAATATTAGGTTATAGAATAGGGGTGCCCCCATTTTCCAAAGTCAAAATTCTATTTTACTATCCATTTTAAGATTTGTAAAGATCAAGACATCATTGGTTTTATACTCAGACAACTGTCATTTACATTTTTAAATTCTTCTTGAAATAGATGAGCCAGTACCAATACCAGTAATCTTAAAGTGATACCAATACCATACGTTTGCAGTGACTGTCTGCCATATAAATGGTAGTTTTTGTCAACATCTAAGTACCAAAAGGATTGAATGCAGCTATTGTTTGACTGGAGAGGTTTTAAAACTACTTGGTACTGGGTTATTTCGAGAATCTTTCGAGAATTTCGAGAAATACTAGGAGAATCCTCAATTCTGCCTTTGAGTTTGATTATTGAGACTCAAAGTTCATTTTGATTGATTTTCCATTTGAATATTGAAATTGTGACACCCCAATAATTGAATTCAGAGGTCTGTTGGCCAAGACATGTCTTTTTTTGGGTGTCCTTGACATTGAAATGTGGGAAACCATGAACTCATAATCACACAGATTTGAGTTCATCGATCCCCAAGTGCACACAGCACACAGATTGTGAGTGTGGTCATACAAAAATAATCCAGTCACATGGAACTGCGTTAACATTTTAATAACTGGATTTTCCCAATACTGCATAACAATACATTAATTTCCTACATTATCAGCTGTGTGGTTAATATATCTGACATCTTCAGCAGGAACTGACCAATGATAAAGCCAACATTTGGGAAGTTACCGTATTTTGCCATGCTGGCTTAAGAGCGTAGATGGTAGTCTCTAAAAAAGATTACCTCAGGTTAGCATTCATGACCAATGACCTTCAAAGCTCTTTTATGAATTATTATTAGAATTTTAGTTCTTCACCAGAAATACAGTTCATATTTGTATTCAGACATTTTGTAGGTGTATTAGATGCAGCTGCTAGTGAACTTAACTGCAAATGATGTGCTGAAGAGGCATGTAACAGGACCAAGTATCCCACAGAATCAAATCTGTCGCTGCCCCTTTTTTGCACCTGGGTCTCATACCACAAGGCAGCATGCTGGTAGTTAAACTCAGTTTTTGCAAAGGGATGCTGTCATCTTTTTGTTTGTGTGTTGCATGTTGCAGGACCATTGTGCCTTGGAAGGTTTTCCGTCAGTCTCTCCACGAGTTTCATCCCATCAGCTCCGGACTGGAGGCCATGGCCCTCAAGTCCACCATAGACCTCACCTGCAACGACTACATCTCCGTCTTTGAGTTTGACATCTTCACCAGGCTATTCCAGGTACTGAACACCCACACACTCTACACCTATCACCTTGTCTTTTCATTGCATTCTGTGTTAACGAGAGGAGAAATGTACAAAGGAAGCAGGTGATAGAGACGATAAAGATGGAGGGTAATTCATAGCAGTCTGCTGGCGTTGGTGTAGGAAACAAATTGTATTTGAGCAGCAGATAATGAACTTAAACTAATTTAACACATCTTTTTTCGGCTAACTCTGTCAACTTGTTAACAGGATGCCTGCTGACTTATTCACACTGTCAGACAAGGCTGAGGTGGAAACTTCACTCCACTGTGTTCAGCATTGATTTTGTCATCTTTATGGGGTGTCTGTTGTTGCTTCACAAGGTCCAAGCAAGTCTGTTGGTTTTTCCCAGATAAAGAGTCACACTGAGCTCCTTCTCAAGGACAGTGATCATTATATATGCCCCCTAAGGTTGTACTTTCTTACTGCTAGTTGAATAACAGCGGCGATGCTGAACATTTGTGGAATAAGAATCTCACTAAGCATGCACTTTGGGGCTGTAGAGCCTTGGTAGGTTGTCAGTTTGAGTTGTTTCACTTTGTTAAAGCCTGGCTCAACTTTGTAATTGATGGATTGCGGTACTGACACACTGCTCATGTGCAGGGAGTTGTGGTGAAGTAAAGGGCTAAATGCAGCCAACCATTTATATTTTGCAATTATATGCACAAGGTGGCAGCAGGAAACAACCATTTGTTTTTGGAGTATTTTAGTGTGTATTTATGGATGTGCAGGTGCTGCACAGCACTTCAGGAGCTCATTTTCCTCATCAGCATAGAAAGGAGGGCTGTTAAAAAGAAAAAATAGAAAGGACAGAGGGAGGGCGGGTTTATCAGGCACCATCTGCAGAGCTTATCTTATAGCATGTAGTGCTGTATCAGCATTGTAATTAACACAGTAGCATTGACATTTTATACCATATCATATGTAAACCTAACCCGCTGCATTTTAATTTACATTATCTGAAACCTTTTGCATCATATCTAATATGCAATAGTGTATGTTCTTTATTCCCTCAGTGACATTATCCCCAGCTACTTGTTTGCAGGGCACAGACCAGCTTAATGAAGCCTAAACAGATTACAGACATTTCCTATGACACTCCCTCATGCAAAAAAAGCCCTCCTCTAAATGTCCTCAAACTCAGAAGAGGAAGTGAGCCTGTGGCCATTTTGAGCTCTGTCCTTGATACGCAGTAGACTGGGGGTGATACACTTTTTTATTACTATCGAAAGCCCTTTAAATGTTTAATGCAGTATCTTTAGGCTGGTCAGTAAACTGCACTCAACACACTTTTTTGTTCACTAACCCGCCCAGTCTGCCCTCACATTACACTAAATTTACAAGAGAAATGAGATGAGTCCAGGAAGGAAGACTGTTTAAACATGTCACTTACTGTGTGCAGAGAGCCAAAATAACTAACATCAGTTTTTAATTTGGAAAAATGTAATAAAGCTACATGGAGATGGGACAGTCCCTCTTTGTGACTTAGTCAAACAGTAAAAAGGTGAGTTTTTACATAAGAACTGCTGTGCAGATTCAAACATGGCCATGACTTTGGCAGCTCATTCTCAGTGTTGTATGTGTTAATTCTACTTCCTCTCACACGCCAAACAGACTGACTAGTGAGAGCAATTGCAGAACCACCTACTCACTACCGCACTCAGTCAGCTATGGAGTAGTGCGAACTATTTTATTTTTACTGAGGTCTTAACCCTGTCTTGTTAGATTGGCTTGATTTGATTTGGCTCATGTAATTCTTAAATAAAGGGACATCACATAAGCACCTGTAAAGTTGACTTTTGCCTTCTTGAGATACAGTATGGGAAGCAGTCTGCTCATGTCCATTTAACCTTCCTCATTCTGTGCCTCCAGATGGTGCCAAATGACTTGCATGCTGTTTTAAGTGTTGCAAATTCTGCTTTAAGGACCTTTTAGATTGCTTGACCCAGGCTGTAATGGCCATTGTAAATCACACTGAAGTTCAGTAAACAGTTGTTGTAGCATCATCCATGATGCAGTATATTTCTCCATTACCCTGCTCTTACTGTTAGTTCTGTCTATTCACTCACACATCAAATGAGTCACTCCCTCTCTTTTTCTTGTGTGTGTGTAGCCTTGGTCCTCCCTTCTGCGTAACTGGAACAGCTTGGCAGTTACTCACCCGGGGTACATGGCGTTCCTCACCTACGATGAGGTCAAAGCGCGGCTGCAGAAGTTCATCCACAAGCCTGGCAGGTGAGACAGACACACATGTACACAGACACAACAATGCAGTCCAAATCGATCAATCAATCAGTATGTTAGTGTGTAATGTATGCAGTCAAATAAAATCATTGTTTTTTCCAAGTGACTGGTGCTATCACTCTGCACGCAAACACATATGCATTAAAATGCAAATTATCAACGTTTGGCTTTGTATTATTACAAAGACAGACAAGGGCACAAGTTCGGTCTTGATGCCAGTATCACATACCAGTAATGGAGTGTGTGTGGGCTTGTGGGCTTGTGTGTGAAGGATCCAGGGCAGCATGGCACTGGTACCTAGCATCAATGGCCTGATTGTACACTGAAAGCTGATGTCACTGTTTAGGCCTGGCTTGTGTAGGGCCTCATTGACATCCGAGCAGTTATTGGTCAGTGTGAAACTATAAATTACAGCTTACTGTCAGGAGGGCTCTGTTTGTATTACGGGCAGAGCATTTGTACCACGTCTAAGCTAAACATCAAGGCTAAGACTACTTTTTTCCATTTGTGCAGTATCTCTAAATTCAAATCCTAATACATGCATCTGATGATGGATTAGTGTAATGCCCTTTTCCTGGCTCACCTCTGTCACATACCAGTGGTCTCCAGCTTTCTCTGAATGCTGTGGCTAGAGTCCTTACAAAGACAGGCTTCTTTGCATGGGTACTCAATACCCCCGATTTTTAATTTGGTCATTTCCTGATACAAATTTTTGAACTTGTACATAGAAACAAGCGGGCAGGGTGTGTCGGGCACTGAGAGGAGTGGCTGCATGTTTTTCCAGACTCATGCAGACTTTTCCACACTAAACTAGATTTAAGGCACAGCTGCTCGCGCCCATGAGTCAAACTAATTTACCTGACAGTTGCACCAGCTGTCATAGCGGGTGGCAACAAGACGCCTCCAGGTGGTGATGAAGGTACACCCACTCATGGCACAGCACCAGCATGCTCAGAGGTGGAGCACTATTTGTTACCAGAGCGCACCTTTGAGGCACACACGATAAAATTGTGGCTTGTTTCAGGTCAGGTAACTACTGTTCTAATGGGGCAAGTTCACACACATTATTCATAAAGTCAGAGTAAAATGTGATGGTGGGGTCAGTTATAGCTGACTAGTTTCATCATGTTGAGAATATTATGTGGCAGTCGGTCTACATCAGTTCTCTCACTGTGCTGCTGCAGCAAGTCTGCACTACACTTTTTTCATCAATTAAATATGACAATGTTGACCATTCCATTTGTTTTGGTTTTTTTTTTGGTCTCTTGTCTTTCTTCTAAAACATGAGGCACCTAGGCTGCATTAGCAGGTGCAAAACGCTAACCGTATATATATGTGACACCTTACACTGCAAAAACTGAACTGTGTGATCAGGGCCATACACGTTGGTGATAATTCGATCCTCAAGCGATTAAAAAAAATTGGATTATGTGGCCTGTGTATATTCCATTTTCCACACAGAGAGAAAAAAGTGTAGAACAATGCTCCAGTGAGCTCCAGTTTTCTTGTCCGTAGAAAATAAGTTTAATTTACATTCAGTGTTACTCATCAAAAATGTGTGTATCCTTGAGTTCTAAGAAATGTGTTCAATGAATGTTCTTCCTCATAAAACATTTTCCACACCAATTTTTAAAGCATTAAAATCCAACAAGCTAGTAAGCATCCCTGTTTATTAGCTTGCGGTCTTCTTCCCTGTCTTTGTGGACACATATCTGCCCATGTTGTTATGTTACTGCCACCTGTAGATTGGTGGAGAAGTGTGGAACCATTAGTAGGACTGTGTATGGCTTTGCCATCATGCATCTTTCCTGTGGATACCCTTCCTCCACCTGATTCTGTCACCATATTAAAATCTAGGCTACAAATAGATCTTTCTTTATTTCTGTTTTTATTCGACCATCTACCCCATTTACGTGGGTAAAGTACATGTCATGTATGTATAATGACTGACTGATTACCTATGTGTTATGGTAGTTTACGTATTTTTTTATGTATGTATAGATGTTTGTTTGACTTGGATATTTTATCTTTTCAACTTTTATGTGAAATGTGTCTTTTTGGTGATGATGCACATTAGATCAAATTTGACTTCATCTTGACAAGAAGATATTTCCATGTAGCTCAGCCTACACATTTAAATTTGGACTTATTTCATAAACTGGTACATGCACACTTGAAAAACACGTTCTTTAGAGTGCTTCGCTTTTTCAGTGTAACAAAGAATAAGGCAACTCCATCTTATTTCATCACATCTCTCTCCTCAGTTACATCTTCCGGCTGAGCTGTACACGACTGGGCCAGTGGGCTATCGGCTATGTGACAGCAGACGGAAACATACTCCAGACCATTCCCCACAACAAACCCCTTTTCCAGGCCCTCATTGATGGCTTCAGGGAAGGATTGTAAGTCTACTGGCATTTTGTTTGGCACACTTATGTCTGTCATTTTTAGCATCTGGACCTCTGCTTTGTGTCTCTGTGGCTGGGTCTTCATTTGATGCAGTTTTAATAAATGATATATAAGTCAAGCTTCCTGTCATATGTGGAGCTTCTCTTTTTCTGCCATTTCTCCTTTTCTCTCCTCTTCTCTTCTCACAAAGCATGCTTCTCTGTATAAACCCATGATTTGAAACTGCGTTTCAGCTCTAAACCAATCCAGGCATATCATATTGCCTGTTCCCATCATTCCAGTGTTATCATAATAACCAAAATAGAAATGTTGGTTTCTAATATGCAGCTCACTCGGTGGTTTAGCTGACTGGCGTGAATCTCATCTTTTCATGCCAACGTTTATCCCTTTGTTTAATGAAAGCTACAGTCGGCCTGTCCCAACCTGTAATTAAATGCTGATTTTAAAGTGGGAAAGCCTGTACAGTATATCGCCTGCATACAAAACATTTATCATATCATAATTACAGCATCTGACCCATCTGTAAAATAGTCTTGTACTGTACGTGCATCAACTCGGCGATGATATTGGAATACTTTGCCAGATTGAATGAATGATCTGAACAGATGCTTTCATTACCGCAGCCCGTTAGGTATACATGCAGTATAATTACACTAACTAATGATGATGATAACTTTGAAATGAAAATGCCTATCAGAATACCCCAGTATCCTTGAAGGGGATTTCTGTGTCTACCTTCTAATTTTATGTGCCTCTGCATCTCCAGCTATTTATTCCCTGATGGCCGGACCCAAAACCCAGACCTGACAGGACTTTGTGAGCCTTCCCCTCAAGACCACATCAAAGTCACACAGGTCAGAGCAGTGTGCTTCTTTGACTGCACCCTCACTCTTTGATATCTTATACATTCTTGCTGGTCTTTGGCATTTTACTGCGAAGGTCAAAATGCTTTTTTTTTAGGCACACAGATCAGTAAAGATCTGCTGGAAAAAAAAATGATGCAGCTGTACAGAGCATGATAAGGAAGCAGAAGTAGGAGACATGACAAAACTACACGGGAACTGAGTTAGCCAAGGTTTAGTAACTGACCAACTGAAATAATTAAACAAATTCCTTTTTTCTGTCTGACATTTATATTTTATCAGTGCTGGGGACGCTTCCTCTAAACTGTAGTTTACTGAACTACAAGCTACTTCACAATGAAGTAGTGAGACTACATCTTCACTAAAAATTTAGCTTGTCAAACTAAAGCTGCTTTCAAAGAGCAGTTTAGCTACATCTAAACTGCATCACAGGAAATGATCACAATCTTAGTCTGGAATCTCATACTGTTACATGGAAACTGAACTGATACTGGACTGAACTGAGCTTTTCTTCAGGTTAAAGACATACCTTCAAGCAGGTAGCTCTGTTGTGATGGAAATTCAAACCCCCACCGTGCTGGGCTGATGGGCCGAGTCAAACTAAGTCGAGCCAGGCCAGCTCTGTATATGAAAAACATGACCTAAAGCACACCCAGACTACTGAAAAAGTTTAAGAGATTTGAGTGTAGTAAAACTACCACCCAACTCCTGCAAAATGTAGTTCAACTTGTAATTGAACTACAATTAAAATGAACTGCAAGGTCAACTGGAAGTTTAAAAAATTGATAAAAATGTGTGTATGGCACAGCTAATGGAGTAAACGTGAGTGTGGTAGGTGAGGGGATGATACCAATATTTTAAAATGGATATTTTGGCCTCAATGTTGAGTCATCTTCTTTACTTAAACAGTGTTGTGTTTCCCAAACAGTAATGACTGACCTTAACTACATGACCAAAGGTAGTTAACTATTGAAAAAGCTACTGTGATTCAAATGTAGTTAAACTACCACCCAACCACTGCAAATTGTAGTTAGACTAGTTATTAAACTGCATGTGGACTATATCTACACCCCAACATTGTATTTAATAAGGTCAAATGGAAGTTAAAAAAAAGATCTGTGTTAAAAATGTCTGACGCCACTTATGGAATACATGTGAGGTGGCCGTACAAAAAACTGCAATAGCCTGAACAATTCATGTAGAACTTTTTAATGAAGGTATTTTTAAATACCAATATTTTAAAACTGGATATTTAAGCTTCAGTGTTGAGTCACAGTGTTGTTTCCCAATTAAAATGTCAGACAGTGTGTTGAACAGAGCTTTAAGTTAAATGTAAGTAAAATTGAAAATAAATGGTGCATCTCAGAATTTAATAGTTTTATGCAGTGAGAGCAAATTGGTCCTCAGTTTTAAAGCATTGCAAATAAGCCCATCTGTCCTGCAGTATTCATACTTTCATGACATTGAAGGACACAACACATTAACTTAGCAAGATACGGAACTATAAAACGTGAGATATTATTAAAGAATACCCATCCTGGTATATAGTGTTATGGTTAGTCTCTTCAGTCTCTGTACAGTCTTTATACATTCTCCTCTCGTCAGGCTCAGATATTTTCTCAGCGTTCTGTAAAAGTGTTTATGAACAGACTCATTTTGCTTGAGCACAGGACTGAAACTAAAAATACACCCCCGCATTTTAGCTCTGCTCCAGATGCTTCTAGGCTCTTTTTTGAAATGATCTCAGGTGGTGTCAGTGCCGTATGATGTTACTCTGTGTTTAGGCACTGAAAGCTCATAGTTGTCTCATTTTTTCCCCCTCAGGAGCAATATGAGCTGTACTGTGAGATGGGCTCCACTTTCCAGCTGTGTAAGATCTGTGCCGAGAATGACAAGGATGTGAAGATTGAGCCCTGCGGTCACCTCATGTGCACCTCCTGTCTCACTGCCTGGCAGGTACGACATGTGGGTGGGTCGGTGGGTGGATGGATGGATGGATGGAGGGGTTTTTGTGTGGGTTGGCCACTCCAAGTTAAGTGTCATAACTCATACCTGTTGAGAGGAGAACTCGCTGTTGAAGTGCTCCTCTCTGCAGACATAACAGACATTAAAACACCCAAGCTCCTTTCATCTGTGTCTGCCTCTCTGCCTGTCTTTCAGGAGTCAGAGGGTCAGGGAACAGGTTGTCCCTTCTGCCGCTGTGAGATTAAGGGTACAGAGCCCATCGTTGTGGATCCTTTTGACCCCAAGGACCCAAAGGATAACAGCGGGGGCTCCTGCAGGGGCCAGTATGGGGCTGAGGGGGCTCCATCACCCAGCTATGATGATGATGATGACGACAGACTTGAAGACCCCCATCTCATGATGAGCAAACTTGCCTGTACAAAGGTGAGATTATGGAAAAACCTTGACTTAAAGGGATAGTTTGCACTATTTGAAGTGGGGTTCTATGAGGTGCGTATTATGGGAGTAACAATACATGTGGATCAATATATCGATTCAATGCAAAGTGAAAATATCTATTGTCGTCTTTAGATAAGCCTTTATTTTGAAATTGCTGTGGAATGTCTGTGTCACAAATGTCTGGAGGACATCAGTCATAAATTTGCCAAATCATAATTTATTTGCTTTTTTGTGAGTTGTTACTGAATGTATTAAATGGACATGTGATATTGTCTGATATTGATTTCAGGCTCTTGAACGAATTGAAATTGCTTTGTGGCAGACTTTGTGGTATCAAAAAATAGCGTATTGCTGTCCAGAGAATTGATATAATATTGTATTGTGATGAAACTTGGGATTTACACCCCTTGTACTTATCCATAGTCAGTATATTACCAGAAAGATACCAGTGTTTGCTGTATTATTATCGCAATTAATTTTAGCACTTTAACCTGGACTCAGACAGCATTTTACGTTGGGAAACTGCTGTTGTATAAACGAAATATCGGTCTCTCCATAGGTGAAATAAGTAATTTGACTTTGCAGAACGTGGGATTTGCTGGTCCCACTGCTGCCTTGATCTGGAAGATTTGTTTTATTGTGTGATTTTGGTGTTTTAAAAAGATAGTTTGGATTCACTGAAGTCACAAAATAACACAAACTAACAAATCTAGGCAGCAGTAGATCAGCAAGTCCAGTTGTTCTGCATGTAAAATTACTCATTTTACCATGGAGTCTGGTTGAGTGAGAAAGCAATATTTTGCATACATAACTGCAGTTTCCTGTTGTAAAGGGATGTCTCACTGTCAGGAAAAGCAGTGAAAATTTTCTATTCTAACATACCTTAAATTTATATTGAATTTTTTGTTGTACGTGGGCCTTTTTTTAAGTGGCTAAAATATGTTTTTCTGCTGAGCCTGCCCACAGCAGTTTATTGCTTAGCTTCCAGGCTCGTCCTTCTCTTTGCTTCTCCAAACTGGCAGCATGCTGATCAGCATCTTCTGTAGGCAATAGACTGACTGTGGATAAGCACTTCTTACAACCCTACTTCAAATAATTCGAAGTATCCCTTTAATTGAGGCAAAAGTTACCTCCCTTTGCTCAAAGTTTCTAGTCATGACACTGGCCAAGCTGTCCTGGTGCTTTCCATTGATAAAACATTGAGGCACTTGGCTTCGTTGGTTTGGCGCCCTGGGTGCACCTCATGGTGCCTACTGTCTTCTTCTCTTCTCTGTTTTTCTGAGAGACCTGTCTCTGTGCTGATGAAACACTCCCCGTCTTGCCCTTTTCATTTTTTGTGAGCTTCAAGCTCACGGCTCATATCTAAAGTCTTTCATCTCCATCTTTCATGGTGCCAAGGTAGCAGCTTTTCTTGTGCCTCTCGGTATTTGATATGTGGGGCATTCTCCCATCCTCCATCTTTTATGTGCCTCTGAGAAACTCGGTGAGCATTAGTCTGCTTATAGAGTAGGTGAGTACTTGAGATCACACACACTTTGATGTGGTCCCTGGAATTTCTTTGGCTTTGATTGCTGACCCAGCCTCTTTCTGCTCTTTGACCATTTCTTTAAATGTACTTGTACACTGTGAAGTACTTGGCTGTACTTCATAAATATTTTGTTGCTTTGTGTTAGTTATCATTGTTTTATGTTGAAACAAAATGTGGGTGTTTTTTTGAACAACTACACAAAACAAAGCTCTGCCATTGCACAGTGCACTTTAGATATTGCATTAAATTTCAGTATAAAACAAATATTGTATGTATGTTTTGCATATGTAATTGGTTTTAGATGATGCAAACCGTGTGGCAGTCACACCACAATTACAGTGTCAAAACTTTGGGGAAACTCAGGGGATCTGAAAACTTTTAAAGGACAGAATGAGATTACATTTAGCTGATCATCTCAGCTGTGCGAGTGCTTCTGATCACTTATTTCAATTTTAAATAAAAAATAATCTTGTTTTTATATATATATATGTACACTTATTTATTCATTTATTTTGAAAAATCGCACACACTTTTGATAACATTTTGAGCCAGGTCATCCAGCTGTAGCTAATGATATCTTTAAACATGGCAATTTGAGGTCAAATAATATAAAAACTGTAGCTTCAAGCACTCTGTTCGTGTCCGCACCAAAAGCGGTGCAGCCAATCAGGGTCCTAGGAGGGACTGCTGGCAGCTACAGGCTTGGCGTCCATGGAAGCGACTCGTCTTGAACAAACAATGGCGGCTCCTGAATAGATACAGCGATAGCATCAATTACATCAGAACAAGAGAGTATTTCTTCATTGAAAGAAGAGCGAAGAACAGCACCAAAGGGTTTTCTCCATGGGAGAGATGCTTTCGCTCTTCTTTGGCAAGAGTTTGATCTGATTGGTTGAAGTTGGCCCTTGATAGACAAATGTTTCATCCAATCATCTGGCAAGTGCCTGCCTTTCCAAACAGTACATGGGTGTGTCAGGTTATACTTTCTCTGCCATAATTAACACACATTGTTTTAAACACAAAAAAAGTGTTGCAAATATTGATACTCGTGACAACCTTAAGTTTGATCAGATCTGATTGTGTTCAAATTAAGCTGATCAGATGTGACCGGTGTTTTGCTTTTGTGTGTGATCCAGGTGGAGCGCCCCCCATCACCTATGTCCATTGCTCCTCAGTCCTCTCTTCCCCCTGTGCCACCCAGGCTAGACCTTCTACCACACAGACCTCCCAACGCCCCTGGTGCCTCCAGCCCCGGGGTCACCACTAAGGTAACTGAACACACACAACTGAAGTTAACATTTTGTTAAGTCCTTTTAAGGCATTTATGGTGTTTACAGTCACACAGCATCCTCAATATGTGGTGTGGCTAAGGATGGGCAGGGATGTCAGGATTTGCTACTACTCTTACCAATACTGCTCATCAGTTCAGTTCTTTTAAATGTCCTCTTATCTGTTCTTTTCATTACAAAATAATGTTTTTTTTTATCTAAAATGTTATTAAATAAATAATGTTCCTGATATCAAAATACTGAGTGATGTTTTGAAAGACTGGAGAACACAGACATCAGGCAGTCTTGGTCTTTCAACCTGTCCTCTGTCCTCCTCCTTCTGCTGCTGATGTGATTCACTGCCTGCAGGCACTGCTAGTAGAGGGAGGAGGGGCTGTTTTGTCTCAGCCAGCAGTGAGTTTATAAGAATTTGCCAATTAGAAAACAGGCAAACCTCCAACATGGCAGCGGCATAGAGAGGGAGCTCCCCGACATTGAAAAATAAAAAGCCCTGTAAAACTAAAAGTTTATAAAGTGAGAGATAATATAAAATCATCTAAGAAAGGGCATTGAGTATGGTGTAGATTTTAACGCTGAGGAAAGTATTGAGCAAACCAAGCTAGCAGGAGAGCCAGCTGAACTAGCAGAAGAGTCAACAGAGCTATCGGAGGAGCTAGCTGAGTCAGTGGGAGAAACAGCTACGCTAAAGGTAGTGAAAATTAAGCTAGGAGAACAACTGAGCTGACCTGGAAACAGTTTTATAAGAGATAAGAGACTTTAGCCATGAGAACCAGGAAAAACTGAAGGAAATTGGGGACGACATCAGAAGGACAAACAACAGGAAGATTTGGGAAAATTGGACTGAGTACATAATGCCAATTAGGTCAGACTTTTTTTGACGTAGTGAGCAAATTTAAATACCCCTTTGTTCGCAGCTACAGACATTGAAATTGAAACTTTTTTAGGTACACTGGTAACAGAATGTTTGTATTGACAGAGTAGCCTACAGGTCAGCAGGAAATACTGCTGTCATAGGAAAACGAGGGAATTTACACATAATTTTAATGCAATCTCTAATACTATAATGTATCTCTAATAAAAAAAAAAAGAAGATTGTTTTAATGTAAGGCATTTCAGCTTGTGACCTTCACTAGAGTCATCATGAAACGTATTACAAACAACCTCTCTGCCAGTCTGGGACGATGATTGGCCTGAAGCCACATGACCATATACCCAACCCATTGTCCATGTACCTTGGAAGTGGGTGAAGTTTGTTTGATACCCCTACTCTCCATCTGTTCTAACATAACAGCCTTTTCTGTGTTGCCCCACAATCAGTTTTGAGTAGTTTGTCTCAAGGTACCAAACAAAACAAGCCTTCTTCTTTGCAGCTGATTTATAACTTAACTTTTATGGATTTATAGCAGAAGTAGAGAGCAAAATCAGACTAAAACTTGAGAATAATTTCGCTTGAAACCCTGCTCTGCTATTGAAATTATGCTCACACCTATTAGCCCCTTGATACAAGAGAGGTGTTTAAATGACAGCCCCTATAATCATTGTATTTTATATTCTGTTTTTAACTCATTTTAGAGTGCATTTCCACTCTCTCATTTCGTTGATATCACCAGATATTTCTGCTTAAATATAGATAAATGGAAACTAAAGATAAGAAGCTGGATGTGTCTGCAGATGAACAGCATTTTTCCTCTGTTATTCATCTGTTATGAATATTGTTGATTATGATGATAGATGCATACGCAGTGGTCTTGTTGCTAAATGGATTATTTCCCCTGCAGAAGATAATGTGCTGAGTTTTCTTTGATTTCACATCATTATTGTATGTAGTCTAAATGAGTTCCCTTCATCTATGTTTTGCCCCTGTAGGCAGCATCTCACACAAAGACAAGCCTCTCCCGCTTCCCCCAGCACTGAGGGATCTCCCCCCTCCTCCTCCTCCAGACCGCCCCCACCCGGGCGGGACAGCAAACGATGGACGGCTGCAGAGGCGACCATTACCCTGCACTCCCAGCGAGCCCCCTCGAGATAAGCTCCCTCCTGCACCCCCAAACAGGTCCATGGCTGACTGGAACTCCCGGCCTGTCCCCAAGGCCCCCACCTCCTCCTCCTCATCCTCCTCCTCATCTTCTTCGTCTACCCAAGTGTCCAGTCTGGGAGGGGACATCAGAGCAGGTGTCAGGGAACTCTCCAACCGGCACTCCCTCCCCTTGGCACTGCCCTCGGCTCTGGACACACGTGCTGACTCACAGAAGAACAACAGCTCCCTCAGTCTGGACCACCAGCTGGTCAGAGGAACCACAAAACACCACACTGACACTAAACTACCATTTGATATGATGAGTATCCTGTGGCTACAATTACAAGCCACAGTATTTTAGGCATAACTGTCCAAGTAAGACAGAGGCTCCCAAACTGGAGGGTGTGGACCATAGGGAAACAGGAACATGCTAACCTTTATTTTACTAAAATTCAACTTGAATAAATTTTTTATCAAATAATTTTGGGTTGTGTGCATGAACTTTTTTGGTTCCAGAAAAAGCTTGGGAACCACTGAAGTAAGAAATCTGAAAAGACAAACCAGCTTCCTATAATCTAGTTTACTGTGTTGTATATGTGGGTTAGAGCAGGTGTGGGTTGTTAGCTCAGTCACACAGTCAATGTTTGATCACTAACAGCGGGGAAATGAAATTAAAGGTGTATTTATTACAGTAGGTCTGTTAATCTTTGTGAAAATCCTTGTTGTTTCCATGAGTTTGACTCTGCTGTCTCAATTACTTTTTTGTTAGGATGTTCGACATTTCAGGAAATTTGAGTATGTGCTTTCTTGGAAGAGAGTTAGGATGTTTAATATAAAGCTGCAGCCCTTAGCTTAGCATAAACTCTGGAAACAGGGGTGAAACAGCTAGCCTGGCTCTGTCCAAAACAAATTACACCTAAAAGCACCTCTGAAGCTCTTTGATTAATATACTATATCTGATTGATTAAATTAAAAGTGAAGTGAATGGCCAAAATACATTGGACACTGACATGGCATGACGTGACTGCTGCAGCATTCCACAGCAGAGCGTGTCCTTTATAACCATCTGAAGCGGCTGCACTGACCACAGAAGCCACACACACCAGCTCATTTGTTTTTATGTAGCTGGTCTTTTTGCATGGCCCAGTAACGGATAAAAATGACATACTGCGTAAGAAAAACTAATGCAACCAGTTTAAAAATGTTTAAAAAAGACCTTGCACCAGAGGTAATGTGATTCAGCAGAGGCCTTGTTGGTGTTTTTACATTTTACATTGAAATAAATAAATCAAATCAGTGTGTATCCATGATGCGGTACTGTACTATAGTTAAAAGGATCTTAATTAATTACCAGTGAATGTAGTCTATGCTTCCAAACCATGCATAACCAACTGCATTATCATGAAATAGCCATCTTTAAAACCCCCCAGAAAACACAGCTGGCACACAACCACAGGCTACAAAGACAGAGTTTAGTGTAGTGAGTAAAAAAAATTCCACTCAGCTCTCCCTGCATGACACGTCTCATCCATGTCCAATATATATTTCAGCTGTAAAAATGATAATTTGTGTTTTCAAAGGGAGAGGTATGTGCCATGACTTCCTGGCGTCTTGTTGTCACAGTGAGGTTGCAAGACATCCAGTGGAGACTCCAGGAAGTCACTGCGCACAGCCAAAAAATAGTCCAGTGCATAACCGCTTGTTACACTGCAACTTGTTATTTTTACAGTTTGGTTTTTGCAGAGTCGGGGTAGCTTTTCCTCCTTGTTTCCTGTCTTCATGCTAAGCTAAGCTAACCAGCTGCCGGCAGCAGGTTCAATATCCAGTATAGACACAATGGTAGCATTAATCTTCTCATCTAACTCTTGGCAAGAAAGTGAAAAAGCATATTTTCTTAAATGCCAAACTTTCCTTTAATGTGGTTAGCGTTTGGGTTATAGATTTTGATGGTGAAAATTTTTTTCACTTTAAAGTTTCTGAAATTTCAACTTCTGTTTCCTTTCCAGAATTTTGCAGCAGTAGCCGGTCAAGATTATGACAACCCCAAAGTCAAGCCCTCATCCTCAGCCAACGCCATCTATTCACTGGCAGTTAGGTACGTTTTACCATTTTACTGGCACTATAATGACATCAGAGGAGTGAAACATCTCTTCTTCTCTTGTAAAGATTGACATGATTTTGATACCTAGCAGATCACAAAGGCCATACAAAACATGTTTCAGGAAGCTTGTTTCCTATCAAAACATTTAGTCTTTTAGTGTTTAGATATCATAAAACCATATTTACAGTGTAAATATTCTTGGGTTTTTTGTTCCCAGACCTTCTCCAGCCCTGAGGCCTCAGTTGACAGGAGAGGAGGCACGCGACAGTGAGGAGGAGTCGGAGTACATGATCCCCACCTCTCGCCCCGTCCTGCCCCCCATCACGGCACCACCTGTAGGGGAGACCCCACCAGTCCCGAGGCATCCGCAGCCTCAGCCTCTGTCAGCACTCCAGACACAAACCCAGACCTCCACACTCAACTCACGGTATTTAAAACACAGTGAATCCACTTCTAGCAGCACTTCTAGATTAAATGACTTGTCTGTGATCATTTTATTATTGTTTGTTGTTGTAGGGTGACACTGGCTGAACTGGAGGATGGACCACAAATGTATGAAGCCATGTACAACATCCAGTCAAGGTCAAACCAAGCCAGAGATTCAGGTATTTTTCATTATATTTTAAACTTCTATGCTAACTTCATGCAGACAGATCTGAATTTTAGGCTTAAATACAATTTTGACTTGAATTATGAAGTTAACTTTACCTTTATGGCTGCATTAACTTCAGTCTTGCTTTTAAATATGTTTTTAGGGGAAAAAATTTGTATCGATCATGCTTTAACCATGACAAAACAAAACCAACAATGAACCAGTAACCACTAATGTAAACTCTGCATATACTTTTTTGCTAGTATGGATGTGAAATGAAAGTGGAAGGTCTAAATTGCAGTCATAATGATCTTAAAAAATCTTAAATTGAACTTGTTGAAACCTGCAGAAACCTTATGTTGGCTTGAATGTAAATGATATTTTTGGCTATAGCTTTGACTCACCTGAAGCTGTTTGATGATATAATTATTCAAGTCAACCTTTATTTATACTGAAGAGATCATTGAGGGTCAACCCTCATTTACAATGAATCAAGTCAATTACAGAAGCAAACAACAGAAGGTAAATTACTATTTAAATTAGAATACAGTCATGTGGGAAAGCCTTAAAATTACAATAAATTAATTTTTAAAATAAAATACAGTTACAAGTAGAGGTTGGGAGGTTTAAGATTGAATTTTCAAAATGTTCAAAAGGTATAAATGTAGTGATTTTAAGAAGGAGTTGTATGTCGATCCAGGATTCAGGTGCACTGAAATTAAAGTTTGAATTCAAAGTTTAGATCTAACTCTAAAACAGCCAGTCATGGAGCGGGTCTGATAAAGCTCATCTGAATGGTTAAGCAGTCTTTCAGAAAGGTAACATGGTAATTTTCCGGTTATGGCTTTATAGATAAAAAGTTAGCAGTGAGTATCTCCCAATCTTATCATATAAAAAACAATCACGTGTACTGTTAGCATCACTAGTAATGAATCTCAGTGCAGAGTAATAAACAATTATCTGTGTATATGAATGAAACCAAGCATATGTTTCATCTGTTCTTAACTCGGTTTTGTTTTCTGTCTGTGAGGTAGTGCCCTACTAACACTGTTTTCCTTCCTTCCTTCAGATTATTCAGAGTTGCCTCCTCTGGTGACGACCAATGGTCCCAGAGACCACGCAGCTGAGGACAAAGAAGAAGAGGAAAACGGCTATGACTTCCCAAAACCCCGACTGCCACTTCCCCCTGCCCGACGGACCCTTTCAGAACTGGGTGGATCGTCTTCCTCCTCTTCATCTTCCTCATCATGCTCATCCTCCACAGCTGCTTTCAGCCGTCTTTCTTTAGATTCAGACGCTGGAGCTGCAGCATGTAAGTACACCTGCCCCTGTTGAGCCAGAGCTTGTTTTTACTTCTTAACTTTACAAAATAACTGCTCAGTGATTGTGATAAGTACACAGCCTGTTGTGTGTGTGTCAGCATTTTCTTATATTTATTCAGAAGCAGTGTGTCATGTAATTCTAAATGAACCGTAAAAACACCCCCAAATTTTGCAGAAATAAACAACGAGCCATGTTATGAAAGAGCTGTTTGTACTGTAGGATGTTTTAGTTATCCTTTATTTAATTGAGATACAATATCTCCTCTTGACAGGGAGTCCTGCCCTAAAAAATAAAATAAAAAGGTTTCATATGTAAGTACAGATAACAGACAGCAATATGACTACTTTACTCAAGGTTACAGGTGACTTGTGCAAGATAAGGGATATCGGTTGCCAAAGCTCCATCTCTGGCTGTCGTAAAGAACGAAATGAAAATGAAGCTACCTAAATAACCAGATACCATTAGGGTAGATAGGAAATACTTTCTATGATTTCCATAAACTGACCATTTAAAGAACATGGTCTTTTTTTAAGTGACTCGACATATACAGTAACTGCAAAATGGTGTGTCTATTTCATAAAATCACTGGGATGTAAAAATGTATAACATCAGCCTCTTTGTTCTGGTCCTTCCGGCCAAAAAGCAATTAAAAGTGCTGATAAATCAATATCTTCAAACGTCCTCTGACCTGGAGAGCGGTCTGAAAAGTTGACTCAAGCGTTTTGCTGCTCTCGGGTATGAGGCCAGACATGATACAGATTTTCCGGAAGCTCTCTGAAGTTGATGTTGGACTCATGTTTGGACTTTGATCAATTACCATCAATTGATTGCTCTACATCATTTGCCTCAGTATGTGTAGTAACAGTGTGCAAAGAAGGGTCAAGACCAAAACTTATACAGAGCCGTTCAGTTACATCAGTAGCCTTTAAACAGTATGATTATTTTCTCTTAACAACAGTCGTAAGACATCCAAAGTATAAATAAGCAAAAAGAAAAGACAAGAAAGAAAATAATAGAATAATAGTAATAATAATAAACAAATAAAAATTTGGTCAGCCATTCCCAAACTTAAGAATACCACGCCCAGTTTGAAATCTGAAAATCTTTTGTGGCCCATCCAAACCTTTAATCACAGCTCTCATCAACACACGAGGCTAATTGTATCAGTGACGAGATATAAGATATTGCCGTGAGTATTATTTGGTGACGGGTGACCAAATGCAATGTAACGCCTTTTAAACGAGGTCAGAAAAATGAAGAATAACACAGTTTAAATCCCATGGCTTTGTTTTATTACTTTTGCTTACTTTTTTATTAATCATAAATATTTCATAGTAATTTCAAACTTAGAAAACTTTAAAACATTTTATTTATTTTTTATAACCTCTCAAGGATTGTCTGTAGGGTCTTCATGGTCCATCAGTGGCCCACATATGATCATCAGCAAAATGTGTCTGTGTTGTTTATTATTTACCAAACTATTTATTTGTTTTAGCATCACATTACAAAATTCCATATTTGTGCCATATGTGTCAGAGAGCAAAAAGCAAATATATGATTATGTGTATTCCCCTTACTCTTAATCCAGCATATCTGATACATTAACACTACCTCAGCAGCTGCATGACAGGTGGCCCAATCGTATCAAAGGTTGCACTTTTAATTTTCAGTATATATTATTCTAGTATATTCTGTGGCAGAACAGTGTCTTGTTTCTATCACTCATTGGCCCACCTGTGGCATCCGAGTATTCCTCCATGATTAGGCTCGGGATAAACAAGCATCCATAAGGAAATGTGTATTTCTTGATCTGAGCAGGGTGACAGGACACTACCACAAAATAAACATTTTAGGAACAAGATGCAGCTTTACACCTTGCATTTTGTGTATTATGTGTGAAGTCCTGCACCAAAAAGGTATCAGTGACCTTTAATAGTAGAAAATAGTCATGGTTGCAGCTCATATTGACCTCTGAGATGTCACAGACTGCAAGGTTGTGTGGAGGTTTAATTGCAACTAATGCAGCCTCAGCAGACCTTTCGCCTTCTGTAGAAGAAGGAAGGAAGGTGCAGGAGGAATGGACCATGGGAAGTTGCACAGAGCCTCCTTTAGGTGATTTTGGTGGAGACACTGACAAGCTTGATGAAAGAGTGACGGCATCATATTTCTTGGCTGACACCCCTAATATGAAGCCATTTGGTGACTTCTAGTTTTGATATTTATGAGACAGCCTTTTCTTTCTCAGAATAATCTCTTTATCTCTGCAGTGAGCTGACATTTACTGCCTACGATGATTGCCGGGTGTCTGAGTGCTCCACTAAAGACCTAAATCTGTGTATCTGAGGACCAGTTAAGCAGCTCTCAGACAAGCTGACAGGCTCTCAGATCATAATTAGACACTTAATGAGCATTTTATTAAAATTGGCTGCAGTGAAAATGTCAACCAGGTCACCACCATATATACAATATGATAAAAACATGTAGCTTATCTCAGACAAATGCTCAGTGTGCTATCTGTTACAAGTGCTTAATTACATACTGATCAGGATCTTATTTAAATTAAATTAGACTAATTATGTCCAGTAAAGTTAATTGTCATTCAACCTATATTGACCTCTAGGATTTTTAAAAAGTTTCAGATTTAATGAAAACTTAAAAGTTAAGTGTTCCACACCATTCAGCTTTAACAGAATAGTTGAAATTCTTTGACATGAGGTTGTATGAGGTACTCATCAATAGTCAGTGTATTACCTACTGTAAATGGCATTCAGCACGCCCCCAGTTTGGAGATACAGGAGAGGTGCACCAGTACAGAAGCTAATCAGTGCAGCAAACTGATGTGGACAGGGTCAGCAAACTCACTTAAAAAGGTCCACCTAAAAAAATCTGTTTAAGTGTCACAACATTTAGAATATTTTTTACCGCTTTACTACCTGTCAGATAGTGTTTTCTAAGAGGAAACCACCGTTGTATAAGCCAAATATAGCTTCTTTAAACCAACCAAATTCCATAGGCAAAAATCTGTTATTTTTCTTAACAGAACACAAGAATTTAAACGGTTAATCACACAATGACACAAACAAACTAATGGATTGAGGCAGTGGTAAACCAGAAACTCCTGTGTTCTGTGAGGTAAAATGACTGATTTTACTTATGGAGATTGGTTGGTTTGGAGAGAGCGAGATTCGGCTTGTATAACAGTGGTGTAGCATCAGAAAGGCTGTCTGACGGCAAAGTAATGCAGTGAAAATAATGCCTTTTGTTGCTGACCCCGATGACAGCAGTACGTTGCTTAGCTTCCTTGCTTTTTCTCTGCTTTTCTAAACTGAGGGTGTACCAACTGACATGTACTGTAGCTAACACACCTCATACAACCCCACTTAAAATAATTTGAACTATCCCCTTCAAACTAGAGGGTTCCAGACCTTTTGTCTTTAAAGGCATATACACATTCACTCTTCCCGTTTCTTCAGCCTTCTCAGAGCCGACAGAAGCGCCAGAGAGACCTCCAAAGCCCCTGCCCAGACGAATCAACTCGGAGCGTCGACCCAGCCCCGTCCCGCCCGTCCCTGCTCCACCTAGCAGTGGGGCGACAGGAGGAGAAGCCAACCCTCAAATCAGTAGCGAGATCGAGCACCTCATGAGTCAGGGATATTCTTACCAGGACATCCAGAAGGCACTGATGATTGCACAGAACAATATCGAGATGGCCAAGAATATCCTCCGCGAGTTCGTCTCCATTCCCTCCACCGCGCATGTTCTGACATAGCACACTGCTCGTGCCTCTCTCTCGTGTTTTGCTCTCTCGCCCTAGCTTGGCCCAGCCTGGTTGGGTTTAGGTCGTCACGGCCCGGCCCAAAGCCCAAAGCCCATTGCCTGCAGCACTACCTCCGGTGCTGGCTGACGCCCTATGCCCCTGTGGATTTTTAACTGGCTGTTACTCCAGCGAGCTCACAGCATCTCTGGGTCTCCGCGCCCGCCCTGCACTCCATGCGCTTTCGACAGTGTCTGGCCTTCTCTGAACTGCTACAGCGGGCCTCGTTTTCAAGGACTGACTGAGCGCGTGCGGAAACAATGATAGGACGTGACGCAAGACTTTCGTAGGAATCTTGGGGAAGACGGATTCTTACCTTTCATGTTGAAGCCTCTTGCTGAAAATGTAACCAACACCTCACAAATAAAACTAAAAATGTATGTCTATATGAAAATTTAATATATGAGTAAATATATATTAAATGTGTGTAATATATACAGTACGTGCATATACAGTATGTAAAAATGATTCAGCTTCGAGGGTCGCTGTTGGTACAAGCGATATGGGTAGACGGGGACCAGATTAGAGGGGGGGTTTGGCCCTTTTTCTGGCGGACTGAGGGATGTGAGTGTGGAGAAACACGTGCAAGGAAGAGGAAGAGTCGGGGTGTCTTCCTCACCAGGATGTGTCGGTCAGCAGCAGCTTAGAAGACATGCAGCAGAGCTTTTTTCAAGATGAATTCAGTCGGTTATGGCCTTTGATTGACAACGTTGCTTTGGTACTTTTTCTGTTTGTTTTTTTAAAAAAACATGCTCGTTTTGTCGTGTTGTATTTTTCAAAGTAGCATGACGATGGTTTCAGGTCTGGACTTGTTGTCTGGCAGTGTGTGTGTCTAAGTGTGTGTGAGCATGTGTGCGTGTCTGCCAGACCATTCTCCTCATGACCTGCTCTTAATTGAACCTGTACAACATGAATGTGGAATTCCAGTCAGTATACTCAGACTCTGTAAACGTACTACTGCTCTAACTCATGTGGCAGGGCCTAGTGTAGCTGTAGAGCCTGGCAGTGAGATTATTAGAGGACGTACTAATGTTGACGACCCTGCAGTACCAGACAGGCTAGTGTTGTGTGATCCGTGGTGGCTGAAAACGTTTTCGTTCTGTCTTCGTCTAACTTCATTGGCTGGCTGGTTTTGATTTCTGTCTCCAGTTCCAGTCCAGTGTTATGAAACAAAAAAAAGAAAATGTCATTGATTTACTTTGGTAATATATTATTGTAATATGATCATAAATATTGTTATTATAATTAATTCAGAAGTGCTTCACTGCTGCTACTATTGTTAGTGCTAAACAATTACGCCTTAAATGTACATTTGTGAATATTGTGTTTAACCTGTTTCTTTAAAGTGACAGTATCACCCGTGTTTCTCCAGTCCATAATGTAGCATACTTGAAAGTACAAGCGGCTTGTGAGCCTGCAGCCTTCTCAAGCTGTCGACTCTTCAGTGTTTTAAACCTTTTTAATGTATATATACTCTCGACAGGTAGACTCTGTATACCGTGTGTTTCCCGGTGTTTCATCGAGCCGGTCTGCCATTTTGGAGGTACTGAACATAAACAACGCATCCGAACTTTGCTGCCTTCAAATTAGGGCTGAAACAGTATGGAAATCAACATTTATAGTGAAAACCTCTCAAGAATGTGAAAACGCATCACGCCCCTTGGGATGTCGATGTTTTCATTGGTGCAAAATAAACCCACATTGCTTCTGCGCCTGCGTCTGGGAGGGTGTCGCTAACTTTGGTTGATGCTCAACACTATTTACTGTGAGTTTTTCAAAGCGCGGTAGTCAAACACAGTTAATCGTCAGGAATTTTATCACAGTGTATCGTAAAACCGATTATAGTTTTATCCCCACTTCAAATGGGTTTGCGTTTACCCTGTTCAAGAGAAGAGTTCATATGAACGCCCCCCTCTTGGCTCAGAGTTCAGTGACTTGACTAGTACATGACTTCCTTTGTAGTAGTTAATGAGATCATGAGTTCCATTTGATGGCAGCAGTTGTCACTCAAAATGGTCAGTTTTGGTCAACCACATAAAAGCTTGTGAGAATAACAACTTAGTTTCTCATCAGTTGACTTCTTTAGTAAATTGGTTGAAGAGGGATGTTTTAATTGCTCATATGCTTATAACAGGTCAGCATTGTGGTCCAAAAATCCTAAAATCTTAGTTATTTAAATGTTAAAATGTAAATATCAGTTGATCACCTACCTTGGCTTTCACAATACATGTCTTTGATGAGCTGATACTGTCCTTCTCTCACACATCCACACATCTGGTTGCAGGCTTCCAAATTTTTCTAAGCTTTAAGTTATTCAAGCTGTTTATGGGCTCAGTAAAAAAAAAAAACAAGGTAGTTCATTATGTCAGGATGGGAAACAGTGAAATTGTCAGGTTTTTCTTCACCACCTGTTAACCTTAGATTCCTCAAAATATCTCACCCTTTCCTGCTGACCAAGCCTTTCTCTGTTTAGTTTTAGCGGCTTCTACACATTTCCCTGAAGTTTTTCGTTGTTTAGACATCCTGCAGTCGGCTTGAACATTCAGCATGTAATCCATTCTGTTGTTTACATTCTAGTACCTCCAAAATGGCCGCGCATCCGGGTTACTGACCAAACCGCTACGTTGGTGCAAACACCCTATAGCAAACAAAATGCTTTCGGTATGGAGACCAGCCATTTTCTGATAGATCCAGGCTTCTCTTTCACATCACTTTCCTTTCTCTGTGGGAGTTCAGAAGTGATTGCTGAGGCTTTCTTTTTTCTTTTTTTTTTTTAAGTAGGCTCATGGGTTTGCTGGCCCACCCCCAAGTCTACATTAAAATCAGTATTTGGGCCAACTGTAAGAACTAACTCAGGAATTATGTTTAACTAAACGTGGCGTTCACCCTGGCTGTCAAGAACCAGCAGACAGCAGCTCCAGGTGACATGTAGCCAAAAGTATCCGCTTAATGAAGTCACACAAGTAGCCTATTACCTTTTTTTTTTTGTCATATTATAACTTGCACATTTTTTCGTATTATTTCCGATGTTGGCAGGACTAGAGACAGCAGCTTCATTTCCAGGTACTATGAATGAAAAAAGTTAAACAAATGTAAGGAGCTTTTAGGTACATTGACTTGAACTTCTCCCAGCATATGAAGAAGAATGTTTTTGTTTTTTGGGAGGATGTAAATCATGTCAATAGCTAATCAGCCCTAGCTTATTCTGGGTAATGCTGTCTGTTGACTGGAAGCTATCTATCTCCGCGCTGTCTAGCCATCCTCTAGTTCTTTTTTTCTGTTCCTAGTTGCCTTGAGAAACTTCTTGAATGATGGGTAATGGACGGGGAGGTCCCCCAATCCTCAATACTGTACCAATGTTGTGTTGATGTTTCGAGGACAGCGTGTCATTGTATTATTTACCTTTTTTTATTTTTGTTTTCGCACCAATTTGTGCTTTGATACTGTCACTCTAAAGAAAAGCAAATTGTATAAAGTTAGTGATATGAAAAGAAAAAATGGCTGTTTTGATTTTTTTTTTTTTTTTTTTTTTTTGCATTCCTTTACATGTATTTTGTTCCAAAGGTTTTGTTTACTTGTGTGAATAATTCTGTGAGCAGTGCCATATTGTTTAGAGATCCTCCTCACCATGTTTAGAATAAGGCCTTGTTTTTGAAGAGAGTTTGTAGGTATCGATCTGTACCTGTTGATCTCTGAAGGCAAGATCATGCAGTATTGCTTGTATTAATCTGTCCTCTCTGCCTTGTCGGCCGCATCACGTCTCATCTGTGAGCACGAGCACTGATCTGTGGAAGGTCTGAAGGTCGGTGCTCCGTTTCAGAGATGCCGGATGCGTAATAGAACCACCCCCCCCTCCCATTACCCTCAGTCCCTGTGTTGGGGTACTTCAACTTTCTGCCAGAAGAGGGAGCTGTTGTTCCATGTAGCTGTGTCGCTTCTCGTCAGTAAAAAGGCATTCATTAACTTTTTGATGGTTTTTAAAGCTCATATCACTTTGGAAGTATGCACAGTGCTGTTAATAAAATGATAAGCAAAAGCCATCACGAGTCTCTCTTCTCTACACACACATTCAAAGATGCTGTTGACACTGTTATTCAGGAATATTGAACGCAGCAAAGAGTTCAAAAGCAACATTTAAAAGCGCTTTGAGGTGCACAAGATTCTTTATCACAGTAAAACTAATCTAAAAACAGTTTCCTGTACATGTATTAAAATCAAGATACACAATCCACTTGTGATCACTCCATCTGATAGATTTATTGAACAGTGAATTCATTGATACATTATTCAGACCAAGCTTGTAAAGGGCCACTGCAAAGTTCACTTGCTTCGTTTTGATCAATTCTTGGATGTCTATGGGATCGTGATTATGTTATTTGATCCCGTAGACACTCAACAGTTGAGCCATGATAACCTGATATTGCTGTTTTACCTAACTTTAGACCTCACCAGATACATAAAGACGTCTGTCTGTCCACTTACATTTACTGAGCCTCCTCTGAAACTGTTTAGAGACCTGCCTCCCACTTTGAAAACTTCTGCTCTACGACTTTGAAGTGCTGAGATTTGGCCGTGTGCTGTATCTAAAATACTGACATTGTAATTATTAATGTAAAATTGAAAAGCAACATTAAAAATAGCTATATTAAGGTAGAATTTTATTGCAGGAATTTCACATACATACTTTCCACATACTTTTTATTCATACTTTTAGTATTTGCAGCCGTCCTTACTGTTGCATGCAGTTTGCACACAACTGTCGTCATAACACTGCACCTTGAACTTGCACCCTCTTGCTCATACATCCGCTGCAGTCTGAATTGTGAAATTTAAGTAAAAGGGACACAATATGAACTCAGCCAATGAGCTATCGTCTGTCTGTGCTTTCTTTGCGGCTCTGTTGATCTGACACATCTTCAGAGAATTGTGGGTCATAGTAGTAAGAAAAATGCTGGCTTGATTACTGAATTTGACATATTGTGGATATTCTTTTTTTTTTTTTTTTTCTTGGCAGTCTAAATAATATGTAAGTACCCCCTTGACTGTTGCCATGGCAGACATTGGTCAAAATAGGAAAAGCACAGGTGGCTGCATTCCATTTAGGTGAGCCAGAGCCAGGGCTCTGGTATGTGCATTCTCACTGACATAGTTTAGTGGGACACTTAATGGAATGGAGCCATTCTTAAACTATTGATGGTTGCTTTCCTGCTTTGACTAGTCAAATGTCTACCTTAAACAGGGTCTGTTGAAGTCGAGCAGGAGAGGAGAGAAACTGAACAGGGTCAGATATGACTCTGACAGCAGCATGAAGATACAGATCTGATGAAACTGAAGATTTTGAAGATGATGAATAAAGTGTGCTTGACAGTATCGGGTTAAGAACTGCAGACAGGTTCAATACTTCAGCGCTATTTCTGTTTTCATTTAGTCTTGAATGTTGACTAATGCACTTAGTAACTGCATTAAAAACCCAAATTTGATTTGACTGCGTGGCCAGTTGATAAAATCTGAATCATATCTGAGCCATTTATAAAACTCTTTAGTAACTTAATAAAGCTTTCTGTGTACCAACAGACAGCTAAAGATATAACATGTAATTTATGTCTGCAGGAGCAGGACAATAAGACCACGATTTAGTTGTCTTCATGTTACAGTAACATAAGTAATGCTTTAATTACAGGCGATAATTTTCTTGAAAGAACTGAGTAATTTTTTTTAATTATGGGGAAAACATATTTCTTTGAAATAATCGCTTCATTTAAACTCAAGTAAATATATATACATTAATATACATTATTTGTTTAATATCAGAAACCTAGTTCTCCATATAATATGAATTGTATGCTTGCCTGCAGACAAATTTTACATTGATTAAGCTTACATTTATTGGAATTAATTACCTGGAAATGTACCAACTGAACACTTTATATTTGTCCTAGAATTAATAAAAACTCAGCTGTCTTCTGTGCACCAACAGACAGTTAAAGATTGACAGTTTATGTTTGCAGGAGCAACACAATAATAAGACATAGACATATGCTTTAGTTGTCTGGATGTTACAATCACAGATAGAAAGTATGCTTTTAATATAAAAGTCTATAACTGCCTAAAATATAAGTAATTTGTGAGACTAATTATAAGAATTTAGTTTATTTATTATTTTGACTGGGTGTCAAAAAAAAAAACCTGCATAATTTAAAATACAAATAAATACTCATACATTACTTATTTAGTATCAGAAACTAATTCTCTACATTTTGAATTATATTCTTGCCTGCAGATGAATTTCACTTTAATTAAGCAAACAATTACTGGAGTTAATTTCCTGGAAGTGAACCAACTGAACACAGTTTCTGTTTGTCCTACAAATAGTACCAAATTACATGCATAAGTACTTTATGGGGAAACTTGCTAGAAAATAATTAAGAAAACTTTAATAAAACAGAGCTGTAAATCAACAGAGCAGAAATCTGATATTAAAATGTCTTTGCAGGAATATTACACAGCTTATTGTTTAACTTTGACACATTTTCACGTCTTTTCATTTAACAGTCAATCTTTATTTGGTATAATTTTCAAAAACTACAAACAATGAATTTGTTGGTAAATTGGTTCGAATGTCATCAACATTATTTTTTTTACATTTTACAACTCCAAGGCATTAAAAGGCATTTTACAGAGTTCAAACACCCCAAACCCTTGAATAGTGGTAGTTCTTACAAACAGCAGAAAACAACAGACTAACGGAGGGTAGGAGGGGTAAGTATGGATGATACCTGCACAGAACTGAGCACAGAGCGTCATGATTGTCTACAAACTTGCATATGTGGAGTCACAGTCATTCCCCCCTCCTCAGTAGTCATGTACTGCAGTTAGTTGGCGTGTCAATAGGTGTGTCTGAGGGGGATTGTGTGGAGGGCAACTTCATGCCGTGAACCATATTTACCATGGACCAATAATCTGTTCTACCCTCGTCCTTCCTCTTAAAAACAGAAATAAAAATAGCTACAGAATTACATTTCGTTCACATAAAAACAAACAACTGTTTCACATTAAGAAAACAACTGCATGAAGAAGAACCACAAAGAAATCAGTGCACTGAACATTAAATATAGACAAACAATAAAAGACGTTGGGTTTGCTGATATTTCTGTAAGCTTTGATTGACTTTCTAAGGCATCTTTAACTTGACTGCTGGCGATGCTTGAACTAAAACACAAAATATCAACATAAAGAGAACTTTAAATAACTTTACCATGTCAAATGCTTGAACAGATTATTCACCCGTCTTGCAAAAATACACACAAACTGAGACGAGAGTGTTAGCGTCAGAGAAGGAAAAAAAACTACAAATGTGAATGATATGTGATTAAATGACCACCGTGTCTGTTTTCAGGCCTATAAGGCAACATTTTTGGTGAGGCTGTAACTGGCTGTATGGGGAAGCATCCCTAAAAATTATTTTCAGTGTACAGACTTTAGCAAAACAGGAAATCTAGACAAAAAACAAAATTAAAAAATCAAAACATCTACCTAAACTCTTCCTGTGCCCTCTAAAGAGCTCCCAAACAAAATAAAACACGATCTGGTCGCTTATTTTTGGTTGTTTTTTTTGTCAAAATGGTGTTACTTTAAATAAAGAAATATATACATAGATTATAATATGTACACTTGGTAAAGAGCTGTTTCAGGCTGCTCTTCAGTGATTGCTTGGCCTGAGGTGATGCGTAGTGGGTATAAAAACAGTCCCTGGTCAATGTTGTGCTCTAATTATTGTTCTACAGAGAATCAGCAGTATACAAGGCTCATGGTAATGAGGACTACAGGCTAAGGACAGTCCTTGGTTTGTAGATGAAGGAGTTATGGGCAGAGTCGCGTCACAGAGTGCGCAAATCGCTTCTAATTAAAGCTCGAGTTGAATTCCAACAGAAATATACTGGGATATACAGTGAAGACCAGTATTGAAAGCTGCAGCTTGAAATAATTTCAGTCTCAGCCGTCCATCATGATATTGAAGGGATATTTCGGATTATTTGAAGTGGGTTAGTATTAGGTAATTATCCATTGTCATTGTATTGGCTGCAGTAGATGGTATTTGGCACACCCCCAGTCTGGAGAAACCAGTGTAGGAAGCTAAGAGATGTACTGCTGTGGACAGGGTCAGCAGTAAAACATATTCTAGCCGCCTAAAACAATCATCAGTTTAAGTGTATGCGGGAGGCGATTTGTTATTTTATTTTATTGGGAGCAACCAAGTGTAGAAAAGGCCAGTTCTTTTAAGTAAAGTGGTTCTTTTTGTTCACCCACTGCTAGCAAACCATGTCATGAAGGCAAGAAAACAGGCGTATGATAAAGGGTTTATTAACCTTAATAAGGCATTGTTCTCACTTTAGATCTGGTAGCTGCGTAACACATAGTTAACGATTAATAAGTGCATAATAAAGAACAAAAAACAAAGCAACAAAAAACCCTGCTTAAGGTTTAACAGTGTATGAACTGTTAACAAGTTTCTTATAAGTGCTTATAAATGTCTTAAAAATGTCTTATAATCTACCAATACCTGCATGTATGGTGCTAATACTACCACTTCTATAGTCTTTGTGAACACATAATGTGTTTTGTGGCTGTCTTTACGGTATTAATTCTCATTTTTGGGGTTCAAAACATCTGGCCTACAGACTGTAGTTGAAAATTAGCCAGCTGGCTAACACTGGCACATTTACAAAAAAGTTGATTAATGAGCGTTGTCCTTACAAATAAAATAGAAAAGCATCTTATAAGAACTTATAAGGGCCTTATTATCTATTAAGTAACATTTTTTACAACCTTAATATAATGAGTTACCCTTGCACAAACCCCAGGCAGATTAAGGATCAATGATTCAGGCAGACTGGACTAGCATATCCATATAAACAACCCCTCGGCCCTCTCTCTCTCTGCACTCTCTTCACTAACAGGGGGTGGAGAGGAGGGATGGCAGGTTAACAAGGGGTATTGCATCCCCCCTCAAATTGCCTACTGAGTGGATGAAAATATTTATATTTAGAATATTTTCAATGCCTTACCTTTGAGAAATCGCCATTTACATAGTTACATAAATAAACTTTTTAAACCATGACTAAAATCTGACCATGTCTACAGCAGTACATTGCTCAGCTTCCCACACCAGTACCCCTGCTGCTTCTCCAAACCAGAGTTGTGCCAACTGCCATCTATTGCAGGTAATACACTGACTATGGATAAGTACTTCATACAACCCTGCTCCAAAATTTCCGAACTATACCTTTAACTGACAGACGACTGAGCTTTTCCATGACGTAACTCTGGGATAAGGAGCTGTGGTGGAAGCTTGAAGGCATCGGCGGGTCTGAGCCTGAGAGGGAAGAACAGGAGCAGCTGTTGGTGCGTCTGCAGTTGCCTCCTCACTTCTGCACGTCCAGGTACTCACTGCCCTTTACTCCAGGGGGCAAACACAGACATTAAAACACAAGCAAAGATGGGGGCAAGGGAGAGAGGTGAACATGTTAATGGTGTAATCAGAACAGCAGAAAAACAGCATCATCTTTCAATTAACCAGTAGGTAGCTACCTGGTCATTGGGAGGTTGCTTTTCTCCGTTGACCCCGAGGAGCACGGCTTCCTCTGTGTTGTCGCTCTTCATCTCCACCACGATGTTATCTTTGTTGGATTTCTCTTTGGTGCTGCAAGACCAAAGAACACCTTAACGTCTTGAACATACTGTACATATTACAAAAGACTGTTGTTCTATTCAACTGTAATGCTTGAGGATTCATTGTTTTAATTGACTCTTTAGTCACTTTTGGGTCAGTGGAAACAAGCTGCAGACACAAAACTGACACATGTATTATCCTTTAAGCTGATATGGTGAATGTGTTAGCAAACAGTTGAATATTTACATTATCAGTCATTTGGAGTTGTGTTATATCCACCAAATGTAAGTCCAATATTGACCCTCTTTTAACCTCCACCAGCTCCTGGCTCTTTAACTGCTATATGCTCACCTGTACTCACCAAATAGTCGCTAACTTTGTCTGCCATTTGGTTCTGAGGAGGTTTTAAACAACGAGCTAAAAGACACTATTAGGCTCCATAGAGCTGAAGGAACTGCAGAGTTGGTGATAATTACCTGTGGGTTCATCACTATGAGCAACCAGTATGTCTACAGTATTTGCTTGTAATTATATTAAATAGACTTTTTTTAATGGTTTATCCCAATATTTGTATTTTTCATTTCTAGCAAATTTAAGCAGACAGAACGTGAATGTTGGCAATGTCAGCCAACATCTCAGTTGACACTTCATCAGGATCAGAAATACTTGACATTGATCCCTGGGGGTGAATTGGCCTAAGTTACAGTTGCTCCCCATCCACAAGTAGAAGAGAAATTATAGAAAAAATTCAAATAATGTATGTATGAATGTCTTTTGCAGTAACACTTTGTAATAAGGGTACAAATTATATACTTAAGTAATGCTTCACTAATGCATGAATCATGATGATTTAATGCATGAATTCATGCATGATATATATAGCATGAATTCCTGCCGCTCAAACTTAAATAATGATCAACTCACTGTGACTTTATGTGATTAGTTCACACTTAACAGATCATCAGTTAAGGAATGTTAATTCACAGTTATTTCATACATTAACTGATATGTGATCAGCTGGATTCCAGTAACATAAAAGTTTATTTCAGATCAAACTATTTGCTCAGCCTCTCTGACAGCAGAACAGTACCTGTTCTCATAGAAATATGAAGCTTTGTTTTGGTCTGGTTAAATGTGGTCATCAAATGCACACATTTATATAATAAACATAAACACATTTACATAAATAAAATTTTATGTCAGATAAGTCCCGCTAATTTGATTCATATCAATTAATGTATGAAATAAGTGTGCATTAACATTCCTTCATAGATGTTCTGCTCAGTGCAAATGAATCACATTAAGTGATAGTGACTTGATAATTTTTGAGGAACAAGACTTCCTTTCACAGCCTGCATGAATTCATGCATTAAATCATTATGAGTCATCAATTTGTGTAGCATTACTTAAACGCACAATATGTATAATTCTGCCGTTTGGGCTCACTCTCACACTAAAAAAATAACAAAAGACATGCTTTGGTGACATCCGAAGTCAGAGTGGGATCATGGGAGTGTATATAAATTATTCAGCGTTTATTCATGTTACATTTAGTCACGTTTGCTGGCTACCTTCATCATGCTCTGATGTATCCATGTTTTCCTGGAAGTTAAAACAACTAGCAGCTAGAAGGAAATGCATCGTTATCTTAAATAAATGACATATTTCTTTGGGTTTGACCAATGTTGGAAACATTTGGAACAGTCTAAGAAAAACCCCAGTCCCAAAAAGTTTGGATGTTGCGTAAAATGTAAATAAAAATGGAACACAATAATTTGCTAAAACATTTCAAACTATAGTCAATTGAATACACTACAAAGACATGACATTTAATGTTTTAACTCATTAACTTTATTGTTTGTTTGTTTTTTTTTTTAATATGTGCTCATTCTGTATTTGTTGCCTGGAACTGGAACTGAGGACACTAACTGTTGAAGTTTTGAAAGTGAAACTGTTTCTCATTCTTGTGCTTCATAATACACCACACACTTTGAACAGGAGACAGCAGGCAGGTCAGTCTAGTACCTGAACTCTATGAAGCCACGCTGTTGTAACGTGTGCAGAAAGTGTCTTGGCATTGTGTTGCTGAAATAAGCAGGGACATCTCTGAAAAACACGTCATCCGGATAGCAGCATATGTTGCTCCAAAACCTGTATGTACCTTTCAGCATTAATGGGGCCTTCACAGATGTGACAGTTACCCGTGATGGCATGGGCACTAACACACCCCAACACCATCACAGATTCTGGCTTTTGAAGTTAGCGCTGGTAAAAATCTGGATGGTCCTTTTCCTGTCCAGTCCAGAGGTCACAGTGACGAGTCCACATTTCAGACATCATGGACAGATGGACAATACACTTTTCCACTTTGCTTCAGTCCATCTCAGATAGCTCGGAACCTCAGAGGAGTCTGAGAGAGTCAAGTTCTCTTTTCATGGTAGAATCATAACTTGCATTTGTGGATGCAGTGACAAAGGGAATTTAATGTTAGTTTTTGCCCTTACAGGCAGAGATTTCTTCAGATTCTCTGAATCTTTTAATGATATTATGGTCTGCAGATGGTGAAATCCCTAAATTTCTTGCAGTTTTATGAAGAGAAACATTGTTCTCAAAACTGTTGGACTATCTGCCTACACAGTTTTTCACAAAGTGGTGAACCTCACCCCATCCATGCCTGTGAGCCACTGAGCCCTTTGAGGATGCCCCTTTCATTGCCAGTCATCACCTGTGGAATAATCCAAACAGGTGTTTTCGGAGGATTTCACAACTTTTCCAGTCTTTTGTTGCCTCTGCCCCAGCTTTTTTGAAACGTGTTGCAGGCAACAAATTCAACATGAGGGTATATTTAAAAATCAGTTTGAGCATTAATTATCTTGTCTTTGTACTGTATTTATTTAATATTATTATTATATAACATACTGTATGTCTAGTGCTTTTATAAATTTTAATGCAGACATGGTACATACAGCTTTAAGTAATGCATGACATACTGTTAATTCCTGAAGTACTACATGAATGAATACATGCATTTTCATACATGCATGAACATCAAGTCGTTGCACTTACAGGTCTTGCTTGCCAGATCTGCCACAGATTTTGCCCTTTTTGTAGAGGAAGTAGAGCACGCTCCCCAAGACGGCCAGCAGCAGGATGCAGATGATGATGACTGCGATGATAACACCGCTGCTCTCTGGTGGAGAAGAAGCAGAAGAGCAACCACAGGGTTAGTCACTTTAACTGGATTATGAATGAGATGACAGCATGAGGCATGAAGAGCTGGAGACAGGATCACGCCAAGGAGGCAGGCTGTGCAGCATTCCACAGTGTGTAGGTACAGGTGATAGCATTTTACAGTGCAGTTACAGAGAGAGTGCAGCTCGAGCATCAATCAGGTGACCTAAACCTTGCAACCTAAAGAAAGAAGTCATTCAGGAGTGTGGGAGGAGAAGTGTGGCTCATGGCAACGTGCACAGGAGGAGGTGAAGATGAACAACTCATTGATGGTTTGATGTTTTGTTCATCAGGAGAGAGGAGGGGGCTGATGAATGCTGGGAAGCTGAGAGAAGGAGGTGCTGTGGTAGAGAGGTGGGTGGAAGCATTTTGTCTTGAAGGTGGAGCAGTGAGGCAGTCTTCAGCAGCGAAAAATACAAACCTTTCTTGATTTTCTTTGGTGGCATAGCTGTTTGGAGTTTGAGAAAAAAACACATGAGCACAATTATCAGCGGGTGGCAGCTGGATGTATTAAATAACTCATATCAGCAGGCCTCACACACACACACTCACATGCACACTGAATTGAATACGGCAAATGTTTAATTTGAGAGGATCTTATCTGCGATTTGAAGCTAAACATTTAGCCTGATAGGCCAACTGTGGTCAGTAGCACAACAGTCATCTCCCAGAGCAGCCCTGTTTAATCTCATTTAATGAGCACATTTCCAGAAACGACGACACAGAACAGTTTTCCTCTGAGGGGCTGAAAATTTCCTGGCATGACGTACAAGAGCGATGGGAGGCAGAAAGAAGGAGAAAACACAAGGCATCGCCCGTAATGGGAGTCAGGAGACTCGCTCTGAGTGCATTTAAAGCATCAGCTGCTTTCTGGAGTCACACTGATGCACGTGTGTGTGTGTGGTTGTGTACTGTGTGTGTATCTGCACACCATAATGCTAACAGGAATGCCTCATTACACTGCTGTATGCAGAGGGTAAACCATGTAAATCAATTTTATCTGATTTCATTGATTAGTTTTCTGGGATGGAAACCTCCTCTCATGCTGCAATGTTTTCACCAGTGATGGAAAGTAACTAAGTACATTTATTCAAGTACTGTACTTAAAGGGATCATTCGAATTATTTGAAGTGAGGTTGTTAGAGGTTCTTATCCATAGTCAGGGTATTGTATACAATAGATGGCAGTCAGAACACCGAACAACAACATTTTCACCTACAGAGTTTGGTTGGTTTGTAGAGAGCTATACTGACTCAGAGAACAGCATCATCCCGTCAGAACAGGCTGCTTGATGGTGGTTGAAAAGAAAGAAAGCGGTACTCCCCTTTGCTTCTCCAAACTGCAGGCATGCCAACTGGCCTCTGCTGTAGCTAATATACCCCTACTCCACTACATTTCAGGGAGGAATATTTGACTATTTAGTTGACTATATTTATTTGACAGTTACAGTTACTTAAAATTTTACATACATTTTACATAAATAAATTATAATCATAATAATAATCATCAGTATCAGTACCGGGCTTAACTACCAGGCTGGCTACATGGAGCAGTTAGAATTAGCTCCATCTCAAGCAGCTACAACAGTAACTACAGTACTTACAGTGAACACTGATGCAGTGTTCATGTCATATAATAGAATATATCAGTCTTAGGGATGAAACAACCACTTTTTCTTTAACATTTTATGCTTAATACTCCTTTACTTTTTACAGGATTTCTCATGCAGGACTTTGCTTTGGAGTTTTTTTTACATTGCTGTAATGGTACTTTTGCTAATGAATATTTCTAACACTGGTTTTCACATAATTTGTAGAGGTCATATTAAAAGACCACATAATAACTTAACAAGCAGAGAACAAGTGCAGTGCCAACAAATTACTCAATAAAACACCTTGCAGCAATAACAGACCTCAGTAATATTTGAAACAAAATACCTTGTACAAACCACAGATTTCAATCAGAGCGATCACTAACCAACACATCTGTAATGATCTTTCAGTCATGCCAGTGTGGTAATTACTGCAGCCTTCAGGAGCTTTCTAGTTTCTCGCTCTCATTCTTTCTGACTGACTCACAGAAAAACAACACAACGAGCCCGTGAATGAAACCAACTAACACTAAGCATGCAGACAATAACCTTTACTGACAACTGCGGGATCACTATCAAGGCAAGTTTCATGGGATTTCCTTTGATGTAGTCATTTTCTAAACATTTTGTGTTAGCACTTTCTAACAACCTGTATTAATAAATGGTAAATTGATTGTTAATTAAACTTAAGTTAATACTTATTTTAATGTTAACAAACAAGTAATGTTTATATATGCTTTACAAACTATCTATTAAGCAAGTGTAACATTTTATAAACATCAGCAGCAACTTTATAATGGCCATCTTCAGCTATGACACTGTAGGTACCCCTCTAGCATCAGTTTTGCACGTGCAGGGTTCTGCAGTAAAGTTAGAAATAATAAATATGCATCATCCAGGTAGACTGAAACACAGGCACAGAAATTACTTGGGTAGGTTTAAGAAAAAATCATACTCTGGGTTAAAATATGTACGGTACTTTTGTAAGTTCATGTATGTAATGCAACGTAAAGTCCATAAGGTATTAAAATCATTAGCTGCAACTTTATAAAAGCCGTCAATACAATATTTATTGACAAACTACATGTTAATCATTAACAAAGTGTTACAAATCTGGTCTGTCTCTCCATGTAATGATTTCTTAAAGGTATGTAAACCATTTGGTAATCATTGACAAATATTTAATACAGTACATAAAATGTTATGTGTGCAAATATAACAAACTGCAAGTTTACTCATCTAATAACATTTTAATTGTAATCATCTCTTATCAGCTATGATACAGTTTTTTAAAATTACTTTATTGCAGATTTTGCTATTACAAGTTATCAAACTCATCACTTACTTCATTCATCCTAGCCATGATACAATTATTATTACAATTATAATGTTTTATATTATACAAACTAATGATTAAATAACATGAATTATAGCATTATTAATAATTAGTGAAGATAATTATAATTTCATTGTTAATAGTGAAATAACTACAGAGATGGAAAGTAACTCAGTATTGTACTTGAGTATTTCTTTTTCTGACAACTTTTTGCTTTTCCGCTCAACTTTTTAACACAAATATTTGTGCTTTCTACTCCTACTTCATTGTGCGCCGCATCCCCAACATAAAGACCTATTTTAACCTAAATGGATGGGACAACAACACAGAAAAAAGATGATTCCTTGGTGTATCCCTTGGTGCGTATCATGCACAACAGCCGCAACAAGACAAAAAAATCAATGTGAAAGACGTAACAGAACGAATCAGACAAGCAGACAAGGGAGGGAGACTCGACAGTGGAGAAAAGGTAAGGTTCAATTAGCTCTGGGCAGAAACAGGTGGTAGAAATGTCCTTCAGAACGCTAACTTTTGATTTTATACTTGAGTACATTTCAGAGCCTGTACTTGTTCACTTTTACTTGAGAAAAAAAACCTGAATTGGCACCTTTACTAGAGTTGTTTTTTACACAAGTATCTGTACTTCTACTTGAGTAAAGAATGTGTGAACTTATGCTACCTCTGACTATGACCTCTTACCTGTGGCGGAGGAAATGGTTGTGGTGGCTGATGTGGTGTGTACAGCTGAAAGCATTTAGACACAGAGTGAAAATAAGTGACACAGCTATACACTCTATACACATATAGACATGCATACATGTAAACACAAAGAACAGAGACAGGAAAGGCACACAGCAGGAGGAACTCACGGGCTTTGATGTTGAAGGTCACCGCATCAGCACCGTATTCGTTGGAGACATTGCAGAAAGCAGTGATGTCAGAGGTGACCTTGAAACTGACCCTACTCTCAACACCCTCCTTGGTCTCTTTTTGGGATGCTGTGTCGAGGACCTGGCACAAAAGCACACAGTTAATCAGAAAAGTAAGTTCGCTGACAGAAACAGTTTCACTCACTTCTGCAGGGATCAGATTTGAAGAGTTGAATGCAGCTTTGGCCCTGTTTACACCTGGCATTAAGCACAGGTGTTAATATATCCTAGACGGATTGAGGATGCATTGAGATCTGATCACTCAAACCACATTCAGAGATGGTCTTGGCTCCACATTGCCACACTCTTTTAGCCGTGTGTATGTGAATGTGTCCCTAACCCATGACACATTTGCAACAACAGCAACAGACAAAATGGATTCTCAGGGATGGAGAACACACGAAACACGCTGTCCGACTTTCATTTAGGCCAAACACCTCAAACTGTCAATCTCCCCTTCTTTCCGGCCTGCAACATGATGTCAAAAAAATATAATATAATCCGGCTTGCAAGCTTATTTTATAATAGTTGTTTCATATCAATTTAAAGCACCCTTTAAATGAATACAACTGTAATAAAATCACACTTCTATCTTTTTGACATGTATTGTATGTATGTAATTCTGAGGGACTGCATGTTGCAATTTGATGATATTCTATGTCCAGAAAAGATTGGCTTGTTCAGCAATATTTCTCTATCAGCAAACACTGTAGTAGAGTGGATTAACAAATGATCAAGTGACATTTATGCATCTGCTGCATTTGACACAAGCACAGACAAAACCTACAATGCTGAGCTAGCCATTTTCATCAGGGGGTGTTAATGACCAATTCAAAGTGACGGAAGAGCTGCTGAGTTTGTGTCCAATAACACAAACTCAAACTGTTGTTTGCATTTTTTTGTTTAGTATGACGAAAATATGTTATTATTGGAAACAAAACAGTAAATTTTTTCAGTCTTTTAACCAACCAAAACACGCTTGTTGGACATCATTTACTGATTGGATGCTGTAGCTGATCAAACTGACGGGAGAATATGAATGGAGTTTACCTGAGTGAAGACAAATAACAGATTGAACTAAAGTGTATCGCTCCCAAGTTGCATATTTTGTTTGTTTCCTGATTCAACATCCAGTTAAAACTCTTGGTTACTTGCAGGTCTGTGATGCTTAGATTTCAGTTATTCTGCAGATCAGTTCATAAAAATTAACTTTGTGGAGGAGCTGCGTGCAGGGAAATGTCTGTGGCAACCTCTCTCATCATTAAAGTGAATCATTAAACAAAACACTCAGACTTAAATGCAACACACAGTAAAGAAATCACCTGGAGACTCTGTTCTGAAATCTGAGAAAGTAACAGTTCAGGCGGGTGGGTGATTAATGCACACGAGGATTCATATGAAGTCAGAGCTGATCGGCTCATCACAAAAAAAACCAGCCTTCTTCATTTATTAGAAATAAATTTTATTGTCTTGATTTCCCTGTTATTATTTTATTATGATTATAATTAAAGTCAGAGAGAGGAGGAGAGTCTGTCAGTGAGAAACGCTTTTTACATCGTTTATTGTCACTTCATTCAGTCACATGAAAGACTGATTGGGTTTGGTACAAGTTACATCATTTTAATTTTCCCTGAAACATTAAGCTTGATAAATAATTTCTAATATTCAAAAGACACTGTGATCATATTCAGAGTTATTCAATAATGAATTCATGATCGATAACAATTTCAATCAATATCAATATCTCATGTTCTCTCCCCTTGCTTGGCTTCCTCTCCATGAATCATCGGTGGGAGGGACTAAGATGCGAGGAAAAGACGCAAATGAGGGATGCGTGGATGAAATTCACGAGAGTTGAAGTTCTTTGCAAACTTTTTTTCAATTTCTGACAGACTAGGCACGAGAAGCTGCCTCCTGCTGGTTCAAAACAACCAACCATGACAACCATTGATCTTTGCAAACAGAAAAGTTGTACGTGTTTAACTGTACACAGAACAGGGAGGAGAATTAGTCACTCAAGGCACATGTGAGGATGCGCTGTAATGCCAGGTGTAAATTAACGTACTCTGAGCTGTCCACTTGGAATCGAATCACCCAAGAAAAATGTCAGTACCAGGTATAAACAGGGCTGTTGAAACATCCTGTTACAGACTGAGGAAGGTACAGGAACACAGTAAGAAAATCCACTTGAGTTCTTGTGATTTTGTACCTTTCCATCAGAGGTGGTCCAGGTAACACTTGGAGCAGGGAAACCTCTGGCATAGCAGCTCAGGTCAACTGTGTTCTCAGAGTTCACCTTCATGTCTGTGTATTTTTGCCCCTTGATCTCTGGTGGGCCTGCAGAGAGACAAGCAAAAAATTATAATAATAACCTTGAAAAGTTCTTTCATAACCGTTACAACTATAAGCACTAACGGTGAGCACCAACTGGGTTTTCAAATTTGATTTCCAGTTGAAAACTGAGTGATATTTGGTCTCAATGTCTAAGACCTCTTTTTGCCTTATTTTCAAACAGCTAAAATGTGCTTACAACATCATTGTGTCACAAAAGACAAATTTGGTTTAATCAATTTGATAATTTGTTCAGTTTTAGGTTGAAAGAGAGACAATATTGATAAGTGTGAGTGCATTTTTCCAAATTCATATTTCACTGGTCAGTGAGAGACTTATTTTTAAAGCATATAATGTTTGATGTATAATGTCAAATACAAACAATATAGGCTGTGTGCTGTCAACAAGACACTTTCAGAATGTTGTAATGGGAGAAGTTCTGTACATTAACAAAAAAACAAAACAAAACTGTAGCCTAACATGTTTTGACTACTCCGAAGATATACGCACCAGGACTTCTGGTACTGGGAGAAGTTAAACTTTGCTTATACTATACTATAATCTTCAGGCCTTTCTTCCACAGGTGCCAAAAGGCCTTCTTGCAAGTAGGCTTTGGGAAGTTAGGTAATGTAGTATTAAGAGCCACAAAGTCAAGTTTTAAAAGCAGGATGACATGATGGATGAATGAGTTAAACACGAGTCCTGTGTCCAGGCAGATTTTTTTTTTCCTTCTTTCAACTGAGAAATTTGCATGTGATTTATTAGTAAGGGTCCAAGTGACACCAGGGTATTATTTGCACATTTTCAAGGACAAGAAATGTCACAATTGCAAATACCGGTGAAATATGGTCTAAATGTAGACGTCTTATCAATGGAAAAATGGTTACTGGGCACCTGTAAAACTACCCACGCTAAAAACTATATTAGATTATACATTATATAAAGATATTTGTTAGAATAATAAGAAAGGAATAATAAATTTATTATTGATCAGAAAGCAATGTAATATTCCATATCTGGAATCAGTTTTACCCTTGACATTAACAAGAAGTGTCCCTTTGGTTTCCATTCCTTCAATCTCTGGAACAGACACCACACACATGTATGTCCCTGCTGTGTCAAACGTAGCATCCTTCACGATCAAACTGTGGCTCTCTGACACCTTCTTTCCGTCCTACACACACACAGCAGGACACAAAAATCACACACACACATAGATATGAAGTGGGGGTTACCACAGTATTCATTTTTAGTAGATCAGATGGCTGTTTAAACAAATTTTATGTCCTATTTTAACTTATTTAACTGAGCTTCCCCCTATGTTTCCTTCAAATAACAATGAGAAAATAATATTCACTTCTCTTTTCTCTAAATCCATGTTAATTAATTTGGGTGTTGGCATATTTTTGAAACAAAAAGTTTTTGCAGTTTGTGTAAATGTACTCTGCGTGTATGTGACCTTAAACCAGGCTGTGTGTGTCTGCAGAGAAGACAGGGCGTTGCAGGTGGCCTTCAGCTCCTTTCCTTGACCCACCACCACAGTGTCCTTGGGGGTCACCACAGCAGCATCTAGATCTAAACATGCAGCAGGGAGAGAATAATCAAACCAGGTGCATACAGTCGTACTGCTGGTAAAATACATTTATTGTCACAAATCATATCCTCATGGTTTCCTTACAGTTGACAAACACAGTGGTATTCCCAAAGACCATCTCGAAGGAGTCTGTGTCCGTCTCTGCACATTGGTAAACTCCACTGTTTAGACGGGTAACATTACTCAGGATCACCGTTTTTGTTATCCCAACTCATACCACTCTGCAAAAAGCCAAAATAGTCAACACATAAGCATTTAACCTTAGTGCTCAGAAAATAAATGAAATGTGAACGTAAACAACTCAGGCAAAGCAGGTCTAAACTATCCTGCTGTCTTTGGTGCATGAAGAACGAGCCCAAAAGGGTTGATTTTCTTACTTCGACATGCGTCATTGATACAAGTGAGGACTCAGTATTCCCATTGCCTTGACAGTGAAGCTCGATCGAGTCGCCTTCTTTGATTTTGCCCTTTGGTGACTCCACCCAAACACTCACAGCTGTGGAGGGGTCTGAAACACAGAGAAGTCAAAGTCAGACCACAAACCTGAACTTTCAGACCAAAGATGTGCAATGAGACTATTTAACTTGCCATACGCCGTTCTACAACGTTCTAAAAATCCACCACTTTACACTAATGCAACTATACGAGACAGTGTATCATCTTCATCACATCGACAGTCTACATTTTAATTCTAACTGTTCAACTGGTCAGGCTTTTTTTGTAGCTGGAAATTATTTGTAGCGTCTGAAAATATAAATGAGCACAGTGATAGTGAGTTACTTGCTACAGTTGCATTTCTAGTAGAGCTGCACAATTAATCACAATATTATGAAAATCACAATATGGCCAAGTACAATATCCAAATTGCAGAACCCTGCAATTATTTGATAAAGGTAAAATGACAAACAGCATTATAATAAAGTACTGCTATGCTGCAGAGATGCCTGACCTACAAACTTGGTCTCCAGATGTAAGAAAAACATGTTTGTTTGGTACAGATGCCAACAAATGTCACATAAACACGATTTTAAACGTTTTTTTCAGTGAAAATAAAAACTGATCCAAAAATGATCATTCCTACTGAATCGTACGGCAATCACAACATCTGTCAAAATAATAATTTTACCATATCATGATATTATAATTATGATTAAATGACAAAATCATAAAAGGTGTGTATGGAGTGAATGTGGCTGAGTGGAGGGACAGACAGATACAGACACGGTCTTGTTTAGAAGGGAATCCCAGACCTGTGCGATCAGCTGTGTGCAATTAGGCAAGGGAGTGCTGGTAGGATGAAAGCCAGTGAATCAGAGAAATAAAATGGTATTTTCTGATTGTTTCACAGCACAAATAAACACCCTCAGATGACTGCACAAAGCCTGATTCTGATTACTGGCAGTTTTCTGACTTTTCAATGAGCTGATCGGCTGTTGAAACAGGAGACGATCTAAAACAAGCTGCTGGCGATGCCATCAGCCAGCTCAGGTTGAACTGAGATGGGCCATTTCAAACTGCTACGTTTCCCTGCATCGCTCTAAAATTTTGTCTCATTGTGAATCTTTGGTCTGAACTGGGCTTCAGTTGTATAAGGTTTAAGTGATGGCCACAACCATAAATCTCCTCATCTGACTTTGCTGGCAGGTACAAAGAGGCAAATCTAAGTCTGTCAGGGCACACACAGACCAAGGCCAACATCATTTTCAGTCTATATAGAAGTTACTGTAGCAGGTAACAGATCATTTTGTCACAGCGGAAATGTGCAGGGAAAAAACTTAGTGCATAGTGCGCCATAATACTAAATCATGTGTTGAAACTCACAGAGCACTGTGATATTGATACGGTTGGTCTCAGTCATCAAGGTTTGTCCAGGAACAACGTAGTTGATCTCACAGTAGAACTCATCATCTTTGTTCGCTTTCACCACCTTCATGCTCAATTCACTTGTAACCGAGAACAGATCACTGGATTCGGACGTGATGCTGTGTGTTATTACCACTGAAAGACACAAACACACAAGATGCAGAGGGAGGGAAATAGAGAAAAAGACATTAAACCACATTAAGCACAAACTAAAACAATGAAAAAGTGCTTTGCAGCTGTTAATCTGTCTCACCATCCTGAGAAGAGCGTAGTGGCGTGTTGTTTTTGTACCAAGTGATGCTTGGCCTGGGGTATCCATTTTTGACCTCGCATGTCCCAATCTGGAGGGGAGGGGAGGAGAGGAGAGGAGAGGAGAGGAGAGGAGAGGAGAGGAGAGGAGAGGAGAGGAGAGGAGAGGAGAGGAGAGGAGAGGAGAGGAGAGGAGAGGAGAGGAGAGGAGAAGAGAGAATTCAAATAATTAAACTGTAGCCTGATAGTCATTTCATTACTTTTATACACCAAAGCATCTTTACCTTGGATGGGCTGTCTTGGTCGATTGAGATCCCTGTTTTCACACCCTCAATTGTGGGAAATTCTGGTGCTTCTGCAAAGGAATTAAGATCTGAATCAAGAACTAGTTCTGGGAGCTGATAATATGCTGTTTAGAACAGTCTGAAACTGTTTCAACTTCAGAAGTTTGCATGTCTTTTTTTGCAGACACACTCATTAAACGTAGACAAGTTTCAAGTCTTGTTTTTAGCTGTGTCATTGAACACAGAGCAATGCAACTACATGGCAGGCTGTAAACTTTACAAACTGAGTCTCAAAATCACCACAAACCACAAAACTAACTGATGGAAGAGGAGAAGAGCGACAGCCACTTCACGAGAGTGCAGTGGCAGAGCACACAGGGCAGGTGATGCTTGCTTGTACTTGTTTTTGCCACAGACAGGCTCAGATTGTTATTATAAATGTCTGACAATACTATGGAAAGGATTGCAACAGTAACAGCCCTTTCTTTAAAGATGAAGATACATTTTGTTCAACCAGAAACAGCTGTTTCATTGCTCTCACCAAACTAACCAGACACCCTTTGCAAAATTGTAATTTTAACATCATTGTCGCCAGCTTGACTTAATTGACTGATTCACTGTTTTTCAGGGGTTGCTCTGCATGAAGTGATGAAATTCTGGGGGTAAAAAGTTTTTTTTCCTTGCAAAAGCTGGAGAACAAATTAAAAAAAAATCTTAATATGATTAGGTACAAAGAGTGCAGTCCAGTTTAAAGTCTAAATGAAGTTTTGTGCCATCTCAGATTGAATCTTACCAAACACTTTCAGCTTTGTCCGTCCCTCTCCAGCTCCCTCTGTTAGACTTTTGATGAGACAAATAAATTCCAGTTCGTCTTTCAGCTGCACATCTTCGATAGTCAACACCACCTGTCCAGTGGCTCCGGTAACATTTACACTGATCCGGTCTGTGAACTGTGTGCCTCGGTCTGTGATCCTGTTGGTTGAGTCCTCGTAGTAGATTCTCTCCCTCTCACCCGACTTTGTCACCTAAAGGTTCATAAAGTTCAGACCCATGAAACATCATAGACACAGCTTACCTCTCTGTGTATGTGTGAATCAGGCCTGATAGATGATACTCACATAGAACCAGTGTATGAACAAGCCGCCCATGCCTTCAGGTGATGTATACAAGCAGGTGATGTAAGCTGTATCTCCTCTGAGCACCTCCACTCTGTCCTCCATGGTCACGTCCACATCAGCCCACGCTGTAAAAGAGAAACAGAATAGGTTTGTTGTTATTGAATATGCGGTCTCGTATATTATTCTAAAGAGTTCTCAATCAATCTATTTTAAACTGCCATCACATTTGTTCCTTTTTGCAGTCAAAAATCATGTCAAAGTGAGTTTTAAATAATTCTTAATATTTTTCATCAAGGATCTTTGATTAAAGATCTTTGCTGATGTAACAAAAATGCTCTGCTTTAGCCTTGAAGCCTCGGAGTGGGCACGCTGGTGTTCATCAGTACACTGATATAGATATATGACAGTCTAAAACAAGCGACATATGAAAATAATATATCAGATGATATTAATTAGTTAACACTGACAAACAACAAAAACAAATCGTTTTGATAAGGATTCCTTAAAGTAGTGGTGGACAAACTATGTAACTGTCTAAATAACCTCAAAGTTTTCTGTACTGAAATTTGTATTTATCCATCAAAGTGCATACCAATACTATGCCCAATGTGAAAGAAAAGTAAGTAAGATATATGTAATGAGAAAATTTCAATATAATGACTTTGTATCTCAAAAAATTGAGTTAGTAAGAAAATAATGAGTAAGAATCTCAAAATAATGAGTTAGTGACTCAATTAATGAGAAATGTAGTATCTGAGACATTATTTTGAAATATTAAGTCATTATTTTTAGAAAGTTTCTCATTACAACGAACAGAATCTTCTTTTTCACCACTAGACCAATCTATGTGGAAAAAAATCAAACCAAAAAGCAGATCAAAAACAGCCCCAAACCAGCCAACGCCAATAAAATGGTGCCAGCAGGTGGAGAGGATAGGTACATCATATTTGTGTGTGTTAAGCCTGCATGTGACGTGTGCCAGGTTTGTGTGTATACATGCCTATGAGGAGTCAGTTTGGTAGGGTTAGGGTATGAATGAATAATTTAAAAAATATGGATGTGTATTAATAGATATTATTAATGTAATGTGCATGCAAAATAGGTCCACCCAACTAGCGGACAAAAAAATTCATCCCACGGTATTTCCTATAAATGAAATGTCTCATGTGTAAGAGGAAGAAAGTCCTCTGTCTTCTTTCAAAGCCTAACTTTAACTTCAGGCACACTCACCGGCTTTTACCTGAGCTGTCTACCAAATGTGTGGAGTAGCCAAAATATGGAAATTTGGTCACACGATAACTGCTATCATGGTGAAGAGTCACTTCATGACAAATGAACACTCTCCATGACAACTATGCAAACTCAAATTGCCGAGGAAGGACTGTAAAATGTGGATGAAAGCCCAACAAAAACCTGGTGAGTGGATCTCAATTTTTTTTGGGTCAAATTACTGTTTCAAAGCTCAAAAATTAACTTATGAAATAATATACAATGTAAAATAAGTTCAAATTTCCTGGTGTATGTTTATGGAATATGAGACTAAATGCTGCACTGTGTGCTTTATTGTGCATTGTGTATTGTGTTTCTTGAGGTTAAAAAGAATGAGCAAAAGGAAAAGGTCAATGCAGGACACAGATGAACCACATTTACATTCCTCTGAGCAGCACTTGACATAAATTCAGATATCTCCCACCACTGCTTCTTTCTTTATCATAAGAAAAGCTACATTCACCAACACAATGAACAGACAGTCGGGAAAGGCTAAATCAAACCTGGCAGCCTCGTTACCTCCAGGCTACAGCTCTTGTTGGCATCTCATACATCTACTGAAACACTGGGATGTGAAATGTAATTGGGGGTCCCTCCTATAGACTAGTAGGATGCACCACAGTGAGAGACCCTGGAAGGGGAAAACCACTCGTTCCTCAGAGACACATCATGAAGGAACAGTGGCGCTACTATGCTGCCTGTAAATTGAGCCTTTCTTCCTGTGAGAGGGTGACATGGTGGAATGCAGCACATTAATGTGGACATGGGTGGGCTTCTCATTCCTGTCATAGCATCTCTCTCTTCCCTTTGACCCACCATGACTTTCTTCTCTCTTCTTTGCCTCCATGCCTCCTTTGAGTTTATGTCAACAGGGTGTGGGTGCAGAAGTGGTGTGTTTCTTCAGCATGATTCAGGCTCTTGTAAGGATGCTAGTAATCAATCACAGCTATTAAACTCAGGTTTCTACTGTATCACCAACCCATCAATTTCGGGTTTAGTTCTACGGCACTTTATTGGCATTATGTTTTGATGTTTATACTCTATAGACCAGAGATTTGAGGGAAGGCCCACAGTCTCAGACTTTAAAAAGCCTGGTATGGGCAAATATTAGCTTACTGCAGATATATGACGGTGGCTAATGTTAACAAACTTGGAACATTGTAGTACAGACAGAACCTGACACTCCAGATTGTTTGCTACACAGAGAACAATCTGGGAAGTTGCCCTTAGAAACTGTTTGGAAAAGGGCAGACACTTTGAAAAAAACACTAAGCAGGTGACTGGATGAACAATCTGTCTATCAAATCTAACATGGTCTAACTTCAATCAGTCAGATCAAACTGTGCTCGAGTCTCCTCTCCATGCTGCATGAAGAGATTCGACTCATCAGAGAACTAGCAACTCTCAGTATTTTAGACAGAATTTCTACGACAGTATACAGCACTTCATCCAGGTAAAATGATCAGATGCATAAAATGATCAGATGCATAGTCTTGCACTTAAGTGAATTACCGTAACACCAGAGCTGCTTGCTGATGAGTTTATAACCCAGACTTCTCTCCTGGCATTTCATTCCATCATCATCTGCATGGATAACAAACATTTACTGCTCATTTCCCCTCAAACAAACCTCTGACTGTTACTTGACCTGCATCAACAATAAACATGCCTCCCCTTTCCTTACCTCTCCCCCCTCTGTCTAAACTCCCTTCTTGATAGCACCCCCACTCTCTCCCACCTGCCTCTCCCTCTGCTGTGTTGCTGTTTACCACTGCCTAATGGAGCTGGACGGATGCTTTCCTGTTAAAGAAATCCAATTAGACTCTCCAACATAGACATTTCCTGGCCATTAGCGATGGAAGGACAACGCTGACTCACTTGCAGCATCCCATCCCCCACCTGAGGACGTACACGCAGTAAGAAGAGGAATGAAAATTCAGATTCTAGTTGGCATCAGACCAGATGTTTCAGAACTCTTTCTTCATTCTGTCTGACAGCTGGAGTCTGTTTGCTCATGGGGATCTCAATCAAGTCCTGTTAGTAATTTGACCTGTTTTCATCTCCACAGTGCATCAATCAGAGAGGCGGGCACTCCAAGGCCTCAGATCGATCTTCTCTGATATGAGAGAGCAGATATTGGAGTCCATGCAGATTGGATAATCGTCATAAATCAGTATGACAGAATAAAGCTGAGCATCCCCTCTGACAGCAGGGAAAGCTGGTCCTCCACAGTTTTATGAGCTCCCCTCAGCAAACGATATTCTTACCCCTGAGGAGTGTGTGTTAGGGTTGGGCTACTGGACGAATATACTGTCTATTGGCTATGGCCTGAATCCATCACCTGTTGCTTTCTTTGGCCAATTTTGAGGGCGATATTTGTCATTTTATTTTGCTAATGTGATGGTCTGCAGAGTGACAAACGCTGCTCTACACCACTCTCTCATCCAGCAGCACAGTACACACCCACTCAGCCCGACCATGAGTGTGTTGAGCTTGGTGAGAAGTGAGAGGAAAACAGCCTTCAGAGTCAGACTCTTTGGACTCTTTTCGCACGGTGAAATAAGGATTTAATTCGACCAAACCAGATCTGGCAGTTGTTGGGAGAGCGGACAGACTAGCAAAGATGGTTTTGCTGAGTTTTCTGAGGATTTAATGAGCCGATTAAGCTTGTCTTAGTTCGGTAAAAGAGAGAAACTTGAATTCAGGAGGTGAACGGTTGTATTGCTCTGTTTGAAAAGCAAAATAATTGTGAGAATATTTAATTTCTTGCAAGTTTATTTGTTTAGCAGACGTAATGAATGCACATAACATAGTGAATTCGCTGCTTGCGCACACCTCCTACCTGAGACTCGAGAGGACAGGAGGTGGTGGGAGCGGGGACAACGATATCGCCTGTCGCTGATTGATGGGCTGGCAATGGTCATTTGGAAAATTGTTGCATATGGCCCAGCCCTAGTGTGTGTTTGACCCTAAGACAACAATCTCACATGCTGAGTGTGTGATTTCCACAAGAAAGGGGAATGTCCACTGTAGTTAATACCTGCTGCTGACCCTGACCAGAGGAATTCAGAACATAGACAAAGACTGGAGATAGTCTGGCATAGTCCTTGTTGTTCTTAGGCTTTGTTTTTTGTCTGAACTTAACAAAAAAGACAGATGTTAATAAGTGAGCTTCAGAGGTGCTGGTAGGTGAATTTTGTTGCCTTTAGGCAGGCTTGCTGATTCCCATGTATCCAATCTTTATGCTAAGCTAAGCTAGTTGCCTGCTCCCTGTAGTTTCATACTGTATTTACCTTACAAACATGAAAGTGGTGTTGATCTTCTCATCTGACTCTCGACAAGTTTAAATATTTCAGTCAGTAAAAACACTAAAGTTGTGGAAGCGGATACAGATTATACCATCTTCGTGATAGTCATACAATGTGAAAAATGTTTTCTTCAAAGCGACTTTAGAAAGTAATTGAATTAAAATGAAGACTCAACTTAACAAGAATGCATTCAGTTAACCAAAGGATTCCCGCACCACATAAAAAGGAAAACCCTCACAAGAACAGTACTGTTTCAGAGATACATGCGAGACATATCAGAGAAACACTGCAGTTAAAAGGGATATTTTGCTTTGATTTACAAAGCTAAGTCTGAGTCTGAGTCATGCTCGTACACACACACAAACAGATCTCAATTAGCATTGATAATTGAGCTTCAAAGAGCCCCAGTCGAGGCTGCAGGTGATCTCTCAACAAGAATAACCGTCTCGGTTCAGCTGTTCTCCCCCAAATCACAGCACATCCCACAGAGAATGTGGATTGTATTCAAAGGCACAGCAAAATTAGGTGCTCTTAAAGATAAGACAAAATAAGCCTCACAAAACACCCGTTACAAAGGAGAACAGAGGCAAAAAGGATAAGATAATCTCCAAGGGGAAGTCATATCAAAGACATTGTTATGTCTACAATGTAGCAAAAGCCTTTTGTCAGGATACACAATCAGTTTCTGTCTGTGGAGAGAGCCATGATAACAAAACTTCCTGCCAGGCTCTGTGCTTCTGTGGCTGCTTCTCCACACCTCTAAAATCTCTTCATTTAGACCTCTTACTGTGAGCACATGCTGAGAAAACCTCTTCCAGAGACGGAAAACTATTGTCAGGTGATCATCAGACAATCTTAAATCATAAATGTTTATTTTAAAAAGAAGCTTCAGACCTCCTGACAGGTATGAGATGTGACATGTGGTTGTTCAAAGGCTGGAATCTGGTCTGACTTTCTATCCATGAAGGTTTAGTTGACAGACGGCAGTCGACCTGCCCTCCCTCTGTCTGCTCTGGCTACTGGCCCAGACCACAGATGGTCATCAGTGAGGGAGAGAAGAGGACGTACACCTTCAGCACATTAACCGGCATTCAAGCCAGATTACCGCCCTGGACTCTTCTTGACATTAATCTAACTGGGTGGCAGAACAGTGACTCAGGTGCAGAACATGGTCCAACAATGATTCCCTTTTGTCTACTCTTTTTTTTTTTTTTTTTTTTCACTTTTGTTTACTTTCCTCTGTTTTTTTTATCTTTATATATTCCACATGCAGGTGTATTCATACTACAATTATCTGGAACCCCATAATTACGTGACTTTGAAAATCAATTGAATTAATTTAAACTTTAATTAAGATCTGTCTTATTAAAGTTACTATGTGGAATTTTATGAAAATCTTTGCACTTCCTTTGGCTTTTTCTTATTCCAGTTTGCTGCTGTTATTGACTGGAACGATTGGCAAAAGAAGCTAAAACTCATTACAAACAATAGTCTCTGATCACTGCACCTGCTTCAGAATTTGCTTCTCAGGAACACTACTGCTGTGTCAGCATCCTGTTGTTTGCGGGTGCTCAAAGTCCATATGTGCTGGCCAACACAATGATGTGACAAGACTTCACATGATTGACCAGCGTCATGTTGACGGATGAGGTAAGTTAAGTTAGCCTTGTGTTGCAGTGAGTGCCGCTTGTTTGTTGACATTAGCAGACTTCATTTCTAAGCTAACGTTAGCCAGTGTTGCACAGTGTTGGTGGGTTAGAGCACAACAAAAGAGAGAAAAACACATATACTAGCACATTTTGTATTTTGTTGTTGTAAGGGAGTTAGATATAAGGCAAAAAGTGACAGTCTTAAATAATTGTGATTCTGTGATTACTGTTTGTTTTGTCAGTTGTGTACTGGAAGGAAACAGAAGCACACTGTATAAGCTCTGGGGGAAAAAATGTGGTTTCGGTTAGACATTAATAAAGAAATCACATCCTGTTTTTCACTAAGCCTGAACATGACCATAAAACAATTTTATCATGCTTTATCTCATAAGAGTGGAGCAAAAACCTGAATATTTTGTTGATACATTCAGTATTGACATGTTGTCACAGGGCAAATAAATCAGTTAACAATATTTCCTCACTGTGTTACTATAAAGTGTACTCTAAATAATATCACGTTTCTTTCTAAACTTATTTGTTGTTCTACATTAGTTTGGAAACATATTTTTTTAAGAGACTGGGCTGCAACACGGAGGAGCGCTTAAAGCCAGACCAGCAGCCTCAGGAGAGTGTAATGTTCAGTTTACCACACAATATGAAACTGCTTGACACAATTAACAAGATACTGACTGGATGATGCAAGCGGAAAGTTAATTATCCCTTTAGGAGCATGAACATGCTCAGGAGCCTAAGAAACATTTTGCCTGCAAACTTGACATTTTGACCTGAGGGTGGGGCCAAAGGAAAGCTCATGTAGGGCATAAAATTATGTCATTTAGTCCTACTGAGGATCATAAATATACTGAATAAATATCATGACAATCTATTGGTTAAATTATTGAGTCTTTCTTGCGTAAAAGTGGAAAATGTGCACTGATGGTGGTGTTATTTTTGTTAACATAATTTTCATCAATGCTGATGAAAGTGGTTTGCTGGAGTGGTTTTAGTGGAAATGGCCTGTTGGTAGAAAAATTTCTACCAATGTTGTTTTTGAGCTATTCATAGAATAATACATTGTGCAGGGCAGGTCTATAATACATAATATACTAACATTTGACCTGATAAATATAGACCTAAACATAAATTAGCAATTTGCCCACATATGTATGAAACACATATGTAACAAAAAGAAAAATGTTTGAAGAAATGTAGTATACTTATGTTAAACAGGTAAAGTTAGGTGACTGGACAAATATATCATCTATTGATGACGGGATAAATCCACCGCTGGCTGTGGGTTTTTTTGGCCAATTTTGAGTGATATTTGTCATTTTATTTTGCCAGTGTGATGGTCTGCAAAGTGACATGCACTGCTCTGCAACATCTTCTCATCTAGCAGCACAGTACACATCCACTCAGCCGGACCATAAGTGCGCAGAGCTGGATGAGAGGAAAATAGCCCGCAGAGCCAGACTCTGCACTCTTTTCAAGTGGTGAGTTAAAGATTTAATTAGACCAAACCAGAGTTGGTGATTGTTGGAAGAGTGATGAGACTAACAAAAACAGATTTGGTGAATTTTACATTATTTCTCTGTTGTGTTTGAATTAAGTGTGTTTTTATGAGACACACAGACAGAAAATTAAGCTGGTCTTAGACCAGTAAAATGGAGAAATTTGAATTCAGAGGGTGCACGGTTGAATATCTCTGTTTACAACCCAAAACAGGTGTGAGAATATTTAATTTCTTGGCACTTTGCGAGTTTATTTTGTTTATGAAAACGTACGCAGCATATGTAACGTTGTGAATTTGTCACTTGCACGCATGTCCCAGCTGAGACGCGAGAGGACGGGAGGAGGCGGGAGGAATATATCGCCAGTTGCTGGTTGATGGGCTGACGATGGCTGGTTGGAAAATTTTAACATACTGCCCAACCCCAATAAGAGGTTAATAGATGTAACAGAAGTATTAAAGAAATGTTTAAATAGTGCAATACGATACATCTTAGTCGACAACGTCTGCAGTAGATTTAGTCGACTAAGATGAAATATTATATTCAGTCAAATAAAACTGGACTAAAACAATTTAGATCTATAATATGACTAAAATATGAATATTATTTTTAGTTATAAGATAACTGAATGGCAATTTTTAGTCTTCTTTAATCAGTCCTGCTGCACTATAGGAAAGGTCAGAGAAGTCAACAACAGCACCATGAATATCCTTAACAAATTTCAGGTCAAGCTGGCTACTACCTGTCAAGATATTTTTTATATGGAAAACAGACTGACATTGATTTCCTTAAGCCATGCTGCCTGTAGAGAAAAAAGAAAGCACTACTCAAATCTGGAAAAGAAAAAAGAATCAGATCAAAGCAGCAGCAGCAGCAGAAACTGACAGGATGATCGCTGAGGTCAAGGGAAAGCAGAACCCCACACAGACACACAGACACACACACACAATCTGAGATCTTTCAGCCTGTCTATCTGGAAGCTGTGAGGTGGGACGAGCCCATCAGATGTGCAACAGGATATGGTTCACACACACAACTGACCTGAACTTGAGACCGACTCGGCACTAAACACGTTATTACATGGTTTGCAAATATCTCAAAGCATCACCAGCACATGATACACATCCTACTCTGCTATGTTTCATTCACTAGTTTCCAACTACATATTTCAGCAATTCAACAACTGCCTCTCTGATCTCTCTAAAAGGAACTATGTAGTCCAGAATCCATTAATCTACAAGACAGAGCATGCAGTTTTGTTTGCATTACAGAGTCCTTATATAACCTGTTTCTTCTCTCACGAGGTTAGATTTTAAGGTACTGTATTAATATTTACATACCGAGGATTCCCCCTGCTCAGACTCTAATTCATGTTTAATTTACGCCTGACATGTCCTCCAATGAAAACGCAGAGCCTCCGCTGAACTAAGACATGAAAGGATGAGTATGAATACTATATTAAAAGAGAGGACACTCACGCCTGTTCATTCATGGCCTTTCCTCAAAGGAGGTGACTCTAACCCATTTACAGTTCAAACTATGTGACAAATTACTATTAATGGACAGAAAGTATTTTTGATTCATCAGACTAAGGATAAACAACCGACTGCCACATTGTGGTACAGGGAGATATTCACAGTCCTCCCTTATGAAGCGATCAGTCCTGTGTTGAAGGGTAATGAGAGGTCCCTTACTGAAATGAGGTCTCCTTTGCTTGACTACTCACCTGAGGAGTTGACTCGGTTAGTGCTCCCTGCAATGGCAACATCCCTCCAGAATGAACTCATAATTGTTTTTTTCTAGTATCTTGTTGCCCAAATAATGCTATGTTTTAGTGTTTTAACTTAACTTAACCTTGCTTCATGTATCACTATGTACTTTGTGAAATGTTAAAGTTAACATGATTATTACGTACGGCTACACAAATCAACTAGAAAAGTGCACTCAGTAGAGTGCAGCTCTCCACCAGGCAATGGGTGGTGAAGCACCTACTGCAATGCAACCACAGTTGCCAAATGCAACCACAGCAAATAAAGTGAATAAGATGTTTTTGTATAGTATAATCTCACTTTTCTTCAAGATGCATAGAATAGTGTAATGGGTTCACCTAACTGTATAACCTTAATAAGGAAACAACAAACAGGGCGATAAGTTCAAACTTCTCAACTTAAACACGTTATCTTTTTAGAACATTTTTTTAAAAAATTTACTTCAAACATTTTGTTATTTATTTATCATGTTAAATTTTTCAGATTTCTAACAAACCATATTTCATAAAAATCAGTTCAGAATTACGCTTGTTACAGTTGATTTTGTAGTGAAGTCTGTCATTCGTTTACCAGCAGACCTCAAACACTCCATAGTGACTGTGCAGATGCAGATGTATGAAGCTAACAAAACAGGGATTTATTCACCTTGTATTGTCCCTAACTTCAATGGAACATATCAAAACTTTTCTATGGATGTCATTTTTTGAGTCACAAGGAAGGCCAAATTATGGCCTGCAAAAGACTTATAGGTAACCCTTATTATAGCCTAGCAGTTGTCAATGACTTGCCGCCCCTTTTGGCCAGTCAAGAGGAGTGAGGAGTCAGCAGTCGGTATAAAACAGAGCAGTCAATAAAATATTTTTTTCAAGATTTTTCAAAAATTGTAATCCACAGCAACTACAAGAGGCCCTTGAGCCGTAAATATGCAAACAAAAATATCAGTCCAATGGGTCCAGCAGTATGTGAGATCAGCTGTGGACAGTAGCTCCAGCCCCCTTGGTCATGCACACACACAACATACTGCCAGGCAGAGATAATAAAGATGTGTCTGTATGCAGGACAATATGGAGGAAAACCTCTGTGTGCACAATCAAGGTGAGGGAGGGTGGAAGTCAGCCGGCAGATTTATTTTATTTTCTTCATTTCTATCTTTGTATATTGATATGACAGCAAAAAGTAGTAGTATTTGTTGAAAACAAAATTCTGTTTATAAAAAAAGGAGGACATATCAAGACAGAGACCTTTGTGTGTTTGTGTGTTCAGTCATGACGCTGGTTTTAATTGCTTGCCATCACCCACTAGCTTATCCTATCAGGTGATAGTACTTCTGTATGAACATAAAGGCAGAAAAAAACAACACGTGGAAGCATAAAACTAACAAGGGCTCTATTACATTTAATTATAATTACATGTTAAATTTACTGCCTATTGGCCTGTTTGTACTGAAACACAGCACGCATACCACAGTGTAAATATTACTTGGAAGCAAATATTTCCCCTCAAACATGGCAGTAAAATGAAGTGACAGCTCGGGGACGTTTCCAGCGCTGTCACATCTAAGAATAACAATGGCCTATCAAGCTTGTTTGCTTACATGATACAGCAGAATTACAGTGCACTGACCCGACTGGCACCAGAAATAGCAACAGCCCTACTTCAGGACTGGGTGAGACAGAGAGGGAGCATGGGAAAACAGTGCCTCAGTCAGGTCGCTCTTTGTACAGATGTAAATAGGTCTGAGACGAGTGAATAGTGTAGAGTTAACATGAGAAAACAGACAAAAGACAAGCGAGAGAGAGGACAGAAAATGAGACGATAGAGGTAAGGCAGGAGGAGAAATCAAGGTGGCAGACTGAGACGTGTGATGAAGTGGGTGTTTGGTTCTCTGCGAGCTGCTGCGGCCTCTGACATTTATCACACTAATCCCTCAATGGCACACTTGCAGTATCTTGCAGAGAGAAGGAAACGTTATCAATCTGAAGATAACAACTCTCAGTCAGTGTGGTGAGAAGAGGAATACAGAGAGGTTCAGAATGCCAACACACTATAGTACTCCCTGACTTTCCACTTTGATTTCTCCTGCCTTGCTGCAGGATATGAAGTTTATTCAAATCATGACACACAAAGGATCTTTTACTTTAAGGGTGGATTCACTTCTCCCAGCAGCTCAGAGGTTCATACTAAAGATATGTATAAGAAAGCTGGTGATAAGAGGCATTCTAACTGGCACTGTAGTGGAGTTACGGTCTTGCAAATTTTGAATTGTTATCTTTTAGACAGTCCCTAACCAGTTAGTGTTTTTTTTCCAGCAAAAAGGTTGCAAAAGGGTTCATGTTCCACAAACCAAAACCATGTGTGGTGTCTGCATTATTACGCTGGAGTTCAAATTTTTAACCTTTGATTATAAAAAGCTGTGTAGCTAAATTAACTGACCGTAACGTTCTCACGATACCAGTTTTAAACTTTGAGACAATAAAAAAAGAAAGAAAAAGCACTGAACCTCGTTTTGCCATGCTGCAAGCCAAATTTCAGCTAGGACAATGAAAGATGAAACTGACCTGAGGTCTTGAATGAGCACAGATCATGTTTTCTCACAGCTTTTTGTACTTTGGACACTATCAAATGAATAACTAACAGAGACCGTATTGTTTTAAAGATGTGAAATCAAAAAAAACCATACTAGTAGGCCTGATGATGTGCAAAAAGAAAAATCATATTGCAGTAATTTCGACAGACATGTCTGATTGCAATATGAGTTGTGATTTTAGTGTGAATGATATTTTTTGCATTTCATTTCCACTGAAAAAAATTGGATTTTTGCTTGGGTCTGTAACAAACAAGCATGCTCCCTTACGTCCGGAGAATATGATTTGAACTTATAGAGCAACTTCCGTATTCTGCGGGGTAAAATTACTGTTTTGCAGAAGGAGTCTGGTGGCTTTGTCAAGGGCCATATTTGGCTTACACTACAGCAGTTTCCTGTCAGAAAAGGCTGTCTGACATCAAGGTAAAGCAGTGAAAATATTCTAAATATAGTGTACACTTGTACTGACATAGATTTTTTGGGGTGGACCTTTTTTGGGTGGCTAAAACACGTTTCGTTACTGACTGTCCACAGCACTGCATTGCTTAGCTTCCTGCACCAGCACTCCTGCTGATTTGCCAACCTGAGGGCATACTGACCACCATCTACTATAGGTAGGCCCAGTACACTCACTTTGGATAAGTACCTCACACAACCTCACATCAAAATACCCAAACTATTCCTTTAAGTATGAGAAAGGTCAAGGTTTTCTTCTTCACACCAAGTTAATGGGGAAATTAGGGTTCAATTTAGCAATAGTGCATGCAGTGACTCCACTTAATAAAAATCTGGTCTTGAAGAGCAAACAAAGTAAATCCTCCGGGAACTCCTGAAAGACTGAAATCTTTGTAGACATATTTGAGAGATGGACACATGCAGCCAAACTCTTTTCCCCTTCAAAGATCCTTTACCAGAACAGTAGCCCCACTTAGTTTTGGGTCATCTCAGCTTTGCTTAATGGTGCAAAGGAATGCTGTGAGAAACTCTTGAAAACATATACACTAAAGGCCTTGTCACACGTTCATCAATCACATCAGTGCTGTGACGCACCACAGGGCATTTTAACACACATCACACAGGCTTCTTGGCTTTAAACAGGCATTTAGAATGAAAAGGACGCTCAGTGACTCATGAATCCCCCACACAGCTCCTGGCACACAGCAGACACATTTCTCCATAAACTCAACATGCAGCACAATTTATAATGCCATGAATAAGCCACTCAAATAAAGGAATGACTAACAAATATGCATGATTTGTATACCCATTATTTTTACAATACTCAGATTTTGTTACGCCAAAGTCCAACTAACCATCATGTAAGCTGTAATTCTGCACAGAATTCAACGTTCCTTTGATTCACAGTAAACGATGAGCTCATTAGGTATCTTTCCATAAAACCCCCTGACACCAGGCTCTTTCACCCGAGTGTGTTTTACTGTCTTTATAAATATATAAATATGCTTCTTTTTACCCTGTGTTTGCATTAGTTCAGTTAGCAAGCTTTTCATTTATTAATGAGACCTCTAGTGACCTTTAAGGTCTAGTACTTGCTTTGTTGCTGCACCCTTTGTCTGAAGAGCTTTATTCCAGCTATGTTAGCTGAACACAGTAACTCGCCTGAAGTAAAGAGGACTAACCAAACAGAAACAGCAGCTAGAAACTGGACTCCAAAGAAAGTACAGGGATTTCAGGTGTGAATGGATCAAGATAGGAAGAGTGCAGATTGGAAAACTAGATGTTGATATCAAATATTAAAGATTTATGTCCATGGTTAAAAAAAAAAAAATCTGAGCATTTTTTAAAGGGAATATTCAAACATCCAAATTTCTCAGATTCAGGTGCATTTGAAAATGTCACTTCAGTCTTGAGAAAAGAAGGTCCTATATGATCAAAACAATTTTGATGCTGATAATATGATAACAGTTTCTGGTTCCACTTTCTCAAATTTAAATGTGCTCTATGGAGTCCAAACTTGTCCACAGACAACCAGAATACCCTTTGGTGTTCTTGTCACATTAATTTTTATGAAAAAACATTGTATATTATCTATGACATTAGGTTCTTTGGGTATTAGCAGGTGTTGTTAAGGTAGCGATGAGACAATGACATATGATCCAGGAAGACCAGTTAGAGTTCAGATTAATGCGCTAAAGGCTCATCAGATGCAACAGATTGTAAGGTTGAAAGTTATCAGGGCAGCAGCTATTTTACCTTTTGTCATGATGATTGTGAGGCAAACAGTAGAAATATGGTGTTCAAGTTCCAAGTAATCTACCAGGAACTCGACCTTAGACTGAACAAACATAACAACCATTCTAACCTCATTTTGGGGCTCTGGGAAATTTTGAATTGGGCATTTCACCACTTTTTTTTTTAAGTTTTATTTTTGCTTTTACCAGATAGCTGATAGTATGTTGACAGACAGAGAGGATAGCAGTATGACATGCAACAAGGGTCCTCAGTTGGAACTGAACCAAGAATGTTGCAGTTATAATGTATGGATCTTAACCACTTCGGCCACCAGCATGCTTTCACTACTTTATGATATCTTGCAGACAATTAATCAAAACTGACAGTTCAATTGATAATAGAAATAATCTAACAGAGTTCTCGCCTGTATGGAGCCTGTTTGGGGTTCAGGTGATGTTTTAATTGCTGTGTGCAGAGACAATAGATGGACAGTGACAGCTGCAGCTACCAAACTGGACATTCCCACGATGCCTGAGAGAAAACAAGGTCAACTTGTCACACTGACCTGCCAGACACTTTCCTTAACAAACACACACACACACATACACACACATCCCCAGGGTGCTGGAGCCGAATGCCGGCAGTATCCACTCAACATGCCATCAGAATTAACGATTTCCAAAAGGCAGAGGAGACGAAGGATACAAAGAATGTAAATACAGTGAGAGGATCAGAGTGGACCACACAACAGGGGAGAAAGGGAGGGAGTCACATCGCTCTCTGATTTCTCCTGGTGATCTGACGCTATACTCCGTTTCAACAGACCACCTGTTGTAGAGATCAGCCCAGGCTAGACCTGGCTCCGTTCTCAGCACGCCAGATTCCAGTCCATCTTTCAGGAGGCTCTGCTGACTCACAACTGTTAAAACAGTACAGTTATAATGCTTTGGATGGGTCTTTTATAAGGTCACTTCTAACAAGGCTGGGGCGGTGGTGGTAGCTTATTTAGGGAGAAACGTGCTTGTTCAACAGCTATGATCAGGGTCCCACTGATCAATGTATTTGATGCCCAGAGGGTCCAGCAAAGCAGTTCAGGGACCACAAGAAAAATTCAAGCTTGTGAAAGTGTTTAAAGGGTCAGTTCACCAAAATATCAGATATCCACTCTAAGATTTCACCAGAGAGGTGAATGCAATTTTGTTTGTGTTCTCTCATAGAAGTCCAGAAACAGTGTTGCTCTAGAACAGAACTCCAAAGAACACATTACAGACAGATTATTTCTTCAGTAGAAAAAAATTGCAATGAAAACTAACCCTAACTTCTGCTGTAGTTGGATGGTAATCAATTTTATGAGATTAATCTCTAAAATTTTGGGTACACAAAGCAAAGAATAAAGTGAATCAACCATGTAAGGTTAAAGGAATAGTTCAGCATCTGGGAAAATGCACTTATTAATTTTCTGGCTGAGAGTTAGAGGTGAAGATTGATACCACTCTTATGTGTATATGATAATCATGAAAAAACAACAGCCAATTAGCTCAGTTTAGCATAAAGCCTAGAAATAGCTAGCCTGGCTCTGTCTGAAGGTAGCAAAATCAGCACCTCTAAAAGCTAAATAATTAACACATCTTATTTGTTTAATTGGTATTCCAAAGTGTTAAAACGCTAATTGGAGTTATGTGCCAAACTATTTCTTGGCCAGGCACAATGACTTCCAGGAGTCTAATCATCACTTGTATTTTTTCTGGATGCCCACTTAGAGCACCAATCTCAAATTTTATGCTAGTGGATCCAGACCTTTTTCTACCACATCCCCTTTCAAAACAAAAAGAAAATGCACTTTGTCTTTACTCACCGGGGGAAAAAAACGATTCTTAAATACATCACAGTTCTCTCTTGAAAGATTATAAACGTGACACTGAAGGGAAAAGGGACCTGGACAAGGGCCTCAATGTATGCAAGACGTGTCTAACTAAACCATAATGTATAGATCATTACAAATACTGACTGTTTTAAAAGTAGCAGGTAGTCACACATTGAGAAAAAAATAAATCATATACAAAAATCTAAACTTTTGATGCAACTAAATGCATCCATAATTGTAAAATCGCATCATAGCCCTCTGAATTGGGGGACAAATTGAACATGAGGTGCCAAGAGATTCACACTCCTACCAATCAGGCGAGTGAGTTGCTAGATTTACTGGCCCAATGTGGCATTTATTTGCCCCAAGCAATCCTTTTGTTAAGCCCTGAACTGTACACTTATATTGAAGACTCTTGGGCTCCTGGAAGAGTGCTGGACTAGCATCAAAATAATTTCTGAGCAGTCTCAGAGCACAGCTGTGAAGATCCGACTGCAGGCCTTCAGCTTGAGGAGCAGCACAGGTTCACTGACCTGAGGCTAATCCCTCTTTAGTAAGCAGCTCTTTGGTCTTCCCTCAGCAGTTACACTCCAAAGAGAGTTCACTCTGTTCCCCCGACTTTGATAAGTACTTGGCAACAACACAAGACCTTCTCCCCTTTACTCACACTCAGCTATTTTGATATGCCCACACATACACACACACAGACACAACACACACACACATATATAAAATATGACTTCTGACTTCATGTGGGATGCGGTCATCTTCCCATGTCCAAATCCTCAACTCCCATAATATTAAAAAAAAGTGAAATTACTCTCACAATCTCACAGATCTATGCCCACTTGCATTTCTCTGTCTGTGTGTGTGTGCGTGTGTGAGTGCATCTCAGTGGGCCATTTCCTCATGCCTGCTCCCATGGTGGTACAAACGCCCCCTCCATCCTCTTTCCCACGTCCCAGACGACAAACTGGTCTCCGTATCAGCCGGTCTGTGAGCAGGCAGAATAAAATAACACAAGCTGCGTGGAAGTATGGGAAAGGCCAACAGGGACAGTATTTTTGTACGATGCTGATCATGACGATACAGAAACGGCGAGAGAGAGAGAAGAGAGAGAGAGAGAGAGGTCCCATGACATGGCTTCACAAGTATGAGATGTGCGTTGCTTGCTGCTGGCATATTATGGCTAAAGATAGATTGCAGATAACACACACACACACACACACACACACACACACTAACACACTGAAGGCTTTTTACCCATTGACTCAGAGGATAAGGTACTCAGCAGCAGCTCTCCCTTTTTTGGTGGATGCTGAAGCGGCGATAATGAATCGCACAATCGTTTACTGCTCTTTCATGACAAGACATCCATTAGCTTACTTTGTGTACATGTAGAGGTGTGGGATTGTGTGTGATGACAGCAATCGGCTTGTGTTGCTCAAAGTGCCAAACAAATAAATTTGAAAAACTCAACAGGAATGCCTCCTTACAGAAATCATGACCCAGTTGCTCAGGATAATCCACAGACCTTGTTGTGAGTAGTTTCATGTAGGAACTATTTTATTTTGACTGAACTACACCCACCAACTGTATCACACCACAGAGGGAAGCATGCATCTATGGTCAAGAGGCTCGTGCTCGTGACAGTGCTGTGATACGGTTGGCAGGTGTAGTTTAATGGAGTGCCATCTAGTTCCATTATATTTGAGAGACGGGCAGACATCTCTACGGCCAATATCTCCAAAACTTGGCAACTCACACCAAAACAATCTACAGGTTAAAAGAAACTTTATATTTTTGATTTTGGGGTGAACTGTCCCTTTAAGTGACAGGGAAGTATCTGCACCAAAATCTTAGCTTAAACTAAAATCATCCTTTTTTAAGTGCCAGTGTTACCAGGACAAATGGTCTCATTGCTAAAGAGTAACACGTGCCGGCAGCAATGTTTAGTTTCAAGTTACATACCATGTGTCTTGACACCACCAGAGTGTGAGCTTACACGATAAACAAGAGGGATGAGTGTATTTACACAAGTCATACACTGCTGCTGTGGCCTCAAATAATTCCACCCTTCAGTAAGCCATAAGCAACTGTTTGATTGGGACTGATGGCACACAATCCAAACAATAAACAACAGTAGATCTAACGGTATTTTGTTAACAGAAGATTTTAACGAAGATGGAACTGTTCGCTCACCTGCAGTAGAAGAGCTAACCCAAGTGAAGAGCAATATGCAAACAGAAATCATTAAACATTCACATTTAACCATACTATATTTAACATGTGCACATTTACATACTGCTTTATATAAATCATTTCACTTTCATATGTCTAATTTAGGTTTGGGTGATGTCTACCATATAGACATATGATGATGTCCACAGTGAAACACTGCAACTGGCAATAATATCGTTGCCGAGTCTAAAAGTGTCTTTGTCTCTGCACCACACGTCCATAACTTAGTTGTTTAACTTAGTTGTGTTTAAAAAGAAAATAATAAACACGTCATGGAGACACAGTGCAATGGACAGGGGCAGCAGCATCTTTTTATTTTCTCTCCCACGTTAAAAACAGAACTTTAGTAATAACTCTATGACAACTCTTAAGGGACAGACTACCTGAAATACAAAAGGCTTTTAAATCACAATGTTACAATGGTAGAGCTAAGAGGCTAATGACTGGCAGCCAATGCTACGGACTTCATCGTCCATTGGCCCTCCCTTTTTTCCCAAGTTTTAACCATAACCACTGGAGCTGGAAGATAAGGACAAAATCAAATATCAGAATATTTTTGACAATACTTTGATATCAATTATTTCAACAATACTGTAGAGATGACTATTAGTGCTTTCCCAAAATATTAACAAAATTAGATTTTTGGTAATTAATCATCAGTAATGTGTATATAATGGCAAAATGGGTAAAGGCAAATAAGCTAGAACAGTGTGGTAAGTTCAGAAAATTACATCACTTTACTGTAATACAGCCTTTAAAACCAGGAACAGACAACACTTATGCCACATCTTGATATAACAATATACAAAATCAATATATCTAGTCTCATATTGGATCGATATCATAGGGATATGTTGCCCTGTCCTAATAACCATAGCTGATAGTTCATTATGGCTCCAACATACATCATCAGTATTGCCTTCAGTTTCTCATATGCAACATGACAATCTAAATCTAAAAAAAAAAACAAAATGCATTCCCATGGATATATGTAATAAGTTGGAAGATTCAAAGATCCCATGAAATGCACTCTAACGTCATGGAAAACTGTTACTTCCTGGGAAACTGCATTTTTAGTTTAGACCTCCTGTGGTATTCATGCCAAATGAGACGAAGGGTAAAGATGGGAAAGATAATCATATTCCCAACTTGCATTCATATCGGATGACATCTTGTTTTATTAGAGTTGGTCAAGTGAGAATTAAAAATAATTAGCATTAAAAATAGATCCCGTATTCCTTAAATTTGGGTTTAATCACCTTGAACAACAGACTTTGGCTGACAACTTGTCTGATTTTCAAATAATTTCTTATCATTAAGCACAGCGTGGGATGTATCATAGCCTTCAGGAAAAGTCTGGTTTCCCTACTTGCAATTACAACATTGATCTGCACATTAACTGACTATTTACAAGCCAGAATCTCAGAATTACAACACTCCAATACAACATGAATGCAACATATAGTCGAACAAAGAGGTGTAACTAAAAAGTCCACCCATTAAAATCATCAAAAAATCTTTATAAAATCACTCATTTCTGCAAACTGCTCAAACCGCTTTTCTACACCCATTGGTTCAGACTGAAAACTTTGTCAAAAGAAAACATATTACAAGAGAGTATTGATACCATTTCATGATACCTAGAACAGCTTCATGAATAGGCACTTTAATTTCATAGAAAACTCTAACTTTCTGTATATTTACTGTATAGGTCACCACATGCTGCACTAATAAATACAAAACTCTCCAAAACCATCAAACATTTTTGGATGTCTAGCTCACTGATTTATATTTGAATGAATGAATAAATAAATGATCCCTCACTGTGTTATGTCTAGCCACAACATCCTGTTTTAATGGGTAATACATCACATACATAATGGAGGTTAAGATACGATTTAAGACTGCTTCAGATGCTGGATACATAAGCTCAAATCCCCTGTGCAGTAGAAAGGATTTAAAAGCAAAATGGTAATTTAATTTGTGCAAACTGTCCCAAGAAATGTGTTCTTAATTACACTAACGTCATCTTAAGTCCTTGCAAAATACAATATCAGTGTTGATGTGAACTCATCTCTTGCTCACATGCTTTATTTGCCCAAAGCTTTGCTCATTTATCACAGGACAAATAAAAAGATCGATCTAAATATCTCACATGTTTTGATCTGAGGTCTCGGGTGCAGCACGATGAAGCGACGGAGCCATGAAAACAATGATCCCTTTTGAATGCATCAGCTGTTTCTACTTGGAGAAGGCGGATTAAAGTGAAATGAATGAAACTGAATCAAATCATATTAGACCACTTTATACTGACTGTCTGGTGTGACCTAGATAGAAAAAATATTTCAGTAGTCACAGTCTCATCAGAAGAATTCAAGCACAAAAATGATTAACTGGAACAATAAAGCTGATACATAACTAAAGCTTTAACATAAACTCTGATATTGCAGGAAAGACAATAAATTTAGACCTTAATAATCCCACAGATAAACAATATTTCCAGAGAGAAGTGCGAACCATCAGGGTTAACTACTAACAGCGATCTACTGTAACTAAACACTATGAAGCTACAGCAAACACATCAGTCTGCTGTGAGGAGTCAGACGCACAGTGTCATGGCTGAGGCTTGACAGGTTGCATTAGGTTAAAAGGATCCTAATGTGCATTAGATCAGCACAGAACATTATTTCAGGAAAACAACATCCATTATTAAGCAGGGTGTTGAACTATCAGGGAATAGACAGAGATCCTGACAGGCCTCTAGTCTCCACTTGTGCCAGTGCAGCTCCCTGAGGACAACTTCAGATCCAAGGATCAGCCAGGATCTGAACAGCTCAAGCTTTGTACTTCTAGAGCTCAAAACTCTGGTGGTTCTCTTTCTAGTCTTTCTAGCACCCTTTCTATCTGCAGTGGCATTGAAAGCTCAATATACTGAAGCTGGAGAACACATGCGAACAGATAAAACACAAACAAATTAACAAATATCTTCACTGATTCCACAACGCATGAATGAAGAAATAAAATACAGGCTCATCTTCTCAATCGGCCTCTCACTTTAAGTGACGTGGTCCTGCATGAACACACAATTTTCTACTAAAATTACAAGTGTCACAAGACACGTCTGTGTTTGTGTTTTTGCTGGTGCTCGTCTCACTGGTTTGAAGTGGGTGAGACATCAGTTGGACAGAGTTGAGTCATGTACCTCTGAGCACTACTCAGAGTTTATCAACATTTGATTAAAATCTGATGGCAGTTGTGTGGTTGTTTGCTTATGCTGCCAGCCGCTGTCAATCAAACCACACAGTCAATATGAAGCTGTTAGTTGAATTTTTGACTGTTCAGATCTGAATAAATACCTGAGGATGTTAGCCTGTATCATGCTAAGTAAGCTAACTCCATGACTTTGTGCTAAGTAAGTCAGGTAACTCCATGACTTAGCATTAAATAAGTAGACTAACTCCATTATGTAAAATGATACAAGCTATGATAGCCTATATCATGCTAAGCAAGTAGACGAAATTCATGAGCCACAAACAATGGCAATAACTCATGCATCTGTCCTTGTTAATCAGTTTTTAGTGTCCACTGGAAACTTTGTTTCAAAACTCCATTTAGTTCTACACACCATTTCTATATTTAGTCATGTTTACTTTGCTTAGTTGTCTGAGCTTGTAGTGTATTAGTTATGCTGGATAAATGCTGTCAAATCGCCTGCGTTTTAAGCCTTTCTTTTTCATTTTTTTCATAAATGCTGCATGTGTGTGGTCAATAGAGCTGTGTATCCTTGTTTAGCCTTTGTTCTGATGTTGTCCACTGTAGATATCCATCAATAAATTCTACATTCAAGGCCAGACTCATGTCTCAGACCAGTCAAACCACTACAGATTAAATCATGCTGTTTTTTTCTTTAGTGACTTCCCACAAAAGACAGCACAGGAGGACAGATGATAGGTTTACTTGTAACTGTCACTTGACAATAGCCAAGAAGCTAGCCGTTACAGTAATTAGCCACGGTTCCTGGTAAATGAGCACCACTGGAGTCTCATCTCTATCACACTAAAAAGTGGAAGAGACCAGAGGGCAAAAGGAGAGGCCCCTCGACTGAGCAGTAAGTGTTTTTCTCACATTGGCAATACTTAGCAGCAGGACAGAGAGGGCTCTGTGTGTGTTTGACCTCCGAGCAGAGACAAGAGGTGAAGAAACACATAAGTCACAGCATCAGAAAGAAAAGGGGACGACTTCTTCACCAGAAATCAAAGTTCAGGAGAGAAGAACATTGTGCATTCCTCTGTTGCCACTGCTGCTAATCAATGATCTTTATTCACACCAATGAAATAACATTTTATGGGGCTTTTATGTAGCTTAAGTGCAAATGTGTGTAGTGTTTTAACCACCAGAATTAAAAAAAAGAAAAACATCCCTGAGAGCTGATATAATTTAAAGTGCCCCTCACTGCTCTGGTTTCAAGTCAACCTTCAGTTTCACGTCACAAATCTAAAGCACATGTCTGTTTTTTCTCCTCAATACCATAAACTGTTCTCATGAATGCACTCGACTGTATATCATGCTGTACAGAATCAATCACACAGCAAGGTTTTCACGAGTCCACATGCACTGCAACAGCTTTGCAGGTGTGCCTCACAACAAGGTCTGGAAACCAAATCTCCCACATCTGTAGGTTTGGAAAATGCAAGCCCGTCTTTGTTGCCCCATCTTGTTACTATCTTATCAGTATCAGATTTCCATTTCCTCAGGTGCTGGCTTTGCTATAACATCTTGTATTATGCTGCATTAATGTCTTATTGACACTTTCCAGGATCACATATTGCTGGCTGGACATCCTGCAGCTCTGTGTATGCTTATGTTAAAAGCCTCTCTCTTTCCATATCATTTTAGAGATAAATGTCTGATAATGGATAAAAAGACACCTCTTAGTCATTTAAGCTGTCTTAATGGCCTCGGACCTTGTCACAAATTCCCTCAGCCTCAATCTTTCATGTTTTTCTTGCCATACCTAATGTCTAACTACTTTTGTACCTTTTTCTATCAAATATAAAAGAATAAAAATACAATAATGTTAAAAAACAACAGACCTTCATTCAACAATTGATATAAGAGCTACTGGAGTTAATGTTATTTTATTAAAAAGACAAACACAAGCAAAGAGGTTTTGACTAAACAACACTATCAGTATTACCAGAGCCAAATTTAACATCACCGTACTTGATTCTTTTGAGGTATAATACACAACATTTACTTAAAAGACATGTATAGACCCATAAAAACCTAATCACATTGAATCATCACTTACACCAACTAGAAGTGTGTGGCGATGGTTGTATCTGGAGAGACCCTGCCCCTCTTCCTGTATTTCCTTATTTGCTCATTATTTTGCTGTGCTCTGGATGCTTTACCAACTCAAAACATGGGTATTTGATGAACGGTCGGTTTAACCCTGCCTGCACTGGCAAGTACTTGTTTATTATTTTATCGCCATCTACAGCGTATTTTATTTACAATGAGTTTGTTGTGGTAGTTAAAGAATATAATATTCAGAGGAACCACAGTGAGAGACACAAAATTTTCTGGATAAAGAGGATGACAGGAGAGGCTGACAATCAGAGCTGTATTTCCCTGGTGTGGTCATGCACGGACCAAAAGTGAGCTATAGCAGCTTCTTTTGGTGTATCTTGGATCTTGGCAAAGAAGAGAAGGCCATTCACAGAGTACGAAACCGTGAAGGAATGCATGCTGGCCATCAATGATGAGCTGAGGTGAAGCTAAAAAAAGTTTCATATAAGCTGCCGAAAAATGTCTGGCCCATCTACATTTCCTAGTTTTGAAATCTGGCCCAACTGAATTTGTAATTGAACAGCCCTGCCTTAAAGGACCAGCCTGCAAATCTTACACAAAGGACCTGTAAATAGTCGGAGGGAAATAGCGTCAGCTCAGCATCCTCATCTATTAAAACATTTCTTAAGTTTTAACCAAGATTTCTGTATTTGAAGCATTAAAGCAGCCATTTTCAGGATGATGCATTTACAACTTCAAACAATTTTCATCTCAGGTTTCAGGTTATTCACAGTGGACTAGTAATTTAGTACAAAATAATAGTCACAAACTCTCCATTTGTCAGTCGTGGAATGTAAATAAATGTAACTAGCAAAACAAGCTTATTATGATAACTGAATTTGTCAGTGGTGCAGACAACAACAGGGTTTACCACTCTGTTGTTGTCATGTGAGAGTTTTTGTGGTTTAGATGGATATAAATTACTTGATTTTCTTACACATTAAGCGAAGTGGGAGTTTTGCAACGTCAGTGAAGTTAATGAAATTTTGCCTGGATGCATTTTATAACACACATATGGCCCATATTTCACACACACCATATCTCATCTGACAGCGTGAATGGTGTCTATTTCAACATTTTGTAAAACCCCACACCCCTGCAACGCCTAAGAATGATCACTATTTCTCAAAGCCAAACCACCACGTAGAAACCATCATTTTGACATCGGAGTCAGTGTGACTGACATGGAGGAACAGCTGCCTCAACTTGGGGCCACTAGACAACCTTTAAACCAGAGTGAGAGAAAAAAGGTGACTGGAGCTTTTCCAAGACAAAAATGCCGGATCTTAAATGTTTGTCCCTCATGGACTGAAACTGGTGCAGAATGTTCATACAACCAAAAACATTACTGAATAATTTTGTCTTTTATATTTAGGATTGTACTGTACATGCAGTAGATTCATGCAATGTAAAAATTCACTTGTGTAAAACTGTGATTTGATATGCAGACAGAGGTAATGACATTTATATGGTTTGTACTCTTGATTGCTGTGGTAAACAAATAACCGCCATCATTTTCCATCATTGCAGCTTTTATCACCCATTCAGACCCACATATGAGCTGTTAGGTTGGCTTTTGGTTGCCTATTTAACTGTGTATCGCTTTGACAGCTTAATATCCATCTCATGATATACTGCAAAACCATAATGGACAATTCTGCACCTAAGGATGGGATGATGGGATTTGATACCAATGCCATAATTGATTCTGCTTATCGGTCCAGTTCTTATCGATTCCTGATCAATTGTTATCAAGCTGGCTGTCATCATCACCAATGGATGAAATGAGAGAATATCTGTACAGGATTCATTTTCATTTAGATTTTCTTAGTCAAAGAAAAACTCAAATGCATTTGCCTGTGTGGCACTAATGTTATTATAACAGGATATTTACCCTCAGTAATGGACATGCTGCTCAGTTGGAAAGCCGTGGAACTCGTGTGTAGAGTGTCAAACACATGGCATTCCTGGAATTTAAGACCATGCTGTGTATAAATATGTTTCAGCATATTGCTGGTGTTCCTACTTTTACTTGAAATTAAAATTTTATGGACATTACAACTAGCTCCTTGACATGAAAAAAAGTTACTTCTATGTGAAATGAAGCCATGCTTTGGACCGTTTCTTCCTCTTCACCATGAAGGTTGAGTGCAAGGTGCAAGTTTCCTGCAGGGTTGTTTTTTCTTTTCTTTTCTTTTCTTTTTTTTTTTTTTTTTTTTTTTTGGCAATGTGCAATTGTTAGAAAAAAGTGCTGGCATTGTTAAAAGGAACTGATAAGCTCAGAGGAATACGATTCCAATGGATCAGACAACTTGACCGGCTCTCAGCAGTTGTTAACACCTGTGTTCACCCTACTATTTCATGCCAAAATGGCTGCTGTGGAAAAGTCTACTGTTGTTTCTTTGAGTGAATTTTGAGTGAATGTAGGATAAAACTTAAGGAGACAGCAGAGAATCAAAGACTACAGAACAATCGCCGCCCTTCCTCTGTGATCAAAACTGTAACTTCCTTTTCTTCATATCTATTCTGGGACAAACAGCTGATCTGTCCACTTTCAGAGGCTATAAAAAGTAATACAAACCTCTGTGGCCAAACACAGACCGCAATTATTACTTTTGTGTGTCAATGTGAGCCAGAAAGACACACCAAAAATCCAGATGGCATACTTGAGGAGAAGAAAAACACAAAGTTACTAGCAGATTTTTCTACAGTTTGCACTGCTACAACTATGACTATTTTGATGAGAAATCAAATATAGGAATAAATCAATGTAACCTGACACTAGCACACTGACTACTGACTCCTCAGTGGTCTCCTCAGTAAAACTGATGTTTTTGGCAAATTTTCTGAATTTGTCTAAAGAAACAAAAACCTGCTAGAGGTTTAGAGTTTATTGCAGGGCTAATACAGCACTGTGCAGTTTGGCTTGGTTTGATGTTCCAACCACGACCGAAGTTTAACTTTGTGAGCCATCCCACAGAGTAGAGTTACATTTATCACAGCAACCTCACTGTACTAGAGTCTGCAGAGGACTAGCAGATAACCTGGAAGGACCATGTCATATTCAATAGTGTAGCATCACACTGTTGAACCACCGATCAATTTGAAGTTTAGTGCCATGCTCAAGCAGGACGTGACAGTTTGACAGGGACACAGATCAGCTTTCTTCTACTCACCAGCTTCATAAAACCAGCTCTCCGTGACTTCTAAATGACTTTGAAATGGAGGGATCACATAAACAGTCCTGTAATACTTGTCAAGTGAAAACTGCTCTTAATACAATACGTCAGACAGGGAACAGGCCTACATCCTGCTTCCCTATAGAGTTCAAAGGGTTAGCACCTGCAAAACTCTCTACTGAGCATCCGTAGATGCAACAAAACCCTCATCCTGTTTGTATTTTCATTCATTTTGACTCAAGTGGCTTTGAAAGCAGCACACTGACCTCTTACCCTCTCTCACTGCAATAAAGAAGGCCTCAGGTCACTCAAAGAAATTAACGAGATAGGTCATTATGGGAATTTACAATTTTCCTGCTTTCCCAGTGTCAGGCGAATATACGAGAGGCTTTTAATATGATTTATGTCCCAGTATGTACATGGGTTTAATGGCAAGCTTGTCCTGTTTTGGCTCAATTTCTGGTTGTTTAAGGGATCAGGTAGCAGCTCCTGTCAAAGCCAAATACCTTCCCCAGTTACACTTTATGCTTATTAGCATGGTGTTAATGTTTTTTTCACTGTTTTCTTTCACAGGGACTTACAAAATCCTGCAAATTACATCATAGTTTGGAACTACTTTGTTAGTCAAATTATGGTTGCGGCCACTTGTAAATAGGACATAGAATATTCAGTAGGTGTTTGATAAGAAAGATATTGCTGCCATGATTTGCATCATGAGACCCCAAAACTGCCCTCCTCTTGAGAAAAGAGTTTACTGTGTGCTACAATACCAACTAATCACTGTAAGGTCAGGAGAGAAATAATTGGAAACCTTGAGGACAAACTGTTTGGTGATTGAACTACTTAATATAACAACAATCAACCTTTCCTCACAGCTTAGTCACAACAGGTTGTAAGCAGCTAAATCTGGGTTATTCAGATTGGCAGCCAAGATGGTGTTATGTTTACAACCTAAATAATTACATACTTTCAAAATGCACACATGTAATGTCTAAGTGAAAGTTAATTTAGACAGTTGGGTTCAATAGTTTGTCAGTGTCAGCAGCAGTGAAACAGTAACCCTGCTTTAACAAAAAATAACACATGATGACAACAGGTCATTAAGTAGTGGCAATGAGCTGACCTGAGTGGGTACATGTTTTGAGTGTTTCAGTGTGTGTGTTTATATGTGTCTGAGTCTTTGGGGGTCCCTGAGTGTACGCCAGGTGTATGCAGCTGTCCATCTGATCAGGAACTTCAAAGGCTGTTGGAGCAGCGGTAAGTGGTAACAGTCAGAGGAGAACTGGCTCCTCAGATGCTGTGCTAGCTAAAGGTGATCTTTAAACTTCCTTATAGGAATGGATTTGCCCTGCAGCCACATATAGAGCAATACATCAGAGCACACTAAAGCTGTCCAATGTGTGTTCATCCCTCTGATATGACTTAAAGATGAAATGCCTCACTGCACATCTGCAGACAGGGCTGAGATTGTGTTGAGGCTCTCTGTTGGGCATCACTGTATGTTTCTTATAAAACCAGACCATGTTGAAAAATGTAGCAAGGAGCTTTGAAACTGGACAAATAGGGAAAATATGTTTTCTGAAAGCAATTATTTGGTGCAATAGCAAAATCACTTTTGTTGCAGATGTTTCCCCATTTCAAGCAAACATGAGTACAACAAAACAGATTTTTCTTCTGGAGGAAAATGCGGACAAAAGCGTATTTTCTCAGTGTTCTGCTAAGCGAAGACTGAACAAAGCAGAATATTGACTTCCTTCCTTCCTTTTACACAGTAAACACCAGTTAAAACACCCGCCTTGGCAACAAAAAGTGTTGATAATACGATATCATTCAACACGGCTTGGCTGCAGATTGTTTCTTTGCTTGAGCTACATTATACAAACAATTATTTGCTGCTACTCAGTGAAGGCACACCAAATGGCCCCGATGACAGCAGCACAAAGTCCTGGGAGCTTTCTCCACAAGTAACAGCCCCCCCCTTCCACACCCTCTCCATCACTGGTTTGCTATATTGACCCAGGTAATGGTGATAATGGATGTTATTCACATCAATGGGAAGATCAAACAGTAAAAGGAAACCCTTTGCTTCTACAATTCATGCTCCCAAGTGCAAAGCTTCAACCAATTATTTTGCTCAACAGGGAAACACCCAATGAAAACACTGTTTCCATGAAAAAAAGAGTATGTTCTATGTTATATTTGTAATTAATTCAGAAAACTTTGTAGAGAGCTGTTAACTTGGACATTAAAGGGTCTATTTCTTTTTTTTTTTCTTTTCTTTTTTTAACAATGTTTGACTTCAGAAAGGTATTAATAAGTATGTTTATGCTCATACTGTGGAACACATTGTTTTGGAACATATATTGCTAGTTGATGTGACTGTCCCTTTTTACATCTGGTGTTGTGGGATGGTGTGTATTATTTGAAGTGGGGCTGTATGAGATATTGAGTCTATTAACTACAGAAGATGGTGGTCAGCATGCCCCTAGTTTAGAGACACAAAGAGGAGCACCAGCATGGAAGCTAAGCAATGTACTGCTGTGGAAAGGGTCAGCACCAAAAAGTATTTTAGCCACCTAAAAAAAGGTTTACTTAAAAAAATCAATATCAGTGTAATATTAAGACTATTTTCACAGCTTTCCCCTGCTGTCAGACAGCCCCTTCCGACATTAAAACCACCATTACATCAGCCAAACATCACTCTCTCCAAATCAACCAAACTCCGCAGGCGAAACCAGCAACTCTACGTCACACGCCACAAGCTGCTGGTCTACCCCTGCCCCATGATCCGTCACCCTGCCATAGGGTCTTTTTCTATTGAAGTATCAAGACTGTCACATTACATCCTCTTTGATTCAATGTTATAAATCAACAAAACATGAAAAGTCATGGATAAAGGCCAGAAGAAAAACATGTATTTTTGATTTTGTCATGAACTGTCCCTTTAATGGTGAAAAATTCAGACACTAGGATTTGTCTTCTTTTTTTTGATCACTAAATCATTTTCAAATATCGATGTGATGGGCAAACTTTTTTCTGACTCTAATTCTAATTCTGAGGGCTACACATTTCTGCCAACATCTGATATGTTATGGGGTTACTACAGAGTTACAGTAATAATCTCACTGTAATCTTCTGAAGCCAGTCTATGTAAGTTCTGCTGAATAGCAACAGCTGTAACCACAAGTGGTAATAACCGTACAGATTACTGGACAATCTACAATTTCTGTGGATTTTCTTAAGACAGTCACTTGATGTTATCATTGGCCAGCCTGACTCTGAGCAGGTCAAACCAGACCATAAGCTGGAAACAACAGTGCCTGTTATTGAGGTGTAAAACCACTGATACGTTAATGTGACGTGCTAAAACATAGTGCAACAACACAAGACAAGAGGTCCCTAAAGTGACACTGCAATGTCAGTTCGACAGTAACAGCTACCGGTTGCACCTGCAGTTGGGAATCACCAGAGGCCCCATGATATGATATTACTGGGATTTTAAATATTTCTTCAATAATCTGAGTGCTGCAATAAAATATGTTGCAATTTATTAACTTTTTTCAACTGCAAATTATGTCCCCCGTTGTCATTATTTGTTCTATCTAATAAGATAAAGTTTTCATTTTTACTGCAGAAAATGGGATTGTCAAGCAGACAGAATGACTAACACTGTCGTATACTGATTTTTTCCACCACACCTAGTTGCACCCGCCTAAATAATAACTGAAGATCGGTGGAGTCACTTACAAATTCTCATTTTCAAATGTTCAAGAAAGTTGTGATGAGTTTTCCTCATTCCAAAGTTACAGGGACCCCAGTTAAATGATACTGTACTGTACTTTAGTGACTTGTGTTACTGTAATGCTGTAACAGAGATCACCTAACACTACTTTACACCAGCAGCATATTTGCTTTGGTTTGACAGAGTTCTGATGGTCGGTACTGTTTCAAAAAAAACAAGCTAGCAGGCCTTCTAAATTAAGAGACAGACATGGATACACCCATTAACTCACAACCTCTGTGCCAGAACAATATAGTGATAGAGGATTTCCTGTTGTGTCCAGATCTACTGTCCTTTGCCTTTCCATTAATGCTCACTGTACTTTAAGTTTCTGTGGCAGAAGACTGATATTCCCCTAGCCTTTGTACTGTTTCCTCTCCAGGTTTCACTGGGGGTCTGGATTATGTTTCGCTAATCCTAACAGCTGTAAATTCACCAAAACAATTGTAGACATCTCTCCAGATTGATGTTGCACTGTCACAGGCCAGATCAAAAACAGTGGTGGACTGCTCCTTTTCTGTGTGGTGTCCAAAGGAGTTTGTTGCATGGGAACACATAAACAGAGTGCTTCTGAACAGCTTGAGGCTTTATTTCAAGACAGAGATAAGACACCATGTGCCCGTGACGAACTTTCTCCACACAAGGACCTGGTTTTGGGGCACAGTAACTATTTCCATCAGTAGGGATGTGTGATATGGCCAGAATCTTCTATCACAGCATGTTATTTTATGTCACAGTAACGGTATAGATCATGCGCCAGTAAATGCTCTGAAAATACAATTAAGAAAATTTCAAAAATCATGTACCATACCTAACCACATTTGATTATTTTCTTTTTTCATTTGGAACTGCCTTACAAAGAAAAACAACTGCCTCACAGGAGACAACACTTGAGTTAAAAAACAAAGGACTCTGCCCTTTATTTACAATTTCACTCTCCTCCTACATGCTTTCTTGTCACTCTGGGGCTGTCTTCACAAAGCCTCCCAGTACAAAGAGTTGCTCTTTGTAATTCTTAGAATTATGACGTTTTCTAAGAATTTCCCCTTAAAGTTAAGAGTAGATCCTAGTAAAGATAAAAGTTATTCACAAAGCATCTTAGCCCTTAGAAGAGCTCCTATGGTGGAAAGGGAGGACTTTTAACAACAAGCTTAAGACTTTCTTAAGCAGAGAAGAAAATGTCAAAAAGACAAAGAAGTAGCAGGAGTACTCTGCAAACACTGAATGACAGTGAGTTCATGAAATGCCACAATTTAAATCATGCAGAAATAATGTTTGTGATCAATGTCATTAGAGATGGGCTCACATAATAATAATAATAATTATAAGAAGAAGAAACTCTGTTTATATTTCTTAACAATGTTACAAAGTGTTTTACAAAACAAAATAAAATGGCATTCATGGACATATGGTTCCCCCATTAATATAAAAAATATTCATATTAATTAAGTAAACATAAACAAATAAATATAACATAAATATAACAACTATCAGCATGTGAAAAGGTTACCCTGCAAGTACAACCGTGTTTTTAAACTTTTTCTTTACTACTTTTAAAAATCTGGCTTGCAATTTATTCAACAGAGATGTTCTTAAATAGTATTCACAATTACACCATTTCTTAACAGAGACTAAATTTGGTCACTTTCACCGTCTAATCTATGCCCATTGTCACTAAGACTGCAGTTTTTCTTTTTTGGATCAACCAATAACATTCTTAAAAAGAATGAGTAATACCGAGCAATGGGGTCTCTTCGTTGCTGAGAGTTGCTCTGAGAGTTTTCCTAAATCCCTCCTAAGCTAGAACTTTAGAGTTTAGAGTTTTCTTAGAATGTTTGTATATACGGCCCTGTGCATCTGGGGCAGTTAGCAAACCATCCAGAGATGCATTACCGCCACCAACTGTCACTCTCATGTAGCTGCCCAAATCACATTACCTTGTAAAACAGCTGGATTTGCAAGATCACGCAATAATCGGGCAAGATCACACAAGAGTAGCTCCTGTGTTGGAGATGGTACTGCCAAATCTCTACTGATGGAAACATTTCTGCTGTCCCATCGTATACATTGTCATATCACCCAACTCTACTAAAAAATATGCTATATTTATGCCAAAACTTCATGAATGTATCCTGCAATAGTCCGCCTGCAATGAAGATGAGTGAAACTAAGAGCAAAACCGGCTTTTCACAGCTGAAGATATATGAAGAAATGTAAAACATAAACATACACCTGAGTGTTGAGAAAATTCATAATTTCAAGGCAACTAGCTTCGCTAGATTTTTTAGTTGAATCACATCACATATCGCAATTTCAGTCAAAGTGCCTGCTCCACAAACAGCTGCTCATATGCATGTAAATGACACAGTTACAATCCTTGCTATGGATCTGTGCCGGAAGAGAGGTCTGAATTTAGGAACTTCCATTTCAAACCCGCTCTGCTCTGCTGATCCTCTGCCAGATTACTGAGCCTCAATTTTCTATGCTGCGGTCAAGACATAACAAGGGCATTTATTGTCTGCGACCAGTTCACTTCTTCTGAGGAGCACCAGTTGTTTTGAGCACATGAAACCGAAGTCTCAGCAACAGCAGAAAGTGGTGACCTTTAAATGGTTGAGGTCTAATGTGGCCGCTCTCTGGCCCGGCTTGATTAGCACATGTCACAGGAAGTGAATAGTATCCTTATCAAAGGTCACAGCTACAGTCCACCAGCATGTCTGTCTCTCCTCTGATGTCATCACGGGCTGGAGACAGAGATCTGGCACAGACACAATCGCACCCATTCGTGTTCCATGAGTACATACATGTGCACATATTCAAACAGAGCGTCTTTGCAGATCCAGCAGCCCTGAGGGGGTGTTAACCAACACCATCAAATGCTTGAGATAATATCCATTAAAGATTTTGAGGGGGAGAAAAACTGAAGACAAACACACTGCAACAACTTTTCTAACAATGAACTAGTAATCTGGTGTGAAGTTAGCCTGAAATCCATTAGAGCTGAAATGATTGGTCAATTATTATAGTAAATTATAGTAAACCAATCTTTGGTTTTAGGGCTGTTGGTCAAGCAAAAAATACAGTATTGGGTATCTTTCACTATTTTTTGACACTATAGGGACAAAACTACTCATGAATTAAAGGACCAGTGTGTAAGATTTGGTGGCATCTTGCTGTGAGGTTGCAGATTGCAAACATGTTGCATCACCCTCCCCTTCCAAGTCTGTAGGAGAACCTCTGGTGGATGCAAAACTCTTGAACACATGAGAGGCCCGCTCTAGAGCCAGTGTTTGAGTTGTCTGTTCTGGGCTACAGTAGAAACATAGCGGTGCAATATGGCGGCCTCCGTGGAAGAGGACCCTCACTCACGGTTCATTTTAGGGTAAAAAACCCACAAAGATCCTTATTTTCAGGTGATATGAAAATATACGTGAATGAATATTATGTTCCATTTGTCATATTTTGTCATATTTAGCCTCAGAATTCTCACACACTGGAACTTTAAACTATCAAAATAATTTAATTATTTTGAGTCAATTAACTAAAGGAATAATCATTAATCATTTCAGCATTGAAACTAATATACCCTTGTGTCTATGGGGGTAAAAGGGAAAATAAAAACACACTAAAAAGAATAATTACAACTGCTCTGTTGTTTTCCTCAGATATTCTTTATTATAAACACTGGACTAATCGGGCATGTGAGGAGATAACTTATTCCATTAGTCTGCATGAATTGTCTTGCCTTAATTTGCTTTGAATAAGTCAAAAATAATCAACAGTTATCTGCAGCCCTAAAATTAATTGTCTATTGCACTGTCTGTAAGGCTGGGTATCATAACCCCAGCCCCTTTTTTTAGCTAAATCGAAAAATGATCCGATTAATGACTCAAAACTATGATACAATCTGGACTTTGAGTTTCATGATCCATTGCACCCCTAAATACCTGAGTATTGTTCCAGCAGTCGTAATGACCCCTGCCACACCAACCGAAAATTCTCCTCTTGACATGTTGTGTACTTGTGATCTGTCTTCTAATTAACACATTTAACAAGCCATTTTTCAATACGCGATAGGGTCGAGGTTATTGGGTCTGTGCCATCTAAATTTGGCACCCAGCCATAACTGTCTGTATTATTGAAAGGTGTAAAAGATTCATCTCAACATCTTTATTTCACTGGTTGAAACCAACACAGTGCAAACAGCTCTACAGAGAAGATGTAATGCCACATTTCTGACAGAGATGTACATATCGTCCTTGTACCGTCAAACAGCTGCACTTAAGTGATAAACGTAATATGATGAATGGCAGGCTAGATAGATTGGAGGTGAAGGGCACCAGCACAAAGATGAAGAAAGCCAGAGAAGAAGAAGTACAGGAAGTGGCCTTGATAAGAGCAGAGAGGGTTGGAAGAGGTCACGGACAATGGTCAGGCTGAAGTTAAACAGGAGATCAGCACAATGCAGCTGCAAGGCGGGAAAGGTTCATTTGGTCACAGACAAACAGGGATAAGGAAAGGTAAAGACGTGGGGAGAGGAGGGAAGTTGAGGAAGGGCTGGGAAGGGGGAAGTACACACTGACCTGTCTTGTTTAAACAAACAAGTAAAGGCACACCAGTCCTTTAAAATGAAGCTATAATGTGGATCACAGAGATAGCGTGCCCTTCTCACCCACAGAACACCATGTATAAATCTACACTCACACGCTCTCCTCTTCTAAAAATAAACATCTATCCGCACCTCAACGTGCATCCCACCAGTTGCCATCCAACTTGTTTTATTATAGTCTCACACAGCTGCTTTAAAGAAGTAACAACAAAAAGGTGATAAACTGCACAGGTGAACATTATTCTTTCCCTTTGGGTTCAATATCTCACTCTAAACCTGTGTAGAGAGAGCTGTATCTCACTCTGGGAATGTTTCTCTGCATGAAGCTTCTCACTGAGCAGACAAGAGCTGACAGAAAGCAGACAACCGGACCTCTATGGATGTCAGTGGCTAAAAATACATGCAGCAAACTATTTAAACTATAACTAACTTCATATGCCATGGAAATAAGCAAAGTATGACGTCTCATTATAGTCATTTCAATTAGAATTTTTTTTACAACATAGCAGGAATCAGTTAGCTACTAATCTTTCAATCTTTTACACTGTTAAGAGTTTACATTCCTCAATTTTCATGCATCACACACCACCTGCAAACAGCACACTCACTGTACAAAGGATGTGCATTCAGCCACAGCCTTCAAGTCACTGTGTGGAGGTTACAGCTGCAACAATTTGTCAATTAATTTATTAATTGTCAACTATAAAATTAATCGTCAACTATTCTGATGTGATTAAGTGCATAATCTCTAAGTTCTGTGGGTAGGGGTCTCTCACATTAAAACAATAACAAAATACATACTTTGATGTTGTGAAGCAGTGTAGGATCATGAGAGTTGTTTTCTTCATTGTTAAACAACTACCATTGCTGATGCTGACATGACTCAAGCAGAAATAATGTTTATGGATGAGATCATTTTAATGATATATTCACGTTATGTTTAGTGACGTTCGCTGACTTCCTTCCTCACTCTTTGAAGTTAAATAGCGGTCAGCAAGGAAACACACAATTTCCATGAATAAATTATGGATTTCTCTGGGTTTGACCACTGCTGGAAACATCTGGGATAATATAAGTGCAAAACTCAACAAAATATATAGCATATGTCAAGAATTTTTAGCCATTTTAACATGAAAATGTTACATATTAAAGCTTTAATTATTTTGAGTCATTTTTAGGAAAAAAAAAAGTCCAAATTCTCTGATTTCAGCCTCTGAAAAGTTAATATTTTCTAGTTACTTTAGTCCTCTATTACAGAAAACTGAATATCTTTGGATTGTGGACAAAACAAGACATGAGGACATTGCCTTTGAATTTGGGAAACACCAGTCAGCATTTTTCATTATTTTCTGACACTATATGGACCAAATAACTAATCGATTAATCAATAATAAAAAATAATCCTTACTTGCAGCTCAAGTGGAGATCATTATCATCACTCGATTAATGAAAGTGTCTTCCTTCTAAACACATACTTTTTGTGAGGACTTTCAAAGGACAGAGGACATGATAAATCATTTCAGCACCTACACACAGACAGGTTACAGCAGTGCTTCTCAATCCTGGTCCTCAGGCCCCCCTGCCCTGCATGTTTTAGGTGTTTCCTGCCAAACAACACCTGATTTAACACAGTCAGCTCATCATCAACATACCACAGAACCTGATATGACTGATCATTTGAATCTGATGTGGTTGTAGCAGAGAAACTTCTAAAACATGCAGGGCAGGGGGGCCTGAGGACAGATTGAGAAACACTGGGTTACAGCAACATAATGGCCACAGTGACTGGATGGTCTACTGTCCTGGCTGGATTTTGACTCAGAACTAATGTAAGCAAGAGAAGACTGTGCAGTTTCACTTTAATGCACCTAAACACAGGTCGGCATGAACACGCTGCAAGTTTCAAAGCAGGCAACAGTTGAACTAAGACCTCTTAAGGTCCGAAAAGTCTCCCGAGTGGTTCCTGTACCCACATAATTGATTAAAAGTTTCATTTCCATGACGGTGCGCGACGGAAACTGTTCCTAAATCACACACAAACTTATTTCAAATGTTTCTGTGATGTATCTTGACATAAAAATGCTACACAAACCCTCGTGCTGCACAGTGGCAAACATTTCTCGGTCACTCACCTCCGCAGGTGAGACACAGGAGCAGAAGTCCGAGCGAGCAGAGAGGCAGCGTCCCGCACAGCCATGGTCGTTTGGTCGGTGGTGCAAGCTGTCCGTGCTGGGGTGTGTGATGTGCGGAGGGAGCCTGACAGGGACTGGTCCTCCTCGAAAACTGCATGAGACGCACAGACAGACAGAGAGAGAGAGGAGCGGCGGTGCAGCGCGGGAAGCAAATGATGCAGGAGGGGCAGAGACAGGAGGTCCCACACTGTAAAAAGTAAGGTTACCTCTCAGTAACAGTCAGTCAAGCCCACAGCACGTCAATCTGAAATTCAGCATATTTTCTGGACACACCGTTCACTTACAACTTGATCTGCTCGGCTGTATAAACCACCTAAACATTCAAACTCAAGTTTGTCCCCTTGGGGCCAAATATTTCCCTAAGCTTAGGAGAGTTAATGTGTGAAAACTGTTCACTTCAGTTACCATGGTTACGCTTGCTCACTTCACTTTTTTTTATTAGTTAGCCTGAAGACAACTAAACTGGACAGGAAATGAGAATGTTGATTTGTTCCAAGAATATGGAAAGCACAAGCACATAATCCAAAGTAAACTGATAGTATACATCTTAATAAATATACGCAAGGGTCCCTTAAAAAAATTGTGAGAAAAATGCTCACAAAGGACCTTCTAGTAGCACATAAGGCAATATTTAAGTAGCTAAGGGCAACAAATATTAAACTTTTTACTCTTAAAACATCCTATGGAAATCCCTGAGGTGATTTTATGCAAGTCATTTTTTCCTGAGGCATCCTCAGATGAAAATTTATGGGAAAGCTTGGCCTAAGTGCTTTAATGCAACCGGGCACATGTCTATTATGGCAATTATCTCGATAAATAGAATTACAGGAGTCTAATGTCAGAGTGCAAATGAATTATTGGAGTGATATTTTTTGCAGTGTGCAAAGAAAGGAGGAACTTGAGTGGGAGCAGCAGGAGGGTGGAGGTCTGGGGCGAAATACAGTGTGAAGTTATAATTTACAGCTTCTGAGTTGTTTCCAAGACTCCACATGATACGTTTGCCCGCCAAGTGTGTTATCACTTATGTTTTCTCGATGGGAAACCGTGACTGGTGAAAAATACTTAATTGCATGACATGCTTAAGTGAATTTGGTGTGAAAAGGTGTCACCCCTCTTTTGCATAACAGGATGCAAACATTCAGCATCCAGGACATATGGTGTGTATCAGCTCTGTGTGTGGGTGTGTGTTTGGTGACCTCTGTCTAATGATTTATTGTGTTTGCAGTGATGTGTTGGGGGTCAGTGGATGCAGGCAGGATTAATGTGAGACAGGATATATGGTGGAGCTGAGTCTGGAGATGAGGAGTAAACTTAACTCCATTGTAGACAAAACCTCCACCTGCTCTATTTGTTGGTTCCCAACCTGGGGGTCCTGACCCCATTAGGGGTCACCAAAGCTTCACGGGGGTCGTAAGCCCTTCTTGATTTTATGAGTGTAAGAAAACTTTTTTTAAATATACAGTTAGACTATATCTTAGCTTATTTCAGAGTTCAATTTTCAAGTTCAGAATATTATTTAAAATATAAACTTTTAAAAAAACTCAGGGTAAGAGCACAGTGAAGACCTGAACACAAGCTATATTCACAGAACCTTCACTCTCTGCTAAACAGCCTTGTCCTGCAATAGAAAAGTATGCAGGCAAAACAGCCAACCTACCAAAGAGCAAATAGGGCTATGGCCAAGTGTGAAGGAGAATAAAACACTCAATCTGTCAAAAAAAAAAAGAAAAAAACAATAACACATAATTCAGACAGAGAATTGCATAAAAAGTTAAACAAATATGGGGGAAAATTCATCTCTGACTCAATATTCAAAGGAAATAATTTGTTTGAAATGAATCCAAATAATTCAGTTTATACGGTTTGTGCAGGTAATGTGTTTGGGTAAATTGCATAGTTTACCAGTTGTTATTGTTATGCAGTAAATATAATATGAAATATCCATAAATCGTGTCATTTAGTCAGGGGTCATCAGTTTATTTAATGATAGAAACAGAGTCCCTTAAAGAAAAAAGGTTGGGGAGCGCTTCTGTGGAGCATCTTCAGCCTTCAACTCAATATTAGTCACAAAGGTGAAACACTTAACACTTAATTTCTAGTAAAGACAGTTTTGGTTATTTATTTCACATGAGAAGTTTGTGTATTTTTGTTTCTGTGCTGACTGTCCTCACTGATTTTAAGTGGTGGATCAGGGTGATGTAGAAGCAGAGTTAGAGTAGAGGTTTTTCTGGCACAGCTTCACCTACTTCAAAGTTTCATGGAGAAGCAAAAAGGGGTTAAAGAAGTCAAAACACCAGCAACACTTTTAGTATAGAACAACTTTATTGTTGGACCAACATGTTTCAGTTTGTGGTTTTCATCAGGGATTAAGGTGGTGTCACATATTTTCATGCACCAAACAATTTAAGGTTCGTTTTACAGATGTGGGGCTGTTTTTGAATTGTTTGGATTTTTTAATGAATAACGCCTCAGTATGTTTGTTTTTCTTTTTCAAAATTATACTTTAGTCATTGCTTATTTAGTCATGAATATGTAATTTCATAGAGAAATACTTAACAAACTTTAAGTTTTCAGGGACTTATAGACAGTTTAAGAAGAACAAATCAACTCACTCACATTACAACACTTACAGCACAGCACATTGGCTGAATTTTGTTCTCCATCAAAGAACTTTTACAAAGATAATCTTAATCTACGTCCAGCTCCTCATAAACCTTGTGAATATGACTCCCTCTCTGTGCAAGATGCCAAGCTTAATATGGACATAATAAGGGAGTTGAATCAGACTGACTCCCCAAACAAACCATGTGAAAACATGGTGCCTGCCAGAGGACATCAGATCATTTACATCATGCTGACCTCCTGCACTTTGGCTGCAGGGCTGCAGACTCTGATAGGTAAAGCAGTGTGGTTTTAACTGTTAGGGTTTGCAGCTGTCGCCAAACTGTAAGAAAGAACCCACGTATTACTGGGATGTGCACATGAAAACAAATTCTCAGAGTACCAGAAGGCTGCAGGAAAATGACACAAAACACTAAGCTGTTGACACTGTTGGTCAGATACCAGGCCGCTGTGGCTTGTCTGATCCAAGTCTACATAATTTAAATATTTAGTCAGCCCAGGCTGGAGAGTAGCACAGTACATAAACACAGAAGCTTTAGCCTCTCAGCAAATAAATTAGAGTTGATATTAGAAGAGTAAAACTCAACCAAGGATTAGTAGGTGTAAAGCTTAAGTTAAACTTAGAGATTTTTGAGGCTGATATACAATATAATTTTATGATATAATTTTGAGAGTAACAAAATCTTTAACATTAACACATAACTCAAACAAAATCTTTTCAATAGCATGCCATAAATGTGGTTATTTAAGAATTGTGACCAAAAAATGTACCGAACAAGACATCTTACAATACAAGTACATAACAATATTGTTTCTGAACTGACTCACACATATCTTTCACATTTCTGAGCTGTAATTTCTTGTTGTTTATTGGTCGACATAAAGACATACATATACATCTGTGATAAGATAAATTTGTTCAGTAACACTGGCAATGTCAGTGTATTGTTTGGGCACTAATGATGATAGTTATTGTCTGAATAGTTGATGTAAATTTAAGTTGATTTAAAATGACAAGGTTTTTAAATCAGCTCTGATACGGTAAAATAAGCTCTGATATTATACTATATTTGACAACTAATTGTTATACAAATATTTACAATTAGTGATTTGTCTGTTTCTGTTCATTTTATGTCACTAATATAGTAAAAGCCTGATACATTTCTGTTTGCCGTTTAGGCTTTGTAAACAAAGATTGCACAGGACTGATGTGACATAAATAATAACTTAAATATAAAACGCCTATTACTGAAATATACAAAGACATTACTGACAATGACAGGTACCAGTCATATGGCCAAAACAGGCCATGTGCTTATCATCAACAACCATGTGCCTCAAATTTTACACAAATTTACATAAAAACAACAAAAGAAAATGAAAAGTAGTTCCATCGACTACCATTATGCAAATATTAGAAGTAAAACACCTTGAGATAAAGAGTTGGTAGCGCTAATTTTCTACTCAGGCGCCAACCACAACAACCCGAAAACATAATGCCGCCAGCCACGACTGTTGGCCGGTGACATTTTGTTTCCAGATAGTCCATGTGTCTCTCCATTCTTGTGAAAGTGATAGCTCAAGAACACCTTGATGGAATTTGTGGAATTGGTACAAGCGTCCACTTGGACTCAAGGATGAACTGATTAGAATTTGGAGGTCAAAGGTCACTCTGGCCAACAATTATGAGAAAATTTTACACAAATATCTGATTGGATCAAATGATGAGGTGATGGCATTTTGTATCCAAAAGGTCAAAGGTCAACTTCACTGTGACATCATATTGTTCAACTCTATATTAGTCCTCTGTGTACCACTGTAAAAAGAGTCTCTAAGTGAAGACAGCATGTTTCTCGCTGGAAATTATTCACTGGAATCTGATGTGTAGTGATAACTTCTATTTTGCCAAAAAAATGCACTTACATCTTTTAACAAATTCTTTCAAAGTCTTCTCTTTGTATATGAGTTTGGACAGACATGGATGTAAACTGTAACTTGATTGGTTGGTGGAGGCAAACAACCGGCAGTAGAGGCGGAATTCTAATTTATACAGATGAATGGAAACAAATCTAACAATTATACAACATGATTGCAGTCAGCTCAGATAATCATGATAAGGTGATTATGTCAGAAGTGTGACAGGCCTAATATTCAGGCTGCACTAAATCACTGGACCCAAACAGAACTAGAGACAATTTAAACAAAAACAAAACACATTGCAAAAAAAGTTTCCTTTAGTCTTTAACCAGTCTTGACGATTTTAAAATAGCAATGAACTGTGTTTATCAAACATATTTCTTAGAGGGTTGTTCTCTCTGGAGCTGCTGTAGTAAAAATATTCTACACCTTAACTCTGGTTTTTGGCACATGCCATGCTCAACCATGTTTCAACATCTAACAAAAGACAGTGATAAAACCTCACACTGTCTGTACACTTACAACCATCTTTAATCCAAGTATTATTTGATCCCGTGTGAACTATCACAGTCTGTCCAGTTGGAAGCAGATCAGAGAGTGGTGGGATGTGTCATGCACACTGATCTCTGTAACCTTCACTGCTGGAAAACATTGCAGTGTCTACCATCTGTGCCTGCCAAGTGGACTGCCTCTGAGTGCAGGTCAGAGCCTCATAGGAAGGAGCGGGCAATGACACCAACCTCACCGCTGCCAGAGTCCACAGTGGAGAGGCAAGGTCCGCTTCTGGCAGCGGTGCACAGCTGGACAGTGAAAGTCCTCAAAGGAGAAGACAGTTTTCCAGAAAGATGGAGCAGTTGTGGTTGGTTTTGTTTGAGTTTTTTCCACATGATTGTGGTTTTTACCTGGAAAAGAGGAAATAAGGACACTGGCCAGCGTGGTTAATTTACTGTATGTGCTTTATTTAATTCTGGTTGATCAGGACATGTGGTTATGTTTGAAGAATATTAGTTTTAGGGAGTCTCATCCATTTTAATGCTCTATTTCAAGCTGTGTTTTTTAGATATGTTTTTTATTTGTTTTCATTTAGTGGCAACCAAATAAAGAGGCCGTGAGAGAGCTTCAGGGAGTTTTTTTTTTCTCTGTATTTCTCTGCCAGACTCTTGCGTAGTGAATGTGAAAGAAGTCCTCTGTGTGAGGTAGAGATTTTGGTCACACACTGACAGCCCATTTCTGAAATAATTAAGAATCACAGTCCTTCTCCTGCCAGAGGCCAGGGAGAAGTGTTACGCTGTGATTCATCGAGGTAGAGAAGATCGGTTTGCTCAATTTTGTTTGTTAATTGTGATAGAAGTGTAATCTCCACATGACAAGCTTGTTTTCTTGAGATCACAACAGACCGTAAGGTCGGGATTATAGCAGTAAAAAGTGGTGTATGTGTTGTGTTTATACCTGATCCAAAAGGCCTCGTTGGAAGGTGGGGTGATAGAGACTAAACCCCTAAACCCCTCCCCTGAACAGCACTGTCCAATCCTATCTTAACAACTGTAACTAGGCACAGCAGGCTGGTCATGTTTGGAGTGTGGTAGGGTTTTTTAACTGCTTATCCAAATTCAAACACATAAGAGTAAAAGTGTAAGAAATTGGTTAAATTGTGTGTTTATTGGCTCTAACATAAGCTACAAATGTTCACGCCAATGTGTTCAGCCAAACTACCAGTAGCACAGTAGAAACGCAAACATAGTGATATTACTTCCAAGGCTAAGGAGTACATCATTAGCTATTGATACATTATTTTGTAGCTTTAGTCTCGGTCTTTGAGCACTGTATTTTATATGTAGCCATCAGTGCATATTTACCCTATTATAGGTCTCACATTTCAAGACTAGTCAACTGCAGACAGTGTTTTCAACCAGCTCAGGATGTCAGTATTAATTAGAGAGCTACAGCTGCCAAAATCAACAGTCTGGGTTTGTGAAATCAGAGATCCATTGTTTAAAAAATGACTAAGATTTCAAGTGGAAAGATGATTTAAAAAAAAAAAAAAAAAAGACATGCACATCCATATACCCAGTGGGATGGACACTGAATCACAAAGTACGTGAAAGAATTGAGAGAGAGAGAGAGAGAGAGATCCACACAGCAAAAAGCTCCTGCTTCAAGGACGTTTTTTTTTTTTTTTTTTTTTTTACCGCTGGATGACGTTTCAATCACCAGGCCCTTCCTCAGACTGCTGTGCGACTTCAGAGACCCATTGTTTAAAAAACTGACTAAAATTTCAAGTCACAAATCTGCCACCTTTGGAAATAGCCTGTGCCGAGCGAGAACAGTAAGCTCGGCAGAAGTAACTATAGAAACTAAGGAGAGAGGGGCTTAACAAACAGTCAGATGTTTTCCTGCTATTGCAGATTTGCAAGTCCATTAGTTGTAAATAAAACATGAAGTGATTCTTTTACTACTTTTGGAGTGTTTCCCTCTTCCTGAATCTGCTTCGGGAAAACACAACAAAACATCATCATCACAAGTTCAATTTTTTTGTGAAATCAACATTAAGAAATCCAAAGGTAACAAAATGGGTTAGAGCACCTTTAAAGCTCACTGGCATGTAATATCTAATTTGCTTAAGTTTACAAAAGTTACAGATTTTGTAATCTTTGAACACAGTCAGACTAGTTGTTTCCCACTTCCAGTCTTTATGTTAAGCTAAGCTGCTAAGTGGTAGCTTTGGATTAACTGTACAAACACAGAAGAGGTATCCATCCTTTTCTCATGTAACTCTCTGCAGAAAGCAAATGCACATATTTCCCAAGACGACCTATTCTGTTTTCTTACAATGGCATAATTGCAAAAAATAAAAACATTAGAAACTAGAGTGCACTTAGCAGAGTGCAGGTCTCCACCCAGCAACTTGAAAATAATATTTCGATGTAACCACTTTGTAAGCACCAACATTTTGATTGATTTAATCATAATTAGCATATGAATTCTTGAATTATGGCCAAAAGCATGTTTTGTGAAGTCAGAGTGACCTTTGACCACCAACATCTAAGCAGTTCATCCTCGAGTCAAACTTTAGTAATTTGTGCAAAGTTTAGGTGGAGGCATAAAAAGGCATAAAATAGGTTTTTAATTGTTTTTCAAAAATTAAGAATCAAACAAGTCCTTCAGCTTACAGTCAAGAATGTGCGCCCCCTCCCCCCCCCCACCACACACCCAGAGTAATATGTTAGCTGGAAATAAACTCCAGGTCCGTTGGTCTGGTCCCCTCAGCCTTACACCTGGCGTAGATAATAATTACATTCATGGTCTCTGTGTGGTTCTTTATTTTTGTGCGTCTGTTGTTTCAAGATGTTCAAACAGGTGAACAGCAGACATAAAACAGAAGGGCAGGAAGAAAGTGTGCCTGCTTTTACGGTTGCTTTTAGTTGAAACAACAGTTCACCAGATATCACTGGTGTTCTGTTTTTCCTTCCATCCAGAAGCTACCAGAGGGGTTAGTGCAGATACTGTCACACACTGTTGCTCTGTTTTGATGGAAATGTGAGGCCAATGCTGATAACGCATCCTAATGTCGCTCTCCCTCCCTGCTGTGGTGTTGTGTTAATTGGACTTTGTGTTGAAGGAAAGTCAACACAACATCCTCTCTGGATTTCTGTATTGCTGCCACAGAGAGGGCAACAATTACGATTGTTTGACCCCTCACAATGAGCCTCACACAAGAGAAGTTTCATGTTGTTCAGAGAAGTTCCTGCATTATAATTTCAATCTAGACTACAGTATACAAAAATACAATTTAACCTGCAGAAAAAATACAATGTAACATGCAGAAAATAATCAAAACATAATGGATTTTTAAAAAAAGGAAAGAAAGTAAAAAGATCATATGAATGCATGTAAGGGTGTAAACCGCTGTGTTGATGCCTCATTTCCTTTGTGGTACTGTATAGTATATATAGTACAGTCCTTATGGATTGTAGCGATAGCACAGTACTAGCTGTTCTCAAAACAACTACATTGTTCAAACACTCAAGGTCAGTAAATTATCGCTGCCATGTAACTTGGGTGTGGCACAAGGTTTATGGGTCTATACTTTAACATTAAAAATGTTGGGGAAACTGTTTTTTCTAGAGCCTTATTGAAATTCCATGTGGACAAATTATAAGAATGTCCCCTTTTCACCCTTTATTTAATATGATACATCCTGGACAGGGCGTTTGGGAATATCAGGGGGCCACTGGATTTGGGAATGAGACTGAAAAAGGAAAACAGAGGCAGGAAAAGTACCGTCCCCTCCCCCACAGAGTTCCCAGAGACTGCAAAGCCCCTGAAGCTTGTTATAGGAGCATGTTTCACAACCTGCTGACAGGGGAAAACCTCCAGCTATCAACCACGCAGCAAACCCAATTAACGCCTAATGACATTTCTAACGTATTTTTCTCTTAATGGTTAAATGAGATCAGCACTTGCACACATACTGGGAGAACTGGGAGGGTTCACACTTATTTTTTACCATTGCACTTGAGTTCAATACTTTGGGAAATACACTGATTGCTCATGGACAAGAGTTAGATGAGAAGATGGATATGACTCTCATAACATACAGTGTGTGAGCGAACTCTGGAATGTGAAAAATTACCCAGATATACTACAAGCTATGTTGCAGCAGTACTGCTGGTGATTTCTCCCTCTACAAATTTATATGTTAAGTGTTGAAGCTATGTATTCATAACTAACATAAATTTCTTCTGTCAACTTTGTTTCTATGTCGTTTACATACTTATAACTCCCAACAGCTCCCTGTTTTCCCTCCCAAACATAATCCTATTTCAAGATATCCCTATAAAAAGGGTGTTGTGGATGTGTTTTAAACCTCGTAAATTAGTCTCTCAACATCCATGTTGAGTACTCACTGGAGAGGAAAAGAAAACGTCAAGTGATCTGTCATATTCAGTGTCAATTTTGACCAGAATGAATATATTGTAGGTGAAGCAAGTGTGCAAAACTTTGCAAAAATAGAATCAGCATTTTGCTTTTTGTTTTTTTAAACAAGCAACACAGCGCTTTGCCTGTTTGTTGAGGTGTGGAGTAGATTATAGGGCATCTTCATCGGGTAAAACTGAAAACAAAAATCCAGTTAGGAAGCAGTGTGAAGCTACAGAGAGCTGCTTAGTTTAGGATAAAGACTGGAGACAGAGGGAAACAAGTAGCCTGGCCATGTCCAAATGTTACTGAATCCACCAACTAGAACCTCTAAAGATCACTAATTATCATGTTATATGTTTTCATATATATAAAAAAAATCAGAAGTGTGATAACAAGAAATTGCTGTCAGAAGTTATGTGTTTCTTGGCTGGGAGCAGTGACTTCCTGTGCTCTGTCCAAAATTACTGTTATATAGTGAGTTATACTGTTATATACCCTATAGTGAGAAGTACAGTTTGAGAAGTACAGTTTACTGACATCAGCATAAGCTATATGAGTATGCACAGAGGTGTTTATGCTCAATGTGTTGTTCAAAAGAAAAAAAAGTTTAAAAATGATCTGATCCCAGCTTCTTAAATATGATTATTCTTTGGTTTCTCTACTCCTATATGACAATAAACTGAATATCTCTGGTTTGGGGCAAAACAAGATATTTGAGGACGTCACCTTGGACTCTGGGAAACACTTATGCACATTTTTCACCATGAATAAATAAGAAACAGTTTCCTAATATATCAAGTTAAAAAGTGTATTGCAGGAACACATGTAAACCAAAAATAGTAAAAAACTATGCACAAAAGAGCTGTCTCCATTTTATTCCTCTGGGACGTCTGGTGCCTGAAGCCTGGTGCATATATATAAACGTTCCTCTTGTAGGGGAATTTTAATTAAGTTTCCAAAATATGAAAATCCTTCCACGCACCACATGGTGATGAACACATTTTCCTTGTCCAGTTCTTGAGAAAAGACAGGGTTAATACAAAGTCTTGCAAGTTTTGAAAGTGCTTAAATTTAACCATTGACGAAGAATAGAGGTGATTCACTTCAGCCAGGTTAACTATTTCCCTCTGCTCCCAGTCTTCATGTAAAGCTAAGCAAAGCAGGTGCTGGCTGTATCTCATATTTATCCTGCAGACCAGAGTGGTTTTCATCTTCGCATCATCATCTAAGTATCATCAAAAAAGTGAATACACATATTTCCCAAAAAATTTCAAACCATTTATTTAGATATAATCAACAGTTGCCCACAAACCATGCAATTTATAAACAAGTATTTCTTTTATATAGTATAAGCAGTGGTGGATTGAGTATTGCACAACTACTTACTTGAATATTTAAATTTTTTACTAATGTATACTTTTACTCCACTACATTTAAGAAAGTAATTTTGTACTTTTTACTCCACTTCATTTATATGAAAACTGTGGTTACTGATACCAGAGGTGGGACCAGGCTTGGGGAGTTACAGACTACATGTAACAGGATTATGTAATCTGGATACAAAGGTATTCCATTAGAGTTACAGATTTAAAAAAAGATGTAATCAGATTACAGTTACATTTAGTAAGTAAGTATTGGTGGGATTACAATTGTAAAATAAAGAATGCCATTATTAAATTAATTTGCATATGTTTTAATAATTGATTGACAGTTTTGAGTCGTTTTCTAACAAAAAAAGTCAAAATTCTCAGATTTCAGCTTCTTAAATGTGATTTTTTTTTTTTTTTTTTTAAATTAACTCCTCTCTGACAGTAAACTAAATCTTTGTGTTGTGGACAAAACAAGACATCTGAGGATGTCATGTTAGACTTTTTTCATAATTTTCTGTCATTTTATGGACCAAACAACTTATCGATCAATTGAGAAAATGATGGACAGCTTAATCAATGATGAAAATAATTGTCACAGGAAAGACTTGAAAAATGGGTCCAAACATGCTGAGCACTCACACGTGACAGGATTAATTAATTGATTAATTGTTTTGAGTAATCAGGTTAAATTACTTTAATATTGTGATACTTATGTTACTGTAATTACTACCTGTATCAGAATACGTTTTTAAAGTAACCCTCTCAACCTTGAGTGGGATCAAGTCATTCTTTTGTAAGCCACAAGTCTCAAGTCTGTGCACTCAAGTCCTGAATGAAGTCCCAAGTCAAGACTGACAAATCCCAAATCAAGTCCAGGTCCTGAAATCAGAGTTTCAAGTCCTAAACAAGCCGTAATGCACTCCTCACCAAATGTAATGCCATTTTAACAAGACTAAAATGTGTTAAATTTAGACAAATCATGAATGTTTTTTAAAAGTCAAAAGGCTCAAGTCCAAGTGAAGTCATGATTCATTGGTGTTAAAGTCCAAGTTGAGTTGTCTGTCTGTTTTAATTTTGTCAAGTCAAGTCTAAAGTCATTGAATTGGTGATTTGAATCTGACTCCAAGTCAGATTAGAGATTAAGATTTTAGAAACAGGATATGATGAATTCATAAAATACAATATTTTGCTATAGACTAATCTATCCAAAACAAATGTGGTCCACCTCCTTACATTAAAATGCTCACATATTTAAGCATCAGTAATACTATTCCAATAACATGATGTAAATAACAATAAAACTTACAGAAAGGGACCATTCTTAGTATTTTTAATTTGAAACTTAAAGAAATTTTGCTGGTAATATATTATTTGAGGTACTTTTATACTTTTACTTACAACAGAGTATTTTTTACAGTGGTATTGCTACAGTTATTTAAGTGAAAGATATGAGTACTTTACAAGCCTCTGGTCCATCAGATAATCACCTTTATCTCTTCTGAGAGTACTCTCACTTGATTTTACCTTTGCATTTGGCCCCATCAAGGTTTCCACTCCTGATGCCCTGGCTGCTGTGTCCTTACCATGTACCCCTGTGTGTGCCATTCCTTTGTGATTGATGAATACACACAACTTCTGTTTATCTCACCAGAGCTCACAGCGGACTGCTCATGGGCTAAGGAAAGCCTGAAGGAAGGAAGGAGAGGAAAAGAAGTCATTCTTTCCAAGCCACTGAGGCCAGACCCGAGAGAGCAAGTTGTTTTGGGGGGCAGTCTGCCTGCCATGAGAGACGGCTATTGTCCGAGCTGCTCCAGAGGACGGGGGGCTTTGAGCGTGCACTGGTATGGTGAGGGGGCTCGGGGGAAGAGTGGGAGAGAAATTTGAATTTCTGCTAAACTACGTCACAACAACAGGGATTGTGACAAAGAGACACTTTGATAAAGACATGGGCCAAGAATTGAACATTGCTTCTCCATGGTGATTATATGTAATAAGGACCATTAATCATAATAAATCCACCCACTGACATGTTTCTTCAGTATTTCACTCTGGGAAGAGTTTGGTATTAGGAAGACAAGAAGAGGATGAATAAAAAAGGTTAATGAGTTCATTTTAGTAATGTAATGTGTTATCTCTGCTTGGGGAAATTATAACTGACAAAAAATTGTGCCACTTAAACCGCAAAAATTCAGTCGTATCGAGTACTTTCTGTCTACAATTTAGTTATAAAAATCATATTTTCTCCAAACAAGTGAATTGAGTCTGTCAGCATAGGGAGATGATTTCAACCTGTTACTAAAAGAGACTAGAAGGGGACTCAGAGAGCGCAGACCTCAGCCTAGGTAAATAGTCCACTCTTCAATGAAATGCAAATCTGCAAACACACACTTCGGTTTGTGTTACTGCTTATTCTCAAGAAGTGTAACATTTGAACATTTTCATTTTATTAATATCTCAGGTGGAGTTTATTGCGCACAAATCACATTTGGATGTGTGTGATATAATATGTTACATGATGTGTATTTACCTTTTCATAGCCATACCTTCATTTGAGAAAAGTGTGTTGTTAGAATTGTGGCAGTGTTCCAGTTTTATTGGTTCTTCCATGAAACCACTTCCCCCAAGTGCTCCATAACAACTGCTATCTGTGTGTAGGTTTGAGCGACTACATGATTCCAGAGGATTACTGGTGCCTTTGAATGCTGTTTTTTTGACATGGAGTCATCGTATTGCTACAATTGGCTGTTTTGTCACTATTGAACTTTACTATCAACTGGATTTTGAGATGTATGGCATTGATTCGGCCAAGACCACATGCCTTGTCTTGCAATGTTAACAAAAGCAGAAAATAATTTGTCTGTCTGCCACATGATTCAGATCTGCTCCAAAATTTAATGGGCTCTTCCGTGGCCCATGCTACACCCTTCCACCACGTTTCATGAAAATCGGGCCAGTGGTTTTTCCATAATCCTGCAGACAAACAAACACTGAAAACATACACATCTCCTTTGTGGAGGTTATTAACTTGTTTCAAGAATTTTCAAAGAATTGTTAATGCACAGAATATTTCACTTGTTTTAAGAAAAAAAGAGACTTTAAGGACACAATTGATTGAAATTAGATTTTTGTAGTGTAGCTTTCATTCTTTAAAATAATGATTTACACAAATGCAAAAAGTTGTTCTCAGTTTCAGATTAAAGCTGAAATGATTAGTCAATAATTCATTAGTTGAACAAGACAGAAAATGACTTTTTAACTATGTTGATAACAGTGTCTCAATCAATTAAAATGCCAAATGTTAAGAAAAGAAATAACACATTTTCTTATTCTTCTTCTGTCTCTCATTACTTTATTTACTGTTCTTTTGTAATGGAGCATCCCAGCCAATGTTTTTGGGACGATAAACATCTTGAATCTTGAATTTAATAAACACTGTAAATTAAGTTTTGGGCTGTTTTTGGAGAAACTAAGTTAACAATTTCAGACATCACTGTTAGCTTTGGCAGCTGAAAAATGTCCCTATTCATGATTTAACAAATCATTCATTTCTTGTGCAGATGCAGAATTATGAGTCATGAAGCAGGAAGCTGCTACTACAGCCTGCAAACTCATGAACATCCTGCAGATGCTCGGACGAGGTCCTGAGAAGACAACTCAAAGAGCAGGAATGTCACGCTGAGGGACCTCCACAGTCTTAGTCATCCCATTCATATCTCTTGAGTCACATCAGTAAATCCATCACTGTGTCTTTCTCTGCTATGATTCTTTTCCTTTTCCTCATTTTGCTACCTTTTGTCTCAGTTTTCCATCAGTCCATCTCTCGCCCGCTCTGGAGGCAGCAGGCTTGGGGCGGGCGGTTTCTGTGGAATTCAGGGTCCTGGTCCGGGTCTCGACCAGTCTGCACTCCAGTGATTTCTGCTGTTTGGAGTTTGTGTTTTCCCAGAGAAGCTTCTGGTCTGCCGCCTACCCCCTGTCCTCTTTCTAAAACACACACATGCACACATAAACACACAGAGATGTATTCTGAATGCAAATTTATGTGAGTCCAGTGTACTGGCCAGCAGCCAAAGTCAGCATTGAATCAGAGGATCTGAAGTCTTAAGTCAAAAATAAACCACAAAACCTGGGAACACAACACACAACTTAAAGTCACGGTGACAATGACAGATTTTCAAGACTGTGGGGAGACGGGTCTAAGCAGAAAAGGCTTGGTCACTGTGGACCGTAGTCATGACCGCATGTGTGAGTTTGCCTCTGACCATTTGAAGACATCATTACACATTATTTATTTGCATAAATGTAATGTTGACAAATCTGGACATCATCCAATGGTTTGAAGGTGATTAAACACTCAGAAACTCAGAAATCTGAATGGACGCATGACGTTCATGCAGGTGTCCAAAGTTTGTGTCCCCTCACAAATCTGCAAGTAATATTTTTATTTTTCTGGTTTTATTGACTAAAATATGTCCTTAATCTTACTAATCTTAAACTGATTTCATTAATTTTTAGACAAAACTGCTTTAAATTTGATATTAAATCAAATTAAAATATAGTCCAGGGATTTTTCCAAAAGGAACAAATTCTGTCTACCAGCACCTGGAAAGCTCAGTCTAATTAACATCTTATATCTCAGTTGAGATGAGTATAAAAACTATCATTTTCAATTTTATGTGTCAGACTATTGCTACATCTGAAATCGCATACTATGCTCTACAATCCCAGTATGTGTGCTATCACTCAACATACTTTAGTGTAAGTAAACAGTAGTATGTATCTTTTTGGATGCACTGCTCAGCATGTGTCACGTCACTTCCTGAGAACCTCCTTGACGGTTGGAGCCACGTAACCATGATAAGCTGTGCCAATGTAGAATATATAATACATCTAGCAAAGTGAAATTAAATTTAATCACATTTTTATTAGCCTTCTTGCTTTTGTTTAGATATTTGTTGGGCTTTTATGCCTTTAATTGACATGACAGCTGAAATTAGGAGAGGAAAGCAGGACAGAGTGGGGGATGGCATGCAGCAAAGGGCCACATGTGGGAGTCAAGCCCCTGGCAGCTGCAGAGCACTCATAGACTCAATACATCAGGCCTAGGCTCTACCAACTGAGCTACCAGGCCACCCACTTGCTTTTATGTATGTTTGTATTATATTTTTATCACGTATTACTTTTATTTAGTTTCACATTTTCATTACATTTAAATTGAAGCGTTATTGATGTTGGTCACTGTCCACCGTTGTCTGTTATGTTGTTGTCATCTTTACTGTATTGCACTGTGAGATATTTATGCTGGCGTAGTGTCCAGTGCTTGCATACTGTAATACTTGCACCTCACATACTATTGGTTTTATAATAAGTTTTCAGACATACTGAAAAATCTCACATAGCATTTTAGCCTTCTAAATAGCATGGGATTTTAGACACAGCCAATTTCTCAAATGAGACCAGTAACTTCCTCGAGTCTCCACTGGAAACTACTCAAAAATGTTATTAAAACATGTCTTTAAAACATAATCCAGGGTTTTAACAAATAAGCACTGATGATGATTTATTTCTGAAAAAGTCAGGCTTTTAAAAGTCTGATATCTGATATTTCTCACCACAAGCCCGTTATGTACCGCACAGATGGTGATTACTTTACATTTTTTAAGACTTTATAGTTAACATTTACTCTTCAATAGAGATATTCAACAATACAAATGGCTGTCAGTACACCGATAAATTAATTTTAGCTCTGCACAGGGCCGACACAGAGCAGTAAAGAGTTGATCCTGGGGAGCTGAAGTGCAGACAAAGAGGTGGAAGGGCGGGTCAGAGCATCACGTTTTCTTTAAAGGGTGGAAATGACCCAGCGGGTGAGAGGCCCAATTGCTGCAAATTTGTCGTCTGTGAGGCCCTCGGCTCCTTGTAGGAAGCACGTCAAGGGGTGGTTTGTTCTGCTGTCTCTGTTTCATCCTGTGTAAGCCATGTTGGTTCCCCGGTATGATATTTTCTGCCCTTTATTTTTGAAATTGTTTGCTTGTTTTATCTAAACAGCTCTGAAGAGACGATTTCCAGGTCTGAGTTTAAGATGAATGGTCATCATTGAAAAATGGCAGATGTTGAAACCAATCTGTCGCAGCTGGAAAAAAAAGGCTCTCCGGTTGCTGGTTGTGTCCTTCTGCTGACAGCAACATTAAGACTGCTGATAAATCTGCAAGCTGCACACTGTGTGCCAGCAAAAAGTTAAAAGGAAACCGTTATCTTGGTTCTACTAAATACCCTCCATCATCTTTGCAGCAGGCAGAAATGAGGAGCTAAAGTAGACACAACTGTGCAGTATCCCTGAAGAACACTTAAAGAAAAGCTGCAGGTTTCAGATGAAAGCAGGCCTTTTGTAACCTCCCATCATTCACAGAGGAAGGATTCGCTTGACCAGAAAACAAACAAAGGAAACTGACAACTGGACCAGAGGGAAGGTTAGCTACCATAAAAGGAGCAGGTCTAGAGCCACTCTGTTGGACACAAAGTAGTGCACAAGACCTTTTATAGCTTCTTGCACTGCCCTTACGTATCCCTGTTGTGTCATTAAATACTTAAACAAATGCTGTTTGTCAAGTGTCCAAAGGTTCAGAACAGGATTTCCCATGATCGTATCAGACAGAGTTTCCCTCAGTGCTGGGCAGCTCAGATGGGGAGGATGAGGCACAAGGCAGGGAAGGAAATACTCTTGATATTGTTCAGGATTGCAAAGCTTTTGTGTTTCTTTGTCACTAAAGTGGCTGAGGTAATGGGAGAGTATGGCTCAACATGTGAGATTGTGTTAATGTAAATGGAATGGGTTCAGGAAATTGGAAAACCCTGGTGATGCATGAAAGGTCTTAATGCTGCAATTGACTGCAATCGCCTCTTTCTCACACACAATATACAAGATGTACTCAAACACATACACAGAGGGTTTCCAAGAACAAAGAAACATTGTCGAGTTTTATAAACAATTCTAAAAACCCAAAAATTAATATCTAAACTGATCAGAAGGACAGATAGATAGATCAGTCGATTTTATGATTTTTACTTTTTTCAGTGATATTTCTTGCTTTTTCTCTCTTAATTTCCCTCAACATTATTCAGAAAAATATAAAATAAACAACAATATAGGCCATGGAGTCATTTTCAGTTTTAACATCTTTTTTATTGAATGAATGTTCAATGTACTGTCACAGTCTGATATCATTAAGAAGTAAGATTAATAGAAATAATGATTATATTGATATGATTTACATATATGTATATATGTATATTAGATTAGATTTCTCTCAATAAAATTATTAAAATAATACATGCATTTGTGTTTATGTTTCACCAAAATATGGAAGCCAATTCCATTAAATGCACCGATGTAGTCCATGTTAACACTTGTTAATCTAATTTTAAAAAAGTAAATTTCTTTTCACTTTTATATATCCCTGTAAATGTTGTAGTGTTTATTTCATGTATATTATATTATATTAGTATGCATATAGAATACATTTTAGATTTACATAACTTTATTATATTACTATATTTATTTAGAGTTTTTTTATTTATTTATTTAATTTTTTGTATTAGATTACTTTATGTGACTATTCAAACGTTATTGTTAAAAGTCATATTCAGACAATAGTAACATTACCATATAAACAACTTAAAGTAAATGCCAAAATTTTTTTAAAACCATTCAGCATAGGGAATGTTCAGGAAACTTTACCATTCAGTAGACTAGAAGCAAAATGATGGGAGGGGGAATAAATATAAAATAAAGAAGGTAAATATATTATTTGTTACTATAAATAAAATATTTTACAGCTTGACCGTAGAATTGATTTGACCTGTTTTTCTAGATAGAAATTCTGCATATCACTTTGGAATATTAAATTGGAATACACAGAAATCGCAACTAATAATCAGTTTAAAACTTTCCAGAATGTGCTTTATAATATGTAAAATTTTAAATGACATCCCTTACATCTTGTTTATCTGATATTATCCATGCTTTTTTCCAATCCAAGTCACCATAGAAGACCAGAATATTATTCTCTATGAATGTGTTCCGAATTTGTGTTTGTTTTATGTTTCATGTTTTTTGTTTTTTTTAATCTAGGACTCACCAAACTCACCATCTAATTCTCCAAATGAAAATATTCATTTTCCAATCTGATGACTGAGTGTTATGAGAGTTTTTCAGACCCTGTAAAGCACTATTTTATAACGTTTCTGTGATTTTGCAAGTCGCGTCTAGAAGGGAACCCTTAATTTGCGAGCCTCTCGCGAGATTTGTACACGTGTACGTCCCCGTTGTATGTATTGATTATGTTTTACAGTGTGGTTTATAGTGTGGCAACGCTTTGATTAAGATCTAGTTAAGTTTAGGGACAATATGCAGCTGGGTGTGGTTAGGAAACTATCATGATTTGAGTTCAAAATAAAACTCTCGCGAGACCTTCGTGCAAATTCACCGGAAGGAAAAGTAGAGGTCACCTGACATGACCAAAACAAATATGGCGGCTACGGTAACGGTGGTAAACGAACATCGAACATTTTGCTGCTTTTCTTCTCGTCTTTCTTAACGTGGCTTGTCGGTTTTGGAGGACACATGTTTTGTAAACCGATCGTTTTAACCGATCAACTGTTTGCGGGCCGTTTTTTCCGGACGGAGAGCCGAAACGAAACCAAACAAGCTAAACGGAAGTGTCCGCCTCTCGTTTGAACATAAACATCCGCCTCTAAGTAACGCGTGTGTTTACTACGTTAGCTCGCCGTTTCAGTCGAAACTGTGAGGAAAAACATGAAAAGTAACTCAAACGGAGTGAGGACTTACTTTTTTTCGTGGGACAGAGGAGAAGCTAACGATTGGAGCAAAATGTAGCTAACGTCCGAGTGTCTCACCCTGACCAAATGAACAGGACATGTTGGATTTTACCTTGGAGACAACCTGAGAGCATCGAGAGGTTAAAAGATACAAGTTAAGGATATCTCACCATGGGTCTGGTGAACGTTGTCATCTCCACTGTAGGGAGATGTCTGGACGCCGTCTGCGTACTGCTGGACGTGAACTTTCTGATCGTCCACACCGTGGTGCGGACCGTTCTGGCGGTTATCTCCTTCATCAACAGCCTGCCCACCCTCCTCCTCAACTCAGTGATAGAGTTAGGGAACTTAATGGTGTTTGGCTTGATGTCCATGGCAGAAGCGATGACAAACGTAGCCCACGGGACGGTGGCCATGCTGGGGAGCTTGGTGCTGGCTCTGGAGGGGCTGCTGGAGAGCCTGAAGATGGTGGGCTACCTGTCCATGCATGTCCTGCTGCGTGGGAAAGAGCAGCTGTGTCGAGGTCTGCTCTCAGTGATGGAGGGCTGTGGCATCGCTGTCAGCCTGGTGGTCTATTTCGCCAACACTGTGGTCAATTATGCACTCATCGCCACGCAGAACATTTACCTGGCGTTGGTCAGTGTGTGGCAGACAGTTTCCAGCCCACTGCAGAAGGTGCTGGAGCTCACGCTGACCTCCTTCACCTTTCTCTACAGCAGCCTGGTTGGAACGTCAGCGTTCCTGTGGTCACCCTGTAAGCTGGTTTTGGACTTTGTGGTCTCGCTGGTTCATATGTTCATCAGCATCTTCATACTAAACATCTACGGCCTCCTGCTCACTGTTACCATTGCTCTCACTACCACCGCCTACCTGAACCCAGAGCTGACCCGGCAGGCTGCTGGGAGAATTGTGGATTACATGAACTCTTTTCCTGCCCTGGGCAGACTGTATCTGGCTCTCTACCGCCTCGCTTCAGCCTTGCAGAGAACCCCACAATTTCTGCGTAGTGCCATGCAGCGTCTGCCCAGGTTGCTCCATCATCTCTACCTGTTAGAGAGAGGACTCTGGCAGCAGCTCTCTCGATTCAGCAGCCAACTTGGCCTGGCTCTGAGGACACAGCGCCACAGGGACAATAACAACAGAGACCGTGGGGATGGCGACCCCAGAGAGGAGAGGCGGGACCCCCCGGATGGAAGAGCAGGAGATGGAGCCCACCAGGAGCTGCTGGACTTTGCTTTCTCCTCATCGAGCACAGACAGACCACTAAAGAAGCAGCTGTCCTCAGGCAAAGATGGTAAAGCTGCTGAGAATCTGTTGTCTCTGCTGAAGGAGCAGGAGGACAGAAAGAAGTGTGTGATCTGTCAGGACTGCACCAAGACGGTGGTGCTGCTTCCGTGTAGGCACCTCTGCCTATGTAGAGACTGTACGAACATCCTGCTGAGGCAGCCCATTACTCAGCAGAACTGCCCACTCTGTAGGCACATGATCCTCAACACCATGGACGTCTATCTATGAGGGACCAAGTAGATTTGTGGGAACAGAATCTCCTGTACTAAATTTTACCACCACTGAAATCATGTTGTGTGACTTGTGTTTTGTTTTTGCTAAGCTGTGTTAAAGGATGAATCTGGTAATATTCTACATTTTTGTTGCTGTCAGAGAAAAGTCAAAAATTCATTAGTCAAGGGCAGCAGCTAACAATTATTTTCATGGTTAACTGAAAAAAAAAAAAAGTCAGCAAATTGTGGAAAATGCTCATCACAATATCCCAGAGCCCAAAGTGATGTTTTCAAATTGCCTCTTCTGTCCAACCAACAGTCTTCTCAAAGATTCTTCATGTACCATCATAAATGACAAGGAAAAGTACTAAATCCTTACATTTTAGAGACTTGAACCATTAGATGTTTGCCATTTTAACTTGGAAAAATAGTTGGAGCTCTACATTAGTCCCATATTACTTTACTGCTTCTTTTCCCTGACTGTGGTACTCAGCACATACCTTTTCACTAAAGTTGTAAATCTGAAACAGGCCACAAATATATGGTTTAATTTTTTAAAAAGAAAACTGGGCTCAGTGGTTTTTAGCATGTTACTGAAACAGCAGTAAACAGGCTTTGACTACACCGACTTGTGACAAAGGTCAGTTCTTTCTTTGCTCTGTATTTTTGGGGATTTATTCACAGTAACAAAATAAGAGAATATCACCAGACTTATCTTGTAAAATCTGAGTTCAGATCTGTGCACATATGGAGATCAGATTAGAAGAGAAATACCAAATTGTAATTCCATACTACATACTAAATGCGTACAGTATGTACTATATACTAGTCTGCTGTGAGCAGCTCCCTCATGTCCTCTGTGTATTGCATTGTGGGAGAATAGTGTTCATCAACCGGGGTGCAAAATTAACTTTTGTTCGAATGTTAATTTAAAAATTTAATAGCTGATCAATGGTTTACAACAGTTTTTTTGACTGGTGAGTAAAGGAACTCTTATCAGCCACTTCAGTATTTCAGTAGCATTTGGCTGGTTGCTAATTTTGTGCGCTGCCATCAACAGCACAGAACACTAAAAAAATATCTGGGGGGTTTTTTGTATGCACACTCCCTAGTCTTAATGTGTGTTTTTTGCTGCTTTTCCTACTCTAATCCTGCTTATAATTAGTCTGCAGTATGGATTTGGGACACAGCTAGATGCAACATGCATTTGTTTTAAATATTCCAGTATTGCCACGTTTGAGTCTCAGGTTTCGTAGCCATGGCAACCGGTCAGTGCCCTTCCCTTATGCTGAAATGTTTACCACCGCTCATGTCTTAAAACGTCGTGCTTTCAGTGGGCCAAGCTGTGAAGAAGTAACACTGTGCTTTAATGCATGAGTTTACAAATGATTCCACAGATGCTGTATGTTTGAATGCTGTGTGAATAACAGTGTATTCCAAGCAACACCATGACATTTTGTTCTGTTGTAAAAGCTTTCACCTTTTAAATATACTTCTGTGATTGATGACCACTAGAAAAGGTTTTCTGTATTTAAGGAAAGTGATTTAAAATTTTCCAGTCAGGCCTGATAAAATAGAGCTTTATTCCATCTATTTTGTTCTATTGATAGAGCTTATTCCAGTCTTCCATCAGAGGCATATTGCTGTCAGCACCAACACATAATCCATAAAAGGTTTTTCCTTTCCTTTGTCATTGTAATAAAACATAGATTTTTGTTGTATAAAAGGGCCATAAACTAATAAGGCTTTACAATTTCATTCTCTTGTTTTGTTGCTGTCGATGCTGAAGTGTTGCTATTGATCTGTGTTTAAAGTTTACAGGGCATTATTGTGACACCACTTCTTGAATTATTATTGATGGAGGGGAGTCAGATCTGTCATTCGCCCTCATTTGTTCTTTCTAATGTTTGGTTTTTTCTTCTCTTTTTTGTATGATTTGAAGAAATTAGATTTCTGCGTTGTTCTAGTGGCTGGAGCTTTGTTGTACCAATAATAAGTTCCCTGCTACATGACAGATATCATTAGTGAAAGCGGTCTGAATGTCAGTTTTTGACGAGGCTGTAAATGATTCCTATAGACTGCTCCTCTGGGGTTGCAGTTGACTGAAAGCAGCTCACGACCATCATCTTTTGCTACCTGCAGTTTGTATGACACAGTGAGGGAAAATGTGATTTGAAGACATGAATGTAACATTTTTAAAATGCTATGCTTGCCATGTAATTGGCAAGTCTTTGGTTCATAATAAACAACAAACAATGAAACTCTGGTCTCTATTTTTCATTAGTCCAACACTGCAGATGCTGTTACAGCTGGACTCCTGGACTATGACAAATGCAGGGGACACACGAGTATATCAGATACTATAGTTCATTTATTAGGAATGCAACCAGTGATTATTCTACAGTAGAGCTGCAGTGATTAATTGATTATTAAATTAATCAACTATTTTAATAATCAATTAATTGGTTTGATTAAGAAAAATGGGTGCAGTTCAAATTCTGTGAATCTAGTTTCTTAAATGTGAATATTTTCTGGTTTCTGACGACTCATCTTGGGCTTTGGGAAACACTGATTGACATTTTCACTGTTTTCTGACATTTTATGGATCAAAACAACTAATCAATTAATCAAGAAAATGACTGATTAATTGAAAAAAATTAAATAATCATAACTATGAAAGACTTGAAGAAAAGATCTAGACATACATGATGAAGATTCGTGGGCTCCACATATTTGGATCTAAGTGGCAAGATTATGACAGGATTAATTAATCAATTAATCAAGAAAATAATCAGCAGATTAATTAAAATGAAAATAATCATTAGTTGCAGCCCTAATCCACAGATTATTTTCTTGATTAGTCATTTTGTCTATTGAATGTAAGCAACAACATCCAAGACTATCCACGTGTTCTAACATCAACAGTAGAAAACCTAACGATATTCAGCAGATTATCACAGAAGAGACAGAAAACTTCATTTGAGGTGGAACCACTTCACAAAATTGCTTAAATTATCATGCATCACATAAAATAGGTTTGGAACTACTGGTTTGGTGAGTGGATGAGTGACAGTGTGCTGTGAGATAAATAACATGAAAGCCTTTATGCGTGAGCCACATGTGTCCCATGCTACTAACTGTGCTGCCTTCAGGTGCATCCCAAAACAACAAAACAAAAACAGAGCAGCAAGCAGCAGGGGAGGTTGCCACAAAAGGGTATTTTTCACAGTAAATATTCTGACATGTCACGGTAGGTGGTAGGTCTAAGTAATAAAATTAATTTAATGAAATTCAATAAAATGAATGATGGGTAAATTTAATTTTACTGCGACATGCTGGCTCACTGTCACAGCTCAGTGGGACACTTGAATAGAACAGAGTGACTGTTAATGTTATTAGCAACACTTGTGCTTTTCACACAATGACAAATCAAAATGTCTGCTGTTAAAGGGATAGTTCAGGTTTTTTGAAATGGAGCTGTTATTTACTCATTAATTGGCTCCACCAAAGCATAATAGTTTTGCCACTGGACTGGACTGTTGCCAAGCAACACAAACATTTTCCTGCACACTAATGTCAGCTTGCTAGCTAATTTTGTGTAGGTCTGCACATTACTGCAGTAGAGCTCCCCAGCTTAGTTGTCCCAATGGATCAATAAAACGTCCTCAAGGCTGAATTGAGTTCAGATTTCTTAAGAGGCCAAACGTCCGTGTTTAACTTTTCAGACTCACCCTGGTACAGACCAAGCAACAGGACTGAGACCGCATGAAAAGGTAGGTCTCAGTCCACTTCCAGACAGACTCTGCTGCGGCTAATTTTTCTGAGGTCAAACGAACCAACCACAGGATTTAACAATGGCTAATTTGTTATTTTAGCTAATTTAAGAAGCTGAACTACTAATAAATCCATCTGTTGATCATGAAACTGATCCAGGAACGATTGTATAATTTATATGTTTAAGACATGTAACTATAGACTGTATTCATGCAAATCATTTCATAATAATGGTAACACATAACCACGTAAGCGTGTTTATATTCCCTGATTAACTGCTGTTAAGACTGCTGTTCTTGTATGAAACTCCATGTACTTTGTCAGATTAAAATGTGTGTGACAGTAATCCCACAGTAATAAGCCCTGAGTCATGTACAAGGCGCCTCCTGTCTCCTCCAGTCTCTATGGTCTCTATCTGTTAGTCCTTGTAACGTTAATGTATTAAAAGACTGTAAAGTGGAGTGATAAAGTAATTAAAAGTCCCAGTGATGTTGTACTCTATATCAACACTCATGGAATCTCTCTCGTCCAATCAAATTACTTGGTCGGAACTAACTGTTGTGTAAATTATATTATAAGCCAAATATTGCTCTCTCCAAAGCAACAACACACCTTTAGCACAAGCATCATTTTACCTCACAGAACACTGCTGTAGTGTGACTTTGGTGTTTTAAAAGGTTAGTTCGGATGCAGCAAAGTCACATAACACAAACAAACTGACAGATCTGTGGCAGCGGTAGACATGCAACTCCTGTGATCTACAGGGAAAACTTACTGAATTTTGACAAAAGAGTCTGGTTAAGTCAGAAAGAGAGAGCGATATTTTGTTTATAAAAAAGCAGTTTGCTGTCAGAAATGGCTATCTTATGGCAAAGTAAGGCGGTGAAAATATTTATTTGGGTGGCTATTTGGGTGGCTGAAATATTTTGCTGCTGACCCTGTCCACAGCAGTTCATTCTCCCCCCTGCTGCTTCTCCAAACTGGGGGCATGTCGATCGCCAATTACTGTAGGTAATGCACTGAATACGGATTAGTACCTCATAGAATCCCACTTCAGATAATCTGAACTATCCCTTTAAAAAGGCCAATGTTCAGTAGAAGTCATCACATCTCCACCTCACATTCCTAACAACACAGTTGACTGAAACTCACATATTTTAGGCTTTGGAATCTGTGTCTTTTTACCAAATTTGGTTTTAATGATTACACCATATGTTCATGACGTCCATGCACCCTGCAGTTTGCCCCCAGGGCTTTCATATGTGGGTGATCCAGATTTTTACGACCGGAATACAGTAGGAAGTACAGAATGTCCACTAGGGCTGGATACACAAGTTTACTTTCACTTGTCGACGCTGTATCTGAAACCAGTGATAATGCAACAGTTGAGTCCAGAGATAGCTCATCTTTCATGTCCTGCATCTGTGAAGATGAAGGGAGCGTTTGGGGGGCTGCAGAAGGGGTTTCAGGGTTAGAGAGGCGTGGGCCCCTAATGGTCATATGGGACCACTTCCACCACCATATGACAATTCACCAGAGCTTTGAGGTTTACAGCTTCAACCTTGTTCCCAATGTTCTCTCTAAAAATATCCCGAAACTTTGTATCAGACATCTGCTGAGATAAAAGAATGCACTCAAACACATTAATCTACAGTATAGTTTAATGTTTTTTTTAAATATATTTAAAGGGATAGTTCTGATTATTTGAAGTGGGGTTGTATCAGGTGCTTATTGATAGTCAGTGTTTTAGCATCAGTTTGGAGAAGCAGAGAGGACTACCAACATGGAAGTTAAGCAATGTACTGCTGTGGATGGAGTCAGAAACAAAAGATATTTTAGCCACTTAAAGGAGCAATAGGTAGCAATTGCGCATGCAAAAATTAGCACTCCAGTCCAAATGGTGATTTGGAGCCATACAGTGTTGACATCAGAGAGGCAAGCATTTTAACTTAACATATTATTACAGTAAATATATTACAGATATATATCCTTTAAAAAATATTCACCTAAAAACACTTTATTTAGCATATTTTAACAGCTTTACGTTGCCGTCAGAAGGCCTTTTCCAACAGAAAATTGCTGTAATATAAGCCAAGTATTGCTCTCTCCAAACCTACCAAACTCCAGAAGGAGTTTCTGGGCTACTGCTGTCTTAATCTTTTGGTAAGTGTTTTCTTTTTTTTTAATTGAGTGACTTCAGTTTTCTCCAAACTAATCCAAACAGATTGAGGAACCAGTAGACCAGCAACTCTCATTTTCTGTAGTGTAAAATCACAGATTTTGCCTGTGGAGTTTGGTTGGTGTGGAGAGAGCGATATTTGGCCTCTATAACTTCAGTTTCCTGTTGGAAAAAGCTGTCTGATGGCAAAATAAAGCAGCGAAAATATTCTAAATGTAGTAAACAATTAAAATGATATTGATTTTTTTAGTTTGGTTCTATTTAAGTGGCTAAAATATCCTCTTGTTACTGACCCTGTCCACAGCAGTACATTGTTTAGCTTCTGTGCTGGTGCCCCTCTCAGCTTCTCCAAACTGGGGACATGCTGACTGACACCTACTGTGGGTAATACACTGACTACCGATAACTACAGCAAATAATCCAAACTATCCCTTTAAGTTTGGTGATTTCAGTTAATCTTTACTGTTGACTGATCCTCTTATTTACTGAAGTCATGTGTGACAGAACAAGAGACATCAAATCTTATCATCTTTAGAGGTGTGCGCAGGTTTCTACTGGATGACCACAAACAAAACACTCTGTCAGCGATCACAAAACTAATCCAGGGTTTGTTTATTGTCTCCTGACCCGTGAGCCGAGCCGCAGCAGTGTTTATGTGTCAGCTGTAAATGAGGATGGTGTTAACACAGGAGAGGAAGTTTGATGTCAGGGGAAGAGCAGCGAGGAGTAAACCAAAGGAGAGCTTTATACCCCGGGGAATCGACCTCTTCCTTCTGACCCCCCCGGTCCTGGCCGGGGAGCAGTGTGGGAAAATGTCAGACTCGAGTGCACTCTTCCCTGCTTCACTCGGGCTCTATTTTTTTTTTCTGTTTATGATCGCTGTCTCCATCTCTTACTCTGACTCTCCATTTCTCCATCATCCATAAAGTGTTTGCTTTAATCTCAGTGCCTTAATGAGTGGGAAAACCTCGAGCCATCATAACAGTGAGCATCTGCCCCCGCTGAAATGTTAAAGATAAACAGTGTTGATCTGGAGTCGACCCTGACCCCTGACCTCCCCGTGGGGGCTCAGGAACAATAAGAGAATTCCCCTGCATAGATGAGCTATGGGAGGGATATAGTGTAATATTTCTGTCTCTGCTATTGGCCAACCTGACATGCCACAGGCCTTTTTTATGATGCAAAGACAACAGTTCAAAAGAGACACAAATTTCATAGATAACAGATATAATCTGGAGATTTACAGGAGCTAAGATAAGACCAGCAGTGGAATGTAACTAAATATATTTATTCAAGTACTGTGAAGAGATCTCAGATTTTTTGAACAGTTGTTTATCCATTTTAAGTGTATTACCTACAGTAGATGGTAGTCGGCATGACCCCAGTTTGGAGAAGCAGCAGGAGTAGGAAGCTAAGCAATGAACTGCTGTGAACAAAATGTATTTTAGATACTTGAAAAATCCAGTATCAGTTTAGGGGTACACTATAATAATAATATAGAATATTTTCACCATTTTACCATCAAGCAGCCTTTTTTTGACAGGAAACTGCCATTACAAAAGCTAAATATCACTCTCTCCAAACCAACCAAATCCCTTTGGCCAAAATTATCATTTTACCTCACAGAACACAGGAGTTGCTGGTTTACAGCTGCCTCCATCTGTTAGTTTGTGTTATTCTGTGACTTCAGTGTTTTAAAGGAGTAGTTCAGATTAAACAAAGTTATACAGTATTACAAACAAACTAAACCGGTCAAGGCAGCAGTAGACCTGCATCTTCTGTGTTCTACGAGGTAAAATGGCTCTTTTTGTTGTCTAGTTGCTTTGAAGAGAACGATGACGAGTGGTATAACTTCAGTTTCTCTTGGAAAAGGCTGTCTGAGGCATTGAAAATATTCTAAATATAATGTAAGATGAAACTAATGTAATTTTTTTAGGTGTACCTTTTTGCTTCTTTACTTGAGGGAAAAAAAACTATACTTTTTACTCCACTCTATTTATCTGACAGCTTTAGTAACAAGTTACTTTACAATTTAAGATTTTTGTATACAAAACATATGAAGAGCTCATAAAATGTTTTTATTTTCTGTATTTGATAAATTATATTGTAAACTACCCACCAGTATGTACAAGTAGAGCTGAAACGATAGTGGATTCGTCATATAGTCGATGGACAGAACAGTAATTGGCAACTACAGTATTTTAATCATTGTTATTTTTAATGCAAAAACATTTAATGGTTTCAGCTTTACAAATAGGAGGATTTATCGATTTTCCTTTTACTCATTTGAATAATCTTAATTCCATTTTAATAATTTTGAGGATTTTTGGCCTTGAGGTAACTGTGACCAAACAACCAATCAATAAATAGAGAAAATAATCATTAGAGGCAGTCCTACGCAAAATAGTTCAAAATAAGCTACATTTACCAACCAGCTACAACAGTAAAAGCCTGATTTTTACATCAGTAATAACAATTAAATGATATTAATATATAATAGTCATAACAGTCACTACACTAGAGTACATTTTCCTGATTATACATATATACTTTTAACATTTTTATTGCAGGACTTTTACCTGTAACAGGGTATTTTTGTGGTATGGTTTTAGTGATTTTACTAAAGTAAATGACCCGAATACTTCCTCTGCACTTGATAAGACAAAACAGAGAGAAAGGCGTGTCATTGAATTAAAATGTTAAACACCAGTTTGACAGGGATGTGAAGAGATGAAGAAGAGGAGACAGGCAGCTCATTAGCCCTGGCTCCCACCCAACACTGACTCAACTGTAATTAAGAGGTTTGTTGTAATTAATCCAGATAATCCTGATAACCTTGAATAAATGCAGCATGTGTGATGTATGGACCTTGCAGAGATTGAAGCTAGTGACTCCTGCAGTAGGAAGCTGGATGATAGCCATCAGGTCAGAGGGCTCATTATAGGAGGCCCCTGTGGTACTTGAACTTTCACCTTCTGACTAACAGAGAAATGAAATGTGCCGCTGTTTCTGCACAAAAAGAAGGATGGCCACAGCTGAAAGAGTACTTAAAAACTACTCACATAGATGCACTGTTGTGGATTTAAACGTAGTGCTCATTAAAGATATTCAGCCCCTTGTAAGTTTTCATGTTTTTGTTTTATAATATTGAATCATTGTGGATGTAATGTGACTTTTTTGACACTGATTAACAGAAAAAGACCCAAAGTGAGCACCCGTCTACAAAGTTATATAAATTAATTACAGATAGAGCAAACAAAATACATGTTTGCATATTCACCCCTTTAATAATACCCAAATCATCACAGGTGCTGCATAAAGAAGCCACATAATTAGTTAGTTTAGTTAGCTGGTTTAAGTTAGTTGCAGTGTAAATGCACTTGAATTTGCAAGTTTTGTGAGTCTGTACTGTGGCTGCTCCAGTAAAAAATTAAAAACATTAAGTAAACTTAAAGCCTGTGAGCACTCACACAGGTGTTAGACCTCAGTACGGTGAGCAGAGGTATAATCACACAGAATAACGGACAACACTTGTGTGGGTGTTCAGAGGCTTAAAGCACAAGTTTGAGTTTGCTTAGGTACTAAAATGAAGGGCCAGTTGTTATGTTGCATATTCAATAAGGGCCCAAAAGCAGAATACAAACAAGCAGTTAGAAAAAGTTCAGAAAAAAGGTGAATTTATTTCACAAGCCAGAGATGTGAACAGATATCTTGGTCCACAGTGGAGCAGGGCAAACAGCGTGAGCTGTGCAGGGAATTAACCTGCAGGCAAAAAAAAACAGGAGCAGCAAACAAACACAAGGAATGAATCACAAACTAGAGCTTGAGTTTAAACCATAGCATTACCACCACATTGACAAACTGAACGATGGCGAAGACTGGAATGAAGATCAGGGGTTCTATACTGCAGGGGCTTGATTAGCTGATGACTCACAGGTGTGCAGGTGATCAGACAGCTGGAGAGAGGTGAAGCAACACATCAACACACACACACACAGACACACACAGATGACAAACAGGGGAAGAAAAACAAGGGACAGGAAAGCAGATGAGAAAACATCAGGAGTCAAAGGCAGAGATGAACCATGACGCCAATGAAACATCCTGACTATCACTGTTTCAATGTGAGAACAGCCTGAATATCCGACTCAAAAAAATATCCAAAGACTGAACTGTGCATCTTTTCTTTTTCGAGAATACATATCTGAGATTAATTTACTAGGGAAACAAGGTTTAAAGTAAACTTTAGAGGAGTGTCTTCCTTGTGCCATAATACATGACTGCAGTCTACAGTTCAATATTTGTTCAGCACAACATTTAATCAACAATCTATTTTAAATACAATTCTTGATCTTAAATTCTAGCCTGCAAATAACAAGCCTCCAATCTTGGTAGAGATTCCTTGAGAATACTTACTTTTTTACTCCTGAGTACATCTGTTGGAATGTGGAAAACTGGGATATGGGAGGGCCCATAAAGGGACAAATGAATGAGAATATATTTAAGTTTCAATGCATATAAAATAGTCCTCATCATTTAATCCAAATACATAGTCATAGTTATTTTCCCTGGAGAATAAAACCCTGTCTCACATCTCAGTGGATATAGTGCAGACAGTTCAAAACTCTTTAGTATTCACAGATTTTTCAAAGCAAGTGTCTTAATGTTGCACCAGCTTTCATAGATTTATAATGAGCAGAGAATATTCGACTGTATGTCTGAGGGGCTTCACAAACGTGGCTCATTTTCTGAATATAATCCGTCTGATTTAGCATTTACCGTCTCTAAAAAACAGGATTTTGTCTATGTAAGTCCCAGTATTGTGACAGTTAAGGCTATTTATTTATAATTTAATTTAATTCCCTTTATCCTTTTATTGTGTAATAATATAAGAGCAGACAAGATACAATGTTTTGAAATAAATCCCATGATTTCCTTTTCAATTCAGTTAAAGGAACATTATGATCATTATGTAAATATTAGAGTCCCTTTGCAACATAATGGGAAGTTGTTACTGGAACAGGTGTTGAACTAATAAATTCCTGTGTGCACAGCCACTGTTGCACACACATCATAAAAGCACCTCAGAGACTGTTGATACAGCTGGTTGAAATGATCAGTCCTGCCCAGAAAAATCTGAAGCACAAACTGATGATACTTAACACTCTGTGATGCAGATGTTCCTGCAGTTTGTTTTGACTGCTGAACAGTGATACAACACTGCCCCCTGCTGGACAAAGCAGGACCTCCACCTGCAGTTGATCCCGTCCTGATGAAGTCACTGAGAATAATGATAAAAGACAAAATTAATCTCAGTTCCAGCTGTTTGTCTCCCTGCCTTTATCAGGGACATCTTGTTTTAAAGTCATATTTTTGTTTGAATAGATTCAGAATCTAGTTAACACATGCAACACATACTGTATCTTTAAATTTGAATTTGGTGATACGCTCTCATCGGGGACAATGAGGTCATGTATTGTTTCTGGTAATTTGGGGATTCTGATGACCTGAGGAGATGATTATGTTCTACAATTACACAAAATTTACACAGGGTGGGTTCTGATGGGTGATTCTGTTGTTGCTGCTTTTTTTATAGACTTAAAATACAGTCCAGGGTTTTAATGTTTCTCCACAAGAATTCCTTGTCAATGAGGAGAGGGCAAAAAAAAAAAAAAAAATAGTTCAGCATTAAGGGAAATATGCTTGTTTGCATTCTAACTGTGGGTTAGATGAGAGGGTTTAACTTGGGGGCTCAAAACACCCACACTACCTTTTCCTCTGCCCTTATATCTTGGAAAACATATGAAATCCTGCAATAACTTTTCAAATGATCAAGAAAGATGAACTATAAATTTAACTAAAATCAAAACAAGCAGAGAACTCAACAAAATATTGAACATATGTCTTTTTTAGACAATTACATTGTGTTTGGACATGAGGAAATGTTATATAATATAGATCTAAGAGCTAAGTAACGTGTAAATGAATAAGACTGGAAACTTGCTATTAGATTATAACTTCTGTAGGACTTGTTACCTGACTTGGGGCTTGCCTGTCCTGACTTGGGACTGGAGTACAAAGACTTGACAATGACTTGTGACATGTATGATGACTCAGTCTCACCTCTGGCTGCCTTCTACACACTCTTGTCTGTCATATGATCTCACTGTCTGAACTACAGCGTACCTGCATCGGCGCTTTAATCCAGACATCAAACTCTTGCCCTCACTCTCCTTCACCCAGACAGACACCCATCCACCAATCAGAGCTCTCTATTTCAGGATGATGTCACTGTCTGCTCGGCCATTGCCTTCAAGCAGTTAGACGGCGATTTACAGGCCGTGAACTAATGGAAATAACTTATTGATGCCAGGGGAAGATTGATTAACTCCCTGCTTCTCCCATTTTACCCTAGAGGGAAAAGTTATGAGGTTATATTTAAAGCTTAATTATGTGTAGGAGTCTCGGGTAGTGAAGGGAAAATAACATTTCCTCATGTGTGAGGTAGTGTATCTGACAGGCACAGACAGACTTTCCTTCTGGGTTCTGCTCTTGTCACTGTTTACCCTCCTAAATAAACAATCCTGCCTGAAGAAAAATGTCAAGGCACAATGGGAGAGACTCAGCACAGTGAAATATTACATGTTGTTATTGTTTTAAACTATCATCGCTGTCGGGAAAGAGGAGATGACTTGCCTCAACCAGCTCACAGTGTTGAAATGTAGCTGGAGTTTCTGTCAGGGTACTTACAGCGTTTGGTGAAATCATTAGGCAAGAGGTAAACAGAGTAAATCCAGTGGAAAATGAATATTTTCCAGCCTTTTTCGTTATGGTATTTACTTTGGTAGTGCTTTGCCTCAGGGGATAAAAAGCAGAGAATTGGGTGCTGAATTTTATTGATAAAAGTGCCACGTGGAAGTTGATTAAACAAGCAGAGGTGGGAAGTAATTAAACATTTCCTCAAATACTGCACTTCTGGGGTACTTGTACCTGATTGGTCATTTAAAAGACATATAATAAGCTTATGAAATTGATGCACTGTTAATTACTAAACCAGTTGCTATAGCTCATGAGCCTTTAGTTGAGTCTAGTTAAGGACCTTTGTCATGTTTCATAAGTTGTTAGCAGCTCCAACAGAGAGTGATTTACCCTTAAATGTCTCAGATAGTTTAACAATTTAAGGCTCAGTTAGGTGACCAAATGACGGGAAAATTAAACTGAGCAAACTCTTCATATTTATCTTGTGACACTTTGGTGGGGGATGATCCTAGGTTGGAAAACACAGGACTAAACAAGGCTACCTGACTGTGCATTAAGTAGTAAAGGGTGTTCACTTAAACCAAAAAAGTGCGCACTTTGTTTACTCTAAAGCTGGATGCAAAAAAAAAAAAAAAAAAAAAAAGAAAGTGGCATCTGAGCACACACTGCTCACAAGACTCAGATCAAACTAGACAATGCTGATAAAATATGGATCAAGATTTGGTTACTGCATCTATCATTTCTTGCCTAAAATGTTTTCAGAAGTATATTTTCGTGTACTGTTTAGCTGTAATATGAGAAAGATTGTGACCGCCATTTTGGATCCAGTTTCTAATGGAAGCTCACAAAACTCTGATCAAACTGTCAAACTAAGCAGTGCTGATTAAATACGGGTCAAGATTCTGTTACTGTGTTTTCAGAAACATATTTTAGTGTTTAGCTGTAATATGAGAAGCTTACTCTCCAGGCCGCCATGTTGATGATAGTCTTAAGTAGTAGTAGTAGTACAGTTTGAATGCTGGACTTGTAATCAGTGAGTGTTTTTACACTGTTTTATTGGTAGTCTGACATTAAACCTGTGTGTAAGATTCAGTGGGATCTAGCAGTGAGCTTGTTGATTGCAAACACTTTGTCTTATGGTGGCTGTGAACCTCTAGTCTGTATCTCATGCCAATGTTTTTGTCTGTTCTGGGCTACTGTAGAAACATGGTGGCCTCTTTGGAAGATATCTTTAGATGTAAATAACTAATTCTAAGGAAACAAAAACGCAACTATTCTTATTTTTAGGTAATTACACAAATGAAAACATACTTTTATAAATATTATACTTCATTTCCACCATATTCTGCCCATAATCTTTACATGCTGGACTTTATGTGTAATTGAGTGTTTTTGCACTGTTTATTTGTCACTTTCATTTAAAGGGTACTTTGGTATTTTTCCATGTTTTTGTGTCTAAGTGACTGTTGGGGACAACATTTTTTGAAACTGGTCCAGTATTGAATGAGACTACAATGGACATTGTTGCATGTCACAGTAAGTCCTCTAAAAGCTCTTGCTTTTATCACTGACAGGCTCAGATTGTTATTATAAGTATCTGACAACATTATGAAAAGGATGCTGAGATAGACCTTTTTGTTGACCTTTTTGTTTTTGTGTGTTTTATCATCATGAAAACACACAAAAACAAAATTTAACTCGCCAAGAACATCTTGGTTCGTCTTTCCACAGCTCCAACAATCACAAGTTCAGGTTTGCTTGAAATGAACCCATTTATTTACCGTGTTAGATGTGAAAATATTCTGGCTCTACACGCTGTTTTCTCCCCGCTGCTTCTTTGATGTCCGACCTCAGTCTCTCTCCTCTCCCATTATTTTTACATCTAACAGTACATTAAGGGTTTATTTGGACAAAACGATCAGAGCCGGTGATTGTTGGAGCAGTTGAAAGACAAGCTAAGACATTTTTGATGAGTTTTACTTTGTTTCACTCAAGTTTGAATGAAGATGACGATGACAAATGTTAAAATAAGAGTTTTGTAAAGGGGGTCCGGTTTGTTTGGCCAGAGCAACAAAGCAGCTGTTTCTAGTTAAACAGTCTTACTCTTTAACAAAAAGGTTTATCTCTGTAGAGATCATTTCCATAATGTTGTCAGACACTTATAATAACAATCTGAGATTGTCAAAAACAAGTACTTTTAGTGGACGTACTTTGACGGTACCAGTGATTTTGTTGTAGCTCTGTTTAGCTTTGACCGGCTGAAGTGCTTAATATTTTGACAATTTAATCATTTGAAAAGTTGTTGTCCCCATCAGTCATTTACTCGCAAAAACATGGGAAAATAGGGTCCAGGTTGAATAATACCCTTTAAGTAAAGGGTATTATTATTTCTTCGACCACTGTTGTGAGTTAAGTGTCTATAAAATAAAACAGCTGTGTGCACAGGCCGGCATGTTAAGAGAAAGTGACTCAAATATCATGTTTGATGCTAAGTGTACAAGTGACCTACTGCAACAATTAGTAAAAGTGATCTAATCACAAGTGTCAGTATCCAGTATGAATGTGTAATTATGGCCAAGAATCTGTCAGTCAAGTGTGTGTTACAAACTCTGATGATTTATTCATTTTTTCATGTTCACTGTGCAGAAATCAACGGGAGTGCAATAATAGCATACAAGCTGTTTGATTTTGTGGCCTGGAGTTGGCTGGAGGCCGTTGTCACAACATCTGTTACAAGAATTAAAGTGTCGCAGCCGTTTAAAGGCTGCAACCGAGGAACAGACAGTGAATAAACATTACTGCTCGTGCGTGTGTACCTCCTCACACTTCACCAGTACGGTATGTGCCATTCAAGTAACATCGTCTGGTGTGTTTCTTACTTCTTACACAAACACAGATGTACCGCGTCACATCTTATTCACTAGTCTTTGTCCAGAACTTCTCGATTAGAAAAATAAAAAAGGTAAGAAAACAGGTTGTGGTTCATTTCCCGCAGTGGGAGATGACTTTTTTTTTAAGTTCACATGTCATGCGAACACAGCAGAGTTTTTCCAGTCTGAGTACACCAGGAAGCCGGTGAAGGTGCTGTCCGTCTTGGTGCTGGAGTAAAATCCATTGTACTCGGACAGAGCCATCTGGACCCACACCTGGTCACCAGGGATGAGGTGGAGCAGGGAGCCACCTGACAGAGACGCCGGTTTGGGCCAGTTTCCGTAGAACTGAAAATAAGATGCCACCGTGTGTGCGTTTTTCATCAGGTCGAACTGGAGGCTGGCGCGGTACACTGTGGCGTGGACGGTGAAGTAGTAAACTCCAGGGACTTTGCAGGTGAAGCGTCCCGTCTCTGTGTTGTAGTCGCCCTGTTCGTTGAAAACGATCTTGTCAAAGCGGACAGCGTCACCCACGTTGAGGGGTAAACTGTGGCCATCGGATAGTTTGGCACTAAAGGCTGACTTGGGGGCCACCGCACACTCTCCTGGCTGCCCCCTCTCCCCTTTTGGTCCTGGGTCACCTCTGTCCCCGGTCAGGCCTCGCACTCCTGTCTCACCTGGGAGGAAGAGGAGCACAGACACGAGCATCCACTGAGGACATTTATCATATATTCACACATAAATATACTCAACAAAAAATACAACAGTTTGTTTTTGCTCCCGCTTGAGTTAAGAGCCTTTCTGAACAAAAAGTGTAGGGTAACACTTTTAAATAAGGTACACAAACACTGAGTTGTTATGAGGGAACGAATGAAGAACTAACTTCTAGTTAACCATTAGTTAATGAGTAACCCCAATCCAATTTTATAGAGTTACTAATGATTAGTTGATGAAAAAACGAGTTAGAAACAAATAAGGAAATAACTGCGAGTGAATTAGTCAACGGCCTCATTTTTCATTAACTACTCATTAGCAACACTTGAATTTGATGAGAGGTTAGTAATTAACTAATGGTTAACTAGTAGTTGGTTCCTCATCCACTCCTTATCTATTTTATCATTAACTAATCATTAGTAACTCTAAAATTTGATTAGGGGTTAATCATTAACTAATGGTTAACTTACATGTTAGTATTTTGTTTGTTCCTCGCTCGCTCTCTGGTAACTACTCAATTTTTGTGTACCTTATTTAAAAGTGTTACCAAGTTTATTTCTCTCAAACTATGTTCACAAATTTTGAAAAATCTGTGAGTGATATTTTCTCCTTTGCTAAAATAATCCATCTGCCTGACAGGTGTGGCACATAGAGGCTGATTAAACAACAGGATTATTGCACAGGTGTGTCTTGGACTGGTCATGATAAAAGGACATTAAAATGTACATTTGATCTTGAAAAAAGACATTTATTTAGGCACTGAAAAATGGCTATTTCGCATAGGGCTACAGATGCTATTTTTTCCCCAGTAGGGCAAAATCATGACCTGCCCTGCACTGTAAATGGGTCATGACCAAAAGAACGAGATTGTGGATGCAAGCGGCTCAAATGGGTTTTCTCAGGAGGGTGGCTGGCATCTTCCTTAGGGACAGAGTGAGAAGCTCAGTCATCTGTGAGGGACTCGGAGTAGAGCCACTGCTCTTTTGCATAATAAGGAGCCAGTTGAGGTGGTTTGAGCATTGCGTAAGGATGCCACCTGGTCACCTCCCTGGAGAGGTTTTCCAGACACATCCAGCTGGGACGAGGCCACGGGGCAGACCGAGGACTAGGTGGAAGGATTATATCTCTACTCTGGCCTGAGAATGCCTCGGGATCCCCCAGTTGGAGCTGGTTAATGGGGCCAGGGAAAAGAAAGTCTGTGGGTCCCCTGCTTTAAATGCTACCCCCACTACCTGATTGGCATCTGTGTGAAAAAGCCATATTTCAGCACTTAATAAATGTCTTTCTTTCAAGCTCAAACTGCACAATTTAGAGACGTTTTATTGTGACCAGTCCAAGGAACAACTATACAACAATCATGCTGTTTAATCCGCATCTCTTTACGCCACACCTGTCAGGTGGATGGATCATCTTGGCAGAGGAGAAGTTCTCACTAACACAGATTTGAACAAATTTGTGAACAAAATTTGAGAGAAATAAACTGCTTGTTTGTATAGAAGAAGTCTTTTTTTTTAACTTCAACTCATGAAAAATGGGAGCCAAAACAAAAGTTCTCTGTTTATATTTTTGTTGAATAATCAAATAGAGCACCTGAGTCTCCCCTGTCCCCCTTCTGTCCCTTTTCCCCCGGAGCAGCATCTCTCCCGTCCCTCCCGTCTCTCCCCGGCTGACCGGGACTGCCATGAGCCCCAGGAGAGCCCGGGATACCAGGGTGACCAGTGCACAGACTGGGAGGGATCTTGTTGTCCTCTATCTGGTTGGACAGATGGACTTGGAGGACGAGAAGGGAGTGCAGCAGGGGCCACAGCCTGAGGGAGGTCATTGCAGTGTCAAGGCTGAGAGAGAAACATGGAGACGTTACGGTTTACAAACAAGTCAGTGGGGGAGTAACACCACAGTTTGAACTGGACTACATACAGTGGGATAATAGTGATCTGATTAAACAAACGTGCACCACAAACGCCACCATAAACATCTCTTCAAATCGAACATGATCAGATTACAGGAGCAGGGAGCAGCTCATGTAAACACACTGACATGTGTGCTTTTCAACATAATTTAAGGACTTACCGTATAATATTCAGTTTATCTTTTCTTGTCAAACATGCTGTGGTGCAGGGTTACAAATGTTTCAGTATCAGACGAGTTTAAAGCAGCTACAGGGAACTTTCATATTTTGCTGATGTTGGAGGCCCATGTGGATAAAAGCGGTAGTGTTTTCACTGTAATAACCACAAAATATAACGTCAAGATTAAAATTACATAAAGGAGAATCTCCTCCGGCCTCTTTTTAACTGACTAACTACTCACTATAACTTTGCCTGAGAAAATGTAAACACAGACTCTTCTGGTTTGCATGCTGTCATTTCACCTAATTTTAAGGAGAATCTGACCCGGTGGCAGGCATTAAGAATAACTTTATAGAAATAGCTGATTTTTTTCTCTGATGGTTTAATTTGTTTATGTAGGTCTTATAAGTGGCATCAGTATTAAATTGAGACCATTCCATTAAAAAAAAAAACTTCTTGTAGTAGTTTTAAAGGGAAGTTCACCAGCATGAGCATGAGTAGATGATGACTAAATTTTAATTTTTGAGTGAATTATCCCTTTAAGAGCAAGACGAGAGATGAAGTTCACACAAATCTAAGCTAAATACAACAAACATTCTCGGCTAAGGACTGTGCCCTCTCTCTTCCTCATTCTGAAGAGACAAAAACACGATTCTTATTTTCAGGTGATTATACACTAATGAAAACATGCTTGAATTGATATTATATTCCATTTCTGCCTTATTCTGCAATAAATCCCTGTAAATCTTATGTAATAGACCTTTAAATACTTTAAAGGTGTCTATAAATGTATTTAATCAAGCACTTCATGTGTATTAGCAGAGAAAAACATGAATTTTAATAAAACCACTTTATGTTTTTTTCGACAAAGTCCTTCTTGGTTTGCGTGCAAAATAAAACTGAAATAATCATGTTACATCACTGAGCTGGCATTGTTCATTAGAGCTCGGTACTGCCAAAGCTGTCAGGAAATCACCAGTAATTAGAACAGATGTCATTTTCAAAGTGTCTTTCTCCACTCAGGTACAGATCTTTTAAAAATCTAATGGCTTTAAAAATACTACAACATGCCTGAGTGGAGATTGTTCCTGAGATCAGACGGTAATGTAAACACCCACGTGGAGCCTGTGTTTATTAACACAGGTGCAGTTTTGGTTCCAACCAGTGATTCAGCTTCCTTAAATAACAGGGTTGAGAGTCATGACACTGGGAACAGCATGCTCTGTTTCAGAGAAGACTCATGGCGGGAAGTAATGGAAAAAAAAATGGGCAGACATAAAAGATGAATCTGTAACAACCGACATCAAACAGAAAAGAGTTTTGCTTTTTACATGCGACCATTATGTATAATCCCAAACTGATTTAACTTTTAAATAACATTCAGCTGTTACGCATCAGAAATCCGTGTACATAAACACGTATTTCTAACACAAGTTTCTATGAGAGGACGTGCAGACTTTACAAATTCTCAGTTTTTCCAATTCAGGATGAGGATGAAAATATTACACTCCTCAATTCCTGAATTAATGATGATTCATAACTTCACGGCACTCTTGGTTTCTAAACAGGTGTGTCCAATAAAAGTTTGATTAGTTGCTGAATACCAGACGGCCGACTCAGAAACTGCTCACAATCACGCCTAAAACTCAAATGGTTCTTCCTCAAATTCTCTCTCTTTGACTGTCTGTCTGCTTCTGTTTCCTGTTCATGTGTGAACCTCAGTCAAGAAGCTCAATCCTCAGCTGACCCTGCTTCGGCAGTATGAGAGATATCAAATTATACTGAGGCAAACGGGGGGGAAAAAAATCATTTTCTACATTTTCTAAGACTGATCTAAACTGTTTTCTCTGCTGTGTTTATGACTTAAGAACAGGTGTGGGGGGAAAAAAAGGTCTTCCAGGACAATCTTCGCCTTAAATTTTGTTTTCATCTGTAAAACCGATCAAAACATTTTGCCAGGTGAGGTGAAGTAGCAGTTTTTCCAGAATAATTCGTCCTGGTGTTTGTTGTTGTAATAGTAGTACATCATAGTAGTTGAGTGCGTGGTAAAATTAAAATTCACCTGGAAAAAAGACATGAATGTGTCTTATTTGGAAGAAGGTTGCGTATTGGCAAGAACCTGGCAGTATGAAATGTATCACGATACAGGGGTTAGGATTCAATATGTTGTGATACTGTAAGCAAGGTCTAATTTTAAGACAACTGTCATTGTATAAAGAGCACACCACCTATTCAACTTTTTTATGCAATCAATACCAAACTCTGGAATGAGATCCCATATTATATTAACTTCAAACAGGCATGTAAATGCTATCTGATGGAAGGAAACACTAGCAACCACCAATTTAACCCTTGATTACTAAGTCCTCGCCTCTCTGAATACCTGTGTCACTGTGTCTTTTTGTTTTTGTTGTTGACTGTCTCTGTTTTGTGATGTGATTTTGTCTTTTATGTGCAGCAGAACAGGAACCTGCGACAAACCGGTTTTAACTGAGTCAGGCCCGTTTAATTATAACTTATTTTATTATATATATGGAGGTCTACAGGAATTGACTCTCTTTTGGGACCAGCCTCAAGTCGCCATTTGAGGAACTGCAGTTTTTGACACTTTCAGCTTTTTCAGCCCCGGAGGTCGTGGCTTGTCATAAACTCATTAGGAAACTGTCTACTGGGGTAATAAATCAAGTGAGAAGTAAGGTCATTTTGCCATAAGAGTACATACAATTGGACTTCTTTTTGCTGCTAATGGAGTCTCCCCCTGCTGGTCAGATTCAAGGACTTCTGCATTTCACTTTTCAGACCCACAAGCTCCATCCACAGAAAAAAGTAACCTAAAAAAAACTGTTTTTTCAAGGAACTTAAGGAAAATAATCCTGGAAAAACCTTTTTTCACTTCACACTTAAATCATAAACACTGGAAAGAAAACTTGATTTAAATTTGGAACAAACTAAAATCAGAAAATGGATCACCACTTTTTTTTTTTTTTTTTTCCTCCTTTGCCTCTCAGGGCTTCTGTACTTCTGCTTCCTGACCTGCATAAAATCCAGTATGTTTGTATTACAGCACTCTTGCTCACAGTGTTTTTCCTGCAAGGCTTTTGGTCAAGAAGAGACACCAGTTCGTCTCCGATGAGGGCCTGTTTGGCCGCCAGGACAGGCGTCACAGGACCATAAACTGGACTGATGAGCTGAGCAGGAGGACTCAGCTGTCTAACACTACCAGCCTCTTGTGAACTTTATGGTTCACTGATGAGAACTTGCTGTTTGTGGTGTGTGACATTGATGAGAAAGAGTTTTTGTCATCAGTCTGTGGGATGTCTAATTGGAACTGAGTGCTTACATCCACAAAAAAGAGTGTGTGTGTGTGTGTGTGTGTGTGGTGGGGGTGGTGGGGTGGGGGGGGAGTAAAAGAAAGAAAGAAAGAGAGAAACAGTAAGGAGGGGAAAAAAGGAGGAGGAAGAAAGAAATGCATGTCAGAGTTCCTGGCAGAAGAGGAGAGCAGACAAGAGCACAAACATTGAGTCTGAGCAGCTGTCTGCCACCACTCCTCAGTAGCCCCCCAGATGATTAGAAACATGTCTTCAAAAGATGAATCTACTGTTTATAGGCCACAAAAACTGAATCACTGAGCTGGAGCTGTGATTTCACTTAGTACAGTGATTTGGATTCTAGACTTTGAGCCACCTGGATGGCCTGAGAGACCTGATTTTCTCTGTAAGACACAAATCAAAGCAGCCACTTGGAAAAGTTTGGCGTATTGCCTTAAGACCAGCTGGAGTGCACTTATCCACATTTTTACTGTAACTCAATATCAGGCTGTTAAAGGCAAAGCTGCCCATTTACTTTAACTCTGCCTGGTTGAAAAATGCCCTAACCTGGTGGTGGAAAGTACTGTAACTAAGTACATTCACTACAAAAATTCTACTTATACTTTAATGAGTATCCTTTTTTCTGCTCTATACATTTCCTATATAATTATTGTATTTTTAACTCCTCTACATTCATCTGACAGCTTTAGTTGCTACTTACTTCACAGATTAAGATTTTTTTTAATATAGGCTTAGATTATAAGAAGGACTCAGTAACAACAATCTATTAATGTTATATACACAAACTCTGTTGCATAATGACTACTTTTACTTTTGATAATTTAACACTGGGTTGGACCAACAAACTGAATTTAGGAATACAAAATTTTAAAATGAGTACATTCAGGGTTTAAAATTAAGAAGAGCGCTGCACAATTAAAAACTAATCTCAGTTTAGTAAATCCAAGTTTAGTGAGGTAAACCTAAGTTTTATAGTTTCATCAATACGCAGATGCAATTGCATAACCAAATTAAAGTAAATAGATGTAAATATATAGCTTTATTTTGCAGGCTGTTTTTTAAGTATTGTTTGCTAGCTGGCTAGAAAGTTAACAAAACTTTACTTTTTTTTTCTACATAGCTAAAAAAATGTTATATTGTTTGTTAACTAGCTACAAAAAAAAAGTTATGTTGTTTGCTAGCCAGCTAAAATAATACAACAAAAGTTGTATTATTTGCTAGCTAACTAAAAGGTTAATGTACCTATATTGTTACTAGCTACTTAAAAAAAGTTAACAAACGTCAACAAAAGATTATTGTTTGTTTGCTAGCTAAAAAAGTTGGTTAGCCTGGCTACCTAGTTAGCCTACTTGGACAACAACCTATATAGTTCCTAGCTAGCTAAAAAGTTAACAAAACGTTGCCTTGTGGTTAGCTAATAAAAATGTTACCAAAAGATACATTGTTTGCTTCGCTAGCTTAAAAAGGTGGTTAGCCTGGCTAGCCTAGTTAGCCTACTTGTTAGTTAGCCTTTTCTCAATCAATCTAAAAAAAAAAAAAAAAAAAAAAAAAAAAAAAAACAGCCTGCCTCAGGTCTTAAGTTTAAAGTTAATACTGGATCACAGTTTAAATTGGAGTATAAAGTTTTGGCGCAACAGAATTAAATTTAATCTAAGTTTAGAGTAAAAACTAAGATGAAGTTTAAATTTAATCCTTAATTTAAGATACTTTAAAAGTTTGGTGCAACATAAATGTTCATGATTTAAAAATGTAAAAATCCTTGTTGGTGCATCCCAGCCTAAGTATATTTTTCTCAAATTACTGACATAATATGTCGACTTAAGCAAGATTCTATTGTAAGTAAAGCATTTGAATACCACTGCCTTTAAGTTTTCTATTTAATGCAGCTCAACAGTCATATGTAGCTACACAATACTTAATGATGCACTTTGGTGGTCTGAAGGAGAGGAGAGGACGATGCCAGTACGTCTGCTCTCAACACTGAATTATTTAGCTGTTTCTCAGCCCTGAACACTGATACTGACTGACATGAGTAAATTTCACCTGATGTTCAAACACTAAAGACCAGCTTTCATGCAGAGAAAAAAACAAAACAAAACCTAACTTACCAGATAGTGACAGTGAAGTCTTGGAGAGCTCCTGCTGGTGCCGAGTGACGATGAGAGTCCAGTGAAAGCTATTCCTCCCAACCAGAGAGTCTGGCTGGGAAAAACTGAGAGGAAATGGTAATGAAGTCCAATTAGAAAGTGGGGTGGGTGGGAGAGGAGGAACTGAGGGTGGAGGAGAGAGAGAACAGGGAGGATACAGTGGAAAATATTTGATGTTTATCCAGCACAAATAAAAGAAAAATACCCAAAACTGTGACAAAATCAATATGGATATGGGGATTTTTGTGGGGATGAGACAAGTCATGAGGAGGATGATAAACGGAGGAATGTTTGGGAGGTTGCATAACAGTTGTTTGGGAAACTCTCCAGGACGCAGCCACGGAGAGTTCAGAGGGTTGTGGTCAGAAAAATGCAAATGTCACCAAAATGAAGTGCAGCTGAAAAATGAGTTGTCCTCCTCATTTTATTACGCAAAGACACCACTGCTCAAAAAGACAGAAAATAAAGGTAAAAAGAGACTAATTCAGACATCAGCAGACACAGACAACTTCACATATTCTTCTCTCTACTCTCACTTTTCATTATCTGCCTCAAAGATGAAGCAACTTGCTCCATCCAGATAGCATCTCCCCACTAATATCAGTCTTCCACTCAGGCAGGACTCTCTGACAGTAATCCTCTTTCCCCTGTAATCCTTCAGTTGCAGTGTTAAGTTGATAAAGCAAGAGGTCTTCATATCTTTTTTGGCAAGGAAGCTAAACTTGAGCTGGTTTTATTTCACAGCTCTTTTGAATTCAGGCCAATGAAAACATGTTTTTCACTGTTATGAGCAGCGGCGACCCCAAATGGACCAGAACGGTGCCAAAACTGGAGATGGTAAACCAGTGTGAGATCACGGTCCATCGAGTCTAATCGCTGTGGGAGAAGAGAAAACAGAACATAAACAGGGTGAAGCCTGGGAGCAGGACTTTGTTTTGTATAATAAAAGGGTCAAAAATTATGTGCAAACATGGGCAGCCTTTTGAGGATTGCAGTGGGAACAGGCCTGTGATATGTTTGTTTGTTGGGTCAAAGTCAAAATAAAATTGATTTTGTTTGTGTTATGGTTGTATCCAGTCACCATTTTTCGGTGGGTGTAGAGATGGCAGCGTCATTCAGTCTGTCTGTCCACCACTTTGGTCCAGACTGAAATATCTAAACAAATTGGTACAGATAATCATGATTCCCAGCAGCCTGGGAACCAGACGAATCTGCCGAACTCATGTTGTCATTCGCTCCGGCAGATAATTTGTGAATTAGTCCAGTGAGTCCCAGCAAGGTTCCCAGAGGATGAATCCTGATGACTTTGGTGACATTTTCTCAAACCCCACCATGTGGTTAAATTTTGGTTTTGAGTGAAATATCTTGACTGACATTTTGATTTTGTAGTACTTCTACTACTACTTCTACTACTACTACTAATAATAATGATGATAATAATGCATTTTATTTAAAGGCCTTTAAATGCACTCAAGGACACCTTTCAATAACAGTTTAAAAACAAGCAATCCAAAATAAATAACAAGGGATCTTACAAAACAACAAGCAATGAGTTGAGTCTTTGTCTTTTTCCCTCTCAGGATGAATTAATGCTGTTGGTGGTCCCCTAACTTTTCCAACGGCTCCGTCATCAAGTCCAAATTTGTGTTTGTTCAATACTTTGAATTGTAACTGACTGGCCTGCCTGCAAAACTAATGACATTCCCATCAGCCCCAGCTGTAGGCTAAATTTGTGTTTAATAATAATTAGCAACTGCTAGCATGCTAACACACTAAATTAAGATGGTGAACATTATACCTGGTAAATATCAGCATGTTAGTATTGTCATTGTGAACCACTGACTGTATTTGAAGATCTTAATGCAGTCAGTTTGGAACATTAGCATGATGACATTAGCATTTCAATCAGGGGAGACTCTGAGTGTACAAAATATATTTATTTGACGTGTGCACAGTTGAGAGAAATGTGAAAAGTCTTTGGCGGTTATACTCCACTGTGACATCATCATGTATGAAGGGGGCAGTGAAGCCGTGATTAGTAAATCCGTGCAGAAATGACAGCTTAAAGTGGCAGAGAGGAGCAACAGGTTTAAAGTGCTGACACAACAACATGATTGGCTGATGGACATTGTGGCTAAAATTGGTTTGGGTGACTTGAAGAGTGAACGCCACAGATAGCTGATTGAGAATAAGTGGGTAAAGAGAGGGGGGAGCGAAGGACACTTAGAAGTGAATGAGGCATAAAGGTAGTCTTCCTGATTGAACTTAGGCTGAGCTTCATTTAGCTCAAAGCCTCTCAGGACCTGTAATGCTCTTGTTTCCATTAGTAAGTTTGGGCTAACTGTATGTGCTCATCGGGCAAAAAAAATGGTTCACAGCCTGCAAATATTTGCTCTCAGATTAACAATGAGATTAGATTTAGATGTAGGGTGGTTGGTCGGCTGTCCACCACTTTGGTCCAAACTGAAATACTCACAATGAACTGGTTGCACAGCAGATGATTTGACTTGTTAGAGCAAGAAAAACGCAGGTGGAGTTAATAACAGTAATGACAGCTCAGGTCCATGAAGTGTCCCAGTGACAGTGACAGTGAAGCAGCATGCACGACATGTCAAAATGTCTTCTGTGCAACTAGTCCCTTGTGTAAAGATATTCATGATTCCCAGAATCCCAGTTCGGTGGTCCCTTGAGTCTAGAGCCAACATGAGGTCAAATTTTGATATTCCCATCAGTCTCAGCCACATTGTGTTCAGCGCTAATAAGCATGCTAACAAACTAAATGAAGATGGTGAACATTAAACTTGTCTTTGTGAGCTATTGTCTGTATAAAGATCTTTATACAGTCAGTGTTGTGAACTTGTTAGCATGTTAGCCCAAAGCCTCAACTCTCCTGTTTCTATTAGTCAGTTTGAGCTAACCAAGTCACAGCAGCTTATGTTGGTACTCATATGTGCACATATGCAAGGAGTGTTCTTTTCTTTTGTTTGTCTACAAGATTAGAGCTGTAATTGACAGACCGTCCACACATGACAAACAGTGGCCTGCTTCAATTATGGTTGAAGTGTTATTGTTGTTATTGTCTTAGAAAAATATGTCATCAGCACACAATTTCAGTGAGACACAAATCTGTTACAGTCAAGCAGGGCTAAAATGATGGGATTAAAACTGTCTTTTACGGTTTGCATGTTTCTCTCTTCAACTGTGTAGGATGTTACAAGTATTTACTTGAGCCTTGTATTTATATTGCTGTCCAGAGTAGCTTTGTGAAACACTGTATTAAAGCTGTAAACTATCTTTGTGAAAACTTCAGCTTTAGTCAAGGGGCCAATATTTCTGCTGGAGGGGCTGGATTTGGTTCACAGTTTGCAATTTGCTAACCGCTGTTATAATAGTTAGAGAGTAAATCATTCGATCAAAATGACTTCGGGTTAGGTCTGTGTGTTATTGTCAAGAATTGAGGCAATTTATTGAAATTACATAATTGATTGAGAAAACAGGCACACACCCTACAGTTTAAACATGAGGTATTCTGCTGTTACATGTTCGCTCACACTGAGAACAAAGAGTGAAAACTGCTCTGACTGAACACATGGGTCTGCTTAGTGCTTTAACAGTAAAACACGGGCTTTATGGGAATGACTTTCCTTTGAAATTGAGTCATGAGGCTGGTGTGAGGAGGGGTTTCAGGGGGCTCCTGTGGAGGCAGTGAGCTATAACTGTAGTGAGACGCAGCAGAGTTAAGACATGTTTTTAATTAGCAGCGTCAGAATCAGCACATTCTGAGTCTGCTACACTAATTTCCTGTAAGAAGCCATAAACTGCAGCTTGGAGGATTTATTGTTAATTTGGACCACTTGGCAAACAATTGAATTCATTTTGGGTGGGTGGGCGGTGGTGATGAACATTGAGCTAAGTGTGATTGGGTCAGCTTAATAACAAGGTAGTTTTATTTAGGGTCTTTATTTCACAGTGAAACAAAGACATGCAGGAGCTGTTTTGACCTCTCAAAGCCATGAACACAGATGTTGTGCTTCTTTAAAAAAAACAAAACCCCAAAAGACTAATGTAATGATGCACTTATTTCCCACAACAGCTGTTCTTGCTGGAGGAAAAAGCTCAGTTTTGAATTTTAAAAAAATTACTCGTTATTCTGACCAAAAACTCACTCTACTGCAAATTTCTATGTACATTCACTAAATGAGATTACAGTGGCTTTAAACATAAAATGCCACAACTGATACAAATCCTGGATACCGCTTTAAAATACGGCACCCAAAAATGTGAGTAGTTGCTAAGTTGTGCCTCATTACTTCTTGATGAGGGACTACTTAGTAACTACTCAGTATGATCTATCACTGTGCTTGAGGGGGCACAAAAAGAGTAATGATGAAGTAATTAGGAATTAATGAGTGTCAGCAGCTGCTTCATCGTTAATCAGGAGAGACTCATGAAAAAAAAAGTGGTCAGCATGTTGATTCACAGATATTAAATTAATGTTACTAATCAAAGATTTATTAATATAGTATCTCTCAGTCTATTCTCTAGTAACTCATCATTATCTACTATATAGTCTTCAGAGCACAGTTATTCAGGAACTACTAATTAATGATTCATTATCGTGTCGTTCCTGATTCAATATTACTTGTCATTTTCATTATTATTATGATGTACAATATTACATTGGATATTTGATATATTATGTTCATTATCAGGTGAAATATTACTTTTTATTTCTGTCAATGTCGTTGCCAATACTACTTTTCTATTTTAGCTTACTTTTTACTTTACATAATCTAACCCTTTCTTTGCATTTACTTCCTACAGACCTTCTATATAAAATACTCTTTGTTTTATTCTGTTAATGTCATTTTGGAGTAATCTCTGGCACAAGAACCTCCTTCAGGTTTAATAAAGTTCTATATAATCTATTCTTATCTTAAAGGGATAGTTCACCCAAAAATGAAAATGCAGTCATTATCTACTCGCCTTCATGCCGATTTAAGGTTGGCTTTAGTTTTTTGAGTCCACAAAACACTGCTGGAGTTTCACAGGAAAACAGTGTTGCAGAATGTCACAAACAGTGGAAGTGAATGGTGACCAGTTTTCAAATGTACAGTGCCTATAAAAAAAAGTATTCACTCCCTTGGATGTTTCCCCCTCTTATTGCTTTTATAAATGCAAAAAATTGCAAAAAAAACCAAAAAACAACCCTCTCTAATGTAAAAGTGGAAACAGATTTCTACAAAGCAATGTCAATTAAATAAAAATATATAATGTAAATAAATGATTGCATAAATATTCACCCACTTCAAGTCAGTATTTAGTAGAAGCACCTTTGGCTGCAATCACAGCACTGAGTCTGTGTAGACTCAGTCAGGCTTGCACATCTGGACACAACAATTTTACTCTGTTCTTCTTTGCAAAACTGCTCAAGCTCTGTCAGGTTGCACAGGGATCCAGAACCTTCACCTTGTTGTCTTTAAACAATTTCTGTGTAGTTTTTGCTGTGTGCTTTGGGTCATCGTCTTGTTGGAAAATAAATCTTCTCCCAGGTCGTAGTTCTCTTGCAGACTGAACTGGATTGTTCTCCAGGATTCCCCTATATTTTGCTGCATTCATCTGACCCTCTACCTTGACAAGCCTTCCAGGGCCTGCTGCTGAGAAGCACCCCCACAGCATGATGCTGCCACCACCATGTTTCACAGTGTGGGTGGTGTGTTTTGTGGTGACGTGCAGTGCTTGATGTCTGCTGAACAGTGTCTACACTGTAAAATAGCAACAGAATAAAAACATAAAATGCCTCCATACTGTTCATCTGCTGTAACCCAAGTCTCTTAAAGCCCCAAAATGCCAAGTTGACTAAAAAAATGTTATTTACACGATGTTTTTAGCCTGAATGTTGTAGATCCTTAGCTTGGAGCCACATTCATGTGCACATGCACACTGTCTGAACTGTGTGTGTGTGTTGTGACTGTGTGCAAACGGCATGTCGGTACTTTAAGATACTTGGATTACACCTGATGAGCAGTATGGAGGCATTCTATGCTTTTTATTCTGTTTTTTTTATGTTTGAAAACTGGTCACCATTCACTTCCAGTGTTTGGAAGATTCTGCAGCTCTGTTTTCATGTGAAACTCCAGCAGTGTTTTGTGGACTAACAAAACAGACTCGACCTTCAAACGTGAGGGTGAGTAGATAATGACTTTATTTTCATTTTCGGGTGAACTATCCCTTTAAACCACTGGTATGCTCCTTTAAGTGACAATAATTTTTTATAAATTCATCAGCTGTCGAGTCAAACAATGAACAAGGCAAGAGACAAGAAAGAGTAAAGGAGACATGTTTATTATTTAAACTATCACTTAAATAAAAAAGTGCATAGAAAATAAACATGATTAGAAACTTTTCTTTTTACACGTATGTACAACTTTGTTTCCTAATTATACATTCAACCAAGTAGTTTGTGGTTCATTATTTTCACTGTGGTGGTGGTTTCCTTCATTTTCATTGATGTGTATTGAAAGAACACTGTTAAAACGGGAGAAAAAATGACTTTTGAACTCAATGATGCCGTTATTATTATTACAGAGAGCAGGAGGAATATTGATAAGACAAAGGTATATTCAAGGCATAAGAAACGAGCCTGTTCATGATCCATGATCCCTCTTATCTGCACGTCCCACCGTCCACTCCCCCTGTGACACCACATCCCATCATAGGCTGATAACTTCTATACACAAGAAACAATTAGAAAATTACAAATACATGTTACGTACTTGTCCGACCTTTCCCAAACCTTGACTTGTCAAAGAACAATTCAGGGTGGATGCTGCACAAAATAAATAAATTAAATGTTTTCAACATCAGCATTATGACTTTCTATAAAAAACAGTACATGATAAGTACAACCAAAGCTTCGGAGGAGAGAAAGAGGTGGTCAGGGAGACATGAGAGGTTTCCAAAATGAACGAAATTCTTTAAAACTCCTGGGGAGTCTCCACAAACCAAACTCTTTTAATTTATACCACATCAAGTAAGCCGTCTAAAAAGTCCCTGTTAAAAAAACGTACAAAGAAAAAACAGAAAAACATTCACTACAACAACCAGGGAGGAGAAAAAACAAAACAAAAACAAAATGGCTGACCTCAATAAGTTCACAACCACATTAATACAGTTACATTTCTCATCACAGAAAAACCGTTCCTTTCCAGAAAGAAAACAAAAAGAACTGCAGTGCTCCTCGCTGGTGAAGGAGCACTCACAGGCACAGCAAAAATTGGTACTGGATATCAATATACAAAAGAATGATGCACGTTAGTTTCATCTGATAGTACTGTAACACAAAACCATTATAGAGTACATTGAAACATTGCTATTAACCATTATAAATCTGCTGTTTTTGCTACTGTAACTAAGTTTGTCTGTCCATTCCATATATTGTATAGATACTAAAGTACAAGAAATTACTATGCATGTTTCCGTATAATATTGTTATGTATTTATACTATAATTACAGATACTGACGGAGAAGTGCCACTGGTGTGGCGTGGTTAAAATGAAGTCCAAAGAAACAACAGAGACCATTTCCTTATTGTATATATACGCAGAAATGAATGAGTTATTGATCACCGAACCCTCTGACCCTGAAAATTTGTTTTGAAGTGGATCTTGTAAGAGAAGTCGTAGACAGAGCCCTTGGCATCAGTAAACGTGTTATCATTACCGATGCTAGCGTGAAGTGTTGAGCTAAACCAGTAAGAACCATTGACATATATTAGAAATGGACAACATGAGCTCCAAAAAAAAAAAAAAAAAAAAAAAAGAAAGAAAAGAAGCCAAAGTATCAGGATCGCCCCCTGGTGGCTGGCTGCAGTACAGGTCATAAATCCTGCCTCCTCTATGTTTGCAGATGGGACATGGGCCAAACTAAAATATCAAAGTAAACGTCAAATCAATGTTTCCCAAAGATAATTTGTGTCATTTTAGGTACTTCTTATCATACTAATGTTTGTTCAAATGTTTTTTTTCTGATTTTTATTAGTTATTTGATGCTATAACAAGGGGGTTTCGGGCCATGATTGACAGCTGAGCCCTGCCTGTGATCACTACTACACTCATATCCGTGATATTTTGGCTTCAGTTTTGTACAGTGGGAGGAAGTGGAGCTGCAGCGTCCATCTTTATTTACAGTCAATGGTCAGAACCAGTTGTCCTACAGACAGAAATGCCACTGCTGTTCACACTTCAGTATTATTCCCAGTGCTGAAACGGCTGCTGCTGCCCAGTTTGAGGTCACATCTACACCATATCTACCAGGGTTGTTGTTGACACAAGAACTGAAAACAAATGCAGCTGACAAAATATCATCATCAATACGAGTCTTATGATGATGAAGAGGAATATACATTCATTGTTGACCTTAGCAGCAGAACCCAGCAAGCCCAGATGTAGGTGTAGCTGTACGACCATGAGGCTAGCTGGTCAGTTGAGGTTAAAGGTGGGGTTGGGGGCCTCGAGACCTGGAAAAGCACAGCCGAGGTTCGTACACGCTACACCTTCAGGAAGGAAAGGGCTGCTGGCATGGTCCCTGCCTTCACTTTGTTGCAGTAAAAAGAGTCAAGTGCACTTTGCTAGAGCCTCGAACGCCACCTTCAGGAGTCATCAAGACCAATCCAAGTCAAGCTTTTATATCAGGGGCCTGATGCACAAACTCTCTCTGTGCTTGTGGTTTCAGCATTGGAGTTGCATTGTCTGTCTGGAGAAAGAGCTGCTGAGTTTTCCTATTTTATGTCTATTCAGTGCCTGTGTCACAGCTAAAGTGCAAACCATGAGTGGGTCATGTGTTTGTTTCAGTTCACAACAACAACGAGGAGCAGTGTGGGAGTAACTGCTAACGGCCTTTAGGTGATAAAACGAAGTCAGCATGAACGGCGGACGACAATAAATTAACTACAAGGGACAAAAACAAAGTAATTTGTGGAACCAGGCAGTCTAAACAGTCTAATTGAATATTCGGTCCAGGACATGAAGGCTTGTAAGAGAGAAGAGGCATGCTCATTCACAACTAAGGCAAACCACGAGGAGACTGAATGAAAGAAGAAAAGAATGATTTCCAAATGCTGGTAAATAGTCACCAGGATGAAGTGGTTTTTTTTTTGTTAAAATAACTGGATTGACTGAACGGAGGAATGATGAGTGCTGTTGGGAGCATTAAAATAAAGGCACCTCTTTATTATAGACCACGTCTGCAGAGGGACTAAGAGTATAACGGGATAGTTCAGATTATTTGAAATGGGCCTGTATGTATTTATCCGTAGTCACTGTATTAGCTACAGTAGATGGTGGTCAACACGTTGAAAAAATTTGGAGAAGCAGCAGGAGTACCAGCTTGGAAGCTACACCAAGTATTGGATAGGATCAGCAGCTAAATGTATTTTAGACGTCTAAAAAAAAAAAAAAAGAAAGAAAGAAAACATAGAAAACAACAGCTGTTAAAGTGTAAGTGGTAGGGATGCACTCCAATCTGAAAATATTATTTAAGAAATCACAAATAATGTGATGGAAGGAGATATTTCTTCTATCCGAAGTTGTGTGTTATTATTTGGAAATGGTCAGCTCCACCATTACCTCAGCAGACCTAAAGAAGGTCTCGTCTACCTTAATCCATCACTGATTTAATGTATTATGATTATTCCTTCAATTGAAGGATATTTTTATATACTATCTTATTTTTCAATATTCCCCAGTTAACGGGGAGGTGATGGTGGGCTTTAGACTAGGGATGTTCATGAATAATCACTAAGAATTTAGCAGATTAAAAATTGATTAATCGATAGTCCATGAAAGGCAGTAACTGAGTCATTTGTTGAATGAATAGTTAGACTTAAAATGAGAAAAAAAAGCATTTTCTATCTTATTTATTAGCGAGTAATCGATTAACATTTTCAACTATCAGTTTAGGAAAATGCACAAAATTTGCAACCCTACTTCTGACAGTTCACAAAAATGTATTAAGTTAGAAATAAAAAGAGAGAAAAACAGATGAAAATTTCAGTTATGAGAATGTGGAAATATGTTTCATGACAAATTATATGCCAATATTAAATCATTTTGATGCTCTGTAGGCAATGCCAGATTTAACAAAACTTTTGGTCCTTTATCCGAATACAGATACAGATGCAAATAATGACGTCTCTGTGTACCTCTAATATACTATAGTTTGAATATTTTTACCAATTTACTTTGATTCAACCAGACAGCCTTTTCCACTGGAAACTGCCGTACACTTAAACTGATATATATTAATTTTCTTAGGTGGACCTTTTTTAAATACGTTTTGCTGCTGACTCTGTCAACAGCAGTCCATTTCTTAGCTTCCTACTCTGGTACTCCTGCTGCTTCTCTAAACTCGGGCTGTGCTGACCGCTATCTACTGTAGGTAATACTCTGACTATGGACAAGTACCTCATACAAACCCATTTTAAATATTCTGAACTTTCCCTTGAAACTGATGGGACTGTTGTTGGGTATTACACGTGCCAACGGCTAGAAAAGCCTGTTGACTCAATTGATTAGTGACAAGGAAAACCGAATCATTGTGATTATACGACCTGCGAGTGGACTTGATTCTCGGTGTGATGTGGTGTAGAGACAATAAGGCTGGAGAGAGGAGATATCTGCTCTGAATCAACAATCTAAACTCTCTCAAGTGCATAATAATAGTTCACATGACTGCCATACTGCTAGCTCCAACTGGAACAATGAAAAAAACTTGTTAGCTCTGACCAAATGGCCCGGGATAGATAAAAGAGCTACTGGTGGACTGAACGTAAAGGGGACCAAGCCACAGACCAGTGTCAGTCTTTGGAATCAAAGAAAACATTCAGGCTACAAATTAAAAAAGAAAAAAACAAAAAAATTACAACAAAAAACAACTTTGAAAAGGCAGCGGAATACAAAACATAGAGACCAAGCATTAGTGTTTGTAAACCTCTATTTCCTACAAAAATGGCAATAAAATAAATACGATTTTTTAAAAATATAAATACCATCATTAAGTGCTATTCACTAGTGAGTGCTTTTTAAGTCTTTTCTTGTAGAAAAATATACATTATTTACATTTGTTTTTTAAAAGCAAGCATGATATTTCCCTGTCCATAATAAAAAGACAGATAACAGACAAGACTTTAAAAGACTTAATACAAATAAAAAAACATTTTCCATAGTAATGGTTATCACAACAGGCTAAGAAGAAAACAAGCTGTGTGAAAATTCAATTCAAGGGCGTGATGTTTGGTTCTCTCTGCTGCTGTAATTTGGAAAGTCCAAGCTTATATAATTACCAAAAGTTGGATAATAATAACAACAGCATGCACAAACACGTGTCTGTATGTTTCTGTGAGATCCATGGCTGTTTCTGGATCACAAAAATCAATCAGAAATACATCTACTAAAGCACATCAGTAGGGTTTCTCCAGTCCCTCGGCTGTCAGTCCACCAGAATCTCTAGCTGCCTCGCTGTCTCAGGCCAGAGGCTTTAATCCCATCAATAACATGTCTACATAGCTACCAAGCTGTCAGACTAAACGTCAGTACAACAGATGGTATCAACTTCTGATATCACCCTTTACACTAACGGCCAAAAATAACCTTTTTTTTTTTTTTTTAAAACAAATCTACATTTCTACCTCCCTCTCTTCCTCTCTGTGGCCACGGCTCCCCCTAGTGTTTCCACTTGTACAGCTCTCATCAGGCTGCTGCACTCCAGCAGCTCCTATTTACAGTGTTACAAGCTTTTAGGGGGATGGTTCCACTAAATCACGACGACTCTGAAGGCATCAGGGCACATTCAGACAGGGAGATGTGCATCAGTAACAGCTGACACTGAGATTTTAAAAAAAGAAATTCTAACAAGGTTCTAATTTTTCTTTCTATTAAAATTACTCTTCCCAGTCCCTTCAACAAATTGCACTTTGGTGTAAAAATGGAACCAAGTTCTTTGATTTTTTTTTTCTTGTATGTTCACATCTCAGCATTAGCGGACCATAACGTATTTGTAGAAAATTAAGGAGGATGGGCCAATGTAAAAAAATGATGAAGGGGATAACTTTATCATCCAAAAGTAAATTAAAGTTAATATTGCAATGTTGTGAAGGCTCAAACCGTTTCATAACTCACCTGTGAAGGTGAAACTTCCCGTGCCAAATGTAAATGAGACAAAAGGAGGCACAATATGTTGGAATTTCTACAAATGGCCCCTCCTCCAAAATGGCCTTCCTGTATGTACAGTTCGACCCACGGCCGCTGTCTGTCCCTGCTGTGCTCTGCCAACGCCAGCAGCAGAAACACACACAGAGCTCGTGCTCTGTTGGCAGCTGTGATCCTATGTGGACCGGACCCAGAAAATTAGCATGAAGCCACGACAAACCCCTCACAACGACGTGGTTCTGCTGCTCAACAGACTTGCAGTCCTCTTTTTGCACTGTTGACGTATCAGTTGAGGAATTTGCGACACTTCTTTGCACCGCAGTTGCAGGGCAGCTTGTTGCTGGCGTCCTCGATGGGGAACTTGTAGTCGTAGGTGAGCTCCTCGCCACAGTAGATGCGCCGAGAAGCAAAGATGACGATGTGCTTCTGGCTGTCAACGGTGATGACCCTAGAGTAGCAGTTGGGCTCGCAGGAATGGTTGATGAAGCGGGCAGCATTGCCGTGCACTGTGGCATCTACCACCTCATAGTCATCGATGCGAAACATGTAACAGCCAATCCCCTTTGAGGAAAAAAAAGACAGAGGCTGTATGATTGATGCTCCCAATAGCTTTTCAGTCAACTGAAAGATATACTAAGCAAGATTTTCCTAAAAAACAAAATATGGGCTCATATCTCTCTTAATCATCACTTATGTCCTTAGAGACCCTCCTCTGCCTGTATTTTGTTATTTTCTTAAATTTTGCTGGTTGGAACACTTTACCAACCCACTATGTCAATATTTGACCACCTGAGAATGAGACTCAACAATCAACCATCTTTCTGCTGTGTTTCCAAACAGCAGCTGACAAATCCTGCATACTCTACCTCTAATCAAACAGCTACTAACATTCAAACTCAAAGTTCATTTACAAGACCTCACCTTTCCATCATAGTACTTCTCCCGTTTGTCAGTGAGCACAGACCGAATGACATTTCCAGAGTATTCAATGACCATCTCCCCAGCCTCAATGGTTTTCTTGCAGAACAGACCTCGGCCATGAATGGGAGACCTGCAGAGGGAAACAGTTTTTAAACTCTTTTGTCTTGGCAATACCCCTTGTTGGTATCTTGAAATTTATCAAAACTTTCAGATCCACTCCAGACATGTTTTAAGACGTGCAAACAGTCTGCTTGGAACAATACAACAACAAGAACATATTTTTGAGTGGAGGTGGGCTTTAAGTTCTTGAACTGAAAGTATACAGTCAATTTTGACAAGGAAGAAACTGTCGTAAAGAATGGAAATGAAATGATTTAACTTGGTCATGGACAACCACAGCAGTTGAATAATGTTGCAAAGCATATTATCTGTGTTGTGCAACAAAAATGCTTTATAAATGATTAACAATTAAGTCCAACCTGTAGACTCCAACAGTTTCTTTCGAGGTGGCCTTGAGTTGTTTGAATCTCACAGCCAGTGGTAGCTCCATGGAGGCACGCCTGCAGAAACAGAATGAGAAAGAAATGTTAAAGTTCAGTTTTTCAGTCACAATAAGACAACATCATTCTTTACTGATCCACAGGAACAAAATCCAGGTGTTGCAGCAGCACTAAGACACATTTACTGTGAATAAATAACAGGGATTTTGTCTCTTTGTTGACCTGACCTGGCAGTCCTGAGCTGCCCTTCATCATCATCTTCCTCTTGCGGCCTGTACTCAGGAGGCTGGCGGTGTTTTGAGGCCAAGAAATTGAACATGTCAAATACAGACCTCCTGGAAGACAAACAGATGGACGATACAGCAGTCAGAAACACAAACTGGTACAAAGTCCACAACCCAACACCCTATGGAAGTGTATATGTTTGTGGGTCCCTTCCTCACCTGTGGTTGATCTCGGCACGAGCTGATCCATGGGGGTTGATGGGAGGTTCATCAGTTTCCTCTGGTTTGTGGAAGAGGAAGCGGTAGCTGCGACAGTGTCTGGAGCCGTAGAGCTGCTCCAGCAGAAAGACCACCGCCTCGTGGACGACACCCAGCATCCTCAGGCCATTCACACCTGCGAAGAAACACGTCCACCATTATCATTTGCATTTTACATTCAAAGGCTAAGATAAATATTAGTGGTCACTCTGAGATGCATTCTAAAAATATAAATGTCCTTCTTCATTATTCTGATGTAATCAGAGTGATGCCTCACCTTCAAAGGAAAGCTCTTTAAGTTGGGCATTTGAACGAGCTTCCTGCACTTTATCAGTCAGGGATTTCCACGCCTCTGTGAAGGGACAGACAGTTTAGTATTTCAAGCACACTGTATGTTCAGTCTTTCACACACACTTAATCCATTTTTCCATTTTTTTAATCACCTAATTTATATGAACGCACATCTAGTACATAATTTATGTGAAAAGTAGTGCAAGTAAACGTAAAGTTTTGTTTTTTTTAATTTACTGATTTATTAGTTCTGTCAAAGAATATCGACTGCAGTCTGGAAATCTGGTGCATTTTGTGTGTACAGCAATGATTTGTGTTAAAATGTTGTCTACACTCTTAGAAACTAGGAACACACATTCTGTGGCCTTAAACCAAAGGAATATTGGCACAGAATTATAAATATAACAAATGTGGTCATTTTCTCTCACCTTCGATACTTTCACAGCGGATGTGGAAGCCTTCATCACTGCAGATTTCAAAGATGATGCCCTTCTTGGGTTTGCTATCCAAGCCGGTATCCCTGCTGTTGCCATCCTGGTCGGGTGGTGACGCCACAGGAAGAGACCCTGCTCCACCAGCTACAGATGGCTTGTCTTTCCCCACTACTTTCCCCGGTAACACAGGACCTTCAGACGTCTTCTTCCTCCCAAGCACACTGTAAAAGATTTAAGGCGATCATTAGGAGAACTCTGTTATATGGTTGGTATGAAAATGGGCACCTAGCATGGATGACTCCATACCTCTTGTTGGTTGCCTTGTCTGGGGGCTTGCCTGTGTCCATGGGCTCAGGGGAGCTCAGCTCTCTGGAACTGGTTGCAAAGAAGATAAAAGTTGTTTAAAATGGGAATATATTAATGCAATGTAATTTTGTGAACTATTGGTAATCATAGATCATAGAAGTTAATTTTGATTTTATCAAAATCTTAACACAGATATCACTCAAATATGTACTGGTAAACAAAATTGCTGTATGCTGGAAGCCAGATATCTGGCTATGCCACTAGATTACATACTGCTTGTTTTTATTTTATTTTCAAATTGACTGTTGTTTGTTTACTTGTTGACTGTCATATTTGAGTTAAAGTGCCCTGTTTATTAGAGTGTGTGACTGTATAAATAGGTATGCACTTATTGTCAGTTATTGTAACTGTTCATCATTAGTTACTTCTAACTAACATGATTATTAGTTTTAATATTGTTAATATTTGTTTGCTCTGACAATAAAAGAACTTAATTTTCATGCCAAAAAAGCTAATTAAATTTAAACTGATACAGATTTAGATAATTAATTTCTCTGTATCTGAATGAAACTTCTTTTGTAGTTCACAGCTACTGAAAAGATATTTTTGCACAAATTATCTGAGAGACATCTAAAGAATGGACTTGTGAGGAATCTGAACACATTTGAGACTAGTTAGGAAGTAAAGTAGAGGACAACAGCAAAAAATTGTATATCTTTTTTTTTCAATGTTATGATATTTAAGAAAAATCTTAACTTTCACCAAAATTCAAAATAAAAACACGCTGTTGTTCTCATTATTATTAATGCCACATTCATTGTGCAGAACACATTTAAGAAGGTTACTGCTAATCATTCCTGTATCCATTTAAATAGTAAGAAACCACGATAAAACTGTCTCACCTTGGGTTTGAGTGTGGCCGTCCTGCAGGGCTGCTGTGCTGCTCCTCTGGCTGAGAGGGTTTGAGCTTCTTCACGCTGGTAACATCTGTGCTCTGCCTGCTCCTCTTCATTTTCTGTTTGCCCTTTTCTGCTCCTGAAACTGTGACCGCTGCAGTGGAGTTAGGCGGCCGCTGCTCTGCTGATCTGGAGATAGGAGTGGTTCTGCTGCTCTGGGAGTGTGCAGAGGTTTGGGTGAACACTCCAACGACACGTCCCTTGGCGGGGCTGAGAGGGTTGGCTGGGGCGGGAGCTAACGTGACGGTGGTGTTAGGACTGGAGTCCACAGTCTGGGCTCTGTTAACGGGCTGAGACTGATGCTGTAAATCCGTCTCTCCTTGCTGGTTGACGGCCATGCTGATGGTCTGCTGAGAGGGCAGGACGCAGATGCTGCTCGCTATAGATGTCTGCACAGAGGAGCCAAGCTGTGGCATGAGAGGAGGACCGCCTGCTGACTGGAGGACCATTGGCTGATCAGACAGACCCAAACCATGTGGACTGGCTTTGAACAGGAGGTTGCTGATGGGCCCTGTGATCTCAGTGGAGCTGAGGACAGGGGTGGACAGGGAGACTGAGCCTGGTGCAAGAAGTCCGGTAGCACCACTAGGGGGCACAGACACAACATTTAACACTGACTGACTGGGGTTGAGACCAGAGACTGTGCATGGCAGAAGGTGAGCGGAGGAGTCGTGACCGATGATACCCGACTGGGCAGGAGCAGGAATCCTCTGCTGCAGGAGAGTCGTGGGATCCAAGTACATGACTCCTCCTGGTTTTGGCCTCTTGATAATATTCGGGACTTTGCGCTGAGACGTAGAGAGGGCACTCAGCTCGACCAGGCCGCCAGGTTGGCCGGGAATGCTTGCAGTAATCTGAGGAGAAGACAGGTTGATGAGAGTCATGTTGGGAGGGGCCACATCGGACGGGGCCAGAGTGGGTTGACTACGGGAGCGGGCCAGCCTTTTGCCTTTTCTAGGCTGAAGACGAGAGATAGGCCTCTTTTTGCCATGAGCGGAGGCAAGGACAGTCGGAGAAGAGGTGAGGGAGGAGGGGCTGGATACTATGGCAACACTGGGACCCAATTCATGTGGGCGACCAGCCTCTGAAACGAGGATCTGTGACTGGTCGTGAGGCTGAGAGGGCAACCCGATGAGAAGCCCTGAGGTGGTGCTGGGGATCCCCGTCTGGAAGCCAGTCTGTGTGGTGCCTGTGAAGGTGTGAATCTGAGAAGGGTGAGGCATCGTTCCCAAGACTTTGCCACCAGCAGGAAATATCGGCTGGGCAGTGGATAAACCAGTATTTAACCCTGTGGTGAGTGTCATGGAGCTCAGCACCGCCTGAGAGCTGGTGTCCATCACTCCTGTGGCACTAATCTTTTGGGTGACACCATTGGGGACGGTCTGGAGAACGTAGAGGTGCTGGAATTGTTGATTGACCACAATGAGCTTGTCAGGGCCGGGTTTGATGACAGCCGGGCTGGAGACCTGAGCCTGTGACGGTCCTGGACCAGAAACTGGACTGGGGCTGCCTGCAGTTGCTGCCGGGAGATACTTCTGAGGCAGGGAGGGAGAATTTGGCAAACCCGGGGTACCAGAACTGGGAACATCCTGGTTACCTGGAGGTTCAACCACCTGGCCGATGGCAGGGCTGGGGATGAACTGCTCAGGAGTCATGTGACCTTCTGCATCCCTGTTTGCTAAAGTTGTAGCATCGTGCTGATTCTCTGATGGAGACACACCTGGCCCTGTTCTTTTCTTGTCCCCGCTCTTGTCTCCGCTGATGGTCTCAGGGTCAGAGGTCAAGCCCAGCATGGTGCGGTCTGAGGTGTCAGAGATGAGACTCCCAGCGGTGTGGTTCTGACTGGTGCTGACAGTCGGGCTGCGTGTGGTCAGGACAGAGAGGTCAGACGGCAGCTCCAGTGGAAGATATGGCTCCTCAACAGAGATGGAGCTGTTCACACTGCTCTCCACCACACCTCCACTCTCAGCACTAGGCAGCGGCTGGGAAAAGTCATCAAACAGAATGTCTTTGCGCCGGTTGACGTCAACATAGCTCTCGTCCAGGAGAAGCTCTGAGGAGGACGGCTCAGCCTGCTGACCCAACGCCTGCATGGAAGGTGTATTGAGGACAAACTCCATGATGTCTGAAGGTAAAATATTCCCACAGTCGTCACTGTTGTTGTTGTCAGAGTCTGATTTGAGCAGGTCTGTGCTGAGGGACAGCTGGGCCTCCAGAGGATCCTGACCCTGACTCTGTGGCTGGGACTTGACCCCACCTCCTAAAGGAAGACAGTTTTCCTTCTGGTTCTTTCTGCCCTCGCGGGTGTTGCCACTCACTGCTCCACTGCTGTTATCTGTTGCCTCCTTGCTTGAGTCGTGGGAGTCAGGTTTCTCAGTGTGCCTTTCTCGCCCTCTTCTTTTAGGAGCGCTCTTATGTGGGGTGGAAGAGGAGGTGGCCGTAGTAGTAGTGGTGCTGGTGGTGCAAATGCTGGTATCACTCTCTGAGCCATCATCAACGCCGTCGAGCTGGCCGATACGCTGCTTGCCTAAAGTCCTGTTTGAGAAAACAAAGACAATATGTCGGATTATTAGATATATTTTTCATAAAGTGTTTTTTGTACAGTATAGTCTCAGTTTTCTTCAAGATTCATAGAATAGTGTAATGGTATTTTAACTGAGCATCTTGCGTTCACCTACATGTATAAACTTGAGGAAACAATAAACAATAAGTCAAAACTTCTCAATTCAAACATTGAAATTTACTTAGAATATTTTGTTATATATTTAAAACATTAAAAACAAGCAGGCAGCTTACTAACAATATAACCAAATAGATACAGAAATCTATTTTTGAGGACTAAGAAAAGCTGAAATTCTACATAATTTACACTTCATATTGCCTATTCATAGATCATAGCCTGCATGTCCCAGTTTAAGTTGTGGCTTTTCAAAAGGTTAATGTTTTGACATAGAGATAATTAGATCATCCCCAGTAACTGACTTTAATTCCAACAAGTAACCACTATCATGTTCAATTTTTAAGGTTTATAACAAACCAAATTTCATGAACATCAGTTCAGACTTGAGTGAGACAGTTGATTTTGTAATGAAATCTGCATCTCTCATTTGTTTACTCGCAGACCTTGAACGCTCCAATATGGTGATTGAGCAGAGAACCAAACAAAAAGGGGACTTATTCATCTCTTATCATGCTTAACTTTAGTAGATCATAATATATCAGGTATGAAATTATTTCTGCACATGCTTTGGTTTAAGAAGAGAGACAGTTTTTCTTTGGATGTCAGTTTTTGAGCCATGGCATTGGTCAAAATGTGACCAGCAACAGACTAAGTAAGCCTTGTTTTAGCCCTGCAGCCATTGATGACTTGCAGACCCTATGAGCTGGTTTAGAGGAGTGAGGAGTAAGCAGTCAGTATAAAGCAGAGCACCCAATCAAAGTTTTTCAGTGTTTTTTCAAAAATTATGAATCACTGCAACCACAAGAGGTCCTTGAGCATACAGTCATAAATGTGCACAAAATATGTTGAGCTGATGCAGGCATACATACTATTATATAATATATTACATAATATTGTATGTATGATATATATTTACTAGAATTTTTTGTACAACTCAGAAGTGTAATAAATGGATGTATAGCAAGAGGTGTTATGTCCCTGCAATTTACCATTATAGGCAAATAAAAACAGCGTTAATCAGATTTGTGTGCCCTTTGTGCCTGCCACAGGCTTGTTTAAGTGATGAACGGCACAGCTTTAGTGGTTTTTGGGGATGGTTAACAGATGTATAACAGAAGGTTACAACTTTTGTGGCCTGTGCTACAAAACTTTCAACCTCTGTAGCACCAGTACTGTGTGCAAAAAAATTAACGTACAGCCCTTATGGGTCAGTACTATGCTTACACCTGGCAGAGATGATAAAATCTACCTGATTAAATGTGTGTGTGTACTTACAAAGCACTGAGCATGTCCTCTTCAGCTTTTCCTTGAGCTCTCTGTTGTTGCTGCTCTTCGTCTTTCAGAAAACGTTGGAGTTGGGATCCTCTTCCCAGACACTGGTCTATCCCCTCTATCGACGGCAGGCCCTCACCAGGGTTGATTATTGTTCGGGTGAAGTTGTAGTAGTAAGGGTCTTTACCCCTCTGTTTCATTCCGCCGTCTTCATCTTCTCCACTATCTCCTGATGAGGAGGAGGTGCTCATATCATCTGCTCCATCCACCTGCCCCTCAGCTGACTTCTTGCGGCCACCAGTCCTCCTTTTGACCACGGCACCGGCTCCGTCCCCACTACCATAGAAGGGAAGGTCCTCTTCACCATATGATCGAACCCCGTAGAAGGGCGTCAAGCCAAAAAACATGTTGGAGCGTGCCCGAGCGCTGCGTCGAGGGTAGCGCCGCTTGGCTGACCCTGATCCGTCGCTGTCATCCTCATGGTGTTTATCATCCAAACTTCTGTCATGGTCATCATCTGGGCCATCGCCCTCATCCTCAGTGCCTTGAGTGAGGAGGCTATGGTGGTCTCGTGAGTGCTCCTTGCGCAAATCATCTTCCTCCGTCTGCGTCTGGGTATCAGATTCAGAGCTGTCGCTGCTGCTGGCGGAAGGCGAGGAGAAGAGAGCGGAGCGGGCAGAGCGGCGGGTCCCCTGGCCGGCAGGAGAGACGGTGGAGGTAGTGGTGGTGGTACAGGAGGAAGAGATACCACCAACAGTACTGGTCCCATTAGGATCAGTCTTGATATCAGTCTTTAGTGGAGCTACAGTCGGAGGTTTAACTGATCTCTTCTTCTCTCTGGAGGACAATGACAGCTGGTTAGCTGTTGGTTTGTTGGTGTGAGATTGGGAAGACGTCTTCACTCCTTTCTCTGGAGCTAATCCACCCTGCTGCATGCTGTCCACACTGGAGCTGTTCTTCCTCTCAGCACAGGAGTAATTTTCCCTGCTCTTTGAGGACGACCTGTCCCCTGCCTGGTTCTCGAGCTTCTCCCCCTGAGCCTTCCCATGCGCTTTGGTGCTGTTTCCGAGCACTGGAGCTTTGCTATTGCTGCTGTTGTGAGAGTTGGGGTTCGCAGCGTGCGTGTTGGAGCTGCCGGTAGCTTTTGTATTGTTGTTGAGTAGGGGGATTTTGTTGCTGCTGTTGCTGTTTTGGAGACTCTTCTCTCTTTCGCGGTCTTTGGACACCTCTCTGCTGCCCGCTGTCTTCACTTTGGGGTGTTTGTCTTTGGCAGCAGGGGAGGCAAGGTGCATGGAGCCTCGCTTGACAACATCATCTTCTGCTGGTGTCCTCGATGACCACAGAGGCTTCATCGCCGCTGCTGCAGCCGGACCTGATGAGTAATCGTTTGATTTCCGTGCATTGGACTTGAACGAAGACTGTGGGGAACCGGTTTTCCCAGAGTCCTTATGGAGTGAAGCTGGTATTAAATTTCCAGTGCCGCTGCTACTCTCCTTCCCTGAGCTGGCCTTGTCCTTAGACTGGGTGGTGTTAGAGGTGGGGGTGGACCGGTGGCGAGGCAACAAAACATCCTGGTCTTTGCCTCCGTGTTTCCCTTGCTTGTCTGTCTGCTTGTTGCTGCCACCTCTCTGCTGACCTGTGAGGATAGCAGTGCCCACAGGAGGCGAGGACTGGCCTGAGCCTGCAGGAGCCAGTCTGGGGCTCTTAGTCTCACCTCCGGCCTGTTTGGACTGACTGCCAGGGTTACTATCTTTCCCTGAGCCAGAGTCTTTGTTTTTCTCTGTGCTTCTATAACTGGAGTCTCTAGAGGGAGGTCTACCCTTGTCCGAGTCTCTGCTAGACAGTCTGTCTTTGCCTTGGCCTGAGTCTTTTCCTGTTTCCCTGCTATATTGTCGATGCTTTTCAGAGTCCCTTAACCCTGCATCTCTACTGTGTGACCTCGCTTTATCCACATCCTTATAGCTGGGATCTCTAGAGGATGATTTCTTATCCGTTTCTCTATTGCTTGATTCTCTGCTTCTCCCCTTCTCAGAGTCTCTGCTCACCTGTCTCCCCTTTTCTGAATCTTTTAATGTATCTCTACTGAGAGGTCTGCCTCTCTCAGATTCTTTCAGACCTGAGTCTTTACTCGTTGGTCTCCTCTTTTCTGGCTCTTTGGCTGGTGTTTCGCCCTTATTAGAGTCCTTTTCTCTGGATGATCGATTCTTATCAGAATCCTTAGCATGGTCTTGACTTGATGGTCTCCCCTTGTCTGCATCTCTGGATGGCTGCTGTCTGTTTCTGTCTGCAGAGAAAAGTCTGCCTCTTTCATCATCTCGCTGAACTGGACTCTTTGCAGAGTCTTTGCTGGGGTGTTTGGACTTTTCTGGGTCTCTGGCAGGGGAGGGGATGAGAGGAGGGGGTGAGGTAAGGGGTCGTGACAGAATCTGAGGTGGTGAAGTCACACCTCTCTGTCTGTTCAGCTGGTGGGAAGGTGGAGAGAGAGAAGGGGAGCTGTGGCGACGTGAGTCAATGTTCCGCATGCCGGGGTTCACCAGGGAGTCTCCTACTGTCACAATCTCATGGCTTTGGGGCTGAGAGGTTCCACCTGCAAAATAGAAGAAATTAAATTGAAATGTATAATTGTTATTTAAACTAAAAAATCATTGATGTTGTAAAAATACAAGATAAAGGAAAACAATTAAAACAAACATTTGAATACTTCCATAAATTAATGTTAATAAATTATAAGATACAAAATACTAAAAACAAGTCAAGTAAAACAGGTTTAAACAGAAGTGAAATGGTTTTTCATCATGCATTTGAATTCACCTAGACCCAGAATATTGATTTTTGCTTAGTAAAGCATTCCAGTTGGATGGAAACAGAGATCAGACTACTGACAACTGAAATTAATTTATCCAAAGAAATATCAAAATCAAACGAATTTCTTTCAAAAAATGTTCTAAATTAAAAAAGGAATGCACATTTGTACCTGGAGAGGGCATGGGCCTGGGGCCTTGCGAGCGCTGACAGGGGGGGTAGCTGGGGTGTCGATTCCTGGTGTAAACCCTGAGCTTGGGGGTGTTAGCGGGGAAAGGGTGTCAGAGCGCCTTGGGGATTCAAATGGATCAGGGAAGTCTAGAGATAAAAAAAAAGGAGAAATTGACACAAAACAGAGTTTAGTTTAACATGTCATAGACACACATAGGGCACATACCGACAACATTAATAATGTAAAAAATCAGTTTACAATATTTTGTAAATTCAATCTTCCAGTTTTTGCTCTTATTCTGAAAAAAGACAATATTCCCACTAAGCTATTTACATGGCTAATGAAAATGAATATTCAACTGATATTCCTGTTCACATACAGCTGTGCATACTCTAATTATGGAAAAGTAATCAGCCTTCCTCTTTCATTCATTCAACTACCTTCTTGAAAAAGTTGGCGCTGCGATATTTGCGCATATCCAAGTCTTTCATAGTATTTTAAAGTAGGTGTGTTTCTCCTTCCAACCAGAAATGTGAGCTTTTGCGCAGCATTTCTACCCAAGCCGTGCAAACTGCTGGCTAGTTGGCTTGTTTATAATGCACAGAGCTGACCATAAACAGGCAAGAGGCCGTGTGTAGCAAACTGAGGTAAAAACCCCACTGTACACATGTCAGAAGATTACACCTAAAACTGAATAATACTGGCTTTCCCCACATATCTTAATTGTTATAATTGTTCATAAGATGCAAACAGAATACACTGTTTCCATGATCTGTATCAAACTGAGAATAATAATAATATGGAAATAATAATGACAATATATTATGATAATAGTGGAAAATTGATGCACATGTAAATGTAGTCACTGTAACAAATTGAGCCTGAATGAAATACTGTAAAGTCACCATGGTTTGTAGGTTACCTGTTATGGGGGGTGGGCTGTGTGCTATCGTGCGATTCTCCTCAGGAGCCATCATGTTTTTTAGGTCAGAGTCCACCACTGGAGGGTGACAAACTAGAATCCTACAGGTATACACACACCGCTTTCGAGCATCTAAAGTACTCCAGTACATCCTTGAACACCTGGAGAGAAGACAATTTATTTAGTTTGTCTCAATTAAGTTACCCTCAGCAGTTAGCTGCACTTCAACTGAAGACATAATAGTAATGGTGGTACTTAAAATAGCAAGAGAAGACTTTCAGATAAATGAAGAGGTAAAAAAAAGAACTTACTGGTATCCTACAGGGAAGAGTTTGCGTTTGCAGTCTGAGAGTTCAGTCAGTATCCCCAAACAATCAATGGTCATGGAGCCTGAAATGATGGTGTTTGAATCAGCATTCAAGAGACATTAGAACTAAATGCATGTTTATCCACTCACATTTACCAGCTATTGACCTACCTATCCTCATGTGAACATTTTCAGGCTCCAGTCCCGCCAGCCATTTTCTCCTGAGACTAATTCCCTCCAGGTCCACCAAGATTCTGCGGGTCACTTCAAATCCAGACACCACCTAGAGAAAAAAAAAAACAAAAAACAACAACACAAAGACAGGAAATTTTAAGAAGAAATTTAAGAACATCAAGTTACAGTCTGGTATGGTTCATCAATGTGAGAGACATACACAAAATTAAGAGGTGATCTGAAGCATCTTTTACAGGGGACAAAAAGCCCACTAATGTCTAACTTTTTTCTTCAGTGGAAAAGGACACAATCAGCATTGTGCCCCCGGTCAAATGACTCTGCAGTAGTAAGGGATATTTATTGTCTCCAGCTCTGATCGGCAGTGATGTAAACATGTCACTCGGGTAAACATGCTACTTTTTATCCCTTTTCGGCAGAGTCAGTGAAGTCTTGTTGCCTCATTTACTCCTTTTTCATCCACATGTGCTGCTTGACTCAGTGCTGCAGCGCAGCGAAGTTTTCACCCTCTTGAAAGTGTGTGTTTAGTGATGAAGTGGTCGTATTTAGTCAAGCAGCTGAACAATGCATGAACATTTTACTTCTTATAAATTCTTCATAATAAAAGTCTCCCATTATTTTGTTATCTAAAAGCTTTTATTATGAAGCAGCAAAAATCAGGAAATGTTGCATTTTCATTGGTAGCAACTTTACACGACTCCTCTGCAGCTGAAAACGTACATGAGACAGTGAAGGCACACATGTGTCTGTCTTAATGTAATAATGAGTTTTCGATTGTGCAGTAAATTATGAGATTTTCTTACTTCTCCCTTGATGAGGTCCCTGTGCTTTGGACAATAGACTTTCTTGTCCTCCAGGAAGACGCAGTGGCACTGACGGGCACACATGAAGTGGTAGTTACTGGTGCAAGAGGTGAGGCAGCAGCCGACTGTGGCCCCCGGCTTTTGACACTTCTCACAGCGCTGAAAACAAAGCACAACAGGTTGTAAATGTCTGTCCAACAAATACACACAAAAAGAGTGGGAACTGAACTTGAGATGGACAGAGCATCTTACCAGCTGTTTTCCCCTGAGAACAGCCATGTGAACATTCTTCAGAGCGCCGTCATCGTCCTCAAACACCTCGGCTGACCACAGGGCGCAGTTCACATGGGTCCACTCGTTCTGACCGATGTACAGCAGCCTGCCCCCCTCCTGAAACAAACATGCGTGTTAAAAGTGAAAAAAAAAAAGACATTCTCGTGTGTGTTAAAGAGCAGATTTCTGACTCACATTCGTGTTCTCGTCTCCGTACTTCAGGCACAGAACACACTGCCTGTTATCACTAACGCCTGGCGGAGGAGGGAGCTCTGGGCTGTCTTCACGATCTAAAGAGAAGAGAAGACATTATCAGACAAACTGACATAATGTGTAAAAACAGCGTGCATGAAAGTATTTGTGCATATATCTGCAGACTGTCTTACCTGGTAGGAGTGGGGGAGGTGGGGGTAGAGATGGAGGGAGAGGAGGAGAGGAGGCTGGAGAATCTGGTTCACCAGGGGTCTTGGGCCGGGGAGCTGGGATGATCTTTTTCATGAGGTGGGGGTGCTCAGCGCGGGAAAGCTCCTGTCTCTCCTGCCACTGGGCGTAGTTGTGGTCCAGGGACGGAGGCAGCACAGCATTTGGGAGGAGTCCACTGCTGTAGAACACGAGCACACAGAAACTCTATTATTAACATCCTATTAGTAAAAGATTGTTTTACTGCTAAAGCCCTGGTGTAAACAGCAGTGCAATCCAAAATAACCACACGAGTCATTATGTGGGTTTGCAACTTCAGTGAAGGCTAAGGACATGAAAAAGATTCTAAAAACAAAGTTCAGGTTTTAGTATGAGTGTTGGGGACTATTTTTACATCAGAACAACACTGATCCAACACACAGAATCTGATTTCCTCACATGGGTCCTGATGGTGCAGGATGACAATTCCCAAAACTGTCCAGTCAACAAGTTACCATTCAGTCTGTATAACTTCATATTTACTCCTCTTGGTTCATTTGTAATAAGTTCAGTGTGAGCACAAACCGGACCAGGACTAAAATCCAACAATATATCATTTTTAACTTTGGTTCGGGCCAAATTAACCAAACTACTGGTGTGAAAGCACCCTTATAGAACTAAACTTAAAGATCAAATGCTACTGATCCACCTGCTCAATTAAAACAGCTTTAAATAGAATCTAATAAGTATACATATGATGTTTAAACTGCTGTGACGGACTTGAGATGATGCAGAAAAATATTATCTCAAAAATGTCTGTATCAATATGACATACACTGCTGTCTTCAACAGGATTTTGCTTTTAAAGATGCATGAGAAAATGTGTTTAGTCCCTCAATCTGTATGACAGATTATACGCACTGCTAAGAGAATCTCGGGATTTTTTCCAAAGAGGATATAAAAATTCCGTTGAGTAGTTAAATGAGCAGTGACACCAGTAATAAATAATCACATCCAAGGAGATTTGCCAAGTTAAGTTTTGCCAAGTCAAGCAAGGCTGGTTAACTGGTGTGATGTGAAGTCTCATATTTAATAATATGCCAGCAGCAGAGGCATTAAACGGGCATAAAACCAGTGATGGCCAGAGGATCCACTGGATGGATCATTGGTTTCCTGGACTGAAGCAACAGACCAAACTGACAAGTAAACCACAATTAGACCACAAATATGCATCAAAGAGGCTTCAAGTGAAATGTGACACTGTTACGGTTTACCTCCCACAATGCCTGGAGGAGAGGCAGAGTAAATGGTCTGGGAAAGCTGAGAGCTAAATATAAGTGAGAGTGATAGTGAATGAGAGTGTGAATGAGTGTGCTGTGCAATATGCAGAGCAGTAAAACAGTACCATTTACTTACAAAGTGAAAGGTTGAGCTTTAAGCTATTCCTTCAAAAAAAAAAAAGTCAAATGATAATTCTGTCATCTCTGTAAGCAACACCAATTATTCAATATGATCGTTTAATTATTAATCACTGATGTAAAGACATCAATATCAGCCATGCCCCGTAAATATGTTTGAGGTAACATGCCGTATAGCTAAGTGTAGTAAATTTTAATGCTTCTATTCAAAAGAGAGCAGCACATAAACATATAGATGTTGACTTTATTTTAATAATCACATCAGTCAGTGATATTCTGTAGAGTGTATAGCCTCCATTAATCTATTATCCACTTACATTCACCACTAAGCTGTCCAGTGGGCTCATTAAATCAGACAAACTGTGGAATCAGTTTCATTACTGCAGCTTTAAATCCTGACTGGGACCTTTAATCACAGTCACTGTCCTGAGATACGCTGTGTTTAAAGAAAACCACTACATTGATCTGCTCCGCTCACTCACTACTTTCTTTTTAAGTTGTTAAAAGACTATCTTTTAGTGTTTGATGTCACTGCTCAGAGTGTTTTAGTTCTGATTCCCAAAACTGAACATCACACAACTTATTTAACCACTCAAAAAGATAAAGTGACTATCATATGAAATCCTGATCTTGCTCCTTTACTCAGAGTTTGTTGGTACAGTCAGCCCAGACATTTTATAAATATTAGTTCACTGCTTTTTGCTTCCCTCAGATGATGGTACAGCTTCTCCCAGCAAAACCACATCTTACTCCTCTTTTCAATAATTATAGACCCAAAGTTCTTGAAAACTGCAGTTCTTCTCAAGCTCTTCACATTACAGGAGTATTAGATTTCAAATTTTCTACTCTGTAATTACAAGCACAGCTCGCACTACAAGTTTTGAAAATATCGGGACATCACACACTTCACAATACTGCCTGCTAAGGGGTGTCGCTGAAGTATTTTCAGACTGTGGTCACTTTGAGCACTTTGAGCTTCCTTTTTAACTTCTTGTCCAGTACTTTTGCCTGATTTTAGCATACATTTTAAATTAGAACAAAATTGCCACAGTATGCACATAAATCTACTTAATTTTCAGAAACATTGTTAAATAATGACATCACAACACTGCAAAAGTCATCTAGAACCAGCTGGTGAAGATGAATGATGACTTACATAACTGTAATGAGTTAGTCAGAACACTGAACACTATATAATTGGTACAACCTTTTGTATTGACTGTGGTGCAATAGACACTCACTTGGCAGAGACGTTTTGCCTTTCCCAGAATCTTGACTCTTTCACTTTGAACCACGGGAAGATTCGGTCCATTTGCTGAAACAGAGAGCATTTGATGAAGTTTGCATATCAGTCTTTTAAAGCACTTGTACAGACCTGCACCAGGGACAAGAAGACAGTCGTAAGTGAAACTGTATCTAAACAGAAGGGCCCTAGCCTGATGTTACCTTGACTAAGATACTTAACTTTTATCTGCCACAAGGGAGCCCCAATTATTGACTCTTCCTATGTCTGCATCCTATTTACTCTGTGCTCTAATAATAGTTGAGCAAACTAGCAACCCAGTAATACTTCAGTCAACTTTCTCCATTGCTGTGTCTGTACCTCAATATACTATGTCTTAGGCTCATCTATGTTGAAAAGAAAAACAAATTTTGAAGATGGTTAAAAGATTTTGCTGGGGACCTGTAAAACACATACTACACATGTAATTCTTACCCGAATGAAGAAAGACTTGACCATGCTGTTTGCTTTTCTGCTCTCAGGCTGGCCACCATCGTTGTTGATGGCCGTCTGAATGATTCGCACAATGTCATCACTGAACTCCAGCTGGGAGAGAAACAATGAGCAGATGTACACAAGCAGAAAGTGATTGTTAAAACAGTGAAGTGCTGATGAACACAAGTGGAAAGGTCATTACAGTAGCTGTCTGTGCTGATTTGCTCTTATACAACACAGGCCTGACCACGGACTCAAGAGACGAGGACAAACACAATATTGAAATCTATGATAAACTTTGAACTCCAGAAATGGTCTGCCAGTGCCGAAATTGCTATTTTCACTTACTGTGATGACATTTCTTGGAGTATCTCCAAATGCTTTATATCCCTAAAATCTGTACACCCTATTCTAAAATGTTATGTTAGCCAGTAAAACATAATAAATGATTCAGTTATTGAAATTGTCATAAAAAAGTTTTCTCATCAGATTTAACTAAATAAACACACAAAACATACTGATCCAAAATATTTCTGTAGAAACATGAACAAGATATTTCTTAATACTCCATACGTGATTTCAACTATATAGATTTTTTTAGATTTTGAAATAAGCTAGTTTTTATAAGCACAGTGCGAAGGTGTTTTGATAGTTTCATATGTAGAAGGAATCTTTCCCCAGTGCATACATTGGTATTTTTGCTTAATGTTTGTAATTTTCATTATCTTAAAATGTTTCCTAAAATATCTACAACATAAGCTCAGATTAGATTCAGTTCTATTTCCCTCATTCTCTCTCTGACATGAACTATTTATCTGCCTCTTAAGCAAACAATGATCTCCTCTGGCACCTCATTTTTCACAACACCTAACACAATGACATGACATCTAAAAGGCAGAACAGCAGAGACACTACTTGATAAATCACATACTCACCACTGAATTGTAGCGACCTTGATCCATCTTTTTCTCAACAGACTCCAGATCTGGAGGAGAGTCACTGGGAGGTGTGGGGGTTACTTCTGTTAGGACTGGAGGATCTGGTCCCTCCGGTGATCGACGGGATGGAAGACTCTCCTCTGTCTCTGGGTTCAGCTCTGGAGGCTTCACCGCCTGCCCCAAAGCCAGAGAGTTACACACTGAGTTTAAGCTGTGGTTTGTATTCACGAGAGCAGCACCATAATAAGGTAAGGTACTCCATTAGTTAAAGAATGAGTGTAAAAGAAACTTTAAAGAGAGTCATGGTTCATTTTAATGTCTGCAATATAACAAAGGATCACAGCAACCTGTACCGAAATCACAAAAGAAGAAGAAGCAGCAGCACAACATGTATCTGACCTGTCTGTAGCGTAACAGGTGTGAGGATGTGCGTGAGTTGAGCAGTGCAGTGAGGACGTGGCGAACGCAGCCCTGGAGTTCCCTCTCCAGTGCTGTCCTCCACTCGGCCGGATGGCGTTCGGTACATTTGGTACATGTGTAGGCAACGCTCTCTGGCAGCTTTGATAGCAGCTCGTACATTTCATCTGGGTGACAGGCAAAAGATGACAGGTCATTATTGCTCCCATTATTAGGTTTATCGTCTTTCAGCCTCTCATCAACATGACAGCACTCACAGGACAAGACTGTCAGTCAGCTGCACAGACACTGACAACTGACGATGCAATACAACAAGTGCTCCTAAATGCTAAACACTGAATGCAGCGTTCTACTTGTAACAGGGTGTTCCCACCAAACGCGATGACGCGTTGTCACGCGTCGAGATTACATGTAAAGTCAATGCAAAGACGCGATTGGACGTGTCATCGATGCGATGAACGCGATAGCGCATTGGCCGCGAAAATCGCTTCCATCGCGTGGCCCGCGCGATGACGTTTCATCGCTCGAGTTGAAATAATTGAACTTTTGCGGCGAATTCGCATGAAGACACGCTGCGACAGCCTATCAGCGTTGAGATCGTCACCGACGTGCTGACGTACGGACGTCCTGGTGTTCCCTTGTTGCTGCTCAAACTACAATGAAGAATCAAAGAATGGAGGAAAAGCTAATCGTGGCCGTGACCGCTCACCCAGAGCTTTATGATTGTTCCAGTCCCCTCTACAGGGACAGGAACAAGAAGGACCAGGCCTGGGTGAGCGTGAGCGAGGTGTGTGGAATACCTGGTAAGTTCTGTATCTGTCTGTTGCGCCTAGCCCGCAGACGAAGCTGGGAACTTCTCCAGAGCAGATACAGTGCAGCGATGGTGGTTATCTCAGCCATGGTCGACGAGAGAATCAAATGGCGGAAGAAATGTTGTTGTTTGGGCGGGCTCGTCGCGCGACGCGATGAGGCGTTTTTTGGCATATTGGACCAGCGTCAAAACTGGAGCGTGTAGCGCGACGCGATTTCATTTGACGCGCGATTACATCGCGTTCATCGCGTTTGGTGGGAACACGCCGTAAAGAACACAAACTAAACTTGTGTTTTAACATGATCATCTACCTTCCAGCCTCTCCGGTGTCTACTGACCTGTCAAGTTCTCACACTTGGCATGAACCCAGTGGTTGCAGCGACCACACTCCATCATTTTGCTGTCATAGTCGTCATCATCATAGCACTTATCACACAGTGGGCAGAAGTTTCCTGAGAAAGGAGATGGTAACAGGTACAGTGAGTCTTCAAAATACAGGGGCTGGTTGCAAAAAAAACAAAAACAAAAAAAAACAAAAACAAAAAACAACACAAAAATGGTTAAAACTTTCCTTCAAGTTTGAGTTAAGGTTACCACAAAATAAAATTGGTTGGACAAATCAAATTGGTTGGATAAATACTCTCCTTAAAGGTAGAATAAATGTTTGTAAATTCACCAGAAAGATAGTTGACTGTTGAGTCTCATTGATGTCAAATATTAATACAAGCACAGCAAAATAATGAGAAAATAAGAAGGTACAGGTGGGGCCTCGTAAATTAAAATAACAAGTGACGACAAGTCCTCCACTGTAGATTGATCAGCTGTTTATAACTGTCGATTATCTATCAAGGTAAAGTCAAGCCCGTTATCCTGATCAGTAAAGCCTAATGCTCTGAAAATACACACTCTGGAGTAGGGATGCAACTAACAATTATTTTGATGGTCAATTAGTTATTGATTATTGAATAGAATAATCAACTAATCGGATTATGAATTGCACAATTAATGAATTAATCAATGACTGTTATTTAGCTATCAGCTTTTAAATTTAGCTTGAGGTTGTTTTAGGCGTGTGCTATTGACAATAAAGACAATAAAGATGAATACTTCATTCAAAAATGTCTTATTAAAAAAAACTTAATAAACTTTGCTGCTGATTAGATTGTCTAGTAATGTCTATTGAAAATATTTAAAAGAAAACACCACCCTATTTATAGTTAGTTATTTCTTATTTCACCATTTTATTTCTGCTTAATTTGCTGCCTTATTTTACTGTTTAGTCACAAATTTCTTTGAACAGCTCACCTCTCTTTTCTCTTCTGTTCTCTTCTCCCCACACCCACACACACCGCAGCTGTAGCATTTATGTCAGAGAAGTATTTCCACTTAACATGTTTCCTTAATCTCTGATGACATATCATGGTCATTATATGATTTATTACAGTAAATATATTATAGAGTTCTCCTTTAAGTGTGACACATAATGGGAAAACTTGAGGTATTGTGTGCAACCAGCCCCAAATTCTTAAGAAATCCTTCTCCTTTAATTTCAGAAAGAACACTAGTGGTGTATAAAGACTGACTCTGTAACAGGGAACAGGCACGCTTGTCACTTACCTTTAGCAAAGAGTTTGGCACAGTCATGACACATGGAGAAGTCATGTGACCACTGGGCATCCCAGGACTTCCCAGGTTTAGTGGCTCCACAACTCTTACAGCGCACACACTTGGTGCAGATCTAAAAAGACAGAACACATAAAACAATTTGGTGACTACATGGCAGAAACTTGCAAGCAGTTGTGTGAAGAGTAGGAATGGTGTGAAAAGTGAGTAAAATGTTATCATAGACATTGCCTGCGAGGGGCCCCCATGAATGTAAGTAGCACAGTCGTGAGAAGCAGGACAAGTGTGTGAACACAAGAAAGCTAAGAGAAAAAATGTATGAGCATAATGTTAAAGTTTGCTCAGGCACTGGTTACATAAAGGTGAGAGGGTGGAGAGTGAGTGGTGTGCATCCATACCCAGACTCTCTTCTTCTTGGTGGGTCTGGTCGGGTGGTTGGGACCCAGGCACTCGGGGTGATAGCTGTTACGGCACTTATCGCACTCTAGCAGCTGCTGCTACAATGACAGAGGTCAAAAGTGAGATTAGATCATTTGGATCTCAGAGAGAGGCAACATTAAGTTCTTAATGTCCAACGAACAGTTCTGGTCATGGCAACTTAGATACAAATATGTCACCTGGTTTTGAGCTGTAGTGGTAGTATTTACCTAAGAGAATCAGTGTTGTTTTTGAAATGAATGAATGATAAAACACTGCAGTGTTTTCATAAGATAATCAGTGCCTATAACATTTCATGTAGAGATTTAACTACAGTGTTCTCCCCAGTTTATTGAAGGGTCCATTCATAGTGGGTTTCATGGATGGATGAACATCATTATCAAAAGCATTACAATGCTGCAATAATGTGAGCTGTATAGAGCTGTGCTTGGCGGGGTTTGTAGACAGCCACTTAAGTGGTGACTGCAGTTGTCTTTTTTGGGTCAGCGTGACTGACTTCACAACACTCACACAGCTATTCTGCAGACCATTTTATTTCTATTTCCAAAACAAACAAAAACACTAACTACAAACACAAGTTAACAACTGTTTCATGAGGCTTTCACTCTCTATTTGTCTGGCAATGAAACAGTGTCAATGCTTAAGGTGCATTAAAGGCACACTGTGGAGTTTTTGACCACTACTAGAAGTAAAGGGGCAAACTCTGGTGCTGAAGCCAACACAGAAGTGCCAAAAACTGCAGTTCCTCGAATGGCCACTTAAGGCTAGCTCCAAAAGCCAACTGTTCGAGAGGTGAATTTTATATAACATCAACAACATAATATCAACAGTTGATGCTTATATTAAGACTTAAAGTATTCATATTTAAGGGTGCAGCCCCTTTGAATGACAAGTGGATTAGCTGGAAGTTAGCCAAGTCAGTCACTACCAGGATGGCAATGGCCAGAACCATCACACTGTGAATTTCAGAAACCTATGGGTGAACCTCTTAAACTGAGTCTGGAATGGCCTAGCTTATGTCAGTTGAGGAATCAGACTACTTCTACACGTGTTTTTGGTGAATAATTGTTGCTTATTGTTTCAGTGGTGTTGTACTTGCCTTTTTTCTGTCTTTTTAAAAACTTGTTTCTTATTTATCTATTTGTTTATTTGTTATTGTTTTTTACTGTATTTATTTTTATCAACTAATTATCTTTGATTCTGCTGTGTGTCACTTTTCTAAATTATGTTTCATTTCAGGATTTCAGGATTTGGGAGTGTCGGGTGGGAAGGAAGGGAATGGAGTTGATTTACAGTGTAAATTTATTCAATATGTGATTTGTTCACATGTTCAAATTAAAACAAAAAACAGACACCTATGGATGGAAACTCTGTCCATGATTCATTATACTGTCTATGGCAGCACAATAGAGGAGTTTTTTCATGGGTCTCATTTCATTTGTTGCATATACAGGTGAACATTTCTATTTCACACTGTTCCACTGATGTACAGATGGCAGTAATGTGCCAAGAAATGCAGCAATGTACCAGCCAAGGCAGGGAAGAAGAAGACTACTAGCAGGTAAAAATGGATGTAAACAATGCAGACTTCAAACCATTACAAAAATGGCTTCGCAAATATTTCTTGAGGAAGGAAATGTACCAAGCATGTTTGTCAGAATTCAAGGATATAGAAAATGTGAGAAAATGTTTGGTGAGCAATACAGAGTGTAAATAGAAACTCTGTTTGTTTAGAAGAACACTCCACAGGGCACCTTTAAGTAGGATTTCAGATTGTGTGAGATATGATGTATCAGCAGCAGTTTGAAATTCCAGTAGCCCCACCAGAAGCTGAGATTTCAGACTCTCAAGGCCGTGCTCTGTTGTGGAATCAGAGAGTGCCAGAGACCTGCTGCTATTCAGGCACTTCTTTAGTCACACATAAAAGCACACTTTTTTCTCTGGTAATAAGAAAACTGCTTTCTTAGCATTCAGATTGTCTGCTGCCTGTTGTTTTAATGGCCAATAACCAACAAATCTACACAACTTATTAACTTATATCAACAAAACAATCCAACAAACATTTGATTGTGTTGCATAGACCAAATATGTTTATACAGAATTATAAAGTGACAACCATACAAGGCTCACACCATGCACATTTTACACAGGACTTGAGTTAAATAATAAAATCATGGCAGGAATCCAAGAAGCTGATTAAGTGCTGTCTGCTGGCAAGGCTAGTAAGCTTCTTTCTAGGGAAGATCCTCCAGCCCTTTGACACTGTCATTCTGCACTGAGCTTCTTTTGTGCATAGCTTTAAAATGAACAAAACTGTACTGAATGGCTTACTTTAGTTTTCTGGTGCTGGCGTCCACAGGCCTGGCAGAATCTGCATCTTCGACAACACCAGTTCTCAAACTGCTCCTGGAGAGGGCGCTCTGATTCCCCCAGGCAAAAGAGATGGAACGGTTCACAGCACACCTGGCAGAAGACGAACTATAACAGAGAGAAACAAAACACAGAGGAAAGTAAGGACAGACTGAAGAGGAGACTGAGAACAAGACATTTAAAAGACAGTGACCATTTCTTTACCTCGACATTCCCACTGCTCGCACATAAGAAGCAGAGCACCCTGGGCGTGACAGGCACAGAGGTGAGCAGGCTGAGGCCGCCAGCCTCCCACACCTTCTCAACATCATGGTCCCTCTTGAAATCCACTCTGATACGATGCACTCCGTCGCAGGGAGCTCTGGACTTCGTCTGGCCCCTAGTCGAGGGAGTGCTCAGCCAGTTTAAAGTACTGCTGCTGGGTGGTTTAGTGATCAGCAGCTTCATCAGACAAGGAGGAGAGTGACAGAGGAGAGTGAATATCAGAACCTATACCTGGTCTACACAGTGAGCATGAAAAGTTTCAGTGACTACTTCTTACCTTGTCTTTTGGTCTCTGTTTAGGAGAAGGAGGAACAGAGCGAGAAGTTTGTTTCTTCAACTGTTTGGATTCAACTGGGAAAGAGAGATAGGACATAACATTCAAATATGAGTAGAGTTAAGCAAAGAACTATAATGAGTGGCTGTGTCAATGCAGTGAGGGAAAGCTCACCTCTTAGCCATATAGAAAATAAATCTTTATCCAAATAATCACAAACTCACCACAAGGACATTGTATATTGTGTTTTTTCTAAATACATGAAGGAAACAAGGAGAAGATCAAATGCAAGAGAAGCTCAAACCTGTTGGCCCCATATGTCACACCTACTGATTGACTGCGCATAGCACAACAGGAAAGGGAACAACTGCTGTTGGCAGAAGATCTGCAAACTATTGCTCTCAGCAGCATGCATGAGAATTAATTACAGTACAATGTATTTTAATACACTTCTTGCCTTTTCTCTGATGGTCTGAAAAAGTCGCTAAACTTTAGAATTCAGCTGTTTAGAAATAGAGTTGCTAACCTGGGCACTGTTGTGCCACAGTTTTGATCTGTCCTCCACACTGCTGCATGTCACACAAGCAGTGTTTCAGAAGCATAGCGTTTTGCCCTCCTGCTTATGTTTACTTGCTCAGATTTTGTTGATATGGTCAAGTGGTTGGCAAGTGTTTTCTCTATGCTGTTTCTGTGTCTGACTTCCTCTCCACTCGATCTGCTCTGTGCAGCTTATAAACTCAATCAGCAATCAGTTCGGTGCAGCCATAACACAACGGAGTCATGCCAAGTGGAATCAAGATGTACAAGGGTCTGAAAAGTTACTAAATCTAGCAAGAAAGTTGGCAACACTGAGCCCAATTATTATGGTTGATAAAAAGAGGGATTGATACGGTGGAGGATGAAGAAAAAGCAAGTAGCTAAAATTACTCAGTCACAAAACAATCTGTGTGGAGTGCTGCTCGGGTGTGAAAAAGAGTCCCTCTGCTGCTCTTCATTTTGGGGATTGTTAAAGAGATCTAAGGCACTCATGGCTATTTAGTCAACTAAATAGCCTTGAGTTACTGAAGGCCTCAGATCTCTTCAACAATGGCTGAAACTGTGTTTATCAGCCAGTGGCAGCACTTTGTGTTGTCAGCAAACCTCCACTGTTGACATGAAAAATGGTCTGTGTCTCTGTTCATCTTTTCTCACCATGCTCTTATAAATGCGTAATCTGTTTGTTCTGCATATTAAATGTTTTTGTGATTGATTAGTTTTTGAAAATTAAATGCTATTAAATAGGCTATGCTTCATTATCGTTAAAGATTAAAATGATGGGTAAAACTACATTATGATGAATTTTTAACGACCCTTTGTCAAAATGACAGACAGCAACTTTAGTTAAGTAATAACTTTATATTATTAAAACATTAATACAAAACAAAAGCATGGACCAATTTTGTACCTGTGTCTGAAGTTGTTGTTGAGCTCTGCTGTTGCGATGATGAGTGCTGCTGGGGCTTCTTCTTGGGCTCGCTCAGAGGAATTTTGGGTGAAGAGTCTTTTTTTGAAGGTGCCTGACTAGTTAGAGGCCGTTGCTGCTGTTGTGATGGTTGATGAGATTGCGTAGACTGGGAGGGGGAATTCTGGGCCGAAGATGACGGGGAGGAAGATGATGAGGATGAAGAAGATGATGAAGTGGAAGAGGAGGATGACGAGGAGGAGGAGGATGTTGGTACAGACTGCTGTGGTTTTTGTCCCTTTTTACTGGTGGTGCTGCTCATAACGGAGAGCTGTTTGGTGTCTGGCGTCAGGGCTGGAGACTGACTCCGGGCTGTGATGGTGCTGGGGGCCTGAGGGGGGTCGACAGGGGCAGGGGAAGATGCAAGGGCTGGAGATGATTGCTTTGACGACGGCTGCTGTCTTGACTTCTCCTCTGCCAACTTGAGTGGAGGAGTTTCACTCTTTTTGCGGGGAGGCTCCTCCTTTGGTGGTGCAGGAGTGGGTTTAGGGCTCGACTCTGAGATTGGTACTTTTACTGGATTGAGAACCTCCTTCTTCTCAGACAACTTGTTCTTTTTCTTGTCCTTCTTGCCCTTGCCTTGCTTCTGAAGAAACATCTTTGAGGGCATCCACTGCAAGTTCTGACACTTCCTCATCCTGTAGACAGTGACACAAAAATCAACATTTTGTTTCTTAAAAACTCCATCAAAATGTAATTTATCATGAAATGTTATTCAATACATACTTAAGAATGGCAATAATCATGTGAAAAACAGCTCATCAGCTAATACTCACTTGCAGCATTGCTTTTTAATGTTTCGTCCTCCAAACTTGGGCTTGTCGAGACAGTTGGTACAGACACCACAATCTTCTGGAACTTGGCAGCCTGAGCACTGGCCACAGCGTCGTGACCGACGCCCCTTCTTGGGAGGAGCTTCTTGAACAGCCTTTTGCCGTGTCTCCCGTGGCTTTATGGGAGGGGACTGAGGCTCTGCCTCCTCTGAGCCTGCTACTGATGACTTGTCTGTTAGAGGAGACACATCATAGGTAGATGTTATCATTACTGACACATAAAAGGACAGTATTTACTCAACTCTCCAGGGTTTAAGACACTGAAATGCTTTTGGGTCTGGTCGCAAAAGGTTTTTGCTGAGCACACTTAAACATCACACATTTACAATATTGTGAAAAACTGATTCAGCCAATCATTAAATAAATGGAAACATTGGATTAGGGTTCTTTTTAAAACAGTGATATATATTGCTAGGGCTGTGACAGTATAATTTTTTTCTAACTTTAAAAAGCAACATATCCCTGTGGAATGGCAGTTTACTGCAACTGCCCAAATAATTACATTTTACTGAACTTTATTGAAGGATACCGTTATAAGTGTAGCATAGGTTTTTTAAGGAATAGAGCAGAGTGTAACGTGAGTAAGATGTGCAAGAAAGGGGGAGAGCACAAGCAGTCGCAGCAGACTGAGAGTGATAAGTGTTGGTCATAGTGGAGTAAGTTGTCAATCTGGCAGTAAATGTGCAGTTTAGGTTACAGTGTGCCAGTTAATAAACACTGCAGCTTCTCAGGACCAAGAAAAGTATCGTCTGTTGTTTCTCAACTGCTGGGAAAGTGAAGGGGGTTAGCCCCCAAGTCGTCTGAGCAGGAAAGGCTAACATTAGCTCACGTTAGCTCCAGAGCAATTATATTCTTTTCAGAAGCTGTGCATTACAGCCTTAATCTGAAGTGTCTTTTTGGAGACGTCCCATAGAGGGTGTTGTCCATAATGATAAATTCAACGCTGAATGTCTTCTGTGATTATTTATTTTTTGTGAGCAATCCATTGGGTCTCTCATGATGAATTGGGTTGAGTCTGTCAACCAATCCAACACGGATCCATAAATGTATTAATAGATCCATTTACTGAACCCAAAGGCATTGTGCAGTCGAATAACATGAGATTGATCATTCAAAATAAAATCTGCTATGATGAATGACACCACCAAGTGACTTTATTATATTTTCAAACATCTCCTGTAGAATATACTCTTTCCATTACACAATGGACAGCTCAAAATCTGGCTAAATCTAAATTAAGCTATCAATAAACAAGGCTTTTATATTTCTCAGCTGTGTGAACAGTAGTCTACAGGTAGATTTTCAATGGGGAGAAACATTATATTACAATACATTTTATACATCCTCTGTATCACACATGATGTAGTGTGAGATGTGCCGGAGCTTGTCTAAAACACAGATGTGCTCATATTAAACAACCTGGCAAACATAGTAATGATATAAATGAGTTACTGATATGTCACTGACATCAGGTCCTCTCCAGCCTCTCAAGAATTCGCATGTTCCAACATGGCATGAAAGCAGTCAAAATAACAGGAACAGGGCAGCCAAACTCTGCTCCTTCCATCACCACTTCACTGTGTACTTGTGCTCTCATTGATGACTGGATTTCTCTGCTCTTGTGATTAGTCTGTCATCACTGCACACTGCAGAACTTTTTCAGGACTCAAACAGATGTTGTGTCATAAATAACAAACACTCAACTCAGACTGTTATGTAAGCCAATCAGACGATTTCATATCGAATGTGTAAACACATCACCCTACCATAATACCTTTGCTGAGCAGTGGTGCAAACCAAGCCCCGCTCAAAATAGGCAGATAAACCCTCTCTTATAGATGGATCCTTTGATATCTGGACCAGGAATGGATTAGCTACTTTAAAAGACTTATATGTTGATGATAATTTTGCATCATTTGAACAACTTAGACTAAAATACGAAATCCCCAACAAACATTTTTTCAAGTATCTGCAACTTCGCAGCTTTGTATCCTCACAATCAGCTCAATTTCCATCGATACCATCCAGCACTCTCCTTGACTCTCTTTTAAAATTTAGCCCCAACCATAAAGGGCTTATCGGAATAATCTACTTGTCACTCAATTCTTACAATTTAGAACCTCTGACGCGTTTAAAAGGGCAATGGGAAGAAGAATTAGGCATAGAATTTACTGAGGATATGTGGGACTCCACATTAGATAAGATACACTCATCTTCAATTTGCTTAAGACATAAGGTAATGCAGTTCAAGATTGTACATAGGTTACACTGGTCCAAAGCAAGATTGGCAAAGATAACACCAAATATTGATCCTAAATGTGATCGCTGTGGAGCAGTAACAGCTACTTTATCACATATGTTCTGGTTCTGTCCAAAGCTAACAGATTTTTGGCAAACTATATTCAAATTCTTTTCTGACCTGTTAGAAATACCCATAGAACCTCTTGCCATAATAGCAATATTTGGTGTTGTACCGCATGATCTCTGCCCCACTCGACATACCAAAAACATGATAGCCTTTGCCATGCTACTGGCTAGGAGACTCATACTGCTTAAATGGAAAGACAAATCTCCTCCAACTTTCAATCAATGGATCAGAGATCTTCTTCATCATTTGACTTTAGAAAAAATTCGCTATGCCACAAGAGACTGTGCCCTCAACTTCTATTCTATATGGCAACCAGTTCTAGATCAGCTTGAAAAAATGTATAGATATAACCCCCCCCCCTCTTTTTTTTTTCTCTTCTATGTGTTTTTTTTTTTTTTTGTTTTTTTTTGTTTTTTTTTCTCTCGTTTTCACTTTTTTCCTTTTTGAATCATATATCACATTTACTATTGAACCTGTGATGTAATGTGGACTTGTGGTGGTGCAGTGGGGTGGGGTTGTTTGTGGGGTGGGTTTGTGTTGAAATGTACCGAAGTGTATGTCAAATTGTATGTTATATAACTTAAAAAAATTAATAAAAATACTTTGAACAAAAAATAGGCAGATAATCCTGATAATGTCCAGTTGTAATTTTCAGGCTGTGGATCATTATTCATTTTATTAACATCTCCACACAGGTTAGTCACTAAACTTTAACAGCCAGGTCAAATGAGAGGTAAATTGTAAGTGTGCCTCACCATCGTTCCCCATGGAAGATAGGATCTTCTCTCTCTCCTCCCAGGGCAAGGCACTAAGTGTGGGCATGTCGTCAGGAAACACCGCCCGGTTACGGCCAAGAGCCACAGCTGCACGACGACATACGTGCTTGATGCGTGGACCACGGACTGAGGTCTCTGACGAGTCACTCTCTTGACCCTGCTCACAAGAACACATCACGACAAAAAAAGAAGATAGATAATTAAGGGCATGCTTTTTAACAATCATACACCTGCACAAATGCACAGTGCAACCAGCTGACATTTTAGAATGTTGGTCATGTCATCACAGTGTTAACTTCATTTCAAGAAACCACATAAAACTCTTATCTCTGGACAATATCCAATAAAGATGAGGTGGCAGAGGAGGAGGGACAGGTACTGTCAATACTAGAGGTTGGGCTGAGGCTACGACAAGCTCAACTGGGACAGGGAATTTTCTCGTAAAAATATGCAGTGACTATAATAATCTCATGTTTAAATTAAAGTAGAAGAACAGGGGAGTTTATTCTGTGCCAGTGCTGCTTTCTGCATAATGTATGAGGCTAACAGAATTCCCCTTGAGCAACACCCTCTGTGGGACTTTCCTATTATCAAGTTTCACTTTGAGTACAAACACAGATTTCTATTTATAGCAAATATTCATAGCATCACGTCGAAGTCACTTGCTTGTGGCTATATGATGAGAACGAGAGAAACAGAAGTTTTTTGTTGAAGAGTCACAATTACTGTGAAAGCAAGACATAAAAAGGAGAAACTAACCTGGACCTTGGTCTGGTCTGCAGGCTTTAGCTTACTCTTCTTGATCTCAAAGAGCTGGGCTTTGGCCTTCTTCAGTAGTCCAACAACCCGTTTGTCGGTCACAGGCTGCTTCTCTGCTTGCGCCAACATTGATCCAAGAGAGGAGACAGGGAGCTGTTGTCTGCCTGGCTGCCCTGGAAGGCTTGCTGTCTGCTGGCTAGGAGCACTTTGTTTCTCTTTCTCCTTTTCCCCATCCTCCATCTCTGCTCCTTTTTCAGAAGGTCTACCTTTCTTAGACAGACGCCCTTTCGCAAAGGATGTGGGAACAGTGGGATGGAGCCCACGCACCTCTGAGGATGCAGCGTCAGAAACCATGTCAACTGAGGTTGATTTTTTTCTCCCTGGAGCCTTTTTTTGGAGCAAGAGATAAAAGAGCCTCTTCTGAGTCTCTCCCATCCACAGTAAACAGGCTGGAAGGTGCGTTGGGGGAGCCATCTGGTGTAGAAACCTTACTTCTTTTCTCTAAATCCTTCCTCCCTTCCCTCTTATTCTCCTTCTCTTTCTCTCGGTTTTTCTCAGAATCCCTTTCTTTTTCTTTTGCAGCAGGTTCCTGGGCAGCTGACAAGCTTTTTTCTTTCCCTCCTTTCCCAGCCCCTCTCCCCGCGTCCTGGGCACTAGAGGGAAAGAGAGGGAAAAGTGGGGAAGAAGAGGATGATGTAGCTGATAAAGGAGGTGGGTTTCCAGCAGCCCCTCTCCTGCTATCAGGTGTCCCTTGTGAGGCCAGACTGAGGGATACAGTAGAGAAGGTGCTGAAAGGAGCAGGAGTTAAGGCACTAGTGGCGAGTGGACTTGCAGAAACCCCTGGCAGAGAGCTGGGATTACTGCTGGAGACAGAGCCTGTCAGCACAGACATGTCAGAGGAGCCTTTCCCCACCCCCACTGACATCTGGCCTCCTATTTGGCTGCTGCGTCTGGTCATTGAGTGGGAAGGAGACCGTGGATGGCCACGCGGCGTTCCCGACACAAGTCGTCTCCTACGTCGCGAGCTTCTGCTGGAGCTGGAGGACGTCTGGTGTGGGGACAGAGAGCCAGGGCTGCTTCCAGAAGACGATTGCAAGGTGACAGACTCAAATATCCGAGAGTGGGCCTCACTAGGAGTGAAGCGCGGGGCACGAAGCAACGGGCTGCGCTTCTGGAGTGGTGCATCAAAGCGGGATGAAGTGGGATGTTGGTGGTGGGTGTGTGGGTGAAGAGGGGCAAAAAGACGAGTCCCTGCTCCTGCTCCGCTGCCTGGTGCAGGGAAGGTGACCGGAGCAGCTCCCCCTGATCCACCAACACCTTGAGGCAACAGCCCCACGTCTTCAGCTGTGAGAGGTGGAGGACGGAAGTTGTCAAATATGGGCTTCCGGATGAGGCCCTCCTTGGCGTACTTAGCTGAGGAGAAGTACTGCTGCTCAGGGTGGGACAGGGACGTCCAGCGGAAGGTGGGCTCTCTCAAAATCGAGCGGCTTCGTTTGTCCGACAGACTGGACAGCACTGATGATCCAGACAGGAACGGAGGGATGGGGTGAGACATCCAGGGTGACTGCGGGTGGTGTTCGCTGATAGCAGCTGTATTGGAGGAGGCTGACTGTGGGGGTTGTGGAGGGGTGAGGAGAGGGGGAGGTGGAGGTGAAGATGAGGACGAGGCTGTGGATGAAGCTTGCTGGGAGTTTACAAGTGTAGAGGAGGACATGAGCACTCCTGTCGGTGGGCTGATGATGGGCTTTTTAGCCCCAGTGGTTAGAGTCTCCCTCCCTCTCTGGCTCTGACTCCCACGGCCGACCCCCTGTCCTCTCCGCCCTCGTCGACTCCTCTCCACCAGCACGTGCTCAGGCTCTGGCTCAGAGGGGGGAGATGGAGGCCGCGAGCTATGTAGCAGGTTGGCCTCCCTCTCTCCCTGCGAGGACGGAGAGTGATCCTCCGGCTCTGACAACGCCTGCGTGGCTTCAGAAGCCTGGGAGTCGCACGATGAGTCATCCAAGCTGGGGCTGCTGGACCTGGAAGACTCTGCAGAGGAGAGCTGCGAGGAGTGCGACACAGCGCTGGAGCCGCAAGACGCAGCGCTGCTGCTGAATCGTCCATTGGCAGCGTTGTTACTGTTGTTGTTGAGCAGACTGACAGCTGTTGAGGGGACGCTGGGGGTAGGAGCAGGAGGGGGAGGAGGAGGGAGGGTGTCAACTGGAGCAGTGGTGCTAGCGCTGGTAACAGCAGGTGCAGAGGAGACCAGTGCAGGAGTGGGGGCAGAGGATGTGGTAGAAGTGGGCTGGGCAGATGTGGAGACAGATGCAGGGGTCGTTTCTAGCCGTGCCATCTTCATATGGGGTGGTGGTGTTCCAAAGCTGCCCTCGTCTTCAATGAAGCGCTTGGGGGTTTTGATGATGCGGAGGGAGACAGTGCTAACCACAGGCATGATGAATTGCCTGATGTTCTTCAGTTGGGTCTTCCTGATGCCAGCTTCAACGGGTCCTGTCCCACTACCCCCAACAGCTCCGGCTTCTTTCTCCATTCGCTTCTGCGCTCCTTTCTTAGCTCGCTGCAGCAGCTGTTTAGCAATGGTTGCATCAGTGCGTTTCGAAGTGGGGACGATCCTGACTGGCTTTCTGTGGCGAGGGCTTTTTCTGAGGCCCACTGGCTTGCCTGTCTTGGAGAGAGATGGAGAGGCAGGTGGATTGGAAGAGTCCTGGTCCTCAGCACCATCCACACTCCTCAGCACAGGCTGCTGAGAAGCATGTGGTTCTGTGCCTCTGTCCCCCCCTCTGGCCCTACTGGCCTTCTGTTTCCCTTCCCCACTTTCACTGGAGGTAGCCAGCTGTGCAGCAGCAGCAGCAGCAGCTGCCGCCTCAGCTTTAAGACGCTCGGCTGAAGGTGGTCGCCCACGTCTGCGTCGGGGTACACCAGGCAAAGTCTTGAGTCGTGACTTGAGAGGGGTGAGTTTAGTCGCTCTCAGCCTTTTCAGGTTGGTAACTTTGGATTCACCCCGCCCACCTTTGGGAGGCTTTGCCTCAGTGTCGTGTGGCTGAGCAGAACCGGCTGGCGTCCTTTTGGTGCCCTTTCTGTCCTTGTCCTCCTCTGTGTCCACGCCCAACTCTGACCCAGTCGGCCTGCTGTCCTCCCCTGCTGCATGGCTGCCTGTGCTCCAAGCTTTCTTGCTGCTTGAAGACGGGGGTCGACCTCTTCTCTTTTCCCCAGTGCCAGGTGGCCTCCCAGGCAGCCTCTTCACCTTCTCAGCCGGCCTTTCAGGACCCTCAGGTTTTGCCTGTGTGGGGGAAGGAAGGGAGGGGGGCGAAGGTTGACTTGCAGCAGCTTTCTGGGCAGTCAGGGCCCGTGGGGGGCGGCCTCTGGGTTTCTTCTCTTGTATGGGTGGACCCACTGATAAAATCAAAGCACAAAACAGAGGACTTTAGTGAGCACAGAAGCATTACTTAACCTGCAAAGGCATCTCAAGACAATAGTAAGGTCCCTGATAGACAAGTAAGGAGTAGTCTTGCTATACCAGGCAATCAGCGATCTCTCCACCTACCAGTCACCTGGGTATGTCTAAATGCAAGGTAGATGCTTGAAGGGTGGCGAGGACAGCTGCTAATAAACCTTACATTTTTTTCAAGAACATACCTTAACAAAAACAATGATCTCGTCCCATTTTCACGTCACAAGTAACGGATTAAATTTATCTCAATTTTAAATGTCTGGATGGTGCTGACCACTCAAAAATGCAGCTTTTCTGTGTGAAAAAAGTTTTCTTAAGGGGAGTTAAGTATTTGTTTCACAGTTTAAGCATAATGTCTTTTTAGATGGCTGGGTTAAGCAAACTGTATCCATTAACAGCTATTAAGAGAGGTATTATTAGTTGTTCAAGAGTAGAAAAAAACAGATTGGTATCAGCAGATACTCAAGGTTGCAGTATTGATATCGATACTGGACATGAAAAAGTGGTGTCGAGCCATCCCTATTTATGCCCAGTTTTAACAACGAAAGCTGGGAGATTGTCCTCAGAGACTGTTAAAAGACTGACTTGTGAGTCTGGGTAGGGAGTTACTTTTAAGTAACTTTACCTGAAGACGTTGTTGAAGGGCTCTGTATTTTTTTCTGCTCAGCAACGGTTCCAAATCCTCCAAACACTTCTTCCTACAAAGAAGAAAAAGAAAACTAATCAATCTTTTGTGACCACATAATTATACATTACATTACAACTGTAATGCTAAAATACAGGGAAGAAGCAATAGTTGGTTAACAGCTCAGATTTATAACATCCATCGTGGTACATAATTTTCAGTTGGCCTAGATGTGCAACACTTGAGTCATTTTTGAAGTCAGACTCAGATGAGGACCAAGGCTTCAAGGCTATAATGATGTCCTCAATCTCACTTTCGCCTGCTGACTTACTCTGGTGCTCTCATGTTTCTCTGGTTTTTGGGATGACATGCCTGCAGTTGGACCAGACTCAAACCACAACAGACAGTTTGAATTGCAAACAACCAAATCTTACTGGGTGACTAACACATTGTGCAGCTTTCCTGCTCCCTGAAGGATAAGTAAAATGCTAAGGTAGTTGGTCATACATAGACAGCTGGAAAGACAGCCAGGGCAAAGGGACACAAAAGACATAGAAGCCTACATTATATTCTATAACCATGGTAGAAGCCCTGACCAGCTTATGTCTGTTCCACTAGTGAGGCAAAACATGTGTAGTGTGGCTTCACTGTGTCAGCAGAGGAAAGTCAATATTTTTACTATACTTTACCTATATGTGAAGTGATTTGTCTTCCATCACCTACCACACTCCCAGAGCCGACTGAAAACAGTAAACATTACCAAGTTAGCCTCTCTCATCCATCCGGCCCCCCACCAACTCCAAAACTACTGGTAATGCACTCAAGCACTTCATTACTTACATTCATATACTTAAACTGTAACGTGCAATCCATCTAATCTATTATCACGTGTCTGTGTTGTTTTTAACTATTTAAATAATTGTGCAATACATTTTTATACTGCACTGTTACTGTCCACCTGTCTCCTGCAAGTGCCCTTATTTATCTAGATACACAGTACATAGAGGATGCTACCACTTCATATTTATCTTGTTTATTCTTGTTTTATCCTTTGATTGCTATTTTTCATCCTTTTACCTTATTTTTCTTGCTGCTGGTCTCTCAGACTTATCAAATGTAATTTCATTGTCTACAATGCCTACAATGACAAATAAAGTGTCTTATATCTTACATGACCTTTTCAGAACATGTCACATGTAGCTTATCTCAGCAATGGTTAAACTGTAATACAGCTGAGCTTTACTTTGACAGACGCATAAGTATTTACATTCAGCTATGCTTTTAGCTCTACCAATTTAGCATGCTAACATGCTATCATGTCCTCTGTTGGATCTCAACACACAGATGTTTTGCATGTTACATGTTAGCTAACATTATCTATTAAGTATACTGTCTGGCTAAATATCTTGCTTGCATGATAATGTGCTGACATTAACCATGTATGACATGCTACCATTTCCCATATTAACAAGCCTATTTGTCTACAGGAAAGCTGAGGGTTTCCAGTTTAAGAGTTTGTTTAACTGATGGGCATGTTTATCTTGTTAGTTAGTAAAAGGCATGTCTGAAGACATTAGGAGTCATCCTCTAAGCACCATGAAGCTGTATGCCAATTTTCATCAGATTCATTCATTGAATTGCAAGATATTATATCAACTTTTTTTCACCTATCACTCCATGACATTAAAAACACGACTGAGTCACATGTGCTGGGAGTCTTGCTCTTCCAGTGAAACAGATGGAGTTCAAAGTTTTTCTGCTGCACATGTCTCTGTGTGAATGGGAACGTGGGTGTTATATAGAACAAGTGCGATAAAACATATCGAAGAAACACCAACAAAGACTCATCACCCATTTGTCTGGAACTAGCTCTTATGATGTGTGAAAAAGCATCTTGGCAGATTAACAATGAACACATACATTTCAGAAGCAAAAGTAAGCAAATATATCACAAGTTGCACTTGATACTTCACTTATTGAATTACCAACTTAAGCATGTGTTAATCTTCTTTGCGACTTAACTTTACTGGTGGTGGTCCAAGAAATGATGCATGCTAACTGTAATATGTACAGAGTACAGGCTGTACATCAGTCCCTCCTCTCATGCCTGGAGATGCGCAGCAGAGAAATCTCTAGAGGATGATTAACATCTTCAGTATCCTCTGTGAGCCACTACTTCTTCCAATCAGTGTGTGTGTGTGTTTAAGAGTGGAGGTGAGTATGTCATTTCATCATGTTTATTTATAGCAGCGTGTGGGGATGCAGTTGAGGTCTCGTTGGCCCAGTTTGTAGAGCAGCTGCTATCCAAGTGAGTCCACGCAAGTGTGTGCACATGCAAACTGATCTACACCAGCTACACACATTACAATGTGAATAACTGATACCTAAATGTGTCTGACTGAAACACACACACATGCTGTGGAATCTAATTAAAAATTATAAAAACCAGTAATGTCTCTTTCATCTGTTCTACATATAAACAAACAACAATAACAGACAGTCAGTACTGCTGTTTATCCTGGCAGGCAATACTAGTCAGAGCATCCTCCTCTCCTCATATCCTCACATTCCTCTTCCACTGTCCTCACAGTAATACCAGCATCCTCTCCTCTCTGAGCAAGCTGCTGCTCCTGATTGGTGCTACTGCAGAGCTAAGGGGGGCGGAGTACCAACGGATGCCTGTGACTTGCTGTGATAGTGTGAGTAGCAGTCAATGACATCACAACACGCTTCGAGAGAGGCAAGTGCACAGAGCGGACTGCACAGGTTCATCATGTACACGCATTCTCATACATGCGCACATGTACCTCATGCTCTGTCAGCCACACATACGCACACAGAAAAATACACACCCCCTGCGCGTGAACCACACAGCTAGATGTAAACAAGCGGAACATAGGAGTGAATATGCGGGGGAGGGGAGCACAGGCAAGCAAACAAGACTGAGGAAAGGAGGAGGGCTGTGGGAGGAGGGTGAAGAGGAGAGAAAAGAGAGACGAGGAAGCAGCATCTTGACCACATGCACCATCAACAACAGAGGGAGCGCACTCGTCTCCTGGGAGCACTGAGGATGAAAGGGGTTTGGGGTTTTCAACAAGCTCATGCAGAAGCTTGCCAAATCCCAATCTAAACAGGCCTCCCACACACGACAAGGCTCCCTCCTTTTCCTCCCCCCTTACGCCTGCTCTCTGCCATGCTCCTGAACACATATTCAGTCAGTCACTCATTGCCTGCTCGCTCGCTTCCCGCCCACTGGCTGCCGCGCACGGAGCAGCGGCGTGTGAAACACAAGGCTCACCATGAGCTCAGTAGTAGGGAGGGCAGGCACAGGGAGGTAACTTCAAGAAGTAAACAAACACTGTAGTAGACGAGCGAGGTAAGGTTCATGTGCTACCTGCCTGCCTGAGACCTGAGGTGCTCTTCCCTCCTTTCTATCTCATCTCTGCAGCTGACGAGTGTACAAGAATGTTTTTGAACAAGTCCTTCTTCATCTTCACTGGCTTTCGCTGTCACTCTCACCATGAAAACCTGAGCAGTTTTACTTCCTGCTGCTCTGTCGCATCTCATCTCACTGATCAACGCATAAATGACTTGATATGAAACACAAAAAGACAGAGAAAAGGATACCAATCTGTTTCATTGTGGTAGCAACATGATCACTTTCAAGGGGTGAAGGGACCGTCCCTAAGAGTTATGAGACGGCTGGGAATTTAGTTTGAGGTATACATCCCTGTATCATTTTGACAGCACTTTTGCACACCGAGAAAGCTAAATGGGACTTTTACTGCCTTTCAAGACAACATTTAAGAGAAATCAAACTGGTTACAGATGATGGCCTGCAGGTTAGGGACCAGTTTCCCTGCTTTAGAAGAAAAAAGTTTTTCCTTGCTTAACAAGTGGTTTTCTGAAACACACATCTTCATTTTGAATACTCAATTGTGGAATCCCAGACTAAGATCATTTAAGATTAATTACCACCAATGTTAGTCGTCATTAGAGAGAGTTTGAGCGCACAGCTCTGGCCTGCAGGTGCTCATAAAAGCTGTAATGCATCACAAAAGGCCCATAACTTGGGGGATCGGAGGAGTAAAAACAGACTAAATAAGGGAAGCGGATAAAAGAACAAGTTCACAAAAAACTCTTATCGTGATCAGCCGACCATGTCCCCTACAAACACCTTGATATGCAACTAATTTGCAATAGATATTTACATTTGCTGGCAAAATTAAGGAAGTAGCAGGCTGCATACAGAACACAGCAAAAAGTAATAGTATGTAGGTTGAGAAGTGGGGGCATAAAGGCCGGATCTAGATTCACCTCCGGTCTCAAATGAGAATCCAGTGCTGTTAATATTTGTAAAATTTTAATTAACCACAATCTCCCTCTAAACGTAACCATGCTTTAATTGTGACTAGAACACAGGTATTCAGCTTCTGATCCATTATATTAAGGCTTTTCAAATCTCTGTTTTCCACTGCTTTACCCCTATGGCTAGGTATTGAACCTCAACAATTATTGAGTACCACTTGACATTATATAAGATGCAATGTCAACCATCATTGTTTTTTTAATCTACTTTCCATTGACCGTGCAGGATATGTAATAAAATATATTTCATCACTGCAATGCTTCAAACAAACACAAAAATGAGCAAACATTTCTACATCTATTATGATTATAACTTTATACATTTTGGTAATAACTGCTTACCTCACTGGCATTGTCAGTGCCTCTCACGGTATACCTGAACTGTAATAACTGGGTTATAACTTTGGTTGGACCGATGGATAACAGCATTGTCTTTCATAATGCCTGACAGTCATCATCCACTGAGCCCCCTATCATCGTAACAATGTGATTTAAATGTGCCTGAGAATTGAGGAGTGTCAGCCAGAGAGCGCAAAACTGAAGGATGGGTTTATTACAACAGCACCTTGTGTCTGATTTACTAAAGGAAAAACAGTATAAAGTACTACTCAAATAGTAAATATCCAACATACATAGATATAAAAAGCATTAAGAAATTATACAACAAAAATATCAATCAAATATCAATCAATCAACAATATCATTGTCATTGCAATGTTTCACTATGGACATTGCCATATGCTAATTCCCTAGACATCGCCTAACCGTATTTATAACACACAAACACTATATGGTCCTTTCATGCAGCAGTTTGACAACACACAGCACTGATGAAACAGTCACCACATTGTGCAGTGAGCAAAAAGGCCACTGCCATCAAGATCTTATCAAAAAAGACAAACCACCACTTGTACATCATTATCAGCAAACTCAGCAGGCACAGTTGCTAATTTATTAGTTGTTATTAGTCTAAAACTTGAAAACTCAGTAACACCTAAAGGGTATTACTTTTCACAGGTTACACGTAAAACTGAAGTCAGTACCATATCACCAACTATGTGGTGCAAGGAGTACCACATTGATGTATTATAATACAGTGAATTACATCGACTCATACCAGTTAACCGACCAACAATCTTTCTGGTATTGATTTCACAACTATATATATGAACTATATACATGATTGAGCACATAGTTCATACTCCCATGTTCATGTTCAGAGAAGGCAAAGGAACAATTTTAACAATTTAAATTTCTCAAGGTAAAGATTAAAATAAAGCACAATTAGCACTTTTTCCCCACAAAATTGTTCACATTTAAGTCTTTCTTAGGGCAGACATAAAAGATACAGGGTATGTGACAAATGTGTGAGCTGGATTGGAACCCCTGACACTTCAGTTATGAGACATGTGCCTCATCCACATCCAAACTGTCCTTCCACACCCCTATCTTTGGCACCCTTTTTAACTGCAACATGGAATGAATACAAATTTTCAAATAACCTTAAATTCACAGATCAACATCACAAGCACCCTTTGACAACAAATACAAGTACTTGAGCCGCTGTGACCTGGCAGTAAGTGCAAAGTACAGTTTAAAGCCAGGAGTTATCCACCTTAAGACAGGAAAACATCCATACAAGTTGCGAGGGGGGAAAGGAGGACAGGAATGTGACTAAGACTGAGAGGAGGTATGTTAAATTGATGTTTTCAGGTTAGGTTTGATGCTGGGGAACACCTCTCAAGTCTAAGAACATCTTCTTCACACATTACCGGAAGCTTTCCTCTTGGATTTACTGTACAGACGTGATGCCTCATCCCTTCCTGGAATGTAAATCTCTGATGAACTCATCTTCCTATATGCCCAAACTGATGACACATCTTTTCAAAAAGGCCACTAAGGAATCCCAAGAATTGCTCCACAAATACTATTAAGTGTACAAAGCAGCAAATGTGAGTCATATCAAAGGACATTCAAGTTAAAGGTCCAGCGTTAGTCACTGATTAGAACATGTTGCTTCCTCCACCAGAGTTATTACACAGTGACACTGTGTCATGACCTCTGTCAGCCCTGAGCAAAAGGTGGACATTTGTTTTTTCAAGTGTCCCAACAACACTGAGTGCAACTGTTCCACATTTGCTCGACAGCACACAAACCAAAACAAACACTCTCTGGAGCAAGATGCCTCCTCTTCCTACACCTCGCACCTAAGGAGACGAAGACAGTCAGAGTGGACAAAGACAAACAGACTGATTGGCACGTGCGCCTGGTGTCTCTCTCACTCTCACACACACACTAACACTCACACAGACTGCCAGGCACCCACAGACACACACACACACACACCCCCTCCTACACACCCAAGCAGGCAGCATGAATTGAAGTTCTAATCAAAATAAAGACAAAGAAGACACGCCCACTCCTGAGTGCAATAAGGGACATAAAGTCTGAGGGACACCCCTACCCCTACCCTACCCCCTACCACCACAGCACACACACACACACACACACACACACACAAAACACAAATAGTAAGAAAGACGACACAATTGCCGCCTTTCTCCCAGTCAGGCAACTCCGAAAGCATTCTGCTGTAGCAGAATAAAGCCATGGATGGGAGGGTCTGTGACTAATTCTCCTCCCAGCGTTGTCCCGTTGGGAGGAGGGGGGTCGCCCCGCACCCTTTGATATCCCTGCCTGTGCTCTTTCAGCCGCCCGCACTTTGTGAGAGCTAGAATAAAAGCAGACACAAAGCTTCCTGCTCCAATCCACACGCTGTCTCGGGGATGGGTAAGCGGGTGAGGGGGGGAGGATGGGAGGGGGTCTTCCATTTAAATAGGCCAAACACCTGCTGGACTGAAGCCCCTTCCACTCAAACACGTTATTTCTCTTAAACCAGTGAGGCAAAGAGACATTTGGGTTGATACATCTATTCAGCTGCACTTTTGTATGAATGATTAAACATTGGTAATAATATGTGAGGGGAATGGATGCAGCAGAAGGCGAGATATAATGGACCAAGAACAAAAAGGGGAAATTATGCAAAGTCTGATTAGGTGGTGGACAGTGAGGCTGGGGTCGAGATTATGTGTGGCGGTGGGGGTTTTAAGGTCACACTTTTATTTTTTAAAAAAGTCAACATGGACTGCACCCGGCACCAAAACAAGCAACGGCAATTTGGCCGGATCAGGAAAATGAATTCCCCACACACACACAAAAGCTAACAAATGCCTTCATTTGGACAGCAACAGCCAACAAGCACCCTTTTGAGCTACCCCAATAGGCTTAGTAATCCATTCCAAAGTGGCAGCTGTCAGAAGAAAAGTTGCTCTGCCTCTCAGACGCGGTTGTGTGTGTCTGAAGTGGATTTGGGTCTTTCTGCCTGGATGGAGGAAGGAGGGGTGGCCAAGTGTCCGGCTGGCGCTCTGTTCAGGGTCGCCCTGTGAGCTCAGCAGGCTGCACTGAGCCTGAACAATACTGCCCTGGTCTGGCCAGACAGGCACTACACTGCTTCTCAATGAAATCACCATGCTGTGTCCGCAACATCCATAGGCTTCAGGTTCCATGGGGATTTAATGGTCCAATCTGTCCCCACACATCCCAAATACGGCTATACTCTCATTCACTGGAGTAGGGGAAGGCGGGCCTCTGAATTGCTTAAAAAGCCATTTGCCACTGGGGATGATGTTTCACATAAAATTAATGTTTCCCCAGAATATCATAAAGCTGCAATGTAAAGCCCAAATGTATGTAAAAGATGCTGTGTCCACAGTCTTCATATGATTCAGGCTGCACAGAGGTTTTATGGTCCAGTCCAGTCTCCACACATACCAAATGCTGTTAACTCTCATCCATCTTCAGGGTAGGGGTGGGAGGGACTCAAAAAGCTTAAAAATCCATTTGCAAACAAAGTGAGTAAAATTTGTTTATCCAAAACACCATAAAGTATTGATTGACAGTACAAATGCAATCAATAAAAAAATCATGTTGTATCTGCACTTTCCATATAATTCAAGTTACATATGGATTTAAAATTCCAGTGTGTAAGATATACAGGGATCTACTGGTAGAATATGGCAGAAATACAATATAATATATACAGGTATGTTTTCATTTGTGTATAATAACCTGAAATAATAATCATTGTGTTTTTGTTAACTTAGAATGAGCAGTTTATATCTACACAGTGGGGCACAGGTCCTCTTCCATCTACTTCACTATGGTGCACTGCCATGTTTCTACAGTAGCCCAGAATGGACAAATCCAACACCTGCTCTAGATATGGACCTTTGCATTTTGCATGATTTTTGTGGCCACCATAGGTTCTCCTACACCCAAGCCCCTTTTCCATACATATGCTGGCTTGGCCTGACTTGGTTTGCAGGGATTTACATCTCCATTATAACAGGGCTAGCCACTTGAAGGTTTGTCTTTTATCTGACATGTGCTTGTCTTGAGTTGAGCAGCTGTAAAATGGTGGATAAATACCGTTCATTTCCCATAAATTCTTCATAATAAGAGTCTCCCTGTTATTTAAAAGCTTTCATTATGAAGCAGCAAAGATCACAATAATGTTTATTTTCCATCAGTGGTAATTTAACAGCTTTCCTATCTGACTGAAAGTGACATGAAACAGTTAAAAAAAAAAAGAAAAAAAAAGAAAAAAAAAAAAGATACCTGAAAGCACAAACAGTGATGCAGGAGAAAAATTCAACTTCAAACCACAGAGGTTTAGTCAGAAGCTACAAAAGTACTGAGATCTGAACACACAGAGGCCTTTAAAAACTCCTTTCTCTTAATTCCTGAATGCATGAGTTGAGTCTTGCAAAACATGCTTTTTAGAGGGGTAGAAAGGGGGGAAGTCACGGGTTGGTCGCAGTGGACAAGACATCAGTGCAACACACTTGGAGGTATGTTGGGCAGGAGATGGTCCATCTCAGACGTGCCAATGGAAAACCCTACTCTACTACACACTTGGAAGGGGAGAGTGATACAAGATGTTTGCAATCAGCAAGCTCACCATTAGATGCCACTAAATTCTACACACTGGTCCTTTAATGGTCCAGTCCATCCTCACACATCCAAAATACTGGTATACTCTCTTGAGGAGTAAAGGGTCAGAGGGACTCCTTGTTACTTTAGAGGTGATTTGCTTACTAATATGATATTTCAAATAAAATTCATGTTTCTTCAGAATATCATGAAAAAAAATCCAATATACTACAAAGTCTGACTGTTAGGCTATAATAGTAATATTAAAGTAATAATAATAAATAATAATAATAACAATAATTGTATGTAACAGTCAAAACATGATTCAAAATGTATGTAAAAGTCCAAGAACATTAAGTTCAGGATTAAAAAAGCTAAATATTTAGCTATAGCTAAATGTCTAACTAGTACGCATGCAAATACCACTGTGCTTCAACCAAATAAACATTCCGTATGTGCTCAGACTGGGATCACTGGAGCTAGTGGTGGTAAACATCCCCACACAGTGTACTCCCACTGCAATGAACGCATGCTGCTCATCATGAAGAAGGAAGATGGTAGTTCGCTAAGGCGAACACACCCCCACATCACACGGTCCGTCAAGAAGGGGCTCGTTGTTATTGTAGCCAGCCCTGCATGCGCACTGTCACTAGCAAGTCTCATTCCTCTGATAAAACCAACCAAACCTTATCGATACACTCTTATTAGCACCGCAGCACTGCCCGGAGTGATTCTGAGTGCATGGCTGTGTATCTGACGTCTCCTCCGAGCGTTATAAACCTGATATTATTTTGGTACTAGCTACGTACTGGCTGTGTAGAGAAGGGGAAAACATGTCCACCTCCCATTTTCCTATGCATCAGCAATAGCCCCGATGGCTAGCGTGGCGTAGTGCGTAGCATGGTAGCTGTCCTAGCTAAACACTAAATAGCAACGTAATGAGTTACTTTTGTGTATGAGCTCCACCAACTTTAGCTACCATGCTTTAACCCGTTACGTAGCTGGAGGTAAACACATCAACCTCCAGAGCAAACCTGCAACTTTACCACCGCTTACGACTGGAGAATAATGGTGTGGTTTAGCCCTAAAATGATCGTGTTTAGATGGGAACCCCAAACAGGCGGAAGATCTCGCGAGAGTGTCATTTTAAACCAAACCATGATCGTTCCCTAACCCTAACCAAGTATTTTCTGTCCCAAAGAACTAACCACAGCAACGCCGCATTATTAAACATAATTTGTTTCCACGGCGTTCACAATGAAGAAACGTGCATAAATCTCGCGAGAGTTCCACAAATGTAGAGTTCCCATCTAGTCACAACCCTGTGAGATTTAGACAGCTAGCCTGCGAGCTAACCAATCAGCTATGTTAGCCGAGCCTCGGTGGTAAGGTTGACACCTCAGAGCAAACAGCCAGCTCTTGAGCTCAGGCAGTAAATACTAAGCCAATTAGCTGGAAAAGATTATCTAATAGACAACTGGAAGCGACTAAAGTGAATAATGAGCAGCCCTTTAACTCAGGGAGGGTTGCAGACAGACGCTAAGTTCACGTTAGCTAATCACAAATTGTTCTCTCACCTCCTTCAAGTTGACATGTCTTGTTTTCAAACATATTACGAGCTAGCTATGAAGGTGCCGTGCTATCACACCACAAAGAGACGTCGCTACGATAAACGCTGATGCTCAAATTTCTATTTTTCTGTAGGAAATCAATATTAATGCTAATACGGGACGATAACTTTTACTGTGTTGATATACAGAAATATGAAGGCATCATGTCCAGCCTTGAAGCTAACGTCAAGCAGCTAACTAGTGAGCCAGTTGTAACTGCTTAGTTACACAGCGCACATTGGTCACTAAATGTAAAGAATATGTGCCGTGTTTTAACTGTATGGTATGCTGTAATTAACTGGATAACACCACGGTTTCTCCACAGTGTTTTGATCGGGCTAGCAGCAGACTAACGTTAGCACCAGTTCATCCTAACTGTGTGTGGATGTAGCCTGTGCACACACTCCACTGTGAGGTGCAGAAAAAAAAACTTTCTTTACGCCGCTGAGAACATAAAATCTCATAAACATGTGGTGTTCGCGTTCTTTCTAACTTCGGTTCACATCATAACACGTTACTGTAGAGTTTAAGGCCACGCAGCCAACTCAAAGTTAACTGAGCATCCTGGAGATGATGATGACAAGTTTGCCCAGAGCAGAGCTGCACTTCACGTTAGGAAGAGGAGAAAGATGGTCAACGTTTGGGCACACAGAGGAACCGTTAGCTCCTCATCTGAGACGTAACAAACGGCTCTTTAACGGCTGTCTAGCCGACGCTCCATGGTAACCACCGGGCTGCCTCCTGTCCTGTCCTGTGCTGTGCTGTGCTTACCTCCCCGCTGCTCGAGTCACTCGATTCCCCCAAAACATCCCGAAATTTCTGCAGGTTGCTCCCGATAACCGAAGAGACCTGTAGTGCAGCATCAAACCCGGGTCCGAGCCCAGTTGCGTTGGGGTGGGCTCCCGAGATACTCCGCAGAGAGGCAGTAACCCTGATTCGGCCCGCTCTCCTCCCGGTACCGGAGTTGCTGCTCCCTCCGGGCCGAGCGGGGAACCGCCACCGACAGCTGTGCGCCATTTTACACTCTCTGCCTGTCTGCCCTGCGATCAGAGATACCTCGGTGGGCGGAACCCTAACCCAGCACTCCACATAAACAACCTCTACCACAGCGCTCCGCTCTCACTGGCCTACACGGCGTTATGCATGTTGCGGGGCGGAACTGAAGAAACCCCGACAATGCATTTTCTCAGCGGCCCTATCCAGGCTCTGCATGGCTCAATCCAAATCAGGTTCAGGGGCCTTGCCCGGGAAACGAGCCTCGCACTTGAATCACAAGGAAGGACGAGACCGTTAACTTGCAGTCAGTGCGGTTTCTTAGACATGGAAAGTGACAAGATTTTTATAAGCTGCATGCAACCAAACAGATAAAGCAAGACAAAGTTCGTCTGACAAAGTAAAGCAGCATATTGTAACAGTTACCTGTATTTTTAAAAACAGGGGCGTAGCAATGAATTCTGCATGTGGTGCCCCACTCCCAAAACACCACCCTCACTAACAACTTTTTAACAAGAGAAATCTTTTTAAATGACCAGTTTTCAATAGTGTATAATCACCTGAAAAATTTAATAGTTGTGTTTTCTTTACCTTAGAATGAGCCATTTATATCTGTTTCTGTTTAATACAAACCCCTTTGCTGCCCCACACACTTCCAGTTTGACCACAGTTATATTAGTTCTTCCAGGTTAGCACCCACCTGATCTCAGTCTAGCTGCACTCTTACTGTGAACATCACCACAACTTCAACACCGCGTATGTTCGAGCAGGACTCCGATCCGATGTCAGGGAGTAATAAACATAATCGCCAATTCAGATGAAAGTTTTCGGTAGCATTCGTGTTGCCAGAACATTGCTGTTTTATTTTTTCCCCTAAGACTGTTCCGTGTGGAGTTCGTGTTCGTTTATTGCAAGAAGTCCAGGAAACAATCTATTTCTAATTAAAGTATTTAATGACATTGGCAGAATAGAAATGCATGTACATGGATCTTTCTTTGATCAGAAACCACAGTCCACGAGCAGCTAGCTGCAAGTAGTTAGCTGTAGCCACTTCCTAAAGAAAGAGTGCCTAACTTAACGTTACACAGTGTTTTAAATGAAAATGTGCGATTATCTAATTGGTCTATAGTGATGGGGAGGAGCCGCGGTTTAGACTTAGCTCTCCCTTCGTTGGTCCACGGCCTGGTCCGAGTTTCTTGACACTTGTTTCTTCCAATCCAGGGTGACAGCGCCCTGAAATGTAAAACAGCTAGACGCCTTGTGCCTTTCACCTAAATTTGATATTCTGGACGGCTAGTGTGTGCTGTTGATGTCTAGGGTTGATATGGCGACCTAATGTGATACTTGTCTGGCCTATTGCCTAATGTTCCATTTTTAGCAGATTTGTTGGGGAAGTATCTTGGAGTCTTCCTGTGTATGTTGTGTCAGATTGCCTATCGTCTGTCTCTTTAACTTAAGTGTCTGAGACATCTGCCAACGGTCATGAACTTTCGCGAAGTTTCGTTAGTTCATAAGTTCAACACTATGTTGTAACTAAGTGTTGCAAGATTTAAGTGCTTGTGCATCAAATTGAGAAGTTCAATACTTGTATTACTTGTATAGCCAATCTGTGTGAATGAGCATAATGCAGGCCATAAAATATATAATCCTGACATCCGCCTTGTCCCACCCTACTGTGCTGGAATTAGCTAGTTCTTGTTGCCTTGACAGCATGTCCGCATGATTGCCAGAGAGCCTCTCCAATGTTCTGAAAGGATCTGTTTTGACCATAACCCATGATTTTTTGTGTAAACCTCATGGACTTAGAACTAGACAGGACATTGTCGCTCAGCCATGCTTGCAATTTTTTCCAGTGGCCTGTTGCAGCGAAAAATTCGCCACCAGCTCAAAAAAAAACATTTTCCTCCACTAAGAAACGTTTACAAAACTGTTAATAGGACACCTTGAACAGCAATGATGAATTTTTGATCCATGCAGGTTTTATATTTGTAAAACTTTCCTCAAGCTGAGAAAAGCCATTTAAGAATCTCTGATGTCATCAAAATGTAAAGTCTGTGGGCCGAGCAGGAACTTGCAGGTGGGCCCAGTGGGAGAAACACTTGACTACCGTGCATATAGAGTGGGCTGCATGCTGCAGAACTAAATCAAGAAGCTAGAAAACTTTTTTGGTATATGTGTAGGAAAGCAATTCTTATTGGACTGAATATGAGCCATCTCTGTGCCTGGTATCCTGTGTATGGCACTAGTTCGTCTTCCATGGGCGCCGCCATATTTCTACAGTATCCCCAGAATGGACAAACCGAGCAGTGACTCTGGATACAGCCTTTCACATCTTGCACAAGTTTCACAGCCACCATAGAGTCACATACTTGAAGGGGGAGAGTGAGATGAGGTGTTTGCAGGCTGTAAGCTCATCACTAGGTGCAACTAAATCTTACAAACTCCATTAAAAACTGCTGTGAAACTCCACAGAGCTGGAAAAGGCTATCAGGCACTTACCTGCAAGCTCTCCAGTTGTGGGACAGGGCCCCAGTTTCAGTGACCCAGGTGAGATTCCCCACAAAAGTCCTCAGGAGCAAAGAAAAGTACATATATCTAAAATGTACATATAACATACAGTATATATCTGTCTTTCCACTCCAAAACTGTACCTATTTTAATTTCAAATTAAAGGGTGGAGTGACTGCTAAAATGTTCAGTTGTCATCTTCCTACAAGAGTGTGATGTGACCACATTCTGGGCATGAGAGTCCATGCACTTTTTGCTTCAGCCCCCGTGTGCACGCATACACCCATCAGCTCGTTTAGGAAACAGTTGTTCTGATGGCTCTTAAAAATAAGATTTGGAGTTATTTCACATGTGATAAAGTAATAAACAGGGACCTATGAAAAAGAAATACTTAATATTTGGCAACTAGTTTAGCTATAATGAAAATATATTTAGAAACGCAATGACATTCAGTTAAAAAAAAAAGGAAAGAAGAGATCAAACTTAAGTTCAATTGTTAGAGGTGGACTGATGGGGCAGAGGTAGCTACCTCATTTGTTATACTGTAATATGATACATATGTTTTTATATTTTATGCAAAGTTTTTTCACTTTGAAAAGTACATAATTTAATAATATACTTTAATGCGTCAGTAATTTTCAAAGATGTCTTCCATTGATATGTCTAGTATGCCATGTTTAAAGCTTTAAGAATCTTAAGATTTATTACAAATACCTTACCAGCCAATTTACAATTTAAATATTAACCCCACAGAATATGTTTTGTTAATAAATACCACTAAATATTAGCCACAGAGAAAAGATTGGTTGAATCAGACATGCAAAGGGTATCTTTAAACTAAAATATAATTACATGTAATAGTACTAAAGTTATGGTCATATTCATGAGACCAGAATTAATTTGTGTTATAATGATAAATATATGTATATGAAACATATATATTACAACGGAAAAGTAAGAACAGCTACTTCTAGTTCTTGTCCAAGTAAGACTACACAAACTTCTTGATACTCATTAATAGAAACAGTTCATTCATCAGTAAACACTGAAGGGACAGTTCACCCCAAAATCAAAAATACATATTTTTCCACTGACCTGCAGCGATATTTATCCATCTTGAATGATGTCTGTCCTCTCTCAAATATAACCGAACTGGATGACTTGCCTGCTTTATATCCTGTCATGAGCACGAGCCTCTCGTCCATGAGCGTGGTGCATGCTTCCTTAAAGTGGGGCAATATGCTTGGAGGCTGTGCAGTACGAGAAAGTAGTCCCTGCATGAAGCTCATAAACAAAGTCTGAGGATTATCTTGAGTAACCGGGTCATGATTTCTGGAAAGACATTGCTGTTGAATTTTCAACTGTATTTATTTATTTTTGAGCACGACAAGCCAAGTGCCACCTAGTTGCATTATATTTGAGAGAAGGCAGACATCTATGGCTGATTTGTCCAAAACTTGGCAACTCACCAAAACAATCTAGATGAATAAATAGTACCATAGTTCAGAGGAAACAATATGTATATCTGAGCTGGGGAGAAGAGTTTATGACGTTTACTACGTTGTAGATGTCCAAGTGACAATCAGGAGCAGCCTCGTGCACACAGATGTGAGAGTATGTGGCCCAAAACAAATTAGTTTTAACTCTTACAGCTATGTGAGATTTATTAGTACACACAGTGCATGGGAGGCTCTGAGGAATTTCACGTATAGTTGCTGAGACTTGCCTGACATGTAGACCTCACTACTATAGTTGTTGTAGTTGTTGCATCCTTGCTTGTGAACAACTGAGCCTTTCGAGGATGACTCTTTCATACCCAAATCCAAATTTTTTGGAAACATGTTGCAGGCATCAGATTCAGAATGAGTTGATCAGGATAAACATTAATTATAGTGTCTTTGTACTGCATTCAATTGAATATGGGTTGAAAATTACCTGCAAATAATAGCATCCTGTTTTTAATTTACATTTTACACAACATCCCAACTTTTTTGGCATTGAGGTTTGTAGTTGCCGACTTATAGACATCACTGCTATACGAGTTGTCTGGTAGTGACCTGGAAACTTAAAGGGATAGTTCACCCAAAAATGAAAATTCAGTCATTATCTACTCACCCTCATGCTGACTGAAGGTCAGGTTTAGTTGGAGTTCTCACAGGAAAACAGCATTGCAGAATCTCCCAAACAGCTGAAGTGAATGATGACCAATTTTCAAAACAACCTAAATAAATATAAATAAATAAATAAATAAAATGCTTCCATACTGCTTGTCTGGTGTAATACAAGTCTCCTAAAGCCCCAACATGCCATTCACTTGCACGCACACACGTTGGTTGTTTTTTCCACTGAAAACTGGTCACCATTCGCTGAAATTATTTGGGAGATTCCTGCAAAGCTGTTTTCTTGTCAAACACCAGCAATGTTTTTTGGACTAAATCTGACCTTCAATCGGCATGATCTTTTTCATAGCTGATATTATCCACTGTTCTAGTAACAAAAGACTCATTTTACAAATATATTGCAGTGGACTGAAATCCGTCATATTTCTGAAAGAGAACATAATGTCTTATATAACGCACATTAGTTTTATTTCTTAATCATACTGTACATCCAAAATAAACATTTTATAATCACAATTAAAACAAAAAATATTGCATTATAATTTAATCCATGTAATCATTCAGGTGGTAGGTATTAAACATACAGAATGAGGGCATGCCAACAAATACATCATCTTTCTCTCACATTATACCACTCTTATACGGCCACTCTTAATTTTGAATTAAAACCCTTTAATTCAAAAAACCTACTCAAAAAACAGGCAATCTTCCTTTGTTCTCCTTTTTATTTTATATTCTACCCACAGCTCTCTCTATATGCCCTAAAGAAACAAACTCATAATTATGTCTCTTAAGAGTGTGAAACAAGTCAGATCCTCATTCGCCAACATTTACAGCAAGGCTCGTGGTTTTAGGCACCGATTCTATTGATCAACAGTTTGCCCACGTGTTAATATTCTATGCCTGCACACACACACACACAAAAAATCTGTTCAAAATACAAGATCAGGATACATCGGTTAATGTGGTGAATGTTAATTCAAAGGATGACAATGACTATTATAGACCTGCCGGTCAAAAATGATTGAACACCCTATAGTTTGGCTTTTTGGGGTTCAATCTCAAGAAATATGGTCATTGTAAAGACTTTAAAATTACGCTACATGATGATGTGGGGAAAACACAGTGATTTCTATTCTTATTGGAAAAACCAGAATACATTATACAAGCTCATATTTCACCACAAGACTTGAGTTTGAAAACATGTACATGTAAAAAAAAAAACAAACAAACAAAAAAAACACTCAGATGTACCTGACAAATCAACAAATGTTTGGATAACGAACTCAGTCTCACTAAATTTCTATTAAAACTAGCCCTTGTAAATATATTACGAAGCATTGTTCTGCAACTGCATGGTTTATTTTTCACCTCAGAGAAATTTGATAATATCTCCAGAGCAGCCCCCCATGTTTTTCCAGTTTGAAAAATCGGAATTTGAAATCGAAAGTAGTCATTTAGTGCTAAATAACACAGCTCAGTGTCTTAAAGTGGTACTTCACAGATTTAACACAAGGATCAGTTTACTTGTCATGAGGAGTCCAACTCAGCCAGTGAAAACAGTTGTATATGTCCTCTGTAGCTCTGAAGGGAGCTGATATTAATATAATGAAATGAAACTGTCTCACTCTATTACTGATGCCTCTATAATGGTGGAAACACTCCTGCTTTTGTCACAAACAGAAATGTTCCTGCACTATTTTTTCCATCCTAATACAGATTCCAACACCTGAACTTTTCATATCGGTCGATACAGAGTACTGATCCGTGTGTTAAAAAAATATAAAATATAACGTATAAATTATTTTTCAGTAATATTCAATATTCAATATTATTTTGTGAGCATAAATGCTTTTCCAAGTAATTAACACTTAAATGTTACACAAATTTTCTGTTTGCGGTTTGAGATGACTCTGGAGCTGACACCACTTTCAATTGATATTAACTTATAAGACTTGTGAGCAGCTTCTACATTTCCTGTGTAATTTCCACGCTCAACAATCAAACAATTTTAGTATGCATCTGGTATTAATTTATGTGTGTGTACAACACCCTAAATGTGGTTCAAATAGTGTAATTACTGTAGAGTAACTGAAACACCTTTTATCCTTATATCCAACAACCCATTAATTAGAAAGCCCTCAGATCCTAACGAGCTTTTTAATCAGTGCTTGATTAAAGGCAGGTGCATTTGCAGAGTGGAAGATCTTCATCTATACATGTTTAAATACAGATTTCACACAGCATGGGTTTGTGCTACAGGTGTCTAATTACAGTGAACAAGCAAATACTGTAAATCCAGTAAATCCAGATTATTTTCACTAAAATAAAAGTCACACACGATTAAATTCAGTTGCCTTACTTTTAATTGCTAATTTTATTTACAATGCTGCTTGAGATTAAACCAAAAGTGCTAAAATGTAGGGTGTTCAACATCTTTAAAAGGCAATGCATAATATATTCTTCATGAAGGTGAAATTGAGCTCAAATCATAAACGATCTCATCCATGTTCTGCCTCAAGAGTTCCCAAAAATACTTACCTCGCAGTATAAAATCTTAGGGCCAGCTGGTCAGTCAGTAGTCATACAGTTCATTCAACAAGTCCTGTTGAAACTGATACTTCTGGCCACAGTTCTGATAGCAATAATAACTAATCAATACACAGTATTCGGGGAGAGAGGAACCAGAGGTTGAATCACCCTACTATTGTTATCGTAGGGTATCATGGGAGTTGAACAGCTACTGTGCATGGATCTGTAAGTTGTCACCAGCCGGTGGGCTACAGTTTGCCTGGACTGTTGTCACAGAGAGAATCCACTGAGCATGAAGGCTGCGTGAAAAGGCTGATGCAATGTTAGTTGGACCAGAGGAGTCAGAGGAGATCCACAGAGGCAAGCACACCATGGGTTAGCCAAGAAGCAGGGGAGCACGCGACATGTGGGCCAGGAGAGAAAACAAGGATGCAATCGTTGTTTATCACAGCGAGAGATCGCGGCTAGCCGCTGGGTCCCAGCTGCAGCCTCTCCTGCTTATGCTTATCCAGCCACTGTAAGATCTGCTGCTTGAGTTCCTCGTTCGGCCTGATCTGGTCCATGGTTAGAGGACTGCGGTTAAAAGGGTCTGTCTGGTCACTGCAAGGAGGACACACCAGAGACAAGAAAAGTCAGAAGGATACCGATTCTGCCCACTGGATATTGTCTCAAGTAGGCTGGGTATTATCTCTTTTTTTATATGATGGTATTGGTGTTTTAAAAGCCCTCTGCATGTGAAGTAGCGTATCCACTAAAGAGCTGCTGTGAGGCAGGAGCTATTGGCAAAGTTACATTGGTGACAGAAGCGGTTGCTGCATTATGTTCCGTTTATTATTTTCTTATTAAATCTGCCCAGTTAGATGAACCCAAGACATTCAGTCAAATGGGTGGCAGCAGTATTTTTTTTTTCTACGGGCTGCTGTGTGTGCCTCTTTCAATTATATAATAGTTTACTATTTTTTTATACTTATTTTCTTAGCCTAACTTCCTCAACATAGCTTTCCAGTTGGGAAAACCTTTTTGTGCGTGATAACAAGCATGTATGTATTTGCATGCATGTATTTGTATTGTTTGTGTACGACTGATTTAATGAGACACGACTGCTAATAAATAGGTTTCATGACTACTAATTGTGGAGCAGCCATATTTAATTTTGAGGTCGGGGTTGGTGAGGTTCCTCCAACTTTCTGCGTCGAAATCCGACTTCAGGGGTATTCTAGATAAAATTTCCAACTGCGAACTCAGAAATTCTGACTCCTAGTTTCAGATGCTTGCCCAGCAGGGATGAGAGAATTCATCTGCCTCCTGCCTTCACCAGTGATGTGAACCTGACTTTTCTCAGCTGACCAAGACTGCCATCAGAGGAACAGCGGAAAGTGGCGGTTGGCTACAGTGGTGAGCCAGTGAAGACATTGTCATATACCAATTCGGACCTCTGATGGTGTGTGCTGTGCACTACAATGCATCACTTTTATACAGTATGTCCATATCAGTTTAATAGAAAGAGGAGTCTTTTTTTGACAGTACTGAAAATCATATCTTTGTGATTTCTAAGCACCTGGTATGGCCGTAATACCTTGATACCGGCCAAGCCTAATCTCAAGAGAATTTCAGTGCTTTTTAGGAAGTAACCAACCTGAGGAGATGTCTTGCTATAGTCGAGCGGTCAACTGTGACATTAGAGGAAGGGAGAAGAACAGGATCCAGCATCAGTGTGGACATGATGGGATCCAAGAACTCATCTGGCGCATCTGAATATGTCTCCTCTTCCTGCTGCTGTCTGTCTGCATGAGACTAAAACACAGACACGACAACAAATATTAAGAATATTTCTACCTGTATTCACCAAAGTAAACAAAGCAGTGATTCATAATACAAGGATGTATTATAGTGCTCTCTCTGGCAAACAGTTTCAAAGTGAAATGATACCTTTATTTTGTCAGCAAGGAGTCCAAAAGCCACAATCATGTCCCCAGGCTTGTTTATCTTCTTCAGTACCCTAACTGTTTGGGAGAAAAGGGTAGGAGAGTACGATCGTCCATCCTTTGGGACTGTAGCACAGAAATTTTCCTCATCACTGCCAAAGACAAAAACAAACTTTTTTTAAAACTGGAAACCACAAAAGTAATCAGACTCAGCATCCTCTCCAGAGGATATGGCACCAATAAAAGATTGCGAGTAAACAAATTATACAAGTGAGAAACTAGATATGTTTTAAAAAACAACTGTTTAATGCATTTTTTTAACATTTATCTTCTCAATTGTTCGGAATTCCATTGAGAGGAGTATTCAAACATACCCTAGATTCAGGTAGATGGTGCAGATGTCAGAGACAAGCTGCTGGGGCTTGAAGTCAAACTCACTGAAGTCTTTGACTTTGAGGGCACCCATCTTAGGACCCACCAGGTGCTGCAGGAAGTAGTTCAGCATGGAGATGATCCTCTCGGCCAGGAAGGGGTGCACAAAGATGCCCTTGATCTCTGGAAATGAGGAAAATGAAAAAATAAAAACCATGGAATGGATGAACAAAAAATTAAAATGGATTAACCAATATGAAGAGTGAAATCTTTTCTGGCCGACCTGAGGTGAGGAAGGCCAGTGTGCCGATGGTCTCATTAGACATGATGTTGTGGAAGCGTCCCAGCTGTCCAAACAGCTGCAGGCTCGACTCCTTCTCTCTTCGGGCATCGGGGGCCAGGCCTTCCCACTCCCCTCGATCCCGCTCCAGCTGCAGAACCTTGATTTTACTCAGGTACTACAACACAAGAAGAGAGGATATGCATCTTATTCTTTTGTTGGGTTAATGATAAAACAGTCTCACCAGAATAAAAACAGCTAAACTAAAAAGGTAATACAGCTTTTAGTTATGAGTATTTAAATTAATTAAAGTGGTCATGTTATACTAGAAAAGGGTTACATACTTTCAAGTTCAAAAAACATTATTTTTCTCATACTGGCCATAGCTGCAGCACGTCTATTCACCCTCTGTCTGAAACAATCAGTTTTAGCTCCTGCCTCTTTAAGGCCAGAGACGTACTTGCAGAGATGCACATGTGTTACATGGTGATGTCACCAAGTAACGGAAAAAAGGCTAGATTACAAATGAGGTGTTTCATGCAGTTCAGGAGCAGTGTTTTCTGTAGGAATGAGTGACTCCCTTTGGCGGTGACTTTGGCCTTTGTGACTTTGCAGACCTTTTACATGCACATAAAGTTTTAGAACATGTTAAAGGAGAGGGGAAACCCCAAAGCATAATATAGTCCCTTTAACATTTTTGGCAAGCAAGTTTACAGTATATCCCTATAGTTGACAAAATCTGTACCAGACTCCCTGGTTCTTTCCAGCATTTTGTGACTTGTGTTTATGCAAAGCTAACCCTTACCACCAATTATATCTGAACTGAACACCAGGCAAATAGATGTGAAAACATAAGGGTAGTTATCTATCTACATCTATCTAATGTATACTACATAATGTGATGGAAAAGCTATTTTGCAAAAATTTGTGTTGAAGTTTTGGCATGTATTGATGATAACTCAGTCTCACCTGGATAGCCTCATCCAGTAGGTAGATGGCATCGTTCATCAGTAAGTTGAGGAACCTGAGGAACAGAGGGGGGTTCATGGCCTCCAGGTTCTCAGATGCATAGTGTGCCAAATGCTGAAACAAGACATGTCAAAATAAATGAAGAGTACATTGGGATCAATCTGAGTAATGAACTATAGTTTACCAATAAATACTCATGTGGTAGTCCGTGCATGCCTGTTTCAGCCTCCATTCATTCCTTCATTGCCTTTACACTATGACTTTTAAGGGTCACAATGGGTCAAAGTCTATCCTAGCATGCATCTTAATGGACAATTTACTAGTCCATCAAAGGGCTATAAAAGCCTACCAGGGCGTTTCTTTCCTCATTGTTTTCTCCACCTTCCTCACTACCTATCCTCCTCCTCTCACACTAGTAAACAGTTAAAATGAAATGTGGTAAGACAGTGAAGAAAAATGAGGCCTTCTGGAGGAGTTTATTTGCTGCTTGTCACCAAAAATCAATGTGTGCTATTAATGAATTTGCCCAATAATAAACTCCATAATGCACTTCATAGCTGATAAAGGTTTTTATGTACGCCCACCACAAAATATTAACACCACATTTATATTTTTCCTGTGCCAACATCCTGCCAATGTTAATATAACACTAACGTTATATTGTAGTCAACAGCATGTGGTCAGGACACACTTTTATGGACTTTTATGGCTTTCAGTGGTGAGGGAATCTTTAGGTGAGAATGTTCTTAAAGAGATTTAAGGTGTTATTGGGACAGAGCTAAAAGTCTAACAAAAGCCACGAGAACACACTAAAATCACACCAAAAAATAATTAAAACTGTGAACTTCTTTTTAATAGGCAAAACCATCAGGGCATTATCTTGGTTTTGAAAAGGCAGTTTCCTTGGATGAGTAATCTCAAAGATACACGTTTCTTATTACCTTGATGCTCTCTCTATAGTTCTCTTTGCCCCACATATACTTGAGGATGGGATACATGGGTCTTCTGTAGTTGAACTTCTGTTCAAATTGATGAGGATCACCTGAAAAAAATCACACATGCTTCATCATTGCTACCTTTTATTTCTAACTTGTCTCCTATCTTGATCTGCAGAACATACACGTGTGCACACACAGTCAACCTCTTAACAGCTTTACCTGACTAGAAAAATACCCCAAATGATTCTTTATTGTGATACATATCTATGGATGTAAATAAGAGTTTATTCAACACAGTTCATCAGTTTCCATCTACAGCTAGCACTAGAGAGGCAAAACATGAAGGAATATAACTACTTTACCTGTGAATTCAATGTCTACGAACACAGTGATGAGGGCCTCGGCCAGCTGAGGTGCATGTCTATATGAACAGAAGACTCTCTCTCGCTGGAACACGATCGGCTGAACAGCACCAGGAGCCACCGGCTCCATGTGGGGCATCACTGCCTCTAAGACCTCTGCAAGCTTTGCTCGTAAATGAGGGTTCTTCATCCTGTTGTGGCAAACAGGACAGGAAGGATTGAAGCAATATGTTAACAATTCCAAGATGGCGTGCACCTTTAAAGCCCAAGAGTTAATTCAGCACTCAGAAGGGATTCACGACACCCACTCTGCTGACTGGCTTTTGCTTTATGTTCCACAAGTTAAGTCTGATCTTGGAAAAACTGCATTTAATTTTAGTGTATCTGACTGCTGAAACAAAATACAGCACCTTCTTAAAATCAATACACTTATACCTGTTGAACATTTTAGAAATTTGTTCTTAAACCTTATAACCTCTACTTGTACTTGTACCTGTATTTCATTTTAGACCTTAGACTAGAATTATTTATCAAATGACCTACCTTAATTGAAAACAGATTTTTTTTCTACATAGCTGTATTTTAATTTATATTTTATTTATTTCAGATGAGACTATCTTCCCTAATCTGAAAGTTTTAATTGTCCTTTTATTACCTAACTGTGGTATTGCCTTTTCTCTGTTAATGTGTATCATTGTTGGTTTTTTTCTTTTCTGTTCATGTAATTGACTCGACGTCATTGTACATGAGGGTTGCGCCTCAATCATCTATCCAGTATCAATAAAGGTTGAATGAATGAATGAATATACCTCTCTACGTTGCCCATGAAGACAGTGATGAAGTTAAGAATCTGCTCCAGACTCTCTGCAGAAGTCTCCAAAACGTCGTCTGCAAATCGACGCAGGAAGATGAAAAAGTCTCCCAAGTTCTCTGCAAAAAACTCTGCCAGACAGAAGACACGCTTAAGTAATGACTATCATATGAAGGAATGTTGAGCATGAACAAATAATTATACTATGAGTGACTAACCACTTACATGCACAGCTTTTTGTAGTCATCTGTATATAGTTAGAGCAAAATATCAGGTTCAAATGTATTTAGACCGACATTTTTACTTAACCTGAATCTTGCAGTGGTTCATAAACTCAAACCTTATTAAAAAGTCAATTTTTACAATAAAATGGTCTTAAATATCATTAAATATTTGCTGGCAAGGTATCGTAACATCAGCATTTGTTAATATGACACACTGACTGTTTCACATGCTCCACTGTAGAAGGTAAAAAAAGACAATCACAGCCAGTTGCGCTGCTGTCTGGCTTTTAACAAAATCCAACAGTCACATATTACAACTATTTTAAATTCTTTGCATTAGCATCCCATTAATTTTAGAATTCATTTTAAAATTTTGGTGATCACTTGTAGAGCCCTACATAGCCAGGCTCCACAGTATATTACAGACCTTCTGCATGCCGGCACTAGCCAAGCTCATAGGTTCTCCACCCTGGGTACCCTAAAGCCCCTTTTACCCACTAACATCTGGCTTTTGTCTTAAATGGGAAAGGGTACAATTGGCATTCATTCATGGGTCAAATGACTCTGCAATAGTCAGAAGTATTTATCAGCTCCAGCTCCGATCGGCAATAATGGAAACATGACACTCCACTACAATAAGTTAAACAACTGAAAGCAAACATAAAACAGTAAAATAAAGCAGATACCTGAAAGTATAAACAGCGATGCAGGAGAGAAACTAAACTTCAAATCACAGAGATTCAGTTAGAAGCTACAAAAGTACTGAATATGCAGAGACTTTAATGTACCTAGGACACGTTTCAAGACTCGGAGAGTCTCTCCAATTCGCAGCCCCTAAGCTTTCGTTCAGACTCAGACAGGCATTTAGGCAGCATGTGGTATTTTATGTTTTAATCTTGTGTTCCCTCTACATATTTTGTTTGGTGTTTTATTTTTGTTTTATTTATTTGATATTATTTCTCTGACTGTGACACACTTTGTGACTGGTGTCTGTGAAAAGTGCTGTATAAATAAAATTTGCTTGCTTGCTTTTCTGTTCCACTGTATTTGTAGTGTGGTGGATGCTTGGACCTACCTGGTACATAACACAGCATAGTATTCTGTAGGGAGGGCAGAGGAAAACTGAGTGCTACATGTTCAGGCCCCTGGTTCCCCATACCAAGCTGCACCAGCAGAGCGCCGGTGGAGGCTTGGAGGTTAAGGCAGCATTGCAGCATGGCGGGCTGCGTGGTGGCAGCTTTGGTTGACAGATAAACAATCATCAGACGCTCAAACTGCTCCAGGAGCTGCTCCGACATCGGGTTGCCTGTTCGCTGGGCCTCCTGCCACGCCACCTGGAGCCGGTGGAGAGACTGGTTCATCTTCACCATCTGCTCATGGAGCCTGCACATGCAGCACATTATGCATGCACACAGGTGTGTGGACACAAACAGAACAAGACAACACAGGTTAACATATGGTGCTAACATGAGGAACATACAGTACACTACATTCTCTCTTTCGTTTCTTTATGGAAGTTATGTTGGTGTTTGTTTGAAGCTATGTACCTGTGGAAGCCAAGATGCAAGGTGAGTTGTGTGAGGATGAGGTTTTCAGTTAGCAGGCTGTAAGACTGTGCAGACTCCACCGGCTGTTGAGGGGGCACAGGGATCAGACAGGTTTCCTTGTCGAGTCCTGGTAGAAGAGATGGGGGATCATTTAGTCATGAAATGTAATGTATACGCTGGGAAAATCCTACTGCTATTAAAAAACGGCTGTCAAACTGCTATAAACCCTCTTGCCACCACAGCTGCTGCACTAATACTGATACACAGATATTATGAAATAGTGTATTTAAAGGGATAGCTTGGATTGTAAGAAGTGGGGTTGTAGGAGGTACTTATCAATAGTCAGTGCATTAACTACAGTAGATGGCACTTGACACAATACCAGTTAGGAGAAGCAGCAGGAGTACCCGCACAGAAGCTAAGCAATGAACTACTGTGGACACGATCAGCGACAAAAGGTATTTTAGCCATCCAAAAAGGGTCCGCTTAGAAGAAAAATCAATATCAGTTTAAGTGTGTTTTATATTTAGAATACTTTCACCGTTTTACTTCAGGCAGACAGCCTTTTCTGACAAGAAACTGCTGTTATATTAAGTTGAAAATACACAGACACACAGACACATTTACCTCACAGATCATGGGAGTTGCTGGTCTTGGAAAGAGCATTATTTGGCTTTTATAAGAATAGAAAAGAATAGAATATTCTTTTATTAGTCCCACAGTGGGGAAATTTCCTGTTACAGCAGCAAAGTGGATAGCAAAAATAGAGGAGCATCAATAAAAAAGACAATAAATAGTGATCAAGCAATATAAACAAAATAAACAAGAAATGTAGAAAAAAAATATGAACAATTTAAACAATATAAATAACAGCGGCTTCCTGTCAGAAAAAGCTGTGTAACAGCAGGGCAAACTGGTGAAAGTATTCTAAATACAGCATATACTTAAACTGATTAAATGAATTTTTTTAGTTGGTCTTTTTGTAAGTAGTTGATATACCATTTGTTGCTGACTCCATACACAGCTGTACATTGCTTAGCTTCCTTGCCGGTTGTGTTGACCACCATCTACTATAGTTAATACAGTGACTATCAATAAGTACCTCATACAGTCCCACTTTAAATAATCCAAACTATCCTTTCAAAATGGTAAAAGGGAAGGGTTTTTGACACTTGTTTTCACATTTATTAACCTGTAGCGTGCACATTGCGATTGCGCCTCTCTTCTTCGCTCAGCTCCTTGAGGGCGCAGTAGGTAGGGTTAAAGGTGAGCAGTTTAGGTGAACGTGGTCTGCAGAAGGGCTGGCACAGCTTCAGCAGTGCTGCACCCAAGTTTAAGAAGAATGCATCTGAGGCATACATCTGGAAGAAGATCTCTGGCATCTGATTGGCCCAAATCTTGGCCCGGCCAGCGTTGGCCTGCAGACAGCTGCCCAACCAAGAGAGCAGCAAGTGGCGCGTCTCACCAGATCGCTGCAGCAGATTTTTCAAGATCTGGTGCAGCTTGTCGTGAAACTGACCCATAAACTGCAACACAAGGGGAGTAAAGATCATTAGCAGTGAGGCATGTGTAGTTTGACAATCACTGTATGGTCTTATCTTTTAAGTAAGTCTGAGCCAACCTCTACCCATTGCATGATTTTGAAAAATGCTAAAAAAAAATGGGCAAGGGGCTGAGGAGGGGGTTGGGGTAGGACAACGCCTGTAAGGGGCTTGCCCTTGTGGCTACGTAGTGTGTGATGCGGTAGGTGAGGAGACACCAACAGTCACAGACTGAACACCATTCAGTGTAGAAGTAACAGGTAGTAGTCAGAGCTAACCAACCATGGGCAGCTGCTTTCACACTCTCCGTGTCTGTGGAGAACTACTGGAAATACAAAGAAATGCTGGGGACACAGAGAGTTTGCTGAAGCTTTGACAGTCACTAGAAGTACATTTATGGCCCTGTTTGAAAAAGTTTGTGTTAGAGCTACCCAAGCTAATGCTAGCAGCTCAGAGAGGCTGAGAGATTCTCTGGTGTGTGTGTCTAAGGGGGAGTGTCAGTACATAGATGATGGGATCATCATCATGGGAAAGAATGCAGTCCAGTAGTGCTTCTACCATCATCAAAAGCACAAAAACTAATAAAATAGTAAGTGGAGGGATAGCAAAAAACAGTCTCAACTCCTGAGGATGATGTGTCTTGATCAGCATATATTTGAAAATGAGCGCTCGCTTCACAGACTTCCACTCAGGGGCTGGGGGAGATGGACAGCTTAACTCCGATTAGATGGCATTAACATTCTTTTTTTTTAACATAAATTGATTGAATAGAGTAAGCCTATATGGTCGACTGTCAGCATTGGTCTTGCAAAGTTCAGGTTGATTTAAAACAGTTGGTGGAGTTTTGAACCATTTTCAACCCATGTTCAATGGATGAAATGCAGATTTTCATAAAATTATAAAGAAATGTCAGTGTTAACGACCTTGATGCATTTCATCCCTGTACATTAATATAAATTTGTTTACAGCTCAAAAAATATGTTTAAGTGTGCAGTATGTCAATCAAACAGAAACATCAAACTAAAAAGAATCTGTTTACCTCATGGATGCTGGCCTCCTCGACTTTTGTCTCCTGGCCACTAGAGCGAGAGGGGTTCAGGAAATAGCCATGTCCCTCCACCACACCTGGGGTTTTTAACAAGCAGGAGATACTCAACACTGTTCCCAGTAGGCTCTTCTGGTACTGTAAACCATTAGCTGGGTCTTTGGGCTGAATATGTTCCACCAATACCTAGCAAGACCGAAAAAAAAAGCACAATGGTTTGAAGGATGTGAAAAGTTGGGGATACTAAAACAGGAAACATGAAAGGTTTAGGTTACATTGTGAAATGTTAAACTATTACTGTATATCTGATTATGATTCTGCAATAACTTGATTAGTAGTGAGCACTGAAATGTTGTTGTAGGAAGGCAGTTTTATGATATCCCCGTGTGTCTCCTGACCTTGGCAATATCTTTATGGTGGCTGAAATAGAGCAGAACATCTAGGTAGGAGTAGAGGAGAGGCTGGCACAGGTCCAAGTCTTTGATGCGTCCCTGGAAGATATCAAACACTGGTACTATCACCTCCTCAAAAGTGCGCACCTCCTGGTCGGAGAGTATACCAGCAATGACCTCCTCCACAAACTCAACCACCTCCTCTGGCTCTGAAACACAGAGACTTTGTAAGAGACTGAAAAAAGAAAACTTGAGACAAAGCTTTACCAAAGACATCAAGAGAGATAATAAGACCAAAAAGTAAGAGGCAGGGAAAGAACAAATACACAAGAACAGAAGGCCTAAACAAGCCCAATCCTGAACCTACGTGCTCCACGGAAACCTTCCAGCAGCAGGTCCAGAAGCTGTTCGTAGACATTCTGGCTGATGTAGATCTCTGGGGTGAGCAGGACTGTCCGTGTGTTAGAAACCGTGAGGTTCTTACAGCGAACAGCAAATGACAGTAACTTCTCTGGTACCTTTGTCACCTGGTGCACAGATAATCAAACCGCTGAATTATGGAGGAGCATGGGTTATTTTTATGTTCCAATTACCAGAAATCGTCTTTTAACAGCTAGAACCCTCTGGAAATAGCTGTATTAAAGAGCTATAATTACAGTCCTGTAGGAAAAAGTCACACCTCTTCTTTGGCCCTCTGGTAACAAGCAAAAAGGTAAGGGATGGCACTCTTCTCTCCAGCATCACGGTCAGCAGACAAGTTAACAGCACTGCATGACGTCATGTAGATGAGGTGGTTTCCTGGCTCTAGCAGCAGCAGACGATTAAACAGAGCCTGAACGACAGAGTGGAAGATCACAGACACAAATAAATCCATGTGAAATATCTGCTTACTCATCCATACATGTTTAAGCACCAAGAATAATAAAATCATCATGGGTCAGAATCATAATTAGTTTTATTGACCTGGTATTACAAAGACTGTTTTTTCATTTTTTTTATGTACTTACACAGGAATACAATAGACACGACAGCCAAGAATAAGGAAAACACAAATATTTGAAAAAATAGGTGTATATTTGAATATATACAAATATATTTAAGAAGCACCAGTAGCCATAATACAAATAAAAACTCCATACAAAAGTCAAGTGTTAATTGGTTAATATCATCATGTGTTGTTACTTACATTTCTCTATCTATTTTTTACATAATGCAACTTTATCTATTCTGCATGTCTCATTGTCTTGCATTAGACCAAGGTTGCCATTTCTTTGCCAACAGTACCAAACATTTTGTGATTTATTGTGAGGAGAGAAACACCAGATGGGAAGAATAGATTGATGACTGCAAAACATGTCGTTGACAACCAACCTGTTCTATGTTGTCCATGTCCAGCCAGTCCTGTCCATCCAGATCTGCAGCCATCTCCTCCAAGTAAACACAGCGAGGAGGGATCCCATTACCTCCTCTAAGACTGGGGTCACCTGGGGGTGAGAATAAAACCAGATTCCATCAAATAAAGTCAGCTCAAATCATAAACCACACAGCTTAAACCACTCAAAGTATGAATACTGGATTAAGTATAGTTGGGAAATAAATCAACAGCATTAACATCAACATCAGACAAATAAACAAGACACAGGAGGATTAAATGCATGGCATGTATTTACTCTGGTTTATTTCAGACTGAGGTGGCAGAGGAATTCATTAAAGATGCTCTATGTGAAAACAGGGGGCTTTTAGTCTGCATTTCCTGAACACCATGACTCACCCTGAGGCGGTCTCAGTGACGAAGAGACCCAGCCATCTCACAGCCAGACTTCACAGTGTGCGAGGTCTTTGTATTGTCTTACAGGCTGGTGAGTCATTTGTTGCAGGACTTACTGGAAACTTAAAATTTCACTTTTAAGACAGCTAGCAGCATCTGACATTACCACGAACAATAACAGTGCAGACTATGCTACTACTTTGGTACAACACAGTTACATGACCTCTTTGTCTGACTAGTGCATTGACTGAAGATGTATGATGCAGATCCACTTCCTCCCACTGTATAAAAATTAAATCAAAATATCCTAGATATGAGCACTGCCATCTTACGTAACATCTTTTGGAGCCAGAGTCTGCAAAGCAGTGATCCGGGTTGGAGCCACGGCATTGAGGTCCTACCCATACACCTGGCTGACTCAGTCAGAGCAGGGCTTGACTGTCAATGTTTTTGTTGTTGCAACATATTCAGAGTCATTACCCTGTTTGCTGTTAGCATTTAAAAGGCAGCTCATTTCATGCACCAAAAATATATATATCAATAATTAACTAAAAATTTAAAAAAAAAAAAAATCTTCTGACTGAAATTTTTATGGGGTAAAGTCATAGTCAAGTCAAGTCAAGTCACCATTCCAGATATAACCATTGCTGCTGTTCTCTTATGCAGCCATCAAATTGTGAAAAGGTCTACACTTTATTTAAATATTCAAGACCAACAGGGTTTGAAGGGAACAAGATGCTTTTGAACAGCTTTTCTGATACTAGTTTGTTTTGATATAATTTCAAAGTATTTAATTTCAGTATTAAGTGAAACCTCTATTAAACAAAAGCTGTTAACATAATGTGCTAATTGTGTCTCTAATTGGCAATAGGTTTATTGTTCAAATCTATTAAATGAAATATCCACAATACCCACATTTTTATACCAGCCTGAGTCTCTCTTGTGAAAGACATTTTAATCTAGTGAGACATTAAATCAAAATTATCTCTCCCTCATTCAAATGTAAAGAGAATACACATCACACTGACATTTACCATAGACATAAAGACTAATGGCTGATGTGTGTGTAGATGTGAGGAGGCTCGTGAGATAGTTTCATGAAGACACAGAGTGTCTCCGTAACCACAGACTCACACACTGCTGACCTGAGCAGTGCTTCTGCATCGCAGAACCTCATGCTTTGCATTTGGCACACATATTAACCATGGATGTACAGTTTAGAAACAACTCCTAACATCCACACAGCTCACCTGAGCAGCGCTGCTCTGGCGCGAGTGACTTCATCTACAGATCAGCATTTCGCCTTTTTTTTATTTTTTTTTATTTGGCGTGACGCACACAGGTCTCAGCAAAAATAGATAGTAAAAATAATCTGTTGGCAGTCATATCAATATTATACCAGCAACATGACACCTTTCACTTCAGTTTCAATGTTTCTATCTGTAGAATCTGTCTTAGACATGAAAAATCAAGTGAAGGGCAGTAGCCAGGCCCTAAACAGCATCTGGACAGACACACCTCATACAGGATAATGTGATGTATGTAATTCACTGTAACTCTCAGTTTTATTGAATAAGTGTATGGAACTTCTAGTGAACATGTGACACCCAGAGTTTAAGCTTTGGCAGCTGTTTGTCTCACATTAATGGATGAACACATATTCAATAGACTTGAGTCCTACGAACATGTGATGTATGAGAGGGATAAGTTCCAAATCAATGTCCCGTTATTTTTCTCATGTTACTTACTGTTGTCCAGAGTGATGAGAAATATTCGCTGGATCATGTGATTGACATTGAGCTGTTCACACAGCTCCTGCCGGGACCGGAAGGAGCGGCTGATCTCTGCCACGGAGTCGTCATTGTCATCAACGCTGTCTGACACAGAGTTTTCTGACTCTGACTGGCTCTCTCCTGAGTCCTCCACTGTGATACAAGATACACTATGACCTATACATACGGGAAAAAACACTGATGCTTCTCTAACACTGACATTATGTTATATATGTATTTATGTACATGCATTTTCTTATCAAACACAAAAAAAAACTTTGACTTTAAGACCCTTAAGTGATCCACAAAAGCACTAACTGTACTTCTTAGTGGAGGGCTGTCTGCAGTAGTTCTGATAACTTTACTCACATGGTGGTTCAGCAGACAGTTGTTGTGATGCAAACTGCTTGGCATCAGCCAGTGAGCTGAAGAGGGCAGCGAAGGGGTTGCAGGAGATGTTCTGGTTGTTGTTGCCCTGGTCAGTCATCTCACTGGGGCTCAACACTCACTCCATCCAAGATCCCAGCCTTAAGGAGCAAGGACACAACAACTAAGTAACAATGGAACAAGACTATGAGCCTGTGCAGTATATTTCTACATACACATGGAACCTAGGGGTCAACTGATACAGGTTTATCAATAATGCCGGTATCAAAACACAAGTCACATAATATCGTTATTCCATGCACATTAGAATTGTATATACATGGTTATCTTAGCCAATAGCATGTCATTTAGATGGATTTTTTAAATCAATTAATGAACAATAATAATACTACTACTACAACAACAACAACAACAACAACAACAACTACTACTACTACGACTACTAATAGTAATAATAATAATAATAATAATAATAATAATAATACACTGCTGGTTATGCTGCAGATCTTAGAGTGTGACTGGTATTCAAGGGAGGAAGGCATACAGTATGTAAAAAACTACATCAACTACATTTTTCTGTACATTTTAACATAATACAGGGGTTCCCAAACTTTATCATGTCAAGGATGCACATTAGATCACACACTCCTGAGAGGGTTTTGTCTTAAGGGTTTTTTAAATTGTTAGGTTTGAAGATAATAAACTTTTCATAGTCAATCAATGATCAAATCAGGATCACTATAAATTAGGATTGGACAATGTCTAGGAAATTGACATATGACAATGTCCACAGTGAAACATTGCAGTGGATGATGATATTGCTGCTGAGTCCAAAAGGGTCTTTGTCTCTACCACATGTCAGTAAATTAGTTGTGTTTAAAAAGAAAATAACAAACACAACATGAGGATGTAGTGCAATGAACAGCAGCAACAAATTCTTTTTATTTCATCTCTCACATGTTGGAATCGGAACGTAGGCAACATCTCTATGCAAACTTGAGGGGACACACTACCTCAAATACAGAGGGCCTTTAAATAACAATTTTATGATGGTAAACAGCTCAATAGTTGATGACTGTCAGCAATCACAATGGACATAGGCATCATCTTTGCCACAACCCTACTACTCTACTATAAATTACAATCAATCAAAACAGCCAACCTTATTTCTTCCCTTGTTGTTGTTATGAAATCATCATCATTTTCCATTAGAGCTCAGCTGACCGATATTTGCAAATTGTTTTTTCATTTTTTAGCAATATAAGCAGCATTTATGCATATTTGATCTGAAAATACTAATGAAAGTTTACTGTTTCAGTGCGTTGTAAAATATCACTGCAAAAATGTATTTCACATCAAAAACTAATAAAATCATTATGATGTGACATTTGTTGGGGTCTGTTCCAAACAAACATATTTTCTTACATCTGGAGAACAAGATTTAGGCCAGGGCATCTCTGCAGCGCTACAGGACCTCACTATAATGCTGTTTTGCCCCACATTTTACCTTTATCAAAAAAATTGCAGCTTCTGTGATTTGGATAAAGCACTTGGCCATATTTGTAATATTATGATTTTACAACTTAATGCCGTTATACAACACTATCCAAATAATAAATAAATCTACCTTATACTTTATATACATACATAACATGTGCCCTAAAAAATCTAAATATCTGTCTTCTGCCCTCTTCACTACCTCCATAGTTGAACCTGGTGTAATAATCTCATCTGAACAATTCTGCTAACATTTCTTGTCTCTGTCTTTCATATTTTCTGCTGCATGTTATAAGGACATGCTCGCTGTTATCGTATGTAATTACTTACTGATATCTACTGTTACTTTATCTCTTTTACACTCATCACAATAAACTTTCGGACGCTTTCAAGTCCTCTTTACAGCGTCTTCCTTTATCACTCACCACATGAACTATACCTCATGTAAATAACCTGATTTTCTTGCCTGATCATGCGTTTTTCACTCTCGATTGATTTTATCTACACTATGCTTTTTCCCCTCTGACGACGTTAGAAATGGTTTGGCGTGACATACAGGAAAATATAAACCAATAGCACACGTACTCCTGCTGACAGTTTGACAGGGAGCACTGAACATATGGACTGGCTGTCATTAACGTCCACCGGGACTGTTTGCTTTTTCTCCGATCAGCCGCTATAACGCGTCGTTGTCACGGTTACCCTTCAGTTTAGCTCAGCACATACCTGTCATCACTCGTGGTGCTTTATGAAGCTAGCTTCTCATATATGCATTATCACACGATTTCAAAACCGTCCTGTCACCTGTTCAGCAATTTAGTGGCAGCTTTAGCCACTTCACGCTAGTTAGCAAACTAGCTATTCGGGTTAGCTAGTAGCAGTGACCGTCCTGCCTGCATCAGGGCTAGTTAGCTAACGCTAGTGAGCTAGCTTGTGGAATAGCAAGCTAAACTGTCATGGGGTCAACACGACTCTTTCTCAGCATCGATTTTTATAAACGGTTGTATGAATTTCCTACACGATCAGTCTAAATAATGTATACAGACGATAAAGAACGCTGTCGTACCTGTTTGACGTGAGGAAGTGTGTGTTTTTGATATAAAAAATTTGCTTCTACGAAACCAGTGCCAGTTCCTCAGTAAACTGAAATTGTAAACGTCATCAAAATGAGACCGCGTGTCTGCTTCTTTGCTGAGTAACTTTTTACAAAACATGAAAACGTCTGACAGGTTAATAAAACAACCCCTCTGCGTAACAGTATTACAGATATTTAAGTTATGCAACTTTAAATAAGCCTTATAAAGATTGATCTAATATTTCCAACGTTAAAACTAGATTCACAATAAATATTTGTGGGAATAATTCTCGACAGTAATATTAAAAATGAGGAAGAGCTAAAGTAATTAGTTTAAGATAATATTTCTACGTTTTATGGAATAAATGAGGAAAGTGCATGTACATTTTTGAAGAATATTTGAATAATATTTTGGGACACAGACTTTACTTAGTTTGTTTTAAAAATGCATCATGCTATGGAAATGCAATTTAGTCAATATTAAATAAATAAATAAAATAAATGAATATAATTAATAAATGAATGAATGAATAAATAAATAAATAAATAAGGCTGTGAAGTAAATAAATGAATAAATAAACACTTTCATTTATTTTCAGGGACCTAATACCACATTTGTTTACTTCCCTGCTCTTTTTATTTCTAATTCTTGTATACAAATTAAGGGGCATGGTACCTCACAGATTCAGACCAAAGCAACAGAAACCAAAACTATTTTATGAAGCTCTAATTATTCGAGATGAACTCACACCTCACCTGGAGGGTAGACTAGACCAGGTGGCTGCAGCAGGGCGTGTAGACAAAAAGCTGTAGTTAAGTCGGGCATTTCTCTCAGGCCACAGAGAATATACAGGAAATGACACTAACATCCTGGTAGATCAACCATAGGCTACCTGTAGTTCGAGTGTTCTTGATTGCTGATTGAAGTTGAAATAGAAGAGCTCCCCCTACTGTCACATGAATTTCTGTTCTTTTCTCTGCCTTGTTACACTTAGTAACTTTTCGTTTGATAAGTCACATCTAACTTTTATTATTACTATTGTCAGCCACAAAATGTATGTTTGTTAAAGATTAAAATTAAGTTGCACAACAAAAGACTGACATATCTAGTTTTAAATATTAAAATCACACAGAAAATTAGGATTTTATGCAACATATGAAGTTGTTGTCAAAATTAAGAGCCAGTTGGAGCCTGTCAGCTTATTGGTCAGGTGACAGCCAGGAGTTTGAATTCAGTGAGCGAGCAACTGCGGCGCCTGTTGCTTTGGTCTGAATTGTGAGATAAGCACATCCCTTCATTTACATGTAGGAATTTGAAATAAGAGAAAGAGAGCAGGGAAATAAATAAAACTGGCATTAGGAAATAAAAGTCCCTTAAAATATATAAATGTGGACTTATGAAATAAAACCCACTGACAGAAATTAAAGTGTTTATTTATTTATATATTATTTACTTCATAGCCATATTTATTTATGCACGTATTTATTGCTTTATTTAACATTTACTAAAATGGCTTTCCATATCATACATGCAAGGATACCAGCAATATATCAAAGATAAATTATCATCAGTCATTACTGTGCAAATGTTTTTTAATCTACTAAATTTAGTGAAAATTATCTTGACAAAAATAATAACATTTTGGCTTGCGAGGCCAATGCTTGTACTCACAGCTCAGCTTTAATTGTTTTGTTTTTTTCTTTATTTGTTTCTTTCTTTCTTTCTGACTCTTTTTTTTTCTTTCTTTGATATTTCAAATGTGTGCACTGGCTACGCGAAGATAGTTGTCATTACGTCCACATTTGCTTGGACTGAGTTTTTTCTCAGATGTTTGCTGTCCGTCAGCAGAGGGCAGCAGCAGACTGCATCTCTGACTGGGTCTGTTATGCAGATTTGTCTGCAGTTGTAGTTTGGGTTTGAGAGTCTGCATTTGGACAGAGACTTAACTGAAATTGAATGGATTATATAAAAAAAGAAACAAATATATACTGTATATATATCACATCAGAAACAATGTTGAATTCAATCGGTAATAATGATCTAATAACTATAAAGGTTAAATACACACTTAAAGACTTACTAACTAATCTGTGATCTTGGTTGGCTCACATTTCCTACCAGAATTGTCTTATGTAATAGAAAAGGCTTTTAACACACAGTATGCTCCTTTTAATCATTTTGTCTGATCCTTTTATCAAATCACTGATCGTGTCAGTCTCTCCAATTATTTATTTGAAATAATAAATAAATAAATAATAATGGAGTACACTATCCTTGAAAATATGCTCTTTCTTTGCTGGCTCAGGCACTGAGCATATACTGCACATTAAAAAAAAACTGTCTGGCTGTCCCGCTACTTTTTCCACATTGCTACCAAACTCACTTTCCACATCATTATGCGCAGCACAGTTAGGTGAGTACTCAGGACTCACAGAGTACCTGCATGTCACACAAATTCTTAATTCACATTTTCATAAGAAATTAATGAGGGACTTATAGTTATTAAAGGAGAGATCTAACAGAGACCCCCTGCGAAAATGTCATCTTTGAGCATTTGCAAGCAGGCAAAGCACAGGGGAGATGTCTGAGAGGGAAGCATCAATTCATTTGTGTCAAAGGAACATTCATTTAAGGCCTTTTTAAGACATGAAAACAGAGCATGTGAATTTTGCTAGGCAGAAATGTCACAAGTCAACATTGCATCAGTCAGCTGCAGATATGCTATGCCCATTTCGTGCAGTTAAAATTTAACTCCAACTCTGTAAATGAGATTTCTGCAATTCAATAATTTAATCAAAACCTCTAAAAACTTATTTTAGCTTTGTGATTACTGAATGTGTTTATCAACTGTGTAGATTGAGAACAATGGCAACAATGCCACAAAATGTCTGAAATGTCAACGAGGTTGAACATTTCTTAAAGGATCTGTACATCGAGTATACAGAATTTGTACAAATAACTTTGGAGAATTGTTTTCAATTTGTGTATTTGTTAAACAGTCTCAGTATACACTCATCCAGGGATCAGAGCTGCATTGAGAGAGATTAGTTGTAACTCTCTCTAACTTTCTACAGTGTTCCCCTGATTGAATTCTGTTCATAATACATCATAGGACAAAAAAAAAAAAAAAAAAAGAAAGAAAAGAGAAGAAAAGAGAGAAGACCAATACAATAGCACTTTTCTAGATCTTGGTCATGTTGAATAAATTAACACAAACAGAGGTTTTATGAAATTATCCATCAATCATTCCAGATGTGGTCAGACAGACACAGTTTGTATTAAGCAGCTTTAATATTGAACACTGAGTCACAGAACACATACACATACATGAGTGACACAAAGCATACCAAGTCATCATTCAGAGAACAGATTTGTTTTGTTTTACAAAAAACAAAAACAGAATTATAAAAAATATCAGTTTTCTCAGTGTACATGTCAACTTACAGTGTTTCTAAAATCCACATCTTTACATGTCTAGCCCTGACACGAGCAAAACTGACAGTAAAAATGTAACTTCTCACATCCAACTTGGTACGTAAAGACAAAATTCAGTCCAATTAGAAATGAACTGTTTGATCATTTATTTCCTGACCGTACATCTCGTTCTCTTTGATCTGTGACATTAAATAATCTGAACAAATACTCTCCACTGATCTACGTCTATCATTTACACCATGTAAAGTCTCAGACATTCACAATATTATGAATATTACAAAATAAGGCACAATATTTACAGTCTCAAGCAAACCTTCTAATGTAATTCTGTGAAAATGTTATTAGTGTTCCTGGTCGTCACAGTTTAGATTTGAGGAAAGCTCAGCTTCTCAGTGAAATGTGTTCAGGTAAGTATCTTTGTTTCAAGTGGCTCTGTTGTTCATTGTGAATGAAAAGTGTCTTTATGGCTTCTTTTCACCATACATGATGTTCGGGAGGCTGCAATCCAACACGTCCTCCTAGACAGTGCAGCTCTCGCTGTCCATTATTTGCCGTACTGTGCCCCTTTCCCCCGTCTTAACCAGTCCCTCCAGGGCGATTGGCTTTTGTCCTGATTAGTGTCAAAATTCCAGGTGGAGGTGGTGGAGGAGGAGGAGGGTTGACGTGTCCAGGTGGAGGCCGTCCTGCTGGGCCTGCGGAAGAAGGACATGCCGTTGGAGGTGGACTTCTTCTGAGGAAGCTCCGACTGCTGCTGGGTCCTGAGCTGCTGGTTGATGATGATCTGGATGTCGTCCTGAGGAAAGGTGGGGAGGAAGAGGAAATGAGTCTGGGCAGGAAGTCTGAGGAGCAGCGACTCGGTCTGGTGTTTCATGTTGGACAAGATAGAGCACGCCAACACTGACCTCATACCATTATAACTCACTATACTCAGTGGTGTTGCATGCATTTCTTTTAACATTGACAAGTCTAAATCAATTTTTTTAAAAATTTTTTAAAGGATAAGTCTGCCAATGTTCTGTAATTTATTTTCTAATTATCCACAAATAATAAAAATACCAGAACCAACAATGAATTGATCCTTCCAAGGACTGCAGTGTAGAGGGTGTGTGGGGTGTTTATTTGTGCTTAGAACATAACCGCTGTGAAATATCAGGAAAATAGCGTTTTATTTCTCTGATTCACCAGCTTTCTCACTACCAGCACTCCCTCACCTCATTCAGTCTCTATCTTGCATGATCACAGCTGAGCTCTCCCTCTCTCAAACAAATGGACACAAACCACAGAAAGTTTCTTGGTGTCACTATTTTGCAGCATAAATTGCAGCCAGACCCTAATGTTGAAGCTGTACACGAAGTACACGAAATAATTCAAGCGAGGACACAACTGGGAGAGTATCACTGTTAGGTCCATGAACTCCACCTGGATCGCACCCACTTTTAGAGATAATTCAGGCTGACTGTGGAGCGGACTGATCACCAGCTTGTGATTGGCCACCGCATCATGACATCAGGTTGCGTTTGTCCAAAAGCTGACACTGTGTTGTCTCAGTATTGTCAAGTATTGTGTAGTAACTTTGTCCAAAGGCTATTAAGAACACATCAGTGAGAGACATCACTAGATCACCAAATGTACAAAATATTCATTAAAGACAGTCCCGTACAAATGGACGATTAACTCCTGTTTGAGTAACATTTGCTTAAAACTACAGTGCCCAGCTATTTTAGGAAATGACTGAGAATGTGTTAGAAATGAAACTATATATTTTGTGTTTTTAAAGATTTAATTCTAAAGTAGGAACCAATGGGGTCGGAGCTGAGATCCACTGACAGACTGCAAAAGTCAAGTACTGAGAGATGGATTAACACATTGTTGGTTTGTTTTTTCATGAGACTTGTTAACAATATGAAAAATGTAGATTATCAACGCTTTTATCCTTTAGGAGCTAAGAAGGTTATGTTTTCAGTCCTGTTTCTGTGTTTATCCTCTTAGATAATCTCTTAAACTAAACTGTATTTTCTTCAAAAAACAGATTTACAATATAAATTTGGTGCAGCTTCAGCCTTGACACTGAGGGGTGTTGGATCTAAGACAATATAACAGCCTGATCGCACTGCATACATGAGCTACACTGGACTGTTTCTCTGTTCCTGTGAATTATGCTGCTCAGTGTGTCTAATCTGGCTTATCAGTGACAGATCACTGCATCTATTCTTCTTCCATCTGTAAATAAAGAATTGCATTTCTGGACAGCCTTTGATACCGGTCTCCATCTATATATACAAGATGTTTGTATTTGAAAAACTGTTTATGATTCATTTATGATTTATACTTTGTATTAGAATTATTGATTGTTCTAATGAATATTTAAAACTTTTTAGTGAATAATTTTAGCCATAGTAACAAACGTGATGTTTCCAGAACATTAAGCAGTCTTCTGGTTCAAATATTATCGGCACTATATTCATCAAAACACGAGAGATCAGACCCTCCGGCAGATGGCTCGGCTTGGCATCGTGAGTCAGCAGCAGACGGACTTGTAGATGGAGACACCTGCCGTTCATATCCCTCCAAACTGACAAGGCTAAGAGGGAGATGGCTGCGTCTGTCCGTGACCTCCCACTGAGGACACCAAACTGAGATACATCCATCTCCTGCCTTGTCAGATTATCACTAAAACTGGAGAGAGTATGCCTCGAAAAGGGATTTTTTTCATCAGTTATGATGCAGATCTTAAAGAAGTAAACCAAGTGTACTGATTAAGGATTTGAGATACAGAAGGATACAGGATACATTAGACTGGATGGGACGGACAAAAAGCTCTACAGAGAAAGAAAAAAGGACCTCACCTGCCAGGCCTCCAGCTCCTGTGAAAGCTCCAGTTTACGTTGGATGGCTTCTAATAACTGGTTGTTCAGGGACATCATGTCGTTTTTACTTCTCACCAACTCGGCCTCCATCAGGTTTTTCCTACCAAGAAATGATGAAACCTTTTCAGTCACAGCACAGTCATATTACATTTCCATTTCTAGCTCGTTACTGTGGCTGCAAGAGGAGCTTTCTGTGAGAAAAGAATGAATTACGTCTCTCACACAGATACACCTGACAGTGATTCATTGACTTTTTCTGAATGTTCACCCCAAAATCTGCTGAATTGTTCTAGACAAAAGTAAAGAACAGTCGTTCTTGTAAAATAAACTTGTAAATGAGAAATGCTGCCAAAGTACAGAAGAGTAACTGTGCCAGGCTTAAGGGAAAAAGGAGAGGAGGAGGATTTGTCAAGAATAAAGCTGAATGTTCAGTATTAGTCTAAGGTATAAGAAAAACTAAATCAGAGAAGGAAGACTGTTTTGTTTTTTGGATTTTGAGAATAAAGTCAAAATGGTGTTTCAACTTTATTCTCGACTTTATTCTTGAAATGCAAAAGTCTCATGTTTCTCCTCCTAATGTGGCCCCACTACTCCATCATAGTCAAAGCCATCTGAGCATATGGGATATTTTAATTTACAATGAGAATATTGGGGGGAAAAAAACAAAAAACGGAGCTTCTCACTTGGCTATGGCTTCATCTCGGTCTCTGATGGCCTGTTGAGCGACCTCCGCCTGCTCCTGTATGCTTTGCAGCTTGAGCCTCAACTCAGCATTTTCCTGCTGCAGCTGGATGTTCTGGAAGAGGAAATGAACTGTGTTTAGACCTCTGTGGAAAACACGCTGGATAAATCTGTTTATCTCTTTAAAACAATAAAGATGCTGTTGCACTAAAATGGGTTTCTGGCTTCCAAGGATTCACAGTGATAATAAATGTTCTCCTTTAAACTGTCTATTTTGTTGCTTCTAATCTTTAGATTGGTCTGTACCATCACAAAGGGACAGTTTGGGTTTGAAATGTTGAAATAAATAATAAACTAAGAGAACTTTTAACATTGTTGTCAGCACTTAAGAGTTTAATTTATCACAAAAAAAAGTCAAATGATAAAAAAACAAACTACTCTGATGTAATTTGTCAAAAGCTCATTCATATTATTTAATTTATCCAACTAAAGCTGTTACAAACAGTCATTTGAGGCAGAAAATAATCAAACTTGCAAAGGTCACTGACTCTGTCTGTGACACTGAGGTGGATTACAGTGGCAGCAGTACTGACACAGCTTACAGTCTAACATAATGAGCCTCTCTGGGTGCTGCTCCTCCCTGACAGACGTGTCCGTTCATCGCTGGGTTACCTGATCCCGCAGCTCCTGTGCTGCGCTCGGATTCCCACACTGATCATCCGTCCTGACGACAAAAGCTTGATTCTGCTCCTGGGACAGAGACGTTAACACAGAGATCAGGTGTCAGTCATGCATTTCACAGAGATTTACACCAAAAAGAGTTTCTGTGGCTTTGGCCTATTTGCATGGTGCTCCGAGGAGAGGAAGGGGCTGGGCAGGAATATTTAGTTACAGTGATAAATGCCTGTTACTGGTCTGAATGGGATAAAAACGCCACAAGACACAACTGGACAATTGTACAATCTCGCTTGTGGCAAATGGAGGCTTAACAAAGCATGTAAGATATCAACTGCGACAATTCACTGGCATTCAGTGCATAAATAACGGACACACAGTTCTTCAGTGTGGTTTCAGTCACTAGGGGGTCGATGAGCTAACTGTGAATAAATTAATAAATGTTATTAAAAAGTTATCATCGCTAGTAACTAAAACTAAACTAAACACTAAAACTAGGTGTGAAAAAAACTTTTAGGTCACTGAAAAAAGTAGAAAAACTAGACCAAAAAAGAAAAAAAAACAAAACAGAAATGATAGTGTGTTCTTTGAAATCCATAACTGAAAAAAAAAAAAAGAGAAATAGCAGAAATGTATTTAGTTTTACTCTTTTTCAATTTCATCTCATGAGAGTCATGAGAGTGGGATATTTACATGATAATGAGTCAATTACCTTCACAAAGTGTTGTGTTTGTATTATAAATCTATTCTGAACAACTTAAATCTGCCCCTGACAAATACCCCCCATATTATGATAAAAAGAGACTAATACTGAAACTAATAAAAACTAAACTAAAACTAAACATTTTTTAAACAATAAAAACTAAAGTGAAACAAGCAAACCCACTCTAACTGAAACTAAACTGAATTGAAAACAAACATTAAAAATGAAATGAAAATAAAAACTAACTAAATATATAAAACCATAATAAGTCTGGAATGTGGTACGTGACTAGGCTACTTCCCGAATACAGCTTTTGACTTCTAATGTCACAAAAAACAAAGTTTGGAAGTTATTCCAGTTTCAGTACAGTTGAAAAAAAAAAGAAAAGAAAAGATAAACAACCTAAAGAGCATACAGCTAAATGTTTCCTTCATCTTTTCAGCAGACTTATTATTAAGACATATAGACTCTGGAGTTTTGTGTATGTATCAGGTATATGTATATGATAGTGATATATGATTCAAAACCACGATCCTTGATCCTGCCTCCTCCTTTGATTTCAAACAACAAGGTCAGCCTTTTGTCATGCATTTCCTCTCCTGCCCCACTTGCTTGTTTTGCTCACCTGAGGGCTGGACGCCTGTGCCAAGGTTTGGGCCACTCCCTTCAGCTGGAGCAGCATTGCCTGCAGGTCCTCCTGCTGATCCATGACCTCTGACCTCCCCGAGCTGTCCAGCTCGTGAGTCAACGGGAGCAGTAACTGGAGGATGGAGCCCATTTCTTGCTTCATCTAAGCAGAACAGGAGGGGAGACATTTTGTGTCTTATTTGTTGTATTATTATTCAACTTAACCATTAAGTGTTAAGTTACTCTCACAACACAATTGGTATAGCTTAAAGGCTGACACTGTATATCTGGCCTACATTAAAAGAGCTAATGTTTCTGATGTTTTAATGAGAAGTAACCCATCGCTGACCAACAAACTGGGTCAAAAATGAGGTATTTATTTTCATGTTTTCTTTTCAGCATATAACATGTTCTCTTTAAGTGACATCAAGTATTTATTTACACACTGGGAGATGCAAGCATGACCTCATCTCTTTACTTAACTTCCTTGAGTCAAATATATCACATGACAAAAATTATATCATGATAACTCAACAAAGATATCTTAAGGTTCATTTTCATATGCTGGGTGGGTCAATCATATCTTATCCTGTGATAAGTTTAGGTGTAAATGTGTACTGAAAGCTGTAAAACAAGGAAACTCTCTTACAATGTGGCTATGACAAACAGGAAATGTAGTGAATGACTCATGAGTGCAGTTTTACATCACATTTTCCTGCTGGAACAAAACAATAACACCCAGCGAGTGAGAATTAGAAGACTTGTCTTCACTGTCAGTCAGTTTTCCTCTTCCCTTCCAGACATAATTCAAACATGTGCACCAATCCTTATCTAATATTTCTTTGTGGTGTTCTCGCTTTGAAAATCAGGACCTTCGCACCCTCTCCCCGCAGAGTGTGTCCTTGCATCAAACACAAGTCACACGGTCACGGAGAACTTGCACGAAATGTTCTGCCAGCACGTTCCTCTCACAACCATAACATTTATGTACGTTTTCTAAAATTAAATTTAAAAGACGATGTTTCTGTGGTGCTGTTACCGTGTTATCTCACTGTACATGTCTTTCAAGAAAGATTTCTTGTTTCCAGTCATCAGAGGAAAAACAATTTCCCCTCGAAACACACGTGAATCATTGTGGGCAGGACTACAACAGAACAAACCCAAAAACGAACACTTGCCAACCACAGTGTGGAGATAAAGTCAGTGCAGCTGGTCCCAAACTGAACTGTTCAGCTGTTTCTGTCACATTACTGATTCAATTTACAGCCTCTCTGCCTCATAGTCAAGACCGCTCGTGTTTGTTGTATTGTTCATAGTATTTCCTACTTCTGTGCAGAGACATAGTTTCAGTTTGCACATTATTCTGCAGCATTCATGGTAACTGTGTTGTAAGAAGTATTTTAAACTCTTTTCTCATACTCTGTCAGTTACTGCTCAATGTTTTACATGGATAACATCCTCTATCACTGTGTATATAATTTTATATCATGATATTGACATATATATTATAATATGTGAAGTACATTTTCTGGAAAAAAAAACTCTTTAGAGAAATCCATAAGGAGAAAGTTTATGGATAACATAAGACAGGAACACTTGTTTTATGTTTAATATCTTATGTTGCATATTGTAATATCACCCACGCATAACTGCTGCTATAATAATAAAGCTGGTTCTTCAAACAGCACTCTAGTGATTTAGCATTCAGCTCCTGTAACATTGCTGGACTCACAGATACCCAATCCAGCATTTTAGGCTGTATCAAAGACCTTTTCCAATACTGGTATCAGTACCAGAACAACCCTAGTCAAAACCTGCAACCTACAGTATCCACCATGCAACTTCAGGACCCCGGCTCGGTTGTGGGTTCAGGTGTGTTATGCTAGTAGCGGCTAACGTAGCCTCCACCCTGCAGCAGAGATGAGGAGCAGGCTGCAGATGTTCGGCAGACTCACATCTTCTAACTCCACACCCAAGGTTCATTTCAATTTTAAACTTGCAGTCTTAAGACCCAACTGACACTGACTCAAGTGACATCTCTCGAGGCAGTTTATCAGGGGCACGCTGAGTCTGAACATGTTTAGCACTGTTTTGTTACGGTTTCAGGTTTGATCAACATGTTTCCTTGAAACAGTGTGAAACATGCATTGAGGTACCTATTTCTCTTATTTGGTGGGTGTGTCACACGTGTGACCAAATCAGCAGCAACGTGTATGTAAACAAGCCGCATGGCAATGCAGTGTGTTTGCGTACAAAACAGGGTGTTAAATGCACCACTGTTTGTGTTCAAATAAATGTTTTGCTACATTTTGCCAGCCTGGATTTCACACAGCTGGAGCCACAAAAAGCTTTTTTACATATGCAGTAAAACACCTGTAAACAGTCTGTTTACACCTGTAAACAGACTTGTGTAAAATCAGTGGCATTTACTGATCTTTGTCTTAATTCCCTCTGCCTGATTGAATGAACTATTATTCTTTTCCTCCTCTCTCATCTCAGAACACAATCCTATCAATCATAACTCCTCACTTTGGCTTTGAACATTTTTTTGTCCGTGTGAAAGCTATAACAGTTTTGTGTACATATTGTATATATCTTGAGGAAATAGTTCATTTACTGGGAGATACTTTCAGTTGTGGATAAACATACATTTGGTGCTCTTGTGAGTATTTCTGGTGTAAGGACAGTGTACAAAATGGGCTCAATACTTATTGAGCTTATTCATGACTTAGTGCCATGAAGAAACATGTCACTCAGTGCATCAATATGGCTCACTGATGTGTTTTTAAAGAGAGTCCTGCTGCTGTCGTACCTCTTCTTTGCCGACTCCCAGCTCTGCCGTTTCCAGGCTGCTCTCCAGCTCGGACAGTAGGGAGGTGTCTCCGTGGCTCCTGGCTTCCTGCAGGGACACCTCCTCCTGAAGGTCCTCCACCTGGGCCTGCAGCTGCTGTGAGCGACCCCGCGCCGCCTCCACCTCCTGCCACGCCTCGGCGAGCTGAAAACACACGGAGGTGCACACACATGCATGAGGCTTAAGACAAAACCAGTAGGCAACAAACATATGATAGAGATTAGGATAAAGAAACATTATAAATCCGCAGATTATAACGATGATGAATAAGAGGTGAATATGATAACTTAAAAGTGCTTCAACTCAAGGCCATGAGTGCTTTTTAAAATGATGTCATGTAAATATTTCCACTAAGGTTCAGTGAGAAAGAAATCCTGACGTGCCAGATTCCAGCCTCCAGCTCAACACGAAACTGAACGAACACGAGTGGAATCCAGAATTGCGGGTGAACGTTACAATGACGGGGATGAGGTGATTGTTTAGCAGTGCTTTCCACAATCCCGCCGAAACCCAGGCCGCCAGGCAGGGAGCAGAAAATCCCTTTGTTATTGAGGCTCTTTCATTCATACATCAGACCACACTGGGCTGTGCTGTGTTTTCTGTGTGTGTGTGTGTGTTTGTCATGTCTTTGTGTGTGTACCTGCTGGCTGTGCTGCTGGTTGAGTTGATCATGCATAGCCAGGCGTGCATGTAAAGAAGCCAAACTCGCCCTCAGCTCAGTGTTTTCTTGACACACACTCTCCAATCGCTCCTCCAGCACCTGCTCCTTCTGGGTGAGACGCAGCACCTGAACAACACACAAACACACATCTTAAGCAAGACAAAAAAGTTAGGTTTTCACAGACTAACTCCTGCTATTGCCTTATATCACACCCAGTCAATCCATCAATGTTGACATCTGTGAGTGATTGTAAAGGTGAGGTTTTTCTCTGACTTTTTCTCTTTTTCTTCTACATAAACCATTTGCCAGAATCCCCCGAGCGGTGTTTAATAGGAGACAGGTGACTTCTACCAATGAGAATTTGTACTTGCATTTGCTTCATTGGCATTTGGAAGAAACCTTTTTACATTTGTTTTGGTAATGTGATCACATCCAGGCATTTTAGAAAGAGATTAATTTTGTGATCCAGGAGGTTATCTTTAAACGGTTTACTTTGTTAAACCAAGTTTCAGGCAATGTTTTTGATGCAGACACCAAAATCTGTGTTTATAATTCTTTTACTTCTTGTGTATTTTGCTGTGATGGTCCGCTCTGCAGGTTCCAATGGTCTACATGTGCATATTCCCTCTCCTTCTGGAGAAAGTGATTTATAATCTCAATAAACAGACAAATTTTGGCAACTTTGGAAACCTCTGCATTCTTTCCTAGAGAAACTCTGACTCGCTTATCCCTGTTTGTGCTATTTATTTATGAACTGTCATATTCCTGTACAATTTATGTCTATATGTATAATTTTTTATATTGCAGTGCCTGTTATTGGTTTGGGGTGGGATTTTGTGGGATCTGTTTTGTGTACTGTATATATTTTATTCTACTTTGCATATATTTTCTTTTTTGTTGTTATTGTTGAGGATGAAGGGTGTGTTTGTTTGTGTGTCAAAAAAGGCAGACTGATTTTGCTAAATGTTTAAAATTAATAACTGATATTTCTGCTTTTGAATCTCAAATCGAAGTACTAATAATTATCTAGGGAGGATCTGTGTAGTTTGGTCTCAATTTAAATTCTAAATTTATATAAAAAAGAAACAATAAAATAAGAGGTAAAAAGAACTATTTTATTGTGAAAATGTACTGTTCCGTTTTTGTTGTATTTATGCTGTATTTTGTTGTACTTTTTTTGTTAAATTTTGATGTCTTGTGTTATTTTATTTCTATTAGCTTCCTTTATGTCTCCATATTTGTTGTGTTGCCTGTTCTTCAGTGTCTTACTTTAAGATTTTGTCTTGTGTTGCATTATGTCCTTTATGAATTGGAAAGGTTAGTTAGAAAAACCTGAATCACAAAACCAAAAAAAAACAAACAACAAAAAAGTTTTTTCTGCAAATGAAATGGAGCAGTGAATGCAACACAGTGAGTCGCTGGCAACACTTCTGACAGGTATGAAGACATAGACAGACAACCTGGTGCAGTGTGTTCTGGTCATTCTGTCCTTGTGAGTACATGATGCTTTCAAGACTAGATACATTTTACATGACTGTCCTTTTAGCAGCTACATTTAGGATTAGCTTTGGTTTCAGCATTTGGAGATAAGTGTGTGTGTGTGTGTGTGTGTGTGTGTGTGTTTCGTGCATGGCAGTACCTGCTCCTTCATGGCACTGATCAGCTCCTCATCCTGTGGCCTGTTGTGGCTTCCTTTCTGTTGAAGCTCCTGTTTCAGAGCCTGCAGCTCACTGGACATGGCTCTCTCTACCTCCATTGCCTACACACACAAATACACACCAGACAGAAAACACACATACATGAGATTCACAAACATAGTTTAAAAAAAAAAAAAGAATTTGCAGGACAGCCCTGTTTGTACATTTTGATCACCTTAAACATGAGGAGGGGGCTACAGATAGATTTAAGCACAAAAGTCAGAAAATAAACTCTGACCAAGAAAAGTGGAATCATATTTTTGTTTCAGTCAGCCTGAAACTGAAAAACAAAGCTCGCCTGAGGCCTGAGCTTTAAGAGAATTGAGACCACAATCTTGAATCTAAAAATAATAACCAAATATAAAGCAGGAGGTTTGTCTGAGATAAAATCCTGTAATCTCGACCCAGAGGAGAAGAAGCATAATATAATACCTGCCTGAAAGGTGGGGATTAGGTGACTAAAATTAAACATGTGTTCAGTATGCTGCGGGCCATACAGCACAAGGAGAATGAGAGATGGTTGTCTGTTCAGCCTTCAGCAGAACTGCTTATCATTACAACATGTTCCCAAGCTCCCAGTGGGGTCTAAAGATCAAATTTGAGGGGTCACAACATGATTAAAAGGGTAAAAAAGACAAAAGTATTTGTTTTTTAGAACTTTTGTCTAATTTTTGCTTTAAATATAGATATTTTCATCTCCCCAGGCCTCTAAAAATCCTTCAAATAAAACTAACCTTTGATGAGGGGCCACAAGTACACATACCGGCTCATTTTAAAATGTGGTGTTTTTGATGACAAGTAGCACCATAGAGCCATGTTTTTCTAAGTGGACCCCTCTTTTCTTTGTAGTACATGCACACACAAGAGTTGTTGTCATGTTTTGCAAGTTAATGTGCAATGTACATACTGCACGATGCAAAGTGGCGCACATTTCATTGCATTTAAGTACTATTTGGTCATTGAAGAATGTGATTAACGACTTCAACTAACTCTTAATACACACAGTGTTTTTTCAGACAAGGTTTGACATTATCAGTTGATAAAATGTGCTCAGTTTTACTTACTTTCTGAGTGTTTTTTTTACTGTTAGAGTAGCCGGCTTTTCTAAATTAAAATTTGCATTTAATTGACAGAGAAATTTGTTGCCAGAAACATCATCGTTTGCCAGCCATCTTTGCGGCCATCTTAGATTTCCAGCGAAAATGAAAAACCTACATAACTTTTAAATGAGACATCATACAGAGACAAATGGCCCATTTTTTCTGAGTAATGTTGGCAGGAAGAATTGAATGAGAGGTCAGGTTATTGTTATGATTACCCTCCTATTGATGGCAGTAATAGGCCAAGATATGTGGCAATGCGCCACCAAGCAAGCTAGAAAACATGGATGTAGGATTTTTACAGATCGGTTTTGCAGATGTTTCATGAGGAAGGAAATGCACTGAATATGTTTGTCACGCCATAAGGAAAAACACAATGTGTTTTGGTGAGAAACACTGGCTGAAAACATAACTTTGTTTACAAGAAAATTCCACAGGGCACCTTTAACAGAAGAAAAGGGCTGGAAATCACCTCCATAACTGAAGAAGAAGCAATACGTCTCCTGTGATCACTCATCCATCAAATGCACAGAGTGTTAAATAATGATTTTTAATTTATATTTTCATGGTTTGACTTCCTCTACTTTCTCAAAGCTTATCTCTTTATCACGAGATGATTTGTAAACTTTTAAAAACTAAAACTCAGGGTTCTTTGGAGTGGTTTTACGCCAGTTTGAAACCAACCCATCGCTCTCCCATTCCCTCCACCTCCCTGGCCTGGTCTGGGTCCCTCAGTTCCCCTTACTCAGCAGTTTGGTGGGCCCCTGTCAGGTCCCATCAGGACCACATAATACAAGATGAAAGGCCGGCCTCTGCAGCAGATGGAGCAGAGGGCATCTTGGTCAGGTCTGTGACATCATCATGCCACATTAGACAACAATGTGGCGGAGGGTAAACTTGGACATCATGAGGGTGAAGCGGAGGGGACAGCTTGTGTGTGTGCGTGTTTGCAGGAGTGTGCAGAGGAAGTGAGGCAGGAGCGAGGATGGCTAAAATTAGTGAGAAGTGTGTGTGTGTGACAAGAGCAAAGCAGGCACTGATGGACAAAAACAAAACATAGCATGCAGACACACCATGATGAGGAGAAGGTGGGGCATTAAAGATGATAATTTGCCTCAGTGAGTCGTCATTACAACTGAATTGTCCCGTCAACATGGGCCCCCTCCACAATAGACGCAGCGACCCACTGAGAATCACCAAAACAGGAGTGGAAGGAGGAGGACGCTCCATTTGGTAGAGACACAAAGATGATATCCCCTCACATGGCCTCCCCACGCCTCAGGCCTTCAGCAGTCCAAACACTGAGGCATCCAACAGCTGACGACCCAAGCTACAGCCGAGCCCCTCAGGGAGCGCGCAGAAAAGATGGCTTTCCCCTGGGATGATGGGATGTTGGGGTATGAGGGGCAGCATCAAAGGAGCAAATGAAAGATTTATATCTCTACTCGATGTATATTGTCTGTGCCTTTTTGTCTGAGAGCGGCGTGATGCAAGTAGAGGGAGCAGAGGTCACGGGGTCTTGCCTCAATTCACACATCTCTTCTTACAATAACGGAAATCTACAGTGAGGGATTTGTCACAGTCGTCCAATAACACACTGTGATCCACAGCAAGGGAGGGAGATCATGTGACACTGGGTGGACAGCAGGAGGCGAAGAAGTGACAGAGGACAAGACCAAATCACCAAATGTTTCATTTACACCCAGTCAACTCTTACTGATAAAAATGGGGTTGACCAAATCCATTTAGGCTATGAAATTAAAAAAGAAATAGGAAAGTAACAATAATTAGTCAATATACCAATTAGTCGATTGACAGAAAATTGATCAGCAACTATTGTTATTGTTTTTTAACACCTAATATTTAATGTTTTTCGGCTGATTTTGGGTGACAAACTGAACATCTTTGTGATTTTTTCAAGATACTTGAAGACATTACCGTGGTATAGTGATAAATAAACAGGCAGTTTCACTACTTTGACATTTTATTGACAAAATGATTAAAGGGCGACTCCATCCAAGTTCTTTTCCAGGTTTTTCAAATGGAAACTCGCACATATGTCAAAGATATGTACTTCAATGTGAATTTTATTGTTCTGATTTAAACACACAAGGAACACTGCTGGGAAGCTACATAATGATATAATCATGGACCTGCCCTTTAATCAAGAAAATAATTGGAAGATTACTCAAATAGTTGCAGCCCGACAAAAAAACAAACAAACAAAAAAAACAAGGTGAAAAAACAAATTTTCCAAGTCTTCATATTGCTTGTTTCGTCTGACAAAAAGTCCAAAACCCAAAGATATTCAGTTTTAGGGCTGCAACTAATGATTAGTTTCATTGTTGATGAATCTGTCGATTAATCCATTAGTTGTTTGGTCTGTAAAATGCCAGAAAATTGTGAAAAATGTTGATCAATGTTTCCAAAAGTCCACAATGATGTCCTCCAATGTCTTGTTTTGCCCACAAAATATTCACATTTAAGAAGCTGAAACCAGAGAACTGTCATTTTTTTTTCCTTAAAAAATGACTCAAAACTGAGCAATGGATTATCAAAATAGTTGGTAATTAATTTAATAGTAGACAACTTATCAATTAATAGATTAATTGTTGGAGCTCTATTCAATTTACTGTCATGATTCACCAAAAAACAAAAGCATAAAGTCCTTGAATTTGAGAAGCTGGAACCTGCACACTGGTACTTTTGCTTAAAAAATGACTGTGATGATTCATCAGTGATCAAAATATTTGCCAATCTTGTGTCTGTTGACCAGCAAATCAATTAATTGAGCTCTACAAAGTATTAAAAACACCGTCAGTAACAACACGATACAATACAACAATGCTACACACCACAGCTTTGAAACTGACCATTAAATTAAATCAACACATCTCTAAACACTGAATATTATAACTGTTATGAATGTCTGCTTTGTTTTTTATCGTACCTAATAAACTGGCAGTTGAGTGTTTGTTATTTTGACTCTCATATCACACATTTTTCATTTTGGAAAGTCTAGCTATATATTCTTTTATTAAACAACTGTATCACAACTGTGATAAGATTCAGTATCGACTGTGGCATATTGAATCAGAAACATAAATCATGATAACCGAAAGTGGGATCGACTAATGGTTAAAATTCATTTAACTTGACACAGGTCCAAACCACTGTTCTGAACTCACCTTTCGGGAAATGTTACTGCTTTCTTCCCAAGAAGCTAACTGAATATTATCAACATTTCCAGCAATAATGTTACTCCCTTTCCAGTCTGGCATTTTTTATCCAGCAGATGTGTTTACATGCCAGTGATGTGGAAAGTTTTCTTACACAAGAGTCAAACTACACTAGCAAAATGTCTTAATCTCATTTTCCTTTCCTGAAAACGCTGAGTCGGATCTTATATGTTTTCTTGTTGAACATTCACAGAAGTCAAGTGATAAATTAACAAAGACATGCATCAGACACAAGATAAAGTCATTAAAGTTTTCTCATGTTGTGTTTCAGTTGCAGGGATGATAATATTTGTAATGTAATGAGAGTAAAAACACCCTGACATCACTCAACACTCCCTGATATGTTAACACCTTTCCTGCAACTGTTTAAACAGTCAGCAGTGAAACCATGTGACCATCTGGCACACGTCAACATTGTTTTTATGCAGATGCTTCCTCATATGCACCAGGACTGATAGTCAAATGGCAAATCTTTCCTCTACCACTGGAGCTTTGCTTTGCCGTTGCTGGTAAACATGATAGTTTCTCTCTCTCTCTGGTTTCTGTGGTGCGAGGCAGACGCCCTCCTCCAGATTCCTGTCATGCTCTGGTTACACTCTCACAATTAGGATATAGAGTTACAAGCACACTGAAACCTGCTAGAGCTTCTTTATATGTAGACTAGTCCAGAAGAGACAGAAATGACCCAACTAACTTAACTTTTAATTTTTAACTTAACTTTTTTAAAATGTGAGGATGTATTTTTGCTTCCCAATTAACTTTCAAACAATTGTTTTTTTTTTATTACTGATTAATGTGACAAATATTTACAGGATTGATCAATCATTTAGTCTATAAAATGTAAAAAAAAAAAAACAAAAAAACACAATTCTAAAAGCAACATCTTCAAATTGCTTCTTTTGTCCAACCAACTGTCCAAAACTCAAAGATTACTATCACAAATGAAAACGAAAAGCAGCAAATCATTACATTTAAGAAGCTGGAGCTGTATTAACAGAAATTTATCAAAAGTCTTAGGAAGAGTCTAAGATAGGATTTTTCCCAATTTGTTATTACAGAAGTAAATCTTATCCAACTTTAGGAATCCTATCTTATCTTATCTCAGGTTAGGAAATCCCATATACTCAATCCAACATCAACCACCCATTATCAACTGTTACCTAGCAACCAACATTACTTTTTTCATCTCGGCAAGCTTAACAAGTTTTCAACCATGGTTTTTTTAATCATACTGAAACATACATTGAAACATACAAAACAACGCAAGCAAAACAACGGGCACATAACTTGATGAGAAAATTAGTTATAGTTTTGGCATCAGTAGAGAAATCCAAAGATGTTCTTTTTAGGAATTGTATAAATAACAATGCTATCTCAGGAGTTTGGGGCTAAGATAGCAGACAGTCTCCATCATGTCTGTGTAAACAAGTTAGCTAAGATTGCTTTAGCCACTGTTGGTGAACAGTACCATTAGTTATCTTAGCGATCACTACTGTTAGCTGACTCTACCGTTAGCTAGATAGTAAGTTAGCTAATACAGGTGCATGTGGAAACGTTACAGTTTGGGCAGCTTAAAACCAATGTTATGAGAGTTTATTTAAGATTTTGGGAAATTCAAATGCTGGTGTAATACAGATTTCCTATCTTAAGTTAGGATAGGAATGTTAACTTAGGAACTGTTCACCTGTAATGGCTTTGTTCCCCCCATAAATCAGGTCCTAATCCTAATTACCATGGTTACCAAACCATTAAGATAGGATCTGCAAGTTAGGACGTTTCTGTAATATGGCAACCAAGAACCAGCAAATGTTTGACATTTTTGCTGAAAAACATAACTAAAATGATTTATCATTTATCAAAATAGTTGGCAATTAATTTTCTTTTGATTAACTAATTGATAAATTGCTCCAAAAACTCTACTGAGGAGCTGAAGCAATTAATTGAATTATTGATTAACATTTTGTTTCTCAATCGTTTGAGTAAAGTGATAATGTTAAATATCTACTGGTTCTAACATTGTCCTGTGGTCCCAAATGTGAATATTTGCTGATTTTCTTTTGTCTTAAATTATGGTAAACTGAATATCTTTGGGTTTGTTTGTTGGTCTGACAAATCAAGAAATTTGAAATGTCATCTTGGGTCAAGGTATTATTGGCCTATTGAAGCCAGATCAGGACACACAAATAAAATCCCGTTCCAGTCATAATTGTGGGATCGCCTGTACAAACTCACATAATCACAGACAATGAGACACAACTCACCGGAACAGGCAACGGTGCAACAGAAGCGACAGCACGCTTCACCACGTCAGACATGGAGTTTCTTCACACTCTTTCTTTCTTTCTTCGGCACATTTACTCTCTGCTCCGGCTTTTACAACCACACAGAGTCCAGGGTTACCCATGTACCCATGTCTGTCCAGGCAGTGGCCAAATAAAACATTTTTCTCCACTTCCTCCTCCTTGAACAGCCTAAACACAGATAGCACCTTTTATCTAAATTGACGTTTTCCTGAACTTCTAGGGAGTCTTTTTCCTCAGTAAGTCCTTCAGTCTGTCCACAGTGATTATTCTGTGGACCTTGACTCATGGGAGGGCGCACACTGCCGACTGGCTTCATTTTTAACGTTGCCAGCTCAGTTTTGCTGTTCATTTTTAAACAACACAAAGGAGTTGCTACTAAGAAGCCAGTCGTGTGTAACGACTGTCAAGTTTAGTAAAACATTTCCTAATGTCTCAGACTGGAAAAATACTCAAGTTTGTAGAGGCTGTGTGATCCTCCATGTTAGCTGATAAAAGGCTGTAAATAACGTCACCAGTTTGATTTTCGTCCCAGTGTACACTGGACTCCAAGGACAATGAAGATCATAAATATGTGACTTGAACGGTCTGACAATGATTTGAGTCAGCTGTTTGTTGCCAGTTATTTTGTCCATTACGTCATGCAAGTGTGTAAGCGCTTTGTTAAAAGTTAAACTGGATCTGGTTAAACAGGTTAAAATGATCTCATGTCTCATAAGAGCTGCAACGATTTCACGATGAATCGTTTAGTTGTCAACTATTGAATCAATTGGCAGCTATTTTGATAATCAAGTCATCGTTTTTTAGCCATTTTCTTACATAAAGAAATCAAAATTCTCTGATTTCAGGTTCTCAAATGTGAATATTTTCTGGTTTCTTTACCTCTCTATGACAGTAAAGTGAATATCGTTGAGTTGTGCACAAAACAAGACATTTGAGGACGCCACCTTGGGCTTTGAAAAACACTGATCAACATTTTTAACCATTTTCTGACATTTTATGGACCAAAAAAATAGAGGTGTAAGGAAATATTGGTACACTTGAGTATTGTGATACTGTATCGGTTCTCAAAAACACGGTATAGCGATATTGTCATTTATTCAAAGATTAATGGCAGTGGTTAAGTTTGAGATGTGTTTAAACCCCCGACTGCTAGATAACAGCATTTTTATTTATCTTCACTGTTCTGACAGCATAAAAAAGAAAAACTTTTCACTTAGATATAATGCATATAGTGGTCTGTTCTTTACACAATGACTGTTTTCCTAAAAATATAACCTTGCTTACATTAACACTATACATTGCAGTATATTGAATCATAACCCCTGTATCATGATAGGTATTGTATCACCAAATTCTTGCCTATACACAGCCCTACAAACAACTGATTGATTAATTGCGAAAATGTTGCAGCTAATCTCATATTTGATTAATCGGCCCATTTTGTTTTCCTCAATTAATAAATTAATGGTTAGAAAATGTCATAAAATAGTAGAAAATGCCAGTTGCAATTTACTAAAGCCCAAAGTGAAAGATTTAGGTATCTTGTTTTGTTCAACCAACAGTCCAAAGCTCAAAGATATTCAGTTCACAGTGATACGAAACAGTGGAATCCTCACATTTGAGGAGCTGGAGTCAGAGATTATTATGCCTTTTTACCCAAAAACGGACTTAAATGACTACAGAAATAGTTGGAGATTAATTTCTTTGTTTCAGCTCGATTTTCATGTGTTAAATTCTCTTTCAACAAACTAAAGGGCAAGTCCTGTCCGCATTCTTTTCCATAATGCAGTGATGTAGGTTAGAGTACCCTCCCCTCTCTCAACCTTTATATGTCACTATGACATCATGCAGAGACCTATGTCAGGTCATGGCTTGGGAAAATAGTGTTTTGTTGCTAAAATCAGGCAGTAGTCCAAGCTGACCAGGCACAACATGCAAGACTCCAGTAGGAGGAGGGGAGGTGGATTTTGTGCTTTCTGCTCAAACACAGTTAAAGATCAGCAACAAAGTTTCACAGATTTTGAACTTTTAATGTGAAGATGTTGACCATATAATCATTTTGTTGGTGTTGTTTTAACCTGATGCATACTCAAAAAATGCACTACAGAATTATTTCCTGGGTGTATATGTGTTATGTGTATCTGTATATATGCTATTTTGTGTGTAGCATGAACGAACTACAACTCATTGCACAACCCTGTGTTGTATAGTGATGATAACCTTGAATTCTCGAAAAAAAGAAACTAAAATAATGGACCCACCCTTTAACAAACATCTTCCAGCACTTCTCTACACTTCCCTCCCTCTGTCCTGGATCTGAAATCAAATCATGGCACTAACTTTCACTCCCTCTCTTGTTTACATATCATTTCCATTCTGCCCTACCCTGGCATGGATCATTTGCCTGAAGCCAACAACTCAGACTTTGCTTCGTACTGACTGACAAACTCCAGTTAACTGCCTCTCCTGCTCAGATGAAAAACTCTCTTTTTAAATTAAAACTTGTATAAGCATTTTGTCATGGCCTTGAGTCTATAAACAGCCTGAGAGTTCGGCCTTGTGCAGATTAGACTGAGTCACACAGACACCTGAGTGCTTTGCTAAGAACATGGAGTTTCAGCATGTGGATTGGCTGACAGACCGTCTCAGACATTTTGAATCCACAGCTCAGGTGATTGTTTCACTGGGGCTCAGGTACCTGTAACAGCCGAGGGGATTTCTTAGCCCCCGGCTCTGTAGTTCCCTTTCAGTTCATGTGATGCAGACATTATAATTCACACACTCGTCTTACTCACCGTGTTGAGCTGTTCCCTGAGCCGCTGCGTGTGCTCGCTGTGCTCCAGCTGGGCTCGACTCTTGTCTCGCTCTGCCTCGGTGAGAGCCTGGGTGAGCCGCTCCACCTGGGCACTCAGCTCCCTCACATCCCTCTCCAGGTCCCCCACCTGGCTCTCCCACTGGGACTGGCAGCCCTCCAGCTTCAGCCGCAGCTCATGCCTGCCCTGCTCCAGCTCCTGGAAAGATTCAAGTCAGTCCATAATTAAAATGAATTCAACATTCATACTGAAACTATAATGCTTGTAAATCATTATCAGCAATAGGGTGTTACAATGACAGCATTTTATTTTGAAAAGCAATTTGAGTGAAAAAAGCGCACCAAGCCTCAAGCTGAGCTGCAAAGGATCATGGGAAATGTAGGACAGTTGGAATCTGAATGAAAATGGAGCATCTGATGTTGCACTAAAAATGTACAGTATTTATGTCCTAATGTACTAAAATGTCACCCAAATCTGTTTTCATATATTCCATCAGAGCTGAAATCATTAATTAATCAAGGCAGAAAATGAATCTACAGCTACTTTAATAGCTGATGAATAATAGTTTGAGTAATTTTTCAAACACAGCCAATAATTCTGTATTGTCATCTTCACAATTGTAAGGTTTTTCTTTTTCCATTGTCTTATGTGATAGTAGGAATATAGCCTTTTATTGTTATCCCCAGAAAAGCAATTTTAAGATGTCACCTGGAGCTTTAGAAAATTAGGTATTGTTATTTTCTGACATTTTTAGACCAAATGATTAATAATAAAATATTTGTTAGTTGCAGCCTTATATTCCATACAAGTACAAGAATATGTCAGTGTATGAATCAGTTTTAGGCAGGCAGGTTTTTGGCCCCATCTTTATTGCACTCTGTAAAGTGAAACCCCATGTCTTTGGTTTGCCCTGACTCTGTGATCTGAGCCGTCATCGCACCTGATCAGATTAAAGATTGAACATCTGAAGGAGATCAGCATCAACCCTGAGAAAAGCAATGAGGCCATTATTTAGTCTGTCGAAACCGCTCAGGTCTGCAGGAGGTCGCAACTTCACAACAAAGATAAACACATTAAAGTCTGCTGACAACCTCACTTCACCTGCTGTCTCTTGCTTCATCGCTGTAAGGCTGGATTCATTTGTTGTTTTGTAGACATTTAACAAATTTAGACGATCATCACTAAGTCACACACAGACACCAACAATGCAGTTCTCTGCTGGTGTCATGAGTACATGTTTGATTTACAGCAGCAGGTTGCCAAGTTCTTGTGTGAGAAACATTTCATTATAGGCTAGAAGTACATTTGTATTTACTGGAACGAGACAAAAGAGAGAAAGAGACCAGAGTACAATGAGAGCACACAGGCAGGAACCTGATCACACTGTGGAAAGTTTAGTCTGCCTGTTTTACACTAAAGTAATGAAAGCTGCTTCAGTGCAAAATCCTCCATACATTTACAGAGGATTTCATACTATAATGCCTATTATTAAATATATTAAATGATGTACAGCCTGATATTCTTCATACACTATGATTACTGTTGTTCATATAGTTTCTCCAATTTGATTTTTATCAAACTGCAAGTCAATATACTGCTCTCTATTAAAAGTTTTCATGTGGACACTTAAAAATAAACTACCAACTGAAAATTATCATTTGTGAAATACTATTTTTATGCAATTAAACTTGAATCTTGTGGTATTTATTTTCAGAAACTTCAAACTTATAACGAGTTCTTCTAACTCGCAGTCTTTTGACTTGAAATCATTAAATTCAGTTTCTAAAGAAACATGATCAGCATATCAGCAAACGTCTCAGCATGCATTGTTTGAGAGTTAAAACTCTCCTGGGACCCTTTTTTATTGTTAGAAGAAAACATATGACGAGAACTTGCTGTGTGTCACTAATTCACTGTAAGATACGTCATGGTGACTGTTTTCACAATAATGACAACACTCAGAATAATGAAGGATAGTGGTGAATTTGTCTGTAATGTTCATCAGTGTGACTGAAGAGTTGTTGGTTCAACTGAATATCTTAAGCTTATTGAACACGTTTTCTCAAGTACGACTCAATAGTGTATATTTGACTAGAAAAGTTAATTTGTTTTGACTCATTACAAAATTACATCAACTTGTCTTTTAAACCCCAGTCAACTTAAACTATTAAGGCAGTCCAGACACTAACTTTTTATAAATCAAAACAAATAGTTTTTGCTTCAATTTAATATCTTAAGTGAACAAGTTTTCTCAAGTACAACTGCATTAGTATAACTTCTGTTGGACTAGCAAAGTTTATTTGTTTTGAATAATTACAAAATTCCCTAATCTTATCTTTCAGTCACCTTAAAATGTTAAGGCAGCTTAGACATTTGAAACAAACTGTTCACATTTACAGTGCACTTTCTTTAAGAAAAATGAGGAATTGGTGAGTAAGATAATATATGTGGAATATATTTATATTTTCAGATTCACTTTGTTCCCGTTGTTGACCTAAAAGTCTCATGTTAATTTATATTTTAACGTGTTATTATTGAGTTTACATGCCTGTGGTTGAATAAAAGGAAACTTAATTCTTCATTTTAACCTGCCCACTTCAAACATTAGCAGAAACCTCGTCCTTAAACCTTTCCGAACCACATATTTAGCCCTAAAAGCGTCATAATACACCATATATTTGCGCTCAATAGTAAAATGTTGGACAAGTCTTTCTTACCTCCAGCTTGTCTGCGTATTGTTCATGAAGTTTGTCGCTCTGATCTTTCAGCTGACGGTTTTTCCAGGAGCAATGCGTTTCCCAGCTGGGCTGCCAAAATAACCTCTTCCTCCTTTTGTTTCAAAGCAGCCAAAAGTTCACTGGGGTCTTGATAATCTGTTATTTCCTCCGCTCCGTAGTCGAAGTAGAAATCCTCCTCCAGGTCCATGTTCTTGGACTTGAAGCTCCATTCATCCAGCCGATCCATGATAACACAGCCACTCAAAGCTCCCCCTCAATAATAAATAAATAGTCTTTTACAGTAAAGACACAAACACACACGTGTGAGTAATAAGTTGTCCATCCATAACTGAGAGCTGCTGCTCTGTCAGGTTTGAGCTGCACAGTGAAAGTAAGCTGCTGCTCCGTCTGTCAGCAGCAGATGACTGTCTGTGTGTCTCTGTGTATGTGTGTGTGTCTCCAGGGGGAGTTTCCTTCGGGTCACCTGAGCAACTGTTGCCATCCCACAATCAATAACCACACCGACACCTGCCTCATTCGAAGACCACAGTATGACTGTTTGATGATGGAAAATCACACTATGTGACCACAAAACACACACACACACAACAAAAAACGCCTCTGTGATGTGATTAAATGCTATTTATAGGGTACTCAATCAACAGTCAATCAATCAATCCGTCAGGCAGACTTAATCCCTTATCCCCCCCACCCCCATTTACAAAGCCCTCAATAAAAACAGGAACTAAGGGGTTAGAAATAGATAAAATACAAAATAGCAAAATAAGATAAATAAAATAAATTAAAATAAAATAAAACACCAAATAGTAGATAAAAGGTGAAATAAGATAAAATACAAAAAAAATAAAATGTTAATAGTACCAAATAAAATGATAAAATACTAAAACAGACTAAGAGAGCTACTTTAACCTAGAAGTTTAGTTAATTGTGTGGACCAAATCGTACACTCACGGCAATCAAATGACCATAGCATTTGAATCAACACCTTTCTGGAATAATAAAAAAAAACCCAAAACAGAATAAAGTAAAATCAGAGGTTTCACCGACTATATAAAGGCATAATATGCAACAGTTTTATGTATACAGGTGAAAAAGGTAAGTAAATAAAAAGTTGGCTATATATTAATATATATACAGGTTCTCAGTAAAAACTCCCGGGTTCTAGATGAAACCCACTAGATGAATATAAAAAGGTTCTCTGTAGAACCCCCTGGGTGGGTTCTTGTTAGCACCCTTAGAAGATTGAAATGTTCTGGATACAACCCCCAGAGAGGGTTATGGGTAGAACCATTACACCACAGAAGGGTTCTCTGTAGACCTTCTCTGAAAGGGTTCCAAGTTAAGAGTGTGACTGAAAGCTCAATTTAAAAAGATTTTTGCACAGATATTTCTTTTTCATTCAACAAAAGACTCCAATAAAACTTGTTGAACAATAAACTATATATTTGCTTAAATATCATTTTTCAAGAATACATATTGGACACTGCACTGTTTGCATGATCTGAACTGCATGTCTAACTAACAAATGTTTTTGATTTCCAATATACTGTATATATTTTGAAGTATGGCCGTGAATATGACTGTGGCCAGTGTTTCAGTCATCTGTCCGCTCAACAAGTGCTCAACAAGTCCACCGTGCAGGATCAGAACCACTGAGCAGGGGGGAGTGTCTGCCTGCTTTGTCTGGCCGCTTGCCAGAGGTCAAAGTTCAGCCCCCCACAGGGTTTCATGGAGCAGGGGCAGTGTCAGGGGAATAAAAGACGAAGCATCGTGACGCATGGCGAGGCTTTTGTTGCCACAGCTTCTGTACATATGGCAGCAGGGACCGACCAAACGCAGAAGTCTTGATGTCTACTGCCACTGTCCTCATTGTTCCTGCTTAGTTTACAGGCTGCTGGTGGAGGGGCCTGTGCCGTGAGTGTGACGAACGTGCCGCCTGTTGTGAAGTCTAACAAGAACACATGTGCACACAGAGTCAGCCACAACAACACATTGCAACAAAGCTAATGAAGCAGATGTGTTTGTCTGCCTGAGCGTGTGCACTGCGTACAGTCGCATGTCAGGGGAAGGGACAGTCCTGCTTGGGGAGTAATGGATTACATGTAATCGCATAACATAATTAGGATACAAAAAAAGCTAACTGTATTCAGTTACAGAAAAACAATACATAATCAGATTATGGATACATTTAGTAAAAATAGGGATTATTTTGCAGGATCACAATTCTAAAATGAAGAACAATATACTTCTATGCAGTGCACACATAATACAACACTTAAAGAATCTCACAAAACCACTCCAGTGAAAAAAAAAGCATCACTAGGTGGAAATTTCAACATTATTTTATCTGCAAATCAGAAAAAACAAACATCACAGTACAGTGACAGTTTTGCATTGAGGTGGTGATGGCATGTGTGTAAAAACACAAGCTCCAGACCTGAATAAGCTTCTGTCTGTTTACTTAAAAGTTTGAGTGTGAAATGTGAATAGTGCAATTAACAAAGTACATTCAAATGTTTATTTATTGCTATTAATTTAAACATGCATTCACACATAACAATGGAAGAAATATGTGGACATACAATGAATAAACTAACAAAGAACATAACACATTATATTAGGTCAAATAATTAGACCATATTGGGCATTGAAGTAATCCAAAAGTCAGTACTTTAATATTGTGATACTTGGATTAGGTTAGTGACCACACATTTTAACAGGTAATTAATCATTGTGTGAAATACATTTTTAAAGTAACCCTCTCAACCCTGGTCTTAGTAGACATTAGGCAAGACTCAAGACAAATATCAGCTGCTCTCACCACCTATTACAATAAAAGTGATACCTGCTGCTATGAGTCAGACCACAGGACACTTTCCCACGGTGTTCTCAGAGTGATGGCACCACTTAAGTTCAAGGTCTTCTGCTGTTAGAGTCTCTGCAGGAGCTGTGAACACTGACTCAAAGCTATACCCGAGCCAACTGACAACCATAAAAGCCTGGTTTATGTTTTAAATCAAAGAATCAAGTGCTGACAACAATAATATACTGTATATATAACACTGTGTGTGCACCTGCAGCTCCGCTGAAGTAAACTTTAGCTGCATCAGCAGGACCTGTGATGGTGCCAAGAGTGCTGAGTGTGTCGAATTATGCTCAGAGTATAAAGGACACATAAATATTAAAGATACTGATCATAATGAAGATGAGGCGAACATTATAGCAGAGCCAAAACATGCTGAGTGTCACTATATATCATGATTTTCTTAGTCAGGAAAAATCACCTTCAGTAAGTTACATCCATCCCTGACCAGAGGATGGAAACTGCTGTAAACACATCCATAGAGAGTTTGTGCTTGGCTACTACTAATTTCATACAATGTTTGAGACCTGTTTTAAGGATGCAATAAAAGTGAGCAATGGTACAATTTGATTTAAATAAAATAAATAGTAAAATATATGTACGTTTCATAAGTAAAATACCCCATTATGGAGTATAGCTACTTAAATATATTACATTCTTATGTAGTATTATTATCATCTTTATCTTATTTTTACTATTATTATCAAGTGGGCCTGATTTTCAGTTTTATTTAATATTATTTATGGAGTTATATCACTGTTTTTATGTGCATTATGTGTCTTTTTATGTTAACCACTTGGTGCATGTAATTTCCTCACTGTAAAGCACTTTGAGTGGGATTTCTTGTATGACAGGTGCTATACAAATAAAGTTTATTGTTGTCATATTATCATTATTGAGGTGGAGCTTATTTTAACAATTTTATACAGACCTTCATATTTAATGAGTTGGTCGTCTCATGCATATAAAACCTTCAAAGTAATGAGCAACTAAAGCTCTCAGAAAAATGTAGTTTTCCTTTTTGAAATGCAGAAGCATAAAGTGGAAATACTCAAGAGGTGCAAAAGCATCTGAAATCAAATTACACTTATATATCCAAGGTTTTACTTTCCATTTTTGTAGGCCATCAGTAACAACTATCTATAGTCCATCCCAGACCTCTAGTGGCTCCTAGTGGAGAAAAATGTAAAACACATCACTTCATTTCTGTCAGGAATAATTTGTTCCTCTTAAAGAGAAATGTGACAGTAAAGTAAAATAAAATAAAATAAACAAATGTTATTATTATTATTACTACTGTGACTGCTAGTGCTACTACTACCACTACTTTGGTCATAATCTAAAAATTTGAAATGGATTAGATTGTGTAAAAAAGATGCTAAAATATATTACATAATTATTTATGAATTTTATCATTTTTATATAACATTTTTATTTTTTGTTTTCTTTTATAATTATACTTCATATTTTGTTTAAATCATTTATTAATTTTTTTAAACAGGTGGAAATGTTTGGTTTATTGTATAAACCCTGTTTCTTTTCATTTTTATACTTCTAAATTTAAAAAACCTTTTGTCTTGTATTTATTTCATAGCTCAGTGTTATTTGAATTATTTCCTGTTACTATCACAAACTACACACTAAATTCAGCTTTTGAAACCATGTGAAACTTTTTTTTTAAATTTACCTACTTTAAATCTCCCGTTTTATTATTACTTAATATTATATTATTGTTGGCTGCTTTATTTAATATTTTTCTATGCATAATTTTAGTTGTTTGATTCTATTCGCATCACTGCAGTCCTGAAATGTCTTAATCCTGGATCAACCATGTAAAGCACTTTAATGATGGAAGTGGGACGGGGGGAAGGTGCAATTTAAAATATTATGTGAAGCATTTAGCCTTTTAAAATATGTAATGAATAAACTTTGTATATATACACATATATTTATATATATATATTTTAAATCTGTGTGCTAAATTGCACATTTTAAGAACCAGTGATAACTCATACTGTGGCCTTCACATTAGAAAAAACGACAAGAAGAAGAACAACTTCCGCTGCTGAGGTCACATGCTTCCTGTCAAGTGTGGAGGTCGAAGGTCTGCACCCTTGGGGTATTGTCCATTCTCATCAAACAGAAATTCAATTCTACAGTTTCTTCTCTGAAAAAGAAGCCGAGAGTCTGAGATCGAAATTCTTCAAGTTTCCTGTTGCACCAAAGGCAAAGGAGGTTCACTTTAAAGTTCTCGATGAAATATACCCCTCTGCTGAATTCCTAAGATGTAATTTTGGTTTAGATCATAATAACTGCTTGTTCTGTGGTTGGGATGATTTGCATTGTTGGTTGTTTCCTAAATTTGTCAATTTCTCTAATCTAACAAAGGAAAATGTTTTGTTTGATTTACCTGTGAAAGATCCGTTACACAACCTGGCAATCAACTCAATCATCATTCTTGGAAAGTTTTTTATACATCAAAACAGATTCATGAAATCAAAACCAAATTTCTCTGTTTTTCATACGGAAATGTGTCATTATGAAAATCCCCTAGCTCTATTCTCTTATTCTCTTATTCCCTACTGAGTTTCTATTTATTTATTTATGTGCCTTTTTTTATTTATTTTATTTAACTTTATTTTTTTATTACTATTATTTTAATTTTCTCTTCATCCACATTGTCTTTATATACCCATTTCTAGGCTTGTCTGTTCCTTCTATGCCAATTTGTATTGTAAATTTGCTAATAAAGGAAAAAAACAAAACAAACAAAAAAAACTCTTGGGTATTTGTGCTTATAGTAGTAATAAAGAAGTGATGTCTGTTCACACTCCAGCCAGCAGGTGGCGATGTGTGACAGGCCATTGCACACTGTAAGAAGAGGAAGCACCATTTGAACACACGCTTGAACTTGATTAGTTGAGGGGAGCTGACTTACTGTGGCACATATTGTGTTTTGCAGCAGGAGTTTAGCAGTGTAGTGACAATGGAGAGGAGTGCAGGGACAGTTTCAGCGATTAAAGCTTTAGGGTGAGTAACGTAACGTTTTTGTTTACTGCGTTTAGTCACCTACTTTTATTTGTTGTCATGAGCTAATTAACGCCAGTTAGGATTTATAAAGCTTTTCAGTGACTCGGCATTTATCTAAACCTGCCATGTTGTGTCACTGTTCTGGTTCGTCCTGTATATCAGGACAGTTCCTGCATTAACTGCTCGTGGTTGCCGAGCTGCTGCAGGTGTGATTTCACCTGTCGTGTTCACTTCCTGCTCAGGTACCCTGCAGGAGGCTCCTGTCTCTCACGGTGTAAATGTGATGAACTTCCCTGTCCACTGCTCACCTGGCTGACTGCACAGCTCAGGACCGTCTGTCCAGACCTACGAGGTGTCTGTTATAAACATCTGTCTGTCTGTCTGTCTGTGTTGAGTGTTTCTCTGTAGTGTTTGATGCATTTTTGATCAAATACCTTGATATTATATTGCAACAACATTGTAGGGATGATGTTTGTGCTTTCACAAAATATTAACACAATGAGATTTTTGATAAATAATCATATCTATGTCACAATATCAAAACAATATATTGCCCAGTAGGGTTGGGTGATAACTATTGAATTGGTATTTGGCAAAGTCCATACAGATAGCATTGCAATTGACAGTGATATTGTTGATATTGATTTTATATACTTTCTTTTATACCTTTGATATATATTGTCTGTGTTGGATATTAATTACAAACTGGGCAGTACTTCATGCTGTTTTTCCTTCAGTCAGTCACATGCAAGGTGATCGTATAATAAACCCATCCATTTGTTTTGCTCTGTCTGGCTGACACTCCTTAAAATATACATATTCATCACTTCTAAGACACTTTTAAATCACGATGTTATGATGGTAGGAAGCTCTGTGGACGACAGCTGTCAGCCGTCCCCATGGATGATGGCATCGTCCATCGATCCAACCCTGTTGCACAGCCTTCAGTAAAATGCCATCTTTACAGTCATCATTAAAAAATTAAAAACCTTAAGCCCAACAACTTAAGGATTTCTAGGGACAATGACTCAGTACTGATATTTGTGAATGTAAATTATCTGTTAATGATATATCAGTTGATAGTAATTTTTGTTGTTGACTTTAACCTTGGCTTTATTGTCCCCAAGGAGAAATTCTTTTCCACAGCAGTGTACACATGAGATAACAAACAACACACAGTAACAAAATATAATAGATAACAGTTCATTCTCAGGCAGGTTCAGGCCTGTTATTGAGGGCTGCTATTGCTGCTGCAAGGATCAGGCTTCTCCCAAAGTGAGCCCTTCTGCACCTCCATGCTCTATACCTGTGCCCAGAGGGGTGAGGTGGTGATTGAGTGGGTGTGTCCCATGCTCTTATTATTGTTGGATAGATAACAATCCCCAAACGGTGTCCTCAGTACTAAGTGGGACATTCCAAGTTGACAAATGTACTTGGGTTCATTTGGACAAAGTATGTTATGGTGATGCTGTTTTGAAACGTGTATTTGACAATTCTGTACTACAATTTATTATTACTCATTGGGCAACATATCCTGTACATGGATACTGATATATCTGATAACATCAGCTGATACATCAATCTACCTCTAACAGAAAATAGAAAAAAATATATATACATGTACAACAAAAGGAGATTCAAAGTATAAATGGTGCTACTACGCTGCATGAATGAAAGTGCAGGGTGTCATGTGCTACATTATAAAATAAGATAAACTTTCTTGATCCCTTACTTGGGAAATTCACTTGTTACAGCAGCTCAAGAATCAGAAGTACAGGTGGAAAAAGAGTGAGTAATAAATAGAAATACAAATTAAATGAAAACAGAATAAAATATAAAATAAAAAAACAAACTATACACTATATACACCTATCATTTATACAGATATATGGATAACTGTAAAGGATAAACATGAAAACATGTAAAATACAGTTTTTGGCATTATTATTTTTTAAATTAATAAATATATTATTGCCTTGTAAAATGGATAATTGCACAGAGATCTGGTTGCACACAGTATAAGAAATGTGAAAAAACTTTGCAGAATGGTTGTTGTATTTCATTTGTGGTATTTTTCTGTACTTGTTACTGCATGGATTTTGATATAAAGCACATTAACAAATGTTTTGTATAGATAAAATTGTCCTCTCTTCCTCTTGTGTGTTTAGACTCAAACAGGACAGGTGACGTGTTGCTGGTGGGAGAGCTGAGAGATTTACTGTCAGACTTGTTCTGTCCCCTCACTGCGCTGACCTCAGAGGTGCTGGGGCCGTCTGTCCTCAACAAAGTCACTGGTGAGAAAAAGTCCACTGGGTTTTGTTGTAGAGTTGTGTTTAAGGTAATGGAGCCCATGACTTTGTACATTTAGTAGCCGACTTTTTTTTTTTTTTTTTAAATGATGGTTATATCGTCTCAAAAATCTTGTTCGATCCTTTAGAGTTCCTCGTATCAGAATTACAAGCAGCTCAGATAACTAAACATAAAGAACTACATCCTGAGGAAAAGACAACAGAGGAGGAATCTGAAAAAGAAAAAGAGCAGCGAGTTGAAGATCACAGCCACGAACTCGCTGAGGAAGATGAAGACGATGATGTTTCTGAGCAAAAGAAGGCAGAGATGCAGGCAGAATGGATATTACTGCTGCGAGCCCTGGACATGGATGCCTCCTCTCAGTTTACAGATGTGATGAGTGAGGTGAGATATTTGAGAGACTGAACTGTGAGAGACTGAATCTTGACTCCAAACTGACCGGAATTTTAAATTGTAATTTTAATGCAGGTGGAGTCGAGGCTCGCTCGTCTACCTTGTGGAGACATGACAAACCCGCTTCTTAACGCCAGCCTCAGCACAGAGCAGTGGGTATGTTGTCGGGCCTGTTACCAGTTCATTATACATCATATGTAACTCTCTAACATGAACATTTCAACCTTTTGTCGTTTCTGTTTGTCAGACACAAGTTAAGAAGATCAATCAGGTTCTGTCAGAGGATTATCAGTGTCGAAGACAGATGATGATCAAACGCTTCCAGGTTACGCTGGAATCATTTGCTTGGGGAGAAAAACAAAAGGTAGGCATGTTAAATCACTGCATCAGTTCGAGCTCGCTCACTTTAACGAGTTCATCATCTGGTTGTTAGTTGGGTTTTATTCAGGATCTTCTGCCCTCACTGTGTGTGTAAGTGCATAGCTATACAGTGAGCTAAACACACTTCAAAAAAAAAAAAAAAAGGTTGAAGATAAGGATTTGGACTTTGACGTTATTACTGGAGGCAATTGTGAAACTATGAAAACAGTAATGGACAACAAATTCAATGATAGTGACTCAGGAAAAGGTGAAATGTTGTTAACAAGAGTTAAAGAGTAAAAATACATTTACATTGAAACACAGTAGAAGCTACATTAATAGAATGGTGAGGACTGAGTCAAAGTGATGAGAACAAAAAAATAGATGTGCTGAGGTAGTATGCTGACTTCAATATATTTTATATTTTATGGCAACCAGGATAAACTATTTTCTGTACACATGTTTTTCTTTGCACAGAGGACTCTGTAAATTTGCCCTGATGGCAGTAACTAAAAGTCTTGATTTAAGGGATGCTTGTAGTCATGTAAGATTTTGCCTCTTCAGTGTTACACTGCTTTGCTATCGTGATAAGACAATTGGGTTTGTTTAAAGCCCTCTAATTGAACTGCCCAGTTTAACTATTTTGGAAACCTTTGTGCTGCTTTTGACCTCAAATTTCATTACTTTATGTAGCAGGAAGAGTCTTTGTTGTGCTTTTTTGTAAATGCAGTCCACATGATCTGTGAAGGTGAAACACTGGTCTATCAGTCCCCCAGGTTCTTAAACGTAAAGCATTGGACAAATTAAATGTTTGACCTGATGATGGTGATATATGAGTTAAAGGATAAAAGCTATTACAGTTCATCCTAGGGGCAACATGAATGTCATACCAAGTGTCATGGCAATCCAGCCAATAGTTCCTGAAACATTTCATTTACAATGTCAACCTCATTCTTGCACCATAGGAAAAGTCAGGGGATCACTAAAGTTGTCAGCTTCATCCTCTGGAGACTATGAATGTGTGTTCCAGATTTCATTACAATCCATACAATAGCTTTAATCTAGTTTTATTATATAGTTATAGTTTTAATTTAATTCCCAATATTTCAATGTGGGCCGATTGACCTAGCCTTACATACATCTGTGCAATCAGTGTAGCTAAAAATTTCTTAAAACATTCATCAATAATTGCTGCTGACTACTTTTTTGTCAAGTGACTCCTTCACTACTCGTTTCATCGTTTCAGGTCCTGTCAAAATATACATCTTGCTGCAGAAGGTGATGTGGGGACACAACAGAGGCGTCACTGTGCAGCATGCCAACAACAAACATCTTGGTTTAATCTGTCTTTTATTTACAGGAGCGTAGTGAAGCGCTGGCCTCAGTGCCTCCTCTGTCATCCCTCACTGGCTCCTCCCGAGTGTCCCCGTCTCTTCTGATTGCAGCCAGAGAGGATCAATCCTTCATCGAGCCAGTCAAGGCTGGAACAAGCACCCCCGTCTACAAGGTACAACTGATACGACAGTTATACACCATGGTTGTGGTTCTGAATGAAGACCTCTCTAGGTGATGGTTTCTAATATTTCTTTGGTCTCACTAGACGTTGATGGGTAGTGTGCCAGACAGAGGAGGACGACCAGGGGAAATTGAGCCACCTATGCCAGTGTGGGAAGATCGAAGACGAGGACATGGATCAGGACGAGGAGGTGGACACCATCAACGACGCAGATTTTCAGATAAAAAGAAAAAAGGGAAAAGAGAGTAACATGTCTTTCTGTTTGGCTTTACTGCTTAATTTGAAAAAATAAGTGATGAATTTTCTGTATTTAAATCTTTTTTTATGGAAATTATGAAAAAATGGCTACATATGATATAATTTATGGTCATCAGTGTGTGTGTATAATTCTTGGTTGTACAGTCAGGTATGTTTATGTACTACTGTACTTTTCTGAAAAAAAAAAGCTTGTCAGTGCTATAAGGTGCTGGAAAATGACCAGATATTTTTGTTTACGAAAGAAAAGAAGAGAAAAATAATTTTTGGCTTTGCACATTTATATATAGGTTTATTTACTCAAGATTAAACCTATTAAACACAAAAATGTATTGTTATTTTGTGTAATTTAATGTGCAATGTTAGAAATGCTTTCATGCTTAAAACAGCCTAGCAATGACTGTTTGTTTGATTACCAAGCAGCTTTAAAAATATATTTAATAATAATTGTATCATCAATATAAACAAAACAAAAAAGAGAGACTTTTATGAAACTCACAAAAACGTTTGACTTAAAAAAGAAAAAGGGTTTATTGTAATTTTAGGCACAAAACATGAGGAAACATTAGTGGTTACACCAGTATGAAATGATTTGCTATCACACGTGTAATTCACATAATAATAAATACATTTAGAACAAATCAAACTCAAACAAATTTAGGGAGTCCAATTAATTAGTTAGAGAATACATACTTAACACGTATTGTTTGAATTTCATTAAGAAAAACATGTACATTAACAGTATGTACACAAAAAACTATACCAGGGTTAAATACAAGTTGCATGTATCTTCTATAAGAAATGTTTCTGACACGTGATTAGTTTTTGTTCATCCTTCTTCTTACCCTCAAAACATAAAAATGTCTTTTTCTTGCAACTATATAGTTTGCCCAGTTTTCTTCCTTATACAATGCTAAAAATCCACCCAAAATATTCTGCTATAAATAGTGATATGATGTAATGTAATAATGTCATATGACAGTTTTTCTTCAGGTTCGTTCATGCAAACGTCACTCCGTCATACCGGAAGTTACCCGGGAGACAAATGATGTAACACAGAGAAAGTTCCGGATTAGCCAAAGGTCGACACACAACTGTGAACGAGTGTAACGTCAGTCGGTATCGTCTGTCTTTTATCAGCCGATAAACTCACTTATATACTAATAATTTAAAGATGCCCCGAGGAAGCAGAAGCAGGACGTCCAGGATGCCCCCGCCCGCCAGGTAACGTTCACATTTAACGTGAAATATTTCAGGTTTGTTCAAAGTTGTGACGATGGTGTGGAGGCTAATGCGGCAGCTAACGTAGCGTTGCAGTTACGTAGCATGTTAGCAAGTGTTTGTCAGAGGTATTATCTAGAATTGGCAGCTGTAACCAACTTATGTTGATTTTATTTGTTTACCTGAAAATCTTCCCTTCGTTAGGAAACCGTGTTTGCTTGAATGTCACTGATTTAAGAAGTGAAGGTCACAGTGTGTTTATCTGTGTCACGGTCTTCATGTTTTCATCAAAAGTAAACCTTTTAAAACTGTGTTTATCAAACCACAGGCATTACTAAATAATATTTTTTGTGACATGGGACCACGTTACCAACATCTTATTTAGATTAAGTATTGCACGAATGCTTTGGACTGTAGATAATAGAAATTTAACATATTGTAATATGATTTGGTCAGTATCACCCACTGCTCAGAGGAAACCTCATATCCATGACCTCAAGTGACACTATCCGCAAGGGCCACATTCAGTTTTCACACTGAGCTGCTGTAGCACCCTTATTTGCCACTGTTTTATCACTATTTCACGTGCTAATAGCTTTTATTTTAAATACTAATAAGATCAGAGGTTTTTCTAACACTGCTTGTCCAAAAGTTTGACATACTGATTACTTACATGTGCCCTTTTTTCTAAAGACTTGATATTTTTGGCTTTCTTTAAGCTTTGCATTAGCAGTTTACTGTCATACTTGAGTATTAAGTAAGGAAGTTAGAATACAAGCCGTTTAGGAAAAACTGATACCTGAACATATAGATAGGCTACATTCACACAGCAGGCTAAAGTGGGTCAAATCAGATTTCTTTGTTCATATGTGGCTCAGATCTGATTTTTTCCCCATGACAATGTAAACAGCACAGATTACATGGAATCTGATCTTTTCAATTTCAATGATTTGTGACACTTTTACATGTCATCCTAAATCAGATGCGGTTCTGATTTTTTGACTGCAAGACTCTTGTGGAGAGGGGCTAACAGATGCAGCTGGATGAAATCTTCCTCTGAAGCCATTTGCTGTCTACTCACAAATTTGCTGACTTCCACTGCACATCAGATTTCAAATGAAACAGAAAAGGCTGACTTCACTGGCCTCCATATACTTTGATACAACAGTGTGCTGCATGTGAAATATTTGCTATTGTGCTTTTGCACATGCATGTCAGTTCAAGACCATGACCAGTTAAAAAAAAAGAACTGATCTGAGCAATAAATCAGAATGGAGCACTGAGGTGGACAAAATGGACATGGACGACATCAAATATCACAATATTTTTATCAATACTCTATTAATATAACAATATTGTAGAGATGACTATTGCTATTGACTAGTACTTTAACAAGATATTAAAACAATGAGATATTTAATGAATAATCATCAGTAATGTGGATATAATGACTGAGTGGGTAAATTCAAATAATAGAACAGCTAGAACAGTCTGGAAAGTTCAGAAAATTTACTTTACTGAAATGCAGCCTTTAAAACAAGGAAAAGACAATATGATGATATCCAAAATCTAATATCATATCTAGTCTGATATCACAATATTGATATGTCTATGTGTTGCCAGCCCTAATAATGTCACTTAATGTCACTTATTAATTTTATTGAGATTGTACTTTTAAAATGACTGCGTTTTTACAGCCGGGCACCACCTTCCCCACCACCTATGGCCAGGGCTGCACCTCCTCCTTCCTATGCCCCGGCTCCGACGCAGGCTCCTCCGTCAGCCGTGGGCGCTCCAGCTGCACCCCCGAGGCAGCCCGGTCTATTCGCCCATATGGCGTCTACAGCTGCTGGAGTGGCAGTAGGCTCTGCAGTAGGACACACCATCGGCCACGCCATGACTGGAGGCTTCGGTGGAGGACACTCGGAGCCTGCCAGGCCTGACGTCACCTATCAGGTAAATAAATAAACTGAGGTTTAGCCGGTCATAGGACTGGAATAGCGTCAGGGCAGATTAGTGTGTCTGACACGCGGTAGGTAGGACAGCAGCAACCAAAAACAGGCCTATGTGTGTACTGATGAAACAAACGTCGCATTTGCTCTAATCCACAGACAAGTGGGTGCAATTATGTGAATATAGTTAACAATAACCAGTTGAAGGCAATACCATAATTATTTTCAACTATAAATGTAAACACATTGACTAGAATATCTTCCTGTAACTGGATTCATTGGTACTTGATTAGAGATAGATTTCTTCTTTTATTTAGGTCTGGTCTCTGTTGGTGTTTTTTATTATGTGTATGTACTCATGCTCATAAGCACACGGAAGCAACTGGATGAAAGAAGGCATGTTGATAATAACAGACATGGCAAGTTGTGGAGGAGAAAATAGATTTTCTTGAGACGGTGAAACAGAGTTTCTGTTACAACTAATTCCTCATAAAATGTTAGCTCATAGGCTGCCCACCTATGTAAATTTGGGTCATGGGCAGAGCTTGACTAACATTTTAATCAGAGCTGATAACAATTATTAGTAGGCTAATCAAGGAAACCGATATTTGAAACCAATATACATTTGTAGTAAATTGAACACAAAGCCTGGTTGAAATGCCTTTTAATTATATGTGTAATTAAATAGAACTTTTCAACATTATCTTTAAACAAAAAGTACCGGGAGCTGCTAGCAGCAGTTCTTAAAATAAACAGAAAACCTCGATAAATAAATGAGCCTTATAGTTTTATAAAGTAAAAATAAATACAACTAGTAAAACATACATTTGTACTGAAATGCTCACAGATTCCAGTGATTCCATTTATTGTAAAAATGTTGAGTATCAGATCTTGTTTGTCTGTCTTTGATAATAATAAAAAATCTCACAGGAAATCAGTTACATGAACTTGCTTTTAAAATACCACATGTATAGTAAAGGTGAAGGATCCCATCATCATCTGCCTTGTGTCCTTTAGGAACCGTACCAGGGCCAGCCCATGTACCAGCAGCCACAGTCCATGTACCAGCAGGAGCCCCCTCAGCAGCAGCAGGCCTGCTCCTACGAGCTCAAACAGTTCATCGAATGTGCCCAAAACCAGAGCGACCTCAAACTCTGTGAGGGCTTCAGTGAGGTGCTCAAACAGTGCAAGTTTGCTAATGGTGAGTGAAAAATGTAACACAAGAAACATGTGTGGCTATTTGTATGAAAAAAGACTACATAAGGATCTATAGCTTGTTAATAGGTTTGTCTGACAGGCCACCAGTGCAATGTTGGCCCACTAATGTAATTTTTTTGGTTTTGGAAGGCAAAATGTAGTTTTATCCTTGCTCTTATTTTAGATCACATCAGTCCATTCTCACTGCAGTCTTGTTTATGCTGTACTTTTTACACTTAACACTGTAAAATAATGAGTCTTTGCATAAACACTTAGTCATCCAGACGTCATAGCCAAATGACTGCACTATGCACGTCATGGACCTGATGTAATGTGTTGCAGTACCCAGTATGGCCACAAGGTGGAGTAGTTTTAACAGCTTTCTGAATGTTACATACAACCAGCTTTTTCTCTTTGTACTGTAGTTTTTGAATTAATAAACAGTTATTATTAATGATGGGAAATATGAAGCTTGTCTAATGAAACTTTCTTTTCTCTACAGGTCTGTCATGAGACTGAGACAAAAACCTGGAGAGTGAGGAGATGCACAAACTGAAATAATCAACCATACTGAATATCAACAGTGTAGTTCACAACAGATCAATAAACATGCTTTTATTTTGACAGCCGCTTATTGTCAGACAGCATCATTGAATTCATTCTCAGGACAATGCTGCAGAGTTTGTAATAATAGTCTTATAAATAATGTTTATATATTTTGGTGTTGCATGCTTTGAGTTGATTTCAGTTGTTTTTCATTAGTAATTTTAATTTAAAGTTCCTCCAGTATGAATATCAGCAGATGACCTGCATTTGTAGATCAAGATAACTTGTAAAACCACCAGCTGCCACCTTCTGGATTATGGGTGTCTGCAGTTTGTTTGAAACAAGTTATTTAAAAATAATAAAGCACTTGGATCATAACCACAGTGTGATGTATGATTATTTATGTTAGTGCTTATTCAGTTAGACCACATATAATATTATGGAAGTCAGTTTCCACCAGTATGAGTTTTTTAAAAAAAGATCCTGTAAATCATTATAACCTCAAAAATAATGACTTATCTCAAAATACTACCCCGATTCCAAAGGAAGTTGGGACGTTTGTGTAAGATGTAAATAAAAACAGACCGCAATGATCTGTAATCACTTTTGCCCTGTATTCAATTGAATACAGTACAAAGACAAGATTTTTAACATCCAAAATGATGATCTTTATCCTTGTTTGTAAAGATACACTCATTATGAATTTGATGCCTGTAACATGTTCCAAAAAAATTGGGATGGGGTCATGTTTACCACTGTGATACATCACCTTTTCTTTTCTTTCTTTCTTTTTTTTTTAAATATTTTTTGGGGCTTTTTATGCCTTTAATGGATAGGACAGCTGAAGATACGACACTCAAGAAGTGTTTGAGAATTGAGGACGCTAATTGAAGTTTTGAAAGTGAAATTCTTGCTTGATACACAACTTAAGTTGCTCAACAGTCCGGGGTCTCTTTTGTGGTATTTTGGGATTAATAATGCACCTCACATTGTCAATGGGAGACCCTTTCTTACTATGAAGCCACACTGCTGTAACACATGCTGAATGTAGTTTGGCATTGTCTCGCTGAAATTTGCAGGTGCAGTCCTGAAAAAGACGTCTGGATGGCATCACACGTTGCTCCAAAACCCTGATGTACCTTTAATACCCAATCATGACCTGTTACCAGTTAACCTGTTGAATGTTCCAAACATGAGTGTATATCCACAAAAAAATAAGTTTATCAGTTTGAACATAATGATTTTGCCTTTGTACTCTGGTTGTGTTCTGTTTTTATCTGCATATTTGAACAGTTTCCCAACTTTTTTTTTTCTTTGGGGTTGTAATGAGAACTTTTCTTAAAATAATGAAGTTTCTCATAATGCAGGATCTTCTGTTACATTTGCAGAAATAGGCTTCCAATGAATTGTACTCTTAAAGAAACATTTCTATTTTTGAGCTGAGCTTCTTTAATTAGAATTTAACAGCACAGGGCTCCAGCACCTGTCCTGTCACTCCAGCAGCCTCACTGTAAAACCCACGAGTTGAATGTTTCATGTGAAGTAATGTTGGTCATGTAGAGCAGTCCTGTCTCTGTGAACGTCTCAGGCAGGGCGAGGACAGGAGCTGCAGGGTGTTATTTCATGGATCTGGTTTTTGTGCGGACACGCGTTCAGAGTGTGCTGCTGCTGCTGCTGCTGCTGTGGAAGCAACAACTTATTTTTGGCATCTGACATTAAAGCTCAACCTTTGCAATGGCAGCGGCCCCTCGAAGCTGCACAAGCACCGGGGTTTGACTGGACCGCTTTGTTTCGTCCTCTGCTGAGCAGTAATGATGGATACCCTTTAATTCTGGCACTGAGCGGTACGGGACACACGGTGAGCGACCCGGCGTTTGTTTTTCTTTAATGTGCTTCTTTAACAGAGCTTGCAAAAGGTCAGATTGTGACAGGATGAGAGGGAGATCCAGTTCTCACACTGAGGCATGCAGCTTGTATTAGTCTTACACCCCGTGATATGTCGGCAATGACATTAAGTTCAGGACGAGAACTTGTAGTTTGTTCTCTTATTAGATCCTCTTACAAGCTGCATTCATGAGGATAAGATAGTATTATTGTGAAAGTGGTAGTGCCATAAAGGCGTCTGTCCACACTGGATAACAGAATCACTTTATTCTACATCTTGAAACACACTTAAACATTTCATTTTAAGGATAAGGTACATGTGCATGAAATAATTTAATTTCAGATAACAGGAGAGCTCTGTTGTTGTTGCATACTTAATACTATCTATCTTATCATACCAACAGTGGTGGAATATAACTAAGTATGTGACTGGAGTGCAATCAAGTACTTTATTAAAACATTTCCATTTTAGGCTCGACTATACTTCTACTCTTCAACAGTACAGAGAAGAATATTGTACTTTTTATTTCACTATATCATAAAACCTGATGTATATAACAGTACATAGAGTAGTTGCAATGAGTGATTATTTTCATTATCAGTTAGTTTGCCATTTATTATTCTCAATAATTGATTAGTTGTCTATTAACTGTAAATAAATATTTTTTTAAAAATGCACATCACAATATCTCAAAGCCCAAATAGGCTGTTTTGTTCAAAAATCCCAAAATATTCCATTTTCAATGCAGCACATTTATTTATCGCTTACGTCATTGTTTTGCTCATTGTCTGTGCTTATGTTTTTTGTACCTGTTTTCTTTGTTTTTTATGTTATTTTACTGTTTCACTATTTGTGCTTATGCGCTTTTGTATGCTTCTTTGATTTATTTTTTTTATTTGCTATCAACCTGTCAGGGACTGCAGATCAAATTTTGTCAGTATGGCTCAATCTGACACATTTACATGATGGACTCAAGTGCTCATGTAAATTAATGGTGTTAATAAATGTGCATTGTCCCTTCTTGAATAGAATTAACATTTGAGAAGCTGCAACCAGCAAATACTTGGCATTTTTGCATAAAATAACAAACAATTAATCACTGATTAATTTTTTGTCTGTTTAACTGATCAGTTATTCATATCAGATCAATAGTTAAATCAAACTCACCATGATCTGTAACAACAAAATGCTGCTTACACATAAATGCATCAGCAGTGACCATAATTAATGTTAGTATACAACAATATAAACTTTGACAGGTAACCTGTTGTGAGCTGTAAGAGGAGAGCAGTTGTGCAGCGTCGGTGGTGAATCAGTGTCACAGCCATCATGACCAAAGAGGAGGAGATCCCTGACTGGGTGGGAGCCCAGGAGTTCTACGACAAGTATGAGTCCAAGGAGATTCTGGGAAGGTATGTTTATAAAGTCTTAAATTAGCCTGCAGCAGGGGTTCCCAACATGTGGGCCTGGACCCCCACAAGGTGGGGTTTAAAACATCCCTCTAACATTTGCTTTATTTCTTTGGTACTCTAAAATTATTCAAACAAAGAAAAAAATACAGAAGGTCCAAACCAGAAGACATTTGTAACCTTTGATGAGGAGAATACAAATATATTGACCCTCCTTAAGTCCCACCCCTTTTCACTCTGCACTCCAGTGATAGTTGAGCGAGCCTCGTACCTCTGTCAACTTTCTCATTTCCAAGTTTGCTCAACCCAAGCAAACACGGGCGGGACTTAAGAAAGGTCAATCATGTTGCTTCATTTTAAAGGAATAGTTTGACATCTTGGTAAAATATAGTTATTCGCTTTCTTGCTGAGAGTTTGATGAGAAGATTGATACGACTCTCATGCATTTACTTAAAATATGACGCTACAGTCAGGGAAGGTCAGCTTACTTTAGCATAAAGACTGGAAACGAGAGAAACAGTTAACCAAAGGTAAAAACACCCACCTGCCACCAGCTGCTCTAAAGCTCACTGAATAACACTTCACATTTAGTTTGTTAATCCGTACAAGGTGAAAGTTTGCCAGGCATCCGGTGGAGACTCCAGGAAATAAAATTTTGCTACCCGGAGAGATTTTTCCAGTCTTTGTGCAAAGCTAAGCTAATCAGCTTGAGGCTGTAGCTTTACATTTATCTTACGTGTAAGTGGTTATCAGTCTTCTTATCTAATTCTTGGCAAGAAAGTGAATAAGCATTATTACCAAAAATGTCAAACTATTATAAAAATGGCCAAAAAAGGAACCACTGGCCCATAATATACATTATCTTTGGTTAGCATGGTTAAAAAAAAAAATCATACATTTTCACAGCTTTAACCAGTTTTTTACTTTTTATTTAACAGCACAATTCAATATAACACAGCTCAGGACTTCAGAGACTTCAGTTTGAACAACTACCCCCGTTGCTGTGGATAGTACACAGACAAGCCCAATGGTTTCTCTTAAGTTTCCCAGAAGTCCCTGAGAAAAGCTTTCCCTCTCATTGTCATTCCCCACCATCTGTCAGATGGTGGTGCTGTTACGTAAGAACACAGTGTCCAAGGAGGCTGCATTCATTAACTTCAGCGTGTTTTTGGACAAAGGTTTAGTGTTGAGGGCTGCCAGTGCCTGGGATTGAACAGCACGCTCTTAAGATTACGTAATTTCACTCACATGCAGGTCACAAGGTCACCCGATGTGGACAGTGTGTTCAGCTGCACTAGTATTCTTCACATGGCTCAGTCCACTACACAAGCAGAGGGCAGAGAGTTCGTTTATTGTCCTCTAAAATAAATGGACTTCATTTCACTGTCTTTGACTTTATGCTCAGGTCATGTTCTTTGAACTGGATGTTTGATGAACACCATGTTTAAACTGCTCTTAGATTAGAGTAGTTTTCAGTGTAATATATAGGATAAATATGGAAAAAACATGAGTGATGGAAACCTTCAGTGTGGTGCTGAAATTCCTGACTGGAGCACACAAACATCTTTTCATTGAGTCCAGCTGCACAACACACAAAAGCTCTGAAGAAATAAGTAACCTGACAAAGCTGCAGATAACAAGGTTGCTGCGTTTTCTCTTCCTCAGGGGGGTGAGCAGTGTGGTGCGTCGCTGCGTTGACAAACGGACGTCTCAGGAGTACGCGGTGAAGATCATCGACATCACCCCTTCAGACAAGATGACTCCTCAGGAGATAGAGGAGATCAGAGAGGCGACAATAAAGGAGATCGACATCCTCAAGAAAGTCTGCGGACAAGACAACATCAGTAAGCACATTCATCCCCCCTGACAGAGTTTAAGTTAAACTGTGGTCATCTGCAGTTCTCTTAAAACATAAATCTACATTATATTGCACTATAAAACTCACAGCTTCTTACTAGGACTGGGCGCTATGGACAAAATCAAACATCACAATACTAATTAGAGATCTAAATTTATTGGTATTGCAGCAATATTGTGGAGATGGCTATTGGTATTAACACAATGATAAATAATCAGTTATGTAGATATAATCCATATAGTGAGTAAAGGCAAATAATAAACAGCGAGAACAGTCTGGTAAGCAGGGGACATATCCCCCTCAAGATATAGAGTGCATTCATTTGCCCCCACCAAAAAACATTAAATTTGCAGAGGACTTTTATTTTGACAGACTGCTAGAATGTGACTTATAGATGCAACAGTGCTTCCCAAAAAGGAGGTGGTGGCAGATTACAACCTCAAAAGCCATAAAAGGCCAGATCTGTTGATCTACAGGAGAATAAGTATCTGAAAGCAATACAGACTGTCTGCTTTACTGCAATATATTCCATTAGATTTTGAACTGTCACCTGGCGCCTGGATTTGTGTTTTCCTTTACTTAAATAAAGACATTTCCTTCATAAATTGATACAAAATACAGGACAGAAAGTAGTGCAAAAAAATCCACCAAAGGCAGGAAATTGTGTGACATCCAAATTTTCCTTGGGGAGGACCCCAGAACCCCGACATCACACGTGTCCCCCTACATGTTAAAATGAAACCTGCACCCTTGCTGGTAAATTCAGAAAATTACATGACTTTACTGTAATGTGACTTTTAAAAGCAGGAACAGACAACACTCATGCTATATCATGATATAATGATATCCAGAATCTAAGATGACATCTAGTCTCCTGTCTCAGTGTCAGTATAATATCAATATATTGCTCTGCCCTCCTTCTTAAACAAAGAAACAGTTTGTTTGTCCCTTTGTCCCACTAACCTGCTCAAGAGGTCAGATGTGAGACTGCTGTTGGCCTTTGCCTTAAAGTGACCCACTTATCATCAAGTCTTGATTAAATACTGAGTGTCCCTCAAATGTGTCTCTGTTCTCCAGTACAGCTCAAAGACTGCTATGAGTCCAACGCCTTCTTCTTCCTGGTTTTTGACCTGTAAGTGTTTTTTTTAGAGTTTTAAACTTGTAAATTCAAACCTCATCCCTCAAGCAGCAGCTGGTCAAAAGTTGTATTTTCTTTCCCCCAGGATGAAGAGGGGGGAACTTTTTGACTACCTCACAGAGAAAGTTACTCTGAGTGAGAAAGAAACCAGGTCAGTGAGTGTGCTATTTCATTATTTGACTTTTTGCTGAAACAAAAGTGATGAAGTATCCTCATTTTTAAAGACTTTAAGTTGAGTTTGGTGTGTATCTGTTTTAGGAAGATCATGCGCGCTCTGCTGGAGGTGGTTCAATTTCTTCACAGCCAGAACATCGTCCACAGGGACCTGAAGCCTGAGAACATCCTGTTAGATGACGAGATGAACATCAAACTGACTGACTTTGGCTTCGCTGTGCAAGTCGACCAGGGACAGAGGCTCAAAGGTCAGTGAAACCAGCATTACAGTATTTTTTCTGAATAAATTCAAGCCAGGTAATTTCATTTTACATCTAGATGGTCTAAACGTGGCCCAAAACATTCAAGTGCTGAAATATTCAAAGCAACTGGCAATATAAAGGGGTTGTTTGAACACGAAGACAGCAGAAATTCCTAACCCAGCATGTTCAGTTGAGGATTTATAAGTGTCCCACTCTAATAAAGTTACTATGTTTACAACCTACAGTGCAGTTGCAGCAGCTGCTGGCGGTCGGCGGGGAATCTGGGTCTGGTTGCACAACACGCTCTCATCTCTCTTAGCTGCACTCACAAAGGTTAAGATGCAACAGGACACTCAGATCTGTTTGCTGTGGTCACAGAGAGTCTGAGTGCACTGACCTTTTAAGTGCATCAGATCACTAGCAGTGGGAACTGGCAAGTGACCATGCAAAACATAATCTGAAAGTTGCCATTAAGATGACTATCTAAATGCATACTGAGGTGAATAATTGCAATGCATTTTCTCATTTTCTTTTTTGTTGCCCGCTTGTCAAGGGACTACAGATGTTAATTAGCTTTGTTGGAGATCTGCGGCATGTTTATATCTTTCATTTTTATACTCATCTTCATTAACATGCGCTATCCCTATCAAATAAACAAGTAAATAAAGATGTAGGTAAATTATCTTATAGATGTTATGGCGCTCTAGTTAGACAGAACCCACATGAGGATGTGGAAAGTATCCGGAAGTACTGAAGTTACTGTATTTTTTAGTGGGTTAAGTAGTTTATGTAAGTCATTATGTGATTTAATAACTTGCTGAACTACTTTTGCTTGAATAAGATTTTCAGAATAGCCTACAGTCATGCTTTTATAGCTCACAAATTTGCATCACATTAGACCAGGAGCTCTCAAAGTGCAGCCCACAGAATAATGGAAAGGCATTTGATGTGGCCCCTGAATGTGACGTGAAATCCATGCATTATATTGTAATCATCAGCGGACCATTTCAACACTTTTCTTTTTAGTAGCCTGCATTCAATACATTATTTGGTTACTGCATCAAACTGCTAGCAAGTGTCTGTCAGGTTAGGAGTGACTTTTAGAAAGCCACTGGTTGCATGGCAACTAGGTACCTCATGGGTGCCGCTGGAATTACGTTCTATCAGTTCTAGTGTTTTATATTGGTCGAAAGCTCTGCATTTTAATGTGGAAGTGAGCAGGAAAAGTCACCACTGAAAAAAATGTTGTATGGTTGAGGAGAAAAGGAGGGTTCAGGAAAATTGGATATTGCTTCATCGGACCTCAGGAGACAGAAAAAGTGATTTGCTGTATCTGCAAACTGGTGAATCTGGTACTTAAGGACTTTAATGTTAAATGCCATAATGAAACCAAACATCCTACGAGAAGCTCACGGGTTGTTTTGGAGAGGAATTGACTGCATGTGCTTTCCTTGCCAAACACTTTCACATGACCTTTTGTAATTAAGTAGCTGCTACTACTAGTACTCATTTACCCATGCCCACCAGATTAAAGTGCACTCTCAGGAATGCTGACCACAAGTGGTAAAAGTTTTTTAAGCTTTGTAAATGAGAGTATAAGGTTCACAAGTTTGTCATGTCTGTGATGCAGAGGTGTGTGGGACCCCTGGTTACCTCGCTCCTGAGATCATCGAGTGCTCCATGGACGCAGGACATGCAGGATATGGCACAGCTGTGGACATGTGAGTGTGCAGAAACAAAAATCACGCAACACAATAGAAAGTTATCTGAATGCCAGATCTACAAACAAAAGTAATCTGCAGCAATGTAAAAACTGTAACCAGAGTATGCAATCATTTATCATCTGTGATTGTACCTGTAAGCTTATTTAGAACACATTATCCAGTATGTCTTTCCAGGTTTTTTACACACTGTTAAGACACTTTGTAAGCTTGATTTTCCTCTGGTTTGTGCCTGCAGATGGAGTTCAGGGGTGATCATGTACACGCTGCTTGCAGGCTCTCCACCCTTCTGGCACAGGAAACAGGTGCTGATGCTGCGTATGATCCTGGCCGGGAACTACGAATTCTCGTCTCCAGAATGGGAGGACCGCTCAGACACTGTGAAAGATTTGGTAGGCTGGTTTTAAGTATTGAAATCACTATAGTGACACAATTATTGATGTCAGAGGTTTCAAGAATGAATCAAACTCTCCATGGGGTTTTGTCAGATCTCTCGGATGCTGGTGGTGGATCCAAAGCAGCGATTCACAGCCACTGACGTTCTCAACCACTCGTTCTTCTCACAGTATGTGGTGGATGAAGTCCGACAGTTCAGTCCATACAGGCGCTTCAAGGTGAGGTGTTTTTATGTGACTAAAGTTGATCAAATTCTCAGTTACATTCACATACACTCAGCAGCACACCATAAATGTTTTGAATAAATGATTTCGTACCTTGTATCAATGTGTCTGTTTCATAATATACATGCCCTTTAGACAAACTGAAGGCAAACATGGATGTCAGTTTGCTCTGTCTTCGTGTGAGCTGCAGAAATAGCTTTACTCACATACACACACAGGCAGAGCAGACAGGGTTGTTTTGGTTGTGTTCTCATAAAATCCAGCATATTACAGAGCTGTGGGTGTTTTAATTTGTACTTAACATAACCGCTGTGACACAATCAGACTTCTCAGATTCACTGCTTTGTGCTCGTCAGCAGCACTCGCTCCCCTTATTCGCAGTCCCTCGCCCTCCGTCTTGTTTGTTGAGCTGGGGTGGAGGGTCAACTTTGAGCGGTGCACTTACAAACAATGTTGCAGATTCTACCGTTAAATCTTTGCAGGTAAATTTTCAAATGAAATTAATTTCAGTGTGCACTTACATGAATTAAAAAAAAGGGTTGCCTGGAAAGTAGAACATGAAACCCAAAACTCATAGCTCTGTATTCTTGAGATGGATGAAGCCAGCCAAAATTAATAGGAGGGTAAGAAAGATTGTCCATCAAACACAATTTCAAGACACCCACACAGTCCTGAGAAGTCCAGTTAGGGAAAACAAGTAAAAACTCCTTTGTGTGTGGAACATGGGTGTGTAGAAGGTCTTAGATGTGCCAAAAAACAATCACAGTTATGGCCATGATTAAGATTTAATTTCACTGCACACTTTCCTGGTTTCCACTTCTGCTCTTACCGTCAATACTCTGAGGCCACAATGAATTTTTCCTAAACTGTCTCCTTCAGGTCATTTGCATGACTGTTCTCGCTACAATGAGAATCTACTGCAACTACCGCCGTGCCAAGCCCGTCACCAAGGAGGTGATCAAGAGTGACCCGTACGCTGTCAAGCCCATCCGCAAGCTCATCGATGCGTGTGCATTCAAGATCTACGGCCACTGGGTCAAGAAGGGCCAGGCTCAGAACAGAGCAGCACTTTTCGAGAACACTCCCAAAGCCATCCTGCTGTCGATCACCGCTGAGACCGACGAGCCGGCCCATCACATCTGGTAATAATGAGCACTTCAGGACAGATGTGCAAGAAGCACTTCTACTCGGTCTGGCCTTTTCTACCTTTCTCCATTGTATAAAAGAAATGAACTGGTAAAACATCTGTACTACCAGACAAAGTTAATTTAAGTTTATCTTGGAGAACGAATGTGGAGAACACGCTTTACTTGTGAATTTTGAGATGCAGCATTTGTTACTACAGTGGGATTGTTTTACCTCAACAGCTGCCAAGTGTGCCACTGTTCAACGCTTTGTTTTCTGTCCTTAATGTATATTAATGTGACTGTGAAAAGAATAGATTTACTAGTAAAATGCCATTTTAGACATTTACTTTCAAGCAAACCCATTCTCAACTATATAAACTCTGAAAATGTAGGTATTCTGTCTTTCATGCCCGTTCAAAGAGAATGGAGCCAGCCGCCACCATATTATCAGAGACAGATTTTTTTTTTTTAACATCATGCAACAATCTCTGGATCTCGTATGTGGATGCAAGATTTCCTTTAGTGTATGAAAACAAATGTTAATGTTTTGTTTTATTTCAGAATATAGTTTAAAATTTTAAATCAAATTTCTAAAATCAGCTGAATAATTTCAGGTTATTCAAGTGATGCCCCACAGCAATATGTTACATCTGTCTTATCAGAACTGTGAAGCCTTGGTTCAACAGCGACAGCAAAACATCATTTGGCTGATTGGAATATAAGACAGTGAACCTGCGTACTTGAAATGGCATGAACTTAAATTGGTGGACTGTGTGGCTATCTGATCATTATTATGCAGGATGTACTGTTCTGAACCACTTACTGGGAAGATGATAGCACTTTAAAATGTATGCTATGGATTTATTTATTAAAATGTGCATTTAATTTGAAATTCAAGTCTTGTTATTGGGATGGTATTGACTTTTTGTGATGCTTTCGAATTTTAAGATATATGAATGGTATTTTTCTGTCTTTGTCCGACAACTTTAAGCTTAATGTAGAAAACTAAACTCATTGTAGACAAAGTTACAAGTTTAAAACATGATGAACAGGAGATTCTGAAGTCACAGGTCAGATGAGGTGGAAATTAAACAGACAAAAGTCAGTTCTTACTTTGAGCTGATTTATTCACACATGTGGACAGAAAAACATCACATAATCTGTGTGGAACAAAGAAAACCTAAGTCTTTTAAAGGTAGTGTGTGTAACTGAGATAATAAAGTAATGTAGAGGTGCATGCATTTGCTGCTGCTGTGGTTGCAGACCACCCCGGCTCTTAATCCTGTATCATTCACTACCTCTGCACATTAACAAATGTAAATTAACACAAGGCAACATTCTTTGTCCATAGATGGATGATGAAACTCTGTGGAGCCAGAGTCCATGCACAGCCACATGAAATGGAGTCAGTCTCGAGTCCAATTAAAATGGATTTAAAAAAAAGTACATATACAGAAGAATATGCAAGATCTAAAAGTTAATATAGAATGATCATGATCATAAAAAATAGATTAAATGTGATTATTTCAAAATGTGTATGTATTTACAAAAACACCCAACACATGTTTATTACATAAGAAAAGTGGAGTACAGTTCAAATATGAACAATCATCCATGAGCTGGTGGTGTAAGTTTTAACACCGGCACTGCTTTCTCTTGTGGAGCTGAGTAGAAAAAACACAAACAGCATTTAGAATTTAACAGATCACAGACTGTCACAATAGTTATTTAGAGTGTTCACGTTCTTACCATGAGTGAGGGAGTTCACAGTGTATTTTCTCAGGTTCCAGCTCAGAAGCAGACCTGGTTGCCCTGCAGAATTTAGCAAACATGAAAATAAATACAAAAACCAACAAGAGTGGTGGCAGAGCATCTTAACTTTCTATGTGTATCATTGTGCTCATTTCTGTGCAGTTGCATGAGGCTGAAGGAAGCACTCATCCAGTCATAAAGCTGAAATGAGACGAGACTTTTGCATGGTGTCTGACTGTATCCACCACAGACCAGCTGGAACAGAATTCGGCCATGCCTCAGTGGTAACTTTCTCAGTGCTAGGGAACAATAATTATGATACATGTCAGTGTGTAACAGTATGTACAAACATACCATCCTCAGGCTGTCCTTCACAGTCTGGAGGTCAGTCAGAGCAGACTTGTTTCATTGAGCCTGTCTGTGATGATCAGCTGCATGACTGCACTTGTCGATGAACACGTTTCCACAAATGCTGGAACAAAAACAAAAAAAAAAGTACAACAGATGTGATGTGATTGATTTGTCTGTGGTGGTTCGGTGGAAATTTGTTGCTGCATGAATAATTATTTGGTTAATATATCTAAATATATGATTGTATTACTAATTAATAGTTAAAATAGTTGCAGCCTTTTAAGATATGATTATGCAAATTGTCACTATTTCAGAGATGCACGTTTCTGTATTCACTCTGACATAACAATGAGGCACACAATCAGCACTCCCATCCTGTTATTGAGTCAGTGTGTGAAAACAATAATTTAGCATGGTGTCTGACTGCATTACTATTTCAAGAGTAACACAGAATTCAGCCATGCACTCAAATACATGTTATTATTATGAAGTACGTGTTACCTCTCATGAATCAGATCTCCACGTGGAGGCCATGTGCGCCACATGCTCTGCACGTCCATGAACCAAAGACAATCAGCCTGAATTTAGCTCGCAAATATGACCTGTGCTGAGCTGCAGCCTCACATCTACGCTGTCTGGTTTGAACCCTGGTTGCGTCGTACAGCAAACTTGGACGCATGAGAGCGACATTTTACAAAGATAAAAAAAAATCAATTCAAGCCTTTCCGCCCCGCTTCAATGAGGAGTATCAGCAGCGCGACTCTTCTTCTTCGTTTCCGGCATCCTCGCTTTCTTCTAGTAGCATTTTGTGCTGCGTCAAAACGCTTTGAGGCGCACTACTGCCACCTTCTGGACCGGACTGCAACACCCAGAAAATATTTCTGAGCATAATACACCCTTTACTTTTAGTTTGGATTTCTTTACCTAACTTGGTAAACCACCCAAAAAAATAAACATTCCTGTAAGAAACACATATAAAATAATAATTTTCCAATTATTGAAAAGACCCAAGAGGTTACGAAGAGACTTGTCTCTGAAGGGCAGAGTTCTGCTCACTAAAGCAAAAGGTATATTTCAACCACATCAGTATTTTTGGATCCCCACTTTACTGTCAGTGCTTTTAAAAACATTACCCTCTTTTCATTATGCCACTGAGTTATATGCATCTTAACCACATTATCTCAATGGGTTATTCCATACAGCTCCACATGCTGCTTTTTTTTTTAATATTCCTCCTCGTTGATTATATAACCAAAATAAACCTGATAACATTTCCACTTTTTGTAAGTGTTTTCAAACTAACTAAATAAGGCCGAGCAAATGTAAAGTACCACATCCACAATAATACTACTAATTTAAGCACTGCAATATATCAACTAATTTAGAAAAAAACACAATTTATCCTCTGCATTTAAAGCATAGACTTTATAAAGAACCACAGGATGGATAATGGCACTATGTTTGTCTTTTGGATGCATCTGTATTTGAACATGAGTATTTTAGAATAAGATTATACTGTATTTCATTGATATCTCACTTATTCTAAAATGTCTGAGGGTAAAATTATCTGGGCAGTGCTGTGCTGGAATGAACTTAAGAAATGTACATTCTGCATCTGAATATACACAAAGGTGTTGTGCTATTTGTTACATACATGTGCACGTTTAAATTGTGGGTCATGTAACCACTGTTCCTATAGTGGCAAGTCTACATATATATAATATATATATATCAACTATGACTGACCACATGATCAAATTTTAGACTTCATGAATAGTTTGACCATGTTGAGAATATTACACAGCAATCAGTCCACATGAGCGTTCACTCTTCTCTCCCTTCTCTCTCTCTCTGCTGCGACGGCAAGTCTGCATCACACTTTTCTCATCAATTTAATGTCAATATGATGACTTCATGACTATGATTTCATTAGTTTTTATTGGATTTCTTTTCTCATCCAAAATACAAGGGCCCCAGGGTGCACTAGCAGTATTCAAAATTCTTACTGCCCATAGAAAACAACTGCAAGAGGACATCAACAAAAATCGTGTTCTGTCTGATCAGCCACACGCTTTAGTGATGATTTGATCTTAAAGTTTATTTAAAAAAAATGGATAATGCAAACTGTGATTATTTTATTTCCACACTTTTGGAAAAAAATGGCAGAGTGTTGTTCCAGTACAGCACTACACTTATGGATATACTTGTAAAATAAAGTAATGTCATAATTTTGTATAGACATATGATACAACATAAATAAATTTAATAAGTGTAGTCCTGGAAAATCTTTAAAATCTTGACTCCAATATTTAGCCTATGGACTTCTGGGGCTCAGTATCCATGCACCCTCATACCCTTATGAGTTTTTTGTTGTTTGTTTTATGTTTGTTTGTTTGTTTTCAAATCTTTCTTTCAAAATAAAAACTTCACAAGCATAATAATTTCCAAGAAAAATACAGTTCAAAACTGAGCAAATACAATCCAAGTGAAAGTCATCATAGAAAATGAGAAAACCAGAAATAAAGTGCATAAAATAAAGAATATATAGAATAAGATGTTACATTAGTTTCATCCTCTATCTGGGGTCCAGTCAAATGAAACAACTGACAAATATTCACACAGCAGTGGGGCTTTCCTCGCTCTCATCAGTCTCAAAGGGGTGTTTTTTAGAACTAACCTTTATGAAGAAAATATTTGACAAGTATTATCAAGTTATTATCACAGTTTCCTGTCCTCCCTTATAAAACCAAACTTAATACTGCCAAGTCAGCATGTACACCCTTATGCGTAAGCTACACTTGATATCCATTATTTATTTTATGTATGCTTTAATGTGTGTATGAGTGAGGAATCAGTAAATAAGGGAAGAGTCTGTTCCAGCTCCCTGGCTGGAAACACAGGATCAGGGGTCAAAAAGCCTTTACAGATTAAGTCTGAATCAATTGTAAGGGGTCGACACCATTATCTGGAGCTGAAGCTTCTGCTTTAATAACAGTAAACCTACATTAATACAGTTATTGGAGTTTAATAACAGTTATTGTCAGGATAACTCATGAAATGTAACCCTGCTAACGCACACTTCACTGTAGTTAGCATTAACGGAGCCGTTAGTTGACCGTTGATGTTGCCATGGAACGGAGCCAGCGGGTAGTGGGCGGTCTCTCACCGGCTTCCTCCTGATTGGTCGAGCACTCAGCGCTTCCCTTCCTCATCGGTGAGCCCATTGAGCGATCGGCTGGCTGCTAATGTTGAAGCTGCTGTTTAGTGCCTTACCGACGCTGCCCTCACCGGTAAGTACCCACACTGAAACATATAGATCTTTTTGATTTCTTTTCGAAGATATTAGCTCGGTGTTTCAGTTTGTTTTACATGCTCGACAGTCGAGCGGAGGTTTGTGTAAAGTGCACCGGACAGGTAACGTCCTCTCGGAACCAACGCCGATGGTTACTTATAATAATAATAAAAAAAAAAAAAGACATTTTTGTGCCAGCAGGCAGCAGTGATCTATTAACAGACCAAACGAGCAGAAGCAGTTAATTTGACCGGGATTCATCGTCTTCACGTTGTGTTTGGGTCTTTGCTCGCCATCCCCGCCGGGTCCTCTGTAAGTGTGGCTGTCTGGGGGTGACGCAATCCGCGCAGAGGATGTCTGTGAGGGCCCTTCATCATATGGTTCATGTAGGATGACTTTATGCAACGCGGGTTTTTTTTGTCTCGCACCCGGTCGACCGGGCCACGTGTTTATTTGAGATCAGCTCCATCGATGCAGAAACGTTTGCACATAGGTATTTCAGTCAATGGATGTATTTGCTGCTCCACTGGATTGAAGACATCCACTGCATGCAGGGCTTAGTTAAGTTCAACAGTGAGATCGGGCAGCTGCTGGTGCAAAACCACACACCTCAATCCTCAAATATGTGCCATCATAGCTGTTGCTTTTGGATGTTTCATAATGTCTATTTTTATATTCCAGCACAATGGCATCGCTCTCACAGACCAAGGAGCTCTTCCGGAGAGCAGAAGCTGTGTGTTTTGATGTGGACAGCACAGTAATCAAAGAAGAAGGCATAGACGAACTCGCCAAGTTCTGTGGTGTGGGGGATGCAGTCACTGAAATGTAGGTGAATGATGTTGTCAACTAGAGCTGCACAATTAATCCAAACTTTATCAAAATCGCAACATGGCTTTCTGCAATTTTCAAATCACAGGAGGTCCAATATTTGTTAAAGGCAAAATGTGCATCAAAAAAGTTTTAAATTAATCAATGTCGTGTTTCCTACAAATCACATTCTGCAGACTTAAAAAAAAATCTTCATTTGGTACAGATACCTGCAAAAAAATCACCATAGTCATTTTGTTTTTCACTCAAAATAAGAATAATGCTGTAAAAAATGATTATTACCTCTAATATCAGAAATAATATCTTGATTGCAATATCAGTCAAAATAATTGCAATTAGATATTTTTTCAAAATTGTTAAGCCCTACTCGCAGCCATCACATGAAAAGTAGAGCGCCAACAATTGGTTGATTAGTCGATGAGTCGATCGACTATTAGTTAACTATTTTGACTATTAGCAACTATTTTGATAATTAATAGTTTGAGTCATTTTTCAAGCAAAAATGTCAAACATTTGCTGATTCCAGCTTCTTAATCTAAGGATGCGTTGTTTTTTTGTCATTCGTAATAGTAAAGGAAAAGTCTTTGGTTTTCAGACTATTGGTTGAAAAAAAAGAAGCATTTTAAAGATGTCGCTTTAGGCTCATTTTAGAAATTGTGATGAGCAGTCTTCAGTTGTTTGGGCATTTTATTAGGGTTGCAACTCACAGTTATTTTCTTAGTCAATTAATTAGTTGATTATTTTCTTGATTAATCGTTTTTTTTTAAAATGTCAGAAAATGGTGAAAAATGTCAATCATTGTTTCTCAAAGTCGAAGACGTCCTAAAATGTCTTGTTTTATTCACAACCCAAAGATAATTCAGTTAACTGTCATATAGGAGTAAAGAAACCAACAAATATTCACATTTAAGAAACTACAATCAGACATTTTTTCTTTTTCTTGAAAAATTACTCAAACAGATGAATCAATTATCAGAAAAGTTGGTGATTAATTTAATAGATTAATAGTCAATTCATTGTTACAGTTCTACATTTTATGGACTAAATGATTAAGTAATTTATCAATGATGAAATTAATATTAGTTGCAACCCTACTGAGAAAGTACCAGTTTATTTTTATATTATCCCTGGATTAGTTTAAAATATGATGCCATCTTTTGCTCTTGTCACTTTTCAGGACTCGCAAAGCCATGGGTGGCTCCATGACATTTAAAACGGCGCTTACTGAGCGTCTTTCCATCATCAGATGTTCCAGAGAACAAGTGAACAAACTGATAACAGACCACCCACCTCAGCTGACTCCAGGTATCAGGTGAGTATTGTGACAGTGCCACAATATCAGTCACTCAGTCGACCCTGTATTCCACTCAATACAGAAATATTGGCATGAGCAGGATTTAATGTAATAGATAATCAGCTAAAATTACCATTCATGGTAAACAACCATCTGTTAATAGGATTATAGTCTTGTTACTTGTTGTGGCCATCTAAAGTTGCTGTAGGTGTTACTGGAGAAAGATAATTGATTGTGGAGTCTATTTGGCGAGATTTTCTACAGCTTGAAAACGGAGCCTAGAGGAGGAGCAAAACTCTTGTTTTCTCTCAGACCACTTAATTATATTATGCTTAAAGATTATTACGGATCTTTTGCCCAATGATACCAAAATAATTTTGTGGGAAAACACCAAAATTATATTTTTATAGCACAATGGTAGTTTGTATCTCTATGATACGTGGATATGTGGTTTATTAATGAAAAAAACATTTGATTTAGGCTCCAAAATGGTCGTTCAGTTTATGGAATTGTAAAAAACAGAATTTTACTGTGGGCATAAATTATGAATTTAGCTAAATCAAAGTTAGCCTAGTTTTTATACCAGGCCAACATGACGTACAGTGCTGTGCTTTGCCTCTCTGTGCCCTACCTCGCAATGAGCCAAGAGCAAATTTCTTGTCATGTGAATGCAGCTTAAATGGGCTGACATGGCAGCCAGTTTAGTAGAAATCTCTTAACTTCTTAATTAGGCACGAGACTAACGTTGTCTTCAATAGTTTGATTGAGTCCCATTGTTCCACACAAGATTTTACTACTTCCCACTATACAAAAATGTGACTGAAAACTGCAGCCATATAATCTGAGTGCCTGTAAATGTGGATTTATCTTTCTCCAGGGAGCTTGTGGACCGTCTGCACCAGCGCAACATTAAGGTGTTTCTCATCTCAGGTGGCTTCCGCTGCATTGTTGAACATGTGGCCAGTCAGCTAAACATTCCTCTGCATCATGTCTACGCCAACCGGCTCAAGTTCTACTTCAATGGTGAGAGCTGGAGGCTGACTGTGACATTCCTCTGTTTTCATAAAAGTGGAACGTTGTGTGTCTGAATCAAATCTTTTCAGTCATCAGCACTCCTGTTAGCTTGTTGTAAGGCATCATTCTGCATCTCTAAATTAAATTATGTTTTTCAGGAGAGTATGCTGGTTTCGATGAGACTCAGCCCACAGCTGAGAGTGGTGGAAAAGGGAAGGTCATCAGCATGCTGAAGGAACAATATGGCTTCAAGACTGTGGTGATGATCGGAGATGGAGCCACCGACCTTGAGGCCTGCCCTCCTGCTGTAAGTGTTCACATTGTGTCGTATGCTGCTTAAAACTCAGTCTGCTGTTTTCTAAAGGAGGCAGATTAGGGTGAAATCATTAAAATATGTGTCCTTAAAAATGAACAATGTGCTACATACTATATTTTTTACACCACCTCCACACACAGCGGGATATAGGATACTTGTGTGGGGGGGGGGGGCGTTTGAGTTGAAGAAATTAAATGAAATAAAGAAATGAAATTAAATATATGAAGGTGACAAGCAAAATTAATTCATTAATAAAATTAATACATGCAATAAATATCTCTGCCCATAGGTTTAGGGATATTGAACTAATCGGCCTCCCTTAGAGATTGATTCTGGTTCTGATTCTACTTATCAAAACACTGATCTAAGCTAATGTTAGCAAGACTGTTGCAAGACTTACACAATTTGTGTTGCTCACCTGCAAGTAGAGCAACTTGGCAATGGCTGATTAGGTTAATTGAGAATGATGTTAGACTCATGATCTAATAGACAAATGCTTTAGCGAACATGAAGACATCCATGCATTCAATTCGCATGCCTTACCTGATCGATATAAGTTAGAGTTTTGCAGTTTATTATTTTATTTTGAAACTAGTCAGTAAAATTTGTGTAGGAATCAAAAAGCAGAATTAAAAATTCAAAATGATTCCTTAGGAATTGTAATTTTGGAATCAGGTCTCAATGCCCAACCCTCATGTACACACATTTGCATGTTTGATAGGTGGTTAAATGTGTATTCTTGAAAACACAGTTGTGCATATTGGAGCGACAGTGTGATTACAGTATTGTCTCTTTTGCCCTCAGAGTGCTTTCATTGGATTTGGAGGGAACGTCATCAGGCAGCAGGTTAAGGAGCGGTCTTCGTGGTACGTGACAAGTTTCGGAGAGCTGCTAAAGGAACTGGAGAAGATTTAAAGATGCTAAAAGAGTACTGTCACAAATTTTAACATTTTATATTTGCACCTAAGGGTGTGCCTCTTGATGGTTTTTATCCAGTGCACAATTTTCCTTCAACTCTGATAGATTTTTATAATGAATGAAAATGTTTACACTAGTGAGACCAATCTTACCTTCATGGGGATGTCACCCTGTTGATTTTTATACTAGAATATACTAAACAAATAACTGAACACTGTCTGTGTGGAGGTTAAAGAAGATGATCTTAGATGTTTTTGCATTTTTTGCAAATAAAACTTTTACTGTAGGTAAGCTAATTCTGTACAACTCCTGCATATTATGGCATGTGCAATGAGCAATAGCAGTGTTTTTAATTCTGTATGGATACTAAGAGCTGTAATCAGACATGTCAATGAGTGTGGTGATTCAGTCCTGTAGAAAACATCAGCATTAAACAGAAGAACATTCTGTCAACAGATGTTTGAACTGCTTTAATCCGTCGTGTCCTTCCCTCTACACCGTCCCCTTTGAACCGAGGAACAAAAAGACAGATAAACATGCTTCCTTTCACAATAGAATCTGATATTACAATTTTCAGCAGTATGACTGCCCAACTTAGTGCCAGATTGACCCAGACACTTCATCATACATGATATTTATGCCCCTTTAAAACATGTTGGATAAAAACTGTTTTTAAAACCAGGCATGCTGTCTTAACAAGAAAAAAGTAGAAGCCATAGTTACAAACACAGCACCATGAAACATCAACATTACCATGACACAGAACCGAGGAACATCCAGAAAAAGCAACTTAAAGGAGGAGTTGGCAAAAGAATCGTTGATTTACAATAAAAAAAATCTGAGGTTTGCATTTTACACTATGTCATACTATCATTTTCATGAATATACAGAGGCTTTCTCTCACGTCACTCAGCTATACCATGGCTTACATCAAAGTGCCACCTCTCAGCACACTTCAAACATGTATTATATGTATTAAATAAATAAAGAGCTACTGCATTGTGCAGTGAGCTTCAGCAGTACTGTTTGTCCCGCACACCACACAGCTGCTCGTCTTTTCAAGTAACTTTGGTTGGTTCTAAAATGAGAGATGAGCTCTCTTCATGGACCAGTTTTAATGTGGCACGAGACGTTGAACATAAGGACGATCAGGAGGTTTAATTTGGCCAAATTTACTCATCGTGCTCCAGGACCATACAAAAGAAGTGTGTTGTCAGGGGCTTTAAGTGGCTTGGAGTGTTTTAATTTTAGATACACGATTCAGTAGACAGTTACCTCCTCTGTCTCAGTAACATCTTGAAGTAATAAAGTAAAGACAAGAACAGAGAAGGGATGATATTTGGCAGCACTGACATGATAGTTGTAACAGTGATGCTCTGGGTGGATGTAACATTCAAAATGGTGCCACACTTGATTTCAGCTTCCGGCCTGTGTCTCACTTCACTGCAGAGGGGAAGCCTTTGTCGGGATCATGATCCTGGAATCCATATGTTGAATGAGAGGAACTGGAGAAAAAGACGAAACAAGAAAGATTTAGTGGGTCCTCATAGTTTAAAGTCCTTTTAATACTGATCAGGTTCAGCAAGCTCTGAAAAGTGACCAAGACTCAATATGTTGTTACTCAAGACAAATTTTTAAAACAAAGCTTTTAGTCACACAGCTTTAACTTGAGGCTTTGCTCAAACTGCAAACAAATCAGATTTGTTTCTCAACTCAGATCTTTAAGACTGACTATCCGCACTGTTATTAGCAGGTGATCAGATTGATCAGACTTGTAACGTCACAAGACTATCTGCATTGGTTGCTGTGGCAACCACACAGGCATCAGTAACTTCATATGCTGGTGATGCGGCTTTCCAAAGCAGAAGCATGAGAAATGTCGATCTTTAGTTTCACCCTCCAAACAGTCACACTGCAGAACTCCGTACGACAGACAAGCTCAGCAATGGAGGAAGACAAGGAGGCTGGTTTACATTGATGCACTTCAGTCACTCTGGATTTGACATCTGTGTTGTGTGTCGTGTTGTGAGTGAAGAAAGAGACACTTTGAAAACCAGATGTGAGCGGCCAGAGCGTCTGCACTGAGAGGCAGCTGTAGAAATCTGACAGGAATTGCATTTCAAACCACCTCCAAATATGGCTGCATCCAATTTGCAAACAAACCACATTTCATGTTTTCTTACTGTCCAGACTTTTTAAAATCAAACTGGATACAATCTGGATATGCTAAAAACAAACAGATTTGGACTGGCAGTCTGAACAAGGCCTCTGTTCATCATTGTGTATTCAGAAGGGGATTTTTTTTTTTGCTCACCTGTGTAATACACCACCTCGTCCCAGCCCTCCTGCTGCCAGGCACCGTTCCTCGTGTCTTCTCTGGACTGAAGGTCTTTGTAAGCTGCAGTCAACAAATCAAACACATTATAGCCCTGCTTTAATGAATCACAGTCCCTAAAGTTGGTATCTGGTTTGCATTATTTAAGGCTGCAAATAGGCCCGTCACAATAACTGCTCTTGTTGGACAACCTGTTGTCCCAGAAAAATGTGATATAAACAAATTTATCACAATTTTAAGACCATTTTATGCCAATGATAATTTAATAGCATAATATAAGTACACCCTTTCAAAAAGTGTGATCAGAAATGACAGCAAAACGCATTTCAGCATAGTTTTTACAATGTTGTACATTCTTACTTAAACATATGTAAACACAATGGGCAATATCATATATATCATATGAAATATAGGCATTACCTTGTCAATAACAATTATTGTGACAGGCCTAGCTGCAAGTAACAATCCTTTCCAGTTTTGATTAACAGAATAATCACTGATGTTACAACAACTGATTTTTCTGGACACTTGCAGCAGTAATCACAAGGTGACATCTTATCACCTTAAATAAAGTTGTTGTGGTGAACATTGTAGCAAACACAAGCAGACATGGAGCAGCATGAGCAATCATTTGGAGACATGTTTGTGACTTTAAGCTCGGTTTTGGTCTCCACCAACTCCTCTGGGAAAAATGTCTTTCTTTAGCTGCTAAATGCTCCACAATGTTCAACAGCTAGCCGCTAACTTTGTCCTTTGTCAGTTTGTCAGACCATTATAATAATAGAGAGAGCTGCAAATATTTTGATAATCATTGAACATTTCAGTCATTTTTCAAGCAAAAATATCTAACATTTGCTGGTTTCAGCTCCTTAAATGTAAGGATTTGTTGCTTTTCTTTGTAATTTGTAATAGTGTGACACGAAGAGAATTTTTAGTTGGACAAAAGAAGCAATTTGAAGACTTTTGGTCACTGAAGGCTCTAGGACATTGTGATGAGACGATTAATTGTAAAAAATAATCAGCAGATTAATTGATAATGAAAATAATCAATTCATCAGGCAGCAGGTTAAGGAGCGGTCTTCGTGGTACGTGACAAGTTTCGGAGAGCTGCTAAAGGAACTGGAGAAGATTTAAAGATGCTAAAAGAGTACTGTCACAAATTTTAACATTTTATATTTGCACCTAAGGGTGTGCCTCTTGATGGTTTTTATCCAGTGCACAATTTTCCTTCAACTCTGATAGATTTTTATAATGAATGAAAATGTTTACACTAGTGAGACCAATCTTACCTTCATGGGGATGTCACCCTGTTGATTTTTATACTAGAATATACTAAACAAATAACTGAACACTGTCTGTGTGGAGGTTAAAGAAGATGATCTTAGATGTTTTTGCATTTTTTGCAAATAAAACTTTTACTGTAGGTAAGCTAATTCTGTACAACTCCTGCATATTATGGCATGTGCAATGAGCAATAGCAGTGTTTTTAATTCTGTATGGATACTAAGAGCAGATTAATTGATAATGAAAATAATTGTTAGTATAAGCCCCAGTAATAGCTGTCTGCTGCTGCTGGAAACACAGATGGGAGCAGTGAGACTGAACCAAAACAAAGTTATGGGCCAGAAAATCAAAAACAATGAGATGAAAGAGCTACAACGCTTCAAAGATGGGTCATAATTGTACATGAATTCTTCACTACAAGTGACCCAGTTCAAATTACACACAGTCATTTGGCCCATTGTTTGGTTAAGATATCAATTAGTGCAGCTTTAAGTTGATATAACTGCAGAAAATGAAGTGAAAAATGCCATCAGAATTTCCCAGAGCTCAAGGAGGCAACTTCAAATAGCCGTCCAAAACTCAAACATATTTACAACAATACAGGACAAAGAAAAGCAACAAAATGTTAGAATCAGGAAGCAGCTAATTCTTGGCATTTCTGCTTCATAAATGACTGAAACAATCGATTATCAACAACGGAACAACTAATGATTTCAGCACTTGGCATGATTATCGACACTGTTGACACATCATTTTGCATAAAGCTGGTATTTGACCATACCCCAGAGGTGATGAACCATATAGAGGTTGCCGATCTGTGAGAAAAACCCTCCCACAGCTTCTCTGTTGTGCTGGCGGTATCTGATGGCCCTGGCCCTGCACACAAGAACAACTTCAGTCAGAAAGTGGGCCAAAAAACACCAAGGCCTTCATCTGGCATAACAAGAGCCGGCCTGCACACATACACTAAGATATTTGACCAGTCTTCAAACAATGACTCCAACATCATCTTTGAATTTATCCTGGACTGTTTTTAATTTACGCAATTGGATTTAGTCTTCCATAGCTGTGATTATCCATTTCAACATCACGTCCAACCATAAGATGTGACGCCATTTCTTACTGTATACATGTTTATGAATCGTAACACTGGCCAAGTCCATGTGAGATGAGTGGACTGGTGTGAGGGGAATGTTTTCGATCCATCATGTTTTCCCCCAAAGCAAACATGCACTTACTCAAATCATAATCACTGTCTGGATAAAGAACTATAAAGCTTCAGTTCTTCATGTTGTTGTAACTTGAAGAGGATGTTTAAGCCTTAACTACACAAATTGTATTGAAATTGCCTTCAATTGCTTTGCTGGCGTAATCTGCATGACTATAGAGGTTTGTGCAAATAAAGACTGGTTAAAGTAAGCATAAAAGAACACATTCTAAAAGAAATGGTAGCTTTAGGGAAAAAAATGACCTTGTCCTAGCATGGTCTTTTCATCAAAAGTGATGTTTTGTTCCGTATGATTATTTAAATCATGTCTGCTTTATTAGGAAGAAAGGAAATGTGGAGCCTCACAGCAGAAAAACCTGGATGATATTCCAAGTGTTTTAAGTTGTATTTACATATAAAATCACGCACACAACAGTTAGGAATGACCACAAATGCTTTAACTGGAAAATGATACATAAGAGTCAACAGTGACTACGTTTACATGCACACTAATTTTCCACTATTATTCAGAATAGGACAGTATCCTGAATTTGATACAGGTCACGTAAACTGTGTGTTCCAGTTGGATATTCTGGATTAGGCCTTATTCCAGATGTAGCATTTTCCGATTAAAATGTGGGATATGTCAATATTATTTGGGTTTGATGGGCATTCTTCAGACATGTATACAGCACATTCAGAACATGCGTTTTATTTGGGATTTTTAATACAGTTTTCAACACATCGTGCTTGTTTACAGTCAGCTTTGTGCATTGTAAACTAACTGGCCAAGAGTTTGCAAGACCGGAGTGGAGATGCATGCACAAAAGAAAAGTCCACATTTCTGGTGGGAAGGAGAAACATACCTACTTTTAAACATCATGAAAGAATTGGATATCAGTAAGTTTTTAGATGAGCTTTGGATATAATCTATATAATAAAATAAGCTGTAAGACATGACGCGATTATTATGGCTGCCCTGAAAAGCCCTTTCTGAGCTTGTAGCTTCAGCAGCAATTATTTGATTTTTTTTGGAAGCTTTGCAGCTGTGGTGCATTAATCGACATATGCACGGCTGCATGTACATGGGAATATTAATGGAGTATTCATTTTCATTCATTCATACATGAATTGTTCGCAATGACAGATTTTATTTTAAATTGTGCATGCAAGCAACTGTCATGGCATACATCAATACTTTAGAATTTCCCATTTGTTCTTAGGTAAGATCAAAATTTACAAGTGCCCCAGACCACACGAAAGCCAGTGGGCACAAAAACCAGCTCACATTTTTGACACATCAATAATGATAAAGTAATTTATTTTATGAAGAAGAAAAATGTTATACAATAATTTATTCATTTAATTATTTAAAATGTTTTTACTTAAAGATGATTAAGTTACTGAGACAGATTCATCAAAACCTGTGTGCCGTTCGGGAGCCTCATCAGCTGCATCTGCTGCCTACGAAAACCTCTCCAATGATGCTCCAGTGCACTCATGCATGTCTGTTAAATTTTTTTGTTCTGTTTTCCTCTTATTTTTTGTTGAAGAAGAAATAAAGGAGAAAAATAAGAAAACATTTATGTATGAGGTACATTGTCTTTTTTGGAGCAACGGAAACACTGGAATATTTTGCGCATGTGAACATCGTCAATATAACAACTACTACAGATATCTCAGTGGAATAATCACTGACGAAGTTGCCAAACGAGCTGAGATATGTAACCGGTAAAACCAGTCAGACAAATACAAAGACCAACACAGAAATCGACCGTAGGCAATCGAAGAAGAAAAGGCTATGGGGAAAACTGAGGCGTGGGCAGAAAGCTCAGGTCTTTGTTAAATCAATCAACTGCATTACACAAACTGATAAATGTTGACCTGTTGAATTGATCTTTGCAGGCTCATTATATTGAACTCTTATGTACACACATTTGTAGTGTGCATAATATTCTTCTTTGAAATTGAATCTTGGCTTGAGAGCATGACAGTACTACTTCAGAATAGTGTGTCTCTGTGGAACAGCTCTTATTAATGACAGTGTGATGAGGAAGGTCTCATGTAGTGCAACTGCTCTGTAACTACAGTTCAGTGAATCAAATGAATCCAGGCTGCCTTACCAGTAATTACCCCACTCGATCATGGTTCCTGGCTGGAGAGAAAGAAAACACAGAATTCTTTATTAAAATAAAACATATATAATGCAGAACTTTTAAAACTACAGACTGATAATCATACTTTCGTCTTCTGTCCAGACTAAACACATTAACACAAATAAATGGTCAAGACGTAACACAGGTATTTTGTCATGGTGAAGATAAGCTGCAATAACAGCTACACCCGAAGGCTTCTTCAATCATTCTGTGCAGCTTAAGACAACAAACGCCCCGCTGTTTCTACGATGTTATCTCAGTCTGTGATGAGGGATAATCACTTGCATTTATCACGTGTCACAGGAAGCGCTGATCGAGAGACAATTTTTCCTGTCAGATTAGAAAAAAAACAACTTAATCTGCAGGAGCTGGAGTGATTGAGCATACAATTGATCCAGGCTAAAATCCTCTGCTGCTGGATTGCCAGCTTGATCTATGAGTCCATAAGTAGAGATGTGGGGAAAATAGAACAAATGCTGATTGTTTAAACACCGCTCTCCTCCTTAATACTTTAGACACAGGGTCACTGCATGTCTCACAGTAGTTTTGTGGAGACGGAGGTAATTTTGAGGTCACACAAGCAAAGCATGTGACTGGGAGATCATTAGTTTAAATGGGAAAACGTGAGCTAGGAAAATTGAAAGAGTAACGCTGCCCCTTCTTGCAACAACTGCTGAGGACTTACAGCCCCGAAGCCTCAGCTGCTGCATGTGAAGCTGCTCACAAGGTAGTAAAATGTAAGATTTAATTGTACTCTGTGCTCCTTGGGGTGAACATGTACAAACAAAAAGTGCAGTGCTCAGATGTTTTTACCTAGACAGAACAATTACAAAACATACAAGTTATCACTAGCTCTGTCATTTATATCATTGCAGTTGCGTGTCTTTGCCAACCAGTCAAGTTGCAGCTTATATCCAAGTCTGTCCAGACTCAAAAAGTATAAGTAGTGAAGAAAGAATTTAATAAAGGCCATTAAGTGTATTTTTTGGTAAAATGGAAATGATCACTGCATTGACATTTGTGATTCCAGTGAATAATGTCCAGTGAGAAACATGCCGTCTTCATTTAGACACTATTTTTCATAGAAGGGGACAAAGGACTGATAGCAAGCTGAACATTATGATGCCAGAGTGAAGCTGCCCTTTGACCTTTTGTATATAAAATGTCATCATCATTTTATTTTATTAGATATTTGTGAGAAATCTTGTCATAATAAGTGTGTGAATTCTTAAGTTATGGCCAAAAGCATGTTTTGTGAGATCACAGACTGTAATCAGTTCATCCTTGAGTCCAAGTGGACTTTTGAGCCAGGTTTGGACAAATTTTATCAAGGCGTTCTTGAGATATTGCTCTCACAAGAACATGACGGGACAAACGGCTGTGGCTCAATGGTAGAGCCGGGTGGTCCACTAATTGGAAAGACGGATCTCCGGCTTCCTTGACTCTGCATGTCAGTATCCTTGGGCAATATACTGAACCCCAAATTGGCCCCAACTCACTGTGCAAGTGTGTGTGGGATGGTTAGTTTCCAAGTAGCAGAGGCACTTTGCATGGCAGCCTGTAGTGTATGAATGTGTGCGAGAATGTGACAAGTGTTGCAAAGTGCTTGGAGTGGTCAGAAGACTAGAAAAGCGCTGTGTAAATGCAGTCCATTTACAACCTGAAAACATAATGCCATGGCTATCCCGGAGGCATAAAAAGTTGCTTATACATTTAAAAACAGACAATGTGTCAGGAAACAGGCTCTGCAGGTCATGCGGCAAACGGTTTATGTTTCCACTGCTTGGTATGTCTCCGCTCAACTCGTAACTAATCGTTCTTCTTTGGTTTTCCATTGCTAAAAGTTATGGATGATACCTGCTTTTTTTTTTTGTTTGGTATCACCTCAGCCAATGTTACAAGCGAGCTGAGCTGAATCTGAACAGTAAAGTGAAAACACTGCAGACCACTGATTGGTTAGAGAGAATTGTCACTGGATTTTTTAAATTCACTTGACCAAGACTTTAAAAAATGTCAGCCCCCCAAAACCAGCCATGGTCAATGTATGAAGTACAGACATTCCTCTGTTTGGCTGCTGATGAAAGGACCTCAAAGGACATCCTCCATTGGTCCTGTGTGCGTGTGGTGCATTTAAGATGATGTCACGTAGAGCTGCAGCATTAATTGAAATATGATCGAAATCGCAATACGGCCAAGTACATCATCCAAATCACAGGAGCTGCCGCTTTTTGAAAAAATAATATTATTTCTTTATTATATTTATATTATTATAATAAAGAACTGTAGTGCTGCAGGCATTACTGGCCTACAAATCTTGTTCACCATATTGCGATCACAATATCGATCAAAATAATCACAATATAATTTTTTTTCACCATACCATGCAGCCCTAATCTAACACTGGTTTCACCCGGCGTCGTTATGTTAATCAGCTAAAGAATCCTGCCTATATCGAGGGGGTTTTAAATAGTGTGAAGTCGAGTTGAGTCATAGCGAGCAGTGCAAACACAGCAACATAAAAAGTTAGAGTTCTTTTCTCCAGACCACCCAACATATGGATTTTTTGCTTATAAAACACTGTTGTTTTTTCTGTCTACTCTGAATACCTACTGTATTTCATGTCTGTGTTTTGGGGCAGTATGAGGGATGTTGTAAGCTGTAGAAACTGTAAATGCCTTTTAGGCATTTTCTAATTATTTTGGGTTATTTAAACAAAACTCAATTGACTTGATTCAAAAAGAAAGAGCGATTAATTCAATATAAGCTGTTACGCCCATTCGAGTGTAATAAATGTTTGGATTGTTGGTAATAGTGCTGATTATGTCTGGCTATGAGAAGAGGTATGGGCCCCATCAGAAATCACGGGCTGGGTTGGCTACTAATGATGAGATGAACTCTGCTCACCCTGAGCTGGTAGGACCTGAGCTCATAGATGTTGGGGCCCTCTCGGGGGACGGGCTCGTTCCAGAAGCTGAACTCCAGCAGGAGCTGGTTTCTGCGAGACATCAGCATCTTACCCCGCTCCTTCCTGTATGCCGTGAATTCCTGCCAACGGACAGACACCGATCAATAAGCTTTATGTCGACTGATGGCTGTGCTCTGTTATTAGTGCACTACTAAAGCATTACACAGAGGTGATACAAACAAGATTTACCTGGTTCTGCCTGAGCTTGTTCATCACCTCTGTTAGAGCTGGATATCCACCTCTGTAACGCCACAGATGAACTGGGAGAAAGGAGAGACAATATATAACAGAGGCAAAATCACATAAACTACAGGAAGGTAAATTGATGCAAAACAGGATCATTAAATAATATGATAAAAAAAACATTTCTCTAGCCTTAAGACTTATGATTTTTTTATAGATTTCTTCTCCCTTTATGAGAGGGTTGGACCTGAACTGTACATGTCCTTGTGAAAATGCTTTACTCAGGTCATCTGGGACAGGTTTACTCAGTGTTGCCAAGTTCAAAACCAAGGTGAACCAGCTTTTATTTTCCATGCATGTAACATGCCTCCTAAATACCTGTGGCCTGCCAAAGCTGTCAGCTCATTTAAATCAGAGCTTAAATCATTGTTTACTGTAGATAAATTACTTCTTTTTAATCTTTAACTATTTACTTGCTTGCTTTTGTTTCCATTGTCTTTTAAATGTAATTTTAATATTTCCTTGATGTCTCATATTTGTTGTATTTCTACATCCCTGTAAAGCACTTTGAATTAATCACGGTAAACTTTATTGTCCCTGAGGTGAAATTTGACTTCAGCACAGTGTCTTGTCTTCTTTTTTCCAATAGATTTTAAGAAATGGATAAATGATGTCCTGATAGCTGAAGATCATAAACTAGGAAGACAACTTAACAACACAAGAACTGTATATTATTATATTAGGGCAAATATTTAATGACACTGAATTATTTTTCATGGATATCTGACCTAATGGATGGGTCTGTTTGTTCAAGTACTATCAAGCTAATAATTAAGAACTACACTGTGCTACTACAACAATTAAGGCAACAGTTAATGCAGGATTATGCAGCTGTGAAATGAGGAGAATAACCCGGGATTTACACCAGGCACTGCTGCGCCGCGTCATGGCTGTGCCGCGGTTTTGTTCCGTCATGCCCGCGAGTTCAATTTACACCAGCAGCGTTTCAGAAGCGGAGCGTCCCCGAAACGGAGCAGCTGTTGACTTGTTTACTTCGTCATTTTTGGTAATTTTTCCTTGATTTTTGTGCTTCTACCATGGGTAAGTGGTCTATGTAGTTGTGTGGTTTCTTTTTGTATGTGTTAATTGTGTTTAATGTTGTTATTTCATCCTTTATTGTGCTGTAGTCTTCAAAGTCATGGATCAAAGTTTTGAAGCTTTGTTTAATTAAAAAATACATCTCTATAATCATCTCAATATTATGAAACATACCTGTTGTCGCCACATATGGCGTAATGTTGAATGAATGAAGTGAAATACGATCCGTCGTCAACACGAGATGTTTTATTTTGAAAACTGACCGGATTCACTATGCTTTTTGTGTCGGGACCTCCTGTCTGGTTCGATCTCCTCTGTGCAGCTTGATGCGCCGTCCGTCAAAAATAGACTTGCTGCGTATTCTCTGCGGAGCGGAGCGCCGAGCCACTTCTGGGACGCTGCTGACACGCGCCGCGGCGCATCTGGTGTAAACGCGAGCATTGACTAGAATCACTGCGTATTCCTCCAAGTGCCGCGGCGCAGCCGTAACGCGGCACAACCGCGCCTGGTGTAAATTAGGGGTAAGACATACCGACCCTGGAAAACAGTGAATGTAGCACTATAGCTTCTCTAGGTTTAAAAAACCCTTGACAAGGTACATGCACATCACTATGTCTGGCCAATATATTGATATGATATCGTTACATCCTGATAAGTGTTTGTCTTTTCCTGGTTTTAAAGGCTGCATTACAGTAAAGTGACATCATTTTCTGAACTTATCAGACTGTTTTAGCTGTTCTATTATTTGCCTTTAACAACTTAGTTATTATATGGAAATTACTAGTGATTATTATCAAAAATCTCAATGTGTTCATATTTTGTGAATTCACCAGTAGTCCAATAGTGAATATTGTCGTAATATCAATATCTTTGTTCAAAAATATTGTGATATTTGATTTTGTCCATATTGTCCAGGCCTTTCTGTTGAGTAGTTTAATCTACTGCAATGCATCGTATTCTATTAGATCACCACATGTTTGCACCATCTGTAAATTTACAGTATGTTATTTCAGAGAAAATGTGTAAATCAAGATTTACGCAAGACTTCCTCTGCACACGCTGCTTTCTCAATCAAAGGTACGACCCACTGGGATTCTCTACAGGCCAGTTTCTTCAAAACTATAATCATAACTAAATAGGCTGTTATCTGTATATATGAGCTCTTGACATTCTTGTATTTTTGTATGTTTTACTTGTCTGTTTGTATGTTGTCATGGATGGTTGTTGTTCCTGTTCTCGATCACAATATGGACTCATTTTAACATTTTACACTGCAACATGCAATTTTAACAATTCCTTGGACTATCAATGCCCATCAGGGGACTAGTGTTGGAATGTAGCTTCAGCTTTAAACATGTGTTCAGTGCATCGGACACTGCTTACACAACCGTTAACTTGTCCCTTACAAAATATCAACATATTATTTATAAACCATATCATCCAGCTATATCTGCCATAGACAAACTGGATATATATCACAGGCTATTTCACAAATAATAGCGTTTTTTGGTGGTATAAAAGGTATAAAGTATGCTGTCCTGGAGTGTGGATATGCAGTGAAACAAGCCTGCTGATTTGCACACTGTGCAGACCATGGTGGTCAGATATGTTACACTGCAGATGTCTGTGTGTTAATATTAGTAATCCTACCAGCCTGGTCTTGTTCTCCATACCAGGTATTCCAGGTGCCCACCAGCTCACAGGGGTAGTACTTATCAGCATGGATGGAGGGCAAAACATCCTCACTGTGATAAATGAAATTAATAAACTGAAATACGGTATAATCACAGGTGCATTTGATACATTCAAGTCTACTAAAGTCAAAATTCTTAAGATGCACCGATCAAACGGGCAGTGACTGGAATCATCATTAACCATGACCGATGACTGTCCGTCAGTGTCAGGTAAAACTGATTCAGCGTCAGTCAAATTTACACATCAGTCAATTTGCAGTTCACGTCATGCGCACAACAACACAGACAGTAACATCACAGCCATGTTCAACAGCACTGGTCACAGCTGTAAACGCACATCGTAGCAAGTCATCAGGGTTAAGGGGAGCGATGGGCAAGAGGATGTGAGAGAAGACAGGAGGAGAGAAGAGGGGAGAAGAAAGGTTGGAAAAAGGAAAAGGAGGAGAGGGAGAGAGAAAAGAGGACAAGGCCTGGCAGTAACTTGAAGCGCTCTTGGAGAAAAGTTATTTAATAGCAAAAGTTATTACTAAGATATAATTTAATTTTCAATTATAGAAAAGTTAGAAAAATGTTTGTGTATGCTGTCAATTATAGTTCTTAAAAAGAAAGAAAATCCGAATTGGCCAAAAGTGGAATTGGCCAAGAAAACTGCAATCGGTACATCTTTACAAAACTTTCAGATAAAAAAAAGTACAAATGACAATCACATGTCTTCTTGTCACGTGTCTCCTCTCTCATGTTGCATGTCCCAAATTAGTCCCTAACTATAAGAACGTGGCCTCCAGTCATCTTAGGTATGAGCAAAGTCTGTTTGTGAGGGTCTGAAGTCGTGCCAAGTCATCAATCACCTCACAGGAATAGACCATGCAGAATTATTCACAGCACAACAGTGTACGAGGTGGACCCAGCCTCATATTACCACTACCACAGTTTTAACTTACTTTATTCAGTTTATAACAGTGTGCAGATTAGACAATGATGTGAAATAACACTCACCAGAGTTTGTTGTATGCATCCAGGCACTCTGGCTTGACATTATGGACTGAAAAGAGAGAGACAGGAACTTAAAAACAACCTCATCTTTTACTTTAGGATAAATGGTTTATGGTTTGTGATTATGAAGTCAACTTACACTGGATTTTGTACAGGTTACTCTCCTCGTTTTTGGTCAGTAGGTTGGAGTGTGCATCTTTTCTGGGATCCACTTTCCTCACAAACAGTGACTTAAACCAGCTGTCCTCTCTGTTTCTGCTGCTTGATGTTGCAAACGCCCTGCAAACACATGAATCATGATGAACAACAACGGAACGGATGAAAAATTATCATGATTTCATATCCAGGATATGTCAACACTGGTTCTCTTATCTCCTGTCTTGATACCCGATTAGATATGCACTCACATAATCTTCATGTGAGCTGACATTAAGAGAATACATAATAAAGGCTGCAACTAATGATCATTTTCAACTGTACAGTATCAACAACAATTACTACTGCTGTAGATTCAACTGTTAACTGTTTCTTGTTTATATTTTGTTCCTATTTATTATATACCCTCTTATTTATTTTGTTCCCATTTTTACTATTTCCTCTTGTTTACATTGTTACTATTTTTTAGATTTCATCTTGCTTATACTGCTTGTTTACTAATTTATTATTGATTCTTCTGGGTTTTTTTTTTCCCTATCTCCTTTTGCTGCTGTACCACTGCAAATTTTCCCTGTTGTGGGACTAATACAGGATCCAGGTCCTTAATATGTCAGAAAATGTTCTAAATTGTTGATCAGTGTTTCCCAAAGCCCAAGGTGACATCCTCAAATGTCTTGTTTTGTCCCAAACCCAAAGATATTCAGTTTAATGTCTAAAGAAACCAGAACATACTCACATTTGAGAAGAATTTCTTCAACAAAAATGACACAAAACGATAAAGCGATTATTAAAATAACTGCCAATTAATGTAACAGTTGACGTTTAAGCAACTCATCATTGCAGCATTAAATAAAATGACACTTAATTTAACATTTACAGCTGTTATTGTGAGGCAACATTGTACAATACAGGCTGTTCTTGTCATGTCAGTCACTGCATGGTATTCCCCTGTGATAATAACGCATGTGATGCACTACATTCAGCAGGTCACAGTATCTAACAGTGCATGGCTTATTAATCAGAAATATGTTATTTGTAAGACATAAGCACATACATCCCATTTTACATCAAACTACCAAATTGACCTTGAACATTTTAGATGCTCAGCGACAAAAGATGACAGAAACTTGTGTTATTTCACCTTCATCAGCAGATACGCGCAGCTTTAATCTTAAATATCCCGGAATAATCATTTTTAAACGCGTGGTTTTCATATAAGTTGAGGCTGAAGGCCACTGAGGACTGGCTAACAGCTGACGGGCTAGCTTGCCCAGGCTCATCGTAGCCACTACAGACACGCACTGAAATGACTCAACGCTACAAAACAGCCACATACAAACACTGCACGCACGACTACTGTACGTCCACACTGATGACTGTCCCACCTGGTCCACACGACGAGCTGCCCGGCGGACTGGGCCCTGCTTTTAGCCCGACCCAGGCCACCGCTGACTCTGTGAAGGACTCCAGTCGCCATCTTCCACCGAGCTCATGCAAACAGGGCGACTGCTGTTACCGCGTCTGACCAGCAGGTGGCAGCACTCACATCTGAAGAGGAGGTCACAGTCACCTATGGACCAGAGATTAAGAAAATACAGAGGACATACAGGGCTGATGAGATGATGTTGGACTTATGGAAGTTATATTTTAATTTATTTAGAAAATAACTCATTTGACACTTTTTAATCCAACTGTTTATATTTTATTTGCAAATTTCATATAAATATTGAATATATAAAATTAAATGGACCAGTAGAAAAGTACCTTTATTCTTTTAGCCTATTTTACACTTCCCTAGCCAAGCTGAAAAAAAGGGAAGGAACAAAGACCCGAACGACACTTGAAACTTGAAACTAACTAACTTTTTTTAGTTTTTTTTTTTTTTTATTCAAAACCAAAAAGACAATACACAATCATAACAAGTATAACAAGGCACAGCAATTAATAGAAAGGGAAAAAAAAACAATAGGACAAAATGACAACAGGACAAAAACAGAGACATAAAATGAAAAGAGAAGGGGGAGAAGAGAAAGAAAGAAAAGAGGAAAAAAAAATTTAAAAAAGAGGAGAAACCCTCACTCTCACCCACCAGCCCGGGGCACCCTGGGACCAAATGCTATAAACCAGGTTAGATGGTTAGATCTGTTCCTTTAATTTTTCAGCCGCTGATACCCACAGACCAGTCTTGGACTCTTTGACGACAATCACACGAGCAGCGGACAAATCCAAGTAAATCATATCAAGAAATGTGAGAATCCAGTTGCTCACTGAAAGCTTATCAGCCATGTACTGATTTTAAAAAAAATCTCATAACTAGGGCTGCAACTAACAATCATTTTCATTGTTGATGAATCTGTTGATACTTTATTATTTAATTGATTAGTTACTTGATCTATAAAATGTCAGAAAAAGGTGATGTTGATCAGTGTTTCCCAAGGCCCAAGAGAGTGTCCTCAAATGTCTTGTTTTGTCCTCCACCCAAAGATATTCATTTTACTGTCATGAAGGAACAAAGAAACCAGAAAATATTCACATTTAAGAGGCTGGAATCAAAGAATTTCAACCTTTTTCTTTAAACAAAAAATCCTCAAAATATTTGTGATTCATTTGATAATCTATTCCCTGGCAGTTAATTTTGTCATCTGGTTCCTTAATACTGTAGTTGCTTTTGTGTTACTGTTGCTGTTAATAAACTTAATAAACAGTTTGATGAAATATTTCCTAAATAAGATAATTCAAAAAGTGAAATATTTTGGATATGTGTAAGATAAAAAAAAAAAGAAGTAATAATAACAAACAAGGGAACAAGAAAAATAAGGTTGTCATAGAGAGAGGTATGTAATTCTCACTTTTTCACAGCAGACATTCTGAGTAGTTGAAGTTGGAGAAGCACAGGCGTTGCATTTACATGTTGTGCACTAGTATCCTGGTTATGATTTGCACATCATAACTTGTTTTCAGAAACCTGGATAAACCCTTATCCTGGTTTTGAGAAACCGGGATCTGCTACCTGGAGTACTCCGTAACAAACAAGGATACTGTTGCATGTAAACACTTTATCCTGGTTTATGAACCATCTGAGATGTTGAGAAATCAAGACACATCTGCAGGCAGACGTTCAGAAACCTGGACACTCTTATGATCACATACACCGGGATATGAATAATCAGGTTTTCATGCTCCATGTAAACACTATATTGAATATAATCAAAACCAGAGTAAGACTTAGAATACTTTTGCGTGTCACTCAATGAGCCAGCATGCAATACCAGGTCCCCGAAACTGAAACAGCTGAATGGAATTAAGTCCTAATTAATTTCATTAGGCCTATTTACATCTGTGCTTCGCCTACTGTAACATATTAAAATGTCTTCTGTGAAAAAGGCCTATGCAGTCTGAAAGAAGGATGTCAGTGCATCCTAGACTCCTACATTATTTCATGCATTTTGTTTTCAAAGGTATAAGTGTCTACATCATAACAAAAGACTCTTTTTGAGGCATCTAATCTTGTAAATCGAAACTTTTTGAGAATTATTTTAAGATTTAGAGTGAACAGAAGTGCGGGATTGCTTACAGCACAGTTGAATAAAATACAGACATCCTTGTACTGTACTGTGTATTGAGTTTCTCTGATAAGTAGATTTCCTAATCATTAAGAATTTCTCCACATGTGGACAGTTAATCAACTTTGCAGCGACTACATTGTTGTCTGACATCAAGACAGTATTTGGAGTCTGCTTAATTACAGGGCATCTGTGTTTAATAGTGAAAGAAACTTCTTTCATGTCACTGGTGAAAAAGAAAAAAAACATTTTACCACTGACTTCTTTTTCACAGATGTTTTAATGTGTCACAGTAGGGAAAACACAGGTGCAATTAATAAAATGATGGCTCTGTTTTATTTAACTAATCCATAAAACCGTGCCAGTGAGCCACCACAGTACCAGCAGCAGCCCTGGAGCGAGAACACCTAACTGTCTGCAGCCTTTATTAAGCTTATTAATGACACCTGTGCTTTTTCCTGCTATGTCATGTCCGAAAGTCGGTGGTGATAAAGACCCATTGTTACTCATTCCAGACACTGTTGCCTTCAGTGTATGCCTGAAGTGCATCATATCCAACAGTAAAATTATCCTCAGACATCCTTAAAAAGGTCCGGGTGTCTGGCAGATACGGTGAGCCTGAGGATGAAGATGAGAGTGAATCTCTCCCTTCTGTAGGCCTCAATACAAAATACTTAAATGCAGGTTGTCCGCCTCAGTGGAAATTTGTCTTTGAATACATCATTAAAAACCTGACACATTCCAGGGAAACTGACAGATTTTTGTAGCTCGGCATATTTTGGAGCCAATAACATGCAGTCACAGCCCTGTGCTGCAGACAGGTGCTATCTGCACAGGTGAAGTTTATAATTTGTTTTTTTTTAACACTTTTGTAAATGTACCTTAAATGTGTCCTAATCACACAGTTTGTACAAAGTCTTTACCCTGTGCATGTAAGTTAACATGAGGGCAAAATGTGAATTTACTTTATTTTTACTTTCTCTTTCCATTATTTTGGGAACATTATGCTTTCAAATATACATCGGTTTTGCCTCGTTATCTGTTATTATACACACATATTACTTACATATTATGAGTGTTACATAAACTGTAGACATTTTTCTTGAAACAATAAAAAAAATATGGAAAATTAGACACATATAACATATAACAAAACAATATTAACATAACCTAAGATGTAAACAACAGATATAAATCTGTATGTACAGCCAAAGAAGAATCACTGATTTGTAAACTTCAAGTATTTTCAGGAAAAACAGTATTAATATCAGTCATGATAAAAGTGAGAACAAAAATAAAATGGTCCATAGCAATTTATAACTTAGGGTTCATGCAGCTTGGAGTGCTCAGTGGTCAAATACATCCCAAAACATACACTGATTGAACAGGTGGGGGCGCTACAATTCAACCCATGGTCTATCAACAGCTATTTTTCTGCTAAGACCACTGTCCAGTTAGAAAACCAATATGGACACCATCAATGAGCATGGCATTGCACAAACATGACTACGACTCAAAAACGGTCATTTTACAACATACTGAAAACAATGAAAATGTGTTAATGTGATAAGAAACAGCTTCAAATGGAATCCCACAAACAACCAATGCATCACTGCTCTTGACATGCTCATGTAGAACCATGTGTAGTTCTCTAGTGCATAAAAGATGAGCATGGACTTGCAAAACCTTTCAGACATTGGCATTTCACATTATGGCATATTACATTTCATACGAGGCACCAAACATTACTTCACTTGACAAACTTGCCTCCTGGAAAACCAAAGTCTATCATATTGGGTTTGGCAGGTGTCAGCGGTGCACTGGTGTCTGGTGCCTGGAGGAGTGGATATTTTCTTAATTTATGACCCCAATTTTTTTAAAAGAATCGCATCCAGCATAGAACAGATGCCATGTGTTCTAAACAGTGACATGTAAGGCTAGTCTCACACATAAATTTCACCCAGAAATGCTCCAGTAGTATATGCATATTCTCACTGAACTTGTGCTGCATGAATCAGGGAGTGAGGATCATTATGAAAGTAACCTTAGCCACAGAGGAGGGGCAGATTTTGCTCTGTCAAAGACTATAGGCAGGGCTGTTTCTAGCTTTTGCGAGGGGGGGCCCTATGCAAAATGTTGCCTGGAGGCCACTATTTGGTGCAACTATGGTGGGGGAATCCCAAATCCTCTAAGGTGGTCTGGGGCAAGCATATAACATTTAAATGCATCAGTCAGATCATCAGATCTATCCGTATTACGATAAATATACTCAAACGTCCACTGATGTTTTGAAAGGAGCACAATCGACCCATTACTGCTGAAACATTTATACCCACACAGCCAGCACCTCTTCTGTCTGAGGATGTTTGAAAAGAAATCTATTCATAATATAATTTTCCAACTTAACTAATTCAGGTTACTTATCGTAGACCATAAGAAATAATGGCAACAGCTAGCTGCTAGTATTCTCACAAGGTGTGCTTGCATGAATGATGTAGTGAAATAATGCATGACAGAGCTTCCCCAGATATCTGGATGCACATTGGACTGGTGGATTACTGCTGGTGGATTTAGGGGCCCTGTGCAACTGCATAGTCTGCATATGGCAAGAAATGGCCCTGACTATAGGATGAGACAACTATATAATTATTATTACAGCTATTCCTTATTGCTTAGTCCATCCACTCATGACAAATAGATAATTTGGATTGTCTCCTGGAATAGCTGATTTGCAACAGATAGTGTAGGCCACAATTATAAAATTACTATTTGTCAAGGACCAGTTGCAAATATTACTGGTCCTACACAGGCCGAATGAATGATTCATCAGGCAATATTTTTTTTACCTGAGTCATGACCTGCCCTGCTCTGCCTCTGATTGGTGCACCCTGATATTCTTATTCTAACGCTAAGCAATCTTCACTCCTCATGTCTAAACCTAACCAACCCAAACCGAAGGCAACGAGTTCTCACCATCAAGGAAAAAAAAATGCCAGCAACTGATGAATGATGCACATCAAAGGAAATTTAGAAATGGGTTTACCCACTGCCAACTAAAAAAATAAATGGGTATACTCCACATACCTGTGTATACCCTGCACTACACCACTGCACGGGCGTGATCTTTGCAATACTGGCATACAGCTCATACAAAGGGACAAAGAGATAAGGTGAGATGCAGATTCTTGTGGAGAAATTCAGTCCTTGTATTCTTAAATACTGATATGCTGTGAGTAATGGACGAGCTGCATTTTTGCGTGTTGTAAGAGCTTCAGGAAGAGCACGTCAGAACTGTAGGATTCAGTTGCTCATGGATGATGGAGAGGGTGATGAGGTTGCATCCATGGAGGAATTCAGGACCATTTGAGATTGATTTATCATTTGATAGAGTGACTATGAAGCTAACAGGGACCATATTGTTAAAGCCTCCTTGGCTTTAGGAGAAAGACTACTTACCACCAGAGGAATTCAGAAACTATGGAGGGATTTGTTTTAAGTTCAAAGGCATGAATCATAAGGGAGTGTTTTCTCAGTGAAACATTTTTGAATAACAAAAGGCGAAATGTGGATGTGTCTGGGAATTCAAAGAATGATCGAATAGACTGAAATTTTGTTCTTTTTGTTAGGAAATTTATCAAGGTGGTTGATTTTGGGGGTGGAAACATTTATTTAATTTTCACCTCAGTACATGCTTTCACTAGTTTAACCAGCATCCATCATTTGGATATGTTGGACTTATCTAATTTGATTGTGTATTTAATTAAAATGACGCCTCACCAGCAGCCATGAACACCAATATAAATGTAAATGCTTGTCCCCTTTGGAACTCAGTACACTACGGTGCCTGTAATGTCAGTATTAATCTGAATGGCTTGATCTGTATTTTTAATGAACTTCGTTGGACGTGGAAAATGTTCACAAAGGGCACATTTTATTAATGGAAGAAGTGAGATCAGCCTTTTTACAAAGAACTCCAGTTTCACTGCTCCAGCTATACTGTACCTCATTACTGATAAAGTAAAACTCAAAATATATTTTGTGGGGTCGTATCACAATGTTGAGTGAACCTCTGATACAGTTTGTACCTGTTTTTTTTAATATCAGACACAAGAAACCTCTCAGTTCTAATCTGTGCAGAAATCAGTAGTATTTAATGGAGTAAATCTGGTATTTTTAAGTAAGCAATTTTTTCAATTCAAATTCAAATTTATTTATATGGCACTTTTCATACTCAATGGTAACACAAAGTGCCTCACAGAGGCTAAAACAACAAAGAAAAATCCCGAGACTAAAAACCCACCCCTCCACCCTGACATAAATACACAAAACACACAAAGCATATATATACATACCCACACACACAAGCACACACATACATGGGCACACGCACACCTACACACACACCCACACACACTGACCAACACTAAGAGACATGGCTGGGCACCGAGGCATGAGGTGAGGTCAACGCTACATGTGGGGGCCATCCACACCGAGAGCGACCACGGCCTGTGACCACTGGGAGCATTTAATCTAATGAATTATCTGGCTCAGATCCTCATTCAAAGGGAGTCTAGTGTGTCATAATTTACCATCTTACTGTACCATCACCTTCATAATCGGATGACCTGTGTGAGAAGCTGCAGGGCTCATTTGTTTTCTCGTTGTTTCCCTCAACATCATTGTATATCACCTACCACTAACACCTAATAATGTCATTAATGTCTTACATTCCCATACAAGATGCACACCTACTTTTTATTAGATAAACCAAATTAAAACAAATGCAGTCAAGTACAACAGCCCTTCAATAAATCCTACTTGAGTTTCTATAGCTAAAACAAAGCAGATCTTAAGTACATTCCCAACTCTTTAACAGAGCTTTAGTCAGTGGATGAAGTTCATTTGTCATGGAGATAGATCTGTTGACATGCATACTCAGTAGCTCTTATGATTTCATAGAACTTTAAGGGCTTCTTGTCTGTTTTGGCTTAAAAGTGAAACATGACAGTATTACTGATCTTGGATATAGAAGTACTTTGACAAAGCGATCCCTACTCAAGGATCACTTACCAGCCATTTATGGGACTTTCAATTCTATCACACACCATGGAGCAAACCCGACTGTATGATGTGTTTAAAAGTCTCAGAAAAGGCAATGAGTGGACCCTGAGACATTGAGTTGAGTTTTTTTGTTTAAGACAATTGTCTGTCAGCAGTTGTTTATGCTGCCTCTGTTTTGGGTCAAACTGACCCAAAACAAGGAGGATGAGTGAGGATAAATGTTTCGGCATCAAGCCCTTGGACTATCAAACACGGTGTCCGGAAGTTAGGAAGTCAGATAGCAAATCTTGAAAGAACATTTTAGGTTTCTTAGATTTGAATTTTGGTATATAATGTTATTACACAGCTATCAATCCTCTATTATTTCTTATGTTGCAATAATGTGTTTCTTGACTGTATGGCTTATGCCATTTGCACGGCGCTTTGTAAAGTCTGTCATTGAATAGTAACTGTAAATATCTTTTTGATTATTCATTCCTATGGTACAAGGCCATGCTGGAATTGGTCTGGGGCTTCCCTGCCGCTATAAAATCTCTAACAATATACTCAGAGTTTGCTTTTGGATACGACGAGTTTCTCTAAACCAAGGCTGCGAGAAGAACAGCTGTGAAAACAGCTGATATGAATCCTCCACTAATACACCAGAAAACCATGGATGCCATTTATCAGGGAGTTTAGAAATATGAAAAAAATGGTCTTTGCTTAACTCTCTTGAACCCACATGGCTAAATCCCCCACTGCAGCCTCTCATATACAGTATGTCCTGGGTGGATCTTCAGCAAATTGAATATCTCCCAGCCAAATTATCTAACCGGCTGTCTTTGCAGTTTCCCTCTCCCTCTTATTATCTTTGGCTTGATTACGGACATGCTTGCTGCTAAAAGCTCTCCAAGAAATGCTGTCGGACTTGTGAGAAAATACTTTGGACGTATTGTTTATAGTCTTCACTCCTTATCTTGACTGGGCACTGCACTGAGTGAATGCAGCACTGCTACACACAGTGGCACAAAGCATTTATAATATCTGAAGTAAGCAGATTGATATCCTGGAATAAGTCTGTGTTTTTATTTAAATACTCTAATATAGATAAGGAAATTACCAGTGCCAAGAACTAGCAGAGTCTGCCATCAACCTGCCACATGAAATTAGCCTGTGTGGGTAAATCTGGCACATTTACATGATGGACTCACAAGGACTCATGTTAATTAATGTACAGTGACTGTTGACAAACCTCGATGACTCAGGCTTAAAATAAAGATGGACAGACAGAATGCTTCATCATTTTTAAATAGGAACACTAGCAGAACACTTCTATTAATATACATTTCCATATTCTTCATGTCCTCTGTAACTGGGTGTGCTACAGTATCAGTGGTGGAGAAAGTAGTCAGATCCTTTACTTTAAAAAAGAAAACAAGAAAAATACTTCATTGCAAAGTCCTGCATTTAAAATATTTCATAAAATAAAAGTTTCATATGATTGGATTTGTATTACAGCTGGTAGGGGGTTTGCGATCGTGTTTGTGCATGATCAAAAATGTTGCAGCTTATCTCCACGTAACCTTAAATACTATGGTACCGATCAGCCTTATTTTTTAGGCACATTTATGACTGAATCCTGAAGGACCTTTGTGATTCACATGTTTTTTTGTTTTGAGAAACCTTGAAAACCCTTTTTTTTGCCTCCACATCGGCGACAGCATTATGTTTTCAGGTCATCCCAGTCTTGTGAATGCAAATCTCAAGAAAGCCTTGAGGGAATTTCTTCAAACCAGGTACAAATGTTCACTTGGACTCAAAGATGAACTGATTAGATTTTTGTTTGGTCAAAGGTCAGAGGTCACTGTGACCTTACGTTCACAGCGCTGTTGTGAATTTGGTGCAATCTACTTGGATTCCTTAGATTATGGTGGTCAAAGGCCACTGTGACCCCAAAAACACGTTTTTGGCAAAATTTCTCACAAACGTCTACTAGGATACTAGTAGTGCTGGAGACTAACTCTGTAACTAGTTACATGTAATTAAATTAGAAAATAATGTAACTGTGATCCATTACAGTGGGTAGTGAAGGTGGAGCTAATTTTAACAATCTTATTGTTGGGTAGTTTAATCTGCAGCAGTGTACTGATATATTACATATGTTTTGTATGTAAAATCCTACAAAATGAACAAAAGTAAGTGGTCAAATCAATACAGTGCAGTGGAAAGTGTAACATTTTAGTGGTATAAAATTGAAATATTCAATGAAAGTACAAAAACTTTGAAGTACTTGACTACATGTACGCTGTGTGATGAATTTAAAAACTTCTTTACATGCCTTCCCACCGGTTATGAACTACAGTACATAACAGCTGCTGTGATACCACCCTGCAGGCCAGCTTTACAAGTTCCCACATGTTTTCACAGCCGTGCAACTGAAAGACTGTTATTTGCACAACCTAATAACTGAGGAAAGGAGACATTATTTATAAAGGCAGAGTAGGTGACACAAATGAAAACTTTGGTTAAGCACAGAAGGGCAAGTCTAAAGTGAATATATCATAACACCAAAACACAGTGTGTGATATTATACCAAAAGAAGTGTGAAATGAGAAATCAATTGCTTGAGTTGTTGAAAGCGACCATTCTGTGCCAAATTACCTTTCATGATGTGAAAAATCTCGAGGCCTGTAATGTTCACAAAGCTGCTGATTCACTGGTAAAAGAAATACATGAACCACACTTAAAAGATTTATTACCAATTAATTCATCATGAGCAGTATGAAAGGGTACATCCGATGTTTAACCTTTGTATTGGATGGGTGAGTCTCTGGCTTGTGGGACACATTTCATACTAAATTGTCCCTCAGACAGCCTTTGAGAATGGACAGAATGGGGTTGGGAAATAAAGGAATCCTGTGTACTTACCGAGGTATTTCATGACGTCGGACTCTGTCTATCCCTTCTGTCTCAGCTGCCACAGCGTTGCACTTCTTCTTTATACAGTAATAGTCAGACATAAGGTCAGGGGTGTGAATGAAAAATTAAGTGGCCATTGCTCAAAGCCAAAAATAAGATTTTTGAGAGGGCGGGAACAGCCTTCTTGAGCCAGGTCTTCTTTCACCTATGAGATGTTTGTCTGGAAGCAATTTTGCCTTAATATCACATCTTAAGACATGCAGAAAGGTGTCTGCAGATTAAAGTGGTGTTTTCTCATACATCACAGGCACCAAGGTTGTTCCACTGATTTTATTTTTTAATAAAAAAGGCCAAAAGAGAGCATTGATTGCCTTCACACGACTCAACATTGGACATGTGTGAGAGAACGTGCTTTAGGGATTTGATGGATGAATGGTAGGCCTAAATATTTTCTCCCCTTTGTCCTGATCAAACATTTGTTTGGGATTTCAGACCACATGTTCTCTCATGATTTTCCTGGTAGACAGAGAAAATTCGCCATAATTAAATCAATCACTATATCATCTGGCCCATTGCAATTGGAACAACTAAACTAGTATCTGCACAGGCATGTTTTCATGTTTCTCATTAAAACAGAGCCAAATATAAGAGGACTATATACCAATAAAATACAGTGATAGGTAAAATACTCCTCACAGATGAGCGGCCTGGATTTTTTCCTCACTGAAAAATGTGGCATTGATCTGCTGCCATATCTGTAGAATCATTCATTCATTTTCCATATTATCTTTTTTCCATCTTCGGGGTCACAGGGGGCTGCAGCCAATTACTTTTACTACCTCAATGACCTAATGTCCCCATGTGAATGAGCAAAGTTCTATCTATCTGAACAAATAACCTACCTGGAAAAGGTTGGTTACGCACATGGATGGCTCATCATATGATACTGATGCTGTTTCAATTATCTAATTCTGCTTCTTACCATTTGCAACATTTAATGTGATGGATAAAGTCATATTTATAGCGATTTTATGTCCTCTATTCACAGGGATTATACTTGGCCAAAGCTATCTCAGATATATACACAGATAAATAACTGTCATATTATCTGCAGCCTGATATAAAAAAAAACTAATTCAACACTTTAATCGTTTCCAGAGTTAAGCATCATTTTCTTTTTGAAAGATAAATACTAGCCAAACTTTGAAAAACAAAACATCCCGCTGTGTTGAAGACATGCCCAGACTCCCCAAAGACTCTCATTTAGCTGGGATGAAAAATGTTGTTTCTGCTGGACAATAAAATAGATTCTTTAGGCCTACTTATCTCCCAAGTTGAGACCATATTAATCAAATCAAACAAAGAGGGAAGCTCATTATTATATATGAAAATATGAAATACTGGAAAAGTTTTACATAAATAAATAGACCTGATAATAAAACCACGACACAGAGAGAGAGAGGGAGAGAGACAGAGAGAGGAACTGTGTCTCAATTCAGATACTTTTGTCAGTACACTGTCATGTAGTACACTTTGTGCACTATGTACTCACTTACGTAGTGCGCAAATTTCAACCGGGTAGTGCTGTCTCAAATCGAGGGCGGCCATTGTGTTCTTACAAGAAATGCCAATCACAGATCTTATTCTTCGTGGGTGAACTGAAGGCGGGTGGAGTTTCACTGCCACCTGCCAAAACATCTGCAAGTCTTATTTACTCATTTGTCTTCAATTTCACTTCATTCAACATGAATGTCCTTTTAATTTATTTATTTTTAAATTGCTTTTGTTTCCCCTCTGTTTCTCGGGAAGTTAAAATACGATCTCCATCAATGATGGGCCAGTTGAAAATGCACCAATATGTTGATTTTCATTTGATTTATGGTACCAAATCTTTAAAAACTTTACCAAATAAATGTATTGGTGACTTCAATCCTACAACAACAATAGTGTTACTTAATGACAAAAGCATGACTTATAGTTTATTCTGTTCACTGCAGCCACTGTAGTCACCACAGCTGCTTTCTTGGCCGCCCGGGCCACGACATTCACAAGTTTGGTAGCCCCGCCTCTTCTGCAAGGTAGACAGGTTGCCGTATGTTGAGGGTGAGCATTGTCCAGCGTTTTACACTCAACTTTTTGGACATTTTGAGTACAACATCCAGGTAGGTGAGTACTCATCTACTCAGAACAGTGTAAGTGCAGAAGTACATGAATTGAGACCCAGCTAGGGAGAGTGAGATCACTTCTGGTTCAACATCTGACATTGGCCTAAAGGGGTTGAAACCTATTCACTGTCCAGCAGGCATCACATTTATCTTCATATGTGCAGGACATAAGTCTGGGGAGTTTGGAATTGTCTTCAAAATAGTAGTGAGCTGATAGTTAGCTAACTTACAAAAGAGGGAGAACAGACTAGGGCTAGCAACTGCAATGATGGCTAATTGTAATGTTAGAGAAGCCCTGTTTGAGACAGTGCATAGTAAATAAAAGTGCTTCACAGCTGGTCAGGGGCCTGTTATATTTTCCAATTTTACAGTCATTTTCATGTGTGTGAAATGTGGACAGAGAAAAGAAAAGAAAGATTGAAAATGCGAGATTTAATATTTTTGAGGTAAGGTTTCAAGGCTGTTTTCACTGCTAGGCAGTAGAGGACATTGTGACAAATCATCTGACAAAAAATTGTCACTCGAAGAATATGAGAACCACTGGAGTTGAGGATGGTGTTACCTATAGATCCATGGAGCAGGGAGCACCGCAACCCGGCCACAGAGCCCAGCTGCTCACTGCCCCCGCAGCCCCCAGACCTGCACAGCAGCCGGGACACAGCAAGGCTGCTCACACTGCAGCCCCTGTGAGTAACACCGTAGCTGGGCCAGAGACCACTGCAATCCAGGCATAGAGCCCAGGCATAGAGCAGGGCTGCAGTCCCTGGACCTGCACAGCAGCCAGGACACAGCAAGGCTACTCACACCGAAGCCCCTGAGATTTGCGCTGCAGCCGGTGCAGAGAGCGGTCCAGCCCCCGGGCCTCTCAGACAAAGTGTTTTGGGTCGGGGGCAAGGGACATGCACAGCTAAGTTGGCCACACTGTGACAGTCATGTCACACTTGTAGTATGTGTAATGTTTCTAATAAAACTGTAGAAACTTGATCTCATTCAGCATGCTTATTTATTACTGACTGCAGCAGGGGTGGGTAAACGTGAACATACAGCAGCATGTTGTCTTTGGATGCATTCTGGCAGATTGTGGCGTTTTTCTTCAGTGAGGTGCGCTTTTTGCCACAGCCAACCGATGAAGGTAGATCCATCACATGCTGCAGTATTTCACCTAGATGTGTTTTGGATAAAGTATAAATCCAGTGTTCTTGAAACTTTGGGCTTCGCCTGGAATTTTGTCTGAGATTCCAAATGTCACAGCAAACCTCAGTCCAGCGGATTTTATCCCTCCAGTGCAGCGCACAGTTTGCATCTCCATTGTTTAATATTTTGAAGCATTTTCACACAAAGCTGGTGTCAGACATCATGTTGTGTGTCTCATTCAGACTGTAGAGCCAAAAGTTACTGTATTAAGTGCATTAATGATCAGAGCTGTTTGAATTCATGGCACTTTGTGATTGTTAACTAATTAATCAAAGCGCTCTGTGAGCTCGTCCGGTAACACATGAGAGCAACAAAACACATGCTACTCCACATGAAAATTAAATCTTAAGAATAATGTAGCACATGCTATGACTTAATTTTCCTTTCATGTCAAATGCCAATTAGAACATCAAATGTTCTAAGCTCTTACACACTCTAATTTGAATAGGTGCCTAATCAAAACACAATTTTTATTATAGATTTATGACGGGGGGAGGGGCACGACAAAAAATTATGATCAGGGCACCCAAATGACCAGCAAGCAGCCCTGGCTGTGATGTTGAATTGGATTACAGTTGAACTCTGAAATTGGAAGTGAGAAACTTCATTTTTGAGCTCTGTGCATTCACACTACCAAAGCTGGAAAAAGGGAGTGTTTCACAGGCTACTAGCAAGCACCAGAAACCTAAGCAGAGCAAATCTGGCTCCTGGTGGAGTACTTTGAGGAGAAGAAAGAAGGGTAAAAAGTCTGGGTTTTATATTGTCCTCAGCTATTTGGAAAATATGACTATTGAGATAACTATTTTTGAAAATAGCTCTCTTGTTTAACTTTTGATAGGAAGGGTTATGACATCAATGTTTTTTTTAATAAATTGACTTTTAGCAGAAAACAATCAAGGAACTGGCTTATTAACAGGGATATCAGCAGAACTTAATGGAAAACTCGGCTAAAATTTATATTATTATAATTATTGATGTTAGTTAATACTAAATTGATATTCCTTCTTGCACACAGTTTGTAGGAACACTGGCAATATGTAATAAAACAATTCACATAAAATGTAAGTTAATTAATTGAGGAAGTTATTCATCTTTGTAATAAAACCCAGATGCATGAAATTATGACTGCTGGAAAATATTCTAAGGTCATGATGTTGTTCGTTATTGAACTGGTGTTATTTATTTTTTCCATAGGAATGCAAGCACCCTGATGCCAGCAACAAGCACAGTGATCCTGATAAGGTGGCAATGAGTGGGAGATTCAGGTGAATGTGGATGACAGTGTGACATGTTTCTGTGGTACAAAGTGAATCAAAGCAGCTTCAGGAAGATGTCTTCCAAGTTTGATGTCTCACACTCGCAGGTACATTTCTTTGTCTTCTAGCTGAATACTTGTAAAAAGAGGACAACCCTTGGTATTTGATATGGGATGGGTGGCATTAAGGTTTAAGAATCCACAATCTGGGGGGAGGGAAGGGGACTGTAAAAAAAAAAAAAAATCTAATATGTCCTCCTTCCTTTGATTGCTGGCAAGAATGGATGATTTATAGTTAACCTACACTGGAAAACTGAGGGATGCATGACGCCTGTGTTTTAAGAGCTTCCAGCTTTTACAGTAATCTGTAATAACCGAAAAAAAAAGTTTTTCTATCCATCATGACTCTAAACAGAGATACTGGACTCCTACAGAAGTCAGCATGCAACAGAACATCACAGAAGTGGGAAGGTAGTCATTGAGCAAAGAATTCAAAGAATCCAACTTTAAGTCGGAGTGGTATGCAGAAGACCTATTTTCTGAAGAGGTAGCTACAAGGCACGGATGAGAAAAGGAAATTTTCTCATTTTTGTGGACCTTTCATCTGATGCCATTGTCAGCATGTGTTACAGGAAACGTTTAATTAATGATTAGGCAACACCAGTTCAAAAAGTCTTAGTGAAAAAGGTTACTTTGACTGTGCAAATCACTGTTAAAAAAACAGCTAGAATTAAAATATTACTGCCTCTCATCCTGATCCAGACATGTTTCTGATCTGTTTCCATCTGTGGCCTACCAGCCAGATATTAACATGTGTTAGGATGCAGATATAAAGAGGTTAACAGAGCAGAGTAATACTTGTAGAGGTGCAGTAAGAGTGCTTATTTTGGGAGATACTGACATTCTTACTGGAGTGGACCGTCTGTTGGGCAATCGTAATATAAGGTCAGAAGTTGTTGGTAAAAAAAATAAGCTAACTATTGCAACATTTGGGTTCTAATGACAACTAGAAAAGAGGACTTCAAAAGGAGATGGTAACTGTCTTGAATGTTTAGTCATTTTTGCCATATTTTCTGGAGATAGCTATTTAAAGCAACATCATATTACCACCTTAAAATAACAGTTATAATCATTTTGATGGTACTGATTTGTAATTGGAATGATGGCAATCTAATCATACCAAATGCACATGTACAGCTGTTCATGTCATTGCAAAAAGTACCATAATGCATAATGTTTAAATATTAACTGTAAAGGAAGTGTAAAGATAAACCAGCTTATTATGTTAAAGCAATATTCCACTTTACATGATAACCCACTCAGTCTGTACTCACCCCTATGCCGATGTGAGGATGGGTGAAGATCTTCAGTTCACTAAACAATCCTGGAGTTTCAGCAGAAAACAGGGTTGCAGCCAAATCCAGTACAATGACCGTGAATGGTGATCCAGTTTAAAACGTTAAAAAAAGAACACAAAACAAACACAAAGTGTCTCCATCCTGCTTGTGTGGTGTAATCCAAGTGTCCACGAGCCGTGACATTAAAATTTAACCGCAAAAGACACCATTTACACCATGTTTTTAGCTGAAATGTCAACTGTAGCATGTAGCCGGTAGGATGTAAACATGGTGTCGATCTCGCGAGACTTCGTATATCTCTTTATGGACGCACGTGTGAAAATATCGCGAGATCGACGCCATGTTTACATCCTACCGGCTACATGCTACAGTTGACATTTCAGCTAAAAACATGGTGTAAATGGCGTCTTTTGCGGTTAAATTTTAATGTCACGGCTCGCGGACACTTGGATTATACCACATGAGCAGGATGGAGACATTTTGTGTTTGTTTTGTGTTCTTTTTTTAACTTTTAACCATGGGTCACCATTCACTGCAGTTGTACTGGATTTGGCTGCTACCCTGTTTTCTGCTGAAACTCCAGGATTGTTTTGTGAACTGAAGATCTTCACCCATCGTCACATCGCATAGGGGTGAGTACATACTGAGTGGGTTATAATGTAAAGTGGAATATCGCTTTAACGTGTAGACTGTGCTACCAAAAACTGTCAAGTATGTCAGCTAGAGGTGCTTAATGGAGGCTCTTCAAAAACCGTTTGCTGACAGCATATGCAAAATTATATTGTTTGATTATTGTTCTTAACAATAGTACTGGAGCAGCCTCTGTTAAAGTGAACTGATGATTCACAGAAGACTTTTTTTGTCTTTTCCAAGACAAAAAAACCGAAGACCGAAAATGAGGTTAATGTTCGAGTAATATTCCAGCTGCAAAATAGTTGAGTGAATTCCATGTGCACTAGCATTGCATCAACATCTCTTGGGAGGACACCAGTTTTGTGTTGTATGTGGCCATGAATGACAATAACAGGTAGCTCATAGAGTGATTATCACAAAAAGGAAAAACCCAACCAGCATCTGTGACTGAGCCCCCCGTCAATACAGTGTAAAACTGTTGTGTTTTTACAATCATAAGTCCAGCATTTTAGATGGAAGGTCAGGAAACATGTTGAGATGCTTAATGCCTAGTTCTTAGGTCCTTATTGTAAGTACCATCGACATTTATCAACATTTTATAAGACACCGTGTTACCTTCACTCAGCCAAATGTTTGCAGTATTAGGTCACATGCAGTAGGCTGTTCAAAAGCATGGAGCCAGACTGCACATCTGAATTTTATTAGCATGAAACACTGTTTTCCATGAATGAAATTGAGATGTATAGGGATGGAGTAGTATGTTAAATTGATTTTTTAAGAAGAACAAGGTAGATGTGTGTCACGCCTGCTTTCGTGGTAGAGAAAAGTTTGATTCGCACAATACAAATGTCACAGATTTTATGAGTAGTGTTTGTTCCTCCAGCTTTCTACCTGCCACAATGTTGTTTTCAAAGTTGTTGAACATCCGTCTTTATTTAAAGCAAGTGCATCAGGCAAAAATGCAAGAGTGCAAAACATGTCACCAAACTCACTGAATCTAAGGGTGTTGTCAGAGGGTCACTGCAGAAGATAACAACAGATGGTTTTACTTGACGGGGAAGTCCTGTAGGGTTTATTTTTCTGTGGCTTTTGCTTGTTCGATAATATTCTCATGGTGGTTAGTGTTTATTATGCAGATACACACATCTTCAAACCGACAGGGTGTTCCAGTAAGATTATGAGAAGTTCTTCCAAAAGAGATGATGCTGTCAATATCATGGAAAGATATTCTGACAGAATATGGCAAACATTGCCTCCATATGAGAGTGATTTTCCTGCTTATGTTTAAAGTCAACAAAGCCAGAAAGTAAAAATGCCCTAAAAGTAAATGAAGCATGTTTTCCTTTCCTTTTGCAGCCTAGATTGATAGATATATGTCAAATTATGGCCTCTGATTTTAAGCAGGTAAGACAAACTTAATGACATAACATTATTTTCTTAATGAAATGCACTGATTTAGTTGGAATCAAGCTCGTGAGAAACAGAAAACAGTGTCGGATGACTACATTGTTTGGAACAGCTCTACCCTGTGCTTACATTTTACCTCATTGTTACCATAGGATAATCGATAAAATGTGATGTGTATGACATGTCCAAGAGCCTATGTACTGAACAGACTGTAAGTCAGAAATTATAGTCAGCATGCATTAACAGTGGTGCTACAATACTGTCCTTGTTTTTTATCTTTATTCTAGCTTATTTTAACCTCTTTCATGAATAGCCAATAATATCTTGAATTAATTCATTGTTACATTCATGGCGGTATTTTTCTTTATGTTCTAGCAATTTCGAACAATAATTCCATGTAAGTGTGTTATGGGAAAGCTCCAACATTGATGATGATATGCAACATGTGTGAAATAACTCCGCCTTTTCGGCGCACACCATAAATCAACAAAGCTAATTCTTGGAAAAGGTCAGTGAAGAGGGATTTCAGCTCTTTATGGCTGAAGTTAGAGAAATGATCGCTCCAGATCCGAGTCCTGGAAGGAAGCTGCATTTCATTTATAATATTTGTTTCCAAAATTGAAATTTGTTGGAAAAAGGTTATACCAAAAGGTTAGCAGTATTGTTTTGTCTTCGTGGATTGTCCATATTCCCAAGGCATAACGTAATAAGGCCCCCACCGAGCCATGTTTTCATTTACAGTAATCTACTGAAGTCGCTGTTATACTCATATGACTGACACCTTGACTAGTGGCTCCAAAATGTTAGGACTAAGTACTTACATCTGACATTGAAAAGGTCCATGAATCAGATACTGTGAGGGCTTTCTTCTATGTTAGATAAAAGTAATTTAATTCTTATTCTTCCTGAGACCAAATTAAATTGTGAATAACAAACTCACACCAGCCAATATTACTTTAGCAGTTGTCAAAACAGCTAATACGAGTGATGGAATCTAACAAAGTGCATTTGTGCAAGTGCTGTACTTAAGTTCAAATTTGAGGTACTTGTACTTTACTTGAATGTCTCCATTTTATGCTTCCTCACAGTTGTACTCCACTACACCTCAGAGGTAAATGTTGTACTTTTTACTTCACTACTAATTACTCTTCAGATTACAGTTTTTCATACCCTTTTGTATCCAGTGAAAACCATGTATTTCCAATTCTGGTGATTCTGAATTTGATTATTTCTGATAAACTAAAGGATTGAGTGTTTCTTTATGAGCTGAGGAAATGATCCTCTTAAGCCAAATAAACTATTTAAAACATCTTGGATTAGCTGGAAAATGCATTATCACATGTCTGAAAGCAGGGCTGTTTTTCTGAGCTAATGCAAAAGTGACTTTTGTTTGATTCTGGTTGTCGCAGGGCAGTAACACGACAAACATGAAAATCTTAGAGAATATGATGCATGGCTGTAGATTAAACTACCCAACAGTATATAAAGTAGTTAAAATGAGCTCAACCTTGAAAATCTACAGCAGTAAAATACAGCGTACACATTAAAGGACCAGTGTGTAGGATTTAGTCGCTTCTAGGAGTGAGCTTGCAGATTGCTTTCACCTTGTCTTACTCTCCCAGGAACCTACGGTGGCCACAAAACTGTTTGGTTTGTCCATTCTGAGCTACTGTAGAAACACAGCGATGCAACACAGAGGCTTCTGTAGAAAAGGACCCACACCCTCTGTGGATATAACTGCATAAATTAACAAAAGCACAACAACCTGCTTATAATCCCTGTAAATCTTACTGGATCTTTAATACAGCAGCAACACTAATCCAAAAGCATCATATAAAAAATATAAATGAATAATTTTATACTTTTGAGACTTTTAAGAATATTTTGCCGATAATACTTGGCATTATACTGATGTTGGGCTGTAATATTATCTATCTGTAATCCTACCTAAGTCTTTCCACGACTGCAATCACGAGCACAATGTTGCAGTCCGGTTTGTCAACACATAACATTCTTTAGCAATACTGTTGCTGGATGTTATTTGACCGTGTATTGGGCAGTCGACTCTGCCAACCAGGCTTTGATGTCTCCAATGCAATTTCAAATCCAAAAGGCCAAACACTCAAACAGATGTAATCATTTGGTACACGTTGTGCCAACATGATCTTGAAATTAAGGAGGATTGATTCAGTCTTTTGAATTCTGATGCTACCCAGATGTGAATCGTTGTAGTGTTAACACTGCCTCAGTATTCACGAGGAAACTCAGTTTGACTTGAGCGTGTTTGTCTGTTTTGTCATAAGCATGATTAATGTTGTTTTTGTGTGTGTGTGTGGGGTGCCATTAAGGTTAGATCAAGTGTTGTTATTGTTATCAACATTTATTTTCATCACATCTAGTTTTGTCTAGCAAACAGGCTGGGCTGCACTCAGCTCGTTAAGTTATTGTAAACATTTAGATTTTTTTTTGTAATTTGTTTTATTTATGGTTTTGCATTTAATCCACATTAGCTGCTTTTTATGGTTGAGATGTAGTCAAAGCATAGTCAAAACAGTCAGTGTGTCGTACCGTAGATGATTGCTGTTTTATATTTTCTAAATTGCATGCAGTAACTTCTTTTCTGCCAACTTAAAACATATCAATCTACAGGCACTTCACTTGACACCTTGTTTTCATTTTGTCTGTGGATTTTGGTTTGTCTATCGAATAATTCAACAGGAAATCTCTATGTTCAGTATGTAAACACAATTTAGACTTGTCTGGATAGGTTACCGGATTCCTCTTGAATCGATAACCCAAGTTCAAATACTTTCGTCGTGCATTCAGGAGTTTTAAATCAGTGGTAAGCTGGTGATGAACTGTGCAATTAAAACGTACACTTGACATTTACCAAAGAGCTCCTTTAAGTCTTCCCATAACACTAGCGCAGCTGAACCAACAGCTGGTGGCCTCGGCAGACTGTTGGGAGGATCATCAATTTATTGAGCAGAAAAGCCAGTTTCACCTTGTGTCTCGTGTATCAAAGCAGACTAGTAGCTGATGGACTGTATGACCCCTGTACACTTTATGTGGAATTATGTTAGGCCTGTTATTCATGGAAAAATAAAAGAAAACAAGAAGATATAAATCCTAAAAAACATGACACCACTTGTGATTAATAGTTTAAAAAAAACCTGAAACAAGCAAATTTTGTACAGACCCACTGCTCATGTGTGACAGTGACATATTACTTGGGAAGTTTATTTTACTGTGATCTCATATTTCTGGCTCTCTAGTTCATCAGCCATCTTAATGTTTTCCCAAGGAAATACATTAGGTTGCCTGGTTGACAAAAGTGAAGATTAGTTATTGTTTGCACCTGAAATATGGATTTCTGGATTTTGCATTATATACATACAGTGAATTATGCAACAATTTTACAATCATTTCAAAAGTATAGAGTATCATCACTGAAAGCTGTTCACTATACTGTATGTGTGGTTACCCTTCTATGGTGAAAAATGCCATTACCTTTAGTTGGATACGTTAAGCCAGAGGTCAGAAACCTTTGCTCTCAGAAGACCCATTTTTGGCCAAATATGAAAAAAAAGTATGTCTGGAGCTGCAACTAATAAATTCTATTTTTTTTCAGAGACTTTTCTTTTTTTTTGTTTTCCTCATCCATAGAAGGAATCAAGATTAGCCAACGGCAAAATCTAGGCCAAGCCATAGACGTAGGTGTTGACACACATTTCAGTTGGCGAGATATAAAAACATTTTTTTTCCTCTGTGTAGTCTAAACATCTTTTCAATTTGAAGATGTAAGAATCACTTTAGGCCAACAGCAATGATAAATGAAAATGTCATTTTTTGTCAAAGCCACAGAGAGCCGCTGCAGAGGGGCAAAAGGGCCACGAGTGGCTCCAGAGCTGCAGGTTGCAGACCCCTGCCTTAGGCCCTCCACACATAGCCAGGTGAAAATCTGTACTATGATATGATAATAAAGTTTATTGATGCAGGTGTTCAGAAGTGTTTAACTTGACTGACCATAACACTGTGGTGAATGTGTGGGGGTTAAAAAAAGTAGTACAAAGGAGTTATTTTTACTATTCAGTGAAAATTGTATGAATCTACTTAGCCAATGGTGAAGTTCAAAGCATTTATAATACTATTTAGTATTTAGTTAAAACTATTAATGCTTTGGACGGAAGTGCCTAGTTTACATGGAGCCCTATCACATTCTGTTTTCTGAAAGTAGTAGGTAGCCTTTAATTTTAAATAACTAACTTCTTCAAACATAGTACAGTTTCACCAGAACATAACATACACTGTTAAATAAAATAATTTGCAGTTGTCTCATTCATATGAGTACCATTGAGACATAATGTAAATGATGGAATGTTTCTGCAGGTTTAAACATTTAATCCATATTTATTTATGTTGAGTAATATTCCCTGACATCCTCTAAAACATGTCAAACAGAAGGCTGTGTGTTGTGTGCCTCTCGCCCTGCCAGTACCTGATGGCTGATGTTTAATGGTGACTCAAGAGCTGAGGCATGAACAGAACCTGAGCGGTTTCCATCTGATGATGTAAAGACAGAAAACAGGTGGCAAAAATTAGACCGCAAGCTTTCCACTTGTACTGTTATTTCCCACTTTGTTCGTTGTGTTGACAGAGTTTTGACAGTTTATCGCCCTAACCTCGAAAGTCAGATTGATGAGAGTTAACACACTCCATTTTATTCAACTGTAAGTACTAACAGCAAAATTGAAGATCTCTGAACTCTGCAATGATGATTGAAAAAGCACATGTGTTATTCAGACAAAATATTAATACTTAAATGAATAAAGGAACTCAACGCCTCAAATGCTCAAAAACTATACACATAAAGTATGAAGGAAAGGAACATTTTTTTGTTGCTTAGAATTTCAGAAATAGTTTGAAATTATAAGTTAAAGTGCTCTCTCTCTCTTTGAGTATGTGCTACCTGTGCATTTGCAAGACTGTATATTAGTCCCCCAATTTTAGGAGACAGAAAAAATGACAGAAGATAACAAACTAATCTCTAGTTTAGAATTTGGTCAACAATGACTGTATCGATGACACTTGGGCAAAGCGCATGTTCAAAGCACAAGGCGCAATAGTTTTAATTTATCCACGGTGTGTCTCCCCTGCTTCACCAGTGGGCAGAAGCAGGGGAGACCTCTTGAAGACTCTTTTTCTACAGTCACTGCATTAGTGTAATTTTACAATTCTACGGTGAAGCTACTCTGCCCGTGTAGTGACAGGATACACTGCAGCACAGCTTAAGCTCATCGCCTCATTATTTTCACTGTGTTTAGCTTTCCCAGTATTGCTTAAATCTATTGAGAGTGATCTAAACCAGAGGTCATATGAAATTACTTGAAGTCTGCCACCTTCATTTTTCATTTATAGTGAAGGAAATTGTTTGATATGATAATCGTATACAATTACTAAAGAATGATATAATTAACAATTAATTAACAATAATTAACAATTACTGTACACAAGTACGTTCTGTGTAGGGCTCCTGGAATATCTCACGATGGTTAACATATCAGGAATGTCTTTAATCAGACTAAGCAGCGGTCTCTCAGTGCCAACACACTGGAAATTCCAGAAATTAAATTAAATGGGATAAATCTGTATGGTACCTGGTTTAATATTTCAGGCATTTATTTTATAAGCCAGAATCAGGGTGATGATAACTTCTTAAACCTATACCCAGACAAAACTCCAACAGCATCCAGCTGAAGAAATACTGGTTAAAACTAGTGGCATTTTACAATCTCTGACCAATTTGCTTTTTTTTTTTGTGACTATTGGTCCCTTTCAGACAATGCTTTTATCTTCATGGACTAATTTAATTTAGTAATTTACTTTGCACAAGTAAATTACTAATGTTGAGCTTTGTGCACTTATTGCATGTTTTGGGTGAACCTCAGCCATGTATTTACTGCATTTGTTACTTATTTTATCTTTGGGTTGAAAAACCCTACTTATAGAAAAGATGGCAACTTTGTCACTTAGTTGAATCTTACTTTTGTTATGTTCCTAAAAATGTAACACACATGGAATCCACGGAAACAACGGCAGGTCTATATATCTTGTTATTTGCCCTTTATTTCACTTCTGTGCCGTACTTCACAATCTAAAAATACTTTGTGGTATTTGATATGAATTATGGATTGAGTCAAAATAATGAGATCAGTGGCTTCCTTGATTTGTTTTGTTACAGTTGTCTTAACTGCTGGGGAATCATTTTGGAGCATAGATCAAAAAACTCATCAAGTACTACCACATCAACCTATTGCAAATGGCTTGTTAACACACACAAACATCTGCATGCCGATAACTAATCTCAATTCAGAAAAACACGAAGCAGTCCAAATGATTTGATTCGCCAAGGCTAGGTTCCCTTTGAAATTTAAAAGTCTAGCCGTTGCTAAGAAAGCATGACAATAAAAACAAAATACATCACCTCTGTGGCCGTCTCATGCTCCAAGTTAGCAGTATGTCAGCACTGTCTTACATTCTTGGTCTGCTTGTGTTTGTCTCTGACAAATTTTTGGCAAATTTGGGTCCACATTCACTGTTATTGGTCTCCATGCCTTCTGGCTGCTTCTCATGCTGAGTTATTTTAATACATTTATCTAGCCTTTTTTCGTAGTATTTATATTTATTGCCTCTCAGTAGTTGATGTGAAAAGTTGGAAGTGGTCAAGTCGACAAGTCGATACATTTATTACTCTTGTTACACGTTGGCTCCATTCAGTGTGTAACTGCTGATGTCACAATGTGATATTAAAGTGCTGCGCAAGTCTTATATTAAAGTTGGAGCATTATACCTAACATACAGCTGAACGTGGCCAACCAATAAACATTTGCCGATTGGGCAGCCATCTTATTAGTCATATAAAACAAGCTGTTTCATATGTTTTCTCTTGACCTTTGAACTCCTATTAAATATTTAGAAAGAACTGAAGGAGCCAGTGTTTTGCAACATTGATATGATTGTCTGGATTTTTAGATTGTATTTTTGTCACAGTTTATGTTGACACATAACAACTGTAAAGCAGCATGGATCTTTACCTCAGTAGTTGTAAGTACTAATGGTATAAATCTTTACATAGACCGCTGTCATAGTTAAGTTCTGTGCACCATGGCGCGCACAGGACAGGTGACGCTTGCTAGTTTAGTTGTGCTTGTTTTGTCACTGACAGGCTCAGATTGTTATCGTTAGGGTCTGACAACATTATGGAAATGATTGTGACAGTGAGAGACTTTCTTTTTTAAAGAGTAAGATGTGTTTCGTTCAATTAGAAACAGCTGATTTATGCCAAACTCACTTCTTCATCATCATCATCATCAGCGTCATTCAAACTTGACAGAAACAGAATAAAAAATCATATTTTGTTTTATCTTTTCACTGTTTTAACAATCACCAACTCTGGTGGTGGGAGAATAAGCTGCGTTGGTCCACTGATTTTATAACTGATTCATAGGTTGACAAGCAAACTTTTCTCTTAATGTGAAAATCTAATGTTTTCAAATCAGAGATTATTAAGAAAAGCATTAAAATGCAAATCGTAAAACGTACTCATATGGGCTCATACATGAATTTAGGGTGGCGAGAAAGGGCCCCTCAACAAGTGACTCTTCTCGTTAGTGTCTGCCTGTCTGCGTGTTAAAAAATTAAGCTTAAAATGTGTTCACAGTTTAGAGAACGTAATAAATATTTTCCTCATTAATGATATATTTGTTCATCCACCTGAACCCACCTGCCATTAATTCGATATGTTAATTTTTTATGATCTGCCCTGCTCGGTCTGTGGTTTAGGTATAGGTGTAGGTATAACTGCAGCCTGTGCATCTCTACTGTGTACATCTCTGAAAATCACTTGAAACCTGCAGCCTTCCTCAGTAGAATTTTTTCAATTACTGTTGCTGCTGGTTCTCTTTTGCTCATGTGGTGCTAATATGGTGTTATAAGAATCTACCCAGGAATTAGGACCATCAGTGTGCACTGTCTTTGCTTGAATGTTAGCATGGTGGTTTATCTTTTTGAATTCATTTTTGAACAGGGCGCAATAAACTACAGTGCTGGCAGCCCCCAACTCCAGTCCTGCAGCTGGATTATATTCAAAGCAACTGCAGTTTTTATGATCACAGGTGCTGTGATTTCAAAACAAAGAATGAATTAAGAGTTGAGGCACTGTAACAGCATCTTTGCTTCTCCAGCAGCCAGTTCAGGTGGCTCACACTTGGTAAGATCCTCCAAGAATTGCACAATGAAAGAGTATTCATGGCTTTTTCTCTGCAGCTCAACCAGGTGTCTACAAGTCTCTGTAGCTGAAGAGTGCGTTGACCCTGATGGCTTCCTGTGATTGCATGAATGCTGCATATGGTTCCAAAGTGCTGGCAGTGAAAGGTGTGACAGTAAAAAAATGCAAAATGACTTTACACTATCAATGTAGAGCCACTTGCTGCTGCCACTGTTGCCACTATACTCTGTATGTTACTATTTACTTTTTATGCACAGATAGAAAAAGCACAGGGATGTTTCAAGGAACATATCCTGACTCACCTACAGAAAAATGTACAATGGTGAGCAGTATAATCTGTTAGGTTAGCCATGCACAAAAGCACTGATGCTGGAAGTACAGGCATCTTGTTTCAGCACCTTTCTATTTGGCAGATGCTATCGGCCCACTGTCATGAAACACTGTACAGCTGGAAGGCAGTCCACACAAAAGTGCAGCACTTTTGCTGCACCTTGTTCAGATGAGCTAAAAGCTGAAGATTCTCTGTAAATATATTTAACAACCGCGACAGCCTATAGCTGGCATTGTTTCTACCTTGTAAGTCTGTGTGTGCATGTGTGTGTCATCATCACAAAAATGTCATCCTGGAGAGACCTACTATAGCAGGAACTACCACAGAAACAGTTTTGAGTACTTTGCCTGGTGTTTGTATGTCTTTGGACAGATTTTGTCAACATGATAGTGTTATATTTTTAAATTATGTGAGGCTGTTTGCATGTTTTATTGACATAAGCCTGTTTTATGGACATACTGTACAAATCACAGATATACTTACAAAGAGAACATTCAGAGTGCATACATTCCTCAGGATATTCCCTGTAATGGCCAGGGTTTCAACTTGAAAACAGTTTGTCACTGTTGAAAAAAGTATCCATGTTTCATTACTGAAAACCAGGACCAAAATATCAGAAATAAAAAATCATAAAAGAGCTGTCAGATCGCCTTTAAGAGATCAGTCAGAGATTGTCCATGAAGCTGAACATCAGTCTGGCTCAGGTGGCTGTTCAGTCGAAATGAGGTGCAGCTTTGCAGCCAGCTTCTCCTCTACCCCGCCCTGCTTTTATGGCTCATGTATTGCATCATTTTTAGCAGGCATTAATGTAAAACAAAGTATTTACATATGAACCTCCTTTGGAGACGCCCCGGTGTCTCCATATATTGCACGCTCTCACGCCTTCACTTTCTCAAACCAAGAGATCTGTCTCCTTGCTTTAAAATCTTTCTCCTTGCTTCCTCCTGATAAATCTGCTGTCTTGCTGCCACTGTTTGCACGCCTGGTGGACCTGATTCTTAAAGGTGATGAGAGCTGACATTCTGATCGGTTTATTACATGTTCGGCCTAAACTCACCTATGAATTAATGAGGGCACTTGGGCACAGTTGATAGTTGTATCTGGCTGTGTGCTGCAGGTGCAAGGGGCGGGACAGGGTTGGTTACCCCTGCACCCTGATGGAAGACGGAAAAAGTGGATTTGGACACACCTTGAATAAATTAAATCCATTGCGCCTCATGCTTGTGAATGTCTCTACATCTTGGTGGTCACTAAGAGGTGAACAGAAAGAGCTACGTACCTTCTCTGATACAGTTAGAGCTCTCCTAAACCTCAAACATGTTTGGTTTGAAGGTACATTGTTGTTGGTAGGGTACATAATTGGGCTTCTAAGATACAAATAGCAGTGGTACAAAAATTGACTGACAGGAATGGAAAAACATATCGTAACTCTATAGGGTATTGCCCCAGCAACAAGCTTTTATGCTCCAAAACATAAAATTCTGCTCTACTTTAAACTAAAAAAAAAGGTTGTGTTCTTTTTTCATCCATTCTCCATCTTACATTGAATCACCAAAGTCATAAATTATGATTGAATATCCCATGATGTTTACACCCTCTTTCTCACTATTGCGATTTCATCATTCTGAGTATTTTCAAATTTTAAACTAAACCAAATGTTGGAATGCAAGCTTTGTGAAAGTCATCCAAAGGACATGCATTTAGTTCTATTTTTGTAACTACACATGCAAAAATCCAAAATTTTTCTTATAAGTTAAAAAGCAATTCATCCACTGCCCTCAACAACACCACCACACCACACCCCACACACACACACACCACGCACAAGAAATACTGTGGTATTCCTCCAGATGTAACCAGACACTTCATTGTGCATCAGGAGCTCAGGGCTGTCAGGTCTCATCAAATATTTTTACCTCCATGCCAACAATTTGGTCTAACAAAGGGTCTATTAGGTGTGTACCATGCCATAGCTGCACCAAAAGCATTTTTGTGATATTTTCCTGGCAAGGTCTGTGGAAAATGTCTGTGCTGGGCTTACTGCTTTCTGTCAGTAACCACTATTTGTCCTGCTTGTCAAAACTCTTGACAAGACAGTCATTCTACTCTGATGATTAATGAAGCAACAACATAAAATCTGAACAGATTAGTTCTCATCTTATTTTGTTTTCATTTTGACTCAATTTTGGAATTAAGTGTTATTTAGCTTTTATTTGATATCACACTGATATTTGATATCACATCTCTGATGTTCTAATGTTGAAGGGTGCCTTCCTATGTGATTAATGAGTTTAATATGGCGTCATTCTATGGCAGACATGATGTAGAGTGACTTGGAATTTCCATTTATGTTTTATATTTTCAGGCTGGTTCAGTATCCCCCCACATGAGCAATTAGCAGTTCTTGGTTTTTACGACATATGAACATAGTATATCATATGATACTCAAGGAGCTGTTCACATCTATGGCATTTTAATTGATTTCCTATGATCATATTAACAACAAACCAAGCAGTTTATGTTAGACAGCTTGTATTTTTCCTTTGCTGTAAATACAAGCAGTAGAGCCAAAAGGCTGTTAAATGGGTTTGCAATGTTCAGGCACCATGTGCACCATCTATCAGCCAAAAATCCTTCACTCTGTCTCAAGCTTCCACTGCCTCTCGGAGCTGAGCAGTCTTGACAGATCAAGCCGCAAAGGCTGAGGGCACTGATTAGAACGGACGAAAAGCAGTCGAACTGCACCAGCGATAACATCGTGAGTATGGGAGAAAGTATGGCAGGAGCAGCAGAGCAAGCCAAGAAAATTAAGTCAATGAGGCTGACAAACTAGGCCATAACAGTAGAGAATGACCTATGCTTAGAGCCCTTTGTGAACCTGTTCACTGAAAGTCTTGAGATGCTGTTAAGCTTGCGTCATACACAAAGATTTATGGAGAATTTTCTGTGAGCTACGTTATATTAAAGGATAATGCCATTATAATAAGCTGCACTTAGATATATCCATGAATCACTACAGCTTGTGAAAGTATGTGTGTTACAACGAGACAATAATTACTTTAATCCTTAGCTTTCATGTTCAATTTCACTGTTGCATTTTTAGTCCAAAATATGGGTTTCATTCAGTGGTGGAAAGAGTACTGAAAATCTGTATTCTAGTACAAGTAGTTACATTACTGAAATGATAATCAACCACAAGTTAAGTACTGTGTTAAAAGAATACTTAAATAAAAACTATTCTTCTCAAAAACTGCTCAGAGTGGTAGTTATTTTTTGTTGATATTTAATGCAATATCAATATCAGGCATTCAATTCAAGGGGGCTTCGGTTTCCCCTCTGTTTCAGTTTCCTCTGTTTCTTTTTCATCCATATGTCATGGTTTTCACTGGCCAGTTTGCGATCAGTTATTCTTGACTATTATCGCGGAAAGGTTTTGAATTTTAATTTAAACTGTAAGTCTATTCATTACTGAATTATTAAGTAGTTAAGTAAATAACATAAAAATGCAATGGCAAAACAGACTTGAAAAAATACAAGTACCAAAAAAAAAACAAAAAAAAAAAAACTTACTAACTAAAAAGTATGAGTAGTTTTAATTCATTACTTCCACCCTTGGTTTTATTTGTCATTAGTCATTTTGTGTTTGGTATCTTAGCTAGGTTGTTGAAGAACTAAAGTCTAAGCATGGCTTGTAAAGTTGAATTTATTCAGTGAAGTGAAGTTCCAGGTGCTCTGGTTTCCTGCCATAGTCCAGAGATATAAATGTCAGGTGGACTGGAGATTCATAATTACCCAAAGGTATTGTTGTGCGTGTCTATCTGTGGTGGACCAGCTCAAAGTATTTCCATGCTTCTGCCCACTGCTCACTGAGATACTATAGGGAGGGAAAACGGTCGTGTAGTATCACGAAACTTAAGTGTCCATTGATTATATTTTAAATTCTATTTGTGTGCAGTGTATATTTATTGTCATCTCATCTTATTGTCAGAGTGTCAGAGCTCATCTTTACATCTGATGAAATCAGATTGACTCTCATGATCTTTCAGTGCACAAAAATGTACTCTCTTTATGTTTGGGACTGAAGATTCCTTGATAGTTGATTATTTTTCTGAATAGTTATTCCGTTGCATTCTTTTACGTAAAGCGATGAGAGTCTCATGAATTTTCTTTAAGGTTTATTTCACAACATGCCAGAGAAGATTTTATTCTGTCCATAATATGGCTGTCAGGCAGTATTTGTTGAGAAAGGCACTGCCAGGAAATGAGTCAGTTGTGTTCCACCAGTGACTCTGAGACAAGCTATTAAGTGATTTACTGACCCTCTGGTAGATATTAAGTTGACATAAAATCCCTATGTTCTTATTTCAAAATATGGCACTGTTCAGACAACATGACTATCACGCGAGGTTCCCAGGGAGCTGTCACCTAAGGATGTACATTATTGACAAAGGTAAATGCTTTGTTACCACCAGGGGCAACATGTAGAGGCAATGAGAGACAGCCCCCTTTTAGTTTAAACTGAGTGTTGATCAACATTTATCTAATGGATCAACAAATGTCTATATCAAACTTACCGGTACCACCTCAGAAAATAATGAACTCTCCAAGTACCACCTTACTGTTTTGTGCTGGTGCTTCTTAAGTAGCTGCTAGTACTTGTGCTCGGTTCACTGTCGTCAACTTCGTGTTCAACACAGCTGCTCGAAATGTTCTCCTCCTGATCCGCACTCCTCTTCGAAATAGTTCTTGTTTGAAAGTTCATTTTCAGTCTCTTCATTTTACCTCCGCTTCCTATACTGCCATCACAGTTAGGCTAGTAACTAGCGGATGGATACGTACGCGCTTGCTACGTGCAGGATCATGACTATGTAGCAGGCTGATATTTAAACATTTCCGTGATCTGATATTTTAAATATTTTCGTTCGAACTGTATTTCATGAAAAAAAAAAATTTTTTTCTGATATTCCTTTGTGCACCACTAGAGGGAACTTGCGTACCACCAGTGGTACTCAGACCACAGTTTGAGAATCTAGGGTCTGTATAACTTTAAACATGAAACAGATGTCATTGGAATGACATACATTCATAGACCTCTTGAAACGATTAAAAACAGATAATATGAGTTTTGGATGGTATTACTCAGACTATCATTACCATGGGTGTCTTGTGGTTTATAGACACGAATTAACTTGAAAAGGGTCACAAATATCATTGTGTTTTTTTACAGATTCTTCCACATACAACAGCTCGCTGCAGGTGCTTTACATCATCAGCATTAATTTATTTAATGGTTTAGGTTTGTCGACCAGTTACTGACCCAAGCCACCGACCCAAAGAGTCAGTTTTTGACAACCTGGAAATGAGCCTCAGCAATCATCTGTCTTTGTCCAGAATTGCTTACAGCACCTGTAACTGACGTAAATGATCTCCAAAAGTTCAGTTTTAGCTGAAGTTAGTGACAAAGTGACTAAAAAACAACTTGAGCATTAACTTACACTGAGCCAGCTGTTGCTGCTATTTTAAACATTAAAATTGCAGGAGTCATAATTATTCTGTTCTTAGTAGGTGCCACTACTTTCCTAACACTGGCCCTTTGCATGCTCACAACCTATGAGAATAGCCAGACACAAGCTCAAGCCCAGCAGTGCTCCAGGCCACCCATACTTACTAGATAAGATGAAAAGAACAGGAGCAGCAGCCTCTGCAGAGGTGCAGTACCGGCCTGCCTACGCTTAACAAGAACAGATAATTTTGTTCAAGCCATATACCCACTGATAATAGATCATTCAAAAGCTGGTGTCCATTAATATTGCATTCCTGCTGCCTTCTCAGCTTGCTCCTGATTGGCTTAGGGTGATGTCAAACAGGACTTTTGCCAGTTGTCAAAAATCACAGACAGAAATAGCATCCAGCTGGAAGAGACAGTGATGACAAGAATAATCACATCTTCACCGAAAACCCTCCATCTGCATTCCTGGATATGATTTTGGAAATGACTTAAGTTAGCGTGATCGTACTACAGCATATTTAGCAGTGGTCTTGCTTAATGAAACATCTTGAGCCTCATCTACCTCAGTTTTGCAGAGCTTTGTTTTTAGACTCCCTGTCTTTTGTACTGCTGGACAGTGATGCGCTTTCAGATAAGTTTGTCTGTCAGTATTCGAGGATGTAAGCTGGTCAGGAATTGTAAAGCAGAGCACATCCAAACATGTTTTTACTTTTGAAATAAGACTGATGTGGCAATCCGGATCTATCAAGCCCGCCACATCCTGAATCACATTCGTCTAGGGTAGCATAAAGTTTTTATCTCTTGTTGAAAATGACTCAAACCAGAAATGAGTTCCTGATGTAGCCATGAAGTTGTAGGCCATTTTCTAAACAACGACTTGTTGTAAAAGCGAACACGTTCCCAATAAAATATCTGTAAGGGGCCACAAGATACAATCCTCTGTGATGCCTTTTAAAAAGGAAGCTTCTGCTCACGTTCCTGTATTTACTGCTGTGGTGAATCACACTTAAATCAAACACTGGGGCAAATTATTTGCACCACTTTTTCTTTTGGCACAATGTACAGAGTTGGAAAATCCACATTCCTAAAGTAGAAAGTAAAAATGTCAGGTTTACATGAAACACAAAGACAGATTTCTTCATTTTTAAACATACTAGATAGAGTCTTGTTCTGTATTGCGAAATTTACAAAATATTTAAAAGCTAAAATTAAATTCAATTTTCATTTTGAATTTCTGTAAGATTGTGTAGAGCTTGTTTTTCTTCTCATCAGTCAGTAGCGTCTTATTTTAATTATGTAGTCATTATAAAGATCAACTGTATACTACTGTCACTATGTTTGTGTGTGTGGCAATGTTGTAATGATTTACTTTAAATCATAAGCAGATTGTGTGTTGGTAACTGAAGTTTGTTACAACAGGTTTTTAATCACTTGGCCACACCGCCACCCAAATGCACCAATAAAACAGTTACGAGTGTTAATGTAATGTGCGCCACCTGTTAGATCCGTCTATGGCGGCGCTCACAGAACAATATGATGAACTTTGTAGAATATGTAGAAGACGGTGACAACAGACATCAGTTACTTCAACAAACAAAAAGAAAAAACTGGCACATTCTGGGCACAAACTTAGTTCACATTTTCCTTTCGTCATTCCCTCCCAGGCAAGCGCAGCTGCTGCAAAACAAGAGAACAAGAGGCACTTCAGGAGAACTGGAGTAACAGAGAATTGGGGGGGTGTTTTTGTTTCCCTGGTGCCTAAATTCTGACTAAGCTGGCAGTGCTTACTTAATTAGCTCGCATACAGAACAATAATGCCAAACCCTTCCTGAGCATGTTCAGTGGACATATCACAGACATTACGCAGTGGTTTTGCCCCATTAAGCATCCATATTTTCATGCCAAGAACCACATCCAGAAATTAACAGGCCAGCTTATAGCTATATGAATGTGTGACAACTGCAACAATATGCCAAAGGGATTGTCAGGAAAAGGCCTCTGCTGTTGAATAGTGCATCTGTTTCATGAGGAAATGTTCACTGTTAAGTCTTTTCTTTCACTGCCACCCTTGAACAGTGAACAAAAACCAATGTATCAGAACAGCAGGGCCAGTACATATTGGCTGAATTGTGTGCTTGGACCACAAATTCACTGAAAAAATTTGCAGACCTGGCACAACAGTTGTAAACTGCAGTGAAACTACCATTTTGAATATGAGGTACCATAGGTCTGGTTTCATCCAACAAACTTGCTTCTGTGTTAAAAATAAATAATCGATGGAAAATGTGACTTTAGCACAAAAGGTGAGAAAAACAGTACTTGCCACAATAAAAAGTGGCAGTAAAACACAGAAATAGCTCAGTGAAATGAAAGAGTTGTGACTGATACAATGTCTTTCATGTCTTATAACAAGGGCTCTGTTCCATCACCCGCCAATAAGGTTTCAACTAAGAAACTAAAATTAAAAAGTTTTCTATTTTAGTTTTCCTTATGTAATCATGACTGAAGTATTTTCTTTGCCTTAAATAGATTTAGATACCTTTACCTAACTGTGTTTAGCCACCTAAACCTAACTTTGACCTTAATGGACCAGTGTGTAGGATTTAGTGCTTCAGTAAGTCACCACCTCATCTTACCCTTTCCTTCCAAGCCTGTAGGAGAATCTTCAGTGGCAGCAAAACCCATGAAAAACGTGAAAGGCCCTCTGATATAAATGGCTCTTTCTAAGGTAATGAAAACACAGTAATTCTTATTTTCGGGTGATTATACACTGATGAAAACATCTGGGAAAAGTATATTCAATTTCTGTCATATTCTACCAATAGATACCAATAGAAACATAGTCACTAAACCTTTAAGCAAAGTTTTGTATTTTGTTAAAGATATTAAAATAGCCCCTGGTCAGCTCCATTACGGCATAAAACGATCAGGTGAACCTGGTTTGCCCAGACCCTGGCAGCTGCCCCATAACAGCTCCTTTTAAAACGTCTGTAAACACGCCAGTCCCCAATGAATACGCTCCCTCTTGAGAGTCTGGGGGTGGTTCTGTAAATACGACAGGATCAAACGTAGGACTGGCTAACACCTTCTTATGTGTGTTAATGGTCCAGGTCAGGCTAGCAACGTGCACCATTTTACACATTGCCAGAGAAAAATGGCTACAAGTGTGGAAAGTGTGGCACTTCTTGGCTACGTAACAGATCTGAAGAATTTTACTGTTCTACTAAACCTTCCCGTTAGATGCAAGTAAATACAAATAAATATACCACATTTCATTGTGCTTAAACCAATAAAACAAATGGAATTCAATGAGTAGTTTAATATTGTTGTCTGAGCTACAGAGCACTAAAAAAGCTAGAAAATTGAGCTCAGTGTAGCTCCTTCTTTAATGAAAGAAACAGGGTCATTAATGCTTACAGAATAGAGTTCAGGAAGAGCAGGGCCCCCAGCAGTTTAATGTGGCTCTGGCAGTATTTAAGTATCATGCATTGGTTCTGGTGAATCTGCTTTCTAATTATTTAGCTCTTCTCTCTGATGAAAATAGATTTGAGGGAAAATTAAATAAATACTTTGTGAATGAAACTGTGTGCCACAGCTAGTCAGGAAAAACTTCCTGATGGAAAGTACTGGATAATTAGTCTAATAAATGTTCTGTTGGAGACTTGACTGTACATCTCAGCTGGTTGCGTTTGGAGTCCATACTAATTCAGACACTCAGCACGCTAGATGATGTACAGCACACTCCTCTTGAACATGGTATAAATTATGCACAGCATCTCCTGGGGAAATTTGGGAACAGGGGTCATAATTAAGAACAGGGCTGCAGAATGAGTTTTAGACCACATATTTCGCAATATGAAGCAGTGCAAATTGGAAATATTACAGGACAGGAAAGCTGGAATGAAATTTGTGGCGCCTTTGAGGATTATTATGGCAGATGATCAAACATAAGTTCTTTCCTGACTTGACCATTATCCATGAGTTTCCAACTTGAAAGAGCAGGTATTATTGATAATCTGAGTAAAATTACCATCAGCTTCGGCTTTGTTGGGGGGTATCGATCAACAAAGTATGATTGGAGATGTGGCACTGCTTAAATATTAAACTGGTTTGGATATCCTATCAAAATGTCTATACCAAGGGTCTGATTTCCTCTGCTGTACTGTGTTGATAGGTTTGGATTTTTTCAATTGCCTGCATGCCATACGTACATTGAGAGTGACTGGTTGCTGTAATCATCCCTGCTCCCCGTACTGAAGAGATCCTGTTGTGGTACACTGTAGGAAATCCAGTCAAAGATATGAGGCTTCAGCAGTCTGAGTTGGCCAAATTGAGTGCTTAGCTTCCAAAGTTACAGCCTTTTAGTACAAATTTCCCATAGAGGAATTTTGAAGACCCATTTTGAAAATCGCAGTGTGGTGATTCTGATCATCCCCATCTTGGTAGTATCTGACCCAGCTAACTCCCGGGTTGGGAAAGGTATTGAGAACCGGTACTAAATTGGTACTGACTGGTCAGGACTGAGGTACTGATTAGCTCCTGGCTCCTGCTGTTATCGATATTTATGCAACGTTAATTTGCTCTAAAGGTCACATTTGGACAGAATCAGCCATTGCAGCAATCAGCTGCAGGACTGTGCAGCGGAGTGGGAGTGTTTATTTGTGCTTAGAACATAACCGCTGTGGAACAATCAGAAAATAATGTTTTATTTCTCTGATTCAGCAGTCTCTTTGCCCATCAGTCTGTACCCTGCACGCTCTCTCTGTCCCCGTCTCCCTCTCAAACACATCGACAGAATCTAAACAAAGCTTCTTGGTGTTGCTATTTTGCAGCATAAACTGAGGCCAGACTCAGACGTCTGGGCACATGAAATAAAACAAGCGAGGACACAGCTGAGAGAGACAGGGTTGCGTTTCTACAAAAGTTGACTCTGATTCTACTTTTCCTCTGCATAATGCTGTCTATTTTTTCGGTGTCCCTTCCTGCCAATGTTGCCATGTGAGTGTTCAGTTGGGACAAGAGACACAGAGAGAGCGTGGCAGTGAAGTGTGTCTGTACAACCCAGACTGTTTGTCAGTGAATAAATGCTACAACTCTTCAACATCAAAGCCAAGTTCTTGGGTTTTGAATGCTGCTGGAGGAGGGTTAGCCCCAAAGTAGCAACAACTCCCACACAGGCTCACTTACGGTGGGCTGACCTTTAAGGAAGATCATGCCATTCACATTTCAGTGACCAAACTGCTCCTTTGCTCAGGAGATGATCTCAGTTACCATCTTTGCATATCATGTCTTTATTTTTTGCATTAAATTATGGAAGGTAGTATGTATCCCTACTCCTGGCTTATCCAAAAATGGGCAATGAGGTGACATGTGAGTGGAGCTGAGGCTCCAATGAAGTAACCCACAACAACTCAAAGTGTGCATACGCTTAATTATGCATAACTTTAACCCTTTAACCCATTTAGATAAAAGTCTGTATAAATGTGTAATCAAAAAGAGAAATATGATTTGTAGATAACACAAACTTATTGTAAATTGTAGTAGCTGTGCAGCTTATCATTTTGATTGCCAAATATTGCTTTTACAAGTAAAGGATGCATACAGGGCCTGTGGTATAAAGTACTTGAGAAGCTTTTCTATTTCAATTGGTGTTGTCTGACGGCTGTTTGGATCATTACACTGCAGAGTACCTTGGAGACAGCAATGATGTGATCTGGAAGAGCAATCAGTTAAGTGATAGCATCAAAGAACGCTGTAGTGTATGGTATCCACTTTGGTCAAATATATAAGAACAAGTCTGATTGTTAGTTGCTTTTTAGTGTCCCTGTAGTCAGTTATCTGTGTTTTTTTAAGCAGTACCTCATGCAAAATCAATCATATAACAGACCAAGCTCCTATGAAGTCCAAACTTTATTTTCAAAATTGAAATTTATAAGCCTACTGTGCAGTTTATTAGGACGGGAGTCAATATACTGCAGATAGATACTGTTTTATCACTCTCACTAGATTTGTAGGATAAAAAATACTATAATATATGCTAGTTAATTTACGGTGTGTGTGAGTATACTCACAGCAAGACTCAGAAAAGCTTGAAAAATATGCTCTTTTCAGTATTATTGTCATTCTAATCAGAAGTTTGATCAACTTACATACAGGAGACGCAATCACTGACAGATTTCATGACACACCTGAATTAAATAACATCTTTATCTGATGCTCTTAGTGTTCTTTTTGCTCCACCAAAATTAAAACAAGGACTGACCTCAGTGCAGTATGTGCTCAAACCAGCTTTTGTACATGCCTATACAGATGAAATGTGCATGGGCTTTTCTCCCAAATAATGCATCACCGTTATAATAGCAAGCTGTTGGAGAATAATTGTGTAAATTTGTAACTTTAGAAGACAAAGAAAGACAGAACCGCCAAGAGGTTGGAAGGCAATCAACTTTGAGATTTTGGAATTGTCATTGAAGCTTGATGTCGGTGTCAAAAATCTGCATTTAGATACACTTTACACATGTGCGTTAAATGCCTGTGGTATTGTACTAATACTCTACATTGTGGCATTCGGAGCGCTGAGATTTTATCTGATGTGATCTAACTCTAGGTAAACATCCGACCTGGCATGCAACTTTTAGCAGCTGCACAGGGAATGTAATGGCTTTTCAACAGAACTTACACAGCTTACAGAGCAGGCTTATGTGCAGTTATGAACAGACAAATTCTACAATAGACACAAAAGTGTGTGAATTAGTCAGCCCATCGTAAGTACTAAAGATCTACAAACTAAAGCTCTGAAGTATTTTTGAAGGGGTCAGTGACTGTGCAACCAGCAATCAACTTTGCACTGCAACCACTCCTCTGTGTATCAGTGGTCATGCTGGATATTTTCTTCCCTTACAGCAGGATTGCAGCATATGAAGTAAGCAATAAAATAAGATAAGATTAATTGCATAGTCCAGTGTACTTAAAAGCTTTAATATGCATTTTCTCCATCTGCTTCCTTAGAGTGCCTGAAGAACTTGATTTGTTTGTCCACATGTGCGGTCAGAAAACGCTCAGTAAAACAGCTGCTCCTGTTATTCATTTTGCTATGCTGTCTTTTTTTTCAAGTAATCTACTCCAAACTTCTTGTGTTGCCTTTCATACGACTCCATCATTCTGTTTTGTTACGCAGTATGTGCAGTTGATGTTCATCTCTGTGTAGCACAGTGGTTGCTCACATTTTGGTCAAGCATAGTCGTGTTCAGTTATGCACTGATGTCACACTGTACCAACACCCGATAGTTTTGTATAATTTCACCTCAACACAGTAGATTAACAAAACATTTGTTTTCTTATGTATTGTACATTTAGTAATTTAATTGTAAAATAGTAGCTTGTTAAGTCACACACATTTATTTAAGTATCACTTAAATAAATGATGGATTTATCTGGGTATAATCACTGATGAAAACTCAACTCAACTCAACTCAACTGGAATGTAACTGTATTCAGTGACGCTAGAGAAGTTCTGTCATTCAGTCTCCATGTTTAGGACTTATTACTCATTACTCACTCCTTTATTTATAAAATTATTCAGTTGCTGGCACAAAACATGTCAGACAGAGATGTATCAGTTACATAATTACTTAATAAGACTTGTCTTTGCAGCAGTTATTTCCTGCCATGGGATTTTATGACAGTTTAAAGCAATATTCCACCCCAGAATGATAATCCACTCAATATATACTCACCCCTATGCCGATGTGAGGATGGGTGAAGATCTTCAGCTCACAAAACAATCCTGGAGTTTCAACTGTAGCCTCCCAGGTAGCATGTAAACATGGCGTCAATGTATCGCGAGACTTCATATATCTCTTAATGGATGCATGTGGGAAAATATCGCGAGATATACGAAGTCTCGCGATACATCGACACCATGTTTACATGCTACCTGGGAGGCTACAGTTGACATTTTGACTAACAACATGGTGTAAATGGTGTCTTTTGTGGTTAAATTTTAATTTCGTGGCTCGCAAACACTTGGATTACACCACACGAGCAGGATGGAGACATTTCGTGTTTGTTTTGTGTTTTTTTTTTTACATTTTATCCGTGGTCACCATTCACTGCCATTGTACTGGATTTGGCTGCAACCCTGTTTTCTGCTGAAACTCCAGGATTGTTTTGTGAACTGAAGATCTTCACCCATCCTCACATCAGCATAGGGGTGAGTACATATTGAGTGGATTATCGTTCTGGGTGGAATATCACTTTAAAAGAAACCTCATCAAGCAGCGCTGGTATTTATGTTGTTTTGTAGGATGGATGTTTGGAGCCAAGACAAAGTCCAGATATGTGCTCCTCTATCACCGCCTTTCAGTGTTTGCCACTTTTATTGTACCTTCTCTTCCTCAGAGTGAACACCAATGCGAATATTTTAAGTAGGTTTATTTGATTATTTCATTTGAGGAAGGGTGTATATGCATTATGTTAGTGAAGGACACAAAACATTGTGAGTGCAGTGAGGTGAGTGCATAGTTGAATAAACAGATCCTAAAGCTGCCAGTGTTTTTTTTTTTTAAATTAAAAAAAGTGCAAAGAATGGCAACTTTTGCTTGATACAGTATATAAAAAACTGGTAGTTTTCTTGCTTGTTCCTATTTTCAAATCAATCTGTTAAAAGGACATTTTGCAAAATAAACAAGTGAGTTCTGTCCAGGCAAATCTTATCAGCCAATTATTTGATATTGATGACACAGCTTAGCCTTTTTCATTATTTCATATACCATAGAAGGAGGTACTATTTTAGTTGATTGTTTTCCCTTTTTAAAACATTGTTTTTCTGTTCTCCATATCTTATTCGAGGTTGATGGCCATCATTTTCTGTGTTGATACTGGAATCCTGCTGCCATGATTCAGTATGTTGTTATCTCTCATTAAGTGCCATTAAGTTTGAGTTATTTTTGCTGTGATTGAAGTGTATTTTGCTATGATGATTCATGGCAAAAGATGGTGCAGAGCAATACCTTCAATATGCATTAAAACTGCATTGAGAGTTCAGTTCAAACTCCTGCATCTTTCTTCATTATTTAAATGCCATGAATTAGCTTAATTAAGCAGTTTTAAATATTATGATTAAATCAAATTATTTGCTGTAATGTGAAGGGAACTGAGTATCCCATGGAGATCACAGTGTGCAGTTCTCTTCAGTTCTTAGTGGCGTTCAGCACATTGTTTTAGTCTGATGGTCTGATGAGTCTTGAACAATGCCATGGGCAGCCCCCAACACACCATGTGCTCACATGGCACACAAGGTAATTTCACATTATCTGTCCTGCATGAAATGGGTGTGAGCTGAAGTAAATGAGTGACTAGTTAAGAGCGTCATACATAGCAAGCTAAATAGACCTCAAATTTTTTTCTGGAATTGCAACCAAACCATGGATAGGATAAAAGTTAGCAGCAATATTGGATATATTGGACAGAAAAAGGAAAACTGGACCTTCATGTGATGTCAATGTTGCTCCATTTCTGCTGGATGTGCAAGTAGCAATATGTTGGCTAACACATTATTCACAAGATGCTCTGTTGCTGTGGGTTTTGTTTGGATTATTTCTTCCCTCTGCCGATCACATAGTGCAGCTGTAACTTGGCTTTGTTGTAATGGCTGTTGCTTGGGAGTTTTGTCAGACCTGTCCCCAGAGCGTACTGAGATTTTACTGCTTTTGTTAGCCTATACCTGTAAGTGAAACTACTTGGCATGCAGATCCCTGTAACACAGTTATTCTGTTCTCTGTTGTTGTGTACTTACAAACAAACACACACACACTTAGACATACACTCATGCAGGAACACATGCACATTGTGAAGACCTTTTGTACTTTGTTTCTGTTAACGCCAAACATAGTGTCAGATGAAGGCGAGAGGCAAAAACTGATGTTCTGTTCACACATGTGATTCACCTGGATTTAGTATTAGGGAGCTGGCAGGGTAAAGTCTGGGGCAACTACTGCAGACATCTGTGTTCATACATACAACTCTTCTGGGTAAAGTCTGAATAAGTCCAGAGTTACAGTTCATCTGTAAAAAGCATTGGAGAGACAGGGCTGCATTTAATTCCAAAAGTAAATTTCTTGAATGATTAGGGTCTCAGTAAGTTCCCAAGGTGGATGTCTTGGCCCCTTTTGATTGTTTTGAACAAGCACATTTTTGGAAAGTGTCTCCTTTGACGGTGACCCACTTAGACTTGTTGTGAGAACTTGCCGGCTTATCTGTGGATTGGGTCACTTGTCACAGTCTTTCTTCCATTATGAAAATACCATTGATTCATGTTCACACTCTAAGAGCGCACACTAAGTAAACTAAAGTACTTAGAGCTTATCACATTTGGTGAACTCCCTTCTGTTGGCCACAGAGCTGGCCCAAGAGTTCTGTTATGGGGGACATAAGGAAGTTATAACAATGTCAAGGAAGTGTGTTAGTGCGCCTGTCGGAAATGAGTGTCACTGTACTTAATTGAGCCCTGTGAAATGGGGTTAAGCTAACTGCAACTGAATTTCACTTAGAGGTATTTTGTACCTAACTTTGATCTATAGAAGCAGGAAATTTCAAATTTCTTGTTCTTTGATAATCTCAGGGTTAGTTTTTTAAGTTGTGAAAAGTTGCTGAAATGTATGGGAATACTGATAATTACGGCTTCACGTAATTGTTTTCCCATGTCTTTGGCACAACAACAAGAACATGTTGTTGACATATCATTTAATGGTTCTGGTGTCCTGGGCATGTCTGTTGCTGTACACCATGATGAAAAGCTGTTTCATGTACATTTTATATTGCCCATGAATTCTGCTGCCTACACTCACTCCCACTCTGGCAGATGGCCAGACTTTCCTGCCCGAGTCTCAAAGAAAGCCTGAGAAACACTCTGATAAGCTGAAAATGAAACATTATACAAATATTTAAGCATCACTTTTCACTGTGAATTGTGTCATTGCTGTACCCTGCCAGCACTGCTTTTTTTTTTTTTTTTTTTTTTTTTAATAGAACTGAGAACTTTTGGGTGGTAGATGTGTCACTAGTTTTTATAATTGACTGAGGTGGTGGAAATCATTGTGCAGATTCAGAATTGCATTTGTTGCAATAATGATGATGGTTTAGTTATTTTTTCCAAATATATTTTATATTCATTTTTTCATTAAGAAAGCATGTCATTGACCTTCCCACTATATGGACAGAAGTCACCAAGCTACTTCTTTTTGTAGTTTGATTATGTTTTTATGTGAATGTATGACCACAAAGTTGGTTGTTGCTTGATGACACCAAACTCTAAAGCAGGGGTCTGCAACCTGTAGCTCTGCAGCTGAATGTGGCTCGTTTTGCTGCTCCTCAGTGACTCTTTGTGGCTTTGAAAAAGAATAATTGGAAATTAATAGAAATTCTTATTTTTACATTTTCATTTTCACTTATTATTAAAGAGATTTTTACATTATCCCATAATAAAAATGTTCAGCCTACGTACTGATTTAGAGAGATGTCAGCTAAAATGTGCAGCATAGCCTATATCTATGGCTGAGCACCTTTTCTTCTTAATTTTGCTGGGGGTTAGTCTTAAGTCTCCCTAAGCTAGCCATACAATCAAATCCAAAAAAAAAGAAAAGTTTCTAGAGAATTTGATTGTTGCGGCTCTGGACAGATTTTTTTTTTTTTTTCCAGCTAAAAATGGCTCCTTTGATAGTAAAGGTCGCTGACACCTGCTCTAATGCCATAATTAAATCTGGGTGTAACACTGTGGGCCCTACCAGCAGATGGCACGGGTGATGCAAGTAGTATTGCTATCTTACACTGGCGCAGTTGTCATTTTCCCCATGTTTGTAAGATAACAAATGAACTTGCGCCTGTCTCTGTGCCCATGGTCAGGAAATCTAAAAATGAAGGTTTGGCCAGGCATGCTTGGTGTCTTGTGCATGGCTCATTGTAGTCGTAACCACAGACTGCGCACACAGACCTGCTAAAACCTGGTCCAAGTGTAAAGTCTGTCGTATAGTAGGTCTGATAGCAAATGGCGCATTTGGTTTTGCCGATTTAGCCAACTGCATTCAACCATCATGCTGCTAACGCTTGCACTCCAGGCGCACCTGCTTCTTAAAGGCGATGAGAGCTGACTTTCTGATTGTTACGCCCAAAACACACCCATGAATTAATCAGTGTGCTTGTGCATAGCTGATTCGTTGCACTCATGGCAAGAAAATGGCAAACATGGATTTGGACACACCTTGAATAAATTAAAACTCTTGCACCTTGTGCTTTGAACCAGGTGCTTTAGATCACTGTAAAATAATAATAAAAAAGACTGCCTCAGTACACTAGTAAGAATTGAAGAAGCCTCTTGGGTGGGAGGCGAAATGTTTTCAAGGATCTACAAGCCAGTCCATCTGCCCTTGATTCAGTCTTTGTGGGATAACTGTGTCCTAGATAACTGAGAATCTTCACAGTCGTACACCGGTCATGTTTAAAGGATAGCATGATTAATTATTTATTTTCATTCCTGATATTTATCTTTTGAGATGCCTAATCAGAGAAGCTAGACATTGATTAATGGAGAAATAATGGTCATAACAAAGCCTACATTCCTGATCTGTGCTTTACACTATATGCACTGGAACAAACTCTGCCCTGGCTTCGCCGTATGCAATTGAAACCCACATAGAGAATTCAGTGATCGCTGCAAAAGTTGAACGAGAATGGATACATAGAGACTTGGACGTTTTACTTGAGTGCATGCAAAGCTCTCTTAAAGTTGGAGTCTTTTGGATTTTAATGCCAAATATGAGTCACCCTGCTGCCTGGTCTGGCCCTTACCAGAACGCATCAGTTTTCCCTGGGTGCCTGGGCTTGGATTTGATCTTCACTGGAACCTGCTTCGTATACGGAGCAATGTTAACTGCAGAGAAACCACATCTGGAGTGTGGTCTGGATGTGTGTATCACACATTGGAGGAAAGCCAGTCTACTTGTCTGTGTGTGTTGGTGACACCACAGGACATTAAATGAATGATGTTTGTAGTGCACCGGGGCACTCTTCATCCACCAGTCTGTGATGGTTTTCACTTGAAAACAGTAGACATAGGCTGAAATAATACCGTCATCTGTGGTCTGACCATTGTGGTTGACTTTTTGCATGTTCTTTGGTAGCTTAAAACAAATACAGTGTGGAAAGGCCTCAAACCAATCTGTATAGTGTCAGCTTTACATCAAGAGAAGATCCAAGAATCTTTGGCAAGCCACGATGCATATTATACGAGAACCACCCAACACAGCTGGCCACCTTCACTCGGTGATTATTGCATGATAACGATCCAGTACAGCAACCCACAGCAAGATGTAAACACTTACCAAGTGAACAAAGGTTCATTGTACTAATAGTATTCCATGTGTGGAGTGTTAAACAGTATTTGCCCTCATGCTACACGAAATACACAAGAAAACAACACCATCTGTATCAGCTAACTAGTTTAACCTAAAACCATCACAGGAAACCAAATCAGTTCATTGTGGATTCCACCAATGAAGGTAATGTGTTTTTGCTCATGGAACAGATGTTGAATTTATCACATGTGACATCATGTGCCTACAGTATGAGTGAGCTGGAAAAGGAGAGTAGGTGGGTTGCAGCCATAATCTATACAATTTATGTACAACTGAATGAAGTTGCATGCTGTAAACATGCTAAAAATTGAAATCACCTTCTCTCTGCAGAGGTGCCAGCAACTCAAAGTAATACTTTGCCCATTATACCAGCAAAAAAAATAAAATAAAATAAAATAAAAATAAAATAACAACGTTTGCCTGACACTCTCTGTTTTTCTATACCCTGTAAATAGATGGTAAATAACTTCCCTACTTCTGTACGTAATTATTTACAGTAAGCATTGTATAATGATAAGCTACATTGCAGCTGAATCCCATATGAAAATGGATTGGTTTTGGCAACTTGACAAAATCATTTCAATCTCCATCTGGTTTACTTCACCAAAACACACCAGTTTCACTTTTAATTGTCCATGGCATTTAATATTAAAATGAATTACTGTACCTCCTCTTGCACTTAATATTGAAGCACATCCTGGTCCACATCTGGTGTCATGATGGCTCTCCTGTGTGTTCTCTTAATAACACACAGGCTCAAAGAGAATGTCTTTTTTGACCATTATTTTGTGTCAGAAAATTAAACATTTAAAAGTAATTATACATATTTTATTACTTTCCACATTTTAAACCAAACAAGTATTCCAGACTAAGAGGGGTTTGTCATAACTGTATTCACTCTCTCTCCTAGACTCTAGCTCATTTCGGCATATTCACAAAATCAGTCTTTTGCCTCACATTAAATTTTAGAGCAATGCGGTTGTCTGTGTGACCAGGTTTTTTTAATATTATTTTGGAATATTGCAACTGACTTGAGTTGCAAGGCTGGTCTTAAATTGGTTGCTGAACTGGGAAAACTCAGTCATTATGTTTTAGAGCAGAGAAGTAATTAGTATGTCTGCTAGTAATTAAAGCCTCCAGTGCCTTGGAATTTAATATACTTCTACCTCAGTGAGTTGATATGGTTTCTGGCGATGACCTCAAAACTTGTCTTTACAGACTTAATTTCCCTTCTACCAAAGCCAAAAGTACTTGGAGGGTTGAAATGGATTATATTGTGATGCTCTGCCAACTGTGCCTGCAGATGCAGAACCATTAAAGCAAGGGTCTTTTGTAATCCTTGGTTGTCTCCAGGAGAGAACTAGGGATCCCTGCATGCTGCGACATGTTGCGCAATGTAATGTGAGAAGACATAAAGAAGGTCCAAATGCTCACAGACATTTAGGTGCATGAAGTAAACCATCCTCTAGATTTTAGTGTTATCAGGCTCATAATCAGTGGCTATGATTTGCCAGTGACTTGGGACTGGTGACAGAATAACATCATAATTTTATTAGCAGTCCTCTACTAGCCTCTAACCACATATTTGCATATCTGCTAAGTTGATCTGATGCTCAGATGCTTCTATTTCTTTGTGTGCAAAGCTAAACTAACAGTAACACTCTCATGAAATACCACTAACAGGGTCCAAAATTAGCACCAGCCACCAGCCAAATGCTGGTAAATTATACAAGTGGCTGATAGATTTGCTTCACTCACCGGCCAAATACAATCTATTGAATGACTGGTAAAATTTCAACATTCACCAGCCATTTGACTGACCACAAATGTTAATTTTAAAACAAAAGGTACAGTGAGATAAATTCTGTTGCTGTGTCCAGTTGAACTAATTACATTAAACTAAGTGAAAACAAATGATTTAACACATTTTTCAATGGTGACCAAAGTCACACTAGTCGCTGTAGCCGAGAATATGCTACACAATGTTGAGCCATCGCAGCAACATTAATTGTTATAAAGAACACACAGTCCATGGTATAATTAATAACAGTGAGTTCAGTGTGACCTCTCATCATCCTTCACCAAAGTCTATGTTTAATCTCAGTCTTTTTGGCAAAAACATCATTCAGCTCAGCCCAAAGGAGGAGTACCAGACATGAGTTAAAATAGACATTTAGACTTACAAATAAATGGAGAAAAACACTTCTCTCATCCAGAATACACTTTTACTTCCCAAACAGACTAGTCAGCTGGGGCTTTGGTCTTAAATCAAACATGGAAAGAATAGTACCATGCAGGATACAGCATTAGGTCAGTGTCCTCCTGATGTTTGGATTGTAACTAATGATTTACTGTAATCATAGGAGCGGAGAGCACTTCAAAAGTTTCCTTGTTATTGAGTATAATAGATTTTTTGGACTTAGTGTGGTTTTGTCATGTATCTGATGAGTTCACTGAGAAAAACAGATGTTTCACTTGTTGAAATCATCGTTCCTGTATGAATGATATAGGAATATTGTAAGCAGTTATAAGTTACCATTGGCTGTGAGTGGGTGGTGGGGGATACTAGCACAATGCGATCTCAGGTGCTCCCTGAGAAAAGTAAAGCAAAATTAAAAGTTTAATCAAATCCAAACAATTCAGTGCACTTATAAACAAACCTGTTCCGCTAAGTTAATAACCAAGTCTGGCAACTCATAGTATTTACCCGCTGGCCCACTTCACTTGTTTACATTCAACTATGTGATGTATTTCAATGTATTGCTTCTTCATCTGTGTGCCTGATTACAAGAACTTTTTTAAAATAACAAGAATAATTAGTTAAGCTGTCATCTGATATTCAGGTCACATAGTCTAGTCCAGTATTTATCAAACTTTTTTCTTGGGGACCTGCTTTCAAAGAATGACAAACCGTCACGACCCAGTCCACAATAGACCTTATTAATAAATCTTGGTAAGACTTAATTTGTGCATAAAACATCATTTTACTTCCATTTCCGCATCACCTTATATTATCATGAGTTGAGCTGCAACCAAACAACCAATCAATTAGTTGAAAAATAGTCCAAACATGTGAAAACAGGTGACGCACACGTACGTCCATGCATTTGACAAGACTGTGATGGGATTAATTAATCGATTTTCATTATTTTCTGACCTTTTTATGGACCAAACAACTAATCGTTGTTTAGTGGAAAAATTATTTGCTAGATTGATATTTTTCACCATTTTTCACCAACAACTGATCAACTGATAATAGATCAATCATGAATATAATGGACAGATTGATCAGCAATAAATTATTTGCAGCCCTAATTTTGATGCATGTTATTGCAAACATATACACATGAGAAATACTTTATAAATGAGAAATAAATGCATTTGGGGTGAGTTAGCAGGACATCTCATTCATTTTATTTCCTCTCATCAGAAAAATGATATAGAAGATTTTAGACTACTGAATTATAAGAATATAATTACTAAATTTCTTCCATGGTCTTTTTATTTATTTGGCGACCCAAATAAAATCTCCTGTGACCCACTTGTGGGTTCCGACCCAGTATTTGAGAATGACTGGCCAATTAGACCCTTCGGTCCAATAATGATGCTTAGCGTTGGTTTTGGCTCCAACCAGCTGTTCTATAGGTCTCTCCGCTGGTCGGTTGCTCCACAAAAATTGATTCCCATTAGCACGCTCTCTTTTAAGCTTTGTGGACTGTTTGGTCTTGAGCCTAAGGCAGCTAATTAACCTCCAGCTGATTCACCCATTGGAATGATTTACGTCATGTCAGTTGTCATAATCAGGGTGTGGTATTGGGAGTGGCCTATAACAAAAAAGCATAATTTTTAAATGGATTAACATAATATGGACAAACTAATGAACCATTTGTCTTGAACTCTTGCAGGAGGCATCAATGCATTCAGCAGAGATCTTTTAATATTAGTGACTTATGCATCGCCCCCTGGTCTTTAGCCACGTCCCATTCATAATTCAGGAAGTGTTGGTAATAGAGGGAAGCGTCAAGCGTCATTCATAATTCATTACCTGTTTGTTTTAGGCACTTGTGGTTGTTATTGTTGGATTAAGCACATTTTTCTTTGATGACACTTTGACGCACCCCCTACACTTCAGCCACGCCCCTTTGATAAGTCAGCAGAGTTCCTTTTTCATTGGTGAAGGTTGGCATATCTGAAATTATGCCCCCTTTCATAACTTATTATCTTTGCGGCAAGCATCATTGTTTGGCAGACAGATCCTTTTTTCCATTGATGTGACTTAGTCCCACTCTTTATTCTTTAGCCACAGAGGTCAAGTGGTTGTGTGTGTGAATGCACGCACATGTGGATGCATGCATGTATGTGCTTTGCAAAAGCTGGTCGTAGCTGTTAGGAATGACTGTTAAAAACTTGTTTCACCGTGTCTCGGTACATGGTGAAACAAAATGATTTCTCACTGTGTCATGAAAAAGTAATTAATTTTTGATTATGAAATAATAATGGTAGCATGCTATGCATAAGTCTCTAAAGGTGCGTTAACTAAACGTAAAGAGAAAATAAGTTGTATGACAAATGTAGGTTACAACAGAAACAGATTTGCTTTATGTTGCACGAATTGTGGAGAAGATGCATTGGCTTGAATAGAAATTGTTGACTTGAGTGAAAAATGTTTCTCCATAGCTGTATGACCATGTCATAATTCAAGTGAAAATATGCTTTGCATTCAGTCTGAACAAACCGTGAACAGCTGATATTGTTAGGATGCCTGACCTAACTTTAAGGAAATCAGCATGAGGGAATATGAACATTAATGGTGGACGTCACTACTATGAAGGATATTGTGTGTCTTGGAAAGCAGAACCCATTAGCATGCGTGCAACAGCCTGGTCTGTCAGGTTTGTGTCTGAGAGAGTAATGACTTTGGCTGCGGCTCTTGCCAGTAAAAAGTACCTCTGCTCAACCTCTTCTGCTCGAAATCCCAAAAATGTGTCCCAGGGCTGAACAAAAAGACGGACAATGACAGCCTTGTCAGTGGTGAGGTGTTTCCTAAGTAATGGCTAGACATGTTAAGCCAAGATGAATCCGCACTCAGGTGTCTGGAGAGGATGTGTCCTGTTAGTGATAGAACTGTAGTACAAATCTCTTATAGACGCAAGGTCTATGAAGCAGTTAATCAGCCAAGCATTCACAGAGTTGTTTTAAAGTGATTTGTTGATATTATAATTGGTAAATAAAGAGGATTCTTAACACATACATTGGAAAAACAGATTTTTAAATGTTGCTTTCCCTCACCAATCGTATTTTTCACCAGTGCATTTGCCAACAATAAGACTATGCCAAAAATCTTTACTCATATAGAAATAAAGGTATAATCCAGCCTACCCTCACCAGAAAAAGGTGCATCTGTGTCAAGTGTACAGGGAGCTTATTCCGATTACTTACGTTTCTTGTTGGGCAGCAATCTCAAACAGGCATAGCAATTATGATATTAAATATAAAGAGCGAGAAAATCCGTTGTAGAGGAGGTGGATCGGGACTTTTAACACAAGACAGGGGTTTGAGTCCTTTGTGAAAAAACCCCACAAAACTCAATGTTGAGTTAATTAAAGTTTTAAGTTAATTAAGTTTTGCTATCGACTGCAACTTTTGTTGTTCCCTCAGGGCAAGTGTTACGTAGCAAGGCGTAAGTTATATACATGACTTCTGTTGTGTCACACCCAATACGTGACATGTGAAACATTATTTTATTTCAACTCCAACCACGATCTTTTCATAAACCTGTTGCCTAAACCTATGACAGTAGCTTGAATGACTAAACCTAACCAAAGTGCGACTGTTTCTCAACATAAAAATGTGTGTAATGTCACGTGACTTATATCTTATATCGTTGCCTGTACTCCACTGGTAATATATGTAGTTTTGGGAGTCATTGGCAGTCAACCTCTTCTGATGTGTAGGTATGAGGATGTCTTGCTCTAATCACCGGATGATACAGATGACTGCTTATAGGTATTATCAGAAAAGAGGAGGATCCCCGCCATAATTGATGTAGTACAATCTGCATAGTTCTGAGCCATTCAAGAAATATGGAAGCTGTATGCAGGGTTTCGTGATATCTACTCTGAAGTTACTGTTAAAAGCACCAAAGTCAGATGACTTTTGGCAGGGGTCAAATGTCTCAGCTCCTGTTCACAAAAATACAGCTCTAACAGTCATTAAAGCCGTCAAACACTGAGAATGCACTGAGGTTGGACCTTCCTCTACTTCTGATCTCTGTTACAAGACTGATAATGATGAACTGGCTGGGAGACGTCAAAGACTGGTGTGCTGATGTTTTTCAGGTTCTTTACTCTCTCTGTCACCTCAGTGTGATGCCTTCAGTTTACTTGTTTGTTCACTAGAACCCAGCGACTGGTTTCCACACATGGACTGCCAGGCACAGCGCATACATGCAGCCAGTGACTTTGTAATGTCTCGTTCTGATATTTTGCGGACACACGCTGATAGTTGCTATGTTTTTTCCCCCCTGCCTCAGAGTTTTCTGGATCACTTGCTTTAGAGGAAAAGCAAAAAATAATGTCGCTGCCTGTGTTGAAATCCAACCAGCTGAAAATTAGAGCCATAGAGAACAGGTAATTATCTGGGTATGTGGTTTGCTCTTCTTCAGTCTGTCTCTTGACTCGTATAGATAAGTTCGCTCAGTATCCATGCAAATGCTTGGCAGACAGTTCAATTCCTTCTGGATGTGGGGGGGTGGGGGTAAGGGGGGTCTGTCTCTCGCTTTCTTTCTCTCTCAGTCTGTATGTGTGTCTCTTTCCCCCCCTCTCTCTCTTTCCTCGCTGGCAGGAGCGTCTGTGCTGTTGGCAGGAGTGACCAGAATAAAAACAGCAACACCAGACATAGAGGAGGAAAAAAGCAAAGTGATCCATTGAAACAGAGTCTTTGCCCTCTCTTAATTACCCATATCTTTTCCCTTTTTTCACCTTTTTCCCCACTCTTTAAGACTTTTGGCTTGTGGTAATTAGTTAGAGGAGAATAAAACCAGCTGATCGGGAGAGGGGTGGTGCATTTTGGAGCGAGATGGCTAACAGAAACATTCTGTTGCTCTTCTGTGGACTCTTCCTCTTAACACTGATTCAGCCCTCTCTTCAAGGAGGTAAGTGTGTGCTACAGGTGAGCGTAGCTATGATCTTTTCTGCATCAATCACAGACTTAGAACAGGTGCAATTTTTTTTTATCTAAGCCTCTTTTTCCGTCACACACCTTAAGTTGAACATCTAGTAATTAAAAGTTTTGCTAATGATCACTTATCAAGTATCAAAGAGTTACTTTCACTTATTTCAACTGAAACCTTTTTATGATATACAAATCATATGTTATTCATTTACAGTGCAATAAAGTAATGTGTTTAGTGCTAACTTTGATTGTTTCTGTTGGCTTAATCCCAGCTATAACTTAAAAAAGACAGTTCTGCAAGTGCATTGATATGCTTCTCTGGTTAGGTGATCTGTTTGATAATATAAAAACCCCATACTGTAGTCATGAAAATGAAAAATTGTTTAGTCTGGCTTCACTTACTGAATCTCTGAATAGTGGTGTTTCATCACACTACAACTGAAGAAGACACTATAATAAATGGAAAGGAAGTTGTTCTTTGCATCATACTGTACATGTCAGTTGCTGTTAAGTTAGAGGTGAGGTTCAGTACTGTCCACAGCTTGACCCGATGTTTGTGTCCCAGTTCTAATACATTACCCTGCAACTTTATAATAATGCTGCCCAGACGCATCATAAGAGTGTATTTTAACTAATCAGCCATCCATTTTTGTGGTCCTGTATAGTAGTAAGTCATGGATATGTATTTTTAATGTATTCCAGACAGGTGAACTGCATCATACACACACACATCTTTGCATACATAGTGTATGTTTACATGACTGCACTATCCTATAACATGTCAGGAGGAGAAGGCTCCTGCCGGTGCCTCTTTCTGCTCATCAAAAACCACATAGTTTAAATTCACCCCTGATGGACTTTAAGGTGAACAGATGGTGTATGTGAGCGTCACCTTCAACTCTCAACTTTGACCAGGTCTTCTCTTGAAGTTAGAGGACCGTTGTGCTCAGAATCCATGAGGCAGCAACGTACGGATTTGAGGGGTTAGCTTCAGCCGCGGTTTGAAGTTATGGCTTATATACGGGCAGATAGAGAGAGTTGTGGAGCATGCCTTTCCTCCCACTCTCATTGAATCTGTGAGTTTTATATTTCTCCCTTTTCTGCACTGCTTTGATTTGGTTCTTGGTCTGTGTTTTGGCTGAGATTCTTTGAGTTATTGAGCTCCCAACTGGGGAGCATGTCTTGCATCTGCGGCTGGGTATGCTGGAGTCAAGTCAGTTTTTGTTGTATTTATTTGCTTAAATGTCACAGCTGTTTGTCTTCCTTATCGTCCAGTATCCAAGTGTCCCTGAAGATGCATTACATTAAGATTGCTAGATTCCTAAAAAATATTTTGTCCATATAAAGTCTCATTTTTTCCGAGCTCTTTTGTCCGCCTCCTCAAATTTGATGATGTTGACAAAGTCTACCATATCTGTTTCAGTCAGGTAATAGATTGTATCTTCTGAAAATTTATTTCCCCTGTCTCATAGCACATTTATCTTTCTAACTCTTTTGTGCCAGCCACATTTCAGTTGAAATTCTGAGGTGCGTTCAGGCAAAATATATGACAGTTAAAAGAGCCAGCAAATATCAATATTGGCTTAGCAGTACAACTTTGATCTCAAATGTTGAATCCATCTATATCAAACTTCTTCTGCGGCACTCAAAGTAGTTCCATCTGTGTCTGTGCACTCTAACTTTGGAAAAAAGACACTCTCAGCATCCAAGGGTCAATTATCTGTGAATAACATGAACCTCATTAACACCCAATCAACTCATTTAATGCTTGTGCACAGAAAACACCTCCTATGCTTGTGAAATTTGTCCTCTAAATTATGACTATGAGCACAAGGCCTGACTGAATGTTTTTCATCAACAAGTGTAAATGAGTTATGGTCCTAGAGGAAACATCTGGGAAGGAGTTTATTAATAAATATGCCCCCTGTCATGTTACCCTGTGACCTTGTGCAGGTATGGTAGTGTGATTGTTGGTTCTTTCTTGTATGATGGAGGAGGCAGACTTACTTTACATTCTACAAACAAACAACATCTGTCACATGGATACAGTGGGTTGGATGTTATTCTTATCAAAATAAATTTGTGTTGACACAGCTTGGGCTCAGTTGCCTGTTTTTTATTACCACATTTGATAACTGAATCAAACCCAGGCCTAGACGGTTGATTAAATTCTTTGAATAGATTCCTCTCTACTGTGGAATTTAATTAAGCTTATTCTTCACCTCCCTAATAAAAGGAATTGTCCCATATCTCTGATTCTTACCTTGAAAGATGTATTCTGGTCTACTGGTCTCACTGGTGGACTTTTGCCAAAGTCATTATTTTGGCTTTTATGACAGACAAAGTTAATAGCACAATTCTGACAAGCAGAGGCCAGTGGGAGATGAAGAGGGGAAAATAGCTGCACTGTTCTTTCACAGTCTCCAAAGAATTAAAGAGGTTGTGTGATGTTTTCTTTAGTACTGCTGGATGCCAGTTTGCCTCATTTGGCAGTGGCCAGTTTCAGCCATAAGACTTCAGAGGAATTTAATACATTAATCAGTGACACTTGCCTGGCTGTAGGTGAAGTTAAACCAAATCACTGTGGATTGGATGGCATACATTGGCTGTCATAAAATACCAGTGATGAATTACAGCACCATCCCAGCATTGCTGGTAGATACCCAAACTGATTGTCTCAATTCCCCGAGCAAGTGCTGCTTCAGGCTTTATTGGGAGCGTGTGTTATGGACACCTCTCTGGCTCTAATCCCTCTTCTGGCAAGGTTGAGTTCCAAACACAGCATACTGGATTAATGTGACACATATGCATCCCAGTGCTCAACAACTCTTCACTACAATTAAAGACCACTTAAAGTGCTGTCTGACCGAGATACACAGGTTTTTCTTTGGTGAGGTTTTGTTAAATTTCTTCAGGTTCTTTAATGCTGGACCCACAAAGGCATTTTAATTTGTTGATGCAGAGTGGTTTGTTGTAATCTACAGTGAGATGACCTCATTCAGTTCTCGTTTGGGAAGGAGCCTTTCGGTTACCAGCACTGACTGACCAGGGTTGCTATTGTGAAAGAACTGTTATTCCATGTATTTCTGGGAAAGTGTTAAGAGATTGAACAATTCTATCCACGGTCAGCAGTTTTACATCAAAGCGTGTTTCCTTGGCTGGGCAGTCGCTCTCTGCATCAAAGCCCCTTGCCAGAAGCGATTATATTTTGGCCAACAGGTTTTCCTATCACTATTTTTACTGTAACTACTGTTAGGAGTGTTGTAGGCATCAGACCAGAGTTTCGGGATGGATGGGTTATTTTAATAGACACATAATTCAAAAAGAAAACACTGCAAATGTCTAGGGTACAACTCCTCAGCATGATACGCATCATTTTTTACTATCAGTAGTCTTACCTTTATAAACCTGATAAATTGTTTAATACAATCCAGTTCCTTCATAAATGGATGACTGACTCCCTAATTTGTGATCCAGCAGGGCCAACTCAAAGACTTACAGGTTTCTCACAAAGACATGTAGATACAACACAGTCGTTGTGAGGGTATTCACATAGTAGTGAGTCCTCACCATTGCCAGAAATGCATATCAGTTAATAATTTGTTTAGTTCTTACTCTTTGGTTGTGGATAAATGTCAGTCCTAGCATCTCCCAGAGAGATGTTTGGTCTGCAACCAACCTGTGCCAAGACTTCAACAAAGAAGCACATTAACTCAGATGATTCATTCCAGCCACTCTGCAAGCAGCCCTCACCAGACTGTGAGTTGCTGGGAGCAATCTCACTGGGCCAGCAATCTGAAATGGCTCCTGTCAGGAATGTTTTCATCTCGACCCGCCACTGCCTACTGATGGCCAAGCTCTTTTAGCTTTACAAACAACATGACAACATGAGCACAATATTAGTATAAAAAATATTGTTTTAATAAAAAAAACATAACTAATGATAAACCGATGAGGAAAGATGGTAATAAAATGAAATTGTGATTAAAGACATTACGTCAATACAATCAAAATCCTCTGGCATGAAAACACTGTATGCTGTGTTGTATTACTTTCAGTTCACTTTTCTGTGGGAGAGGGTGGGGATAAACACCGCCCCTCAATAAGTTAGTCTAAACCAGACAAAACAGCATTTCTTTAAGTGTTTTGTTGGGTTTTTAATAAGACAGCTATTGGAGAACATGCTAAATTCCCATATCTGCAGACTGGACTGGAGTGATCATGAAAAGTTTACTCTCTTTCTCATAAATCATAGACTTCATGCGTTTCCCCGTTCAACTATGTAATGTGTAAATGTCCGTATCTTGTTCATAAATTTGATTGATGATTCCTCTCTCGGTCATGTTCTTTTTTACGGTTCAGACAATTCAATTTTTCAGGGAATTCATTCCAAAGCACAATTTCAGTTTCAAAAATGAAAACTTCCTTTTTTTCCTAAATTTAATATTTCAGCAGTCCGTACAACTCAGAACAGAAAAAAGAGACGGCACATTTTCTTTGGTCTGACACTTCACATTTAATGGATGTTTTATACAAAAGCATGAGGAAAAGCAAAGCAAAAGAAATTGTGGAAATTACATAAACAGTGAATAGTGAATGCAGCTGTTTAAGGTCCATTTGACATTGCATCTGTAACTGTGTCAGTTCTACTGTATGCTACGACCACAGAAATCAGTTTCTGAAATTTCACACGGCTGATGGCTATCATCCACCATGACTTCTTCTTTCGTTATATTCAGCCCTGAAATATGTTTGCAGGAGGGTTCACAGCTTTTTTTTAGTTTCACAGGCATGTGTGCCCTTATCTTGCAATGATTTCCTGTCGGCTCCCATTGAGAAGGCTTCACCCAAATACACGCAGAGACGAGCTATTGAACAATGACAAAATTAGAATCAGGACTTTTTAGTTGTTAAAATATTGGCATCTGTAGCCCCTCAAACTAATGTTCTGCTTCAGACGAGTGTCACTGACATGAGGTTGAGCAAGTATGCCAGATGGGGAAAAGAGTGCAAGAATAAGATGGATATTTGCACATTAAAATTTTCGTCACACTCTATTTCACAGCATACTAATAAAAGCCACACTTTGTATCAAATTAGTCAAAAACTAGAAAAAAAAGTTCTTTATTAGACAGTATTAGAACCTTTATTAGACTCTTAGACTTTATTAGAGGGTCATTTGGGACACATTACAACAGAACTGTACTTTAAACTAAAGTAAAATCACATATCGGCATCTTGAGGTAAACCTACTTTGGCTGGTCCCATTCAATTTGCAGAATTGCCAAGACCGATGCCTCCGTCTTTGATCAAATCGCATTTTCTGCCTGCAGGTCTGTGCAGTCACCCCTTAACTAAAAATATTCCTCTTCCTCTACGATTTTGTCCTTTACTTGGTAGATCTCATGATTTCACTTCAGTTTACAGTACATTTCTGTTGTAATGTGTCCCTAATTACCTTGTAATGAAGTCTAATAAGGGTCTAATACTGACTGCATACAAGGTACGGCTTCAGACATCTGATGATATCTAATTTGATACAAAGCATGGTTTCTTACATCTATGAATGTGCTGTAAAATAAAGTGCGACCAAATCTTTACTTTCTTTGATGCTCCTCACACTTTCCTCCTCCACCCTCCACCACACTGTGGAAAATAGACGGTGCGAGGGGTGACTGATAGTAGGCCAGCTGTCACATGTCTGATAACGGGAGATGTAAGGGTGCCAGGAACCACAGTGTTTGCCTCACTGCACTGTTGCTCTGGGTTTCAGTATGAGAGAATTGCATGAAGAGAGAACCAAACCTCGTCTTCTGGGACAGTGGTTTTGGATGCGTCTGAACGCAGCAAACAGTTGTTAGTTTGCCAAAACATTTTTTTAATCTATTAAAAGTGATGGAAATAGTGCTGCAGGTTTGTGTAAACGTCAAGTGGTTGAAGGGGTGCAAAAACATTTCTTCAGGAATTCCCCCAACTATGTGGAGTGCAGCAATGTGATTGTGAGTGGTAATGGTCCCGTACGTCTTATGTAGAGGACGGGGAATGCTGTCATCAACTTTTGTGAGGTTACATGTGTGAGTGTTGTGTATGCACTCCCATGAGTTTGTTTTGCATGCCTACAGTAAGTACCGTGCAAATTGTTTTTTCTTCGGCATTTAATTAGTTAGTAAAAGGCCAATCACTAAACAACGACAGCGCAGGGTCGCGGAAATGTCACATTACTCACCAGCTTGTTGTAAATGAGGTAAAAGTAAACTCTTTCAAGTCACAAAGAGCAATTGTAAAAACTGTCATTAACATGGGAGGTACTATGGAAAAATGCGTCACTGGCTTTAGTTTTATTCAATAACAAAACAAGTTCTGACTTACAATTTCCTAACTTCTCTTCTACAAAGTCATTATTTGTGAGCTCAATCGCCCATATCCCCCATAAAGTGAAGTGTTCAAAGCCAGAATAAATTTTCCACACAGACTGTAATTTGTAGATAAATTTATGAATCACACTGATTTTTTTTTTCTCTAGGCTGTATCGCTCGTTTTGATGCTCAGGCGAAATATGAAATAAATTATCTTGCCAGCTAAATAGTTGATAAACATGTCACTTCCTACTTTCCAGGCCGACACTGAAAACATGACATAATACAAAAGTAAATATACAAGGCGTTGGATACGGTTCTTTCCACCTGTTAGCTTGTCTCTGGTGGACTACATCATTTTATCAAAATTCATAACAAGGAAATTCGAGGAAACAAAACACTCACATACACATATGTTGTGTATAAAAAATGATTTTTATCAAAGCCTTTAAGCTTTTTCACACATTGTCCTCTTTGTGTTGTACAAATATAAATTTGAATCCTCTAGTAACTGATTTCTAATCATGAAATTTTCCAGTAATTGTGCTGCCTTTGGGTTTGATAATAATGTATAAGAGTCTTAATGATGATAAGGATTTTCCCTTTTAACAGAAAATTCACCCTAAAACACTTGTGTTGTTAAAAGACCATACAGCAGATGTACATACTTAGAATTTCAGGACATATGTTGTTTGAAGTATTTTACATGGGGGAGGGTGCAGTTTGAGTCAGTGGTGTGACTTTGGTGTGTTTCAACTTTCACCCTCTAAAAGGTGGGACACATCCTCCGGCCACATGGACAGCAGCACAGATGAAGGTGGTGATCATCACCTCCTTGTCTCTGCTGTAGCCATTCCTACTGGTTGGTTAGGATAGGTGTGTGGTCAGATGGGATTTGGAGAGAAAAGAATTGATTAATTAAAAGTCTGTGTAAGATTTAGGACACTATGTTTTCATCAGTAATTACCTGAAAATAAAAACTGTTGTGTTTTTGAGCTGTATATATCCACAGAGGGAGTGGGCCATCTTTCACAGAGGCTGCCATGTTTCTGCAGTAGCCCAGAACAGACCAAGTAAACACTGGCTCGATAGAGTTTTTGGCATTTTTCTTGAGTTCCCGCCACTGTAGGTTCTCCTACACATTTGGAAGACAAGGGTGAATCGTGTTGGTAGCTTCACTGCTAGATGCCACTAAATCCTACACACTGGTCTTTCAAAAAAAATGTTCACTAGCCTATAGTAACCCATGTTTATTGCACATGGTGACAGATATCACACTTGGGACTAAGGGTTGCCAAGATGGGCACCACTTGACTGTGCATTTGTGTTGCCAAAAAAAGACACATATTCCATAACCCATGTGAGACACATATGGACATTTTGACAGGGTAATAAAACAGGTCAAAAACTTGTTCTAGGTACACACTAATGTTAACTATCTCACTCCACAAGTACATATGTTACACATCCGTTTGTCTTATTTCCCTTTTGCTGATGAGTGGCTGCATTCTTAGTTTGCTGACACCCAGTCAACTATGACTCTTGCATTTGGACCAGATTCAAGTCCACAGTGGAGTGATGATAAATTCAAATCACTGTCAGGTTCTCTGCGAGTGCATGTACATCATCACCCTCTAAATGCACTCAGAGCTGGGCTCAAACCACGACAATAAAACATGCCTATTGAGTTCACAGCCGTCATTGTACTTGACTGAAAAATTACTTGTTGAACTCTGTAACAGGTAGTAATTTACTGATGCTTCCCTGAATCTTTCCTTTTCCACACTGTTCTAAGTGCAAATTTTTCCTACTTCTTGCTGTGTCTAGAGGAATAAACTCGCACCAAGCTAAATAATATATTAGGTCAGGCGTCACACTTGTCATCTTCTAGGTTACTAGGTTTCTGTACATTAAGGCTGTATTTGACATTCTTACTTTCTTATCTTTTAATTGATGAGCAATTGTTTTAGCAAGATCAGATCACTTATATGAGTCACTACATGGTAATACATTTTCAAATCTTCTTTCCCAAGGTGTTCTCAAAACCAACATTAATCATATCACAAACACTCAGGGCAGACTCTTGACTTGAGTCAACTGTGAAATAAATTTTGTCTCTCTAATCCCTTGTGTTCTACAAGTCAATCTTGTCCTTTGCACACATTCCAGCACATTCCCATGACCTGGCTGAGTTCACAAGGAATGTAAGCGTATGATGATGATGATGACGATAATTAGGACAATCATGAAGAAATCTTCAAATTTATTGAGGTAGGTCAGGTCACTTGGCAGAGGTCAGTGTGTGTGCCATATTTGGACGCGTGGTCGCAGTGAACCCAGTGCACTCTGTAAAAAGTGGTACAGTAGCATGATGGGATTCTAAGCAAAAGGAAAACTGGAGCAGACACACACTCCCTCTTGCCTCACTTTCAATGCCGAGACAGGAAATCCTCCTTTTGATTGTGAAATGAAGGAGCAGAATTGCGAACAATCACTCCACTCAATCGTGTGGTGCCTGCACCTGAGATCTCCGCCATGGAGCCAATGGGCAAACTGACAGAGACACCCATAAACTCATGCACACCCATAAACTCACATTACTTGCATTGACTTAGCTGTTTGATAATCAAATGCAGAACCCTGGACTTGATTATTTATTCCTCATTTTTTATTTGAGCCTGCAGGATTTCAAGTTCTATTCAGTCAGTCCTCAGAATTACAAGGCCAAACCTCAAGAAAATTGATCAGTTCTGCCATAGTCCAGATCCCAGATCTTCCCTGTCAGGATGAGTTAAAGGCAACCTCCCTCTCATCTGTCCATTTGTTCATTCATTCAGGGAGTCATATTTTGTCCAAACCCACAGCTGCCACCATAACTGTTCTGCTGAAAAAGCAAATTATGGCAAATTCACCTACATGGCACATGACTACACTGCTTTTTGCTCAAGAAAAGATTTCTTTTCTCTTAAACAAAAACAGACAAATATTTTTACCCCTTCAGATTTTGTGTGCAGTTTTGAAGTATCTAAGTAAATATGACCATGTAGGTCTAGCTCACTTCAAACAACTTAGATACGCATAGGGATATGGATGGAGCCTTCTGTCCACTTTCTGCATTCATTTCATCTGTTTCAATCTTCATTTTGTGAAAGCTTATGGCTACTGATGAAACGGAGCAGTACCTCCTGTAGTTGTGGAGGGAGTGTAGCAGTGTATTCAATAGTTCAATAGTTCAAGGGAGGCACAACCGCAGGTCAACAAAGAAGTTTGACAAATCCGAAAGTATTGGAAATGATGTTTGCTGTGTTTGTTGTTTTCAGAAACTCTCGACTCTTCTCCTAATTCTTTGGGATAACTTTTGACTCTGGGTGTCGCCCTCTAGTGGATATATTCCTTAACACTCATGTCAACATAGAGAAGGTATACAAATATGTGGGCAGTAACAGTTACATTATTTGAAATGGACCCATCTATTTTTATAAAGGAAGCATAAAAGAGCACTTATAGTTATGTGAGAACTTTCAAATTGTGCAGTGTAAATGTTCAGATTTTTGTAACTTTCTACCCAAAATTAAGGTTTACTCTCTTGCACTTCTGCACTTCTTTATTCTCAGCATCCTATGTGCTTAACGTGACACACCAGATAGTTTGTTATACAGAACCATCTGAGAAGTCATCCTTAGAGACTGTTTGGAAAAGGGCAGGCACTTTCAAAAAACACAAGTGATTGGATGAACCACCTGTCTATCACGTTAAACACAGGCTAACTTCAACCAATCAGATCAAACTCTTGCAGGAGCTGGTCAGGAAAAGAGCGAAAACAACTTTTCCATCGAAAAAGTCTTCAGTGCGTTCTTTGCTCTTCTTTCAATGACGAAATACTCTCTAGTTCTGATATATCTGAAACGGTTTCTGGATTTTGCACGTCACTGGTTTCCTCCATTCATTGGCACTGGCTGCTCATTTTCTTAACCTTTACCTTTAAAGTACTGATGTTATTGTGGCAAAGACCCACTAAATATATGTCACAGCTTGTTAGTGAAAAGATCAAAGCTACCTTCAGCGCAATGGAGCAATATCCAGCCATACTTAATAAACTGCATAGATATTTCCTCTTTGGCATTTTTCAGTGGAATGTGTCATGATTTTTCATTCAACTAGATCGGACAGTAATACCTTGTAATGTTCTTCCCCTAATGGCCACACTCAGTGGACAGAACTCAAAGTCTAGTGTTCACACAGTATTCGCTAATAAACACATGAACGCCTTTGACATGTGGTTTAAATTAATTGGCCTCCCAACACATGTAAGAACCATTAAACATAATCATTGTAGTCCTGCAGCCCCATTCTCTCCGTTGTGTTGTGCTTTTAGTGATATAAACCAGGTTTTCCCCTCAAAAAATATAACTTTTTAATTTTGGCCTTAGCTCACCGGTCCCGTTGGATTTAGCTGTTAGACGTCCCAGAACAACTGCAGAATTTTTTCATCCTCCCTCTCTTTCATTTCTGTTTCTGCTCCTTGCACACATGAGGCCACCATGTCTGGGATCCAGAACGACCATCTCAGGAGTTACTCTGGGTAACAGCCAGAAATCATGTGAGAAATGAGGCTAGGGGACGTAGGCGGGGGTTAAGGGTGTCCACAGTGCTGCAGACACATTCTGAAAGAAGTTCTCCAACTGCAATACCTCATCAGAATGAAAACAATTGGAATTTTCTCCTAATCAAGCCTATAAAGTTTTTCTTTTCTTTTTTCTTTTTTTTTTGCTTTCACTCTGGCTGGAGCTGCTGTGTTCACGTTTCATTGTGCAGCCTATCACTGCTATGAACTGGGACAGATGTGTATTCCAAGGACAGATTTCACTTTTGCTGTCTGGGTCACAGATGATGAAAGTGTTTGAGAATGTTTAACTAATAAATGGGGTCATTGTTTAGAAATGCTGTTACAAGCAGTGCAGCGAAAAAAAACAAAAAACTGTTTGGCCACACTTTAGCAAGTGTCACATGTGCTGGTGATAGAGGATGACCTTTTCTTTCTCTGTTGCAGGTGTGTATGTACCACCTGGTGCTGGGATTGGACCAGGAGGAACTGGACTGGGAATTGGATTCTTTCCAGGTAACAGAGCCTCCAATGACTGTCTGGATAGTTTAAACAAAAATACTCCAGAGCACGGCCACAACAAACAAAGTCTGTTTGTCTTTAGCCATTATAACACCTAAATTATACTACTGTAAACCACAGGTTTAATTAAAAATAAACACTTCTATAAAGATTTTAGAATATGATGAACCTGAAATTCAAGTCAAAGTAAAGACACACAAAATGTGCATAAATTTGTAGTTAATATCAAAATATAAAATTATTTTAAACAAGACAAATATATATGTATGTAATTCACACCTTTATGGCCACATGCGCCATCATGATATAAAAACTTAAACATATATTGGTAGAAAATGGCAAGTGCTCTCCTGGTGTCCTGACAGAAAGTAAAACACAAGTCCACTGGTTTAACAATGACTTGCTGAGCCAAAGAACTGTCCATTCTTACACCACTACATGTAGGAATACCATAACTCAATACTCTGTGCAATTGTTGTTTTACAAGGGGCTGCTGGAGGAGTCCCTGCGGGCTATAAACCAGCTAAAGCTGCAGGTGAGTAGAAGAGAGATTCGATTTATGATTTTCCCCCGTACAAAATGCATTTTTTAGAGTTGCATCTGGTTTATCATTAATTAGTGCATGCAGTCTTGTTTCAGTGATTTGGTTATAAGAAAATGTTTGTTCCTAATCATATTGTACAAATATTTAGAAATCGGTCAGATTTTAGAAAAAATAATTTTAGCCTCATCATCACCTGATCTTAAATTACCTGCAAAGGTTCATGTGTGAAATGTTTGCTTACACATTAAACACATTACAACTTTTCCATATATTAATCTCTCAGTCATGAAAACAGTGTTGCTCTCTCAGGGTTATGATTGTCTTGTTCAGATGGCCATTGCCTCCACTTGGTTTAATGCACAGCCACAGATATTCTATCTGGTGTTTGTTATTTCACACATACATAGCAGATACACTCAGCTCTGCATACACAGTGCACTTTAGCAACAGTTCACCAACTGTGGGCAGTGTCCTGGCATGGCTTCAGCTCCCATTTGCTGAGCAAGTTTGACCCTGTGCACCTTTTTTAACATAGGAGGAAGAGCTGATCTGGTGAGACTTTTGAATTGTGAATTTCTTATACTGAGGGGTTTAAAGTTGCTGGTTGGATATTTGTAAGCTGTATTGATCACACTTTATTTTACAGTACACTACTAAGACATAACAAATAGTATTTTGGACGAAAAACTTGAAATATGAGGTTCTTTATTAGATAGTATTAGACCCTTTATTAAACTCTTATTAGACTTTATTAGAGGGTAATTAGGAACACATTACAGTAGAAGTGCACTGTAAATTAAATTATATTATTTCCCACTGTTCGATCCTTATTGGACTTTATTAGAGGGTAGTTAGGGACACATTACAGGAGCTGTACTGTAAACTAAAGTCAAATCACATATCTGCTACTTCCCCATTTAACAATAGGTGAACCTGATCCACCAGCTAAAGGCCAACTTCATGGAATATTTTCTCTTTGAGTGCACAGACTTATTGTACAGTTCTATTGTAATGTGTCCCAAAATGCCCTCTGATAAAGTCTAATAAAGGTCTAATAAAGGGTCTAATACTGTCTAATAAAGGACATGTGATTTCTAGTTTTTGACTAATTTGATACAAGTATGGCTTGTTGCATGTAAAGAAAGTGTTACCGTTGTATCTGAGTGCTACAGTATGTGCAAACTAAAGTTGGAGCACCCGACAGTGTAGCATCTATCTTAACGAAAACAAGAAGAAGCAGATTGCTGTTCTTAAGACAAATGGCCTGTCAGCACAGCTTTGGTTTGGTCAGATCTGAGGGAAACACATGGTGAGACTTCCTCGTCACAGCACCACAAGCTAAGAATAATTAAATAGGGATATTGCTGTGGTAATAAACAATGTGCTTGTGGCCAACCATTTTTGTTAAGCCAGTTTAATGGAAGACATTATGAAGTCTGAGGTCTGGACTTTTGAGGCCTGTCATACATTTCTCTCAAGCTCAGACAATAATAATGATTTATCATGATTTTAACAATGCCACTCCTAAAAAATTATCATAATGACATGACATGACAGCATGAAATCACATCTGTCTCTGTTTTACCCTGACAGTAGGGGGTTATGGAGGCGGAGTACGTGGTGTAGGCCCAGGTGGTTTGCTGCCAGGAGGTGTGGGTGCAGGTGTTTTGGTGCCAGGAGGTGTTGGCCCAGGTGGCTTGGGCATTGGAGGACTGGGAGCAGGTATGATGATCAAAAAAACATGCAGGCACTTTTTTTGTGTTATTCAGGCCTTTCTTTCAGAATAACAGGCATGAATCCCTCTTGAATAGAGAGACAAACATTTAATTTAAAGCTTCTAAAAGGAGTTTTTTAATTGCTTATGAAACAATCTCAATTAAATGTGGATTCCTCTATATGACCTATATAAATTAACGAGACCATTTGTGACAGATAATTTTAAGATAATTTTATTTTGACATATATTTTGTGGTTATTACGGTGGAAACACTACCGGTTTTGTCCACAGGTGCATCCAAAACAAAATATAAAAGTTCCTTGTACTAGTATTATTTAAAACATTTAATTGTAGCTGTAGCTGCTTTGCAATGTTTGAAAAGTTGAAATCGTTACATGTTGTCTGTAACACATGAATAGGTCTTAAGAATCTCAACTTTATAAAATCATATGAAGATAAAGGTAAATTGGTTGCACAATAAATCATTACTGAATATGTTTTGACGTTACAGGGCAAAAGCATAGCCTCACACATTTTGTTTTGTTTATGACTTGTTTTCAGGTGGAAAGCCCCCTAAACCAGGTAAGTTGCAACATTTACACGTTATTCTGTTTAGTGGAAAGTGCTGTAAAGCTGTAAATGGACATGTATATAAGCTCATATATTCAAATAATGTGTAAAATGAATCCAAATTGTCTTGCTTTATTTTTTACAGCTCATAATTTTATTAATTATAGTTAAGACGTAGTCAAAGGCCTTCTATCTTCCATAGTAATATAGGCAGATTTAATTTCTTTACAACATGGAAAATTCCTCTGCATTACATTTACTGTTGAAATGCCTTGAAAGGAAGGAAACAGAGCGTATTGTTATGGACTGGATACAGTAGTTTAATGTGTAGACTGCATTATGTTCTCACACAAGCAGGGCAGGGAGACCTGCACAGATGCAGAGGCAATCACTAAAGAGGAACAGTCTTTTGATTGGTTGTCACAAAGTTTTTCTTGTCACCCTGTGTTTTTGTTGGGTTTGGTTTACACTGGCTTGGCAGCTGTTTGGGGCGTCCTGACTGGGTGGGACCATATAGAGATTCCTCCACCTACACCTCTTCTGTTTTGGGGAGTGATGATTGGCAGAGTGCAAATGGCCATCAACGCCTGCCAAACAATGGTGCCAGAGCACTGATTAATGTTATTGTAATGCTGGACCCTCACAATATCTGGAAACCTCCGTGTTGAAATTTACCACGGTCCTTCTCTCCGATACAGTACTGTAAATATTTTCTTTTGCTGCACTACAGTCTGAGCTGCATCAGTGCTTTAGCGATGTTTAGCCATCGTTTAATTTCTGTAAGCATTGCTGATACAATCTCAGCCTGCCTCTATGTGTTTAGAAAGATAAGAAACCAAGCTATCGTCTTATAGTACTGATAACACATGGAGCAGGTTACAGAGGGGTTCCTCCGGAATGCCACAACCCCACCCTCCAACAAGAGCTACAGGAGAGTCATTTTGTTAAAATGACCTAATATCAGGTATTTGGTGGAAGTTGATTTTGGCTGGGATCAGCAGACCCTTGCTTTGGAAGTATGGCCCTGGCTTTTGTATGCATGAATTTTCCCCTCTCCCTCACCAGGCGTACATGGCAGAAATTACATTAGTGAGAAAACGGAAGGCAGACAATGTTAAAAGCAGCTCCTTGTGTTTTGAAATGAAAGCAATTTGGATCTGGGTGCCCCCTCCCAGACTCCAAACTAATCTCTGTTGTATGGGAGACCAGCTAGGGGTCAGTTAAGGTTTTACATTTTTTTTCTGAATTGAAAGGAGAGACTTAAATTCACTCAGGGGCTATAATATGTTCCACTTCATGGTTCTGATTGTGTTTAGTAATTTCTGAACATTGGTTTCTATGAGTGGTGACTTTTCATATCAGTGATTTCCATTCCATCAGAAGAGTATTGCCTGAAACTATCCAGATTTGGATATGGCAACTTTCTACATACCTTACAAGTATGAAGTTTCCATTACTATACCTCTCTACTACTAAGGCTCTCACAATGGCAGGTTGAATCCATTTGCATCAGTTAGTCAGTGTTTGGCTTGTGCCACAGAATACATGCCAGAAGAAATTAAGTGCTACCAGCGTATGAAAAATCATTGACCCGTTTTATTAATCTTTAATATATGAAGCAGGATTCTGTTCATAAACAGACACAAAAGGGTAAACAACTCTTTGATGCATACTCACACATCAAGAGAGCTGCCATTCATTGTTATGTATAAGCCAAACAGTGACATTGCATTCCACAGATACGCACCTTGCCTGGCCAGTAATGGAGAACAGCAGCTGGCTATGTGAGTAGCGTGACTGCAGTGAATTGCAGCGTAGCTCATGCAAGACCTTGTAAATGTTACACTAATTGTGAAGCCTGTCAGCATCCAGGTTTGACAATACACTGAAAGCTGGAAAGAGGAACTTTCTCTTTATGAACAGCTGTTGGACACCATCTCCTTTCCTGTGTTCCCTCAAGCAAAGGTGGATTCAATCCTCATGGTGGGATTGCCAAAACTTGGCTCTTGTAGGCTAGCCTCTTGTCACTTTGAGGCAGTGTGAAGGCAGTTAACAAGAAACATAGAGGTTACTGTTTTCACTGTTCTAGTTTTATTCTACCATTACAATAGTCTGTTTTAGGTTGAGAAAGGATGTGTCTGGGTGGGATATCTACAGTATGCGTCCATGCTTACCTTGTCAGTCAACTCTCTAAATTGAAGATGATTGAAAGACAACATGCTGTCTGTCCCACCTGTCTCGCACAGTTTGAACACTGTCTACAGCAATATCACATAACACCACATCTATATTAGAATAATAAAAAAAATCTGTGAGCTGTCAGAGTAAGCAGTTTCATTTACTGTAGCATTTCTCTGCTTAAATTCTAAATATTGTGTGGTAGATGGATGAAACACTATAGTCACCATCGTGCTAATATTTTGTCCATCTCCACTATAAATGAGAGTGACTGGTAATCAGCTCTTTATTAATGTCAAGGCACAGAAAGTATGTGGGTGGTGTGTGTCAAAGAAAATAATATTAGCCTCTTTTAGGCAGCCCATTCAAAGCAGGATTATTGCACCTTTATTCCACCTCCTTGTCTGTGTTAAAGGTACAGAGACCACAGCCCAATTTGAAACCTGAAAAACCTCTGGGGCCCACCCAAACATTTAATCACAACTCTGATCAACACAAGAGACCAATCATACCAATGACAAGATGTAAGATAAGTTCTGGTGTTAATGTGTCTGATCAGTAAAATACAGTGTAACACCTGTTGAACTGAGTCAGATAAATGAAGAATAACACATAATTTAAATCCCATGGCTTTGTTTTATTAATTCTGATTAACTATTTTAAATTAATCATAGATATTTGATGGTCATTTCAAACTTATACAAATTTAAACATTTTATTGATTTATTCTTCATGATCTCTCAGGGCCCATCTGCAGGGCCTTCATAGCCCACCAGTGCCCAACACTTCATCACTGGACTGAAGAAAAGAAACTGAAGACTGGCTGGCCATGGGTCTTTTGTGGCTTCCCTTGAACTGGCATCAGCAGTTACCTCAAGCAGAGTCTCCATGAGCAGCCAGCTCACGCGGTGTTGGTTGTAGATGTTCTTGTACTAGTTTTGTTGTTTGCAGTTAGTCCAAAAGGAAACAAATCTGAAGGTAGTTGGCTTAACAGTTGAAGATGATGGATTGCATTAGTTAATGCAGCAAATTGTTTCTACAAGTTGTTTTGATTTGATTTCTGACAGAGAAAAAAAGGAGGAGTATCCGCACACTGAATTAAGGCTCCCAAAATCTTTAATCAGCAACGTTTCGACCAGACTGGTCTTGCTCAGGCAACTATAGAGTTGTCTATAGTTGCCTGAGGAAGACCAGTCAACTATAGAGTTGTCTATAGTTGCCTGAGGAAGACCAGTCTGGTCGAAACGTTGCTGATTAAAGATTTTGGGACCCTTAATTCAGTGTGCGGATACTCCTCCTTTTTTTCTCTGTTTGGATCTCCTGATTATCCGGCACCTGACCTAAAACAGGATTGGATGTGCGCACAACTACTCTGTTTTTGTGATTTGATTTCTGAGACACTGTAATGACAGGCCAACTTGCAGTGGAACAAAGACTCGTAGCGCCTGACTACAAAAAATATGTAGGTGGTCTCGAGTTATCACAGCCTGAGCAGAATTTGTCTCTCTAAGCTGGTACTCACTTTAAGGCGGTTGCTAGAAATGTTGCTCTCGTGCAGTTACCAAAAAAAATTGTTATTTCACCTCCCACCCACTTTGGATCACTTAGAATATTATGCGCATCTTTTTGCAATTTAAAATGGACAGGCCATCAACATACCTGATTCTTTTGGTTCATCTTCAAGTCCTCTGGTTCATATCAGGGTCAGTGTTAGAAGAAGCACAAAGTGTACTTGTCTGCCTCACAACAGGATGAGCGAGGGAAAGGCAGAGAAATGGAAAGAGAGAATGGATATGGGGAGGACAGAGAAGAGACAGGGTGAAGCAAGGAGAACGGAAAGGACTCATAACTCTTACGAACATATCGTATACTGTACATGTCATACACACACACCACCACTCACAAAACACACACACATATGCACATTCATTCAGACAACACAAATGCTTAGAGAGCTTGCTGAGAGAAAGGCGACTGATAGATTGAGGTGAGGATGAAAGTGTTTAGCCAAAAGAAGATGAGCTTGGAGGAGGTTTAGTCTCCTAGAGCACATATGCTTTTCATTACTGGAGCTCAGACCTGTCCTCTGAGCTGTCAGAGACTGGAAGCATCTGCATGTGAATGTGCATGACTGTGAGTGTATGTAAATTTGTTTATGGTCTTCATCTGTGTGTAACTACAAGTGTGAGCACATGTGTGCACACAGAGACATAAATACCGAATATGTATTTCTTCCAGCACAAAGACAAACATACACAGACACACATCATAAATTAAAGTTCCCATGAAACATTTAGCAGGGTGCTTATTCCTTGCATGTTTCCAGCTAGGGAGGGACTTCTTGAAGACATTGATTTGTGTTTACAGTGGCCAATACCCCCCACCATCCATGTATGTGGGAACAAAATTGGTCATATTAGCTGACTCTTCCTAGTGAACACAGCCGGCCTGGGACCAAAACAAACTCCAAGCCCAATGGAGGCCAGTTTGATGTCAGGGAATAGGCTACAGCAACCTAGGTGGTTTTCTCTCTGGGTTTGGCTCCTGGCACTCGAGGGCTGATTCACAGCTAACTGATCTAACAGCAGTCAGGGTTAGAGGTTAACTAAACTACTTTAGCAACAAGTAAAACTATCCTTCCAACAGGAAACTCTGACCGGTCTCTGAGGCTGTGCTCATCCTGGTTGACTGGCCTTGAGACCACTGGGAGGATGCTCAGCCCAGTTACTTTGTCAGCTAACGGCAGCCCACAGTCACAGTTAGCAACTTAAGCAACAAGCAAACTGCTAAAGCGAGCATTATCTGTCCATCACGAAACTCTGTAATTGAATCACAGAGTTGAAGCTGAGCAGCCGGAGGACATCAGAGGGAAAAACAGGGAAAATAGTTTCTCCAGAAAAATTTGATTCCATTTCACCCAAATCAGTGAATAAACAGTGAGGCCTGGGCCCCAGAAACACTCCAGTCCGCTCTGGTGAAGCAAGAAAGCGTTTCATTGGACACAAAGTTAGTGTACATCCCCAAGTGCAGGATGAGTCATCTACTATTCGGAGTCATTTTCCAGGAAAAGACACAGTCTGCAATACCATAAAATACCATAAAATACCCAATAATACCTACAAAATGACCTTTTTGTCATTGTTGGGCCAGATACTGGGATATATGTGATATGTAGCGCAATATATATGTGCTATATATATGCTGCTTATTCAGACACAAAAACTATTTGAAAGATTCCATTTTCCTCAGTTCTTACCCACTTATCTTTCCCTCCCCTTCCCTCACCTCAGTTTGTTTTCTACTGAACCCCAGTGTCAAGCTTTCAGTATCTTGGAACGTGAACTGTCTGCTGAGGAGACAGCTTGTTTGTTCATATTGGAAATGCCTATTGCTTCGCAAACAATTTATCTTGGATGATGTCACCAGACATTGTTGTTAACATCTTCAATAATCTCACAAATTCATCTCAAGAATTAATGTGACACTGGTGTGAAGCAAGATAAGATAAGAGCTTTATTAGTTTTTATTAGTGTCTAATCAGTCACGCATGCCACACATTACAGTTTCTAACTGTGGTAATTTTTCCCCCACATTGAACTGATACTGATACTCACTATGACTTGATAAGAGCCTTTCACCAGCCTGTTCTGTATCATGTTTGCATGGTTGTTCTCTAGTGAGCATGTTACCACCAATGTTTTTTTCCATGTTCACCGTGTTAGTTGATGAGCCATCCCTTGGCATGCTCTCGCAACCTCTCCCCTGCTCTGTTTGCCAGCAGGTCTGGAGCGTAGACCACTATCCTTGTCCATCTGGCAGCACAGCCTTAGTGATGTTTATGTAGGGATGGAGAAGTTTCTTGCTCTTATTTCCCTATGAGTCCATCAAGACAGATCATCGGTCGAAGAACTTTGTTGGAGTCATTGGTAGATGTGGACTAAAGTCTGTTAGATCTAAGGGCCTGTTTAGTGGATTTGTGGCTCAGTAAGCAATACCATGTTTTCTGAGTTAGAAAAGGATTTGAGAGTTCCATTTACAGATGGTATTTTGTCATGCAAGTTGATTATACATCTTCCCCACTGGATGAGTATAGCTGCAACTGATCAAAATGTGCAACACAAGGGTTAGAAAGTCACATATTTACATTCATAGCTTGGCCAGATTGGTTTATGCAGAGCTTATGTCTGAGTTTAAGTGTGATGCAATGTAATGTTGTCAGAGTTGGGAGTGCAGGCAACAGGGAAAGAACCCAAACACATACAAAACTGGCAGATTGGTGCAGTTCAGCGATTTATTGTACATAAATGAGCATACAGGCCAGTGTTGACAGGCAGGCAGGCACAGGTGCTGACTGACAAGCTGGTGCTGGCACATTCAGGTGCAGGGGCAGAGTCAGAGTCGAGTTCAGGTTGCTCGAAAACCAAAGTAAAAGGCACTTGGCAACTATGATGAACTGGCAAAAGAACAAAGGATCTGAGCTGCATCTGTAGTGAATGACTGATGGAGAAATGGGAACAGGTGAGCGGGTGAATAAGCAGGTGAATAAGGACTGTAAACCCACTGAGGCAAATAGTGATTTGTGATAGTGGACTATATAAATAAAATTTGACTTGACAAGACAAAATGAGCAAACAGAACAACAAAACTACACAATAACAAGGAATTAATAAAAACAGTTGCAAATAAACATCAGATAATAATGCTTTATAATCTTCAGACTCAGATTCAGAGTAAGAGTTCGAGGACAGTTTGCAGTTCATTCCATTAAAGGGTGTATAACATTAGTGCGCACATGAGAGATGTCTAGGCTGGATAAACACTAGATTGTGTACTTCAGTTACCAGTTTTAAATGAGAGAAGAGATGAAAGGTACAGTTTGGAAGCTTCAGCAGTAGAGCTTTCCAAATAAATAATATGAGATGGCTAATTCCTCTTGACTGCAAGGAACCATATGACAGAGAACAATGATGAGCATCACAATTGTCATGAAATGTAACACAACAGTGATACATTTGGACTTACTGGTGGAGGTGGAGAATAGCATGTACTTTGTCTTTTCTACATTTAAAATTACTAGTAATGATAATTGAAAGACAATGAACGCAGGGGTGAGAGCTGATGTGACATCTGGGCATTATAAAATTGTGTCATCAGTGAAAAAAAAAGGACACTGACATATTGATTTGGAAGAATTATGTCTCTCAGTGGTCCCTCTATGTTTCTCAATACTTACAGACCTAGTGCTGAAATAACTGACTTGTGAAGATGAATGTTTTTTAAATGACTTAATTTTTGCCCTTTAGGCCTTACATATATCCTAATGTGTTTCAGCCAGTGTAGCAATACATCTACATACATGTAATGTACAATTTGGTAAACAGATTTTCCGCTGTCAATGACATAATTAATCTCTCTAGCTAGTTTTCCTTTGTAGAGCATCCCAATGTTTGTCATGGTGAAATGCCTCAGATGGCTGCACGATGATCATGACCATTATAATGACAGAATAACAATGGAAAATGCTTTTGAGGCTGACTCAGTGAATCTAACGTCAGTGTTTCAATGTGCATATTTTGAGTCGAAACGACCTGTCGAACAAGAGTCTCTTTTCTCAACCCTGAGTTGTCAGAAAAGTATTCAGTGGAATGGCAGTGAGATGCATATGTGGACCATCTGGGAGAGGAAACACACTTGGCCAAATTTACATACCTTGGCCACAGATTGTGTTTGTTAACTGGTTTTCTCACCCTATGCATAATTTGCACAAATGAACACTTGACATGGAACATACTTAGTAGAAATGAGCAGTTTTTCAAAATGTGGACATGTACACTGCGTACTGCTGTGTACTTGAATGCTTGCAATGTGTTTCTGCCTTGTCCACATGCCTGTACAGTACATGCTGCGAGTGTGTGTGCCAAGCTAAAATAGGCGATGGTATGAGCACTGGGGTAGGGATACTCTTAAGACATATTCAAGGGTTCAGTGTTGGCAGAGCAACTGTGACATTCCTTCAGAAGAGGATAAAAAAGTAGAATGCCAGAGGCTCTCACAGAAACAGAGCGAAGGGAGAGCTGTTTGGTCGACTTGAAAGCTTATAGCATTGTGTGTTCTGCTCTGTATGACTTGTAGCATAAACAATGACATCACAAACTCAGTGGATATGGTGTCAGGCATGGTGTACAAATTAGCACAGTTTGAATAAAGAGACATCAGTAATGGTCTGTTTGAAATAAAGCATGCGTTTGTGGAGGTGAGAGACTCACAAGGACTCAGGCTGGTGAGGTCAGACAGCCACGGACGTCACTGGGAACGCAGCCTAGTTGTGGCAGTGCGTGTAATCCACATAACGTGTAATGGTGACTTTTACAGTTACAGTTAATTTGGAGCCATTTGCGAGGATTTCTCAACGCCTCAGAGATGATGTGTGTGTTCTGATGCCCAAGTGTGTGGGCTGGTGAGACCCTCCAAAGTTGCTTCATCAATGTAAGTGCGTCCAACAAAATGGAGCACATTCTCTTTTTCAGTATGATGCAAACGTCCCATATAAAAATAAAAAATGACCACCCATACCAACAATGACTAACTACGGTTTGAAGGTCCTGTTTTATTACACTGATTTTGACCTTTCCCCACAAGCAAAATGTTAGAGAATGAGGCAACCTTAGACCCTCTCCCTGTTTGTCTGTAGGAGGTCAAACCGCTGTGTACTTGGGGTCATCTGGCAAAGAGGGAGGCTGAGCCTTTGGGACCTCTCATTGATAGTGTCAATGACTGCATGGAAAAGGAAAGCGAAAACAATAAAAGGCTTGCCGCCAAAGTCGGCTGGCTCACACCAGCCAGAGAGGGAGAGAATTTGTGTGTAGTGGTGTGACTGTGTGAATGCTTAATTAGTCCAGCATGTGACCAGTCCTGCTTCTCACAGCTCGGTGCCCGTGACTGACAGCACAAAGAACCTGGAAGTGACAAGGAGCAGGGAAGGTCACAGCAGTGGGAGGGGGAGAGGAAGCAAGGGGAGCTTCACTGTGTCCACTTGTCTCACGCGATCTGGAATCACTACAGCACCTCGCATCATTCTGCTTTCATCCAACTTGTCCTGCGTCACCTCGTAAGAATGCAATCTATCCACCAACTTGGAAGTGGAGCAGTGTGATAATTTGATACTGATAAAAATCTGGTGTCATGACAATGAAGGACATAATGACGGGCTTAGCTTTCAAAGTGAAAATTTATATGGGACCACAGCCGAAGAAGAGAATCTGCCTGTCAATCACAGAAAAATGGCGATTCTCTAGGGATGTCCAGAGAACCTTTGAAGATGACATTATCATGAAGATTTTCCATCACATAAGAGAAAATTGCAGCATCTGCACTGCCATAGCATACCTCTGTGCTTCTTACATCTCCCCAGTGGTAGACTCAGCTTGTCTGGGGCAAAAAAAAAAAAAAAAAAAAAAGAAAAAAAAAAACGGCACCAGCTGTATGCGGTGGGGCACCAGCTTGCCAAAAGTCATGCTGCACGTGATGCACCACATTTCTCCACTGGAACCGCACCATAGATGGCACTTAATCATGTTGTCTTGGACACTGAGCTGCACTATAGGGCATTTTATCAGGATTTGTCCACTGGAAAGGGACCCTAGAGGGAACTTCATCACATTTTGTCCACGGGAAGAGCACCCTAGAGGGCAGTCACCACATTTCCTCCATTGGAAGGGCACTCTAGAGGGCATGTAACCATGTTTTCTCTATTACAAGGGCATCTTAGGGGGCACATTATCGTGTTTTCTCTACTGGAAGGGCACCTTAGAGGGCACTTTATCACATTGTCTTAGACACTGGAGCACCTCCCATCCAACCAATGCATCTCCCTCTTACTCTCTGTTTGTGGTTTAATGGTTTGTACCACAAATCCAGTTTTTAGCTGAGCACAAGACTCACAATTCATCATTCTTCTATGACCCTTCATCATTTTTGCATACTGATGGTGGTTTCCAACTCAGACAGCAGTATTAAGGAGATAGTATGAGTTGTAATCCTGCCCCCTGGCTTTTTCAGTAAACAAACATTTGTTCTCAGACCACTTGCCTGATTAAATATAAGCTTAAACAAAAGAATACAGTGAGAAACAAGTCCTGAAAATTTCCTGGACATTCCAGAGCTCCAGCTCTAAAGTCTGCCTTCTGCGAGTCTGCCGTCAGTTACAGTGGATCTTTGCCATGGAATTCTTTGCGCTCTTAAATTAAACCCTTCACCAGGCCCAGCTGGTTCACAAAGTAGAGAAAAGGGGAGAAGGGGAGGAAAAAGGTGAAGATGGAAAGGAGCAAGCAAATCCATCTTTCACTTCTCACGTTTGGCTTCCTCTGGTTGCTGCTATTAACACCTTATGTCTGGTCCACACAACCTCTCAGACACCTTTGAAGAGGAAAGAGCAAGAGAAGGATGGAGAAAAGGGGAGAACAAGAGTAAGGAAAAGAGACTGAGAGCCGAAGACAATGTTTTGATTAATGTCTCTTGTATTCCTCTGGTTCTGAAATAGAGGATTACCTTACCTAACCCCAATGGAGCATGAGCGAAACATTTCAGTTTTGAGATTGAAAACAGATATTTCTGTTCACACTGGCTCATAGCCATCACTTGTACTGGACTTGAGTTTGAGAACATGACTGGTAACTGAAAAAAAAAACTAGCCATGCTGTCTGGACAGTTTTAATCCAGTATCAGTCTTCAGTTTCAATACCAAAGCACATGACATGGTACAGCAGGTAATGAATATGGCAGCCTGTCCATCATCACATTTTCATTCCTCTGAAAACAAGACTCCTTCTTTGACCTAGAAGGTCTAGACGTGCATTTACTTGTGTACTCTCACTGAGATCATTCTTAAAACCAGCCACCACAAATGAATCACCACTATTGGGCAATGCTCAGTTATTCACTGCCACACCATCCTAAATTTCACCTCGACAACCTGCTGGTGCACTTGTCACTGCACAGCTGTGAAAACCAATGGTCTTTTCTGAATGGAAACTGGCTAGTAAACCATGTTTCTGTCACTTTTTTTTCTTACAAATCTAAGTGGAGGAAACTATGATGCATTGCAGTCCTGCATCACTTACCTTCCAATTTCCTTGGCCTTCAGTCCTCTCTCCTGTGTAGTATAGGGTTTCTGTCCCTTCCATCTTGTACTCAGAGTATTGACCTTTTGTAGGGTTTCTTTGTCCAAGGTCCAAAGGCAGTTGGGGTTTCAAGTGGTCCCCTGGGCTTCCTATTATGCCTCAAGGATCCCCAAGAAAATTAGCCACTACATTAGTGCACAGAAATCCTTCAGCTTGTCAGCAATCAACTGAATACTGGGAGCAGCACCAAAGAAAAGCGATGATTTGATATCAGGGTGATGGTGCAGACTTTCCGTGTGTGGTTCATGACAACAAACAACATTGGTGTAGACTTCCAATAATAGGTGAGCTAAGACAGGTCTATTTGTGTGAGCTGACGTGCTGTAATAATTTAGTCCAACAAAAGCATGCTTGTTTGAGCTGACAAGATGGCGTAAATACAGCTAAACAGAGAGCTCTTGTACTAAAACTATCACTTCCATGTCCCAAATATACAATCAATGGATGAATGCCAAACTGAAAAGGGTCCAGATTTTGTTAGCATGTTCTCTCATTTTGACCCTGAAAACACACAACCCCCAGGGTAGTATTTTTTACTTCAGAGCGTTTTGTTTCCCAGTGTCTAGTGATGTCAGAACTACACGAGATGAAGTTTCTTTGCCTTTTTTTTCCTTGTCTAAACCTTATGTCGGTCCAAGGCCTGCACTCATGGTCACACATACAGACACACACCCTCTCAGACTGACTTCTGCGTGTCTGCGTCTTGTCTCCTGATCTCAAATCCCAGAGAGTTGAGCTCAACGTGGCAGGTACTGGTTGACCCTGAGTGCGACTACCAGAGCCAGGTTGGGTCATGCACATGTGAGCACAGGTGGGCCAGATGATGCATGAATAAGCTAAAGGTCTCCACAGTTCTGCCTGTCTTCACTCTGTCTTCATGTTTCTCCTTCAATGACACACATAATCTCTAATGTTGCACAGACTGCGCTGTGTGTCTTCAACACTCACGCTGACACATGTACATACACCTCAGACTGGCCAATGAGACATTCTGTAATCTGGTGGCTAGACCAGACAGTATCACTCTTAGAAATAAGTGCTAACTAGAACCATATAGGGTTTCTCTGCTGGAACCCACCCAGGGTCTTCTAACAAGAACCCTTTTATATTCCAAGGGTTTCATCTAGAATCCACCCAGGGTGTTCTGCCAAGAACCCTGATCTGATTAAATATGACAATTACCATTTTTTAAACTGAGAAAAGGGTTCCTTGGATGAAAAGGGTTCTTAATGTAACCCCCTCTTTTACAAAGAACCCTTGCTTTACACTTCCTTGAAAGAAGGGTTCTTCAGAAGCTGATGGTTCTTGGTAGAACTCTTCAGGAAGAACCCTTTGGGATCCTTTATTTCTAAGAGTGTACAGTTTAAAAGGAACATTTCAAGCCAGACTTTGTCATTTTCAGGGTTTTAGGCATCAGCAATGTTCAATATGTCTTAAAACTATCTTGTTTTTTTTCACATCAGTTCTTTAACATTTTTATGGCATGTGGAGCTCGCTGATTAAAATGAGACAATAAGACAAATTTCTTGTGTCAGCACAACACTGAAAAGGCAAAGCCCAAGATCAGTGAGATTTATACAAGAATTGATTACTGTTGTTATTACTCCGAGGTGTGTCTGGGGATGGTTGAGCAATCGCGGAGAATCGAGCTGAAAGCTTTGAAGGAGATGGATTATTGCAAGGGCGCTTAGCTTAGCGTCTGGGCTCGCATTGCATTCTCAGTCTGTTTGCCAAACCCTTGGCAAGACCAGTGCCCACATTTGTTTTGACTAGGTCATGAAACTCCACACTTCCATCTTTCTGTCTGTCTCCCCCAACACATTCCTCCTCCCCGTAAGTATCATTACCTGCATGCTGCAGATTGCTGGACTCCTCACCCTCCTGTCTGATCTGTCTCTCTCACTCTCTCCGTTGTTCAGCTTGTTTCCCATGCTTAGCGGCTCTCACCCCAGACTTTTTGGCTTACAAGTATTGATGAAAACAAGTTCCTTGGTGGACTAGTTTGTTGGCAGCATTCAAATTTCTTTCTGTTTCAAAAACAGTCATTACTCTAACATGTTTGTCTCTGATTGGGGAGCGTGTTCGGCTCATAGCTTGTTTTATTTCAACTCTGAGAATGATGTGCCCGACATGTTATATAAAACATTGAGTCTCATATGTTAGCCCTTGAAAATACAAATATATCACTTTGGCAGTTATCTGGAGATGCCTCAGTTCAACTTGATAAATCTAGATTTGAATAATATCCCTCCTTTACTCACTTTACTCACACACTGTTTATACATACATCCAGTGGCAGACTCAGGCTGTATGAGGGCCAGAGATGAAAAACATAAAAAGGTCAATCCCTGTATGCAGGGGGACACAAACACAACAAAGGTTGTTGTGCATTTGTGGTGAAAGAGACTAGCTCTGACTAGTCTGACAGGCATGAACTGATGATGCTTCTTGGATGAGAAGCGAAACGTCTTCAATAAGACTTTTAAACAAGTCCCGTTGCTTTCGATTTAATCTTTTCCTGAGATTACAATGACCTGGATGAATGAGAACATTCACGGACATGGTGAAAGAGTTCCAGTCTCTGGATTAGATGAAATTGTTTTATTATGGGACTTACAGTACAACTACTACACCTTTGTAATAAAAATGCACAGAACGCCATTACAGTCTAATTTTAAAAAACTATTTGTTTTAGCTTAACAAAGTTAGTCTCTGTGCTGCCTTAAAATTCTAAGTTGAGTCAGTTTAACAGGACAAGTTGAAGTATTTTTTCAATGATGCAAAAAAAATAAACCTGATATCATTTCAGTTGTTCCTGAGAAAACATGTTTAATAAGCTTAATCTATTAAGTTGAACCAACAACTCTTCTGTCACACTGACAAACATCACAAACTGCAAACAAGAAGGGTCTCAGGAGAGTTTTAACTCTCGAGCAATGCATGTTGGAAAGTCTGCTAATATGCTGATAATCTTTCTTTATAAACTTAATTTAATGAGTTGATTGACCTTTATGCAGTACATTCATTCAACTTATGATTTTACATCAAAAGACTTTAGTTAAAAGAGTTAGAAGGACTTATGTGAAGTTATGAAGGACTTCTGAAAATAGATAAAAGAAATTTTAAATTTAATGAACTTGAATGAATAACACTTTTTACATTTACATTAATAAGAAAAGATTAGTTGATTCCTCTAAATTCCTGTATTCAACCATTTCATTTTCTTGGACGCTGGGCCTACCTAGAGAGCACTTTATCAAGTTTTATCTACTGTAGGGGTATCCAAGAGGATACTTTTCATTGTTTTTTCGAATATTAAGTATTATGCTTGAATTATAATAGAAGTAAAGGGATGTGTCATTTGGTTTCCACTGTTTATTTGCTCTTCTAGTTCATACCAGACATTAAACCCAAGCAACTGAACCCTTCACTTTAAAGTATTTTATAAATATGTTTTGAGATTTATGGCTGAGATTAAAACAGAAATTAGTTTAATATTGTCAAAATGTTTTTGCCTGTGCAGTGGGCTTCACTTTTAAGGACCTTTCAGTCTCTTTCAGACCATGAGCAGGTGGTGAGCATTTTATTCCATGTCCCTTCCCTCTTTCCACACTTTTTTTCCACATTCCCCTATCTTCTTCTTACATTTTTTGCTCTTGTCAGTAAGCGGAAACCCAAGCTGGGATATGATTTTATTCATGCTTCAGGTCAAAGCCAAAAGCTCTTGCCGCCCTTAGATTAGTTTGGGCTTTTTGTCTCAGGAAGCACAGACTGCTCCCTCCAGTGTTCAGAATAAAGCATAACAAGATGGTCAAACATTTCTGATGCTGCGTCTATCATGTTTCTTAGTCAGTGGGGGTCAACTAAAGCCCAAGGTACAGTCCTTGGCTGTAGAAACATAAATGTGAGTGTTTTCAATCAAACTTAATGAAGCACACATGACATTGTGTCATATTTCACGTGCTTTGTTTTTTTAACATACAGTATGCAGTACTTGCATGTCCTGGAAAATGTTCTGATGAAAGATTGAGTGATGGTTTATTTTTATTGAAGGTAATTACTGCAGAATCAGCCACTAGTAATTCATTGTAGCCACAGTGAGGAAAACTATTTTTTGACTGTCCTTGCCCACTCTACTTCCTGTCCATCATTTTCTTTTCCATCTAGGTTATGGCAATCTAGGAGTTGGTGGTGTTGGAGGTGGTGGCATTGGAGTAGGTGAGTACTTGTAGCCTTGAACTCAGAATCACAGTTACATTTAGTTGACAGTGGGTTTGAACATTATATTGTCACATTTGCAACCACTAAAATATATTTGAAGTGTGTGTTTGACAGTTTTCACTATGAGACGGCACACTCACTCACTTTCACCTCTTTGTTTCATTAAGGTGGTTATGGTGGATATGGTGGAGGCGCTGGAGGCTTGTTCCAAGGAGCTGGACAGAAGGCTGCCAAAAGAGGTATAGCAGATGGCATAAAATGTCTGGATAGAAATGTAACTTCGGTCTCTGTGAAGGCAGTGGTGACACCAATTAATTAGTGCCACAAATTAAATGATTCATCAGTATTAATTGGTTGATATTCTATTTTAAGACTTTTTCTCCTCAAAGATATGTCTGTCAGACGGGCAAACTTTAGAGGCCCTGTTGAGTTGTGTGTCCCCAAGGCTCTATGTGCTCTGAGGTTGTCAAAATTAGATTTGCATTTGTTAAGTAAATTCCCAATTTAGCTGTATACAAAGCTATTTAAAGAGATACACACCTCTCTGACCACTCAAGCACTGTGATAATTAATCATAGCTATTCTTTTGGTAAGGATGACTGTGTATAAGTCTGCTCTATTGGGGTTGTTAGAAGGAAAAAAACAAGGTTTATACCAGGTAAAAGACATTTACCAAGAGGTTCTAAGAATGGAAATAATAATAACTGATGTTATTTTTGACAATAAAGCTTTGGAATTAATCAGAGATTCTTATGTTACGTGTGCAGACTGAGAGGCTCAGCTTTCCTTAGAAACAAGTAGGTGGGATTCTGAGGAAAAAAGGTTGGGAACCACTGACCCACTGTGTAGCAGCCCCCTTCTGCTGTTTGGAGTAGAAGATCAGTTTCACTAGAACACAGCAGAAATCAGACGTCTGATATGGATTCGTATATTATTATCTTAGTAATTATGTAAGATTGTTGTGTGCATCAGCTATTTGCTGTAGGTCTGGATCCTGGTATCTTTTGTTTCTGGATGATTCCATTGGACACAAAAACAAGTAAAGAATCATAGGCAGTGGAACACTTTTTCCTCTATTTCTAAACAAGCATTCCTTCAAAAACTGAATCAAAAACTGGCTCAGTGACTGTGATGGAAAGTGGGGGTCATTAAACATGATGGTGGAATATTGGTTGTTGGAACAAGACATTGATCATGTTCCACTTTCTTGTTTTGAGTTGTTTGTTTTGATGGCTGCAGTGATTTTATGTGGCTTTCCACTCTCAGTTTTAACCTTGCAGTAAAAATGCTTTGAATTCCAGGTACTCAAGTTTGGTTCTTATATTTCCTTTCGAGCTTGTGGTAAAAGTTCCCTGTGGAAGTGGAATGGCAATAGTGTACCATTTTTTGTGTGGTATACTTCCAGTAACAGACTTAGACTGTCTGAAGGGCAGGGGCTAAAATGAAAATGAAAATGAAAGGGCGTTGTGTTTTGTCAACTGAAAGAGCACCTTAGAGGGCATTTAATCATGTTTTGTCCACTCGAAGCGCACACTAGAGGCTGTTTTACCACATTTTCTCCACTGCCAGGCCACCCTGGAGGGCACTTTGTCACACTGTCTTAGACATAAAGCCACTCTAGAGGGCATTCATCATGTTTTATCTACCTTAGAGACATCCAAGAGGGCACTTTTGCAGCAGTTCTTGTAATTGGGGCACCAAGGAGGGCAATTTAAAAAAAACACAATGATTCTGATAAAGTTCCTTGAGGGTTTTTCTGTACATGTCTTGTATTGATGAATACTGAAATTCTGGTTGTCCTAATCATAGGTGCTGGAGGCGGTCTGCTACCACATGGAGGTAAGCTGATTCTTGGCCTGACGACAGACTATTGTACAAACTTGAGCTGTGCTGAATACTGACACAAAGCTTTGTAGAACTCTGATAGATCTGCATGCTTGCATGTTATGAGAAAGCCAATATGAATGTTTCGTATTAATGGTAACTCAGCATGAAAAACACTGTTTGGCAAACACATGTACATTTTTATCACGTACCTGCAAACCTTGGACAGTTTGAACTTCAGCAGAGCCCAGTATGACCTTAACGTCTGTGCTGTGTATGTGTACATGATTGGCTTTAAATTAGGCAGGCTGATTAAGCATGGACTCAGGAGGGGCCAATCATAGCCAGAGCTGTACTATGGCAAAGAGCCGACTCTTAAGTATTGGTTGGCAATGACAAAACTTCAGTCCCTAGAATCAGGCTGCCCTTTTTTCATGACACTCAAAATAACAATTAATTCCTCTGAAAGAGCACAGATAAAACAAAACATCCCCTTGCCAAACTTTTCCTCACCGAATCTCCCAGGCCACATACTTACAAGCAGTGCGCAATGTCTGTCCAGCAATGTCTGTCCGGTACGCTGAATTTAAGATTACAAAATGTAAAAAAAAAAAGTTTAAACAAATAACCCAATGTGTTTTATCCTGCTGCCAAGCTCCCTTACAAGTGAAACTGACAGCTCATTTCCTGCACGAGGGGATAGCCAAAGAAATGAGGCATATGATGAGGCAAGGCAAATGCCATGCATGCTGGCTGCCTCTTCTGATTAGATTAAAACTTGGCCATGTTGCTTTTGATCATGGGGTGATGACAGACTAGTAGGGCCAGATTAGCTGCTCTCAATACCAATGTGCACTCTCAGGATCTGGCTCCCTGCTGAAGAGGTCAAGTCTGGCACAAGCCACACATCTGCTCACAGCTGCTTTTCAGTATCACGGGGCCCTCTAGTGGACATAGGATGTCCAAATATAGAATATTTGTGTTGCAACATTTTCATTACTCTCATGTTCACATATGTGTCAATTACTCCAGTTTAAATCAATGTGAGTATAACCTAAGACGTGAAATTATATTTTATATTTATGTCTCTGCACTTAATATTCAAACAGGGGCTGGAGGAACTGGACTTGGGACAGGAGGAGGTGCTGGAGGCACAGGAACTGGAGCTTCAGTCCCGCTGGAGGCAAGACAGAGTCGACAAATCATTCTGCCTATTTTGTCATTTTTTATTTTATTTTGCATTGTTTATGTTTGTCACACTGTGATTTCTGCCTCCCAAGGACTTGAAACACCGTTAACCATTCCCTTTAAAATTTTGACCTTAATATTTTAGGACAAGTACAACATTTTATACCCCAAATTGGCTCTTTGTCTGGTGTGGGGGAATTGATCTCCCTGACAAAGAGCCAGTTTGGCCTCCAAAGAGAGTACAAGCGTTGGAAATTAAAAAAATTAAAGAGAGCTGTTAACAGTCTTGTGAGCCTTTGGGAGGCAGGAATCACAGTTGCAGTTGTTTGGAGAACGATGTGCTTATGTTTCCCACACTGTATATTTGTCATACTCTGTCGATGAGCCAAGTAACATTTCATCTTTTTTTTTTTTTTTTTTGTTCAGCACCTGTTATTCCTCAGACAGGCCTTCCAGGAGGGGCTGGTGGTGCTGCTGGAAAGAAAGCTGCCAAAGTGCCAGGTTTAGTAGACTCAACAATAAACTCACATGGCTGAAAGCAGACAGGATGCTGTTCACAAGGCAGCAGAACCACATCAAATTCATTTTCCGTTGCATGTGGCAGATGTTTGGTGTGGCTGGAATACAACAAGATAGTTATTGGCAAAACAATGATTTGAAGCCTTTTTTTATAGCAGCTTCATTAACATCTGCATACTCAGATTTGCAGTCAAATCTGACACACAGCACTGCAACTTAAATAAACTCAACTCTTTTATATTGCACTTTAAACACAGTATTGATCCAATGTGATCTAGACAGCAAGTGTAAGAAATTTGGCATATACTAACCTGTATTCTTGTCACATGTATCTTGTTATGTTTTTCTCAGAACATGATCTCTTCTGTGCTTGTAAGAGGCTATGAACATTTTTTGGTCATTTTAAAAATACACATTCAACAGGATTTAACAGGTCAGACAAGTTGGTCAGAAATATACTTACCCTCAGTCTATTTTTAGTTTCCTTTAAACAAATTGTTATATTTATTTGCATTTATCAAATAGTTATGCCTTCAACAAGCCATGTCAGTGTGGTGCTGTGTACTCAGGTCAGTCCTCTTCTTCTGAACGTGACAGCAGCTCTAACAGAGGCAGCTGGAACTTAATAAACAAGCCAGTTCATTAATATAATATGTTTTTGTATGATTGCCATTGACAATAATATGTCACACATACACAAAAAAGCCTTCTGGTGGCCACAGGAGCCCTAAGCTGGCACTTAGTTTGCTCATGCTTTGGCCTGGGTCTGCATGAGAAGAAAGGGAGACAGCTCACTCATTAGCTACTTTCATCATCAGCTCCAGAAAAAAAAAAAATGTGTTTAATTCTTTTTTACCACAAGATTTACTAGGCTGACACAGCATTTTACTTGCCCTGGGCAATTGAGCAAACCTTATTGCTGAGCCCTGTCCAATATTATAATCTTTTCACCTCAGTATTGGATTTTGCTGATAGCAATCAATCAATGGATGAGCAAACAAGTAGCCAATTTTGTAGGATGCCAGCAACATCTGCCTAGTTTTGCTCATTCTGTCTGGCCCTTTTTGTGTCATACTGATCGATAGACATATAATTTATACTGATGAGCAGTCATAAATGCTTAAAAAGAGATTATTGCTCTTCATACATGCATGAAACCACCCTCATTTTTTGAATGTGGATGCAAAAGTGCAGTAACATGCTCTCTTTGGCAGGTGTGGGTGTGCCTGGACTTTACCAAGGTGGCCTGGTGCCAGGAAAAGGTTTGTCTCCTTCATAGATTAATCTCAAGCACTATTTGTAAAGTGGTTCAGCATGTGAATGCTCTGTGCTTTTACAAAGAATTATTGAACAAGGATTTAATGTGGCTTGCCTTTGGTTGGTTATTGCTTCTTCAGGGTTCGGTGGACGTGGAGTTCTGCCTGGGGTCGCCACTGGTACAGACCTAAGTCCCAAATCAAGTAAGGTTTATTCCAGTGATGGCTGATTTTGATTTTTTTTTTCATTGCCAATGAATTGCACATGCATTTTATTTCAATTGTCTTTATCTAAGAAATAAAAACCTGTGGAACACAGAAGTTCTACAATGGTTCAACAACAAAAACAAAAGAGAAATGAATAAAACATGAAATAAAAAATAATAAAATAAGTTAAAAATGCATCCAAAAATGTTATTGGTCTGTATGCAGCGTACCCAAAGAGTAACGCCACTGGGTGAGGTGCTGTGTTTATTTCACTTCATAACCTCCATCTAGTATTTATATAATATAAAAATCTTTCATCTGTGTGTCTGATTGGATTATGTGATTTTTCTTATGCAGTCGCAGGGGGAGGACAAGGAGGTCAAGGACCAGGTAACTTTATTTATGATTATTGCTGTTTTACAAACAAATCTATGTGTATTTTTGTCTGTATTATTGGTTAGCTGATCGGGATTTAAATTTATTTTCCATGTTTAGTTTAGTTTATTTAATTTATAGCAGGACAGCGTGCAGTGGCATTAATTATTCCAGGGAAATAAAAAGATGGCTGCACCAGATTTAGCAGGAAAGCTAATTTCCATCTGTCACAGGAGGCCGTGGGTATGGTGGACAGATGCAGCCAGGAATGTTCCATGGATACCCACTCAAATCACCCAAAGGTGCGACCTGAATGTTTACAGCTACTGTGTTATTCAGAAGCTGAATTCCTCTGTTCCTATGATATGATTTGTTCATAGCAACTATTTGAACTACAGTTTCTTTTCCTTCTGCATGAGGCTCATTATTTGGATGTAACCCCTTTGTAATCAAGATCAGTAACTGTATTTTAATCATGTCTTTTTTTCTTTTTTTTTAATTGTAAAGGATTACTATTACATTTATTTTGTAATTTAATTACATGTAACTAGTTACATGTATGTTGTTACTCTCCAGCACTGCTATTATCCTATCAGACATTTCACTTCAGTTATGTCCAAAAACATGTTCTGTGAGGTCACAGTGACCTTGACAACCTGAATCTAATCAGTTTATCTTTGAGTCCAAGTGGACATTTGCGCCAAGTTTGAAGACATTGCCTCAAGGCCTTCTTGTTCACAGGAATGGGACAAACATGAGGTCCCAGCGATGTTGATGTGATGACCTCTGACCACGAAAATCTGATCAGTTCATCCTTGAGTCCAAGTGGACGTTTGTACTAAATTTGGAGAAATTCTCTCCAAGTGTTTGTGAGAGTTCCTTCATGAGAGTGTGATGGACTTGATTTCTCAGTGACCTTTGACCTTTAACCACTGTAACTCTTATCAGTTCATCCTTTTTTTTTAACTTGAACTTTTATTGATTTTAACATATAAAAGTACCAATACATACACAATCATCCAAATATCTTTGGTAAAAAAAAAAAAAACACACACACACAAAACAAACTAAAACACAAAACTACTGAGGGATCATATTTAACTCAATGATACGAAAAAGATATAAGAGCTAGGAATTGGGGCATGGAGCATTGCAGTTCAATATTCCCAGCATGTTAATGACTCATTTCTATATCACGAGGGGCCTGTCTTATTAGTCTAGGGAACAAAGGTATTCTACGAATAGTGTCCATTATGTCCTTCCACACTTGTCGCTCTTCATTGTATAATTCAGAAAGAGTGGATGCTGTTCCCTCCATAGAAATAGTTTCAAGAAAGGAGCAGAGCCATTGTCCCTCCATCAGTTTGTCTGCATCCTTCCAGTTTGTTGCAGTCATTCTTTTGGCTGTCATATATCCAGTTGTTAGAATCTGTCTATCACGTTTGGACCAGTTCCTTTCAGAGGAGTAGTTTAAGAGACACAATGCAGGATCACAGTGAACAGTAGTACCCATGATTTCACCCAAAAGTTGAGTAACCTTGTCCCAGAAGGACCTAACTTTTGCACAAGCCCATACCATATGATAGAAGGTACCTTTATCATCCCTACAGTGCCAACAGAGATCTGACTCAGAGGCTCTCATTTTATACAGTCTAACAGGTGTATTCTATGTACAAAGTTATAATTAATCATTTTGTTCTTTACTGATCTGGAAACTTTATGTAAAGTTTTCCAGACATAGTCCCATTCTTCAGCCTCCCATGAAGTGTCTAGGTCTGTTTCCCAGTTTCTTTGAACTGCTTTCCATTTATCTCCTGATGTATTATTTATAAGTTTGTACATCTTTGATGCAATTTTGGCCTTCTGATTGATTGTTAATTCTAATTTGGACTCAGTTTCAGTCACTTTGGGAAAAGTTACAGCTTCACTGAAATATCTGGTCAGTTGTGACCTAATTTGCATGTATTTTAAATAGTCTTCACCTTCAATACCATATGTAATTTTAAGCTGCTCAAACGTTTTCAGTTTTCTGTCATGCTGATTTATTATGTCCTCTAGAGTTCTGATACCTTTGGAATCCCAGACCTCGTTTCTAAGTGGCTGACCATTTAGTGTGAACCTGTAGTTGTTCCAGAGTGGAATCTTGGGAGAGTCGCTGCTTTTAAAGTGAATCATGTTCTGAAATGATTTAGCTATGGACCACGAAAATTTGATCAAAGGGTTGTCAATATTTTTACAAAAGGGGGCGTACCACAGTCCTTGTAATGAGATCCCATCATTCAATCCATCTAGAACTTCCTGCTCTATGCTTTCCCACCTTGTGTCTCTCGAATCAGAGCCATACCCCCATTAAGGGGGTATCTAGAGTTAAATAACTCTTATCAGTTCATCCTTGAGTCCAAGTGGACATTTGTGCCAAGTTTGAAGACATTGCCTCAAGGTTTTCTTGAGAAAACATGTTCACAAGAATGGGATGACCCAAAAACATAAAGCCCCTGGAGACATCAAAAAGGGTTTTTCAAGGCTTTTTTTCTTTTTCAGGTACTTATGGAGCAAAGGGAGGAGCTAAACCACCTTTTGGTACAAACACTTTTTTGTACATTCTTCCACGTATTTGATGTAACTGTGGCATCAGAGGAAATCCAGGGGTTAATGATATGTCACATTACAATGTTTCAGGTTATGCTGGTTTGGGTAATGGTGGCGCTGGACTTCCAGGAGGACTTGGTGGTCCCGGTTATCCTGTTGGAACTGGTATGTATTTTTTTTTTTTTTTTTTTAACAAATGTCCTATTAATTGATATGGAGTAGAAATAAAGAAAAAAACAAAAACAAAACATGTCTGATGTATTTTTTCCTGCAGGAGTGGGGCCCGGAGGCATCTCACCGGCTCAGGCTAAAGCAGCCAAATATGGTAGTTTACCGAATTTATTATCAATATTATGCTTACCTATTAAGACAAACATGATACAAGTTGTGTAACATCAGTACAGAACATATTTGTATCTTACTAAAGTTTCTGCTCTCTACTCTAGGTGTTGGCGGTGTTGGTGGCGTCGGTGGTGTTGGTGGACTCTATCCAGGGCAGGTTCCAGGAGGTAAAAAATCTGGCGAAAGACGTAAAAAACTAAACTGAAAGTCTACAGCCACGCTAGCGGCCTCATGACAAGGCAGAATTGTTCAACTGTGGAAAATAAAAAGATAAATTTGCCAAATTTAAATGCTTACTATGGCCTGAAGTGGCTGAACTGGCATGAGGCCCAGCTATACATTGTCAACTATCATCTCTCAATAAATTAGTATCATCCAAATATGTCACTCTAAACCAAGGACACTGCTGCTCCCAGAGTCTCACTAGCATGGCTTAAAAAGACAAATTTACTTTCAACTGCCATTCACTCTGTTTTTTATGTACCTTAGTTGTAAAAATGTTCTCATATGCTTCTTTGTCTTTAAATATTTTACAACAGGACAAGCAGCTGCTTCCAAGGCTGCTAAATATGGTGAGAACTTTCATGTTTTATTTATCATAGAAGCAGATTTAAAATCATATTGCCACACATCTCTAACATCTCTATTACCTACACACTCACTCATCCTGTGAGTAGTTGATAAACCTTATAGGAGCAATAATGTAATATATTTACTGTGCTGAATCAGTGAATGACCATGATGTGTCTTCAGAGATTAAGGAAACATGCTAAGTTGAAACACTGGCCTCCCCGACAACAATGCTAGTGCCAGTATGTCCTCCTTTGAACTTCACAGACTGGTCCAGAACATATTTTTTGTTTGCCCAGTTCATGTTTATTAGAGTTAAAATTGTTGCTGAATGTTCACTGAATTAGTTTGTTTATGACTTTAAGACATTATTAATAATGTATTAGAGGGGTTAGATGTTAATAGTTAAATTGAGCAATATGTTTATTGGAGTCTGGCAGTCAATAAGACAGGCATTCACTGGACTACAACTCCAGAGTAATGTTGCACTTGTCTTGTGCTTGTGCCGATTGTGTCTCTGCAGCCTGCAGGCAACCTACCTGAGCTTTGAGTCTAGGGAGGGGCTTCAGTCATACAACATATATTAAACAGGGATTCACCCTATTTTATATACCATCTATATTTCAAAGTATTACCTTTTGAACACCAGGGTCTTACATGTTTCTTCTTTAACTACTATTGTTACCTTAAAGTAAGAACATCTCAATTTATATTGACCTGTTCGTTTGATTGTTCCTTGGACAGGACTACCAGGAGGAGTACCGGGAGGAGTACCGGGAGTGGTACCGGGAGTGGTACCAGGAGTGGTACCGGGAGTGGTACCAGGAGTGGTACCAGGAGTAGTACCAGGAGTGGTACCAGGAGTGGTACCAGGAGGATTACCGGGAGGGGCACCACTTGCAGTCCCAGGAGGATATTCACCAGCAGCTAAAGCTGCTAAATATGGTATGGTTTATAGATAACATGCACTTGATTCATATTTAACATTATGTTGCACTATGGGCTCTAAAATTTGTACTTATGTCTTCCCAAGTACAAAATACTGAGTCCATGTGGAGTAATTATGTTTTGATTATATTTTGTCTTGCCTTCCCTTGGCCATATGCACTGAAGGACTAGGAGGAGCTGGGGGACTAGTAGGGACAGGAGGACTAGGAGGACTCGGTGGGACAGGAGGAGGACTCCCAGGAGGACTGGGAGGAGGTGGAGTATACTCCCCTGCTGCCAAAGCTGCTAAATATGGTATGGAATTTCATTTTGTCAACTAAAGATAAAATCAAATTAATATCAGATACATCATTATGTTTTTTTGTTTTACTCACGTCTCACTTGTGAAAGACATCCTGATCCCAATGACATTACCTGATTAAGTGTTATACACATACCATATATAGCTACATAGATGTATAACTTAGTCAAATCTAATTTTAAACCTCAAATGCAGTAAGGTTACTAATCTATCATGGCAAACGGTTATACTGAATAAGAGCCAGACAGTTTGTTTAAGAAAAACTTTCTCTTTATTTGCTCTGACAAAAAAAGGAGACAAAATGATATATATGTGTGTGTGTGTAATATATATATATATATATACACACACACATACACATATACATATATATACATATATATGTATATTATACATAATATACATATATGTATATATGTGTGTGTGTATATATATAGTATATATGTATATATTATATACATATATACATATATACTATATATATATGTTGTTTTTTTCAGTGCAGAAGCTACATGTCATATGCTGTGCAAGTGCATGTACCACATCAGGAATACATCAGCTGCACACAATGAGCACAGAAAAGAAGTTAAAGAAAGCACGTTAAAGTTAACAGTGACAACAATAGGGCTCAGGAGAAATAAACAAGGTGATATTTGAGCACATTTTATTACAGTTACGCTGAGAGAAAAACAAAACTAATGCATTGCTATAAGCAGAAGGGATAAAATGTGGCCATAAAATACTTTAAAAAAAAAGATGCTGACAAAATCAACAGTACAAAAAAGAACCTGTGCCTTGTGCTTTAGCTTGTTGAATGAGTGACCAAACAAACACTGGGGAGAAGTACACTGCAAATGTGAATTTATTAGCTGGTCAGCTGTAGGACATCAAGTGTCATTTAAATGTTCCTGCAAATATCACTTATATGTTGGTGTGGTCCTTACTTTACAACTTTGTTTACTTAGTTTCTTGTTCCCTGCCGCACCAAACTCAGCCTGCCAGCTGCTGTCAGTCACACACACATACACTTACACACCCTCCAGCACCTGAGATGAAAAGGAGTATTTCTGATTTTTCCAGAAAAACATTTTTTCTTCCTTAATAATAAAAATGAACAATTTACAGTATTTACAATGCATTTAGAAAACACAGATTTTTTTTTTAACTGCAAAAAGAGCGATGTAATGTGATTGGAGCTGCTTGCTCAAACTTGTTTTCCACAGGTGTAGGGGGACTGGGAGGCACACTGGGTGGAACAGGACTTGGAGGAACAGGAGGACTGGGAGCTGGAGGATACCCTGCTGCTGCTGCTGCTGCTAAAGCTGCTAAATATGGTAACTGGAATTCAACTGAAATGACCCACTCCGGCTGCATATTGTTTATTGTACAAACTGTAGCAATTTTAAGGTCTGGAACCTCAGGAGCATAAAGACTTTGTTCTTAATAGTTTTAAAACTAAATTGCCAGAACACTCACTCCAAATTCAGTATATGAAACTATACTGCTTATGTGGAACTACATTTGTTTTCCATAGGAGCAGGAGGACTGGGAGGCACAGGACTGGGAGGCACAGGGCTGGGAGGTGGAGGATACCCCACTGCTGCTAAAGCTGCTAAATATGGTAAACAGAATTGAATCAAAATATTCAAAAATAACAGAAATTATGCAGATCAGTATCAACATATTTCATGTAGTGTTTTAAGTAAGTCTGCATGATTAAATGATTCATTTATTGCGTTAAAGGTCCAGGTGGTGCAGGGGTAGTTCCAGGTGGTGAGGCAGGTGGAGTAGGAATTCCTGGAAGAGTCCCATCTTTACCAGGATATGGATGTAAGCATGCACCACAGACTTTTGATCTGCATGAGCAAAAGATGAAATGAAAGAAGTATCTTATTACTTACTTACTTGTCCTATTAATTATTCTAAATCCTTAGTATCACTTTTTAATATAACCTTTTCTGGGCATTTTGTGTTGTAGCTTTGGCAGCCGGTGCTAAACCTCCTAAATATGGTGAGACTATGATCGTTACTGTTTGGCATAGTGTAATGATTACCATAGGGTGTAGCCAGACTTACCGCTCTTATGCACTGCTTATATACTTACTAATTTTTAGACACAACATTTAATTACATAAATGCAATGTTATAATCACAGGTTTTACAAACAGGAGCCTTAAATGCATTAATATATTTAATTAAGTTTGTTAAAATGGTACTGGCAGTAGCTGACAATCTAGTAATTATAATATTTCATTAATAATAGTGTATTAGAGTAAAGTTCTTTATTCAATTGACAACAGGAGTCCCAGGAGCAGGCCTAGGAGGAGGTGGAGTTCCAGGGGGAGTAAGACTTGTACTTCCTGGAGGCTTTGCTGGTAAGTTGTTAAATTGATGTAACAGTGTGGACAAAAAGGTTTTGTACAGTAAAGGTTTCTTTCCATTTCCTTAATTTAACATGATCTAATTAATAATTAATTATTACTGACAAATGTTACTGTTACGAGTGAGGGTTATCAGGTTTGGACCCAAATGCAGACAAACAGACAGAGCGGAGCAGTTTCGTAGTATTTAATGAACCAAAATGAAAAAAACATAAAACAGGCTTACATCCACTGAGGCAGGGGAAAAAAACAAACAAACACAAAAACTTACTGAGAAGGCGAGGGTGAAAAAAGGCAACCAAAAATCCAGAAAATGCAAAAATCAAAGTCCAGGGAAAAAACCAAACAATTCCATCCAGGGGCAAAAAACACAAGCAACAAGGACCAACAAGAGACTAACAAACAGACAAGTACGAACTATCAACTCAGGAGGAAAAGATAAAGGCTTAAATACGCTAGGGAGAGGGAGGATAACAAGACACAGGTGAGGGCAGTCAACGACAGGTGAAAATAATCAGTGATCAAAAAAGAGCGGGAAAACAGACAAAGACAGGAAGTAAACACAGTTTTGAATAATACTTTTTCCATTTTTTTCCAGTTCGAACAATCATCTAAATTGTTTTTATGCTCTTTGGACCTTAGATCATGTCTTAATGAGACAAAGATGCTAATATGGTAAAGTGTGGCTGCTGCTCCGTTTTCACTAAGCAGCCGTGTTCCAGGAGGACCATGGAGCAGGGTTAGGAGGCACAGGCTCGGGGAGGAGGTCTCCGTACCGGGTGTTGGAGGTGGACAGTACCCTGCTGCTGCAAAGCTCTAAATACGGTAGGTGAACTTAGCACACAAATACTAGCACGTATGATAGTTGTGAATAAACTAATCTGATATGAACTATCCAGTTTCAATTATAACAAATCTGTTTTCTACATTACTTAATTTTATCTTATTTAATCTTTATCTTTTTTCTATTTTTCATTATTTTTTTATTAATAGTAAACTAATAATACAACCTGCTCTATTTACTTAAATTAGGAGTTTCTGGAGGAGCAGGAGCTGGGTTAGGAACAGGACTGGGAGGAGCAGGAGGAGGAGGGGGAGTTCCTGGTTTTGGAGTAGGAGGTGGACAATTTGCTGCTGCAAAAGCTGCTAAATATGGTATAATAAATAAGCACACAAACACAAATATCACACATTCAGAAACATTCAGTAGTGTATTCGACACAAATCTATGTTCAATCTTACATTATCCTCTTTGTTGTTACATTTTATTAAATGTAAACTAACCTGCTCTATTTCTCGGAAATTAGGAGTTTTTGGAGGACCTGGAGGTGGGTTAGGAACAGGACTGGGAGGAGCAGGAGGGGTTCCTGGTGCAGGACTTGGAGGTGGACAATACTCTGCTGCTGCAAAAGCTGCTAAATACGGTATAATAAATAAGCAAATATCATACATTCAGAAACATTTCATAGTGTATAAACTAATTCTGATAGGAACTAGGAATGAGCAAGTACACCATTATCTGTATCTGATTCTGTTCAAACAAATGGATTATCTGTATCTGTATTCATACTTGGAATAGACAGGGCTTGAACCGGACGTGGGTGGTGCTTAAAGCAGACGTGGTCAAAACTAACTGGAAGATAGTTGTTAATTTAAGCCTGAATTTGATGTGGCTTGATTAAAAGTTGTTATGTTTTTTATTTATTAGAAGACAGCCTCAGAAATGAGCTTCAGATCAATGGTTTTGATCAAAAGACACATAGAACTATTAAGAAGCATTACAGAACATTTTTTTCTTTATAAACTTGAATAAATAAATTTAAGTGAATCAGTGAATACAAATCATGCAGTGTTAACTACCTAGTGAGGATTTGAATTCATCACGAGTATGGATATTGACATGTTTTACTCTTATGATACCTGTACTCGTAAAAAGTACCTGTACCTGATACTTGTTTCAGCTGAGTATTGAGTTCTAAGTGAGCACCAAGAAATGTACAGTTTTCAGCACAAACCTTTCTTCTAACATACTTTATCTTATCCTCTCTCTTGTTATATTTTATTAAACTAATGACGTAACCTGCTCCATTTCCCTTAATTACACATTTCAGGAGGAGTTCCTGGGTTAGGACTAGGAGGTGGACAATATTCTGCTGCTGCAAAAGCTGCTAAATACGGTATAATAAATATGCATACAAACACAAATATCACACATTCAGAAACATTTATAGTGTAAGTTTGGATAAACTCTGTTCAGTTTTCAATAATGACCAGTCTTGTTCTCTTTCCCTTGATTAGGTGTTGCAGGAGGAGCTGGAACAGGTGTAGGAACAGGACTGGTGGGTGCAGGAGGAACTGGAGTTGTACCTGGAGGTATTGGGGTTGGAGGTACTGTTATAATATGAAAAGACAATAGTAGTACTATTATTTAACACTGTCAATATTTTTTTCCATAATTTATATGACACCATGCAAAGTGACAAAGTCTCACAAAAAAGATACTGATGACGGTATGTTTTTATCCAGGATATCCAGGCGGCGTGAAACCACCGAAACAGGGTAAGGAGAACCTTGAAACTGAGAATCATTTAGTCAAACCACAACAACTAACAATTTCAATCCATCCTAAGTAAGGCAGCCAATACATGATTCCCCGTAGCCATTTCCTCTAGTCTTTCCTGGGGAATCCCTTGGATTTCTTGGACCAGGTGGAATATGTCGTTCCTTCAGCCTATTCCCTCCCTGTTCTCCTCTCAACTGACTGCGACCAAAACAACTCCAAAGGGAGGTGTCCAGGAGGCTCACTTATCAGATGCCCGAACCACATCAGTGGGCTCCTTTGGCGCTGAGGAGCAGTAGTTCTAGTCTGAGAAACATGTCTGAACTCCTGATTACATTTAGTGAACCCAGCCACCCTCTGAAAGAAAATCATTTCGACCACCCAAACCCATTATGTAAGGGAACCTAAATCTACCAATATTACTTCACTATGACAGCCTGGTTCAGTGTTCAAATTACTGAGGGTAGAGCATCAACACCTGTCGATCTCACACTCTATCTGACCCTCACTTATGATCATGACCCCAACAAGATACTTGAACTTGCACTGGAAGAGAGCAATCCACCATTCCCCTAGCACTGTGACCGCATATGTTCATTCATATTTGACCACAAACCATGCTCAATAGAATTCATGGTAAAAAGCCAAAACCACCATTATCATCTGCAAAAAAGAGAGATGCAGTTCTGAGGGCTTCAAACACAACATATCCTTGGGACTCTGTCCAAGAAAATCATAAAGTGAGTAGTCACAAGACACAACTCTGATTAAGCCTAACGCCCACTGAGATTGCTTGACGTTTTACTTAGGAGTACCCTATACTCCTGCAGTACTCTCAAAAACACCTGAAGGACATGGTCATAAAGCACATGTAAAGTTGATGGACCAGCTCAAATGACCTGTCTGTGATTCCTGCAAGGGTAAACAGCTGGTCCACACTGCTTCTCCTGAATACAAAGTTCAGTAATTCTCTGGATCCTCCTGCAGCACTTTGGCTCAATCTCTCACAGAGAAGCTGAGCATTTTTTATTATTAAAAAGCACAAATTTAAATGGGAACCACCACCCCGGCCTGCTGGTGTTCTGGGACCAGGCACACATACAAACTGCTATTTTCTCTAACATGGTGTTTATTTTGGACAATTACTGACTAGCACAGAAGAACAAAAACATGACGCCACTCAGGTTCAGATCAAGCAGGATGTTTCTCCCAATCACCCACGTCCAAGTTTCCTTTTCATTGCTGACATAAGCATAATAGGTTCCCGACAAGGCTATTTAATCTCTAGATAATGCCCTTTCGTGGGCTCCAAAGACTCCATGAGGGCCAGATATTACGAACTGCTGGTCGGATTAGCACTGACAGCAGTCAGACCCTTCATCTTGGAGACCCTCAGTCACACAAAGGCAACTTTCATTCTGGGCAAATCCGGAAAAGCAGACCTCTGCTATTTGCAGAGGTGAACCCAGCTATATTTAATTTGTACTGCTGCACCTACAACTCTGGTTGAGAGGGGTGCCAGTTTTTGTATCTTGGGGTCAGCAAGTCAAAGTGTTTGCCTTTGCCGATCCCCCAACTTGCACCTGACCCTTACATCCTGTGTGGAAGGTGGTGTGTCCACAAGGTGGCAGTGTCATGTGAGCCTGACTGGGCGCCATGGTGGTAGGCTTGGTGATCAGGAACTCACCTGCAAGCTCCCCTCTGAGGGCTGCCTTCAGGAGAGGGTCCTGGTCTCTCTATATTCCCGGTAGAGGTACTTGTATCTCAAAGTCGCCATTTCATAGGTGTTTTGGAATACTCTTTGTCAGCCCTCATCTGATGTAACTCAAGGCTCGTCAGACCAATTTACTTTGGGTGACCTCACCAGGAGTTGTTGCCAATGCAAACTCCTTCAAGACATTAAAGCAGCAATTCTCATCTGCTGATAAGTTATGCCCTGTTATTGTTTGGTGTGTTTTTCACATTCAAACACATTAATTATTCTACATTAAACAGGAAAATAATCTTGTTAATAACAGTAAATACCAGATAATGAGGCCAGTCCCTGGTCAAAGATCAAGGGCTCCTAGACTTGCCACTTTGCAGTGATATTCAACCATCTTATGGAGACAGATACTTTATAGAAGAACATTTTTCCCCTAATGGGAGTGAACTCTGCTGTTGTCTCTTCATTAAAAACAAAAGGTCAAGAAAAAAAAGGTCTTAGAAGTCCACAATAGCATTCACGAGTGAAAAGTCAGATACATTTGAGCCATTATAATTAAGAGTGGCATAAATTTATTGACCTCATGTGACCCTCACATTAGGCGTCACCGGAGCAGGACTTATTGTGCCAGGAGCTACTCCAGTTACAGGTGTCGGTGGTGTTCCAGATGGTTCTGCTATTGTGTTACCAGGTGGTACAGGTGTCCCTGGAAAACCAGGTAAAGCTCAGAACACAGTTTTTTATTTGATTATTAGGGGCCGGGCAGCCTAACCTGCCAGGACCCTATTGTAATCCTGCATGTTCTTCTTTCTTTCTTTCTTTCTTTCTTTCTTTCTTTCTTTCTTTCTTTCTTTCTTTCTTCTTCGTTCCCCAGGAAATCCTACTTCCCATGCACGAAAAATGACCAAACTTTGCACAAAGGTCCAGTCCCATGTCAGATTGCCTCAGCTGCAAAAACAGGCCAATAGTCCTGATGGTGGCGCTACAGCAAGCCTCTAAAGTTCAACATTTTGAAAATTCATAACAAATCAACCATATGTGCTACAGATTTACAACTTTCACCAAAATGTAGCCCCAATACTGAAGAAACTTTTGTACATTTAAACCTATTGCAAATTATGAAGTCCATCACTCTGTTTTTTTTCAAAAACTGTAAAACTTAGTAAACCTATCTCCTCCCACAATTTTTGCTCAATTGGCACCAAACTTGCTACAGAGCATCTTCAGACTGTCCTACACAAACGATCCACACAGATTTTTGATTTATCAAAAATTGAGCCTACAGTGCATCAAAATGTTTGACTGTAAACGGTATTATAAACATATACTTGCAAATTCTTGCTAAATACATTTTCAATGTTCATGAAAAAAAAAGACAAAATTTTGGAGTCATGGTAGATGATGTTTGGAAAATATCAGAATTTTATCTCAAAAACTTTAATTTTTTACAGCATTTTGAATTTCACTCTCATGCAAACAATTGGAGTCAATGCAAAAATGGCATTTTTAAACATCAGTTTTTCACTTTTGGAGCCAATAAATCATTGTTAAAAACTAATGACCAACATCTCCATGCCGTCTAGATGCAATTTGTGTATTTTGGGATTTTTGTCTCAATAACTGAATTTTTGACAGCCATTTGAAATCTGCCTTTACATGCTAACAGCTGCTGTCTTGCACACAGGTGACTGGCTTAGTCAATTTGTGAAGCTACAAGTAGTGTTTCCATTTGCCAATTAGCTCAGTGAGATAGAGGATGGTTCTTGGTGTTGAAGGTTGTGAGTTCAAGCCTCAGCTTGTACAACATTTCCATATGAGAAATCTACTCAAACTTTTCACAAAGGTCCAGTCCCATGCCAGATGTCCTCAACTGGAAACACAAGACAATAGTCCTGATGGTGGCGCTACAGCAAGCCTCTAAATTTCAAAATTTTGAAAATTCACAACAAATCAACCATATGTGCTACAGCTTTGGAACTTTCACTTTGAAATGTGCTTTTCTATGGCATGGATGGCTGCTGCCTGGCACCCTGATCCTTGGCTTAGTCAATTTGTGAAGCCACATATGAACTGTCACTTGCCAATTAGCTCAGTGAGATAAAAGGTGGACTTCAGTGTCAGAAGTCGTGAGTTCGAGTCCCCAGCTAAGGCAGGATGGACTTTCAAATGTGAAAGCCTTATGTTCAGGTATCATGCTATGTGGTTAGAGACTACTAAGGTTAAAATAATTATGATTCAGGGAGTTTTGGGAAGAGACAAATACTCTTTTCAACACGTTTCCCTGTTATCCCTTGTCTCTTTTCCCTGTTTATTTGGCTTAGCTATCAGTCAATATGCAGAGTCTCTTGTGCCAGAAATGTGAGTTCAAGCCTCAACTGATGTAAAATGCACATTAGAATGCCACCTTTTTTTCATCTTCCTACACTCTGCTTGTTGCTCAGAATTGCCTAATTTTGCCTAAAATTGCCCGGCCCCGACCACTGCTGCGCAGCAGCTATAATTCTTTTTATTATCTTGTATGAAAAGAATGCAAAAGCGGCCACTTTCAAGAGTTTATCATAGTATGGGACTTATAAGTCTTATAAGGCGCACAATACATGTAAAACATAAAGATTTACTACTGTAGCTGATGGAAACTTCTTATAAGTTTTTTCTATTTCTTTTCCATATGGGTTTGCTCTGTGGGGGTTTGAGGAGGAGGATGTGGGCTGGTGCAGAATCAAACAAGTTTGTCTGGAGGTAAAGTTACTGCAGCTAGTAAGCTAGTCAAGCAAATGAAGGCTTTAATTCATTCCACACACGTGTGTTCTTGTGTTTCACGTTTTTGAAGGATGACAAAAAAGACATCACTGTCCAGACTCATGAAATGCCGAGTACCACTCCTGTCAGAGCCTCCTGCACAACTTCAACATGTAGAGAAAATGAAAGCTTGACAGCTCTAGTTACGGTTGCTAAGCTATGATTGGACAGTTGCTACTTGGAGGTGGGGCTTAGCGAAGGGTCCATTGGTCTGCTTCACTCACTTCCTTGCATCTTAGCTCCTCCCAGCAAGGATATGAGAGAGAGATGCAAGGAAGACATGCAAGGAAGACATGCAAGGAAGACATGCAAGGCCGGAAGAGATGAAGCTGTGAAATGAGAAATCCTCAGTTCCTTTTAGCGTCACTCTGAAGCAGTTAGAACAGTTAGTGATGACAAGCTGCACAGCTTGATCAGTCTGATCAGCTGTCAAACTGACTGGTACAAATGTCCACAGAACCTCATATTGAAGAACAATTTCAACACTTGACAACATTCATTTAGATAAATAAACTGTTTAATATAGCTGATTATTAGTAGTATTCTTACTGATGTTGATTTTAATCATCTTTTCCTTTAAATGTCTAATTCATACACAGATTAGTGTTATTAGGGGCCGGGCAGCCTAAGCTGCCAGGACCCTATTGTTATCCTGCATGTTCTTCTTTCTTCTTCTTTCTTCTTCCGAGGAAATCCTACTTCCCATGCACGAAAAATCACCAAACTTTGCACAAAGGTCCAGTCCCATGCCAGATTGCCTCAGCTGCAAAAACAGGCCAATAGTCCTGATGGTGGCGCTACAGCAAGCCTCTAAAGTTCAAAATTTTTAAAATTCACAACAAATCAACCATATGTGCTACAGATTTGCAACTTTCACCACAACGTAGCCCCAATACTCAAGAAACTTTTGTACATTTAAACCTACTGCAAATTATGAAGTCCATCACTCTGTTTTTTTTTCAAAAACTGTAAAACTTATTAAACCTATCTCCTCCCACAATTTTTGCTCAGTTGACACCAAACTTGCTACAGAGCATCTTCAGACTGTCCTACACAAACGATCCACACAGATTTTTGATTTATCGAAAATTGAGCCTACAGTGCATCAAAATGTTGACTGTAAACGGTATTGTAAACGATATACTTGCAAATTCTTGCTAAATACATTTTCAATGTTCATGAAAAAAAAATACAAAATTTTGGAGTCATGGTAGATGATGTTTGGAAAATATCAGAATTTTATCTCAAAAACTGAATTTTTTTACAGCATTTTGAATTTCGCTCTCATGCGAACAATTGGAGTCAATGCAAAAATGGCATTTTTAAACATCAGTTTTTCACTTTTGGAGCCAATAAATCATTGTTAAAAACTAATGACCAACATCTCCATGCTGTCTAGATGCAACTTGTGTATTTTGGGATTTTTGTCTTAATAACTGAATTTTTGACAGCCATTTGAAATCTGCCTTTACATGCTAACAGCTGCTGTCTTGCACACAGGTGACTGCTTAGTCAATTTGTGAAGCTACAGTGATCTTTCTATTTGCCAAGTTAGCTCAGTGAGATAGAGGATGGTTCTTGGTGTTGAAGGTTGTGAGTTCAAGCCTCGGCTTGTACAACATTTCCAAATCTACCCAAACTTTTCACAAAGGTCCAGTCCCATGCCAGATGTCCTCAACTGGAAACAAAAGACAATAGTCCTGATGGTGGCGCTACAGCAAGCCTCTAAATTTCAAAACTTTGAAAATTCATAACAAATCAACCATATGTGCTACAGCTTTGGAACTTTCACTTTGAAATGTGCTTTTCTATGGCATGGATGGCTGCTGCCTGGCACCCTGATCCTTGGCTTAGTCAATTTGTGAAGCCACACATAAACTGTCACTTGCCAATTAGCTCAGTGAGATAGACGATGGACCTCAGTCTCAGAAGTTGTGAGTTCAAGCTCAGCTAAGGCAGATGTGCATTCTAATGTGAAAGTCCTATGTTCAAGCATCATGTTATGTGGGTTAGAGACTACTAAGGTTAAAATAATTATGATCCAGGCAATTTTGGGAAGAGACAAATACTCTTTATCAACACTTTTCCCTGTTATCCCTTGTCTCTTTTCCCTGTTTATTTGGCTCAGCTATCAGTCAATATGCAGAGTCTCTTGTGCCAGAAATTGTGAGTTCAAGCCTCAACTGATGTAAAATGCACATTAGAATGCCACCTTTTTTTCATCTACCTACACTCTGCTTGTTGCTCAGAATTGCCTAATTTTGCCTAAAATTGCCCGGCCCCGACCATTGCTGCGCAGCAGCTATAGTTTTTTATTAGATCTTAGATTAGCCTTTTTTTCAGTTTTGCATTGTAAATGACTTTCATTGTTTTTATAGCAAAGGATGTCGGTCCTTCTGGAACTCCTCAGCCAGGTACAGTGAAATGCCAATACTCTGCATGTCCTAGGACATTTAATGTAAATACTTTAACATACATATATTTTTACAGTAGCTGTATACAGCATATGGGAGTAAGAGGTGCCATTTCAACTCTATCTTGGGGTGACTGCACCAGTGCTGGTCCATCATTTACCGCCCCCCTACATTTTCTTCCCCTATTTCACGTCCACAAAGCTCTCATGTCGTTTGTATTGCTAATGCTACAAGCTATTGACCCCCTTTAGCTTACAGCCTCCCAGCTGTGGCAGTGTCAGGGTTCACTTTACAGCTTCTGCTTTTTCTAGTCTGTCTCACTTCACGCCTGTTCAAAATGCAGTGTATGAAACTGGAACATGTTGTCTTTTGGCAGAGCCCACGCCTATTGCCGAAAGTAGCAAGGCCCCAGAGGTCCCACAGCCCAGTAAGACTTGCTGTTTGCATGAAATCTATGACCATAGAGTGAAATCTGTGGTATTTAAAATATTTCAAATTGTAGCTAAGTAGTAGTGTATTTACTACTCTGATGTACAGTAGTATGGAACAGTCTACTTAGTATTTGTGAATATAATTATTTCTCCCAAAAAAGGCACTTAATCTTTTGTTTAAACAAGTGTTTTGCAGGTCTTCATCTATGTTTTAAAGAGCATGATCCAGACTAAGCTTCTTAATAGTTGATAGGTTTAAATCTTAAAAGCACAATTTGTCATCTCTATGTAAACAGAAGGGTAGTCCCACCACCTTTGGAGGAATTTTTGGTTAAAGGTCCAGTGTGTAACATTTATGGGGATCTGTTGATAGAATACAGCAGAAATTAAGTATAATACAAGTACTTTTTCATTAGTGAGACGTTTATATCTAGGGCACAGGTCCTATTCCACTGAAGCCGCCGTGTTACGCTACCAAACACTGACTCTCAATACGGGGTCTTGCGTTTTTCACAAGTTTCATGGCCATTGTAGCTTCTCCTTTACACTTGGAAGGGGAGGGTGGGGCAACGTGTTTGCAATCTGCAAGCTCACCACTAGATGCCACTAAATCTTACACACTGGTCCTTTAATTCTTTATAGCCTCCACTACTATATTTTCATCTGTTTGTCTAAATCTACATGTATTTAACTATACAATATGTGAATAGATTCATTTATATGGCCAGAAATTACAATGTGAGACTTAAATTAATTTTATACTGATGACAGTTGTTTGTCTTCTCAAGTGCTGTTCCGGTAGACTGTACAGAGCTGTCTTTACTGTAAATATACCAAGTATTCTGCTTCATTTTGGGACAGCAGTCACACACTCTTTAATTACTTTTTTCAACATTAGACAGCATCTAATAGGTGAATTTGTCTTTTTTTTTTTGCCACCAGCATTGTGCAATCTTTCAAACACAAAAACATTTATACTGTATGATAGTTGTCATAGTTGTCATAGCCTGTCTTGTGCCTGCCTCTCCGCCATTATTATGTCAGTTGTGGCCACAGGTTGTCTCTTTTTCTCAACAGAACTTGTCTTGTGCACTCTTTTCCTTTTTACTAACAGCTCACTGTGCTTGATTGTTTACTTTCGTGCATGTGATAGCTTCAATTTTTTAGATAATGGTAAGTCTAATCTGTTCACTGAAAAGACCTTTAGACGGTAGAGATAGATTAATACTGGAATATCACCTTCACACATTTGATTGCTCAACAGCATTTGTTTCGACAATATGAATGCTTGCATTTAGTCACTTTGTGTGTGTGTTTAAATTCTACAGCGGGGGATTTTTTTTTTGGTGATATTTACAGGGTTTAAATTTCATAAAACCATTTCCACGAAAGTCTCAGGATATAATGTGAAATGTGATCTACAGTTTATGAATGTATATGAAAAGTGAAGCCCCTGCTATAGAATACTACCTCTCAGTAGTTTCATATGTCTGCTGTCTGATGTTACATGTTTGTTTTATATTATTTTGAGACCTGTATGTCTCGTTTTTCCGATACCTTCCTTTTCCAACATGTAAAATAAGGTTCTGTTTTGTAATTGTATCATTAATAGAATTAATACCATTATTATCAATGTAACCACACCAAACAGATAATATAATTTAAATTCAACATTGTAACAGACAGTCTGACTAATTTAGCTTTTTCCTTCTTCTTCTTTTTTTTTTTCACTCCGTTCTCTTGTGGTGGATGTGTGAAAACAGGCGGTAGGTTCAATATAAGTGCATATTTTTGCATTTACTTCATTTAACTCTGTTGTATATCTTAACATGTTTTAACATGTTTTAATGTATGTTTATTTCTGACTGTTTCGACAGTTGCTGGTGGAATTATTCAGCCTAGTGGTAAGCTGTACAGTACATATAATTGTTTTTAATTAATCATACTGAATATATACTCACTGTAGATAAGTAAAACTGATAATACATTTTTTTATTTCACAGCTGGCACAGGTGTTGGTAAATATGTAACCATTCTCTCTCCCTGAACTTTACCTCAACAATCTATTATTTTGCACAGCTTCTATTCTGACATTACATATGTGACAAAAATCTAAGTACCTTATATTCAGTATATTTATATTTCACAGGTGGAGCAGGTGTTGCAGTACCCACTGGTGGTAAGAGCAGTTTTCTTCTTCTTTTGCTCTTGTATTGTTTGATTGATCATGTGCTGACTATCCTTTGTTTTTTCTTACTTAGTTAAGATATTTTGCGCTGGATGTTAACTGATGTAACGTCTGTCTGTGTTTTAGTTGGTACAACAGGCCTTGGTCAGCCACGTACTGTAAACAATCTCTTGTTCGTATTTGTGGATAGTAAAGTTGCTTTAAGCAGCACTGTTCATGACAATGTGCAGCCCCTACAGTACACTGTTATGTTTAAGCAATCCAAAACAAGAAAAATTAAAGATACAACACTAAGAGACGCCTCACAGATGCAAATATCAGAGTGAGGCTACACTATAATATCACACAACATGGACAACCTCATTGTTTACCTGGTCATGTGACTTTAATAGTTAAAAGAAAGCCAGTATAAATAATATAAAATATATTATAATATAATAATATAAAAAATATCATATAGTCACTAGATAAACTCTTAATACTGTATGTACAGTATTTGCCTTTGTATTTGTTTGTATTATGTTGTTGTTTTTGTCTCTGGTGTCTTACTTTTTCTTTCTTTTAACAAGTGCTGCTTTTTTCCCAACCGTTACATATGCTTTCTTTCTGTGTTGTGTGTATTCTTGTTTTTTTTTTTTTGTTTTTTTTTTCATTTGTATTAACATATTTTGTAATATAGAATGTCAGATTGTTCATGAATTAGTCTCTTCTCTCTTTTAGTTGCAACTGGAGTCCAACAACCTGGAGGTAGGCCAATATTTGTCATTTCAGTGATTTAATTTTGCCACATGGTGGAGACAAAGATAAACACAACAGCTACTCTCTCTACAGTCTCTGCAGTGTGTGATTATAATAACGCTGCTGTTTTCAGGTGTTGGTGTTGGCACAGGCGGCAAACCACCTAAACCATTCCTACCAGGTAATATGGCTAATATTTTTATTCAGAAGCCAAGTAAATCTTGTTCATGTGGGTTAATTGTTGATTAATGTGAACAGTAACTTAATGTGCAAGCCATCTCCTTTTCTTTAATTTTCTTGCTTCTGGCCTACAATGAATTAACTGTTCATTAAGTTGATCATGCTTATTCCATTGCCACACTATCGGAAATTAATTGTACATATAGGCAGTGAATATTCAGTATTACCATAAAACTAAACTCCCCTTATCTATGTGACACTGCAACAAAAACAGATCACAGCCGTATGACTGAAGATTGTCTGTTAAATTATGCAGAATATGAACGAGTTTTTTCCAGAAAGGTCCTGATCTTCACAAAATTGTAACTTTCAACAGTTATGCACTATTTGTAATAAAGATTTTTAAATTTATAATAATAAATGTGCATTATAGTGTAGTGTGTACAGGCAGAATAGTTGTATGCTAATTTCAGCACTGCTGTTAATTCCCCCATCTGTGGATTAGAGGATCATGCTGCCCTTGCTAGGTCTCTCTAAACGCCACAGTCTAAAATTCACACACAGCATCTGAGCACTGTTGAGCCTCATCATTTCAGAGTCAAAGCATATTTTATTAATACACATTTTACAATCCTATTCAGTGTTCAGATCATGCTTTCAGCACTGGACTGTATTTATCTTAGTGTGCACATTCTGTTTGGACAGTTAATGACTCATGTTGAATCGATAAAAGCATCAGATAATATATAAGGAAAAGCTGCATCAGCTTTCTCCGCCCAAATACCTCAGGCAGACTGACTCTCTTTGTGCATCTAAGGTTGCAATTTTAGAGGGTATTTTTTGCTGTTGTGCACTATTTTACCTGTGATGGACATGAGAGCAAATCCAAGGTGTTTTTCTTGCATTTCATTTAGTCCAAATCAATCTGTCAAATATCAAGACAATTTTTTTTGTCCCTAAGAGGGAAATTTGGTTGGCTACAGGAGCCAGATAGATAGAAAACTAGTGCAGTGTTTTCAATAAGTCACAGAAGCTAATCTAGTAGTAAGATATAGCTTTAGAGAATAAAGGCAGCATTGACCAGAATAGACACTTTTATTTCCTTTCCTTTTTCTCCAAAGGCACTGGAGTAGGTGTTGGTCTGGGCACAGGTGTCTATCCCTATGGAGGCAAGTTCCCGATAATTATCATAATTATCATTAACATTTGCAAGTTTAAATTGCAATGGCTTTTACTTTAATCCTTTCTGTGCTTTAGTTCCTTATGGTGTTGGTACTGGCACTGGAGTTGGACCTGGAGCTGGAACGCTGCCTGGAGCAAAGCCTTTGAAACCTCCAGGTATGTGTGTGTTTCTGCTTGTAACGATCCACTCCATCCAAACTTTATCCAAAGAGGGATTTCTTATTCATGAAAGCCTTTATCTGCCACTGTGATGGAAAAGAACGTCTTATCTCCAAATGATGAATTAGTATCTCAAAATAATATATTATATCTTGAAATAATAATATGTAATAATATGTTTTTGGGGATATTTTTACCTTTTTGCATGTGAAGGCTCATACATTGCTGTGTGGGTGTTTTTTTTTTCAGTGGCTGGGGCAGGAGGTGGAGTAGGAATCCCATTGGCAGCAGGAGGTTATCAAGGTCAGAACACACCTACATTTCATTTCACATGTAAAATTGTGAACCCTAAGATTACACAGGTTCCAATAATTGGGGGAAATTGAGAACAAAATGAATATACTACTAATACTACTATACTAATACTACTTATTTGCCTTTTCAAGCTAAAACACGTCATTTTAAATATTTTAATCACTGCCATTTCTTGGATCAGCCACATCCCAACACAAACTGTAGGAGATGAGTGGCCTACAGACAATAATGCCACTTTTCTCTGTCATCACTATTCAGGGGGATACAGGCCATATCATCATGGTTATGGCCCTGGTATGTATGAAGAGGAGAGGAGGCTGACAGCACTAATACACAATGTTCCCCTGACTTAAAAAAACAGAACAAAACAAAACAAAAACTGTTCTGCTCAGTGCTCAAAGTGACAGTTGGTCAGGAGATGCCATCGCACTGCACTTCCTGTGCAGGAAACAGACCACTATGCTGATAAGTGTCTGTGTGGAGCAGTGTCAGGAATGAGAAGCTGGCTGGATATTGAAAAATATTCCCCTCGTGTTTCAGTGGAGGCAGTATTTACCTTTTCTGGTTTAAAATCCTGAGCTGGTCAGCTGTACAGTCGGAAAACCATGTAACGGTCTTTATACCATATACTGTAGGTTTTCTGTCTCTTATGACAGGTGGGTTGACGTATCCCTCTGCAGTTGGACTGGGAGGTGCTGGAGCTAAACCACCTAAACCAGGTAGTGTAAAAGGACTGTTTCTCTTACAGCACATGGAGACACAATTGTAATTGTTTAACCTGAGGCTTGTTTCTCTAGCAGGTTATAACCTATGTAAATTGCAGGGTGTCAGTCATAAGGAAAGCACATGTATCAGTGAAATTTTACAACTTTCAGTATGAAGTCCTCCACACTAGTTATATGAGCCATGTCTCCACCACAGAAACTTTGCTCAGGAACTTGGATCCTTTGGAGGAGCTTTGTGCGTTTCCACTACAGGAGACAGGGTCAAAATTAAGTTCCAAAAAACATTATTTTACCCCGTCAAAAGTCCCTGCTTAAGGGTGAGAACTTTTCAAAAGTGCAGAAACTTTGGGAATGGATCTAGCGGCGCTGAACATTTCTGATGGGTCAAATACTCACATCATTTTTTTTAAGCAACCATTTTCAAATATCTGCAGCTGCAAACCTGTTTATATTTTGTTAATTGTGCTTTGACACATCAGTGTGGAGTTACAGAAGAAAGCGTCCGACAGATGGACCATTGACAAAGTCCAGGTCTTTTTGAGCATTTATACTGATGACAAATGATGATGCCTGTTCGTTGTTTTATATTAGAGATGGGACTGAACTAATCCAGCATCAATATTGGGGCCTGATATTGACCTGGCACAAGTTACATTACACAAGCTACAAAAGCGTTCCAGACTCATGTAATCTCACTACTACTGCAAATTCAGATATTGAATCAGAACTGAAAAAAGTACATCTGTACTCCTCTACTTTATATGGCGCAATTGTTATTGCATAGTGGCAAGCAGTCACAAACAGTCATTTTCTTATACATCAATGGACAAACTTAAACGTATAATTCTGGTCTGTTTGGTACTGGGGAAATGGTGACAACACGTTGAAGGAACTTTTTAGTTCCTTGAAAAGTGCATAGATCCTGGTACTACAAGTTCTGGGTACTTTGGGTGGAAATGTAGCAATACTCAAAAAATACAAAATTCAGCCCCACCAAAGGCAGTAATCCCTGGAGTGTTACAGTACCGTTAGGAATTTGTAAATGGAGCAAGTCAACAACACAACATTTCCCGGTGGAGACTGATTACTGTTAGAAATACTGTGTACAACATCAAAGTGTGACTGAAGATAACACAAACCCCCCGAGAGTCCTGCCCTGAAATAGCGAAACTCTGAGTTTGTTACTGTGACCTCAGCTGAGCCACCGGCTACGTGTGACTTCAGAGAGAGAAATGACAAAACTACTGGAACAAAAATCCTGGTAAAAAGTCAGACTTACTGCACACAAAATCGTGACTTCTTTATTTGCTTTTTTATTTCAACAGGCTATGGCAGTCTTGGAGTTGGTGGAGGATTTCAGCCAGGTGAGAAGCAGCACATGTTCAATATTTTCTGCTTCCTGTCGCTTCCTGAATTATAATCTCTTCTGAGTTAATAAGACATACACAGTAGTGGGTAAATATGACACACATTTCAGCTGTCCACGCCACACATTTTACATTTGGTGCCATCAGCGAGGGATGAGTGTAATCACACAGTAACAGCCGACAGTGCAGCCTCCTCTCACTGTCCCACAGACACTGTACAGGCTTGTCAGTAAAACTCATGGCCCTAATCTCTCTCCCAATGGCCACAGAGACATTTGTCTGTGTGAAATGCTTCCACAGATGGTTTAATAACTTTTCTCATTTGCCAGTACAGTTTATTTTCCAACAGAGAGGTTTGCCAAATGGAGAATAATTATCGGCTTCTCGAAAAAATTAGGTCAAGTTATCATATTCCCTCTACATTCTGTAGGTTTTACTGTAAGGTGTTGCTAGGCTGTTTATTCACAAATATTGTCTTTTGTTTACACAGTGATAGCATTTTTCTCTCAATACATTTGTTGAGTGTCCATAGCATCTCCTTTTTAATTTTACAGGTGGGGTTCCTGTGGTGCCTGGTTATGTTTACCCCCAACAGTTCGGCCAAGGTAATGCACAAAGTTAATGTTTAGACTTTCGGTTGCTAAATGACGATTTTGTCAGATTTTCTCTGTCAATGAGTCTGTGACTGATAGATTCAGAATACAACAAATGTAATATTTATGTTGGTGGCAAAAAGCATTCATGGTAGTGACCTTTGAGGTGCATCGGTCGGGTCATAAATCAGTGGTAAGGACCAAATAGACGACAGAATAGAGCCATTTGTCTTAAGGAGGTGGAGGCAACAGACAAGTAGTAGGGTGGCGTGTTTGTGTGTGTGCGTGTGTGTTTGATGATTAAGTAGAGCAATTAAAGTGCTGTTTCTTGCAAGAGGAAATCGGCAAAATATGAAACACAAGCTGTGGTTTGAACCTGGTCAGTGTATCTTTTGGTCATTCAGTTTTCTGTTTCCTTTTTTTTCATTCTATTTTCATTTTAATGCCACACTATTTCATTGAAATACAATGTGTTTTTCATGGTTAAAAAGGGATGAGCAACATTTTTAAATTGTTTGATATTCATGTTTTTATTTTGTACAAGAAAAAATATAATCACAAAAAACAGAAACAAGAAAGGCCTGTTTTTTCATATTCTTAGAGAAATTTAGAGTTAATTTAAAGGAAACTAAGTTCAGATTTCATTGCACCATTCATAATTTTCTCAAAAACTGAACAGTAAAATAACTCAAAATCTCATGTGGTTATGGTCAGGGTCATCATGAACAGGACTTTAAGACTTTAAGCAAACCTTAAAATGAAAACAAGCATGACTGTTCAAACATGATGAGATTATTTTCTAGCAGCATGGAAACAGTTTTATCAAATCAGGACTTATTTGGTGAATTCACATTCATAAAAGACTTCACTGAATCATGATGTGTTCATTCAAGTTTTCCTTCCCTTTGGTTGCTCTGCGCATCAATACCACTTGATCACTGTGAGTATTTCTGCAGACGACAGGCTGTTTTGCCTGATCTAAGCAACTCTGGCACAACAGCAGCCCTACATTTGGTGCTTTGTCTTGTAAATGACACCAGGTCTCAGAATATGAAAAGCAGGCCCTTTTTAGTTTCAGTTTTCTGGTGATTTTATTTTTTGTTACATGAAACAGAAAATGAAAATCAAATAACCACTCATTTTTAATTCCTATTTCTGTGAGGAAAATCCAGTGACCAAAACATACACTGACTGAATATGATAAATATGATATTATTTTTAGTTAGTTTGATTCAAGGTTGATTCTGACTTTCCACTTCATGAAAGTGCCATTATTATGTTTATTTCGGTGTAGTTACTGAAACGCTTTTCATTCGATTTGTCACCATATCTTTCTCTGCTACTCGAAGCCAAACATGAACTCAGATAAGTTAGCTGGCATCCAGAGTGCCTCCAGATAGAGAAGGATTTAGAGAACAGACGATTCTTTAACTTTTCACCCTTGTTTCTGGATCAGGAGGCGGATTAATCCACAGCTGCCAACAGAAAGGTAACACAGCCGGATGGGTGAAAGGACAGGAAAACTCACCCATCACCTCCCACTTTAGAGCTGAGAGCATAAAGAAAGGGAGAGGAGGCCTAATGCAGAAGACAGGAAATTTTATCTTCATCAGTTTGTTAAGATTCTTCTCATTCAACTGAAATTTTTAATTTAAGGTTAAATTATCTTGTCCCCCTTCTCTCCTTCTCTTTATGCCAGACACTTTCACCTAAACCTCAACTAAATTCCAGCTTCTCCACACATCCACAATGTGGTTTCTGTGTAATCTCCATGCAACAATATGTATTTTCACCATTTTATTAGATGTTTTACAGTAGATGAATTGTAACCTCACATTAAACTTGAAAAGTCCTGAATATTGTGGCCATATCTGCTCATGAATACACATATAATTGTTATTACACACATTTATTAACACAATACTTTAATGTTTACTCATTCTCGAGCAAAATGGAATTGAGGGCTTTTCAATTTTAACAAAATTTATTTCTAATTTCTCATCCTCAACATGTTAACACACATGGGAGGCTGACTTTGCACAAGGGAAGTAAATTGTGTTTGAATGTTAATGACCTGCATTTTCCTCCCCTGAGCACCCAGTTAAAGACAGATTAATTGGATTAGTGCAGACAAAATTGATCAATGATATTTATGTTTAATGCAATATTTCCACAATTTAGAAAATACATCTGAAGAAAATTAGGCTGTGAAGTCTGTGTCAGACCCCTCGTTATTCAAATTTTAGCAGCTTAAATGAGCAAAACCGCAAACGCTTTCCCTCAAGCTTCAAATAAGATTACCTTTCTGTGTCTTTTAAATGCAAAATACAGACTGTGCAAAGGATTACTGTATGCTTAAGTCTGGTTACTTAAATACACTGAAAGCGTCTCTGGATCACGCACCTCAGCAGCAGCAGATCTAAGTGCCTCCCATGTGATCTCCTCTAATGTCAACAGGTTTCCTCACCACATCCTGGCCTGGACACATAAATCAACCACTGTGACAGATCCAAAGTGCTTTCATCTTAGCATTAGTGCTAATGGCACCGTCTCATCTCTCATTTTTCTTTGTCTTTAATGTTTGTCTAGATGGATATGTACCAGCCCCACTGACTCCTCAACAAGGTAACAAACGCCCACCTGCTCACATCCTTCCATGCACCTGAAAACACCACCACATTATTAATCAGTCGTCCTAAAAGTGTCACCTGCACCTCAACCCGTTTTCCAATTTCTCTCTCTGCTTGTTGGCAGACAGTGGCAGCATGTCAGATTAGTTGAAAAAGATTGGAATAGGGTGCAGTGTGGGTTGGTACTGCGTGTGCTTGTCAGTGCAGATGGCACTGCACAACCAGTATGAATGTGTGATAATCTGCATTTTCCTGAACATCTGAGATTACTGCTGGCTGGATTATTTGAAGGAGAGCACGTCTAGTTTCTTAAATAACTACATTTTATTACTTTAAACCCTCATGGGAATGGAGTTACTGGTGGCCTTTGAAAGTCCCTTTAAATGTAAAGAGAGTAGATGGTTGACTCTTACACAGACAGGAATTCAACACAAAAGTCCCTCTGGCAAATGAATGAGCTTGATGTAAAGATGAATGAATGATATCAATCCTTGTTATTTTGTCACAGGGATATGAAATCTGGCGGGACTGCGTTAACACAGAGCTGGCACTGACATTATTAGCTCATATAAGATTTTTGTGTGAACCAGTGAACAGTCTACAGTCTGGTTTATAAATGTCAGCAGTGCAAATTATGATCCATGGAGTGACAATTCAACTTCAAATCCTTGGACATTTATCTATAAGCAGTTCTTCACTTTACAACCTATTCACATCACAAATTTAAATATCTTATTATGGTCTAGTAAAGAGCAATGTTGGGTGGCGTTTCTTCACATTACCAGATTACTGGTACAAAAAGGTATCTACCTACTGAGAAAAGTAACTCGAACACAGTTTTGATCATTTGTTCAGTACGTCCATCTTAAGACCTGACTTGAGATACTCTGTGATTTGAGTGTCTACCGGCTCTGTCTGTCCTCACCCACAAAAAAGTCTGAACCCTCAGAATCTCCTCCAGTGGCAGGTCCAGGTTATGATCTTATTATAACTGATATAAGATGCTTGTTTGAAAACTAAATAAGTGAGTACTTGAATTGCAAAACTAGCATGTTACATTACTTCTTCGAACAAAAAAGTAATCTGAATAATCTAATGAGTAACTTTGAAGCATGTTACCCCCAACACTGGTAAAGACACTGGTAAAGTAATGATATTGTCATATATGTGACAAAATAATCAAGATCTACTTACTACTTTCCTTTGAAGCATTTCAAACAAACTAGTAAGTGGATCTTATATTAAGACTGTAATGTTAAAATAATATTTCAAGGTTAATTACATCCTTTGGAAGATATATAATATACTGTTTACAATTCTGAACAAGGTGGATGTTGACCTCTTTCTCTGTATGGTTGCCACATACACACAGTGAATCTGGCCAACATGTTGTTGTGTTTTGTGTTGCTCTGACCTACAGCTGCTAATCTGATGGACAGGTGAATGTGATTATTTCCATGGGATAAGATACAACTCATGTCTGGTACATCAGTAGCTGTCTCGTTTTCATACATCACTGTCTGGTACACACAACATCTATTGCACACCTGTCCATCCTGGTAGGAGGATCCCTCCTCTGTGGCTCTCCCTGAAGTTCCTTCCTTTTATTTCCCTGTTAAAAGTTTTTTGAGGAGTTTTTCCTACTCTTTACTGGGTCTACAGGGCAAGGGGTGTCACACATTGTACAGACTGTAAAGCTCCCTGAGGCAAACTGTGATTTGTGATATTGGACTATACACATAAAATCTGATTTGATTTTGACCTTATAAACAGTATTGGACTTTCACTTGCATAATGTGAGTTGCTCTGTGATCCATCTGTAATTTCATTCACAGCCCCTGTGTTTGGTTCACTGGTACTGAACATCACATAATCTTCTGTCCTTAATGTATAACAGCTTTTCTGGGAGACTGCTCATGCAGTGTAATTTACCCTCCCCAAGTCCCATCCTTTTCACTCTGTGCTCCAGTAAAAGTTGAGCAATCTTGGTACCTGACCGAACCTCAGGCAAAATTTGTTTCCCCGGGAGAGCAAAGTCATGACCCGCCCTACTCAGACAATGCTTGGCTAGTTCTCATTGCCTTCGTTGGTGTGGGTCATTTGGGTTGGTTAGGTTTAGGCATGAGGAGTGAAACTGGGTCAGAGTAAGAATATCAGGGTAAACCAGGGCAGTCAACTCTTCCTCTTAGGTAACGATAGATATGGGTAATCTTAGTAGTTAGCAAGTGTTTTTCTAACATTAGCTATCAGATGTAACTAGTTAGGTAATGATTGATGTAGATTAACTAGCTAGTTAGCTAGTGATTTGCTAAAAATTGGCTAATTTAAGATGTGACCATATATATTAGTGGTTTTTTCAGGTCTTCCAGCAATCTTTTAACAATCTTCAAAATTTTAGATGAGCCTGGCACATAGAAAGTACAGAAAACAGGAAAGAGAAATTAAATTGTTGTTGTTGTTTTGCAGCCAAAGCAGCCAAGTATGGTCCATTGCAGGGTTTCCTTGGAGGTGCAGGTGGAGGAGGGGTCTTCAGAGGTAAAAGACTTCAAAACATTGCCATTTTATGTATACTGGAAGCCTGCTAGAGCAAAAAAGTGACAGTGACAGTATGTATGTGAAAAGAAATAATCCTGTAATCCTGACTGTCTTTGTTGCAGATGGTGTTGGAGTATGCCAGGGCAAATACTGTGGGAGGAGGAAGTAGAGGATCTCTTGAGATCCAGAGTGACCTCAAGAAACCATGGTGCTACTGCATGATCTAGAATGTACATTTTATATGCAAACAAACCCCATTAGAAACCGTGTAAAGATGTTTTTTTTTTACTTACTTGACTTCAACATCTGTTTTTATACAAACCCACCGACCCAGAATTATGTACACATTCTGATGTGACGTATGTTATTGATTGATAGTGCCTTTAATCATTAATGTGGTCAAGTTAATCAGCTTTAACTCCCCTTAGTGCACCAATACAAAGAGTGTGTTTGTGTCACCATGTGTTGTTCTTGTGCATGAATGTGTGTGTGTGTTTTGTGTGTGTGCATATGGTTGTACTGTTGTGCGAAAGACTGTCTGAACCATCGACTGCCAATGTGACCTATGAATGATTTCCCTCTCGGTTTTAATCCTAAAGCAAGGTGAACTGTCCTTTAGCGTTAGAGCCCCACACTGTCTCACCTCGCTGTGCAGAGCTCGTCACCTCTCTGACATGACACAAGGGTTGGGTTGGTCCAGGCTTGTCCAAAATCCGATGAAATCTGGCCAATCTCAGCATCGTTTCTGGCTCCCCGTCTTCTCCACTGCTATTTTTAGACCTGCTGGGTATAAAGCAGCGGGAAATGGGGCTCTGGCCAACCCATCTGCTCTCAGTAACTTTGCTGATTCTAGTTGCTATGCGGTTCAGTTTTCTCAGCATTTTTAGTGACGCCAAACTTGTGATGTATGAAGAGCATTTTCTGCTCTGAGGAACGGTATGCTGAAGACAATCAAAGAGTGTTTGATTCATTAAAGGATGTTTAGAAACCATGGAAAAGGAGTGTTGCCTTTTAGTTCCATGTAGATTAAAATGTATTTCAGATACTACTCTGGCATGTACATGATGTACGTATGAATGTTTAATTGTGTCACTGTCCTAAAGTCTGGGATAGGAGTGCTTTAGTCTGCTTTGAATGTTTAGTCTCATTGCGGCAGTTATTTACATTTATGTACCTTGTGATTATTCAAGATTTTTTGCACCATGCTTTGACTCATAGCTTTATTGTTATCAGGACTGTGTGAACATAAATCAAGAACAATCCTTTGCTTTTGCATTTATTCTCTGTTTAGAATTGTAATACAGAATAAGACTTTGTTTAATGGGCATAAACTCCCATTGTTCTTCATTTACTTGAGCTGCTTTTAAAAAGGCTTACTGACCAAAGGTTCATGAGCGCTGTTGCCAAGTGACCCCATCTCTTTCTGTAATTGTGTACTGTATTTTGTACTAATTTGATGTTGGCTGGCTTCAGTTCATTCACTCGGTGCTGTGTAAGAACTGTCTTTGAGCCTCGCTGGGTCAGACCTTGTCTTATGTGCCGTGGGATACTCTTCATCTTTATTTAAAACTGTTTTTTATAAGGAGGAACAGTGTGGTTTTGCACTTTTTATATTGCCACGACACATGTGTGACTTGTTCCCGGATATCCCGGCATTTTATTGGCTTCATTAAATAACAAAATAAAATGTGTTAAAAGAGCTTGTGTCTTCCTTTGTCTTTATTTTTTTCTTTTTACTAGTGCACTTCTATTTGGAGTGTGGACCTGTTTGCTCGGAGAACATGCCCATTCAGAACCGGCTGACTACTTGACCCCTGGAAGTGGTCCTACACACAAACAAACAGACAGAAATTCCCTTCCTTTATAGTTAAATGATGCTGCTACAGCACCAGTTGTTGGCCAAACTGCACCTAATTTGTCATTCGCTCATATTTGTCTGGGTCCAGACCTTGACTCTCTAATCTAGCCTCGTAACATATAACAGCGGCTTCTCAAGTAAAAGATGAATGACCAATGAGAGCCATTGGAGAAGTAATGATCAGCCAATCAGTGCCACAGGACAGAATTATCGTCCTTGTCAAGCCTTGTCAAGCTGTGTGCCATAGCCAAGGAGAGTAATAGCAACAATAGTTACTGCTGCTGAGGCTGTTTTAAGCTGACTAAAGAAGAGAAGGGTGAAGATCAGCTTGCGTTGCAGTATAATAGTTACTGAACGGCTGTGTGTTGTGTTTGCTGCCACAGAAAAGAAATAAAAAGTTCACATTTTGGTAATGTGTTTATGCAGCAACAGACCAAGCTAATTATCAGCTACGAGATAACTTCAGGACTGTCTGTGACCAAAAGTTTTTGGCCATTTTCAGTGTCTGACTCATATCTGCTAATTAGTTGGCACGAAGACACTTTAGTAACATTGCAGGGACTTCAAACTTCTTTCCTGTGGCGGAAAACACAACAAACAGCTTACCTAAACACTTCATGGTTGACTAAAGTAACATAAGCACCCCTCACACAGCCACTCTCTCACAGAAGACTGTGGCAAAAACAAAGCATGTTGGCATAGCAACGCACCAGCGTCGACATAAAATGATATTAAATTCAGGTGTATATATTGTTTGTTGACGATTGGTTCGGAGAAACTGAACAAACACATTGAATGAAGATGGAATATCAGATTTCTGATATCAGGCAACACTGAGATATCAGATCTACACACGTCCCCCAAATGTGTTTGCAATAGCACCAAGCACTGAGGAGATATGACAGTTTTTGTCATATAAGTCTTGCCCACAGCATTTGAGCAAAATTGTATGGAAAACTGCATGTATTATTAAAATAATCAAAAACTTTTTCTAGATTGTTCAGGAGATGTTCTGTACCAAGTTGTAGGAGGAGTAACAAATTACAACAACAGATTTGGACAACGTTCAAAACGGCAGAAAATCAATCAGGACGCAAATGGACGTGGCTTGTGTGCAAATGTTTTTCTGGATGCACAGAGTCCAGGAAAAAAAAAAAAAGCTTAATGTGAAAAATGTCTATGAGACTTATGGTTCAAAAGTAGCAGGCCAAAACATAGAATACATTTTTGTACTGCTGCCATCAGGCCAAATTCAACACTGCACTAGTTTCTCAACAATACAGCCGACAAATGTGAAATTGATCAGATGAACGGTTCTTGAGATATACAAAGGACATACGGAGATTCCTTCCTTTATAGGTGGATGTGTGCATTCCACAGCAGCAGCAGCTTGTCCTGTGAGTTGATCAAAACCACCTGGTCCAGGGTTTCCTGGTGGATCAGTTTGTTATAAGCCACAGACCACATGGCAATAATATCTGGGGCTCGAATCCTGCCGGCATGGGACCTTCGTTACATCTCAGCTCTGCCAAATCTTTGCTGTCTTTTCCACTGGGCAAAATGAATCAGGAACCGTTAGATTTAGCATATTTCGATATCTGATATGTGTCATTTGGTAGAGCTTTTGATTGCAATGACAACAAGCCCAGATTTAGGGCAGACATTTTGCCTCAGTGGAGGCTATAAATTCTGTTCTTGTTGTGCCAGCTGGAAATAATGAACTCATGTTGCTGTTCTGTGAAGATCTCCTGGGAGAACCACTGACCCATGATCCACATCCTGTAGAAATAGCTTACGCTGTTGTTCCATCACCTTCAGTCTCGTAATATTGTCCCACTTCAGAAATACTAGTGTCACTATGGAACTGCAGTATAATGTTGTCTTAAGTATAGTCATAAAACTACAAACCCCCTTGGCTTTGGAGTATTTCAGCTTATGCCAAAGGAAATGTTCATCATGTTCTAATAATTTATTGAAAGTTACCACCAGAAAGTAATGTGGTACCAATTATTGGGAAAATTGAGACAATGTTTGGGGCTCTGTGTTGTGCCTTGTTGACAGTCTCACATTTTGGCATATTTTGTTGTTTGAGACTTGCCCTGCACTGAAAGATTCAACTACTTTCAGACTTTAAACTTTTCAACATCCTCTAAACATCTCAAGTGCTTTCTGTTCGCATGTCAGCACTTCCACTTAAGCTAAAATTTAACCTTATGATACTTATAATACTTTCTTGCAACATTTCAGCTGCTTTCATTTCTTATTCTTCAACTTTTCAACATCTTTAATTTTTATTCAACTGACATTTCAACTTCTGAAATTTCAATAATTTTTACAGTCCAAATCAAGTGACATTTCATTTGCTTTCATCTCTATTATTTTTCTTTATTGACATTTCAACTACTTTCTTCCATTACTTTTCAACATCCATCCATCTCTTATTCTTCAACATTTTACCTTTTTTCATCTCTTTCAACCAGTTTTACCACTTACAGTCCTCCTTAACTAACATGATCTTTGATCTTTGATCTCTGCTGCTTCAACATTTCAACTTATTTCATTTCTTACTCTTCAGCTAACACTTCAACTTCTATTCTAATTTCAGCCAATTTTACCAACTACAGTCCACCTGAACATGTCGTCTGCTTTAATCTCTTATCCTTCAACTGAAACTTCAACTGCTTTAGTCTCTTACTCAAATATGGCAACAACTTTCATCCATTACTTTCAACAATTTTAACTGCTTTCACCTCACCTCTTCAACATTTCAAATGCTTGTATGTCTTACTGTTCAACATTTCAACTTCTTTCATCCCTTACTCCTCAGTTAAAACTTCAACTTCTGAATTTTCATCCAATTTTACCACTTAGGATCCACATGAACTGACATGCCATCTGCTTTCATCTTTTAATTTTCAACTAGAGCTTCAACTTCTTTTATCACTTACTCTCAAAGTTCAACTTCCTTATCTAGTACTTTTCAACATTTCAACATTTTATCTCTTACTTTCAACATTTCAACTGCTTTAATCTCTTTCTCTAATATTTCAGCATCTTTCATCTCTTCAACATTTCAACTGCTCTCCATCACTTATTTTGATATTTCAACTTCATCAAATACACTTCAACTGACAGTTCCACTATTTTCAGCTCCTCCACTTCTTCCAAACTGATACTTAATTGCAGTTTGTGTCTGTTTCAGCTGATTCATCTGATACTAGCACATTTAAATTTTCTACTGAAAATATTGCCTTTCTAGTTCAAAATATCAGGGAAATAAATATTACGACATTGCTATTTTGTAATAACTAAGTCCATGGTGGTGTTCACCGCACTGCCTTCTTCCCATCCCCTCCTCCCCCGCCCCTGAAGAAATGCATTAATTAACCGGAGAGTGTTGCTGGTTGGCCGGTCAGTGTCTTCCTCTCCCCAGACCTGCAGCTTCATTGGTCAGCGGCTCTCTTGAATGAAGCGCCGCAGAAACGTGCAGGAAGCAGGAGCAAGCTGCTGTGTGGGCCGCCGCAGGGAGCGACCGACCGACGCACAGCAACACGACCGTCGGGCGGGCTGCGGTGGTGGTCGGACACCGGTTATCTGTCGACCAGGGGCGGCTGGCTCTCTCCCGGAGCTCGGTGTCGGAGAGTGAATGAGGTTGATGCTGCTCTGCTGCACCTGGAAGGACGAACGCATGGGAGAGGAGGAAGGTAAGAGGAGCTGCTGGGTGGAAAGAGCCGCTGGAGGCATGCGGGGAGGCGGCGGGCCGGGAGATGCACGGAGGATGCTCCACTGAAACTGGCACCAAAAACGAAGCTTTAAAATTTGTGTTTTTCCACTTTGGGTGTCGCTTTGTTGTCAGTCAGCAGTGCAGCATTGGTGTGCATATGCAGGGAGCGTCAGGGTGTTATTGTGCTGCCGCTGAAGCCATGTTTCCTCTGCGAGTTGATGCGCCCGTCATGTTCGGATGCAGTGTTCACCCTCAGGCCATGCACGCTTGCACAGGGTTCATTTGCAAGAAATCTTCAAGAAAAGCAAAACTGATAATTACTTTAACAAAATGACATGAGGACGAGGTGATTCATGGAAAATTACACCATTTTATAAGGTGCAGCTTGAAGTTAGGGGCTTAAATCAAGTTGAACTTAATTAATGTGCTGCTTTACAGTATTAACAGAGCATGTAACCTGTGCAGTAAAATGAACTGAAGGACTAACAGTGTTATTTGAGGGGTGCATTAGTAAAGGGTGTGTTTAAATCTGAAAATTGTTTGGAGGGGGTCAGAATTGGTAGAAGTCACTTGTTTGTTGCTGCTCTTTTTGTCAGGATTGTGTATCTTCCTTTTCTATTTGTATTTTGTGAAGTAGCAACGGAAAACGTGCATATTAGGGGTGTTTTTCTGATGTGGAGCTGCATATCTAATAGCTAAATTATTTAAATGCTCTAGGGTTGGGTTCAATATATTGATATTATCTCAGTATCTTGATTTGAGATGAGATAATGTCTTAGATTTTGGATATTGTTATATCATGATATGGCATATGTGTTGTCTTTTCCTGGTTTTAAAGGCTGCATTACAGCAAAGTGATGTAATCTTCTGATGTTATCAGGTTGTTCTGTTCTATTATTTGACTTTATCCACTTAGTCATTATATCCACATTATGAGGGCTTGGTATGATACCAGTACCAACGCCAGTACCCGTAAAGTAATACCAATACCAATAGAGTACTCTATTAGATACCTTTTTACACAGTGCAGCTGTCCACCCTGAAGTTTTCTTCAAGCTGTAGTAGGTACTTTATCATGTTGGTCATATTCACAGTTTTTTTCCTGAAATAATCCTACATTATTTTTATCTGACACTACAGGCATGTATTATAGCCACGCTTCTGAACCTTGTGGTCACAAACAAAATAAGACAAACAGTCTTTTTTTCAAGTTATGGGCACAAAAATGTTATGATATAGATGTAATAGAGGCAATGTTTCATTGTTAAATGGAGAAATCAGTCTAAAGAGTAGTTTCCAACCTGGTCAAAAAAGGTGAAAAATGTTCACCCCAATTTCCCAGAGCCCAGAGTGACGTCTTCATATTGCAGTCCAAAACCCAAAGACTCTCCATTTACTGCAAGACATGACAAATAAAACCAGCAAATCTTTGCATTTAAGAAGCTGGAACCAATAAATGTTAAATATTTGTCAACTAACTATCGTTCAATTTACTAATCGATTAATTGACTAATTATTGCAGCTCTAATTGTTATGTGATGTTACCGTATTTCGAGATGCTGGGTAGTCTGTGCGATTATCCTGCTTCTGATCAATAGCAGTGTACTGTAACTGTCAGTCAGATTCACTGAAATTCACAGTAGACCTTTTATGTGATGACTCAGTTTGCATTATAGTGAGTTCAGCTGGTCTGCAGGAGAAACTGGTGCAAGTTTCCTGTGAGAAATGAGTTGGAGGGGTGGGCTTCCCGGTCATTTACCTGTACAGGTTAAACAGTGTGTGTGTGTGTTTGTGTGCCTTTACTGAGGTACTTGTGTCCTTGCTGAGACCTTTCCAGAGAGTAGAGTTCAAGAGGACACAATTATCAGGGAGAAAAATGCTTCATAATAAAGCGATGAGATGAAGAATATTAATTAATAAAGAGGTGAGGTGAACAGAGAGCAGAGGAAAGGCATCAGCATAAACCAGACCTGCCTACGACAAGCCAATATGATCAATAAAACTACTGCAGGAGGGCATCTGCTCACTCAGGCGTAACAGTAATGAGCCCAAAACCTCTGCCAACACAGCTTTCAGATAGAGGGATGAACAGATAATTAAAGCTGCAATGATGCCCTGCCTTGTGATACATCGATACACTGGTACTGATTTTTAGATGTTTTATTGCAGCAGGAGCGAAATGCGTCTTTGAACTGATCTGTTCAGTGTTTTACTCGTTTAGTCGCTATTTTTTTATTTGAGTGATGGCATGCATGGACATGATGCTATAATGTAATAAATACAATATATGATTGATCGTTATCTTCGATCATGCAATAGGTTTGTTAGGACCAACAGGGCTGGAGCTACTGCCCACAGCTAATCTCTCAAACTACTGGACCCATCAGCCTAATATTGTTTTATACTGATTGGTGACGCCTCACTCCTCTTAACCCACTGGTCAGGGCCGCGAGTCATCACCAACTGCTAGGCTAAAAACAAGGCCTACCTACTAGTCTGTTGCGGGCCACATTTTGGCCTTTGTCGTGGCTCAAAAAACAGACATCTGTTGAAAAGTTTTGTTTTATCTTAAACTGGAGCATCTGCAGATTAATTCTATACCCAATATGTCATGATCTACTTACGTTAGAGACGATACCAGGTGAATAAATCCTGGTTTTGTTGGCTTCACTGCCATCTCTGGTATATGTCTGCATGGCTGTCATATTGGGGTGTTCAAGGTCCACAAGTAAACAAATGAGAGATGCAGACCTCACAACAAAACTGACTGTAACTTGCTTAATACTGAAGCGGTGTTAATGAATTTTAGTTTGCTTATAAACCTGACAAATTAAACATTTTACTGGTTACTTGATGGAATGAAATGAAATGAAATGAAATGTTAAAACATTAACCTTCTTAATAGCCACAATTTCTGCATAGCTACAATTTTCACTGGGACATGCATAATGCATAATTATGCATAATTTCAGTTTTTGTTTTTACAAAAATATAAATTCCTATGTCTTTTATATTCTTGGAAAGCCGTCTGCATGCTTGTAATATTTTAAATAAATAATGTTTAAGTTGAGAGGTTTGGACTTATCATCCTGTTTATTGTTATTTATTAAGCTGGTTGCATAAAATCTGCTTTTATGGTGAAGTGGTAACAACATGCGCGTATAGGTACTCTGTTGTGACGAAGGGACTTTTAATGACATTTCCGGGTTTATTTCTGAGTGCACTGCAGGTCCCGGACCTATTTGAACTTGCAAACATTTCGAGGCTTCAACAGTAAAAAAACTCAAGTACAAGAATTCAGCCTTGTGATGCTAATGCTAAAATGTTAATAGTGCAGGGGTTACAGGAGGACGTTACAGTATTCATGTTTGGCTTCTTCTTCCTCTTGCAGATTATAGTCCTGCTCATATCAGGCACATTTGCAGAGCAGAAGAAGGATCATTAGCTGTCCACCATGTTATATGTGTTGTTACTTTGCATCTCTGCATATCGACGATGTGTCACGGTCTTCTGGTCAGGATGTGAAGGGCGTGTGATGTGTTCTCAGGCAAATGAGCTGCTGCAGCAACAATAATATCTTCTGTATGTAGCGTAACACATCTGATATCTGCTGCTGCTGTCACTTAGTCCTTTCCAACGAACAGGTTTACATCAGCAGAAAACACACACATACACACTCACACACACATTCTGCTGCTCTCTCTTTAGTGCATTACAGAATTAGTCCTTCCAGATCTGCAAAATTGCTTTTTCCCGAAACTCTAATCATAATGAACATTTTCCTCATTAGAGAAAGAGAGGATCATCTCATGGAAGCAGTTCTTATCAAACTGCGGTCAAGTTGAAAACACAAGTTTCTATATTTTCCACAAAAAGTAAAAAGCTTTGTGCTTTACTTTGGTAATTTGAATATTTGAGTTGTTGGCACGTTTGAGCATATGAAAGTTTAAAGAAAAGTCATGAATATGTGTTAAATAAATAGTTTTTGTATCCCATCCTCCATCAGCTCCACACAGGCTTCTTCCCCTTTGACCAAACTTGGATTTTGTAGCTCCAGTGACACCAAAATCCCTGTAAAAACCTTTTATGTGCTACGTCCAGTTTTTCTTTCTCTTACTCTGTGCCACCTGAAAAACATTTTTTATTGCTAAAAATGATGCTATTCAGTTAGGCAAAAATAACATTTTACATTTACATATTACAGTTTATTTAGACTATAATTTTCAGTCATTATTAATAAGTACAATGATTTGGATTCCCTTTCTTGATTTCAGTTTAACTTGATTTTAGGAAAAAATGAATTCAGTTAGACATTGCATTCTCTCAAATAAAAATATATATATATATTTTGCAAGGGACAACTACAATCCATGAACTGTCACATAAGATAGGAGTGTTGAAATTTTATGAATATATTTGAAGCACAGATTGCAAAAATTGGGTGGCCTAAAAATATGCTATAAAGGGACCTGGACCGGGAGATTTCAGAAGAAAATTGGAAAAAAATCTCATTGTGTCATGGTTTGTTACTCACTGGAAAACACAGTCGCACAAATCAGAATTTTTTATACTATTACTTCTGGACTCCTTCCAAATTAGCAAGACTTAAACTTAGAAATATAATGATATATGTTGGGAGATGGCGAAGAAAGGTGGAAACTCTGGAGCATATGATTGTGACACAACAGACAACATGTTTGGAATACTCTTGATCAAAAAACCCACATTATTTTGGGACTCCTACTGACAATCTTGAAACTGTTAAAACAACAAGAATCATGGGTGATATGATAACAGTTGTGTTGGATAAGTAGACACAACTACAACTACACAAAGAATGTGTAGAGGTATTAACTAAAATGTTAAGTGATGAGCAGTCTACTTGAGGGACAATCCTTTTAATGATATATGGGTTCACTTCTTGCCCAATTGCTGAACATAAGTTTGATGCCACCTACTTTGCATAATTTGTATTTGGACCAGATACGTGATGTTACTGCTATGTAGACGTCCTAGGTTGTGTATTTTTGTACTTTGTGCTGATTGTCAGGCTAAATTTGAATTTTGTTGCTGAACTTTAGACTTTTTTTCCTCTGTTTTGTGATTTTGTAATGCAAGATCTGTATGATGTTTATGTATGTCATGTTATGTTATGTTATGTATGCAGTTGTAATAAAGTAACTGTTTTTTCATTGTAAATGTCTGACAAAAAAGGAATAATTCAATTCAGAAGCAATTAGCTAAAACGTCATTAAATTCATTAAGTAAAGTGCAATAGTGTGAAACTGTCATTATTGGGTGAAAGGAAAATATTATACTAAAATCACAGGCAAAAACTAGTGTTTCCATTATTTCACTAAACGTTATGATTTCATACCAAACACCGCAGACTTCCTGTAAATAATGGCATGCAACAACTCAGTGATTAATACTCTCATTAAAACTTCCTCTTAGCCATCATCAGTGTGTATTGTGTGTTTGATATTTGCAGCTTCAGTGAGGATTATTAACCTGCAGTGCTGATTTGCATTAAAGGCGATATACGGACGGATGTAACGAATATAACATGCAAACACACATCAGCGATTATTACATCTCATCCATCTCATCAAAGAGCTGTTATTGATTTTATGCACAACAAGCTGTAAAATGTTGGATATCATTTCATCCTTTGACCTCGTGTGTTCCTGTTGTTCCAGCTGGAGGAAGTTTGCCCGTCTGTGCGGGATGCAAACAGAGGATCTATGATGAGCAATACCTCCAGGCCCTCAACACTGACTGGCACACCGTCTTGCTTCAGGTATGTTCAACACACAACAGGTGAAGTTCACGTGTATCTAAGGGGCAGTGATGGAGTGTCTCCTCACTGGAGGGGATTAATGAATGGATGAGTGTAGACCCCTGCTTGTCCTTTGTTGCATTTCACTCCCCATCGTCAAAATTAATTGTGTTTTTTCACTTGCCTAGTTAGGCAAGTGGGTCAGAAATCTACTTGCCTAAAGCTTTACTTGGCCCCGTACAAACTGGCTCATTTATTAGTGGTTATCAAATAACAACAAAGACTTGCTCCATGAATAGATTAAATATGTCATGTTTAATCTAGGGCTGCTATTTCTAAAAAATGTCAGAAAATAGTGAAAAATGTCCACCTCATCCCAAGGCGATGTCTTTAATTGTCTGTTGTGAATCTAGAACCCAAAGAGATTCGTTTAATATGATGATAAAATGAGAAAGCAGTAAATCTCCATATTTGAGAGGACTGACAACAACCTTTTCTGACATTTTTGCTTGAAAAACTGCAACAATCAATCAATAATCTAAGCACTTTCATAGTTTAATTCTTTGCTGGATTTACTACCCTGACATGGCATTTTACTTGCCGGCGGTCAGTCCTTATTTTTGAGCCCTGAATGGCCATAAAATAAAATAGAAATTTACTTGGAAACAATTATGGTAATTAATTAATGAGTTCAGTCTTTTTTCTAAGGAAAAACACCAAACATTTGGTGGTTGCAGCTTCTTAAAGGTTAGAATTTGATGCCTTTCTTTTTGGTTGCTATATGCAACCCTGTTTTCCCTTTGCATAACTTCAGGCATGTTTGTACCTGCTGAGAAGTGTTATCGTATTACTGCACATATTCTCACCTTCTTCCTTGTTTAAACCCTCTTCTAGTCAGCTGACCTTTTACTCTACTGGTAACATGAGTACGTGCTCTGCCACCTTCTTTTCTTTGCTGTGAAGAAACTCAGAAAATAGAAAAAATGGACTAAAGACAACATTGTGCTACATTGTTAGACACTAAAACATGGAAAGCAGAAGCACAGACATCAAAGCATGCCCCATATGTAAAAAAAACATAGACCAATCTGACACAGCAAAACAACAGACTGATGGCAGCGAGAGTGACAGGTAACAGCAGACAAGGCAGGAGACAGGCAAGAGCTGTTCACCTGTCACTATCTTGTTATTACCAGTCTGCCCTCATCAGTACTTTTGTGTTAAAGGAGATTGATTTTGGGGTTTCTCTATCATTCTGTAGCTGCTCCTGCTCATCAAGTATTGAACGATAAATGAGTTTTAAAAATAAAAGAGTTTGGGCCCTTTGAAGTTGCTGTAGCAGGTAATAGAGTAATATTAGAATTAGTTTGTTTCAACAGACCAGAGGAAATTTATGCCAGGAAGTCTGGGCACACATGTTGTTTTATGTTCAGCTTGTGAAGTAAAATGGATCTGTTTGTTAAAATAATTTTATTGTGATTGCGATGCTAATGTCGTTAGCACATCAATTGGAATTCCCATTATGTGTTAGCATCGAGCTAAGGGACCAAGTGCTAATTATTTATATATATTAAAATAGATTCAACAGTCAATAAATCTACTCAAGAATTGTAAAAAAGAATCACAATACGTAAGAGAATACATTTTTTCTCCCCCCTTGTTTATATGAACCCCTTTGGTTGTGGGAGTCGAGGGCGTCAGCACTGTTACCTACATCTCTGGGTTTGTCTAATGAGTGCGTGGACGTTTCCGTTTGGAAAACCTGGAAAAGAACGCAGATGGAGTCACCCTTCACGCACTGGATTCAATTCAGATGTGACTGATGATTTCTGGCCTACGTGCTGCTTTAACATCCACTGGTCAAACCAGTGACATCACTCAGGCGTTATTACCACAGTCTGCTGTGACTCACCTTTACCTGTAAACATTACAACAACCTCTGAGCCCTCAGGCTGAGGAAACTGGCACAAGTACAGACACCACAGATGCTGAACAAGAAGCAGCAGAAGCTTCACCGTGGTTTTGAACTGATCTTGGCTGCTTCACATTAATCTTCACTCCTCTTCAGTATCTTACAGCTTTCAGTCATTTTGTTAGCGTGGCGTCCTTGAAACAGAAACAGAAGCTTGTTAAAGCATCATTAATGAGCTCCTTTACCTCACTGACAGAGACGCTCTCAGAGACTTTTAAGGCATTATTGAGCATTTATTTGCTTCTGTTTCATTACATCTTTCTTTTTTCTCCTAATCAACTAAAAAGACCTGAAGTTTCTGTTGTTTGGAGCTCCAGCATTAAACCTGCAGCCGCCACCATGTTGAACATCTCCACTGCAGTCAGTTGGTGTATTTGGTTTTACTTTCCCAAGGTTTTGTTTGGAGGAGAAGAATTGGCAGGTTTGTGTTTCAGTCTCAGGCAACATGAGGTGCCACGTTTGGATGTCTGGATGTACCCAGTTCATATTTGACACATTTAAATTGCAGCACGTTGTGTGTGTGGGCAGTGAGATTTCATGTGTCTCTGTGTGAAAGAAAATTGTGCACATTTTTTAATTTTTATCCGGGCTATTGAGATTCAATATTGAGTATAACTTTTGTCTCGGACTTTTTAACATTTTGGCAAAAGAAGATCAATTTTAAGAACCTGCAAAACCAGAAATTAAATTTATTATTATTTATTATTATTAGGGATGCACTGATCGAGAGCCAGAGTCTGGAATTTATTTTCAGCTTGACCACCAATGACCGGTGACTGTATCATATTGAAATGAGAAATTCTTGTATCGTGACAACACTATGTCACGGCCATATTTAACGGCGGTGGTCACAGCCACACACGTGCAGGTAGCATGTTGGCAGCATTAAGAGAAGTGATAAACTCCAAGAGAAGGACAAAGAGAAGACAGTCTGCAAGGAGATGAAGCAGCTGAGTAGCTGACATTGTTGCCCAGTGGTAAACTTTCTTGGTCTTCGGGCTTACGTGAGCCAGCAGCAGACTACTGCTCACAAACTGACAGTTAAAAACTCTCCTGTTCTGGCTGAAGAATAGACAAACATTTCCTCATCCAGACTCATTTAACTTAATTTAACTGCTTTTGGTTTTTCCTCACAGCAGATTGTTGCATGTCAGTCTCCAGTTTGTTTACATCTGCTCCCCCATGAGATCATGTGATAGTATATAATCTCATTAATATAAAAAGGCCTAACTGTAACCTGGAGCTCTTTTGGAGTTATTTACTAGTCAGTGTTTAAATATGAACATTTGTTAGAGTTACAAAAATGTTTGTGTATTCTGTCAGTCAAAGTTCTCCCAAAGAAAGAAAATCGAATCGACCAAAATCGGAATCAAGCAGGTCAAACTTTTAAAAAATCAGAAATCAGAATGGGCCAAGAAGGTTGCAGTCAGTGCATCTGTAATTATTATTGTGCAGTCTTATTATGCAACCCTTGCCCTTCCAGAATGAATTGCAGGTCAGCTTAGTAGCAGCTCTGGAGCTTTTGGAGGTTTGCCCAGTCGTCACAGAATTGTAGATAATCAAATTTCCATTTTCTTAAACACTTAAAGGACTTCTCATCCATGTTGGCTTGAAATTGAGTGGTACTGGAGAGTGAAGGGCAGAGACAGCAGGTCACAGTCCATGTGAACCAGTCATAATAATTAGATTTAAACATTTTGCACATATTCAGGCATTTATTTAATGACACAGATTAAAAGCAAGTTTGTCCATTGCCTCACTGTTTTTGTTAGATGTTGCCCTGACTGGACTTCAGGCGCCACTAAATCTTCAGATCAAGACAGTCACCTCTTGTCGTATAACACAATGATGCATCTGAGCACATGAATAAAAAGGAGACTCACAGATGGTTGAAGACGAACTAATGGCCATCGATTCTTTCAGCACACTAGACTGCAACTTGACACTTCTGCCAACAGTTTCTGTCAAGCTGGGAGGGAGCAGGTCATTGGGCCTTTTATGAGATTTTAGATTTTAAGATAGTATTTGAAAGTGCAAAGAATCAAACTGTTTGCTGGAATGTTCTTTTATTAGATGAAAATAAATGTTTATTATACATAGCCCTGCGTAAAACGGAAATGACGACAAATAGCCCCATTTGTTTGTTTTTTTGAAACATTTTCTCTTGCACGCACATGCTCCTGTTTGGCATCATGCTAATACCCCTCAGTGTTGTTTTTAGATGATGACACTGCAGTAAAAACAGTAGCGAGCTCCATGACTGGTAATTCTCATTAGTGCTGATAACTCATTAAGTTGAAGCAGGAGAAGTTATTTACTTTGAAAGTGGAGCAGTTTTTACAAGGCCATTCTATATTTTATTAATAGGACACAGATGTTGATGTTGTTGCAGACTTTGTTTCTGATGATCTTATGTAACATCCCCACCTCCTTCTCTCTCTCTGTCTCTCACGTCTTTTCATCATGCTCGCCTTTTTCCTGACAAGCAGGAGATAAAAACAACCGCTTGACAAGGAGCTCTAACCGAAACATTTAGTTTGTTGTTGTTTTCCCTTACTTCCTGAAGAGAAGAGAGAAATATCATTTAATGCTGCAGTCAGTAATATTTTACTGGCTCTTTAAAAAGACTATAATACATTAACAGGACACATGAATGTTGCTGCTCTCTGCCTGCCTTCTCTATGTTATCTTAAAACAGTACTGCACGGACTGGATGTGTGAGGCAGAGGTTGCTCAGTGAGGTGGGACGTCCACCTCTAATTAGAGGGCGTTAACACCCTTTTTTATATAAATTTCATGACATAACTTCCAACCGGTCGACTCTTTGTCAGCACAGGCCTTGCAAGATTTAGGATGATTTAAAACAGTAGATGGCGTGTTGGGCCATTTTCTCAAGTTCTCTTTTTTTTTTGTAAATGCACTGCAATAACAAAGAGCTCAGCACAACATCGGTCTATACAATCAGCATGAATAACACTTGGAAAATATACGGCAGAAAAAACCCTCAACAGTATTAAAATAAATAAATTAGTATTAATGAGGAGAATGCTAAGGGTGTTGAAGCCATTGTGGAATTGGAAAAGCTGAGGTATATAGCCCATATCATCATGAACTATATGTTGAGCCATTTTTAACCCAGGAAATTTAACACATTGGTTTATTTCATCACAGCACACTTATGCTTGAGAAAAGTTGCATTACCTCTTTAAAATGCAGCAGAACCAGAGATATCGTCTTTATTTTTTTTTTATTTTGCACAACCTTCTTTTCTTTGTAATTAAAGTTTTTATTTATTTGAATGTACACAAACAGATTATTTAATAGACAGTAAGAGATCCAAAGGCCCATAGCGAATACACATACTTAGAACCAAAATAATAATTTAGCAACCACAGCGGTACAGCCGGATCATGAAAGTGTCCCAGCAACAATCTCATGACCTCTTCAAGTTCTCACATTCATCACTTCCTCTTGCTAACATTTGCTGCACATTCTTCTTCTACAAACCTAGCGCCTACTTTACCCACAATGAAACTTTCCCACTGTCGGTTCAGTTGGAGAATTAGTTTATTTTATGCCAACAGTGGCTAATATAGTCTCAAGCTGATAACCTCACTTCTTTCTAACTTCATTACTCCAGATTTTTTGCATTTTCAACAGTCTTGAGTTACAAGTAGCTCCCTGAATCCCAAATTCTGTCTTGTTTGAACTGAAAATTAACCATTATAGTAATGGATAATATGCTTCTGCAAATATTCTGATCAGGTCACTAATATTGGCTATAATTCCTGCTAGTAGTTCAGAAAAAATGTCCTGGTAAAATATGTCAGATTGTGGACGTGTTTTTAAATAGTCTCTTACACGGATTAGACGATCATAAATAATGGATTGTTGATCTTTTAAAATCGTGATTAAAAATGTATATAAAATGTGTTTGTTGGCTCTGACAGCTTCATAACAACAGCTGAAAAGACATCTAAAATGACTTAAACACACCTGTTGGCTGTGTCTAATGGCTCAAACAAACACTGTGCTTCATATCATCCTCAGAATTGTAACTGATTTTCATAATGTAATATGAAGAACAAATCAAAAACAATCAAAACTACACCCTGATGTTATTTTAACTCATTCTACATATTTTAATCTTTCTGACATGAGACACCCCCAACTCCCCTGTCCTGATTTTCACCCATTTTCATCTGGTCACCCTATAGCCACAACTTGAGGCAATTTATTAGGGGGACATTCAAACTGAAAACAGTGTGCTATGGGCTTCATTTGGTGGATGTGTCAGAGGTGTTACCCAATCAGCAGCGACGTTTAATATCATAAATGAGTAAATGTAGGTTTCGTTGACCTCTGGTGAGTTACATAGAGTATTCTCTTGCTTTTGAGTAGGCCTGGTATCTATTTTTTCCATGCCTTTATGTACACAACATTCTGGACCACTTTTTCCTTCTAAATAAACGTTTTGCTACCTTTTGTCTGGGCTGATCACGCCCCAGGTTTTGTGCTGCTCTCTCTGCAGCCACAAAATGCTTTTTACAACTTTTTTTTTTTTTCACATTTGCAGTGTTAGACTCACACCTGTAAACAGACTTTGATGCATGGTCACTCCTCTTCTCACTGTGTTAATCTTAGCTGGTGGACAGATCGGCCTCGCTTGCTGTGTGGAAAACTCACCGCTCACTGTGTCATTAATGATTTCCCCCAGCCGGATGTCTGAATGGGAAATCTGAGGAGGGTATTTGGGCACAGGGCAGAGTCCACAATGGTTTTGTGGTGTGTGTGTGTGTGTGTGTTTTACACAGATAGGCAGTTACATCTGGCTGCCTCAGGGTGGATGAAGCCTTGCAGTCTGTCTCAGTGGGGTATCTTTTTTTGAAGTGTTTGCATTTTTTCATATCTCTCATTTGCATGTTTTTATGTGTTTGAACTCATTTCACACATGCTGTTTGTTTGCATATTTATGCACTTTGTATTTTGACTGAAAATAAAAGCGCTACTTTGCATTTCTTTGTAACTGTACCATCATTAGGTGAGATGTCTGTGCAACAGATAGCGTTGTGTAGCTGATTTGCATTGTGCCAGCTTCCTCACACTCGTTTTGAGGTGTCGGATATCAGCCTGCAGCTTTAAGCTCTTCTGCCCACCCTGTAGTGACATACACACACCAGAACTGTTGAATTAGTAGGAGTGAAGCCATGTGAGTAATTAAAGCTGTAAAAAGAGGGTTGTAGCCTCCTAGAAATCGTCCTGACGTTTCCCTGCGTACCACACTGTGTCTAGAAATGAGAAGGAATATTTTCTTTGACCCAGATCCAAATCCTGAGGGAGAGCAGGATTGTCATAGAAAAGGAGGATTTAAGATGGCTTGCTAGTCTGACAAGACTTTTGTGGAAAATCGACTAGTGGGAACGGAGCTTAAAACCAAACGAGTCCAACTGCAGGACCCAATGCTTCGGCAGAGCAGTGAAAAGGAAGTGGGGATGATAAGAGACCAGGGGAATGCTAAATTAAAGTGCCCAGAGTTTTATTTGGAGACTGTAGGGAGTCCCATGGGTGCAGAGAAAAAAACATCTCCTCAGAAAATAGCAGCAGCTCTTTACATACTGTGACTTCATGGGAAAATGAAGCTGGGTTCTCACTGAGGCTTCTGTTTGTCCCAGAGCTCAGCTGAGACTCTTTATTAGGAATGCATCCATACCATTTATATACTGTGAGTACTGACCACGATAATGACCAGCCTGGCCTTTATGGATGTGATGCATCACTACATGATTAGACTGAGGCAGTTACTTTTCCATCATTAAACAAAATGTATTGATTATTGTAATTAAACTGTTTTATAGTGTCGTCTCAGAGTGCTGTGTGTTATGTGTAGTTTTTCTTTTACATACAGTGTTCTCTTGGTTTTGAAGCAGTTATCTGTGCCATTTTTCTTTAAATACATCTCAATTGTGCTTCTCTCTTGCCAGTTTCATACAAATATACCCTGAACGCAGCTTTTTACATTTGTTTATGTGCACATTCAAATGGTGCATAAAGAGCTTTCCAAGGACAGATTTCTCTGTCACAATAAAACTGACTGCAACAGTAGTTTGTTTGTCATAAACAGAATAATGGAGCAGTAAACATGACCTGGAAATAAACCACAGTGGTTTTGAACTAACTCTCTATGTGAATTGTGGTGACAAAGACATCAAACAAATTGGAGCAACACAGATGGTGGCAAAATAATGTGAAAATCACTAAGGAAAGTAACAGACTTATTGATCAAAGGAAAATTATACCTTTATCTTCATTTTTTTAAGGTGTGTGCAATCTTTTTCTACTGGTTATGATAATATTGAACTCACCACAATATTTCCTGAGATCTTGGACAGATAATCAGGCACGTCTTACTGTAAACAAGCTCAACTTATCTGGAAGAAAAGCCTAACATTAAAATTATTACCCTGTATGAACTGTGGTAAACAAACATCACAGTTGACAGACCAGCTTCCTACTTCTGACTTTGTGCACACTTACAGTTTTCCTTTGCAATGAGGTAATTAACCAGCATTTTACGTGTGCTCACTTTTGGTTTAACTTCCAAAGGATCATTATCAAAACTATAAAAATAAGACAAGCTAACCAATAACCAATAATTACCTGCTTCTCATGGCTGATTCAGATAACTGATAATTTCAGATTTTTCTATTTTTAAAAAGAAGTTCATATAACCGTTTATACACACCTGAGGATAAGAAAGGCTCAGATGTAGCGAGCAAAGATGGATGATTTAATATTCCAGCTCAGACCAAAACAAATCTGACATCACTATTACAACAAAAACAAGAACAGTTCTGACTCTTGAAGTGTTCATAAATTTTTTCTAGTTCATCAAAAAGCTAAACAAATAGACTTTGACTGTTATGGAGCCAAAGAATTCAAATTAAATGCTTTGACATAATCTGTCAAATCTGATATTAAGATAACAGATATTTATTGGCAATCGGAATAATAAATATTAATAATATAATTTCTCATTATCGCACAATAGTTTATTGGCCCCACTATTTATTGTACATCCCTAATCATAACCAATAAATATAATGGCCAAAATTATGAAAATTAATCAAGTTAGGGTTAGGGTTACTATTATAGTGGCATCTAGCGGTTAGCTTGCAGATTGCAAACATGTCATCTCACTCTCCACTTCCATGAGTGGAGGAGAACCTACGCAAAACGCAAGAGGCCGGGGCTACGGTAGAAAAATGGCAGTGCAAGCAAGACAGATGCCATAGAAGAGGATCTGCACCCTCTGGAGTTTAATGGTTCATTATAAGGTAACAAAAACAGATGATTCTTATTTTCAGGATGATTATACACCAATGAGACTTTCATGAACTTAAGTCCGTTCTGCAATTTCTGCCAACAATCCCCTTAATCTTACACTGCGGACCTTTAATTAATATCGAATAAAAATAGGATGACAAAAAATAGTTACTTTTGAAGTATATTAAAAAAAAATGGAATTATCTGGTTGGAACTTTAGCCCCATGGGTAAGAGCGTCGACCATGTATGGAGTGTAGTCCTCTGCAGCGCGCTGTTCGACTCCGCTTGGCCATTGCTGCGTGTATCCTCTCTCTCTCCCTTTCTGTTACTTCAGCTGTACTATGAATAAGCAAAGGAATTATCTTTAACCCTTTATCCACATATACAATTGAGCCCTAATGGAAGAAGCATCATTATGTTAATATTTCACCAGATTTTCGTCTGTGACCTGCAAACACTTTTCTCTTTTACAGTTGACAATATTTAATTATTTTAATTATTTATTCATTCATTGTTTCTGAAAAGGCCACAAGGACTCAGGCTAAAGGCTCTTTAGATGCTTCTCAGTGAGCGTTTTATTGGCTTTGCTGTGTATTCGAGGGGATTAAGTTAAAGTAGCTCTTGACATTGAGCGGAGACAGCAGATGTAGTAAGAAGGTGTGTGTAGCATCATTATGACAGGACTCTGGAGTCGCTCCCAACCTCTTGTTTCCTCTTGGGATGATGAATAAGAGGATTTCTACTCTTACGCTTATTAGCATCCTCTGTGATCCTTTTGGTTTCATGTTTTTTATTCACTGTATGGAATTTGCATTTTCAATTCTTCATTAGAATATAATCATTATTTATATTATGTGTAGTTGAGTCACTGGATTATTGCAAATTATTTCTTCTCGTTCATTTCCACTTTCCTGTAGGGACATTAATAATAAAGTAGCTTTAGAAAATCATTGTCTTATGAATATATTTGTTTTTTTACTCCAGCTCTGCTGCAGTGTCTCTGCAGTACAGTGCAGCCCTGCCCTGCTCCCAATAAAACTATTTCTGCTTGACACTCACTGCCCCAACATTCGTCTCAACGGACTGCAAAGGCTTCTGCTTTGTTCGCACTTTAGATAACGGTCTCTTTTTTTACATCCCGTGTACATCTACTAGAGGTGCAGAAGGAAAAATGTGCCTTCTGATTGTACGCACTGTTTTCTAACGTTGGTGATGGATTCACTCTCGTGCTCATATTCTGTAGTTATATCAACAAACACACGCACACAAGTTAAAACTGTTTAGGCGAGGTTGCCCAATCTCAAGGACAAGCTGACACAAAGCCTGCAACTGCTTTCCTGTGCTGCAGGACATATTTCTGTCTCCATCTGTCCCCCCACACCCTGACTCACGTCTGCAGGAGCAACATTACTGCCTCTTGTCTGAAAAAAAAATAGCCTCTAATATAATCTAGATATTGAATGCAAACATAAGATGTAGAAGGTGATTGTTTATTATTGACATTTTTTTCTGCTCCACATCTTTTTGTGCAGCTCTGTGATACAGTGAAGTTTGGCTCTGTTTCTGTAGAGGGCTGCAGTGACTCAGCTGTTTCTACCTGCAGCTGAATTCTGCCTGGAGACAGAGGCTGCAGGACGTGATGGATGATTCATGGTGTGTCGGACTGTTTGTTTAGTCAGAAAATAAATCTGAATGTTGAACCTCGACTCTGAACTCTCACAGTGTCGACGGTTCAGTCACATTAATGAGGTGAGACTGTGAAAACAGTTCTCATGGATGCTAATTAGCACAGAGGTATTATAAATAATCACAGCAAAGCAGCTTTGATAAACAGCACAGCTTTGTTTGTTTATCAAAGCGCCTCTGAGTTTGAGTAATGTTAATTATAGTGATGTTAATTAAGTGATTAGTCGATTACTGACTATTTTGATTAATCATTAATCATTTCAGTCCTTCTTCAAGCCATAATACCAACATATGCTGGTTCCAGCTTCTCTAATAAGAAGACATGTTGTCATATATGATATTAAACCAAAATATCTTTGGGGTTTGGACTGCTAAACAATAAAACAAAGCAATCTGACTACAACATTCTGGGCTGTAGGAAGCACTTTTTTCACTTTTTTAATGTGATGTAAAGATTAGCATGAGCTAAAAATAGCATTTTAAAACTCCTGTTGGTCACATGCTTCATTGCTGTGCGCAGATTGTTTACACCATGGACCGGCAAAAAAATGCATATCTCATTTATCAATGAACGTGCCGGCCTCCTGAGAGCACAGACAGGTGAATGAAATGGTGCATTGTTTAAGATTTTAATAGCAGCTGTGTGATTTTCAATCTCAAATGTTCAAGTAAAAAGTAGTCAGCTGTCTGTGTTTGTGCAGCCTGAGGCTACACGCATGTATATATACTAATAATGATCCATATTATTCTATAGAGATTGTTGCTATGGTGACATGGGGCTGAGACATCCATCTGGGAGTCCACCTACATTCCAGGCTTTTCCCCCCAAACAATCCAACTCAGTGTAGCTCATGTAATTAGCAGACATCACCAGGCAGTCAGATACTTAAATTACTCAGAAGTACCAATATCTTAATGTGGAAAATACTCATACAAATAAAGGGTCTGTATTCAAAATTCTACTCAAGTAAGACCAGAAATATTATAGCAAAATATATTTTAAATACATTTATCAAAAGTAAACACACTCTATCAGCAAAGAAATGCCCCCTGTGACTAAAATGACTTATCATGTTAATGTGTAATTAAATGTGTAATTGGCATTTGTTTATATACAGTCAGGTACATTTTTCAGCTTTAGTCTAGGGGTTGGGAAGGGGTCGTAAGATGAATATGAGGGGTCATGAAATGATTAATAGGACAGGAAAGATGAATAAATGATACAAATAGATTGTTGAGATGTTCATCATTGGAGGTGATGTGAATTCAACAGGGAAAATACAAACAATGTAGAGGAAATGTGCATTTTTTCGATTTATTGGGTCCTTTCTAAGCATTAATCTTAACTAAACAAACCTGAAATATTTTCAGTACAGCGGCCTCTCCATCTATTACAGTAACAGGCAAACTATTGACATTACTGCACTTTAAATTCTTTTTTATTTATTTTCCAACACATACCCTGATATATGATATACTGTATACTGTATATCAGTGATAAGTCTGTCAGTTTATTATCAGGCTCTGCTGTGTGTCTAGATGAAGATGTTTTGGATCAACTGGAACAGTTTGTTGATGAAGATGATAAAGGTTTAGATGATCTGGCTCAGCTGGTTAGTCTTGTTTCTGCTGAGGTTTCAGCCTGAATGAGATGTCTTTGGGTATCTGTGAGTGAGGCTACACCTCATCCTCATGAAAACAAGCACCTCAGGGGTCTGATGAGGAAGGTTGGTTAAGTTGAGAGGAGGTGAAGGGCTTTAATAGATAATATATAGGAAAATTGGATAAGTGCTCCTGGAATCTTTAAATGTATAGACCATTTCAGGAAATGGGCAGTTCAATTAAGAGGGTGGAGTCTAAGGGTGTGAGGTTAAAAACTAGAAATGAGCAGCCATGAGGAAGGTGGGGCAGAGGACAGGAAATAGTTGATGAAGGAGCGTGACCCCTTTATGCAGCTGCACTGAGAGAGGAAGCAGAGGAAGGGAGAGACAGAAAGACAGAGTACAGGGACAGAGAGAGACAGAGGTATTGATGGTTGTGACAGCGTGGCTGGTGGAGCTGCTGACATGAGTCTGTCTTCTGACTGTCAAAACAAGGCCAGCGCTCCCACGGGTGACATGTCAGCAAAGAACCAACGCAGCAAGAAGCAGCACAGAAAGTAAGTGAACTGACACTTTAACTTACAACACAAGAGTCTTATCTCACTTGTTCCGGAGCTTCTGACTGGATCACATGGTCTTCCTCAGGAGATGGAGTTAGCTTTGTTGTCATGGAGTCACAGATGCTCAAACTTTCCATGTTGTTGTAATTTATTCAAGTTTGTCAAATTGCATTTGTTGAATAGACCTGTAACCTAATCTGTGTGGGCCCAGACAGTTTTTCAACAAGTCTCTACCGAGTCAGTATGTTTTGGATCAATCTGAGCATTTTGTTGATAAAGCTGATTAAGATCTAGATGATCTGGCTCAGCTGGTTTCGTCTGGTTTCTGCCAGGGTTTCAGCCTAAATTAAACTTTTTGTCATTCTATTATAAATTCTGAGCACTTTCGGGACTTCGTGTTCGTGTTGTTTTAATTTATTCTACTTACAGTCTGCTGAATAGATCTGTAACTAATGATTGTTTTTGTTATTGATCAATCTGTCTGAGTATTATCTGATGGTGTGAGTAATCCTAGTAGTCAGTAAAAGATAAGAAAGAAGTGAAAAATTCCCCCAGCACTCCAAAACCCACGGTGCGCGTGATCTCCTATATGCATGTGTTACTGCGTGACCCACAAGAATATGTAACACAAGTAGTAAATTCTCACATTTGAGAACTTGTGTGTGCCATTTTTGCTTAAAAAAAGAGATTAATTGATTATCAAAACAGTTGCCAGTCATTTTCTAACTAATAGTTGATGATCTACTGTTGAATTTAACAGGGATACAGATTAAAGATTGAGATTACAATTTGTCAAATAAACAAAGTAAAGCAAGCCAACAACATTCTTTCAAACACTTTTGATACAAACAAATTTGAACTGAAATTTTTATTTGCAACTAATGATTATTTAGACAATTTAATAATTATTGTCTGTACATTTATGTTAAGGACCCCCTGCAAATGAGATGGTTCATCTCGAGAGGTTTATCCTCTAATAAAGATGTGATATTTCCGTTATTTATTAATCTGACAGTTATTTTCTTGATGCATTAATGAATCATTTCATCTAAAAAAAAATGTCAGAAACTTGTGAAAAATACCCATCACAGTTCTGCGGATTCCCTTTCTGTTCAAAACCCCCAAAATATTCCATATCAAATCCTATAAGACAAAGAAAAGCAGCGAATCTTACAGTTATGTTTGTTTACTGATATTGTTTCAGCCCTCAGTGCAAGTCTTAGATAAGTATTTGCATTGATGAACTGCTGTGTGTTTGTGTGCTCAGTCAGGTGGATCAGCCAACTGACTGACTGTTTCATTTCCCCTCATGTTTTCACACAGAAGCTCCTAAACTGACAGAAACGTAAAGCAACTTTAAAACTCCATCGTTCATTGTTTAAAATGCAGAAATGACTTTTAATGCCTCCATTCAGATGTACATTATCTGTAATATACAGTGTCTGAACGGTGTCGGTCTGTGGCTTTAGATGATTAGTGTCTCTTGTTGTGTCTCACTTCCCTAATGACCGAGCTCACAGTCACACTTCTGTCTTTCTGGATCCACAAACTCATGTCTGTTAGTGACTTCCCTCTTTTATCAAAACCGGACAATGAATCAAACCCTGCTGTCCTACATGTGACTGACTTTACTATTATCACTGAATGCTTCTGTCCTGGTCATATTACCCAGCGCACACTCGCTTACATAATCGGCTGTAACCAAACTTATGTCTGCACGAGTCCAAATACTGCACTGCAGAGAAAAGGGTGCAATGGTGCAATGTTTTTTTTTTTGTGTGTGTGCATGTGTGTGTCAAAGCAGATAAGCATGTTATCCAGCACAACCAGACTGTCAAAGCGGAAAGCTCATGTTTTTTATCTCACTGGATGTCTTATGTGTCTTCTTTTATTCCACAGAATCCAGAAATAACATTGTGCTTATACGTGCTTTTATTTATTTGTACGCATGTAACTTTGTAGACAGTAGAAAGAGAGAAAATTGACATGCTTAGATTTATACATATTTATTGACAATGCAGCATGCATGTCAGATGCTCTGAGACTGCATTTGTTATAAATGTGTGTATAAGAGTTTATTTGTTAGGGATTTAAGGAGGTCAGAACAGGTAGTACAACACAAAAATGAGACCAAATTGACAAAGACTAAAACAAAGACATTTCTTGCATATTTTTATTTTATTTTAGTTGGTTATAGTATACAACATTGTTTCAGATAGTGTTCATTTTTTGTGAAGTCTAGTTTTTTATTTTTGTTTCAGTTAATCAAAATGTTTTTTTTCACATCTAGTTAGTTTTTAGTTTAGTTTTGTTTCACTGTAATAATCTTGCTTCCCACAACCTTGCATTAAAGAAGCAATAAAATCTACCGACAGATTCATTGCCTTCATCTGGATTTATGAATCTTTCTTTTTCCTGAAATATCCTAACAAACCAGAAACTGTCTTACTATACATGCCTACTTTTTCGTTTGAGCTGCATTTGTCATATTTCAGCAGGATAAAGAACTTAAAGGTAGAATATGGCAAAAATATAATATTAATATATTAATATAATATAATAAGTGTATAATCATAAATAAGGATTGTTGTATTTTCGTTACCTTAGAATGAGCTGTTTGTTTCTACTGAAGTTGCAGGTTGTCTTCATGGAGGCTGCCATGTTACACCGCCATGTTCATACAGTAGCCCAGAATGGACAAACCAAACAATGAGTCCAACTGTGGCCATTAGTGTTTTACACAAGTTTTTCCTGTACACTTGGAAAGGAACAGCGAGATGGAGGAGTCTGTAATCTGCAAGCTCATTGCTAGTTGCCACTAAATCCTACACACTGGTCTTTAAATTCAACATCACATATGTTGTTTTAGCACTATTTTAAAATCACAAATATGTGAATCGAGTTGAGTAAAGAGTGAACTTAATGAGAGGACGAGGTCTTTGCTGTTGTGGCACCTCCACTCCTTCACATAAACTTTGATATATGTTCAACATTTTATCTTCCTGTCATTTTTATTGCATTAAAATTCTCCTTTCTAAGCTGTTAGACTTTTGACTCAAGCTTGTCATTTTCCGGTGACACTGCATCAAAAACTCCTCCTCATCCTCACCCTCACCCTCCAGGGTTCAAAACCTGCTGATAACATTTGCAAAGAGGAGAAAGGAGTTGTCCTGTGTTTGGAGCGTTTTGATTAATCACCTGTTCCCGAGCTCCAACCTTTGGCTCTCGCTACAATACTTTAATCACGCGGGAGCCGATAGACTCCAGACTTAAACCCTGAATGTGATTAAAGGAAGGAAGATTAACGCCCTCGTTTTCTCTCCATTCTGTCCTGTCACTTTTGAATTTGACCTTCATCATTTCATGAAAACTACTTGAGACTTGGTTAAGGTCAGTTATACTTAAATTGTATCATTTAAATTTATCATACAAAAATTTTTTTACTGAGTAGCTAAGGTATGGATGCTGATCGTGACCACTAACTTTTCAGAAAAAAGTGGAAATTTAAATATTACAGTAGATTGACATTGATGGTTTGGTTTTCTGTTCTACATGCTCACCTGGTCAAATTGTAATTAGTACAACAGATATTATGTGTCATTCAAGCTGCGCAAACTCAAGGTCCACTTACTAGCATTTCTGGTGCTTTCAGCTGTACCAGACAGTCATCCTCAGCAGATGTAGTTTGCTCAGGCAACATAAAGTTAAATCTGTTGATGTGACGGCGCCTTTATGACAACAACAAGAATATCCAGCACAAAAACAGAAAAAGAAAACAAAAGAGAAAAACAGGCAGGTATCCTCTCCCATGTTTCTCCATCAAACGTACCACTTCAATGCTTTATGAATCATTGTTGGTAGTTGTATGTAAGTGCACTGCTTCCTTCAGGGTCACATGAGATCATCGTGATGAATTATAAAATAGTTGCTTTTGTAACTGTAAAATCCTGTGTTGTGGTGTCTGATAAGTCTTCAAATGCATTAGTCTGTTACTCCGCTTCGGATATGTATTTCAATAGGCTGATTGGAGATGAGCCAGGCCTGCACAGAATCGATCACCAGCGTTTGGTGCACGATTCATGTAGGTTAGATTTCTGTCAAACATGATCCTAATTTCTTTAACTTTCTTCAAACTTATTTACTTGTGTACTTTGTTGTTATTATTATGAGTCTAATGATGGACAAAGGCAAAAGAAGAATTTCATTGTACGGGGAAACCTGTTTTTAACTGTGTATATTATAACAAATGCTTTGAACTTTGAACCTGAACACTGAGGACAGGAGGGGAGGCATCAGCCACAGCATGTACAGAGGCTTGAGCTTTTGTGCATTTGTGCTTGTGGAACAGAAATGCTTCCTTGCAAGGATGTTTTTACAAATGCTTGCCAGCCCTCATGATTTTCCTGGCAGACTTATGTTTTTCATTGCCCTCTACTGGTTTCCTCCCGGGTCATTTGTGTTCTCCCTTCATTTCTCCAGACACACATTTTCACACCTTTTTTCTCCCTTCCTTTCATTTTTATGCACTGTACAGCATGTGTACACATATGTTGTCCGATATGCACTTACACGACAACTTTATTTATGGAACATAATGCATATTGTTTTTGTTTTTCTAGCTTTATAGGCATTAGTGTTAGGTATGTATGTTTGATCAATTTTCTTAATTCAAGTTTATTCATATCTTATAAGTGACTCTATTTGGGTGTCTGTTTGTTTGGGTTTGTTTTTGGTCTTTCTAGCTAGGTCATCTGTAGGCATCTGTTTGCAAAACATATTATTTTGTTGTTTTCTTTCTGTAAAAGTCACCAGAATGCAGGGAGCAAATCAGCCCTACTTCTAACTGTAACTATATACTACATAATGTCTATACAGATGTTACAGTCTAAGTACCTGACATCAGAAGACTGAAGCACACCACCTCCAAACTTTGTTTTCTGGAATTAAAAAGAATTTCTGAATTCTTAGTTTATTATTTTATTTTTATTTAATTCTTGATTCCCATTCCTAATCACTCAGCTCTACATGGGATTTGGATTCTGCTAGTGCGACTTTTTCACCCAGCACCAGGTTCACTTCCTATATTAGTGTCCTCTCTTTGTGTGTATGCAGTTTCAGAAACAGTCTATACACTCTAAACTATTTATAAACGAGTCCTGATAATGAATAGGAGCTGAATCCTGCTGAACAACACTCATCGTGGTTCCCAGAGCTTGCTGAAACCTTTTATCATTTCCCCACAGTGGAACAAGTGAGACGGCCCCAGACTGACTGTCAGTCACAGGACGGCTTAACAGTGACAAAGAAAAGTGCTGCCGTGCACATCATTTACTCCCAGTCTGCCAGGCCTCCTGTTTACAGGCTGAATAGACCACCGGGCCACAGATAAAGAGATTGTCTCCCACAGTCTGAAACATTTGTTCAGCAGCCACTGCAGAGCCAAGGCTACAGAGGGCGCCATTATAGCTACTGTTTAAAATGCACCACCTGCTTTCCTCTGCTGGGTTTTTCGTTCTTTTAAAGTGTAGCAGAAACAAGTTCTCGAGGGGTTAATGCCTGAGTAAATGCTGCTGAGCTTGGGTTTGTCAAGGTTAAGGGAACAGAACCAGCCAATAGAGAGGGGCTGAGGGGTTAGCATGAGGTGATGAAGTAATGCCTCTGTTTTTATGAGAGGGGGTGACATCATCGCCATGGCATTCTCTGTTGCCATGGTGAAGGAGGAGGGAGGGGAGGAGGGGGGTGGAAGGATAGGGGGAACAAAAAAGGGGCGCGTGGGAATGGGATGAATGTGCCCTTGAATGTGTGTGTTAATGTGTGAGCGCTGAATGAATCAAACCAGACTAATCCAGCCATTTCAATCAAATCATAGTTAGTATTTGTTGGTTTGCGTGCAGTCCTGTCACACAGGTATGTTCATCCTTGACTGTGTGGGAAATCCTTCAGTTTTATGGAAAATATCAGCAGTGGAAATCCTGGCACTGGACCAGGAATCTCTGTCTATTTATGTCTCCTGTGAGGGGGAAGAGAGGGGTCTCCCCCAGACATGTCTGCCATTTCCTCAGCTTGACTTTCACTGGTCTGTGTGTGGGTGTGTGTGTGTGTGTGTGTGTGTGTGTGTGTGTGTTGTGCATTTCTCTAGCCCACAGCCCCTCGTCTCTTTCCTCTTTCCCAGAGGTTGTATTTTCTCTTTGTCTGTGAGGATTTCAGCTTAGCCTGCGAGAAGAGGACACTGGGGGCAAATTTATTTATTTATTTTTTATTTTTTGGCATTTTCCTTCATAACGCACAGACTGCACTGTCTTTTGATATAACACTCATATATGTGCAAGACTACAATTGATATATTTTTACTAATAAGGACAATACTGTAATATTAAATTTAATTCAAGAAGCCAGCGTGGCACCCCCTTGGAGGGGCAATTCTGTCATTGGGGGCAATGGTAACACTGACAAAATAAGACTTGTAAACCCTCTGTTTATCAAATAAAAGCACAACTCAAAGTAATCACATTACTGCTGTAGTGTTTAATAATGTTACTTAAGATGTTTTTAATGCTTCAAATTCTTTTAGATGTCAGACTTCGTATTGCAGACAAAGAAAAAGTCAATTTGTGCACAAAGCAACTATTTTAGTGGTAGCTAGATTTTAATTAGTAGTTAAAGTAATTTTACAATTAAATTTAGTGAAATATGTTTACGTAATATGTTTATTTCTAACATAAAAATATGTCAACACAGACAAACAGGATTCCTATATTGGTCCACGTGGTTCATGGTTGATTGACCCTTGCTAAGTCCAGCCCTTTTTTTTCTCTGTGATCCAGTAACAGTTGAGCAAAATTGGTGCCTCGGTCAATATTTCTCTTTTCCTGTAAAAATGACATATAGGGTCACAACTTAAATTTTAAATTAAAGGGTAAGGAGAAAGTTGACCAAGGCATTGAGATAGCTCAACTGTAACTGGAAATAAGAGAAAGAAGAGGCAGAGTAAGTGTCAGTTGTGTCGGTGTTATAATTGCCCCGATCTTGCAGCCATAATAAAATCTTGTATGGTAGCTAGCAACATGTGTGTTAGCATAGTTTGTTCATGTTTATTTTTTACCAATGATCAAGAGATACAATTGATGCAAGTTTAAATTCACTGTCATCTAAATGTTAGACAGCACAAGAAAAATATCCAAAAAGTAACTCATACCTCAAAATAAGTTTTGTTGTTCCACAGGGAGAATCCTGCTGAGCATGTGCAAAGTAAATGTCATCAATCCAGTGTGTCTCTCATTGGAGGAATTAATTAGGCTACAATTGACCCCCTGTTGCAATTGCCGCTCGTCTCCCCCAGTAACTGCAGCTGAGCACTTTTTCATGCCGTAGACACATTTGTTTAGACTCAGTATGCTCAGCGTTTATTGTCTAATTTAGCTGATTTTACTTCAGGGCCGGGCTTATTGATCAGAAGTACTCAAATGTGTTTCCCGCTGTCTTTGCAGATAGAAAGGAGATGGATGTCTGTCTGAGCTTGAAGCAGATGATGGAGGATTTAATAATTAACGAGGAAGAGACACACGTGTGCTTGTCTGTGTGTGTGTTTGAGAGGTGTGGCTCCTTGTAAATCTTTCAGCTTTGCATCTGTCCGTTAGTAATGAACCTGCTCACGCCTCCTCCAGAACACACACACAGTTTCCTTTTGACCGCTCCTGCTTCCTGCAGCCAGTGTCAGCCCACGCGTCATTTAATGACCTGTGGCGACATTTATTTACACACACGCCCACACCTCGCTCACACCATGCAGACACACACAATGTAAAAGCTGACCAGAGCTGGATGGTCTGTAAGGTTTGTGTGGGAGTCAGATTAGATCCTGGTTTGGTTTTATTTTCACTGTGAGGCGTTCAAGGACTCGTCTTAAAAGGAGTCGCACAGGATCAGAAGAAGATGAAAGACAATGCTGCATGTTTTGCATAAAGCTGCTTCACATACAGCTTTGTTTAGATCAGTCAGTTAATCTATTATTTGTTCAACAGAAAAGTAATTGTTAAATAATTATGGTAATTAATCTTTCTATGAATATTATTAACAAGGGATGGCAAAGACATGCAGATTAAAGCAGGAGGCAAGTGCCGACTGCTTGTGGTCATTTAAATCTGCAGCCACGTGGGGTTGTACCTTTCCAATCCTTTAGCCACAGAGAGATAACATTAAAATGTGCAGCCCAGTAATATGCAGCCCAGGTTGGGGAGGGAGAGTCCGCCTAGGCCTTTTGGTTGTTCCATGAATTCTTTCCTCATGTGAGCTGATTTATTATTCCAAATAAAGGAAGAGATCATTTGGTGTAATGTTTTAAAAATGATTGTGATATAAAAGTAGGTGTTGCTTACAAATATAAGAATTTGGGAAAATTCATCAATAAAAAAAATAATAAATTAAAAAAAATACACATTTTTTTATTAATTATTTTTTTGTAATCATGATAATTGAAATAAATAAATCTGGGAACTTTTGGACCAACTGTCAGAATGCTACAGATCCCTATGTGGGGACCACTGTTCTAGAAGATGGGCGAAATAGACTGACAATTAGTCAATTAATCCTAAAAATATTTGCAAGATTATTCCATCTTGAAAATAATCACAAGTTTCAGCCCTAGCTCAGATGTGTACGATTGCATAAATGCATGTGGCAGAGAATAAAGACAGTTCATCATCTCAGTACCGTTTCAGCTGAGCAGCTGCAGGGCAGATTCATATTTGAAACACAGCTGAGATGTTAAACCACAACGCTCTGCCTGTCAGTTCAGCTTCAACACAGCACACAACTGAAATAATGAAATCATTTAAGCCTGATTAATAATTCATTGTCTATCTGCATGTCTGCCATTTCCCTGTTTGTATGTGTGTATGTGTGTTTCTGAATGACCTCTAACTTAATTCATTTTGATGGGCAGTTAACTGTTGTAGGCCTGTAATCAACTCTCACTTTTTATTGTTGATTAATTTAGCTTTAAATCTCTTTAAAGCCCAAGATAATGTCTATTTTTTCTGGCTATCTTATAAGACAAAAAGCAGTACATCCTCACACTTTAGAAGTTGCTTTAAATATGACTCAAACTATGAATCATCAAAACAGTTAATTCATTTTCTGTTGTTTCTAATTCCACATAAAGAAAAAATGGTTACCTACTGTATCTTAATTCAGATGAGACTTTTTTTCTCGTTCGTTCAGGCACCTGTGAGTCATCATTTCTCGTTCAATATATTTACTTTTCCATCCTCTTCGGCACTTCAGTCCCTCTGGAAATCTAATTCCATTCATTCGTCCAGGCCTGATGTTTTTTCATTCAACTTCAGCTCGTTGATATTAACGGGGGACAGATTAATCATGTTAGGTATTGACCTAGGTCAGGCTGCTAGCATGATAAATAGGAAGCACAGTCATTCAAAAACATATTACATCATGAAACTGTCCAGTGAGATCATTTCACTGGGAATAATGAATATGAATAATTGCTGACTACTAAAGAGCAGCACAAGGATAATTCATCAGGTGTACCATCATTTAAAAAAAAAAAAAATCCCACACACACTTATACACACATTTTTTAACATGTCCACAAAATTTAAATATTTATTCCTGATACTGATTTAAGTATTTTTTAAATTGTTTTTTATATTTTTGACCCCTCATCACACATTACATACACTGTATGTTGTGATTTTTGTAGACAGAAAACTACAGAAGACAGAAAACTACATAATAATTTACGCGTAAAAAAACTATGATTAGGGAAAGGTCGGAAAAGAATTATGTTTAAATGTTTTTATGGCTTTAGGAACTCTCATCCAGACCAAAATATTTCTACAGCCGCTGGGTCGATGCTAGGAAATATTTTGCAGATGGTCAGGATGCTCAGTGAATCCCTGTGATTTTTCATCTAACAATCATCTGGTTTAATGTGTCCATTTCTTTGGTTTATGTTAGCGTTTGCTAACTTTCACTAATATGTCAAGTGTGATTTGTGAATGTTAGCATGCTAACACACTAAACTAAGACGGTGAACATGATCACATCATCATACCTGCTAAACATCTGCATATTAGCAGTGTCATTCTGAGTGTGATAGCATGCTGACGTTAGCAGCAGAGCCATCATCAGACAACACACATCACTAATGTGACAAACAACAGCTTACACAACAAACACTCATACAACAAACAACAACTTCAAAAAAACAACACTATCAACCCCACCAGAATGACACGACATGACTATACACATATACACCATCAGTCATCAAAGTGCTCTACATATTATAAGGTGCAGCATCCTCACACAGAGTTCAGTTTTTTTCACAGTTTGTTCAGCAGCACAGTATTAGTCGGCGCAATTTGAGCATTGTATTTTATGTCTGCCTCCGCCAGTAGAATAGGTATAGTAATACCTCAAGTCCACTCTCTGCAATTAGGTAGAAAAGGTAAGTGCATCTCTCGGTATCAGCATCAGCAATCATCCAAAATGTGTAGGAAAATCTCAGCATATCAGATACGTGCAACAATCAAATATGATTCACCCCTTAGATTTACAGTATCTTGTGGATGGGTCCTGGCCCCCACGTTGGGAACCTCTGACCTAGAAAGATTTTCTCTTAGTGTGCAGATTGCAGACACCGAGTAAGTGACAGTGACAGTTCTCAGCTGGAGTCAGATGTTTGTGAACACAGACAGAGAAAGGTGAGAGGCCAGGGGAAAGTCTACCTCCTTTTGACCTGGAAAAGGAATTTATTGCTCTCCCAGACACTTTTAGATAATGCCATCAGGGATTAGAGCAGGAGGAGGGGGGCAGTTTCAGATTTACTAACTCCACTCCCTCGTTCTCATCCTCTCTGTCATTGGTCGTTTCCTGACCCTCGGGGGATCCAGCTGGGTTTCATGGTGTCTGAAATCTGCTCTGCTCCCTCTCACTTGTTCATGTCAGTTATTTATGTCCAGTGCAGCCTTTTCTTTGTCTGCCTATGTCCTCAGTAAGCTTTAAATCCATCAGACATCCATTTTATTGAGTTATTATTGTCTTTTTGTCTGATGATAGTCTTTTCACAGTTTTCTGAAACTCATTTCTTCTTTTGACCTTGGACATCAGTATTGATTGCTTTGCTAAAGGGCATGTAATATTTAGTTTGCCTGTATTTTGTATTTCTTCCACGGTTAGGTGAGAGAGACCTCTAAGCTTTTCATCCAGCTAGATTTTTGGATTTTTTGGAGCATCATAGCAGAATGGGCAAAGACTCTCTCTAAGTCTTTCACACTGATAATCCTCTTACTCATCCGTGCCGATGCACACACAAGTACAGTCGCACAAAAATATGAGCCCACATTGACACACTAACTGGAAAAAGCATTTGATTTTGTCATTATGGTGGGGTGTTTTAATTCACAGGAGTCATGGGTTGTAGCCGAGCGTTGCTGCCTGGCTCCTCCACCTCTGAGATAACATTCTTGTCCTGAAGGCACAAATTTCCATCTGGGAGTCACTAATGTATTCACTCATATCTTTAATTCTCTGCTGGCACTCCCAGCTCTGCTCTGAGAGCTTTTACTATGAAAGAACTGCACCTCAGAGCATTAGCATCACTCCTGCATGTGTGTACCCTCCCCAGGTATGACTTTGCCTCAGCAGGGGTTTGCAGGATGTGTAAGTGCGTGTGCACGCACTGAAAGGCAGTTATTGAGCGGCAGAGAGCCAAGACAGCTGAGTTGCTCCTGGCTCGGTGCTGCGGACGTCTTCTGAAAGCCTTGACCCACTTCCAAGTCTCCTCCTCCTCCCCCCTGCTCACCCAAACATGCTGCATACTGAAGCAGCTCCACTACAATCTGCTGAGCTGCAGCTGAGTGCAGCATGCAGATACAGGGGAGAGTGGGTGTGTCTGTCTGTCTAATAAATAAATTGTATGTGTGTCTGTGTGTGCTGCAAGGGTAATAGGTATGTGCATGTGTGTAGTTGTGGGTGTACGTGCAGGCTCACAGTAGGTGCAAGACCTTGGGGCAAAGTCGTGGAGAGTTGCTGCCTCTGCTGAATATATTTATGAGTCTCTCACTAGTTGTTACTTTACCAACCAGCCAAGCACATGTTCAGTAAGTTCTCGTCAGTAGATTTAAGCCCTTGCAGAACAATTGTAGTACAGAGTGGTGTGTGTAGGGCTGCAACTAATCATTATTTCATTATTGGCCATCCATATTTAGATAAGCCTCATTTTCACTGTGCAAATCGGCCTCGTCTGCCGCAGAGCACGATATTTCCCAGGAAAATTACATCTCCATTAAAAACTAAAGTACTGAACAAATTCACATTTTTTCTCCTACTGTTTTTCTTCTAACCTCTAACCGTACGTGTAGTGCTGCTGGAGTGCACTGGAATGATGCTCCACCACCTTTTTCACCAAGTGCTGAAATTTAATATCCGCAGTTTGCATAATCTGGTTTTGTTAAGTGCTTAACAGCACCATTCAGACCAGTCAATCAAGAGCGCAGTTTTTGCAGTGAGAGACATATTTTTTCAATTGTTTTCTATTTTGATGAGAAAAGTGAGATGCAGACTCGCAGTCACACCAAAGAGAGAGAGAGAGAGAGAGACATTGCTGTGTGTGTATGTGTATGTGGACAGACTGCTGCCTAATATTCTCATCATGATGAAACTATTCTTAAAGTCAGTCTAACATTTTATCATGTGGTCAGTTATAGTGGACTAGTGTATGTAAACTTCAGACTGAACAGTTATATGACCTGAAATGAGTCACTATTTAAGTGCATATGTCATAGCTTTCAATTTACCTCTTCAGTGATCATGCTTTTCTCTTCCCTCTTATTTCATCTAATTTGTTGATCATTTCTTCACTGGGTTAGGCTCTGAGGAAACAGAAAGTGATCCTATTTTGTGCACAGGTGTCTTTACAGCAACGGCACAATCATGGCATGGTGTCACAGGTTGTGGGTTTCCACTTTAAATGTCTTGTTTTGTCTGACCACCAGTCCCAAACTCAAAAATATTTAGTTTACTGTCAGACAGGACGACAATGAAGGAGCAAATCCTCTGTTGTTTCAGCACTATGTATTTACAAAATGAAATGACATAGTATGCACTCCAATATAATTGTAATTTTAATATTGAAAGTGATACTTAATTGTAACCTTTAATGATTTAAGTTTTGGCCTGAGGAATCTTGAGTATTATTGAATTATGTTGGAAGGAATTAGTTCATGATATCAGACAATCAGGGATCTATTAACCATCTTGGCATTTCTAAATGCAACGTAGTTTGTGAGTACAGCTGCAAACAAGCCTTCGCTCTTACATTTTTCACTGGACACAATCCTCTCGCTTCATTTTCCTCAGTAGTAAATACATGACTTCTGCATGTCCAAGGGCCATCCTAAAGACAGTTTATTTAATTCTCTAATTATTTCCACCCAGTTTTAACAATGAAAGGGGGGAATAAACAGAACATATTGACGATTGAAGATTGTAAAAATGCAAACCCCATATCATTGGTTTCTTCAGCAAGCCAAACCAACAAGACAGCACAGTAGTTTTTGCTAAAATAAGCATCAACCAGCTGAGTTACAGTTATCACATCAGAGCCAGACTCAGCAATGTCACTAAAATGAAGGAATTTGAATCTTATGCAAATGTAAATGGCAGGAAATTGGGATGAGATGAGGGACAAAGTGAATTATTGTGCACCAGCCCTTGAAGCCAGGCATGCTGTTTAATATTTTCAGAGCTAACAGACCTGGATTTAAGCTGCCCTGAGCAGCGATGAGGCCAGACGGCTGGCTGATGGGAGGGAATCTCCGCTGGGAAGGAGTGGAGACACTCTCTTAGTCATGGCCATTAGACACAGAGATTTATAGAGATTACAAACAAGCACATACATGCCTGCTAGCACGCACACGCAAGTGCTCCAACTCACACGTACAGAAATGATTTTACCATAAGCAAGGGGATTAGCACACTCTTTGATTTATGGCCACATGCTGAGAGAAAATGTATCTACTTACCAATATCACACACGAAGACATAACGTTTACAAACAAGTTATAATAACACATTCTCCAGTCAATAGGACTATGAGTAATGGTGCTCTCTGTTTATCCTGGTGTGCTCCTCATCTGGTGTGAGTCACATAAGATTATTTACACCCTCTTTCTACTGAATTCATTGTTATCGTCTGTCATCGCTTCCCAGGAAATAACCTTTACTCATCTGTTTTTATCATTATTTTGAATACCAAACCAGCACGGGCAGCAGTCTGTGTCATTATTTGCATTTTAAAAGAACTACATTGTGTGTTTGTCACTCAAAATCTCCACACACGCTCGTTGTCACCACATTATCACCTCCGTCTGTCTCCGACTCTTCGCCATCCACCCTTCACTCTGTCAGCATCTGATGTGTATCAGACTGACGTCACTGGACTTTTAGAGCAGCTTGCTATTGAACTGTGGCGACAGATGGACAGACCAGACAGAGATCTACAGATGACCGTGTCAGAACCAGACTGTCTGTTCGGAAAGTAGATTTCAGATCAGTTCACCCAGGTGGTATGATCAAATCTTTTTTCTTTTTGGGCATAGATTTGTAAAAACTGTGTCTAACTTTAAGGCCTCTGGTGGGTGTTTCTCATGACAACAGTTGACTGCCATTTGAGAGTTGGCAGTGATAGGAGATGTGCTGTCAACGGTCACGGTGCGCCTCTTACTGGAGAATGTGATATCTCTGTATAGTCTACAAACGTTGAAGAGGTGTTCATCATGTAGCTGTCTTTAACAATTTAAGATACCTGTCTCCTTACAATAATCAATACTTCACCCTGAAAGTGAAACTAGCAAGCTAGACTATCTAGCCCTCATTCAGAAAGTGGAAAGCAGTTAGCCTAGCTTGCTAACTTTAGCACTGATACACAGCTAGTGTTAGACTTTGCTTTTCTCGTAATCTCCGCACATATGTTTCTGAACGTTTTGCCAAGTTAAATCAAAGTCAAAACAAAGACATAGCTAGTGACTTCTTAGCTAAAAATGATTTTATGTTAAGTTAAACTTCTGATTCTGATTGATGTTGGTTGATGAAATGTTTACATATGGCATTGATGTCCATCCAGGTTGTCTGTGTGAGTGAATGTGTTAGGAATGGGCAATACCAAAATTTTTAAATTTGATATTACACCAATACTTTTTGTTACAATTTTACCAATACCAATACTGATTATTTCTTAAGTTTGTATGTGAGTTTTCAAAATAATGGTCATTTATGGTCAATAAAATGTTTAGCATTTAACAGAAATATGAAATTATAATGAAATGCATGATTAAATTCTTGTTTTTGTTCACCCCCTTCTAACTTTCAGGGTGTGTTGTTTTTAAACATTTGAAGAGGTTACTCATGTTGCTGCTGTGTAGCACTTTATTGTTGCAAACAGTGCATTTGCCACACTTTTATCTACAGGTGAAAAGTAGCACCTCACACCACACTACATTTCCTTACTGCCATTCACAAGTTTGATACAGAAGTTTGTGACTGTGAGTGGCTTTCATTTCTTACAGGTTTCCACAGTCATTGGATACCGAATGGCTAAATATGTCAGGGCTGTTTATTGGCACATCACACTAAAGTATAGAAAACATTTGGAAGTGACGCAAAAAAACACGTTTTATACTTGTATCATTTTATGAAGGAATCAATGCCAAATGAGTGGCTTGTGAGTATCGATTTTGCAGAATTGATCCGCCCATCCCCAACATGGACTGGAAAGCATGTTTTTGTGGTTGACTGCAATGATGACAATCATTTTGTCTGTGTTTTTCCATTTGCCATTATTACATTTGTTTTTCTAAGACCCAGTCAAACTTGTGTGTTTTGGTATGATCTCATTTGTCTCTTCTACATCAGTTAGGGTGGTGAGTGATAAATCCACACAGGGACTTATTACCACCATGAAAACTATAATTTGGGCCCTGCAGGGTGTCATTAGGAGGGTTAAAGTATGGTTGAAAGGTGCAGTAAAACATAATGTTCTGTCAACACAATAACAACTGAAAATATGAAGATCCTGCAGGTCTGAACTGCTGGTTCAGTGACGTACTGATGATGAAGGGCTCTATGTTTTGTGCTTTTTCTGCTCACTCAAATGTAAAAATATGTTGCTGAAAATAAGAGTTGATCATTAATTTTATTATTATTATTTAATTAAGTTTTTTAAAAGCAAAAAAAGTCTGGCTTTTCAGATGTGAGGACGTGGGATTGTTTTCATTATTGTATAAATGTAAATTTAATATCTTTTGTATCTATTATAGGTGGTCACTATTTTTGACAGTTAAGAGAATCAGTGATGAATGGACTGATCGTGATGCAATAGGTAGTTGCAAACTACTGAAATTACAATATGACATGTGAAGATCATGTCTTATCATGCATCATTTGCGTATTTCTGACTTCCTCTCTGGTCTCTACTGGCATGACTGGATTTGTATGTATGACTCATGTGACTCAGCGTTTTTCTAAGGAGTAATGACGTGATTGTGTCTGCACATATTCATTAAAAAAGTGTTAATTAATTGCTCAAATGCTCACAAATCTCTTCCTGTCTTCTTCCTCTCAGGTGTTGTGAGTGTAGCGCCTCACTTTCCCACTGGTATTATGAAAAAGATGGACGGCTTTCTGCAAGAAAGACTACTGGGCCAAATTCGGGGAGCTGTGCCACGGCTGCAACGACCCGATCACCACCGGCCTCATCATGGTAAGAGGATCCAGCCGCTGACTCTCATCTCTTATCACCCTCCTGGTCCATTGTGTGCTGATAAACCTTGAGTTACAGCACACACATATGCACACAGCTGAGTCCATACATTGACAGCCTCCCTGGTTGGTGTGTGCCAACATACGAACATGCACGTAGGATCAGTGCCAGACCTGTAACTGACCCTGATACCTTTGGTTGCTCCGTCAGATAGTTTTACAGACCACCAGAGAAAGTTGGAGCTGTTGTTGTGACACAGGAGAGCAGAGAGGTTCATGTGGTCACAGCACCGGAAAGCAGATAAACAATAGACTGAGCCTCTGCTGATAAGTGCTGCTGCATTATAGAAAAGACAAGATAACAGCATCAAAGGAGAGTTGTGTCTATTTGTTGATTAGTGATGGAATCACACACATTCAAAGCTTCAAGAAACTGATTAATACTGTATGTCAATGTAATAGAATATGTTGTCTTTGTACATCTTAGGGATATGTTTTCCTGCCGGCCCAAAGCCAGTGGCAGCACAAATGAGGTACAATGCAGTTTTTGTCAGGCAGTCTATTTTTTTGTGCCTGTTCAGTAATCTGGCTCTAAAATGGTGTGAAGTCACCTCTGCTGAGGTGGTTGGAGAGATGCAGCTGAGGCTGTGTTAATGCTGATTAGGCAGCATAAAAGCAGGCTTGCTTTTCTGCCTGCTCTGACCACCTCTTAGTGCAAACGCAAGGACATTTTCAGGGCTTTTGTTTGTAGGGGTGGGAATCAACAGAGGCCGCTCGATACAATATTATCATGATAATCAAGTCACAATACGATGTTTTTGTGATTTCAATATAATCAGTACTCAGAATGTGATCGTTTTAACCATTTGTGAGGTGGCTTGTGCATTTCTTCATTTCAGCCGTATCATGCACTTACATTTTGGGGACTACATCCTCGTCATCCTGCGTCACTATGCTTTAGTGATTTTTTCACCTCCATTAGTTGCAGGGGCACGCACATGCTTCTCCAAAATCACACATAAAAACACCTTTAATTAATGTTGAGTTTTGGCTCCTTTTTGGCTTTTTTGTACAACAAACCATGTCTTGTGAATATAGCTGAAACAACTAAATTATTAACAGAAGTCAATCAGCAGTTTTGATAATAAATTAAAGTAATTTTTGAACAAAAATGCCAAACATTCTTGTATCTTTTCTTTGTCTTTTGTAATAGTAAAGTGAACTCAGACAAAATAAGTCAGTTGAAGAGTCAGTTTAGGATTTAATTATTTGTGATGGACAGATAAAACAATGAATCAGTCAATTCAGAGAATAATCAGCAGATTGATTCATAATGAGCATAACTCTTGCAGCCCTTCTTCTACATCTATTTTGAAGTGCAAAGTCACTGGGTCCATTTCAGCGCGTTAACGTTAAGGGCCAGGAAAATGGTTTAAATGGAGTCGGCGGTAGCGACCAGCTAATTGTCAACTGATAAAACAAACAATAATGTCGGCCTAAAGGGCAAAAGCCACTGAAGCTTTCCTAGGTGACAAATACCTGCCAGCATGGACAGTAATGTTCACAGTATGATTATATGTGAGCCTGAATGACACTCATCAGTTACCAATCTCCCTTCAATTGTTTGTATTTCATGGGCCATGTGGTTGTGGTGATGTAAACACTGCTGTCATTGAAATTTAGCTGTGGACACCATGTATATCCCAGCTGTCAAATGGTGTGCAGACTCCACCTCTCGGCACACCACAGACTGATGCCGGCATGGTAATGGTGTGAGCCCACTTATCAGGCATTTTGCCAGTTTTTAAGTTTGTTTGAAAAGTGTCAGAACAGCTGGACTCTGCTGCAGACTTTACATACGGTTTCACTACCTGATAAAGGAAGCTTTTTGCATAAGCTGAAATGTGCTCGCCGTTTATCAGGATTTAATGAGTTCATATTCCTTTCAGCTTGTTCATCACTGGTAGACTTGCAGAGTTGGTTTTGGTAATGCTTGTTGTGTTCACACAGTGAGGGAAAATTATCAGCCATGGCAGGAGACGATATGAAAACTATGCCGGCTGTGTGTGGAAATATGTGAGGCTCATATTCTGGAAAACTACTGCCTGTCTACTTAACATGAAGCTGATATGACAGACAGGGAAATTATCCACGGAAAAAACACCAACGAATCATTTGCATTTCAGAAGGCATTAGTAGTAGCTGACAGTAAAAAAATTTTTAATGAATTTGAAGTGGGATTTAATTCAATAATTCGTGCTTAAATTGCATACACTTATGAGTGTGTTTATCTTCCATTTTAGGTTCAGTTTTAGATAAAATATCAGTACTGTTATATGTTTAGATTTCCTTTTAGATTGTTAGAATGAAGTAAGAAATGCTGGTTACAATATGTGGTGAGTTGAGGTGATAAACAGCCTCTTAAGCCACCAAAAACCCAGACTAAATCAATAATTCACTGACTGTTGGTGGTCCTTTGAAAGGAGAGGCCGGTTAGAATAAAAAACTGAGTTCATTCGTTGCACATAAAGTACCCTCTGTGACACATTTGCCTCCTGGTCAGATAGAGCAGCTTCTGGCAGGTCATGTGTCATGGCCACGGTGAACAGAAATCATTCAAGGCCTGGCTGCTCTCTGCATCTCTGAGTGTGTGTGTGTGTGTGTGTGTTTTACCATTAACACTGCCTCCAGACAGCTTATCCTTTGCAGTTCAATCTCAGTAATGAAACATGGAGCAGAGTCTAAAGTGAATTAGGTGAGGAGATCTCTCTTCTTCCTTCTCCTTCTCTGGTTTATTGCTCCTCTTACCGTACATATTCTCTGATTAACTGTTTCTGCAGTTACACTTTAGTAAATTTGAGATTGGCCAGCCAATCACACCGAGGCTTCAGTTGCCAAGATGGACGGAGCAATTGTATTAGTGTGGAGACATGCAGACCAAGGTCAGCTTCCCACGTCTGTGCCACACCCAGGAAGCTGAAGTCTCCTTCAGTCCTGCAGAGTCACCGTGTGCAGATTAGCAGGGAAACACAGTGCTGCTTTTAAAATTCACTGATGTCACTGCACCTGAACAAGCTGCTGTCACAGTCAGTGAAAACATATCGAGCTCCGTGATGCAGCGATGAGTCAGAGTCTGCAGACAGAAATGTGGAACTGATGGTCAGACAGACAGAAACAATGAATGAGTAACTAAAATATGAGCTATGGTTGCATTTCATGGGATTTCATCACCCCCACCACAGGATGCCCCCCAGTACAAGCTGAGCCTGGCTTTGCTCTTTAAAAATGTTTGGGAATAGTTTTTTGATTGTTTGCACACAGCTGCACTTTGGTAACAGCCTTTTTAGTTCCACCAAGGACATTATATTTTCACAACTGATTTATTTTTTTCTCTCTCTTATTGATAGTTTACTGGATTGTAATAACATTTGAGGAGAAGTCAATGAGCAGGCCAAGAAACTGTTTTTCGCTGTGGTTACTGGAGACAGATTTCTCAGTAGGGATAGGTATCATTAGGACTATATTGATTGTGCTTATCAATACCAATACTCATCAGTCCTCTTATTGATACTGTTCACCATAATTTGGTGCAAAAATAAAGGCATAACATGAAAAGATGTGAAAAGATTCAACAGTAATAGCAACAGCAGGTTCAATTGTTTCCTGGGCGATTGCATTCAGCTGCATTTTAATCAAATTTAGTAAAGTGATACCAACTTTTTGAAAATTTTGCCTTATAACAGTTCTGAAGTTACACAAATACCAATAGCAGTATTGTTTGCCCAGGAGCTTGTTGATATTATATACCAGTCAGGAACCAGTTAGTATCAGTTCTTAATACCCATCCCTATTTCTAAACCTTTCTATACTTTTGAACACCAAGAATCCAACAGTCATGCTGGCTTGATCCAGTGACTTAAGTATTTGACATTATGTAGCAAGCAGAGTCTATTTATATAGCATATTTAAGAGACACCATAAGTCTAAACTCAAATAGAATCAAATAAATAAAACAAAGATAAAACACCAGATAAGAGAGAACAGAGAGAACAGACATAAAACACAAGATTAAAACATAAAATACCAGATGCTACCCATATGCTTGTCTACTTTTTAAAGGAGTCCACAGAGTCCAAAGATCTCAAGCTTATTGGGAGATTGTTCTTTCCAGTCAGCAGCTCCTAAGCTTTGGAACAATCTCCCCACTTTAGTTGGGCGGTAGGAAGTAAGTCTTGAAACCCTGGGTGGAGGACCTAAGAGCTCTGCTCGCAGTGTTACTTGGTACAGAAGGCACCAAAATCTTGCAGTTCATGTCTCAAACTCTCTCTGTTCATCAATTTGTTGAACTATAGATTTTCACATTTGCCATCTTTCTCAGCACTTTTAGAAGTTTTTGTTCGTTCAATTTTGGATCCGTTGAATGCACCAGAACAAACGCAGCTTGAGTGCAGATTGTTTTGTTGACTGATGTTTCCAAGCTCACGAATGAGCCGTCGAGCTTAAAATAACTTGGTTGCTTGTCAGTGTCTTTGAAAGTGTGATATCTTTTACATTTGTTTGTCATGCTTTTGTCATAATTAAATGTGACATCTCAGACTATATTCTTATACTGAGGCACTGTCTGTTACCAGCGTGAGCATGCTGGTGTGTGTATGTTCAGGTGCAAACAGGTGTGTGTCTGCACCTTCTGCTCCTGTCAGCACCTTCAGCTTTGAGTAGACTAGCAGTAATTCAACCAGAGGATGTGACTCAGTTATTTACTACCATTACTGAGACTGATTTATGTGCTGAGTTCTCAGTTAACTGATGTAATTGAATTTCCTCTCGTAGCTGCCCTCCTTCACTCTATCCGTCCACCACTCCTCCTACTGACAGATGGATGCGCAGTAATCCAGCCCCGTCTCCACATTCAGTTTAGAGTCCGTCAGCCTTTCTGCAAACAGCTCAGGGCTCAGAGCCAACTGATGGGAGCGGGGCCAGACATCGACCTGGGCTTGTGATAACCAGAGTTTGGGAGAAGTTTCTGGTTTCACGGTGTCTCACCCTCATTGTGTTATCTTTGCCACAACACATCCCGTGGACATCAGTTCAGTGTTGACCAGCAGGACACGTAGGATTTATTACCATGGCCTTGGATCAAACCAGGCTTCTCAAAGTCTGGACCAAGGTCCACATCTGAATACATTATGAAGTGTAATATTTTATACTTTGAAATAAATCTTCTTTCAATCAATAAATTGTTAGTAATGATCAATATACAGTGTCGCTGTGATTCTCCCCCCAAATTTAAGTGGTTTTGATGTGGCTTACTGTATTTCCCTATCGTTGACAGTGTTGTCATGGGATATTAACTGCTGTTGTTGTGTTGTTGCTGCTGAGTTCACACATTAACTGAACCCTGGGGAATTTGCTATCAGCTCCTAAATCAGCTCTGTTCACTCCAGTACATGTTTTCTACGACTAATGTAAACGTAGTTGTCATCTGAGTCAGATATAATTTGACTAACTTTGACAGCTGTGTCTCCCTCATTTGATGTTGGCCCATCATGTGATGTTAATTAAAGGTGGGGTGTACTAGTCTCATCCAGTACATGTTTTATCAGGTGCAGCAAATATCTCCTTGTGGTCCTCTATCTCCATGTCCTGTTCACGCTGAAAAAAACCCCCCTGATGTTTCCACACAACCCTGGCTCTGTAAACGGGACATAAACAAAGTGGCTCGGACTGAGCCACACACCACAATTCCAGCCAATCAGCAACACGTGACGTTCACGCTGATGTGCAGGGCAGGGGGAGGAAGAGGGGAGATGCAGGAAGTGAGACTGACTGTGTGGTTCATACCAAAACCGAAGTGAATATTTGCCTCACGTTACTTGCACAAGTGTGTTAATTCACCCCAAACAAGCAGCCGTAAGCTAATGAACAACATGCTAACAGCTAGCAAGCACCGCACAACAGGCACCAGCTGTGTGTAAGTGCATCTGTGTGTTTGTCAGTCAGCGTAAGCACTCACCAGAAAAGCTGGTTCTTTCTGCTTTGTCTCTTCTGTCTCTCTTCTTTCACCCCTCCTCTCTGTACGTTCACAAAAATACATGACTGCTTATCGAATGTATGTTGTGTAAAAGCTCTAAGTGAGCTGATCAAATGTTATTTTGTTATCACCAATTGTTCCAAACTTTTGACCTGGAGTAGGAACTCAGATCTTGACCTTTGCCTTTGCAAACTTAAAGAGGGAGTGAGATACCTGAGGCTGAGCCAGTCACGGTCCTTGACTCATCTGTGACTTAATGAAGTACAAAAACATGATGATGACTAGTGAGCACTCCAGTACCTTTTCTGTTATATGTTTATAGTGGAAAAGGTATTTTGAGAGAAAAAGTCAATACAGTGCATCCTTATTTACTAGCTTACTAACTTCAACTAAAGCTGCATTAGTATTTGTTTGAATCCATGTTACAATTAGGGCTGCCTAATTTAGTGAAAAAATCATATTGTGATTATTTTGACAGATATTGTGATGTGATTCACAATAATTGGGAGTAATCATTTTGCGTCACAGTTTTCATTTTTACTGGAAAAAAAGCTGCAATGATTAATTGATTATTAATCAACTATTCGTCAACTATTTTGGTAAGCGATTAATCGTTTTGTGTCATTTTGTAAATAAAAAAGTCAAATTTCAGCTCTCTGACAGTGAACTGAATATCTTTGGATTGTGGACAAATCAAGACATTCGAGGACGTCACTTTGGGCTTTGGGAAACACTGACATTTTCTGACTTTTTATGGGCCAAAAAAACTAATCAATTAATTAAGATAGTAATCAACAGATTAATCAATAAAGAAAATAATCATTGCAGGAAAGACCTGAAAAATAAGATTGTGACAGGGTTAATTAATCGATTAATCACAAAAATGATGGACAGATTCATCAACAATGAAAATAAATGTTAGTTGCAGCCCTAAAAATCATGTTGTTGGGTCTTTACCGAACAAACATGTTTTTGTACATCTGGAGATGTGATTTGTAGGCCACAGCATCTCTTCAGCACTACAGCACTTCATCGTTAATGTTGTTTTATCACATACTTTTCCTTTATTTAAAAATTGCACCTTCTGCTGTTTGGATATTGCATTTTGCCATATTGCAATTCCGATAATATCTTGATTAGCTGTGTTGTCTTTCTATGGACTGAAATGATGAATCAGTCTAACACTGGTTGTTCTATGTCAGTGATTTTGCTTTTTAAGCTGTCACTTTGTCTTTCAGTGTCTAAAACCTTTGCAGCACTAAACCTCATCATCAGGTTTGTCATCAGATCCCCATCAGATCAGATTGTTTTTTACATGACCCATCATGAATTTGCTGTTTTGTTTATTCTCATCATATCAGTGTTTACTGGAAAGCTCCTCATCAGATCAGTGATTTGATCTGACTGGCATTATGTTGCATTTTGGGGACTTTCTTTGTTTCTTCTCTCTCTTTCTTTATTTCTGGAATTGCAAGAAGCACCCAAACAGCTGACGGTGAAATCCAAGACGTTTCCCTGAAACCACAACTGCTTTCAAGATCGTTTGGGGTTTTTGGGACCTTATGTACCCTTATAAAATTCAAATCACATGTTGTGAAACTTGCATAACTTGCTGTACCTCGCCCTTCATGCTCATAACCAACTTTTGTTTTCTGTTTCAGCCTTGTAGATACAATTTGGAAAATGATTGTTTGCTGTACACATTTTCTTACAAGTAATATATGGAAAAAAAAAAAAAAAAAGAATGAGTAAAACACAGACACGATGCCATTAATAACCAGATCTAGAATGATTTCATGAGTGAGAATGTTTTTTGTGATGTTTGTTTCAATTAAAATGTGCCAAATTATCATGTTATTTTTATACTTTAACAGCTTAAAAGATGAGATCAGAGCAGCCCAACACTAAGAGACAAAACAATTGGGTTTGGTTCCTTCTTTTTGTAATTGTCTTCTGACTATATTGTTCTATGTTTGTGGGTAATATTGAGAAATTGAGATATTTTGGGTTGGTCACCAAACCAGTGGAAAGTCCCTGATCTACAGTGTTCTTTATCAACTCCCACTGGTGTGAGGTAGCTCTGTGGCTGAGTGGGAATCTGCCAGTTGTTTCTGTAAATGTCTAATGATTGTTTTGCCTCTAGGTGAAGACAGACACATGTGCAATAAATGTTGGGAAATGTTAGTTGTTAAGACATTGTTGCTCTTCTGTTCCTCTCTTATGACTTAGTGTTCTCTTAGCGGCAGGATCAGCTGTTCATGATCTCATCTGTGACGTTGAACACAGTGCTCTGTCACATTGTAGAAACATGTTTCGCATAATTTTTATGATAAGGAGAGTTGTGTTTCCAATAAAACGCCTCAAGGAGGTCAAAGGTCAGGCTCACATACAGAGAGGTGTCCTAATGCAGCTGCTCAGGGACGTCAGCTGGATCTCTCTGCTATGATGGAGGCTCAAACTTCAGGCTTTATGTTGATGTTTTGCTCACACTGTGATATTGTTTAAAATTGTGATTTTTTTCAATTTTAGATATTACAATAAATGTCAATACTTTGACATTTACAGAGATCACTACCTGACCAGTGATCTTTACTTTAAGTGTTGCTTGAGCATGCTTAGCATTTCCTCTTTCCAAAGTGGAAACAATGACGAAAGCGGCAGCCTCTGAAGGCTGAAATCCCCCCTGTGGCATGACTGTGGGCTGTTGGTTTCACTTCTGAGCTGACTCCAAACAGGTCTGACTGAACTCACTAAACATGAAGTCATCGCTGGTGCCAAAACATAGTGTGAATCTTAAAAGTCAGCCTCTGTTACTTTTGTGGAACAGGCCAGAAGTCACAATTACGAGACAATGTTCAAGCAGCTATGATAAATATTTTTATATTTAAGGTTATCCGTGAATCAATTTACATGTATTAATAGCTTTGTATTGCCAATCTATGAACGCATTATAACGTAACTAAAAAATGAGTCTGTCTTGGTAGCCTATAACAGCCTGAGGACTGATTTCTGTGTAAACGACTCAGGATGGTTTTCCAGCGAAAATCCAAACGATGTGCTCTCTTGTCCCTCTCTTCCTACAGCGCAACAGTTTGCAACACTAGCTAATGTTAGCTTGACAAATAAAGAATTTGAAACTTCTCCTTAGCCACACAGAGCATTGTAGAGGTTTTTGTTCTCGTTTTTTGTCCCACGGTTTTCCCGTTTGATTCACTCTCACTGACCTTAAAGCCTAATTTTCAGCCAAAGCAGGCAGTTGTTCTCAGGAAAACGGCTCAAAGCACCCACTGTGCGCTACCTGCTCAGTATGAAAGGGCAGACAGACAGTTAGAGACTACCTGGTGAACATAGTGGAGGACTTAGCAGCTTAAGAGCCAAAAACAGAGCTAACCAGAGAATGAATATCTGACGACCTTCATCAGGTGGCCAGAAACACGACTCCTTATGAATGTTAATATTGCTACATATCTGCTAGATGTGGCCACTGTTTGCTTACAAGTTTGCCATATCAACTTTCGGCTGCCAACGTGTAATAAAAACCCAGTTACTGCAGGTTAAAATGCACAAATATAATGCTAGAGTCATTAAGTCAACATGACTCAGTTGGTTTTACAACAGTATCCACCTGAAGTTGGCTAACATTAATTGACGTTAGCCTCCATAAGATACTTGTCATTATGTCAGTCCAAGTAAAGCTGTTGTAGTATAAACCTTGAGTGTAATGATCTGAGCAAGAATTTGTTTTATGGCTCGTGATTTCATTTCTAAAAGTCTGTTTTTTTCTTTCAAGAGTTTTGCTTTGAAAGAAAGTCAGTCCATAAAATACTGACAGACAGATACAGTGGTGATAAAACTGTCACATTCCTCAATCTATTTTTTTTGTGTGTTGTGCTGTTTGTCATTCCTTCAGATCATTGGCATCGCAGAATATTTATAATGGCATCTACTGTACATTGCTGATGGGTGACAAATGATCAGCTGCCTCGAGACAGACTCAGAAACACAGAGCAGAAAAGTATTTTCAGACCTGCTGTTTTTCACTGTTGCCATCAGTTATACAGAGAGGCACAGAAAAGACACAGCTTATTCTCATTTTTGTGATGCAAGACAATTTGCACAACTCTTAACCTTTACATGAACTACTTTAACTGGGACATGCAGGAAATTGTTGGACATCAGACAGATGATGCTCAAAAGTGTAGAGTTCAAGATTGTGTAATTGTAGTGGGGAAAATGAACAACATAACAAAAATGCCGAGCTCGTGTGGATGTCTCATTTCATTGTTTTAACTGTGTATCAGTACAATCATGTTTATACATTGTGGAAACAATCAGACCATTCAAACTGAACTTAAATTGTTGTATCGTGCACTTGTTGACCTTTACCCTGGGTGTTTCGGGTGCTGTGGGTTTCTTTTTCTAGAGAATTTTCATGTTTTCTGTACCAGCCGTCTCTTTCTCTTAACTTCCTTTAACATAAGAACCACCAGAGCAGCGAAGAGAGGGCATCTGACCGACCGTCTATTAATATCTGCCCACTCAGATGGCCCTCCAGCACTGGCCTGTAGCAGGGGAGGGATCGACACTCAGCATGCAGGACATGTCAGGGACACGGACAAAGTGAGACACAGCAGAGATAGAGCAAGCAGGGTGGAAGAAAAGAGTGACGCAGCAGCAAAGATAAACCCAGGAAGAAAGATTGTACGAGGCAGAGGAGGAGAAGGGAAAAGTATAGAGGAAGAACAGTCAGCTGAATGCTATTAATAAACATCACACAGGCATATCATGTCTTAATGCTCAATGCAATGTGATCTACAACATTAATCTCATTCTATATGTGACTAAGGACTGTGTCTCAGTTTAAAGTGGACATTTCTGGCATTTTTATGTGGTGAAATCCTGCAGGGTTTCATCTGATTAGAGAATGACCTTTTGCCTGATCTGTTAATCTATTAAGTGATTATTTTACGTAATATTAAATTAAGCACCCCTACAAAATGTCAAACAAGGACTTGCAGTAGTTGGTCAGCTAAGCGGTTGTTAGAAAATATAGGTGACATATGCAAAAGTGTTTTAGAAGAAGTTCATATAATTTCAGTTTGAACTATAGTGCTGAACCGATTAGGCTAATGGATTGTTTCACTTTAATTGTTGAAATCATTTATCAAACATGAATGTCACACACTTTCTGGTTTATAACGATCAAACAGATTTGCTGCTTTTCCCAGGTTTCATATCAAGTTGGGTTTTTGATCGTCATGCAGCCAAAGTGAGCAACTTGAAGATTAGGTTTGGGTGATATGGAAAAATTTTCCGACTGGTCACCATCAGGCCATCAACTGGCAATATTTGACATATTTGTGCATGTGTGTATGTGGACACCCTCCCAGTGCACCTCCTCCCTTCCTCCCAAGTCTAAGGAGCTGGTGATATGTACGAGTGGTGAGTTTGCTGTATGCTACATGTTTGCTATGTCAAATAAACAAACAAAAAAAAAAAAAAACTCCCAAACTGTCAAACATTCTTATACCCGTTTTCCTTATTAAAGAGAAAAATACAACCATACACCTTCTGAATCCAAGCCTCTCCCCTTTTATCAAACCTATAATTACCTTGTTAACTCACTGTAAAACACTTTTTGTTGTACACCTGATCTTTTCTATCCAAACCACTTCCACATGACTGAAATCGCTCTCCTTTATGGAACTAACATCACCTTTGTTGAGTTGGTAGCAATATTACTTTTACATTCAGGCATGTCTGTTATTGCTGTGTTATGTGCTGATGTCAGTCTGTCAGCAAGTTACTGCCATTATCACAAAATAGACTATACAGATATAATTATGAACAATATGATTTGGGACACCTCTAGGTGACGAGTGATGATAATTATAGTCATTATCAATAATGTTGCAGCCCTAATAAAGATGTATGATAGTGATCAGATTTAAAAGAGCGTACAATATTGTAAGTTAATCTATTTGCTACAGTGTGCAGCACTCTATAATTTTTCTGTTTATCGTAACAAAATACATTAAATTCAACACATAACATGAATTATTCTTTCACATAACATCCCAAAAGTCCAGTCTATAAGTGTCACTCTGCTGGTTCTCACTGGTTTGGAAATCTGATTGCAGGAATGAGGACAGCATGAGAGATGAGGAGGAGGAGAGAGGAATTTACTGAAGACACCAGGGGGGTGGGGGTGGAGGAGTGTGTGTGGTTGAACCGGTTGGCGCGTGTGCAAGAGACGGGGGGGGGCGGGGCCAAACAGGAAACGATGAGGTCATAGTAAAAGTGTTAGGGGAGAGGAAGACAGGGTGGGAGGGGGAGAGCTGGGAGGAGTGACATTGATTCAGAGATGAGCTCAGCTGCAGAGGCGTGGGCTGCTCTCTCCACCCTCCCCCTGCAGCTCTGACTCTCCGGCCGGTTTGGCCGATGCCAGTGTTTTGTTGTGACAGCGGGGGATTCGCCTGCCTGCTACAGTAGAATGAACTAGAGGAGCGAGCAGAGACGCTGGCTCTCGCTGACATGGTGGGAGACTTGTTTTTCTGGAGTTTCTGCTGTCTCAGGCTGTGGAAAAGGGATAAGAAGGTAAGCTGATCACTGCTGCTGCTGATGATCTGGGTTACTGGGTGTCTGATGGGTGATGTACAGTAGCCGGCGAGGAGGAGGCAGGGAGGCAGACTGTCTCAGGTAGGGGGTTGAGATGGTCTGCCGGTTGCTTCTGCAGAGATCTTTCCATCTTTATGGCTTTAATTTTGAACCTAAAGCATGATACTGTACACTGCTGCTGTGTTTGTGTGTCATTTTAAACTGGGTCACTGTATTGCCTAGTAATTACTGTGCAGATCTGGTCTCCTTTTTTCTGTGCGGTGCTCCAGTTTTTTCTTTTTTTTTTTTTCCTCTTGTCATGAAAAACTGATGAGCCATGGCACGAGTGCTATTTTTAGAGAGCGTTCATCCTCAGTTAAAAGTTGGATTTAAAATGTGTGAGTGCATGTGTTCACACAATCAGAGATGAACAACAGTTGGCATGTCTAACATCTGTGTCACTGCACCGTGTTATTTTTATTTACCTCCTACGTGCAGCAGGGTTGTGTGTATGTAAGAATCTGGTGGTACGATGAGTATCACGATACCAGGGGTTACGATTCAGTATATTGTGATATATTGCCATACTGTGTGCAAGATGACATATTGCTATTTTATTTAGGGCTGCAAACTAATGATTGTTTTCAATATTGATTAATCGAGTAGTTGGTTGGTTCATAAAATGTTAAAAAATGTTTGAGTGTTTCCCAAAGCCCACTGTGACATCTTTTCAAGTCGTCTTGTTTTGTCCACAACCTACAGAGGAGCACAGAAACCAGAAAATGGTGCCATTTGAGAACATGATATCAGAGATTTTTTTCTTAAAAAATGACTCACAGCGTTTAATTGATTATCAAAATAGTTGGCAGTTAACTTTGCATCGGCTAATCATTGCATCTCTAATTTTATGAATCTAATTTTAGGAAAAGTGTCGTAGTATAAAGCAGCCTTTCCCAAATTTAAGAATTCCAAGCCCCATTTTTTAATCTGACAGTCTTCTGCTGCCCATCCCATATTCTGCTGCCAGTTAATCACAACTCTGATCAACACATAAGACTAATCTAACAGAAGTTCCGGTGTTAATTTGACAGGTCACCAAATATAGTGTAACACCTGTTAAACTAGGTCAGATAAATGAAGAATAACACATAATTTACATCTAATGGCTTTGTGGCATGGCATGACCTTTCAAGGCCCAACAGTGGGCCGCGGCCCACACTTTGGTAATCACTGGTATAAGAACACATGAGTTGACATGAGTTAAAAAAGGTTTACTTGTTAATGCAATCAGAAGAGTGAAGACAGATAACAACACTGATACTACGGCTAGGCGATATGGCTTATATCGTCACATATATTTAGACTATTCCATGATATATATCTCAGTATACACATTTTCTCTAAAATAACTTTCCATACATTCTCAAACAGTGCAAACATATGAAGATTTTATTGTATATAATGCATTGCTCTTGATTAAACCAATATTATAGTACAAATATTTACCAATATTTTTGACCGAATACTTCAGTATTGATATTATATTTTAATGACTGTGGTGCTTTCACAAAATATTGTTATTAACATAATTATGTTTTTGATAAATAATCATCAGTTACGTGGTTATGACTAAGTGGTTAAGGCAAATAATAGAACAGCTAGAACAAGTTAAGTAAGTTCAGACATCTCTTTACTGTAATGCAACCTTTGAAACCAGGAAAAGACAACATAACTTTATATCATGATACTCTAGCGTATCAATATTTTCTCACCCTGCAAACATGCAGGCTGCACTCTGAACCACAGTGGATGTGACATTACATAGAGGAGGGAAGAAGCTGAATACATTAGCAGCATTTCTAAAGCTGAGGCCTGTCTGTGTTTGTGTGTATACTGTGTTACTGTACTGTTTGTAGCTGAAGGGGGGTTTCCATTCAGAGGGCATCAATGTGGCCCACTGTCTTCTCTCTCTGGCTCCCAGGCTAATTGTATTTGCTTAAATGATGTCGGCTGCAGAAAGTCTAAAAAGAGAATCGGGATCATGTCTTCTTTGACTTTATGTCTGCTCCAGCAGTCTTGATTGTGGCTGTGTGAGTCGTCTTGATGATATATTGTGTTTTTATCAGTCAAATGATGCCTCAGGAATTCCCTTTGACACATTTTTTAGATGTGACTCAGTTGTAGCTCTCTGTGGGGTGGATCAGGTATCTAATGCATGTGTTGCTTTTTAGTATTTCTCCAAAACATCCGTATGAGGTCATTTTATAAACAAAATTCTGAGGTTATTTGTTGATTCTGAGAGCTCAGTCACATATGGACGGTGTTTTTGAGTTTAGCCAATGAAAGAGGCTTTGGAGTTCATTAGTTCATTACATCAAACATGTGGTTAAGCAGAGCCAGATCTCCCATAATTTACTGAGGCCATTCAGAAGCACCTTCAGCTCTGTTGTTATGAGGTCATCGTTCTGCATTTAGCCGAGCAAAGTGAAGTCAGAGGGTCCAACTGGTGTTTATGTGGGACTAAGTAAAAGTAAAGGTTATTAATGAGGTTCTCCTGCAGATAAACATATGCACTAACACTAGGTGCATCACCATTCTCCAAATCTGCGATTCAATTTGACTTTCAATTTAAAAGTCACAAGTAACCTGAACCTTAATATGTAACATGGACTAGCAAGTTTGTTGTGGGAAGTTAGTCTCTCCCAGTTCATGCAAAGTCAGTGTGGTGCCCTCCTGCATTCTTCACAGCAGAGTTGTGTGAAAAGCTCATCACCATGGATAAATGATACCATTGGAAACACTGAGCTAGCTGCGAGACAGTGAGGGTCAATCAAAGAATTGCAATACATCTCTGCAAGTAAAACAATTCTGGGAATATCATTGATCCTGCTTTTGATTTCAGTTGTTGAAACTGAAAGCTAATTTCATTAAATTTTCGAAAAAGTACTAGTTTTAAATTCATCATTTGCCCTGTAAAATGTAACAAAATTGTGAAAAGATTTGAAGATAATGTAGTTTACTGTCATAGAGGGCTAAAACAACAGCAAATATTTATATTTGAGAGGCTGGAGGCAGTGAATATTTGGTATTTTGCCTAAGAAATTACAATTTATCAGTTATCAAAATAGTTGACTAATTGACTAATCATTCATTTTAGCTCAACTTAAAATTACCTTTACTGTGTTCCTGTAGAGTCCCAGAACCAGCAGATGCCACAGTCTCAGATGACGATTTGACCTCCAGGGTCAAAGGCCAGTGTTTTGGGCTATGATGTAGCCGATGGATGTCTGAACAGCGGATATCCAGGCCAAGACTGCCTGTTCCATGTGGTGGTCATTGTCTACAGTAAAATGGAGTTGGAGTTGTGAGACAGCATCTACATTTTTTAAAATAAAAGTTAATATAAAGCGTCAAATGATAGTCAATTGGTTCTGAGAAAGAGGTGGGCTGTAAGCCCATGTTTTCCACCTCTTTTGCTCCCCACACAAACTGCATGCTACCAAAGCCCACTCAAAGATGACTGGTCTGTACGCACCAGACTGCAAACAAAAACCAGAACATTTCCGATAGCAAAATGTTGTCCCTTGGTGACAAATTCTGCATGCATATGCAGGTATCTGTTTATAGAGATTACTGATTCCCAGCAACAGGCTATCTGTCAAATGTATAACTGACTGTTATATTTAACATTAAGCTAAATATCTTGTTTAAAAAAAACATTAAAAACCTGATCTGACCTTAAAGGTTTAATTTTTCATTTCCCTCATGCAACATTTACTGTTTTCTTCACAGTTGCCATTTTCAGTGTTTTATAATAAGTTTTATAATAAGACTTAGTTTCATCACTGGATATAATCAACAAGGATGAAATGATGTCAGGATGTTGTAAAATGTCATGAGGAAAATCTGAAATGTGTAGAAAATGTGGGCATAATAGGAACGAAATGATTCAACACAAATAAAAAGAGCAACTAAAAAGTAGAAGTGAGAGACTGTGAGATATTTTGTTGTCCTCAGTTTTATTATGCATATCTTCAAGTTTCCTTTTGAGTCATCTGGTAAACTATGTGTGATTTTTACTTCATACTTTTCAAATCATATCTAAACATTTAACATTATATATGACAGTTTCCAGAGAAGTGACTTAGTTAAAGTCAACGTGGTTGACTGATGTCCTGAAGGAGTTGCCAAAAATCCCTGACTTACTACCAACATGTTTCTTAACTGTTAAGTGTCGCTGAGAGCATTAGGCCGTCATAAATTCCTCCAAATGGCTCAAAAAGGGTGTGTTCACATTCCACAGCCAACTTAAGGTCACTCATATAAATCATAAAAAACAAATAAAGCTGAAGGACCTTGACACGCTAAGACGTCAGGCTCTGGCTGACCATCGCCTGTAAATTTTTCTGTGTCCAGCAGCAAAGATGGCTCAAGGTGGTCCTTGTCTGTCAGAGAGAGACCTTTCACTCAGTTTAGTGCAGCTCCTCCTTAATTTCTCCACCACCTTTCCTTTTGTTTTTTTGTCCACAAGCAAAAGCCAGTCCAAAGTCTGATACTCCAGCGCTGTCAGTGTTGTCACCCTACAAATAAAAGACTGAGACGGGGCTACCTAACCTGGTAGTTGAGAAGCTCTAAGGGGTTACAAGATGATTGCAGAAGCAAGAAACAACTAAAATGCTAAACTAATAGAATGTTTAGTTCATAAAAATGGGTGACACAATAAAAAAAGTTCTTATGTAGAGATCTGTTGTTAGTTAGCACCGAGTAACTGCTGCATAATCAACCTAACTAGCTAACATTAGCTTGCTAATATGACCCGTTTAGAGAGAAGAATAAGAGACATTTTTTGATATATTGACAAGTTTGACCTAACACTTGATTAATGCTGTAAACTGGGAGTATAAATACAACAAAATAACCCAACATATCCCAAATTAGAAGACACTATACCAATAACATTATCAAATTATCAAATAGCATTTTTTCCCTCTAATTCTAACCTGCATGAATACTAACTCTGACACACAAATCTAAATAATAATAGTAGAGCTGTGCGATATGATGATATATATCATGTGACAATAGAAAAACCATTTTCATGTTGTTGTGTCACAAATCATGCTCTTGATGACAATCAATGCAATCACTTTGTATTGTGATGTGTGTCATTGCCTGGAAGTGATACCTGCATTTATAAAGGATTGCCCATTAAGTTTAATATTGTTTGACCGCCCTAAAACGGTGAATTTTTGTCAGATACACGAAAGTTTGTGTTGCTACAGTAACTTTCTGTGTGCATAATTGATTATTTTAGACTGAAGTCTCTACTAGCTAAGATATTTCTATCAGTTATCCTAAACTTCAACGTTTAGTGTTGGAGCATTACACTGTTTCTGATGTCAAAGTTAACTATGTGACCGAGATCCCCATCACACATGGCAACCAAACATTGTGCCGCAACTCGAACCCACCCTGCACCCTTCCCCCAGGGAGACGTGTGCACACGGTTTGGTTTGCTGTCACTAGAAGAGGCCATGAGGCTACATGACTAGTTAACACGCAGTCACACACTCATGAGAACGGTTACCTAATAAACAAATGACGGAATAAGCTTCAAGACACACAGCTTCCATATTGAATTAAAATAAGAAGGGGAACCAGTGGTGTGTTAATTCATGTGATGTTTCTTGAGTCTGTTTGGTCAAAAAGTCACATGGTTTAATGTCACAAAGCGTGACGATTTATTTTGAAATCCCTCTTTCTCCCCATCTGTCTTTATATCTACTCTTTGGAGAGGAAACTTGTCCTACATGTGAGGACAGCAGCTGTCGCCTGTCTAATGTGGTTTTAGAGAGGGTCTGGGTGTGTGCATATGGGTGGTGTGTGTGTGTGTGTGTGTGTGTGTGGTGTGTGTGTGTGTGTGTGTGTGTGTTGTGTGTGTGTGTGTGTGTTGTGTGTGTGTGTGTGTGTGTGTGGTGTGTGTGTGTGTGTGTGTGTGTGTGTGTGTGTGTGTGTGTGGTGTGGTTGGTGTGTGTGTGTCATGCCTGCATGGCAAGCAAATGGCAGCCACTACAGTGTCAGGTTGTGTAGAGCCACACACCCTTTTCATCTCCATCCAGCTGTCCTCTCTTCCTGTCCTTCCCATTTGTAGGGCTGCGCCCAGAGTGACACTGACACACACAAACACACAAAGAGAGACAATTCATAGCTAGGGACCAACAAATCTGATGCTAAAAATCTTAATAAATTGGCTGAATTTAAGTCAAACATGATCTTTCTGTCCCCTGATAGTCTTACTTTAAGTCCTTAGTTTCTCTTTACTCGTCTCTCTCTCTCATGCTTTTGTTGGTTTGATGCCTTGTGTTTACATTCACCAGCGATGCAGACAGTAATTGTTTGTATCTCCTTTTTATGAGGCTGCTTGGAGGACAAATAAAGAAATTAAGTTGGTCAATATAAGCCCTACGGCTGCCTTGCTGCATTGTCCATTACAGAGCCATTACGTCTCTGTTTTGCCCTCTTGTCTCTCTGCTATGATGCTGTGCTCTCGGGCAGCAACACCACTAAACAACATGTCCATGCAACAAAAATGAGAAAAAGCTGACTATTCTGTGTCTTTTACTTTATACAGAGTTCATCTTTTTGTTCTCTCTCCAAAATCAGGAAAATAAAATATGGAAAACAATTTCCTCAGAGAAATACAGTAAAGTCAGGATGTTATCTTATTCCTTGTATCAAAGCCAAGTGGTGGCATGTTTTCCTGGTATTTAGCTGGAAGGATATGCTCAGATTAATTACTCAAAAAGTAGATAATTAATATGCTTGTATGGTGCCTTCCTCCCTGCAGCCGTTGGTCCCTCAGTCAGCATGTGTTTATGTGTTTGTGTGCTCGTGGTTTCACTGCTGCTCTCTGAGGAGGGTGGGGCAGCAGACATATGGCTGTATGCATTGATTTTATTGATTCTTTGATCTTCACATTTCCCTCCTTTTTGTCTCACTTTCACTGTTTTGTTTCAGTTTGATGGATTATTTAGACGTACCATTTCTCTCTTGGGGCAGTTTGTAGTTTTGCTATAATTTTTTCCGTTACTTTAAAGGCTGCATCCATGAGCTCATTGTTTACTCTTCTGTGATGTTGGGTTGATACATATGAAAGCCTGTTTTACAAATCAAATTTGGTAAAACTTTTATGTTCCTGAAATATGGCTGCAACTAATGATTATTGTGATTATCAATTAATTTGCCCATTATTTTCATAATTAATTGTTTAGTTTGTAAAATGTAAAAACAAATCTGAAAAATGCTCATTTCCAGAGCCCAAAGTTACATCTTCAGATTGCTTCTTTTGTCCAACCAACAGTCCAAAACCCAAAGACTCAATCTATTGTCATAGATGAGAAAGAAAAGTAGAAAATCCTTACATGTAAGAAGCTGGAACCAGCAAATGTTTCACATTTTGCTTGAAAAATGACTGAAACAATTGATTTATTATCAAAATGGTTGGCAGCAAATTTTCTTTCAATCGACTAATTAACTAAATTATTTTTTTTCAATGTGCTTTTAAGGAATATTGTGCAAATATGTATATTTTCTCTTTAAATAATAAAAAATAGGGCTGTACAACTAATAAAAATTTAAAAATATTATATTATAAATCAACTACAAATCTTGTTCTCCAGATGTAAGAAAACATGTTTGTTTGGTATGAGACCCCAACAAATGTCACAGATTTGAGTTTTTCAGTGAAAATAAAATGAAATATTTTTAAAGTCCAAATTTTCTGATTCCAGCATCTTAAATGTGAATATTTTCTGATTTCTCTGTCCTCTATGTCAGTAAACTGAATATCTTTGTGTTGCTGACAAAATAAGACATTTGAGGAAGTCATCTCAGGCTTCGGGAAACACTGACAGACATTTCACACCACTTTCTGGCACTAATCGATTAATTGAGGAAATAATCAAGAGGTTAATCAACAATGAGAAGCCCTGCTAATAACAATACAAAATTCTTCTATTTCTCTGGTTCTCCTTTACATTTAATTGATTGTTCTTTGTTCAGCTCTCGTCCATGCAGTCCCACCTCCTCACTCCTGGTTACTGAATTAGCATTGCAGATGACTGTAGTTGAGAAGTGCTGTCAGGGGGCCCGCTCCGTACAAAATTTTCTGCCACTCAAAGCACAAAATGAAACCACGAGCACGGGCTCAGGGGAGCAAACGGCTCTGGTGGACTCGACCTTTAGTGCTTAACATTGTAGCTCATGTTTAATCATAAAAGTCATTAGGTATTTGAGTGGGTGGCCATTTGCATCGACAGGCACAAAATTACCTGAAGGAGTTAAAAGGGGTCGATATTGATGATATATGTGAAGGTGTGGGCCACTTCATCGATTTTTCAGTCGATTACAGCGACAACAAGCAAGGACGGGTTTAATGAGCAGCAGTAACAGTGGCAAGGTTGCTGTAGATGGAGATGATTTATCTGATCAATTTAAAGGGATAGTTTAAATTATTAGTCAGTGTATTAGTTCCAGTAGATGCCGTGTACCCAGTTTGGAGAATCACAGAGGGTCACCAGTACAGAAGCTAAGCAATGTACCGCTGTGGACACGGTCAGCATCAAAAGGTATTTTAGCCACTTAAACTAATACAGAACTTTTTGTAAGTGTACGCTTTATTTATCATAGTATTATATTATATTTATTATAGTATTTTCACCACTTTACTTTGGAGCCAGACAGCCTTTTCTGATGGGAAGCTGCCATTATATGAGCCAAGAATCACTCCTTCCAAACCAACCAAACTCCATAGGCGAAATCAGTAATTTTACCTTGCAGATCACTGGGGTTGCTGGTCTACCACTGCCTCTATCTATAAGGGTTTTTTTGTTATTGTTTGACTTTGGTGTTTTAAACTTTTGGTTCGGATTCACCAACATCACACAATAACAAAAAATGCAATAAATAGAGGCAGTGATTGATCAGCAGCTCCTTTATTCTGTGAATTAAAATGACTGATTTCACCTATGGAGTTTGGTTGATTTGGACAGAGTGATATTTGGCTCATATAGCAGCGGTTTCCCATCAGAAAAGGCTGTCTGACAGCAAAATAAACTGTGAAAATATTTTAAATGTAGTGCAGACATAAACTCATTTTGATTTTTTTTAGGTGGACCTTTTTTAAGTGCTGCTGCTGACCCTGTCCACATCAGTCCATTGCTTAGATTCCTTGCTGGTTCTCCTCCCCGCTCCAAACTGGGGGCGTGACCATCATCTATTGTAGGTAATACACTGACTATCAATAAGTACCTCACACAGTACAACCCCAGTTCAAATAAACCAAACTATCCCTCAAACAGTGATTGGTTTTCTCCCGTTTGTCTGTGGAAAACCTCCAGCGGCAGAATCATCCTCAGATCTGCCACTGTGATTAATCTGCTCATTGCCTGCTCTGTTTTTGGCCATAACTCAATTCCCTCTCTTGTTTGCAAAACTGCTCTAAGCTCCAGAGGGGGATCTGGCAGCAGCAAATTCAATCTCTCAGTATTACCCTCAGTGACCAGACCCTGCCCTACTTCTCCGACCAGTTATTAAAGCCTCGTGTTGCCTGTTGTTCCGGTCACATCAAAAACGCTGTTGTGAATTTCTGGCCTGGAGTTTTTTTTAACAAGAGATCAGAGAACAATCCCTTTGACATCCCAGTGCATCAAATGTTTACAGGACACAGAAGGCTGACTGTCTTTGGTTCTTCTATTAACAGGTCGCAGGGGAACAGAAATATCACCCAGAATGCTTCACCTGCCTGAACTGCAGGACGTTCATCGGTGATGGAGACACATACGCTCTGGTGGAGAGATCCAAACTGTACTGGTGAGCCCCAAGCTTCAAGTCTGTCAAAATCAAATCAGACTGTGAAATGTGTCATGTAAACTGTGTTTTCTTGAATTGGTCTAATGTTTTAAAACAGGGGAATCACAGCTTGTGCAGACTGGTATTCTTTTTTTATTCTTTCTTTGGAAATTTTTTATAGTTAGCTTTCCTAATTCCCCTTCTGCAGCAACTAATCCATTTGATGTTCCCTTTGAAGTGGAACCAATGCCACAAAAAACGCATGAGCTGAAGCTGCAGTTGATTGACAAAATCTTGAATTCATGTGCCTTAATTTGGGCTTCAAGGGACATGTTTTCAACATGATGACCAACTGTGCTGACAACTGACTGCATGCACGGTGGAAAGTCTCAGCAACCACAGTTTTACTGCAGATGTTTGAGCTCATTATTTGAAATCTGATGCGTTTTCTTGATATTTTGTTCACTGAATTTTGCAGCCATATAAGCACACAAAGCTACTCAAATTCAGTTATTTTAAGCTGGTGACCAGAGTTGTACCATATGTAATCAAACAAGATCCTCAAGTTAAACAAAGTGATTCGTCAGATTAAATGGGTAAGATTTTTTTTATTGAATCAACTTTTTTTACTGAACATAATTAATCAGTTTCAGTGTAGCTTTATCTTTATCTTCAACTGTGCATAAATACAAGGTTTAAACAGAATGAAACAGAATGAAAAAACAGCAGCAGCAGCATTTGAATGTTGATTTATATCTGAACGTTACGGACAAAGCTTTGAACTATTCAGTGCAGCCCTACTGGTGACAGGGATGTAAATTGCTCAGTCAAGACACAGTAGATTCAGAGGAGAACATTCTGCATTAACATATTAACAGCTCTAACGGTCTCAGTTTTAATGGCTCGAATAGAAAACCTGCAAATTCAAATCATTAGTCTCTCAGTGGTCTTGTGTCTGGTTCAGGTTCAGGTTGTTCTTGACTTGTGGCTCAGGGGTCGTGTTAATGTGACTGTCAACAACCTCAGGCTTCAAAAACAATGTGAGGCTTCAATGTGAAACAAGCTGCATTACACAGAGAGACATAACAGACACACAGAGGAGCCTTTGTCCTCTGCTCTGAGTGGAAGTGGATCATGACAGTGTGATTGTCTCGGATCATCACATTTATGGAGAGATTTGCCAGATTGGGTCGATTCAGGAGACAGCAGGAGGGGAAATCAGCTATTAAATTGTGCCCCTGAGAGAGTTTGATGCATGAATGAGAGAGTAAAGTGTGTTTCAGGGTCACTCAAATTGTGTTTCAGCACTGGTGTGTTAGTTTTGAATCATTTCATAGCTATGTCATGAGTCCGAGTACGTTCCCAGAGTTCTTCATGTTTTGGGGATAAATAGTCTTGCTTGTAAGCCAAACTTATGAAACAGATTTTGATTTATCAGAGGTCACACTGACCCTCAAATCTGAACAATGACAGCTCAGTGTTTTCATAAAACCCACATAAACACAACGTCTCGTCAACAACATGTGATGCTGTGAAAACTGTTGTAATGAGAACTTGATGTTGCTCTCATGATTGCATGAGTCAGAAAGCTCACCAGGATTCTCATCTTCTGAACATTTTTTTTAAACTACCCACCTCTTTTCCATCTATCCATCCATCTTTCCTTCCCCTGTGTCTGCAGCGGTCACTGTTACTACCAGACCATCGTCACCCCGTGTCGCTGCCAGACTCACCATGCTCACGGATCCCTCACACCGTCACACTCGTGTCCATCCCCGCCTCGCCTGAGGGCAACAACGGACGCAGAGGGCGAGGTTTCTCTGTGGCCATCGACCAGCCGCTCAGGCCCGACCAACGGCTTCAGTCCTGAACATGGACGCACTGTTAGAGTGTCCCAGTGAGTCTGTCTGTCCATGTTTTTGTGCGTGTTTGCATATTTTCAGGTCATTGTGTGGAGAGGAGAGACTAGGTCAGCCTGGTGGAGGACAAAGGATAAAGACGACATTAAAAATGGAGGACAGTGTGATAGATGAGATTCATTTAAAATGTATAATAGAGAGGAAGGAAAAGGAAATGAGCAGAAATCTGAGTCACTGTTATTCAAATAAGCTGAGTCTTTATCAGATCTCAGGTCCGTGTTTCAACGTGTGCAGAAAGGGCTTTGAACAATTTTTTTTTCTGTGCTTATTGTTCTTCTTTATTCAGGGTGGACGCAGACTGCATCAGTCCAGATGTGAAAAACTCCATTCATGTTGGAGACAGGATCCTCGAGATCAACGGGACGCCCATTCACAATGTCCCTCTGGACGAGGTATTATTCACCACACTGTCCCTGACACATTGTTCCGGAAATATTTTGCTTTATTGTAAATATGCAAATGTAAAACTTGATGTATTGAACTGTCCTGTGGTTGAGTGTCATCATTTATCTTAAAGCTATTCTAAATACTTTAAAGATGAGTGCTACGATTACTGACCACCAGCAGTTTTCATTTTCAGGGTTAAAAACTATTAAAATCATGATGATGTGTCAAGTGTTGGGGTCTGTACCAACAAGATTTGTTATGCATTACAGTAAGGTTGATTCTCATTCTGTACTTATTGCACTACTGTTAAGCATTTTGGCAGCCTAACCCTTTTACAACCTAGGTCTGGCTCTTTGATCATTTTTTGATTAAAAAAATAATAAATAAATTTCTACAAATGAAAGAGAGGCTAGTTAGCCAATTCATGGGTTATGTCTGTTGTTAACCACAGAGACACTTATTTTATTAAACCCAGGCTGTACAAGCAGCAGAGGGAATTTAGGAGAGTCAAACCAAGTAAAAGGATGTTAATGCAACATTGTGTTATAATAACAAGCTACTTATACTCTAGGATTACTAAGGTCTGAAATGGGTAAATGTCCGGCCCTTTACTTTAGCTGTAATGTCAATCTCTGCTGTTCTAATTGTGGACTGACTGACCCATCTGAACTCCCTCTTCCTTTCCAGATCGACTTGCTGATCCAGGAGACGAGCCGGCTGCTGCAGCTCACCATCGAGCACGACCCTCACGGTCAGGGGCCGGAGGGAGGCTCCTCAGAGGCTGAAGAGCAGGTGGACGGCCCCCTGTCCACCCCTCTGTCTGAGGGCCCAAGCCCCATCCTGCCCATCACCCAGCCCCCCAACCCCGACATCAGCAACCTGAGATCCCGCATCATCACGTAAGAGACTTACACAAATGGTGATGCTTATTTTAAAATTTAAGGGAGATATTTTTTCTACCATTTATTTGTATACAAGAGGTTTAGATTAATATGACAGTCTGGTGAGATTTTGCTCAACCTTCAGTTGTGTCACTGAGAACAGCAGCAGTTTCACATCTGTTCGCTCTATAATTAGTTTAACTACTGAACTTTATTCAAGTGTGTTAACACCATGACATACTATTAATATTTCATGAAAAGAAGAAGTAATTTTAGCCTCCTCATTTCCAAAGCGTTAGTGTATTCACCACAGAAATGAAGTGAACAGTCTGAAAAGAAGCTGTTTCCAGTCTTTTCAATTCTCACAAATGCTTAGATTAAGCATTTAATTCCTAGAAAATCATTGCATTCCTTCAAGTTAAGTTGTAAGTCAGGTTAGCAACAAGATAGAAAAAATTTAGAGTGTATTTATGAGAGTCTTCTTACCCTCCATATAGCATATACTATAACTATATACTGTAACTGTCTTTAAAGCAAAAAATAATTTTAAAAATGCCTTTTTAACCCTTTTAGTTCACAGCCCGGTCATATTGTGCAACTATTTAACAATCTAGCTAAGAAAATACAAAAAAATCGATTTTTTTTCTATTATTATATCAAAATCTAATCATGTTTTCTGTAAAACAAAATATGACGTGTGCTTACAGTACATAGGCTTGAACCAACCTGTTTTATCCAATAATATCTTGGCATTCCCTCATTAATCAGTCATCAGCTTTTAGCAGCACAGAGCTAAGATTCATCAGTTAGCTAGCAACACCATGGTTCACAGCCACTTTTCAGTGTCAAATTCAAGTCAGATTTCTTCCAGTTTTTATGTCCCTCCTGCCTATCCCATTTTACTCGGAAATACATCATGATGTGAAAACTAAACTGTCTTAAATAAAGATGAACTGAAAGTAATATTTCTTATTGCAGCAGCAAACAGTAATCAAGTACTCTGCTCCCCTCTTCTTCATCCCCTCCATTGGTGTTTCCTTCTCCTCCTGTCACCCTTCCTCCCCTCTCCTCCTCCAGACGGAGCTACAGCATTGATAAGTCTCCAGGCTCCAGCAACGCAGCGTCCCCCATCTCCCAGAGGAAGGACATCAATCGATCAGAGTCGCTCCGTGTTGTGTCCAATCGGACGCACCGCATCTTCCGGCCATCTGACCTCATCCATGGAGAGGTGCTGGGGAAGGGCTGCTTCGGACAGGCCATCAAGGTCAGCACACTGTCTGCATGTTTTCATACAAGCCTATGTGTAAAGTACATGTTCAGCAATGCAGTCGTACTCACATTGTCCAGAAGATGGCAGCGATTTAGGGAGTAAGAGAAGTGTGGAGAGGCAGGAGGTTAAATGTTAGTGGTTTTGACACACATGGATTTTTAAGATTTCTGTTTCCTGTGCTGACACAAGGACACCAAACTAAAGGGAAGTGTCATTACATCATTATAAAACTTTCTCTGATCTGCTTTGTGCCGATTTTGATGTCAGTTCTATTGAAGCTTATGGGAGGTGCATGCTAAAACCTGACATATCTACCTTTCATGTCACATGATCTTTGATGAAGAAATGCCTCTAAAGAAAGAAAGAACACACCTCAGGGACTGTTTTTTTTTTTTCCAAATGTGCACATTATTTATTTGCTGTTGGTCTCCAAATCATATCCAAAGATGACTAGAGACATACTTTACATGGTTCATAATAGCCAAATTAAAATCCTTAACATAGCAAAGTAAGAAAGTTGCAAGTATCCATTGAAAATAATGAGTTTAGGATAAATATTGTTAAAGAAGCCCTTGTTGAATACTGTTAAAGTATTCCTTCTCCTACCCTCCTTTTATTTTGATCCAGAAGCAGCTTTACCATGATTGACTTTACATTTACAGTGTGGCTGTTGTTTTATAACGAAAGTTTAGTTTATAGCCCACCAATGAGGGCTGGGTATCGTTTAAAAAATTACAATACCAGTAGCCATCTTAAGTCCTGTAAAACATGCCTATAATTATCTTTGGATACTATTTTGAGACTAACAGCAAATAATACACACATTTAGAAAAGTCAGTCAGTATATTATTCTCTGAAGTGTGTTCTTTCATTTTATTAGAGGCATTTCTTTATCAGAGGTCATATGAAGTAGATATGTCGGGTTTTACTGTGCTTCACTATGCATCTCCTATACACGTCAATAGAACTGACACCAAGCAGTGAATATAATGTTGGTTTATGATGCAATGACCCTTTCTACTTTTTAGTGCTTTTGTGCTGACGTACAGAAGGTGGAGTGAAAATTTCACACTTTATCGTTAGTGTTTCATCAAAACGACGTCACATAGCAGCTTGTTGCTCAGCTTGATCTGTCTGTCTTGTCATAGGTGACCCACAGGGAGACGGGGGAGGTGATGGTGATGAAGGAGTTGATTCGCTTCGATGAGAGACACAGAGAACATTCCTGAAAGAGGTGAGGGAATATGGATGATCCCAGACATTGCACCATGAAGGAGTGTTGTATTTACTCTGTTTTTTATTCAGATGCTGAATCAACTGTTTGTCTTAAACAGAAATCTGAAATCAATGAGTCTTGACCTTACGATGTGATCATAAAATAATCAAGTTTGCTCATTAATCATTTCCTTGAACACAAACATTTTAGTCAGATATTAAGAGGAAGTTTGGAAAATGAACTGAGGAAGTGAAAGAAAAATGCTTTTTGTTCACAACCAGACACTATAATTTTAGCACCTCCGCAGTGTGAATGTAGGGCAAGATGACTGAATAAAAATGACGAGTTCTCTCGCCTGAATAAATGAAAGTAAAAGACATAAAACCACCTCTGAAATAGGACGAAAAGGGTTTTTAACACAGTTCTTTCTCCTAAAAATGATGGGTGAGCAGAAGTTATTTTAGCTCCCACACAGAGCTTCATTCCTCTCCACTCTCCTCTCTCCTGTCTGTACATTAATATGAAAAGATAACAGAGAATGACTCATGAGTTTAGACTTCTGTAAGACTTTCTGAGTTCTTGTTACCTTTGAACTGAATCACCCCTGATGCTCCTGTTTGATGTTCAGTATCGTAGACTCATTTATCCAGTTAACAAGCTTCTAATTGGGGCGTTTGAAGTTAAGGAAAATTGTTCCCGCCTGGCTTAGTGTACGAGGGGTGTTAGTGTTATTGTAACTAATAATAGATCTGAATCTTTGCTTTGTAATTGGTGTAGACAACGACAGAGTAGAAAGAGCAGCTATAAAACAAACCACAGCTGTAATGAAGTGTGATTATCACTCCCCGCAGCTGTTTGTCTGTAGGTGGCCCACGTCTCACATTACTGAGTCTCTTGTGAGCATGTTTGCTGCTCTTTAGAAAGAAACACAGAACATTTCAAACAAAGATGTCATGAGACTTGAAGGGTAATAATTCAGGTTTATGTGTGTGTGTTAATAGTGACCCGCCTCCTCCTCCTCCTCCTCCTCCTCCTCGTTCACAGCCCAGCCTTCATGGAGGGAAATGTTTTACGAGGTGTCATACTGTCTTGTAGAGCATCTTGTACCAGACTTTCTGGGTAGTTTTGCCCCCTGGCCCCTTCAGGAAAAAAACTGACACTTAAACTGCCAGTATCCTCCATCAGAAGTACGATGCTCATATTCAACTTAGTATTAGTGGTTGAACGATATGGGTTTTCCAATTACTGATGCTGATATTTAGAGAGCAGGCTGCCGATGGCAGATACATAATGCTGATATCAAAACAGAAAAATCATGTGTAATTTCATATTGCATGCAAATTACAGTGTTAAATACATGGTTGTTTGCCAGGTTATGCTGTAGATTTCATGATTTGTACTAAAGGAGGAGCAGGGTACAGCATGTCCTAAGTGTCATCATTCAGCTGCATTATTCTATATATTATAAAATAATAAATTTATATATATTTACATATGCATATATTTAACACTAGCCAGTAACAGTTTTAGATTAGATTTGCTGTGATATAGGATGGGAGAAATGTTTTAACATTCAGAAAAGATGATGGTGACTGATGGAAATTTAGGCAACCCTAGGCATGCCATATAATCAGCATACTGAGTATCGGTATAGCAGTAAAACACATACTATACATATATTCAGCTGCAGGTTAGCTTATCTTAGTGGCTGTTCCCAGCCAAGAAATGGTCTGGCACATAACCCCCTGTAAAACACAATTTGTGCCAGATTTTGTACAGATTTAACAAAGAATAAATTGTTAACTTGTGAGGTTTGACAGTGCAGGCTGGTGCATTTAGTTACCTTCTGACAAAGCCAGGCTAGCTGGTTCCCCTTGGTTCCAGTCTTTATGCAAAGCTAACCTAACATACTATGGTTTTATTTATTTGTATGTGACAGTGCTACTGACCTTCTGAACTAATCCTTTAAAGCTGGTATAGGCAAACCTGTGCCAAACCTTCCACCTTTGTCTCTACTGCGTTGTATCACTCTGCTAAGTTCCTCTCACCAAACCCACAAGTTCGAACAGAAAGAGCTGGTTGCTGAGAAAACAGCCAACTTAGGAATGCTCTCTTACTGAAATGACCTAAGATTAGCAAAAGTCTCCCATCACTGACTGGATTTAAAGCCAAAAAACAGAGCCAAGAGGATGAGCAAATGTCTAGTTTTCTCTCAGACCTCTTGAATTACATTATGCTTAAAGATTATTAAGGATTTTTTGCCCACTGCCACAAAAATAAATTGCCTACCCCAGCTTAAAGTTAATAATGCTGTAAAATTAATAGTCAACTCAGACTGTCACTTTGTTTGACAAGTTGCTAAGTACAGTGAGAATAATGAGGTGATACGACATTGAGTATTAACATTTAACTGTCCAAGTGAAGTGTCAGCCTTCCTAATGAGTGAGCAAAGCAGTCAAGATCCTGGTAGAACATTCATGAGTGTGTAAAAACATGTGACACTGTGTCATCAGGTGAAGGTCATGCGTTGCCTGGATCACCCCAACGTGCTCAAGTTCATCGGCGTCCTCTACAAGGACAAGAGACTCAACTTCATCGCAGAGTACATAAAGGGAGGCACCCTGAGGGAAATCATCAAGAAAATGGTGAGAGCAGAGTGCGTGCCTGCAGACGTAGACAGAGCGTGTCTACTTTCTGTTCAATATTCAAAATGTGTCTCACGCTGCATCAGTCTTTGTAGTTTGAAGCAATGGAAGAAAACTGTATTTAATTGTGATGTTATTATGATGATTGCTCACAGGACAGCAACTATCCCTGGAACCAGCGAGTCAGTTTTGCCAGTGATATTGCTGCTGGGATGGTGAGTTCCAAGAACATTTAATTGTTACAGATTATTTTATCAAAAACAGTTCACATGTAAACCCTCCTCAGCCAGTAAAACTCCCTGATATGCAGCAGTGAACAGTTTCTCTTTACTGTTGTCTCCCTCTAGTGGTCTTGTTAGTGAGCTACAACCCTGCTGCTAATATTGTGCACAATCTTTTCCATCCTCCTACGGAAATTACAGCATGAATTCCTGCAGGATTAGACCACCGGTTCTTAATGTTTTCCCTTGATATGAGCACAATGATGAATGTTGTGTGTGCCTTGATTATTGTGTTTACAACAGCAGCGACTTGACATGAAACAAGACGGCATTGTTCCTCTTGGCATGAGTTTGAGATTTTAACTAAGAGCTGCTTCTATTTTTTCTGTTGTTTTTCATTCTTCCTGCCTTTTTGTCCTCTCCTATCTGCCCATCTGTCTGTCATTCAGACATATCTGCACTCCATGAACATCATCCACCGGGACCTGAACTCACACAACTGTCTAGTTCGAGAGGTAAGAACTTGAGGACATACCTGTGCATGTGCAGTATGTTTTCTTTGAGGATTCAACCCTCTGCATCTGTCATCTGCCGGGGCAAAAACAAACAAAAAACAAAGGCAAGCTTTGTTACCAGTAGCTACAACAGACTAAGCCTTCTTAAAACATGCTGCACACAAGTAACTTGGAGCGGAAACTTCCAGCTTACCCCAACAGAGACAGCATTGTTACTTCTGTCAATGAAAACAAAAGGTTTGTATTGCAGAGCTCAGATCTGAAGAGTCACACAGAGAGAAATTACAAACTTTGAGTTGCATTTCAAGCATAGTCAAACACTACTGCAACCTTAAACAGGGTTCCTACAAAAAGTATGGAATTTGATTTTAGTCATTTCCAGGTCTGGATGGAAGTATGGAAAAGGAAAAGAGTATCTACAAATATTTCTTTCCAGACCATTGCACCTATTCTGTCACTTCTGTAACAAACTGTAACTGTAAAAATCCAGCCTGTAGTACCCAGTATGAGTTATGCAGTAATGTAGTTATCAGAAAAGTAAAGTGACTTTTCTGAGTGTGTACCATGTCTTTATAGCTGCATTCATTATTGTTTCCATGCACACAGTGAATAAACAAGGCTGTACAGATGATGAATTTAAAATGTTTTTTGTTTTTTGTTCTTATTTATAAATGAAACTATATTTGGGGAACAATAATATTATTTATTCAATATTTTAAGGGAAAATTTTAAGAGTAGTCATATTATTTTGAAGTGCAAGTATTTTATTTAAATGTGGCCTGAAAAATCGACTGAAAAAGTAAAAATATGGAATTTTGAAATGGAAAATGTACAGGAAAGCTTTTATCTCTTTTGTCACTCTCACCCCATTACACCTGGTATTAAGCTGTGATTGGTATCCAGATAAGTTATCCAGACTGTTGTACAGATTTCGTTTACACCTACCAAAGACCTGAACACAGTGCAAGACAGATGACCTCCAATGCGGTCTGGCGGATCTGATCAATTCAAAAAGTGTTTACACCTCGCATTAACATACATTTTCCTTATCCAGATACAGATCACATTTTAGCACCAGGTGTAAATGGGGTGTAAGTCTCGCTGTATTACGAGCATGTTTGCTTGCAGAATAATAAAAACCATTTTATGACATGTTTAATTTTCTTCATTTAGGACAACACAGTGGTGGTGGCAGACTTTGGGCTGTCTCGGCTCATGGTGGACGATAAGCACGAGGATAAGCTGTCGCAGGGCAAACTGCCTGGTGTGAAGAAGCCTGACCGCAGAAAGAGGTACACCGTGGTGGGGAACCCCTACTGGATGGCTCCTGAGATGATCCACGGTATGCTCCACGGGACACTTATTTGGTTGCTCCTTATTTGATAATACTGAGAAATGGCTGCAACTCAGGATTATTTTCATTATTCATTAATGTGACGATTATTTTCCTGGTGAATCATTTAGTCTGTAAAATGTCAAAAATTGTGAAAAATGCTCATCACATTTCCCAGAACCCAAAGTGACATCCAGACAGTCCAAAACCCAAAGGCCCAGAGAAATGTTCGATATTTTTGCTTGAAAAATGACTGAAATGATTAATTGATAATCAAAATTGTTAGCAACTAATTTTCTTTTCAATCTATTGCTCAACGAATGTTGCACTCTCAGATCGTTTTTATTCAAGCATATCTATTACTTATAATCTTCATACCTTTACAACGTGATTTCTCCTGAATATTCTTTACATTTTCTTTAACTCAACAGCCTAATTTTGTTCTTTTCCCTTCCAGGGAAGAGCTACGATGAGAGAGTAGACATCTTCTCCTTTGGTATCATGCTCTGTGAGGTGAGTGGCCCTCCCTTCTGCTCATTAAAACCCAAACAGACAACAAGGTTTTCACATGAGTTACTCTTTGATGAGCAGAACTAAAAAGCTTCATATCTATTCCCCAGAGCTTCAAATTATGCTAACCTGTCACTTGTAAAATTGCTTTCCTTGCCACTATTATATTTTCAACTCTTTCAAACCCTCTGGCCCCTGGGATGATTTACCAGTTTTAATATTCATTGACTTTGCTCAAAGTGCTCTTTACTGTATTTCACGTGTACTAAGCCTTGCACAGTTTTTTTTTTGCAAAATGTAGACAATTCAGTGATCTGTCAACTCCTCCGAATATCTGTGAACAGCCATTAATTTTTATGAGGGGAAGGTTTTTTCCCCAAATGCTCCCCAAAGCTCCCAAACAGTCAAAAGTATTTGTTTTCTGAATGAAAACCCAGTCCCAAAGTGTGGTGAGCTTTGGGCCTGGCCACACACCGTCCACATAATTTGGGCTTAACAGTTTAGTTCACTCACTCAGAATATGAGTTCCCCAGATGGACACCATTAGCCAGAGAACAGTGCAGTGATTAGAGAGAGCAGAGAAGCAAAGTTGTCTTCATGTGGCTGCGGACCGGCAGAAGAACGGTGGTTGTGGTCTGTTAGGAAAGATTGGCTCCAGTTTGGAGGGTTTACTGGTTTTCAGCAAATTGGCACAGGAGGATTCCCTTTGCTTTGACGGCTCTATCTTTAACTCTTCTTGCTCTCTTTTTGTTTTTCTTGCTTTCTTATTCAGATAATTGGCAGGGTGAACGCAGACCCAGACTACCTCCCCAGGGCGATGGACTTCGGACTGAACGTATCTGGCTTCCTGGAGCACTACTGTCCCCCAAACTGTCCCCCCGCCTTCTTCCCCATGGCTGCTGTGTGCTGTGAATCTTGATGCAGACAAACGGTCAGACATCGACCATAGATTCACTTTGAAATGTTGTGTAAAGTTCACTTAGCATAAAAAAATTCTTATCTATAATTCCGGGTAGAAAGACTAAGAGGCTGTTCAGGCCTGGTATTAACATGCGTTCTGGGTGATTGAATTACTAGTGGATAGCTATAAGTACGTGAGTTCACACCTGACATTATTACAATGTGTCTCCAGGTTATTCTTGAGTGGCAACTTGTGATTGAATCTCACCTCATTGCTCTATATGCATTTAAGCACTAGGGATGTTTTGTCCTTTTAATGTCCATTACTGTTCATTTGTTTGCTCAAAAGAAATGAAAGAATAAATGAAAAATAAATTTCAAACTGAGATCCCTTTTTTTCCTTTACAATCTTTAGGCCTGCTTTCTCTAAACTGGAGGAGTGGCTGCAGAACCTGAAGATGCACTTGGACATTGGTCTACCCATCGGTGTCTGAACTGGACCAACTGCACAAGACCTTCTGGGAGAACCACAGCATTGTGCGTCCTGAAAACGGCCTGCACACCCACCCCGAACAGCCGGAGTAGGGCTGAGGACGGCTGGAGGAGCGGGAAAGAGTTAGAGTTAAACCCCACAAAGGGCAGCGATGGCCTGCCTTGGGCGGTGCAGTGGCAGGAGGAGTCATGAAAATACTTCTCTGTGTTTGAAGCTGCAGGCTTAGGTTGGCTCAGGCTTAACGAGTAGACTCAGGGGGAAAATGTGGATCTGAAAAGCCACCTGTGCGAGCTGCACACACACACACAAACACATACACACATACACATTCAAAGTCAAATCAAGAGACATTAACTGCGATAGCTTGACTCTGCTGCACCTGAAGCTAAAGTGGCACATGTCATATGCAATCAGACCCGACTTTCAAATCATGACTCAACTCTTGAATAGATTTAACATTAGTGCTCATTCCATTCAGGAATACTTACTGTACTTACTGTAGTGTGTATATTCATGTGGATATAGTAGTCCAAAAACAAGGCATTAGGCAAACCTTCACTGTAAAATAAAAAAAAAGATGAGAAAACTCATGATTTCAAAGCAACTGTCCTCACTAAATTTCTGAGTTTTAAGTCAAACTCTAGTTTTGACATAATGAAAAAGTTGCTAACCTAGAATCTTTAGTTGGGATCATTTACTTTTTTCCTTCGATAAACTTTAATCTTTGATTTTTAGAAATAAGAGTAAGTAAAAGTATATAAAAGTAATAAGATACAAACACACACATATTTTTCTCATTTTCTTTTTCTCTTTTTCTCTCATTTTAAGTTTAAATTTAAGTTTCCTTATTCAACAGATTGCACCGCCAGGAAAAACAATGTCGAATGATGTGCAATCACTGCCATCTCTAGACTAAGATTAATTATTGATTACTATATTTTAATTTGTTAAATTCTTAATTTTGATTTGAATAATCATTAACATCCCTACAATAAAAATATTAAATTATTAACCACTATTCACTTTCACTATAATGAGTTTGCTCAACAATATTAGATATGTTTTTGTTTCTAAAACTCAAAGGTTCAAGGTTTTTTTAAGAAAACTAAATTATCTCAACCAAAGGTCAGCAGAACTTTTTTTTTTTTTTTTTTACTTTATTTCAAAACAGGAGTTTGGGTTTGATTCTAAACTCAAAACTGTAGTGAAGACAGTTATCTTGAAAATATGAGTTTTCTCAGCTCTTTTTTTCACAGTGTTCAGCCTCCTCACTTTGGGCCTCTACAGAGTACATTGTGCAGTATGTGTTTGCAGGTGTTTCTGTGTGAGTTTGGTTTGATTTTGCTTTTTGGTTTGGATATCAAAACTGAACTTATGGAAAGTGCAAAGGAGAGGGGCCCCTCATCAACTCACTATCCACTTGTACAAGTCAAACAACACATTTCAAGCTTTAAATAGCTCACTGAAGAGTGCATGACTGTAAATAATGCTGTCAGTTCACATCCTGGTTCATTGTGTTCCTCTGACCTCATTTGGTCATAAACTAGTAGACCTACAGCGCCGCCCCTCTTCTTCATTTATTGTGTAGCACTGACTGAACATTGAGGTACACATCTTTTGCATAAATCTGGTACGTTCTCTCACGATTTTAAGAGCTGTAAGCGTATCTCATTCATATTGATGTGGCATCTTATACATTCAAAACACATACCTGTGTACATAGCTGGCGACATTGTAAATGTTTTAAATATTGTAAATGTACAGACATATTTTATATACGTACGCTACATTGCCATATTTTTATTGGCCGACCAGTTTAAATTAAGGAGAGTTAAAGTTTGACTGCAGTTAATAGGGCACAGCTGAAAGCTTTATTGTTTTTTTGTTTGTTTGTTTGTTTGTTTATTTGTTTTTTTCTACATTCTCACCACTGTGGCAAGTTTGGGGTTTTAAGCATTTGAGATAAGAGTTATCTCATCACCACAAAATATCTACTACCCTCAGTTCAAGCTCAGTAAATGTTACATTCTGTCATTTCCTTCTGTTTAAAAAGTGTTTTTCAACATTTGATTGGTCACAGAAGACAGGCTGCAGAGGTGTGCTGGAGTAAACCTAATTCACCCTTCCTAAGTCCCGCCCCTTTTTGCTCTGTGCTTCAATAACAGTTGAGCAAACTGTTATTAAAACCAGATGTTGAAGATGGTTAAAAGATGTTGCTGGGGGTCCTGTAAAAGTGGTATATATGTATATAGTCACATCTTATGTGAACAAAATACTAGCTTGTGATTGATGTTGATTAGTTTGGTAGTAGTTAGCTAGCATTTTGATAATAACATTAGTTATCAAATATTTTGTTAGCTAGGTATAACTAGCTAACTTATGATTGATATGAATTGTTAGCCACTAGCATTTTGTTACAGAGCAAAACACTAAGGATATGTGTCATTTTAAATCTGTGGTATTAAAAAAGTATTGAAGGATCGATACTTTTGACAACCTTAGAACTGGCAGTCCAGTGTTTGCCTTCATATAAAATGTTTTTAGGCCATCAGTCCTGTCACCATCTCTCATTAGTGACAGATGGTTTTATGGCAGATCACAAGTAAAACTGCAGCTAATATGTATTTGATGTGGACTGGCTAGTTAGGTAGCCAGCATTTTGCTAACGAAAGATGTGACCATAAACTGTATGTGTTGCTTTCACAGGTCCCCTAGCAACATCTTTCACCATCTTCAAAATTTGGTTTTCTTTTCAACATAGACGAGTCCAGCACGTAGCGTATCTATGTACAGGGAACAGGAGAGGAGAAAGTTGACTGAGGTTCCAAAAGGGGCGGGACTCAGGAAGGGTCAATTCTGGATTATCTAATCACATCAAAGTTGCTGAACTTAATCCACATATTATAATGGTTTGATTAATAGTGTGATTTGGGAATTTTGAGGGCAATCAATCTGTTGTTAGTTATTCACTCTTGTCTCATGTACTGTACAGTAGTTCAGGTGTGGGAAAAACATCACCAGGTACTGCCTCATCGTGTCAGCTGTCTGCCCACACTATCTGTCTCTCCTCCAGTGGATGACCCACTGTTTGTTTACATGTAAATGCTAGCTGTAAATATCACTGTATGTATGCGTCTGTCTGTCTGCGTGCATTGCATAAATATGCGCACTCCTCAGAAATAATCTCTTCCACTGTTGAATTTCTCTCTTGCACCTTCTGACATACATTTTCTGTCTCTAGACTAAACTTTTTTAAAAATTTCCTGCTGTTCTTTTTTTCACAAGCTGCATGATGTCCTAGCTAGGTCTGTTCAGCTTCTAAATCGAGCTGTTTTAGTCTCTAAAATTGTCATTTTAAATAAAAAAAAAACAAAGAATGAAAGACAAAAAAAGACAACAGAGAAAGACAGGCTAAAAAGGAAATGAGAAAAAACACAGCATCTTTTTTTTTTTATATATAACCACTGAAATCTTTTTGTATAGATTTGAGTACTTTAATTTGCACTATATTACCAAATGGCTGGTTGAAGCCATGTTTGTTAATTTCCTCTCTTGGGCTAACTTGTGATAAGGAAATAAATTATGTCGGTTCAGGTTGATATATGAATGCAAGACACTGATAGAGCCTTTCAACTGTAAAAATGGGATCTGGGAAATTCAGCCTCTTGATAGCCAAGTGGACCACATGAGGATTAGTCAGGTTTCTGATTATTTAGATGCATGTTTTGCAACTTTTAAATACAGTTTTGGCATGAGTCAAATCTGTGATTGTAAGTAAAATGTGTAGAATAGAAAATAATGACTGTTTTTAATTTTTTAAGTCTTCAAAATTTAAAGTACCACCATGTCCACTTTGAAAGTTTTCTGATTTTGCTACCAAGAGGATGTGATATCCCAGCTCTGCCTGCTGCCTACAGACTGGTCCTTTGTGAATGATGTTCTGTGTTGTTCTGACTGCTTGGTTTCATATGTGACGCCCAACCACTGCTGGTCTTTCTGATAATAGAGCACTTAAACTGGCCTGTCTCACCTCTCAACTCCTCATCATACTCTTTTGGCTCAGGGCCGTACTTTTCTGGAGCTTACAGTAATTCACAATTCATTTAAACTCTGCAGCTTAATAGGAAAACAGCATTTTCAACAGTAATAGTGAGACTCAAAGAGCATGTAACCTTCTGTCACTGTATAGGCTAAGAATAACACAAACTTTGCTTCTGTAAACCAAGCCCCTCCTGGTTGATGTGTTCGTCCGTGGGCATGTACTGTACATGAGTGGCTTTGCCATGTTTCTGTCTCCATTCCTGTCTGAGCCATGTCGAGCATGTTAGGTGTGTCTGTGAGGACGTGTCGATGATCACTGAGAATGTCGCCGCAGCACTTCTTTGCAAAGGATCGTTACCTCTGAACAATGCTGTGCCTTTGTTGTAAGCTAGCCTTGCCAACGACTCGAAAACGTGAACTGATTTCCTTTTTTTAATGTATCATAAGTGCAAGCCTGATTCAAGTGGATTGAATATCATTGCTGAAACTATGTTGTATGAGATTTCATCTTGTTCTGTATTATATTTATATTTTCCAGATCTCCATTGTCAGTTTTGATATTTTAATATTATATTTCTTTTTTGTGTCTTAATTTAATTTTTTACACAAGCTGTGAAAACAATTCTGCACTTTAATCCTGAACGTGAACATTTAGACTCTGAGGAGGCGACTGTTTTTTTTTTTTTTCCTTTTGTCACAGCTAAAAATAAAACTGTTGCTTCGAAAACAAGCTGAAAGTGTTGGTTCATTAATGATGATGTATTTGTTGGTTGCTCTTAATCAGTTGCATTTCAGAAAGACAAAAAGAAAAAAGAGGCGGGGAAAAAAAGAGCCGGAAACACTGCAGTTGTGTCATTAACCTTCTACATTTGTACCACTGACACCCACAGAAGTGTGACAGCACTGATAAAATGTGCAAAATCTTTTCACTCACTGAGTTCACACTAGAGGAGCACTTCATTATCATGAGAGAAATGTGTGGGCTACATTTAAGTGTTAAAATAGTGTGTTTGCTTGGTAGAAGAAAAGGTAAATTTAGAAATGTGTTAACAAATTGACCACCAGATGTCACTGTCTGTCTCTGCAGTTCAATTCTAAAAGTGAAGTAAGACAAAGAATCTCATTGTATTATCAAACACTATGAACTCATTATATTACTACAAATACCACATAATACCAGTGGTGGAAGAGGTATTCAATCCTTTACTTAAATGTTAAAAGTAAAAAGTACAACTGTACTCAAAATATTGTAAGTACAAGTGCAGGGGTACAGTATACAGTATAAAAATGTACTCATAATGCTGTCCCCTGTCAGTATTATCTATATATTATACTACTAGTGAAGCATCAGAAACAGGTTTGTTGCCAAGTAGGTGTACTTGTCTTGATCTGTTGGTGCATAAAAATAAACATAGGCCTAGTAAGTAGATAAAACTAGAGAAAGATAAAAAGCAAGTACATTGTAAGCAGAACTTCTAATGCTGTGTATGGTTATGACTTTTTTTTTTTCATAAAATGCATCATAATTGTATAAAATGATTATATGTTTTGTATGCAAAATATCAAAATAAGTAGCAACTAAAGCTGGAAATGTAGATTACAGTTACTTGCACAAAAGAACTAGTACAATCAAGATTGTACTAGGAGAAGTAAATGTACTTGTTATATTCCACCACTGACTTCTACTAGTGTTATACTATGAATAATAACATTTTAAACTATAAGATTATTTAGACCAGGAGTCTCAAACTCATTTTAATTCATGGGCCACATACAGTACAGCCCAGTCTGATCTCAAGTGAGTGTGGCCAGTAAAACCATTGTATAATAACCTATACATAACACTTCCAAATGGTTCCCTTTCAGTACATTCTGAAATCATTCACAATTAAGCAACCATTCATTCATGTGTTCAGTATCTTTAAATATGATCACAAAACGTATCATTTGCTTTTTTCATTCTGTATTCTGCTCTGCAGTTTTTTTTACAATTTGCAAAGTCATCCAGTGGACTGGACTGGAGTCTTCATTCTTCTTTCTTTTCCCCACGTTTTTATATTTCCCTACATATGTGTAATGCATACATTTTAATATGAATTTTATTCTGCGTATTAAGTATATAAACTGAAACAGGCTACATTATACTTTATGTAATGCATGTACTGATTTTTTTCAGTGAAATTTTAAAAAAACTACTGATAAAAATGATTTAAGGTGATAATATTGTTGCATGTTACATAACCTACACCTGTAATGCATACGGTTTTTAGCTTTAATGATAAATAATAATATTCCAACAACAACAATAATAAACTACGTGAGTTTAGGTTCAGTGACAGTATTTCTGTAATCTTCGTTTTATCTAGATTTTATGTACTGTCCCTCTAAAACTAACACTTAACCTGTCCGCTGTTCATTTTCTTAATGAATGGTGCTTTTTTTTTTTTCCTCGCAGGTGCACGTGACCCCTCTCCCATCGCATCCACGTGCGATTGTTTTCATTCCGACGCTGCTGCCGCTGCTGCTGCTGCAACCCGTGACGTCACCAGTCTGACTGCCTAGTCAGTTTGAAACGGGTGTGTGTGAGTGTGTGTGTGTGTGTGTATGTGTGTGTGTGTGTGTGTGTACTGCTACCGAACACACACACACACTCCATCTCTCACACACATACACACACACAGGGGGGACGGGTTTGTCCAGTCAAACACAACACGCACACACTGTCATTTCACTGCAGTTGTGTTCAGATTGAGTGAGGGAATTACGGAAATACCGAAGAAGAAGAAGAAGAAAAAGAAGAAGAGGACGAAGGAGAAGAAAGAGGAGGAGGTCGTCGCAGTTAACTGAAACTTTGAGAGATGGAAAATTCGTCCAGCAACAACCGGTTTCGGTCCGCAATGTTCAACCACGGTGAGTATCATCATCTGACTCTGCATGTGTGCATGCTGCGATGCTCGTCCGCTGACGTAAATCGGGACTGACCTAAAACTCTGCTCACACCGTCCTTTTAAAACGTGTTGTTTTTTTTTTTAATTCATTGAGGAGATTCGGGGAGAACAGCCGTGAAAACACAGCAGCGTCTCAGTCCTCATACCGGGCCCGTTTTGGCTGCAGATCAAAAAAAAAATTTAAGACGATGATAAGAGTTAATTTTTACAAACACGTTTTTTATAAATTACACTGTCGGTGAACAGAGAGTACACTCCGTTCTGCTAAATCCCTGAAAAGCCTGGCACACAGCTCCACACGGGACACGGCAGCAAGCTGTAATTCTGCAGTTATGCAAGAGTGGTACCAAGACTCCACGCCACACTCAACTATTTCTGCACCACGACGGGATTATAGCCCGTTTGCATTGATAAACTGAAGGCTGCAGCCGGATGGTCTGCATGAAATCCCGCAGAGACTCGCCCCATCCCACTTATTTACTCAGCAGTCGTAAAACAAGCAGTTCTGGCTCAGTTTGTTGTGTCAAGAGGAAGCTGTATGAGAGAATTTCACCGGCTTACTCACTTAATATGAATTAGATACCAATGTACATATTTGACGGTAAAAAAAAAAAACATGCTAGAAATCATATATGTGTGTGTCTAAAATGTGTGTTAGGTGAAAAATGACTTGCATCTATTATGTAAATGAGACACTTTGTATTTATCAACAAACATATAAACCTGAGGTGTGGACTCGAGTTACGTGACTTGAACTCAAGTCAGACTTGGGCCACAAATTTGATGACCTTGGATTTGACTGGACCAAATCAAAAAAGACTTGCAACTTCATGAAGACTTAAAGGGATAGTTCATCCAAAAATGAAAATTCAGTCATATGCTACTACTGCGATTGAAGGGTGGGGTTAGTTTTTTTTAGTCTACAAAATGCTGCTGGAGTTTCACAGGAAAACAGCGTTGCAGAACTTCCCAAACAATCTAAGTGAATGGTGACCCTTTTTCAAACAGAAGAAACAACTGAAAAAAAACATTAAATGCCTCCATACTGCTCATCTGGTGAAATCCAAGTCTCCTAAAGCCTTAACATGCTGTTCATTGTGCGCGTGTGCACATCATCACATTACACACACCCGGTTCAGATAGTGTGCGTGTGCAAATGAACGTGGTTCCAAGCTGAGGATCTACAGTGAAGATTTAAGCTAAAAAACGTGGCGTAAATGACATCAGATGTCCGTCCAATCGTAAATCAGTGATTCTGCGTTTGTGCGGGCCTTTGGCCCATTTTTCCGAAACGTGAGTCAGCCTCTGTGTTGTTGCCTGGGAAACGCTCAGGTGCAAGTGCCTGTGCTGTCAGAGTCCCTGTAAATTATTGCAGAGTGCGAGCGGGATGCAGGGTAGCTAATGTAAGCATGCGGCTACTTAAAGGAGAAAAGCTCTAATGTGGGTGAAATTTTTTCTCTAAGTACAGCAATAAATCATGTACACCACGTTCATGATGTGCTAATGTTTTGCGAAGGTCATAGGTAACACAGCTTATTTTGATGCATTTTCATTTGCTGAATCAACTAACGTTAACCCCAAACTCATTTCAAGCAAGTCAGCAATTAATTCCCCAGTTCCATTAGTTTGAACCAATCTGACAGCCTCCAATGAGGATACAGAAGAGAACCGCGAAGAACTAATGTTATGTTACTAGGGTCCATTTCATTAGCACACAAAAACTGTGTGGTGGTAAAAAAAAAACAAAAAACAAAACCAAAGAACAACAACAACGAAAAAAAAATGAATTGAAGTATGCAAAATGTGTGGGTTGAAAATTATAAGTTGCAAAGAACGGTAATTTTAGGATGTGTTGTTAAACTGGCATTAAATTTGGTGAAGAGCGCATAATGACTTGTGTACGAGTTGAAACTCAAAATGTAAGACTTGTGACCTGCTTTGGGACTTGTCTGTCTGGACTTGGAACTTTATTCAGGACTTTATTTGGGACTTGAGTACAAAGACTTGAGACTTACTTGTGACTTGCAAAACAGTGACTTCCCGCTGATATAAACCGATATGATACATCTGCAGTGAGCTAATATCAGCTGACTGATAGGCTGTCTCTGCTCCATACTTCTTGTCAGTCCAGACTGCCTGTCAGGTGGCATCAAAGAGATTCAGTTTCCTATTTCAAACTGTATCAAACACAGATCACCTGTTTCTTATCATGTCTGAAAACTATGTTAGCTCCGAGCCGGCATATCCACATCTATGCGCTCCCTCTCTAAAAGACAGTAGTTTATTTAGAGGCACATCAGTCTCATGATATGCAGTCACACTGAAACATCTGGCTCGTTGAAACTGGTGCCCTGTGGTGCAGCTATGCATAGAGGGGTGCTGTGTTGGAGACAAAGATGAAGAGGAGAAAGCGGGAGGTGATCATGCTACACATCAAATGTGGTTATTATGTTTGATTAAAAACATAAATCAAAGAGAGAGTGAACTTGAATGTGAAAAAAAGTCTGTGGTAGAAGCTTTTCATTTGTCAATTTACGTGTCCAAATGTTCCCCTTTACTCACTCACTAGTGCTGACATAATAGATCTAAATATAACAGTATATATTACTGCACTGGTTTAACCAGAAACCATGAAAGTACTCATAGACAATGAGAAACAGACATATTTTAAATCCATATTACATGTTTCAGAGTATATTTCCTATGTGGTTAGTTGTGTTATCTTGTCTCAACCAAAAACTTAAATCATATGCCCTAAGATTCACCTTAGCTCACTCACCGTAGAACAATCAGAACAGTTAGTTGCAGCCCTAATTTGGTGATATTTCGTTGCAGAATGGACACTGATCAGTTAGGGAATTAAAAACCTTGCAAACAAGACATTATAAAATTTAACATTTAACTTCTCACTTACTCTCAATTTTTAGATGAACTGACCCTCATGGAAGTAGAATCTAGGCCTGCTTTATTAAAAGCCCATAACCCATTTAACAAATAAAGCAACATGTTCCTTTTCGAACAACACCAACCCCTGACATCAGCGGAGCCTCACTTAAAAACAAAGTGTAAAAGGCTCCCAGTAGGAAAGTGAGCGGTGTGGATGGGTGGCACAGTCAGCAGTGGCTAACATTCCTCAGGGAAAGCCTTGTGGAGAGATCCTATACCATCCTCGCCGCTGCCTGTGGCTGCGCTGACAGCATCACTGGTGGAGGACCTCGGCATGTAGGTCAAGAGATGAACCACAAGAAAAATTAACAAGTCGAGCGAGTAGCCATTATAGTACAGGATAGGAATTAAACGTAGATCGCATGTTCTGCATCGCTGTAATAAGATGTTTTCAGCTCTAAATTTGCAGACATTTTTGGAGAGCTGTGGTTGTGGATTTTTGATTTATCCCTTCATTTGTTTGTTCTGTCAACAGTGCACCGGAGTTTTATTTGCATGTCATCCTGCCACAGTAGTTTCACTCCAATTACATCTGGAGTGATGCATACTGATGCCAGTTCAGTTTTAAAGAGCAGCAGCAGCAATATGCAGCTATACATTATATATTGTACATATGCAGGGACTACCAGAGCAGAACCTGCCAGCTGTAACATTTCTGCTGCTCCTGAAGTGGCTGTAAAAGGTGGCAGAGACTATAATGACATTTCAGTCCCCTGACCCGCATCTCAGCACAGTCTGCTCTGTGAGCTTTCAGCCGGCCACACTCCTGAGTTTAAAGTAGTGAATCAATATTTGTAACACTGCCAGTCAGTTTCTCAGGACAGGCAGCTTGGAGTAAAGAAAACTGTTTTGCCTCTTAAGAGCTGACAGAATCTGTAAATGGCAAACATCATGAATAATTTGAATCAGCGTCTACTCTTGACTAATTACTGAAGAGGCACAAGGTGTTTTGTCTTTGTGGAAGTAGTCGTTTTCCAAGTGTATCAGTAATCAGTAATAATTAATACCCGGAATTGTTGCACCCCATTCTCTTTGTTTTCAGTAAAACCAATTCCTGGAGAAGTGACTGATGATGTAAGCACCCACAGCAAATCTGAAAACCTACCAGGAGCCGCTGCACCAATTTATTTGGGGAATACAAGCACGTTCAGCCTTTGAAGACTAAATTTCATGCAATCTTTGAAGCTTGCATACTTGGATAATTTTGCAAAATCATCACTCTTCTATTTTTATCTCAGACATATGTGCACACACACTAATGCTGTCTCAAATCTCAACACTTTCTTATCAAAAATGAGCTCATCAAATGTTGTGAGTATAAAATGTGAATAATAGTTGACATATTTCACATGAAATTCACTTATACACTGGTGTTGTGGATATGGGCAGCTGTACAGGTGCATTTGTTATTAATGCACTACTTATGAACTAGGGCTAGGCTGACAGCCTACCCCACTCATCGACCACTGAGCTCTACCATCATAACATCATGATTTAAAAAGCCTTCTGTATTTAAACACAAGTAAGTTACTGACATGTGGTGCCCAGACAAAGATCCTTTTAGACCAAACAACAATGTCATTGTCCATTGCAATTTTTCTGTGGACATCGACATGCAATTTGGTAGCTCAACCCTATTATGATTGAAAACTAGCGATCTGACAACTTTTCTAGCACAGCCAAACATCAAACAAGCGCAACACCACAAGACATAGCAAGCCAACTGGTGTTACTCACCAGCCCAACAGAAAGAAGCCCAGTTCAGCATCTGTCTTGAAGTGTTTTATTTCACAAAGCCCTCACCAATGACTAAAAGCCAGTCCAGCGTTTACTCTTGTCCATGCTTGGTCATTCTTTATCTCTTCTTAGCTTAATAGCTTCCACAGTTAACATCTTCTTCTGTCTTTTCACCTCTGCCTCTGCGGAGGCTGTCCTAGCTCTGGTTCTGGTTCTGGTAACCAAAACTGCCTGAAAACCTACTTCTTCCAGAGTTCCAAAGGTCCCGTGCCAACGGACCAAAACACTCCCCTTCTGAGCTCTTAGTCCATACAGGTTCAGCGAGCTGCCTGGGTAACTGAGCTAACTAGCTGATGCTAGTTATACCTGGCAGCAAACAGGAGTTACTTTAGCAACAAGTAAAGCTATCTGTCCACCAGGAAACTCAGGAAAATATGATCCAGTTTCACCAAAATAAGTCACATAGTTGGTGGTGTGTGCCATAAAGCATTATGTTAAGATCGTACCTGGCCACCATAGTTTGAGGACAGATGTATGGGGTGCAGATTGGAAATAACAGAGGCACCATTCACCCTATTACAGGTCAGGGTAGCAGCATCAAAATTATTCTGAAGCTGTTATTTTAAAGTAAACTAGTCGCATAATGTTGCTTTAATTGAAATTTCTTTTTTTTTCTGTAGACAGCTTTGCAGAAATGACATCAGTTTGGAAAGCTGGTATTGAGCCAAATCCAAATATAGTCACTGTTTAATAGATGTACAGAAGTCTCATTTAAAAAAAAAAACACTCTTACTGGTAGCTTGTCTGATTAGTCAACTAGTATTGAAATAAATATCAACCAGTTAGTGTAAAATAGGTTTCTTGGCTGTCTTACTAATAAAGCATGGGTGGTTTGGCTTGGGAGAAATGTAAAAATGTAACTGATCCAAGGTGCAGAACTTGTTTTATATGACATGTCTAAACAAATTGTAGGGTCCCCCTCTCATGAAACAAACAAATGTCAAGCAGATCCTGAAACCGGATGATCCAGGTGTTACACACTATGTGATTAGATATCATCCCAAATGTTATCTGATGTCAACATCAATCGGTTGTTTGTTATCAGTGTTTTATTCACATAATAAATGTTCACCTAACTTGCTGTTTTCAAATGACATGTTTTCATCATGTTGACCATAATGTGTTTCTGTTCCTCTCCCATGTGTCTGGCCTGCATTGAATGTGGATTTTTAAATGATTTCTCCTGCCGATCAATCACCCTCCTCTGACCAGACGATGAGGTAAGAAAGAGTTTTCCTCAATCCTGCTGCTGAAGACAAAATAGGTCATTGGTGTAGGGAGATTTGGCCTTGATTAGCTCACCAAAAGGAGGACATTGTGGTTTGTTTATGTCAGCCCATTTTACCCTTTTTGGCCACTGCTATTCAAGCGGCTTTTTGTGCGGTGCGTGTTCATTTGAAAGGAGTTTATTCATTTAAATAAGCGGAAAAGTCATTAGACCTGGAATGACACACATGTCAAATGTTTCCTATTCACACGGTGTTAACACTGAGCATGTGATATTTGTATTGAACACTCTGAGCTTGTATGACTCCTCTGTGCTTATTTGCTTCAGGGTTTTACTTGACACCAGTGAGGAGTAGTTGTGTGAAAATAGGTGTGTTCTCAAAGCCCAGATTTTCTTGTTTCTTGTCTCGCGTGGTGACAACAGAGAGTCTGCTGTGTGTGTCAGCTTTGTTTGTGTACCTGCTGCTTTGTCTGGCTTTCATATTTTAGTGGTTATACTTGCCTTTTCTCATAGCTGACAGTTTGATCATCCAGCAGAGTCAGCAGCTCTAGTTTCAGAGTGATGGGGCTCATCTGTTATCGCCTTTCCAGTAACCAGTGGTCTGTCACCTCAGTGTCAAAACTGCACCCCCCCCCTCCTCTTCACTCCTTCTCTATGTCACTGTCTTCACCCCAAAGCCCCGCAGCTGTGTTTGGCCCGGCTGAGTGGGGATGAAAGGGGGGCGTGTTTGTTTTCTAGCCCAAACAGTTCACAGACGGGTGGAGAGGAGTGGATCCATATGGGTGTGACAAACCCCAGTTCCTTCCTCAGCAACATTCCAAGCCTATGTGACAAAGCTGCAGTGTATGCTGACAGAGGGAACACCTTGTGAGGAAACTGTCAACATCTGTCCAAAGCCCGGAGGCTGCTACTGCTGCTGCTGCTGGCCCCGGGCTGGGTGATGGCTAGGGCTGGGTATGGGTTAGAGCTGCACAATGTGGTGAAAAAAAGATATTATTATTAACCATATTTGCAATTATTTTGTAGATATTGCATCGGGATATGATTCAAGACAAGTGGGAACAATCATTTTAGCATCACAATTTTCATTTTCACCAATAAATAAATAATAAATAAATAAAATCATGAAGATGTGACATTTTTTGAGGTCTGTACCAAACAAACATGTTATCTTGCATCTGGAGAACAAGATTTTAAGGCCAGGACATCTCTGCAGCACTACAGTATTTCATTATGTTTTGTCACACATTTTTCCTTTAGCAAAAAATTGCAGCTTCTGCAATTTGGATATGGCACTTGGCCATGTTATGATAATATTGTTGTTTAAACTGTGCAGCCCTAGTATCAGTACACAATACCTTTAAAGTTAATACAAGGAATTTTCATATTTTGTTGATTTGGAGGCACGTTTGGACAAAAGTGGTAGTGCCTCTACTATAATAATCACAAAAATAAAAAGTAAAATTATCTAATTAAAAATATCCTCTTGCTTTATTTTAACTGGCTACTACTACTCACTGTAACTTTTTCACAGAGAATCCAACCTGGTGGCAGCCATGAAAAATAAATACAGGAATAGCCAGTTCTTGTGGATGGTCTCATTTGCTTGTGCAGGTCATATAGAGACATCAGTAATAAACTGTTACCTGTCATAACCAGTTAAAAACTCCTAGTAACTTTAAGTAGTGTTTAAGGTAGCTTTATGGTAAGTGTCTGCGAGCCGCGACATTAAATTAACCGCAAAAGACGCCATTTACGCCATGTTTTTAGCCGAAATGTCAACTGTAGCATGTAGCCGGTAATGATCTCGCGAGTTTCCGCGACGTCGTCATTTAAGACGTTTATCCGATGTCTCACGAGTCGACGCCATGTTTATCTACCGGTACATGCTCAGTTGACTCTCGGTTAATACATCCGTAAAATGGCGTCTTAGGTTAATTTGTAATGTCGCGGGTCGCGGACACTTGGATTACACCACACACACGGCATGGGGAGACATTTGGTGTTTGTTTCGTGTCTTTTTAACGTTTTAATCGTGATCTCATTAACTGCCATTATATGGATGAGGATGTATCTGTTTCCCTAAACTCCAGGATGTTTTGGAATAGTCTTATCTATCAATCGGCATGGGGTAGTCATATGAGTAGCTTATTCTGCAGTGGAATGTCGCTTAAAAAATCTGTGACAAAAAGCATATAATTAAGTATGAGTGCTGCAGAGATGTATATACAAATCTGCTCTCAGATGCAGAAAACATCCCTGTTTGGCACAAACCTCAACAAATGTCATAACATCATCATCTTAATAGTATTTATTTCAGTAAATTTCAGTAATCAAAATTGATGCAAAAATGATCATTCCCCCAATGAATCATGTCATAATATATGTTAAAATAATAATAAAAATATTTTTTTTTTTTTTTTTACCATAAGCCTATGTTAAGGGTTTTGGTAATTTGTACTGGTATCATACTTTGTAAAACGATGCCCAGCCCTGGTGACAGCATTCACTCACTGGTACTCTCATGAAGTTTTGGCACATCTCTCACTGCTGGGTATGTGATTAAATAAGCAGATGTCCAAGTCTGCCCAAATTTAGCTCCTGCTCTTCAAACCACACCCATTGTGTGATTTTCAATAAACACAATGTATCTCTCCTCTGAAAGCAATCACTCAGTCCAGGTTGACATAACTGAAGTGCCCTACCCCTGCGCCCACACCCCGTGGCTGTAAACCACGCAGGGCTCTTGGGTGTGGTAGAGCGAGAGGGTGGCTGTGGCTTCCTTTTGTTAGCCTGAAAATGCCACAGAACCTCACAGACTCACACACATACACACACGGAATGACGTCACTGCTCATGGGCAGTGCCAGCTGTGGACAGAGAAAGAGAGGAGGGGATGGTTGTCTGTCTTGAGATGGTTGTCTCTCCACACACACATTCAGCATGGTGCATTCCTCTGTGGCTTTTACTCAACTAGCCATTAGCTTCCTGTGCCTTCAATTGCTGCTTGCCACTGCAGCCCAAGTGTAGGGAGTCTATACTTGGACTTTATTAGCCCATTAGCTTGCTAGCTACTGCAGTGGATGCCATTTTCCCCCTTCCCTCCGTTTCCCCTGTAGCTGTGTCTGTTTTTCTCATTTGCTGTCAGTGCCAGCATGTGTGCACACTCATTGCATTCATCTGCAAACTGGAATGGCAGAATCTGGAGATATGCTGCGCCACACCCGTTCCTCAACTGATTGACATTTCATTGTTGAGGAAACGCATACAGTACATATTATTATGAACAAAACATAACAAGTAATTAAGCAGGAACGTCAAATGATGGGCGTGGGACGTGATCTGATGACATTTACTTACGGTATGTTTTCTTCATGGCTCAACACACTGTGTTAAATGAGGCGAATTCGACACAGACTCAAGCAGTTCTGATACAGTTGTACTCAAAGGGATAATCTGGATTATTTAAAGTGGGGTTGTATGACGTCCTTACCGATAGTCTGTGTATTACCAACATTAGTTATGCTGAACCAACAAAACTCCATGGGCAGAATCAGTAATTTTAGCTTGCAGAACATGGGAATTGCTAGTCTACTGCCACGTCAATCTGTTAGTTTGTTCGTGTTATTGTGTGACTTCAGTGAGTCTTAACTATAATTTTAAAACACGGAAGTCATAAAATGTCACAAATATACCAATCAATGCAGCAGTAGACCAGCAACTTTTGCCCTTGGCGTTTGGTTGGTTTGGAGAGACTGATATTTGCCTATATATCAGCAGGTTTGCCTTTATAACAGCATTTTTTTGGCTGAAACTTTAAGTAGCTAAAATATGTTTTTCTGCTGACCCTGTTCACAGCAGGACATTGCTTAGTTTCTGTGGTGGCGCCTTCTGTGCTCCTTCCCCAAACTGAGGGGCGTGCCAACCGCCATTTCCTGTAGGTAATGCACTGACTATCGATAAGAACCCTAATACAGCCTCACTTCAAATAATCCAAACTATCCTTTCAGTTATAAGTTCTCTCGCTTCCTTCACTTAGATCTGGTCACATTCGTTGGCATGTGAATCCAACCTATACTGTACCAATACCGAGGGCATCAAATTTCAGATTTTTTTTTTAAAGAGAGATATAATTAGGCTATAACATGAGATGAGTGATGAGAAGAAGATAGGACTGTGCATAAGTGAGAGGAGGCAGGACTATGTAGGCACTGAAGCCGCGTGTGTCAAATCAGTGTTGAAGAGAAAAGATACAAAGTGCACCTACTACCAGAGTATTGATACTACAAAAAAGAGCACTGAAAGCATTTAAATTATTCAGTATCGATATTTATCAATATTTTTAACAACACTACGTTGTACAGTGCTCTTGCCTGTGCAGTAATTCTATCATCCATTACATTATCTCACTGAATCCACACACCAACAATAGTGCCACTCTACTGTGTGAGTCCTTCAGTGAGAGAGGGTGGTGTATCGCTCATCACTGAAACCTGACCCATCATTTTGTATAACTCTCCACTGGGTAAAGTGTGTTGGCTTCATTCTCTGAGCATGTAGTGAGATTCACAGTGTGATGGCACAGTGGCGATGCGGACACAGAGGCTGTAGCGACAGGGTTTTGGCCTGTGGCTTTAGCTTTGACAGGCGGCCCTCTGGGCTTTTTCAGTTTGATGTGAGGGCAAACAATCGGACTAGGGAGCAGGCACGCAACACTTCACTTAATAACGAGGCCGTAAGACAACAATAAAGAGATGGTGAAAGATGCGTGCTTAAAGAGGGATTTGTTGTCAACATTACACGCCATCACGTGTTAAGTACTCTTTTGTAAGAGCCAGTTTTTCCACAGGAAGAGAAGCTACATTGTAAGCAAAAATGTACCACTCAGTCATTATAAATTATAAAGGTTAATGCAGGGTATAATTATCTAAGTATTTCCAACACATTTCAAAGGGAAATGCTTTGTATACTGAGGGTTGGGTAATAAAGCTGAAATATGTAACAGTTTCATTTCAGTCGATCAGTAATTACTGATAATTTTTCATGACCTATTTTTAATAAAGATCAGGAGAAAAAGGTTTTATTTTACCATTATTCTGAATTTAACCACCTTATTTTAAATGTAACCACTGGCTGTTTACGAGGCTGGGTGTATTTGTCAGATGATCTCATGGTGTTTTGCATTTAATGCATTTTAGTGAAAATATTGAAATATTGAATGTTTTATTGAAGAATTGTTATTAATGAAATCCACATTGCCAGTGCACGGGGGGTGTGGTGTAATATGTTGATGACCTAATTTTACTATGTGAGTGTGCATATTACACCATATAGTATAATAAGTATAATGCATTCCAATAGACCATTTTCAGGGCAGACATTTTGAAAAGTCACAGCAGGAAACTTTTCATGAGTCACAGTGGAAAAAGACAGGTGTAAATAATCAAATTAATGATGGTTGAATTCCATTAAGCCACTGTGCGTACAGGTTCACTGTCACACCATCATGGCTCTCAGGGACACTTGAATACAGCAGAGCCATCATTTGTGTTATTAGTAACACCTGTTTTTTTTTTCCTACTGCTGTGAAAAAAGGCCAACACAACACCACCACCAACTACCTACGAGCCTTAAATCATCAGTGTTGATCCTTGGTTAGTAACTAACAATATTTATCTACATATATTTATCTACATATATATAGAGCTATGTTTTACTGTTGTAGAGTTATTACAGAAAGGATGTGATTGTTGTCTATTTAAACGGTCCCTTCTCGTTGTATGCATTCCTCTTCAAATCTCTCTGGAATATCTGTTTGAAGACTGCTGTTGAATGTAATAGTCTTTGCCTCGTTTTTGTAAATGTTTAGCTTTAAAAAATGGCTTGCTGAATTGCCCTATTTGGTCTTCCTCTGACATTCTAACTTCCTATGCTCACCGCTTCCTTCCTGTCCCTGCTGGGCCTGCTCACCAGACCCTCCAGCTAATTGGCTCGTGTCTTCATCTCTGCAGATGTCCCACGTCAGCCCAGAGCTAGCCTTCCAACCTCCAGCCTCAGCACTCTGCAGAAGTTTTGGTCAGAGGGCGACCTTAGACATTCCTTTAAAGCCTCATAGAAGTGGCCCCCACCAAGCCCCCCCCCACCGGCTATAAATAATCTCAGCCCAGTTCCCATGGCCCCCACCAAGGTCCCTCTCATCGCTCAGTTAGCAATGCATGAAATGCTATGGCGACACCAGAAAACACGCCACCCTGTTGTACCAAGCCAGTGATGATTAGATTTCTGGTAGGAAGTGGGGCAAGTGTTGAGGTCATGGCAGCGGTTATGAAAGTAGTCTGACCATCACGATTAAAGAGTAAAGGAATCTTTCTGCATAGAGATAATTTATTTTGTGCTCCAGCTGTTGTTTATTTGAGAGACTTGGATTGTCCATCTAAGGACGGCATGTCCTCTACCCTGCTGACAATCAGTGATGTAGCTGTAGAGCTGACTGGTTTATTATCACACTTAAATTTACGTCTCTAGTGTAGCTCTTGTCATTTTTTTTTTTGGCATACTTGGATTCCGTGTTCACATTGCACAATTATAGTATTTGCAGCATCCATTCCTAACCCCTAAATCCTGTGGGACAACTCATAAATTCCTCCGGTTTTTCAATTTGTGGTTTGGAGCGCAGTCATGTCTAATCCCTCTGGGATCAGCCTATTGAAAATGTGCTTATAGTTTAACATATGTGTGTCTATTTTATGCAGTCATTAAGCCATAATTCAGTGTTTGGTGACAAGGCATACCATAAAGGGAAAGTTCACCCACACAGTTAGTGCACAAAGACAATTTGGCATTTTTGGATACGTTTCGTCACTCGATGGTTTATTAGTCTCATTCATGCCTGTCTGTGGTAAGATGCTCGAGATGTAACACATTGTTTCCATTGCAGTTACTGCAGAGCTTAATAAAGGAAAAAAGCTTTATGAAATGTCAGTTGTAAACGCCCATGTTTTTTTTTTCTGTTTACCAAGATTTAACAGGCATATAGAAAGTATTTCATTGCACAAGACCAGCAGCGGACTCAGTAGCCAAGAAAACAATTAATCCTCTAAAAGACAAGCTGCCAGATGTCAGTGTCCTTTCATAAAGGACTATCTTTTCCTCCAAACTCATTGTCATGCTGGTAATTCAGTTATCGATATTGCTGACATGTAAAACCTACAGTGTGATAAAGCAGATAACAGCACAAGTGTCTTCCTGCAACTTTCCATATTGCACATGTTCCAGTGAAGCTCCACACAGCAGACGGTGCATCAAACAGTTTGATATTTGTTAGGATGGACAGTCTCCTGGGCTGAGAGCCAAGATGCCTTGATCTAATCTTTGTACTTTTGGGAGCAAAGTCAAAGAGTTTAGTGTAACTGCAGGCACTGTGAAGACACAGCTACACGTCAAGCAGATGACAAATTAAGACAGTCATATATAAGTATAATGGTTTTTTTTTATGAGCAGCTACATACAAATGGTCATAGGGAAAGACTGACGTGACATTTAGAAATTGTGAGAAAATTGTGAATGATTATTGATATAATATAGAAATTTATTTTTAGGTGGACTCAAGCCAAACATAATGTTTTACAGGTCACATTTTTAGCCCTCAAGACCAACATTATTTTTGTTTTTCAAATGCCAAGTAATGTAATTATTCAACATCATATCCAATGCCCATCAGCAGTAGCAGATCACTGACAATCCCTTCAGCCTTTTAGTTATTTTTGGTACATAAGATTTAAATATTACATGAGTTTGACATCTTCTGATGGTAGCCATGGGTGCTGAAGTCTGTGTGTGAACATTGTTGCACGTGTGTTAGTCTGCGTTTGTCCTAATGCATAGCGATGACAGTTGCGTGTCCAGAACCAGCATGCTCCTCAGCTGCAGCGCCCTCCACTCCCCTTAAGAAAACACTTCCAGATGCTCCCACCATGCTGCAGGATAGTGAGAGGAAATGCCAGGCAAGCCAAAAGGAAGAGCAGGAGAGATGGTGGAGATCTTCTTGAGGACGGAGGATGCAGTAAAGGATGGTTGACGTCCCTGGAGAGCATAAGCCTCTATCTTGATTCAGTGCAAATGAGCGGCTTATCTTCAGGATCTGACCTAAAAAACAGCTGTGTGTAAAGTGTGAGCAGCAATGAAAAGCTTGAGAGCTGATATACTGCTGTAAAAACCTGAATGACAACAGATAAAAACTGCCATGGTGATGCAGTCATGCACAGCTTCTTACCAGATCTTGTTTTGCTTATGAAGCAGTGACTGTATTATAGAAACCTACGAACTTGCAGATCCTATCTTAAATGTTTGGTCACCATGGTAATTAGGGTGAGGACCTCATTTAGGGAAAACAGCCATTACAGATGTCAGAGCTAGCTGCTAGTTGTAGAGCTTCCTTATTTTTTCTGTTGCGGTCCGTGGGCTTGGACATGATTCTTGGTGGTGTCGCTGCATGTGGTTACCCTGAGTTGGTCGTGTTTCCGCAAAACTTTACCTCCATCTGGGAATCTTGCAAATGCTTTGCTCTTGTCAAGCTCCTTTTTTGCCTCGTGTTTCTAACCCGAAATAGTTCCAGATATCCGCTTTGAGCAACTCTGGCCTTTTCAAAACTGGAGTTCGGCATACTTCACTGCTAACTGCCCGACGCCATGTTGTTATGAGAACTCACAGTATCTTCACACCATGCCTACGCAAGTCACGTCACTAGTGGGGTTAAAGTTCACCCAGGAAAAAATATAAAGAAAATTTATATAATGTATAAAAATCGATCTTTGGACGTGCGAATCGATTGTTTTTAAATTAAAATGAGAATCGATTTAAAATCGGCGATCGATTTTTCAACAGCACTAGTAACTAACTACTACTAACTTAGCTAACTTGTTTGATTTGTATGGCTGCTCTTTTATTGCTTTTTTCTGTAATACCAAATTAGTAAAAAAAATCCCCCCTAACTCAAGACTTAAAATAGGAAGTTTCTGTAATCTGGCCCCAGTTCCACAAACCCACTGGCATCCTGAATGCACTTATCTAAAATACAGTCACTGTACTATATTCTTCTATCCACACCATCTGCATCAACACATTCATCAGGCACACACAGACACAACAGATACTTATACAGATGGCGGTATCAGATTTAAGCACTTAGGTGTAAGTAAAGCATGGAATGTGTTAGCATGCTGTGACACGATGATAGATGGAGGAGAGAGGAGGCTGGGATTTTAGACACAACCACAACATTTAGAGAATGTAGCCTAAGTGTGATTTAGGAAGTGGTTTAGTGAGAGAGGTAGAGAGAGAAAGAGGAAATCAGGCAGTTGTTTAATCAGTCGTGGTTGCGGATTTGTGGCCTTTTGAATCAGAAACAGACCCCCTACACCTTATGGCCAACATAAGCAGGAGACCCATACTGCAGCAGATAGATAGGCACTACACAAACAAACACACGCAGAGTAGCCGCTCACCCAGTGTGAGTAAATAGTGCCAGAAATGCAATGGTGGGCAGGCAGAGGCCAGGTGCACTTTTATGGACCAGTGTTTGAATTTTTCCAGCCTCCATGTATCACTTCAGAGTCTGAGCCTGTTGTGTGTGTGTGTGTGTGTGTGTGTGTGTGTGAGCACATGTGTGTGACTTAATCTATATCACTCCACAGCGAGCCCCTTTGAAACCAGACACTGAAGTAACCACAGCACTGGCACGCCACCATTCAGCAAATATTTACAACTCTTTGAGCAGTTTTAGGGGAATTGTTTCTGGAGCTCCACAAGTTAAAATTGACTGCTATTTTCTGCTCTTTTTCTCAATGTGATATACCAAATATACCAAATATTTAGTATCTTGTTTTGTTGAGGTGCAGATGTCTCGCCATTGTAGGTGATTCGCCTGTGAATTTGGTCTTTTTAAGAGTAGCAGATAATATCCAAATAACGCTAAACATCAGTTGTGATCTGATCTGCTTCTTCCGCATAGAGATGTTAGTTCATGCATTAAAATCTCATTCATCTTTCTTGGCACATCAGTCTGTTTTCTTTTAAAAGATGTGTACCACTGTGGTTGAAATCTGACAGCTTAAAACTTTTCTATTGAGGCTTTTTCTTCTTTTGGTACTCAAGAAGTACAAGCTATTTTTTTTTGTGTTCCCACTTTAAACGAGGTGTAAAGTGTCAACTCCTGCTACTACTATGGTCAGTATTGATCATTGAGTGTAAGTAAAGATGGATGATGTGTTTCCACTTCCTCCGACTGCACAAAAATGAAGCAAAAATATCCCGAATACGAGCACTGCCATCTTATTCTGGTGACATAATTTGGAGTCAGAGTCTGTGCAGTAGTGACCAGGGTATCAAGGTCACAGTATCAAGGTCCCACAGATATACCAATCCGACTCAACCGCAAGCAGAGCTCAGCTGTCAATCATGACATGAAACCCCCTTTTTACCTAAAACTTAACTAAAATGACAGAAACATCTTTGGGAAAATTTTACTTGACATATATTTTGATACATCTTCATATATGTCAGTGATTTGGATCATGACATGATATGTTTGGGCACTGTCTGGATATTGATTTATTTCATGTTGCTCTGCAACATAACAACTGTGATCATAGTTGTTTGTTTTGAGTCAAGAGACTGTAAGATTGTCTGAATGGCTCTTCTTTAGCTTGCTTTGAAATATGTGATGTTTGGGGGATTTGTGACTGAAATGGTAGTGTTTCTAATGTTGGGATTTGGGATTTAAGTGTCTGAAGTGTGCCTCTGTGAGAATTAGGATCATACGAACTGGGTGAACACCACAACATGTGTGTCTCATTGAAGGATCAAAGAGAAGACATGTGGCTCCTGCCTCACTTGATCCCTGGAGCCTGCTTCCCCTTTTCTCCTTCACCTCTCTCCCCTTTTATGTGCTCCCGTCTTTTTTGACTAGTTTTTTCTGCTCTTTGTCTTTGGGAATACGAAGGAGCACCCCTGTCTGTCTGAAATAGTCCACCTTACAAGATTCACTCCCTTTGGCTTTCAGGATTTCTCTCTTTAACCTCCACGTAAACACACTCACATACCTGTGGCATGTTGGCCTCCCTGCTATAGCGGAGCTCAAACCACACCAGCATCCCTCTGTATACCCATCTCTCCCCATGTGTCTCCACCCTCACTACCAAGGAGCAAGTTTCTGCACCTAAAATAAATAATAAGGAATATAATAATAATAATATAATAATAATGATGATGATAACTTTATTTATACACCCCCTTTCACAGAGTTTACAAAGTGCTTGGACAGGCAAAGCAAGGCAGGGTAGTCAGAAAGCAATATAACATCAGAAACTAAACAGTAAGGAAAACCAAGATAAAATAAAGATTAGGGTAAGATAATGAATTTAAAACAAGGACGAGTGACCAGAAAAAGAAAGACGCATGATGTTAAAGTAAATATGATATAGACTGAATCAATGTCTGTACATACAAAAATGACAAAATAAAAGCAAAAAATAAAAACAATTAAGCAATAAAAAAATATGAAAAACTAGAAACTATATAAAGATGATAAAAGCAAGTCTATCAAAATGGGTTTTAAGAAGTGATTAAAACTTAAAGGTATTCGTTGTCTTATTTTATATTCTGGGAATGATCTTTATAGCTCATCCATTAGACATTATCAGAAGTGTTCCCGGACAGTGAAAGTCACAGTGTTCCACTGTTCACTGTTATATCTTTTCATCTGTTTGATTATTTCTTGTATTGGACCCATTAACATCCTTAACTACTGCTAATCAGGGGTCGGTGTCATCTAATTAATGCTGTGAAAAAAACACTTAAATCCAGTACAAGACAAATGCACATTTTAAAAAAATACAGTGGCCTAAAATTATTGATCAAGGTATTAACTTTTGTTATTAAATCTTGATATTTTACAATAAAATAAAAAGTCACAAATACTTTGTACATCCCTTATACCTGCTCTTCTATTTATATTTCCTAATTTGGGGGGTACTCACAATAAATCTACAATGATATTACTTGAGATTTAACCAAAATTGCTAAAATATAGTGTTCAAAAACCTCTGACTGGCAGGAAACCACATACTCATTTACGGTTGCTCTGTGTGAGGTGGTTTTAATTACAGGTGTCTATCTTATCCTGTGTTTGTGTGTGTGCATGTGATCTTCAAAGGTTAATAGGGCACTGAGCATGGATACCCATTACTGACTGCTTTATGGAGCTGGCCTTAGTATTTAAGCACCATAAGCAGCTAATGACTTCCTTATTTTTACTGTTGGAAAACCTCTTCCAGTCTCGTTTTAGACTCCTGGTCATTGAAAAGAAACAAGAAAAACATCGGTAGTTTTAGCAGATTAACAGGTTGCCATGGGCAACTCTTTATGGGGTGATACACACTGGTAGTCCATTCAGACCTCTCTCTGAGGATCCCTACGGTATTTGTTTTTACTGTTTTTTAATGAAATATTTTGACAAAGACACAGGAAACAAGGTTTTTACAGCAGGTGGATCCCAGTTCTCATAGCCTTCCATAAAACGTCTGTACAAAAGAATGGGGTCATGCTTACCTCTGGGGATATTTTTAAGAATCACTGATGAAAAAGCAGACCAGAGAGCCAAAAATGTTTTATTCATCTTAAAATAACCATTATGTAAGAATATCTGTGTTGCTCAGGGTGACCACATTTTTTCCAGCTAAATGAATCAAATCAGTTTCCCATAAAATCTGGAGCCCTCCAAGGTCAAAATAATGTTTACCCATGGAAGTGAACTGTATTTTCAGCCACAGACAATTTCCCAAATAGCTCACACGCTGTTAACTACTGTGCGTGTACACCTGCTGCTCTTGACCTAGGTCTGACTTTGTCTAGTTGTAAACAAATTTAAATCATTGTCATTGTCTTCATGCACTTACTTATCTAAAAAGGTGAACATTCTCCCGCTTTTTGACCTACAGTAAAAAGCTCTGTGTCCTCATTTTGCTGAGCTGCTTCTAAGTAACTTTATTCTGTGCTATTAGCAAACTCTACTAGTGTTTTCCTCACTGATGATATTATCACAGTGCACCTCACTGTATGTATGTGCACATGTATTCCTTCAAAAGAGTTTGTTCATCCAGAAAATAAGTTGACCTGGAACTGTCTGTTTCCTTGAGACGCCAGGGGAAGGAACAAAAAACCAAACTTTACATCTTGCTGGCAGAGAAGCTGGGGAAACTGGGATGGGGGTCACTTTAGCTTCTGATTAACTATTGAATATATGATGGATAATATTTTAACTACTAGAGGTCTGTTCCCTGCATTACTGATGCAGTGTCAGCTTCTTGGCTCACCTGCAAATGGCTTGAAAACTAAGATACCTGAAAAGATAAACTTACACTAACAGACCGGAATATTATTTTTCAGTGCAGTGCTACAGTTTGTTTGCCAGGAGTAAGAGCATTACAGGCTCAGTTTTGAATCTACAGTGATACTGATACTGGTATTATATGAAACTAGATGAGAAACTAGATGAGATAAGGCATCCATTTGTATCAACCATATCATGCCAGCTTGTTGGATTGGAGCATAAATAATGCTCTGAAGATAGGCTAAATTTTGGCAAGGGAAAAACTTGTATTGGGTCCCTTGATGCATCATGCCCTCTGTGCAGTGGCTGTAGGTTCGAATCCTGCCTACGGCTCTTTGCTGCATGTTGTACCCCGACTCTCTCCCCCTTCTCTGTCATACCTTCAGCTGTCCTATCAATTAAATGCATAAAAAGGCCCCAAAGAAATATGAAACCAGACAAGATATCTGAATGAAAATGGGTTCTATTGGTACCCAAGAGTCTCATCTCTACAGACATGCCGACTTTATGCTAATTCCATGCAAGTTTGGGCAAAAACCATACTATGTTTTTCATGCTGCATAAATGTGTATTCTCATCAATTCTAAAAATGGTGTATTTGAATATTGCTGCATGCTGTGATCCCTAAACAGATAGATGTAGTTTGAGATGAGCCCAACTGTATTCATGTGTGATGATTTTAGCCCACATAGTAGCCATTTCATTGCAATGAGACCATTTTTTGAGACTTGAACATGATGGTAGTAAAATCAGTTACTGGTTGTGATCTAATCAGCTCTATGCCAAAACATTAACCTTCTGAATAGAAAAACATTCACAAAACATCCACTTAGACATACGGTCAGTTGTGGTGACATTGCAGTAGGTGCTTCATTATCTGTTGCCTGATGGAGATCTGCACTCGAAACAGTAATAAGTTCAAGTTTATGTCTGCACACACTGTTCCTGCTGGCTTGGTTTCCCTTCCATCCACAAAGTCAAGTACAGGCTGTTGATGAAAACAAACCTAGAATTTAAAGAGTTTGACAGACCCCTCAGGCTCCTGTAGTCTCCCACCACAGAGCAGACCAGTGGGCAGTAAATAAACGCCCTCAGTGTCTTTGCCCTTCCACTCCACCTGTTAACCACTGCGGCCACAGTAGACTGCCAGCCGCCTGTTGGTGATATTTATGTTTATGAGGAATGTGACATATTTTAGGAACACCCTGTGGAATGTGTTTAAACTTTGATGATGTATCGGTCTATCGGATCAAATTACAAAACACACACTCAGGACATGATAAATTGGTGTTTAAAATATGTGACCTTGTAACCGGTGAGGGGCACAGTGTGACTTATCATTTAAGCAGTTAAAATGGGTCTCAGAGGCATCGCATGACACCTACAGACTGTTTATGTGTAATGATATAGACAAAGGAGTGTATTTCAGGCATTGTCTTGGTTTTTTTTGCCATTTTGGTTCTAAGACAACAGGGAGAAACTTTGTAGGCGGACAGTGAGATGTATCTCTGAGACCGTGTTTATCTAAAATGACACTTGTGGCCTTTTCCACTCAGCCACTTTGGTTATGACATTGTTTTCACTGGGAAAACTACAGCGTGAGTGGGTCGGGGAAAAGATATCTTGGCATTTCATAGCATCCCAAGACAATGTGTACTATTCCCCCGGTGCTTTAAAGAAAGCAAACCTCACACAAACATATCATTCCTGTGTGACACAAAGAAGCTTGAATAGTAAATTTCTGTCACAATGAAGCACAGAATCATAATTAATAGCTTGACTGAAGTTTGGCTCTTCTAAAAGCAAACTGAATCTCTGAAACCTGTCAGAAACTGTTAATCTCTTGCTGGATTTGGGCAAGTTTTTGACTGATTTACAACTAGCTGTTGTTAATGTTGGAGCTGCAGTACACTGATATTCTCTGTTTTTCAGGGTTTGTGGAGACAAAAGTTTCCCCTCTCTGAATGAGCAGTCTGGTTATGGTGCAGCAGTGTCTCTCTCGCATCGCTGCCCAGTTTCCCTGGGAGTCCTGCCAAAAGGGGTGCCCCCTTCGCTGCAGTAAAAGATTTAGAGGGAATTGTTAAAGGCTTGTGCATTGTCATGTTGCAAGCATACCAATCTGCTTAAAGACTCACAGGTTTCTTCTCAAATCAATCTCAGATATTGATGTCTTAGAATGTGCATGAGGGGCGTTGACCAAAATTTAAGATATTTGCCATGTTTGGGCTGTATGATATATTTTTAGCTGCATTATATATTTTTTTTTCCCGTAAAGACTTAAGGATGACTAACTTGAATGAGCTGAGAAGGCGATTCGGGAGCCTTGTTTTTCTTTCTAATCAACTGCCTGGTCCATCCAGAGCCAGACTGAAGCAGGGCCTGGCCAGTGAGCTCTGGCTGCTGACTTAGGAGTCTTGCGTTTGCTGGTGTCTGGGCTATTAATAGAGCTAGCCTGAGAATTCAGACTAAGGTCAGCAATCAGATTCCTGCTCCCAACTAGTGGAAGGGAACAAGAAGGAAAAGTCCCTCCCTGAAATTACGCATTTTTCACATTTCTATTCATGTATGTAGACTTTCAAAACTTGTGCAGGAGGCCTGTACTGTGAGGTGGGGTGTCCACTCCTGCTGCAGCAGGTCCCCCCGACAAAGTGACTGTAACTGTTTTGTCCTGCTGCCCACATTTAGTCACTACTTTAGGCTTTTTATGTGATTCACAGAATGGAAAGTGTTTTACATATGGGACATGTCCCCAGCATGTAAACCACATTATGTCTTTTTATATCATGAGGTTAAACATTTTTATGCATTGAAAAAGTGCTTCACTGTAGCAAGTACAGAGTGGATGAATTCTGTCTCCTAAATATCCTCCTTAATGTCTTCAGCATGAGTTTATGTTGAAGGAGTAAGAAGATGACAGTAAACAAGTTTTGTGTGCTGCAGGTGCACTCCATTACCTCTGACTCTTATTACTGAACATAATGCATTAACACTAATGGCTTAGAAAAGGGCATCTGTGTTTATGATGAATTAAATTGACAGCGTGACCACCACTTCCTACGAAACACCTTTGGAAATAAATGAGTATTATCCATGAGGCACTGAGTGAATAATGCACTTAAACACATCTGAGTCTGTTGTTAGAATATCAAGTCAGCATGGTGGCATTTATACATGTTTTACATGAACAAAATGCCACCAAAATCATCACTTATTATGGGTATATTTTTATTATATGCAACAAATTATTAGATATTTATTATAAACATTTGATATTTTGCATTACATTATGTTCTGCTATGAAATTTATAAATGTTGTGAAAATTCCTTTAATCTACCAAAAATTGTAGGGCTGCCCTGACTAAAGATTTTTCTCGTTGACTAGTGGTTAGTTAGTTCAAGCACCTCCTCGACTAGTCATTGCACTTATTATTTCATTATTTAAAAATATATTTTTGGGACATGAAGTGACTTGCCTGTTAAATGCTGGCAGCAAAAGAGGCAATGATTCTGAATGCGCTGGAACAACCAGCACAGGAAGGAGGCTGAACATTGTCAATTCATTTTAACACTTTATCAACTCAGGTCTCGTTGCTCAAAGGTGTAAATAACTTCCAACTTCACAAAAGCAAATATTCACAGACTTATCAACACATTAAATGATGTATGCAAATGAGCTTGCTACAAACTTGCTCCTCTCCCACTTCATGCCTCCGGTCCCAGCCTGAATCCACCATGCCTTCATCGTCCCCAGAGTCAGAGGCCTGGTGAGAGCTATTGTAAATCAGCTCAGTACTGTATTCCCGGTCATCAAACTGGCCTCTGTCGGTGTCAGAGGCTGTGTCCCAGTGTGGAAGGACCACTAACTGAAATAACTGGCTAATGGCATGGTACATCATAGTTAACTGCAGTGCAATGGTGACTACAGTGTTACAAGAGAAAAGGTCTGTGTTACAACAATCCCAGGCCTAATGGCAAAGTGCAACTCCTGAATGGATGAGACTCATGGATAAATGAAAACATTTTATTTGACTGTCAGGGGGCACCTCTGGTAAATGTCTGCCGATTTCAATAATGGATACAAAATCACTCCCAGACATAGTCACAGCCTTATACAGTAATTCTGTCCATTTGTAACATTAGTGTTAGATGGCATTTCATTTATCTCTCCTCTAAAACAGCTGTGTTTCTTTCTTCACATTACAGATGTGGCTGACTGGATTATTGTTATTAGCACAGCACATCTGCTGGCTAGACGATGGCAGCTTTGTCAGCAATCTGTCCACTCATACAGATAGATAAATAGACACACGAGCGTCAGTGAACATAAACACACAGTCAGTCAGTCACACACATCTGGAGTTTACAGCTTAACTCAGAACCACACTGGCCCGACTGTCACACACTAATTTAAACAAACATCAACACAGGACTGCTTATTCCTCAGTCACAGATGGTCTGCATGAACCCGCCAGGCCAGACCAGATTAATGTGACTCAATGTCCAGCCGGTCTGTACATCATGACCCCCACACAGATTACAATCCACTCTAAACACCAGAAGGGTTAAATACTGCACGAATGTCACTTCGACAATAGTTAATCTTTGACATCATTATTTGTGTGTTTCTTGTCCGTTGCATAGTTTAGTGTGTGACTGTATATCTACAGAGATAGTAATCGTTTCTTTCCAGTCTTGAGTGTGGGCTTTGGTCACTTTGTCTAGCATAAATCTGCTATTTTTGGTTTATGGAGATTATACTATGAACATCTGGCAGAGTGACTTTTTGAGTGCCACAGTGAGCGCTTGTGCAACAGCTGTAGTAACAGAATGTTTTTTAAAGAGGTTGCTTTGTATAGTTAACCCATTTTTATGGTTATTACAGGCATATTTAAATGTCTCTAATTGAGCAGAGTTGAATGAAATGCAGGAATGTGAACTTTATGACGGCGCTTTACAGACAAGCTGATCATTTTTGTCCTTTTGGGGTCATGCCTGTGAAGGATAGAGTGAACAGAGCCGAAGAAGAAAAAAAAAAACATCAACCCTCGTGGATAGTTATGAGATGTTATTTGATTCTGGGCCTCTGATCTCTGTGCATCAGTCTGCCTTGCTCAGAGCTTTTTCTCTCCCGCTCTTGCTATCTTCCCGTCACTGTTGTTAATTCCTCCGAACTTGCCCTTCACCCACATCCTTCTCTCCACATCACTGTCACATTGTGCCATGGTGGCTCGGTCCCTGCTGTTCCCAGCAGCCATGAAGACCCCAAGGCTGTTTGACAGTGGAGTTCATCACTCCATTCAGCTCGACTCACAGAACAGAGTGTTTCTGACTGCAGCTCCCTTAAAAGAGGCTTCTTACAGTCCCAGATGAGTTGAAAATATGTCTCCCGGAGAAGCTTTGTGCCATTTAGCATTGTCTATGCCAATTAAAAAGTTGTTTATCACCCCAGGTTAAAATAGACTTTTTTCTCCAAACTCTGCAGCCTTGCCAGGCTTGTGTGTATGTCTTTGGCTGACAAATAAAAGCGTCTTATGATTATAAAAATGTTTACCTCCAATTAAGGAAATTAGAAAAAAATGCACAGGCCAGAAGTAGATAATATGCATGCATTATTGCAGTGCATTATTTTCTCCATGATTATAAGAAGTATTGAACAGCAGATATAAATTGAATACTATACACTCTACACTTCCAGCATATGTCCATGCGTATTCAGTAGTTCCTACCTTTAACTATGCTAAATCCTGGATCTACACAATTATACACAGGACTTTTCTGATGGTGCAATGACCCACTTTAAGAATGAGAACAACTTTGAGGTTGTTTTCTGCTTTTGACTGTTTTTTCCACAGAAACATGGCCATGACAGTTATTGACTTACCACTGGCAGGCATGAAGACATAATATAAGGCCAGCTACTGCTGACATTTATTGCTCAAGTGTTTTCACATCTGCAGAAATCCCAGTGTAAAACTCTCTCGCATTTACGTCTGGTCAAATTGAAATGTTGATGTTGAAACACAGTATTTCCAAATTAAACGTTGGCAGCTTTAATGGGTCACCAGTTGAGCAATCACTTAAACTTTAATCATGCATAATCCATGCACTAGGGGGCTGCAACAGATTTTTAAAAAAGTCTAAATAGGAACATAAATTAACTCTATAATAATATCATATTAGTCACATGCACGGCTGATAATTCCTTTCTTTTGTTGGCCCAGGGTTCTAGCTTGAACCTCACACTGTGTGAGACCCTGCAGGATGCCAGGTGTCTCACACAGTTGGTGCCATTTCCTTTTGACGCTCTTTTGACACCTCATTCACTTGAGGTGTAAGTGCTGGTGACGCACGCCATGTGCTATACATAATTTCGTGTGCTTTGAATTTGGATTCAAGAATACTACAGCTCTCTCCAGATGTCTTCAACAGTCCTCTTCTCACAACTTGGTGTGCACTTGTACTGCCTTTTCTTTGGGTCATAGATAATTGAACAGTAAAGCTCAGTGGAAATGTGACAGTAAATATTTTAGCACAACTGAGGTTACAAAGATGAACGTCATGAGAAAAAAAAAAGGGTTTTAGCCCACTCCTGCAAGTCGTGTGACAAGTTTGAGCTTAAAGGGACAGAAGTGCTAACTCTTGACACTGCACCATCAAAGGCTGTCAGACTCACCCTTAGCTACTGTTCTGTTCATGTGTAAGTGAGGGACCAGGCTACGCACAGCTTAAATAAATATTATCATGCCCCACTGAATGTACCCAAACACACTCTAGCCAGGGCAGGAGTTACCTAAACAAACCAGAGGTGACAGCCTTTCACTACAAATTTGAAACCATAGTGGTTAAGGTTAACTTGGTGCAAAAGTTGGCTGTAGTGATCCCACTCCAGTAACCTTGGGTTTCTTATTTACTTTCACTAGACCATAAAATGTGCACTGTGGTTCTGAAATGAATTACTTGAGAGAAAATAAAGTTGTATCATGTTTTACAGCTAGAAACATGTCTTCTAGACATGTCATCAGCCCACAACCAGATTTCTAAGTTGTAAAAGGTGTAAAAAGTCATTAAGCAAATTTTTTGAAACGTTAAAGAACGCCTGGGGTCTCCAGGACACCAAACAGAACATTATAGGGTGAGATGATTATGCCAAGCAATTACATGAAAACAACTGTTCGAATGTCAAACAAAGTTTGAAGTTGCTGTGTCTCTGTCAGTAATTTTCTTCTGCCACATTTTGCATACTGCAATTCGTTTTTTGGTCGGCCACGTTTTAGTTTTTAAAGAAATTATCTTGGCTATCATTTTTTACAGCTGGAGCTCAGTAACATGACATATGCTCTTTATGGTTCTCTCCTGCAGCTTGATTGGATGCTGTCAAATTGGTTGAAACAAAGTGGAGAATTAATTGTCAACATAATGGAAATTAATATTGTTAATGTTAATCAATTCAGGAAATCCGGGGAAATGGATTGATTTGTGTATTCACACTTTTTAAGTGACACTTTCTAATCTTTGGACTTAGGGGAAGGTATCAAGTATTTTAAAGTCAAAATCTCCAAGTGAAGTCACGAGTCACTGGTCTTTAAGTCATGTTGCAAATCTTTTTTGATTTTGTCAAGTTGAGTCTAAACTCACCAAATTTGTGACTCTAGTCCACACCTCTGGATTCTAGTTCTCTGAAAGTGAAGCCACATCTGTGCGTGGTGTTTGATATCACAGCCCCCACCTGTTTTCCTCATGAGGTCTCTCAGTGAGCCTGATCTACACAGAGCTTTTACTTCCCCCTTCTGTCTGACCCTCACACCCAAGCAAAATCTCTCCCTCCTTTTCCACTATCGCTGCTCCTTTTGCAGCAGCACCAGCCAGTCAAGCTCGGGATGCGGCGTGTGCCTGTCTGTCAGTGTGCAGTATTACGTTATTAATGCCAGGCTCTAAGACTGTGTAGCTCTGCTAAAGCTGGAGGCACAGAAGGTTTTGTCTGCACAGACCTGGAGCAGCTCAGTCAGTCGCTGTCCTCTACTGGGTCGTGTGTGTGTGTGTCTTGGCCATCTGCAGAATGGTAAGTGTAGCGTGTCCTCTGCATTGTGATGAGAAGTGAGTGAGCTCAGCTACCCGGCACAAACCATCTATCACAGACAAGCTCTCCGGGTTTATAATGTAAAGAGGCAGACCCAACGGTCATGTTTTCATCAATCTGCGTTTTGTTTGTGACAGTCTGATGTTCTGACCAGTTGTTTATCTTTGTTTCTCCCATCCCAGTGTCTTCCGAACCAGTCAGGAATCTTTAACGGGAAAACTGTGCTTTTAATAATGTGCTAATGACTGTCTGGACTCACTGTCTACTCTACCTGCAGTGTGCACGTCATGTGATTAATATTTTCTTGGTGGCAGTGTTACTGAGGTCAAAAGGATGGAGAGTAGCGAGTGCTGCGCAGGACTGCTTCTGGCAGACAGATGTTCTATAGTTTCATTCCAGCTGTATGGTATATAAGGTTAACAGAGGAGTGTGAATCCCATATGAAGGTCTGCATGCTGATTGCACATTAGTTAGCACAACGTATGTTTGAGCTGCATGTGCTAAAGTCACTGGCATCACAGATGAGTCAGCTGGCATGGCATCCCATTTGTGTGTGTGTGGGTACTTGTGATGAGGTTTCCAGGCTTTTTGTGTATACGTGTGTGTTTTTGTGGCTCTCGGTGTGTTTGGGCATCAAGATTAGAGAAGCGGATTACATCCTGCAGGAGGAGAGCAGATGGAAAGAGATGGAGGAAGGGGACAATTATATGTAGTTCACGTTGGAGCCCAGGCAAGTCAGGCACCACCCCAGAAGTCACCATCCAACAGTCGCCATCTGTTGAGGGTACAAGTCACGGATTGATGTGTATCTCTGAATGCCTATTAAGAATTAGCAGAAGTCACTTACTTTTACTATTATTCTGGGTTTGTCATGTCAATGTAAATATTGATTTTAAATACACACTTATGGACTTCAGACTGATCTGGCTGAATGACAGGCCCAGTGGTTAACTACACTGGAGAGCATGTACACATGGTGGGAAATCAACTCTAGTTGGCTTATTCACAGGTGAAGCCCAGATGTACCAACCATGTTTCTTGAGCACAGCTTTGCAGTTAAACAACCTTGAGCCCTTTTAACAACTTTTCACTTGTTCACATTCACATTTGGACCTGATTTCACCAGGTTTTTAAATAGTGATATTTTTCATCCTGTACAAGATACATATTAATAGCCTGTAGGTCCCCGTGGAGCCTCGTGAAAGCTAGGCTCACACTGTAGGAGTTTTGGATCCAATTTACCTGAGATTCTCTGCTCCCGTTAATTAGAGGAGAAAGCTGTGCTGGACCTCAGTCAGTGCTGAAGTTAAATAGACAAGCCATATTGACTGTGTCTCCCCAAACATGTTCTCCTCCAGACTTGTTTAGCCTTCTGCTTTTGTTTTTCTCATTGCAAAGTATTGATGTTACTACAGCAAGTTCATTTCTATAGTTTACACCTACTTTCCTATGAGATCACGTGACGGCACGCTCTCTCCTCTGGCATGATAATCTTGATGTTATACTGAAAAATAGATATTAGACATTCAGACCAAATATCACCCAGTTTTCTACTAGAAATCAACATTGACAACACAAGGATTCCGCTTGTGGTGTCTGATGTGTCAATCACACGTTCTTGTATGCTCAATTTTTGGGGGGCACTGCTTGTCAATCAGTGATGCTGTTAGGAGCAAAATAATCTTTGACGTGCAAGATAAACAGCTCAGTCACCGGGGAGATGACCCCAGATGGCACAGGAGTGGATGTTGGGAAACCCAGGCTGCTTTGCACTTGATCAATATTGAATCCAGATGAAACATTACAATCTTGCTTATTTGGGGAAGAAAGAAATGTTAGCCTATTGTATATTTATCTCCTTCATCACCCAAAGTTTATTCATGGAAGTCTACAGACCAAAGTCCAAAATCTATGTGTTAGATTTCTAAAATGGTGCTTTCTTTGGAAAGGAGTTGGTACAGAGTTTTATACCCTCAGACACACAAGTATTTTCTACTTTATAAGAATATCTGACTTGTTCTCACTTAAAATAACACTTTTGCTCTATGGTGTTGGTGAGAACTATTGTGTAATGGCTGTACCAAGAGTGTACATGTACACTGACCATCTGCTTTGAGGCCTGCTGTCTGTATTCAAGTAGTCTGAAGCCTGTTTGTGCAGTGCTATGTCGTCTTTGGTCAGTATATTAGTAGAAAATATTCTGATATCAGAGACATAAGCCCTATTATTGGCACAGGACTCGCATAACATGGGGAGCTCTAGTAATTTGTAATTACTGTGGTGCTCATCTGTGATCTTAATCCCATGCAAATCATATGAAATTTTATCACAGCTCATGATAAGTTGAATAGCAGGCAACAGCTGTGCTGTGAGATCAACGATATTGACGCTTAGAATGATGTCACAGAGGGTTAGGAACAACAAAAGGTACAGCCACAGAGGATCAGATATTTGATCTAATTTGATCTTCAAATGTGTATTATTTATGCTTGTAACACTTGCAGAAAGTAGAGAAAACAACTCTAAAACTATATTATTAATGTGGCTACTAAAGAACAGATGCTTCACCTCTGAAACGTTGATGATACGCAGAGCGTGCACATCATATCTAGGGGATAATGTCCATAAACTCAGTAGTCAGAAGTCAGTAAAATACAGACTTCACTTATGCCGTGCGAATACGCCGCAAGAAATACAGACATGGGGGGTAATTTCTAAATCACATGAGATCCCCTGGTAATACTAGTCCCATGCGGATATAGGGCTACAGTCTGTGATAATGTGCATTGTACATCCTTCCTCCTTCTATCTTTGAAATCTTGTCCCAAAAGACAATCTGACTTGCTGCAGATGTTTTCAGTGGCGCTATATTTTGCTGACTAGCAAATTTTTACCATGGTCAGCTCAGCATATGAAGTCCTGTACGTCCCAGCAGCGGAACCAGGATCAAGACAAATGTTAGAACGAATGAGACCTTATAAATACCAGTTCTGTCTCATACTGTAGGATGTTGCATTTAGCAACAATGGCTATCTGCACAATAGCTCAATAAACAGTCGTTAATGAAACACCTTCCACACAATGTTCCCATTTGATAGCTGAACTCTGGTCTCTATAAGATAATGTGTTAATGGAAATGGCCTCTGGAGGCCTGTGGTGTGGAACAAACAGGTGGACTTGTTAGACACTATGCAATTTCTCATCTACACAGAAGAACTCTTAAACCTTACAGAACCTTTTTCGTGAGTGAGCTTTTAAATGGTAAGTGGACTGCATTTATTAAGCACTTTTATCCAAAACACTGTACAGTTTACCTCTCATTCATCCATTCACACTCAAGCACAGATGCCAGTGAGCGATCATGCAAGACACTGGGAGCAACAATCGTTTTTCACAGCCATTTCATTTTGACATGAAATAGCAGGGTAAACTGCCACCTGTGCCATTAGTGGATGACCTGCTCTTCCTGCTGAGTCACAGCCACCTGTCTTAGAAAAGGGGTTGTTTAAAAGGAACATTCTGTACTTTTTGTGTGCATGTCCAGTATCAACACTGTAGTCAATTGTAGTAAATTCCTCAGTGTGTGCTGAGAAACTCGATTTCCTGCACCCAGTGATGCCACTGCAACAGATTTTGCAGCCGGAGAACTTTCTTGATGAGTATAGCATGTGTATTTGCCATCAACACTGACTGGACACCCATATCATATGTGCCAAATTTTCCCTTTAACCTGGTGCTTCTGTAGTTTCAGAAATGGATACCAGTCATATTAGATTCTGCTCATTGTTACTGAGCTCTGAGATCAATTTGAGGTGTAATTCTGTTAACACATGTATGTTTGCTCTTTCAGACATTCAACAAAACTTTGGTAGGCCAGACTCAAATTTGATGAAATAGGGCTGATAATGTTAATGTATTAGTAAAGCTGCAAGCTGTTAAACTTCTCAGATTATCTCCCAGGCATGTGTTTTGCCTGTAGTGCAAACTTTTTTTTAATGCATATTATACATGATGTAATGAACAGTCAACCTCCAACATTGCCTGCCCTGGGGACCACTGACTGCGGTTTCTTAATCTGCTGTTGCAAAAGTAATGAATCTGAGAATAGTTTAGCTACTTTGTGTTTGGTTCCAGTCGATTGGCATCTTTTGGCAAGACAGGAAACCCAGTCCAGATACTGATGTAATTTCTCTTATTGAATCTGTTCACGACACAATGCCAGCACTGTTTCAGCAGATCTGTGTCTCCGACTTCAGAATTCACCCTCTTCAGTAGGATTGTGATAAGGCCTAGCAGGAGCCAACAATCACACAAGGTAGTTTTATGGGAGTTAGACGAGCTGGAATTCAGGAGCGAGGCCACACAACAACCCACTGACTTCCTTTCACCAGGGCAAGCAAAGTTCAGCACCAAGCAGATGTTGGGATTGTTTGGTCTGCTGTCGCCTTTTCTCTCACAGGTGTTGGTTTTTCTCCGTTCTATTTGGGTGCAACACACTGACCCTGAATAAACATTAATAGCACTCTTTTAGATGTGCAATTTGCTCTGTGGTTATTTCATGATTCAGCAAGTTTGTTCAGCTATGTGGAATTCAGGGGAAACCAAAAGACATAATAAATCCTGGTTCTCATTTTGAATAATGGCTCAAAATAATATACAACTCATTAAAATGTCCATATCTCAGCCAAAGGTGGCGGAACAAAATGAAATAACTGAGTTCAGGGGAAACCAGACCCTTTGTTGTGGCTTCTGAAGTGTAATTTCAGCACATTGTGTCAGCTGATACCTCTAAATCTGCTTGATATTTTAAACATTTCTTTCTTAATTTAGCCAGGTTACATTATAACATACATTCTTCTGCTAATGATGCAGTTCAGACTTCTCCAACACTTAAAAGATTACAAACAGAACACCCCAAAGTTGAGAGTGTGGTTCATTTGGCCATAATTGCCTCATTTTCGGCTGTTTTCCATCTGATTGTTTGTGCATTTGTTTTGTTGCTCTCTCAAGAGTAATCTGCAAAATCTAAAATGCTAAAATGATCTTGAGACAGATTTTGTGCCAGCTGGAAATCACACTCTGCAGGCAGAGCTGGTGTGAGTCCATGTGTGTCAGTGGACATACAAGCCGAACAAGCCGCAGGAGACAGCACCTGACTGTACACGTCACATAAACCCAGGATCTCATGAACATACTGTACCAGCTAGGTCCCACTGAGGGCCTTTGACTGACTGTTGTTTGTAATATAAAATTAAATTAAATTGAATGAAAATGAACAAAGGAATTCCTCGCATTTAATCTGGAAAAGCCTCTCCCATTCTTTAAGTCATCCAGCGGAAACCCCCTCCCCTCTCTCCAGAGCCACATGAGCCTTTGTTGTCCCATGCCACCTTTTTAAGGGGGGAAAAAACAAAATGACTAAATGCTTTAGCTGCTTTCCAACAGGAATCTCTCTGTGTCAGATAAAGAGCCTTAATTGAATGGAGGAGGAAGTGTAGGAAGTGTAAGTTCAGCAGATCCAGCGTCTCCTCGCTCCTCGCTATTGTGGAACAATATTTATGTTCCTGCAGAGGTGGATGAATATCTGACTGCTTCAGAGGGCGTCAGCGTCCACTGCTTGTTACTGTACAGTTTAGATGTTTCATCCAGCTTCTCAGGAGAAAATGTATATCCAATTCATATTTTCTGCATGTTTCTTGTGTGCCTCTGAACCACACAGGTTTTCATTCTTTGCTGGATTTTCCTCTCAAGACTTCAAAACACATTGCTGCACATCACATGACTGTTTGTGCTTGGGGTGAAAGTTGTCCTCATGTACAGGGCTCATTTGTACAGTATTCATCATCTGCCTGCAGTACAAAACCAGTATTTGAATTGCAATGTTTTCCATGTAATGATGCTCTGATCAGAGATAAGAACTTGCTGAATGGGCTGGACATTAAACATAAGTCCAAGATTTTATTTAAGGGCTGGACTTAAAAGCTATAGTTGGTAACTTCTATAAAAACAACTTTTTGTCATATTTGCTTAAACCAGTGGTTCCCAAACTGGGGGGCGGGCCCCCCTGGGGGGGCACAGAGCCACTGCAAGGGGGGCGCGAAAGACCAGGAGAGAGAAAAAGAGTGAAACAAAGCTAAATGAATATGGTCTATGTAGGGGGAATAAACAAATGAGTTTGCTGTTTCTATCCAGCTGACCTTTATTTTGCTAAAATGTAACTTTTGAATTCTTTTTTTTATCAGTTCCATCCCCAATTATTGTTAACAATTGATTGAAAATTTTGTGGTGGGGGGCTTGAACTTTTGTTGGCTTCCGAAAGGGGGGCATACTGGAAAAAGTTTGGGAATCACTGGCTTAAACTGTCATTATATCCTCCTGACAGTAGCACATCAGTGCAATAATATATAAAAAATATAGGTTCCTCTGATTACATTTGCAAGAATCCAACAACCAGTCAGAGCCAGCTTAGACTCAAAATGGCTTCCAACCCAAAAATACTCCCAGCGGCATCTTCAAACTCTTGCCAAAGCTGTTCAGGGGAAGAGCAAAAACATTTTTTCCATTGAGAAAAATCTTTCTTCTAGACTTCTAGTTTTTCTTTCAATGAAGAAATACTGTTCTAATATAACTGATGCAATCGCAGTATCTACGCTAACCACTTAAGGAGCCACCATTGCTTGAGACGAGCCACTTGAAGCTTCTCGCTGTCGTCACACCTAAAACTACTCCCAAATGGGTCGGCATTTTACCACCAGGGAACAAGACTCAACAGGCAATCCAGATCACTCAATCTGGGATGAGGCTCAATTCCAGTTCATCAAATACTGACGTTTTGGGTTGGAAGCTGGCTCTGATTGGGTGTCTTTCTTCAGGCACAGCGGATTCTTGCAAATACCATTGGGGCACTAGGAGGAGCCAGAGGAATCTGACTTTTTTTTTTTTTTTCTGTCTCACTACTCAGTTACTTTTTTTAAAAATAAAAGTTACCTACTGCAGCTTTAAGTGGCATTGCATTGTAAGAAGATGATCAGATAAATGATGTGTCTGCAGTGAAAAAGATCTATGACACATGGACACACAATATGACACGCAGACTGGTGTACACATTTACAGCAGAGTCAAGCTGTTTGCAGTTGTGAGCAGCAGGTGGCACTGGCCTGCCTCCACTGTCTGTCCCCATGGGGCACTGTGCCAGCACTGCATCCTCTGCAATAAGTAAATGACATTTTGCTCTTACACGACCGCTCCAGTTTGGTATAACACAGACAGTCGTGCTCTGTATGGATGCAATTAGTAGATCAGACTCCTCTGGTGTGTTGGCTGGGGTCTTGGACATTTTTGAATACCAGAGTTTGTTGGCTGCTGATGCTGCTGATCTGTGAGCAGCAGCTTTTATCAAGGAACTCATTCCAGTCATTCTGGAGTTGAGCCAGACGACCTCACAACGTAAACAGGGACAGAGAGACATTTTAATTATGACCAGCGGCAATGTGATCCTTACAGCATCATAGACAGCAATTTACTGTCATGTCTAGTGCGTCTGACCCTTGCGTGTGTGCAGGCCAGCATATAATTTAATGCATATATGTGTGTGTGTGTGTGTGTGTGTGTGCGTGTGCGTGCGCAGCCTGAGATTGTATATCTAAAGCCATCCATCCCTTGGGCACTGTCAGCCCTTTCAGTCGGTCCATGATAATCACCCTCATGATGAGGGCCAGCCAGAGAGGATTAAAGCAGACCTGAAGTCATCTCCCCAGACACCATCTTTCCTTACAGGAAGTAACGTCTCCTGTCTGTTAGCCTACGTTTTTTTCTGCACCCTCTCATCCAGTCCAATTCTGCATGTGTCACATTAAAGGGGGATTTAGTGAGATTTGCCTACTGTGTGGTTAGTTAGACTGGCACGTCTGTTGACCTGATACTATTTGTGTTACTCTCTGTCTACTACTTATGGTAGTTATTACTGTTGTATAAGTTGGCACACTTGCAGTGAGAGCTATTAAGATTGGGATCATGTTACGTTTCGTTCTTCCTCTCATAGGCAGAAAATGAACTCTCAGCTGAATTCTGCCTCTGTTTTTGCTCTCCCCTTCTTTCTCATGTTAAACTAAAATACTGAAGATTAGATCACAGGCCAGAGACAAGCTGAGCTTTTCACAACTAGATCTCCATCTTTGTGGTTTATAGACCAGTGGTTCTCAGACTTTTTCTTTCCAAAAATGTACCCCCTAGTGCCCAGGATCAGCTGCCCCATCAGTGTTGGCTTGTTGAGGTAAATCCCATTAAAACATATTCTTCCTGATACTGATAGTATTTAGTTGGCTGGTTTCACTTTCTTTCTCCTTTTAGCTGCATTACTACTGCGTTTAAACCATAAATCCATTTTCTTGATTTTTGTCTGTCATTGATCTTCCAGATCACAGTGGATGTGACTGCATTTTTTGCTTTCCTCTTCTGTGAAGTTTTACACCTTTACTCAGGTTGCAACTAACAATTATTTTTATTATCAGTTCAATTTAGAATTAATCGATTAGTTGTTTGAAACAAAAACAGAGAGCCAGAAAATGGTGAAAAATTTTGATCAGTGTTTTGCAGAGGCCAAGATGACAGAAAATATTCACATTTGATTTGCCGAAATCAGAGGACTTGGACATTTTTCTAAAAAAAAAGGGGCTCCAAATGATTTATTGATTGTGAAAATAGTTAGCAATTAGTTTAATAAATTGTTGCCAGTCAATGGTTGCATTGAAAAAACAGGAATATTGACTATAAAATGTGGTTTAATCAACTTACATTTACATTTTTTAAAACTTAGAATACTATAATTATTTTCTGAACTGTTTATGAATGCTGTTTTTTAAATTAACATTGAAAAAAAAGTAGTACTCTAAAGTCCACTTTGAGAAACAATGGTTTAGACAGTGTTGGATATGATAAATCACTGGGACAGTCTCAGTCTAAGAAGTCCTACAGTACATACAGCACAGGAGCTTACATCCATTCACTTCAGTACAAAACCCGACGCAATAACTTAATCACACAATCCTAATTCCTTAAGAATGAGTGAGTATTATAAGCCTTGCAAAGCACAGAGATCCATGAGATTAATGGAAAAGCTTTGTGCTGTGGCCCACTTAAGTGTGTGTGTATGAGACAGAGAGAGAGAGAGAGAGGACAGAGAAAGTGTGTTTTAGATAAAAAGATTATTTGTAGCATGTAGGCCACAAGCCACCTCTCCTCCCCACCACACACAACACACACACACACACACACACACACACACACACTGATTCCTCTTGTGCCACTCTGGCCCTGGCACCACCAGCTGGGAGGTCTGGCTTGGATGTGACAGCCATTGTAAGAAGTTATGTGCATACTGCTGTTGTTTTCCTCTGATGCTCACGCCCTTTATCTTTGAATTTTTTTCCCTTCTTCTCCACTTATCTCCACTTTTAATATTCCACTTATAGTTCATTTAAATTATTTCTGAGATGCATCTTTAAATTCATGCACATGTTTTAATGATAAAAATTTAGTTTGAGTGTGTGTGATCAATTTCACGTGTGGCTTTAAGAATGAGGGCACGAGAGGCTTGTAGCGAGGCGACAGGGCAGATGTTGTCAAGCTCCCCACAGAGCATCATGTCTTCTGAAGTCAGGACGGCTCTGCAGACGTGAGCTGCCGGCGCTCGCTCCAGCTGCAGCTCATCTGCATATCAGTAGCAGATTGGCCAGCACTGGAGAACAGGGTGGAGCTATTGAAATGCTCCAAATGCAGAGTGGCGGAGATCGAAGGTGTACCTGTTTTAAAAAAAAGACACCTCCAGTCGAAGTTAGGGGGAGGGGCATCGGAAAAGAAAACTGGATGCCGTCTGATTGGTGAGGCAGGGAAAATAGGTGTGCTTATGTAACAGGGGGTGCCCTGAAACTAAAGAAGTGACACTCAGTCTGAGGAGCTTTCCAAGGCCTTTTTTTACTGGTTTCTGCTGAGAAGGAATACCACTGGTTCTGAAGGGATAATATGGCAGCAAATTCAGAAGCAAACAGTGACACAGAGGTATGTGCTTGTTGCTTTCCTTCATGCTGACCCTGCAATTTAGTGTATCTCTCTGTGTGTGGTTTGCTCTGTGTTTTTTTCTCCTAACCCTCCAACGTAGTTGTCTGTGGCTGAAGGATTTCCCTGTGCACATACAGTATATACACGTGTCAGAGTATAGATTATCCATGCGAGCTAGAACATTTGATGCATGTGATCAGGCTTTGTGCTTTGTGCTTGATTTTGCACAAGTAATGACAATTTTCTGGTAAACTTCTGAGAGGAGATAGAATATCTGTTTTCCAGTGCACAGAGTGGAGTTGTTCCGTTTCTGAGCTTTTCCCTGCTGTCCATGTGAAAACGCACATGTATTGATCAGGAGTGACAGCCTAATGCACTGAGCATGTGGTGAGCGTTGTAACCTCAGTTGGTTGAAGACATTGCTTCCCAGTAGGTTAGGCTGACAGGAATAGATTTGAGGAAGAGCTGCACGCACCTTTGGGATACTATCTTTTAATGTTACTTTGACTAGTGATAGTTCTCCCTGAAATCAAAAAATACACATTTTTGCTCTTACCTGCAGAGCTAATTACCAATCTAAAATGTTTTGGTGTGAGTTGAAGAGTTTTGGGGATAACTCAGTCATGCTTTCTCTCCAACATAATGGAACTAGATGGCATCCATTTGCTCATTACGTCATACAAGCCCTGTGGGTTCATGATGGACACTCAACAGTGATGTCTTTTTCCAGAAATCATGACCGAGTCACTCAGGACAATCCACAGACCTTGTTGTGAGCACTTTTATGTAAGAACTATTTTCTTTTTACCATCTGCTAAGCGTATCGCTATGAAGAAGGAAGTGTGCATCTAGTCACAGATGAAAGGCTCAATGCTCATGACAGCGCAAGATGTAAACAATAATGACTTCCTCCTTGGCGGAGCTGTAGCCTCTCATTGTATTCAATAAACAAGTGGTATTTTAAATGCCACTGGATTGTGTGGCACTTTGTGCCATGCATTATGACACTAATTGCATTATCTTTTCATAGCTGCCAGAATATGTGGCTAACATTAGTGTGCAAGCACAGCAGCTGGTCTTCTTGTGGGTTAACAGCCACATGCCAATGCTGAACGTTTACACATTGCTCGGTCAAGTGTTTATAAGCCTTTTTTGTTCTGACATAGCCTACATACAGCCTAATTTTCATTTTCTCATGCTGGGTTTTACAAGATATTATCTGTCCTACTTTGCTGATTACAACAACATTCAGGCCATCCAGTGCAGGGAGAGGGGGGCTCCCTTTGCCAGGGCTGCAGCCTCCACTAATGGTGGGTGGCTGCTTAACATTTTAGAGGCAACAGTTAATTAGCATTGTACAACCAAAACTCTGCAACTCACACCAAAACAAGCTAGATGGATAAATAGCACTACAGGTGGGAGGAAAATATGTATTTTGGATTTTGGAGTGAACTGCCTCTTTAAAGTATAAACACTGGTAAAGCACAGAGAAATTGTGGGTCTTAATTGTGTTCTCTGTTGCACCGAATATGTGGAGTTTTGGTCACGTGGACATTTGCATCAGCTCTATAACTGTGGGAGTGTGTGGTGTGAGAGGGGGACTATTTCTGTCTTTCTCTCTCTGTACTGAGCCAGCATCACACAGAGCCCTGCTATAACTATCCAAACAACCACAGCATTCACACAGAGCGCACATGGCTCACTTCACCACCTGCTACTGGCCTCGCCACAAGGGGAAACCTCACTGGTATTCAGCCTGAGCATTCCACAACATTCACTAAAGAGGAATAAACATAAAGCGTTGTTTCAGTGCCTTTGAATAGCCACATTTAGTTTCATGCTTTTTTTCTACAAACGCTGTCTAAAATTCAAGAGGAGCTTATAAATTGGTCTCCCACACTTCACCAGCATACAGTTAAGTAAGCATTCCTGCCAACAGGGCCAAAGCCTGCCAAGCAAATGATTTAGCATTCATTGAATAATAGCATAGTAATTATTTTAGTTGGATTACAAACGACTCTCTCGACTGCATTTCCTCCTGAGCTGATATCTGCTTTCATCGCACAAGGTCAATAACAACATGCTGTATAGTTTCTTTATGGCTTCTGGCAGCTTCTGATTGCATTTCCCATGTCATACAGGGAGGATTTGAAGTTGGCTTTCTTTCCCCCAAGAGTTGTGTAATGCAACAAATCATCATCCATCAGCACCGTGGCAGCCAAACCCACTACCACCATCCAACAGCAACAAAGCAGCATAGTCAGCCACACAACTTGTTTATGTTGAGTTGGGTTTCATGTCCTTCAATTGTTTCTCAGGGGCTGCACGGGCTGGTCATGAGGGGTATAGTCCCACTGTTAAATATGTCCCACATCTCTCTGACATACTCAAGAGGCTGCTTTTCTTACAGTGGTCTCATTGATAAGCTTTGACCCGAAAAGGGTATCATTTGTCTCTGAAGTCATGCAGCAACCTGTCATTTTTCCCCTCAGACTGCCTATTATATTTCATTAAAATGATTGGTCCCTTGGTCTGTACTGTATATGCAATAAACTCTGTGGTCAAGTTGTTACTTTAGCCCCACTTTACTCATTTCACATGACAAACAGGACATTCCAGGCCAGCATCTCCTCCAGAGAGGAGCTGAAGTTCAGCATGTGAGTCTGTTAAAGGGATAGTTCAGATTATTTTAGTAGGGTTGTATGAGGCAGCAGGAGTACTGGTGCAGGAAGCTAAGCAATGTACTGCTGTTACAGGTCAGCAGCAAAATAAAAATTTTAACAACTCGCAGAACACAACAGAAGCACATTTCTCTGCGCTGGTCAACAAGCAATGTTGCTCCTATGTTGTTTTCTAATCACATGTAGAGCTGAGCTTGATGATAACGTCATGAATTTAGAGCTTTTTATGTGCTGATGGAAAGAGCAGACCATCCCTTGTTACAAAGATCCACAAGCAGTGGCTTCTCTCCTGCCTGTCAGCTCTCCTCGTCTCTCTCTCTCCCTTTGTAGAAACAACTGACAAATATGTGGAACAAGTACATTATTTAAAAAATGTAAGTTTCCCATCAGAAAATGCTGTCTTATGGCAAAGTTAAGCGGTGAAAATATTCCTAGTTTACCTTGTTCAGGGCCTTACATAGCTTAGCTTCCTACGCTGGTGATGCTTCTCCAAACTGACCGCCATCTACTGTAGGAAATACACTACTGATAATATCTCTTACAACTCCATTTAAAAAAAATCTGAGCTATTGCTTTAAGAGGTAGAAACACATGTATTACAGGAAATGCCAAAGAAGCAGAGTTGACAGAATAAAATATGGTGCCATTAGTAAAAGCTTAATGCTCCTGTCCACATACCTTTGTTTAATTTCCCCTGTCTCACTTATTTGTGAATGAATGTGTCATTTTTTTAAGTAATGAGAGGAAGTCTTTAAAGCCAAGTCGTCCCACTGTATATGAGGGCTTATTTGTCACACAGAACTTCTTAAGCCTTTGTGTTTTTAGCTTGTCTGAGGCATTTCCAGTCATGTGTCTCGCTCTGGGGCCTCGGCTACTTTCTGCCACTTTGGACCTGAACCAGCCGCACTATGGTTTCACCTGGTCTGAGGCTTAATTATTCGGTTTCTGACAAACGCTGCGTGGCACAGCTAATGATAAAGGTTGCTTATTATTAGTCATGATGAACCAACCCTCAAGAGGAGCTGAAATGTCAGTTCGGCCAGTTATGGAAATTGTAATTGGTTCAGGTCTCAGCTGCGACTCGTTCCAGTGGGAGACTCTGTGTGGTAGCCTAATGAAAATGTGTGAAATTGATGTCAGAGCCCATTAGGATTTATTCTAGTTAGAGAAGATTGTTTTCACATTGTGTGATTAATATCACAGAATAAGGATGAGGGAGCATTTCTGTAGATCTTACATAAAGTTTTTTGTTGTAAAAGAGTTGAGGTCTTAGACACTGAATATCTTATTTGTTGGGTTTCCATGGATGGAAGAAGTATTCAGATCCTTTACTTAAATAAAAATACCAATACAGCAATGTAGAAATACTCCATTACAAGTAAAAGTCCTGCATGGAAAATTCAACTTAAGTAAAAGTACCTAACAGTAAAATGTACTTAAAATATTAAAGTAAAAGAATCGTTCGGTCCCTCTCGCAGCATGTTACTGTTGTAGTTGCTGGAGGTGGAATAAGTTTGAGCTACTATATATACTTAGCGAGTTTTGTTCAGTGGTTCCCAGTCTCAGGGTTTGGCCCCTCTTAAGGGTCACCAGGTATGTCTGAGGAGTTGTGAGATGATTAACGGGAAAGAGCAGAGTTCTGAGTTCTGATACATAAATCTGTTGTCAGCTCTGGACTTCTTCTCTGATCTTTGATTTCTGGGCAAATATCAGCTCATTTAAGCAATTATTGAAATGAAATAGTGAGAATTTTAAGGCATCAAAAGCCAAGAAGGTTGGAAACTATTGGTTTAATCTTTAACAAGGTGTTGTATTTTAAAAGCTTGTTATATTATTATATTATTATACACATTGTGTCAGATTTTCACCTGAACAGTACCTAAAGCTGTTAAATATATATAGTAGAGTATGTTATTTCCCTCCAAAAGGTATTAGATGGCCGATATAAATTAGTATAAAATGGAAATACTCAAAACTGTCCTTAAGTTCAGTTCTTCAGTGAATGTACTCACTTTTCACTGCTGTGGGTTTCTTTCCAAACTTGCAATAGACTTATCTGGAAGTTTTTGCTCTTATTTTGAAAGGGATACTGTTATGGATCTGTTACTGTGTATGGTATTGCTTCTCTGTGTTGTCCAGAGCTGGATTGGTGTTTTTATTGCCAGTCAATCATATTTGTAACCGTACATTGATTTATCTGTTTCACACACGGCAGCCTAACATTGGATTTCTGTTGGCTGTGGTCAGGAAGTGGCCGTGCTATTCACTTTGAACAGGCTGACTTAAAAGAAATACCTGCCTTTGAGACTTGTAAGAGGCTGTTTTTTTACTGATCTGAAACGCAGAGTTGATATCAAATAGTACATATTAGACTTGTCATGATATTGGAACGTTCTATATTTCAGTCATTTCTTTTATGTTATTGTTTTTGTGTAATTTATACACGGTCAGACCTCCACCTGGATTGGGATGGATCTGTGGAAAACTGGTGTTCAGTGGATGACGCAAAAGAGTGATTCAGCGGTATTAAAGCAGAGGATCAAGTGCTACTGCTCCTGTGTGACAGGAGAAACTCAAATGGCTTAATAATCTCAGGATCTGGACCAGTGGAAATGTTTTCATGTGGAAAAAGTACACACAGTAAAATCTGATCAAATCTCTCTTCTCTGTTGAACTTCTAAGATTACTTAAGTGTAATAATTCTCCCGTATCCCTTTTTCCTGAAGGAGGGAATGGGAATAAAAATGTCAAAGCCCGAGCTTTTCCTACTTCACACAGCTGTGCGCCAGGAACACAAAGTAGCTCTGATTGGACGATCTGCCTTGATGGAAAGCATGATGTCACTGATATGACTACTCCCCATAACAAGCACTTTTGTTCTTGAGCTGTTAATCTCTGTTCATCAGCTCTCTTGTGAGATCCATTACATCTTCTTTCTAGTTTTTTCTTCCAGCTGACTGTTATAATATCAAATACAGAGCTCAAGAGAATATTAATGTGTTTTGGGCAGCCAGGCAGGCATGTATAAAAAGAAAGGTCCAATTTACAATTATTTAAAATCCCTCTCTTCTCATATGCCTTAAAACCTTCTTAGCTGTAACTGTTTTTTCCAGACTTAAATATCAACACTAATAACATCATGGACTGACAGCCTGGCTGGTTCAGCGGGAGAGGAAAAGTTTGCTTTACAAAGCTGCTTTAGAGCGCTTACTGCAGAGTGAAGCTACTACCTGCCTCAAAGGTTCAAAGAGTGTAACCAGACAGTACGTGTTGCTTAGGTAGGTAGATTCAGCATTCAGGAATGCAACTGAAGGAAAGAGGTTAAACGTCTTTTATCCTCTGATGGGGGCCGATGTAGTGATTTGAGCTGAGTATTGTGATGTGGTCTGCACATGTCTGTCCTCCCCCTGACAGTAATGGATTAATAAGTGCTTCTCTCTTTATGAATGTAACACCAGCGACTGTCCAGCCGATGACAATTTTATCCAAACAGAACATCAGTCAGTCCTAGTTTCAGGTTTGTAATGTGCACTTGTTATATCTGATGATGTTGTTAAGCATTTATCATAACTGTGTGAATAGTTTTCTCCCAGACATTTTGTCATCACGGTGGTGTTTGTCTGTTGAGTCGATAGTCAGATTACATTTTGGAGCAACTTGCTGCATAAATTTGAATATGAATTAGGAAATCTGCTTAATGCTTAATGTGGTATGTGAAGACAAAGTATGTTGGTATATTAATAGTTTATAATTAATTCATTTATTAGCTTAATTAGTGAACTCATTAGCATAGCAAGTCATGTTTAATATATCATTTGTGATTATAATGGGACATTAAACAGCTCAAGAGGCTCATCTTACAATGTAGTGGATACACAGGTTGCTCTCACTGCACAGGTTGTTGGTTTTAACTCTGCCTGTAGGACTTGCTTTGCCGGAGTGAGCCATCAATGTTTAAGTATCGTGGAGTGCAGTCACAGCTAATATTAGATAGAGAATCATAGCCGTGAATAGTGTTAACTGTGTCACGCCTGATAAAAAGCTCTAAAGCTAAAACTTTTAAGTGTTAAGATAACAGAGCAGAGTGGACTCAGCATTAAAACATGTATTTGGTGTGTGGGTTGGTGTGTAGCCTGTGAACAGTGGCTCATCAATGCTGCTGATCAGTTCCCCCGGGGCGCTGAGTGGCTCGATGGGGCTGAAGGGCGCTGTGTCCTCTGGGATGGAGGCGTATAAATGCTGGAGCCTCTGGTCTCTGCCTCCTGCTGCCTGCTGTAGTGGGCATGAAGAGCAGTGTACGCAGAGGCAAGAAGAAGAGGCTTTACGCGCTGATAAAAGGTACCGCAGGTGAGGCACTGCAAGAGAGGACGTGAGGCTCTGTTAGATGGAGGGAAGGGGTGGTTTGTGAGGTTGTGATGCAACTTTTATGATACATTTTTCAAGAGGGAAGAAGGCTTTTGTGTTGTTTCTATACACTGCAGTTGTGATTTTAGCACAAGATTAGATTTGATTTTGTTGAAGACATGGCTTTCAGTTCAGTTTTCACCAATATCAAGCAAGAAGTACTAAACTGAATGGTAAAATTGTTTGCATTTCTGCTCCAAAGTTGTCAAAGCTTTGCAATCGACCGTCTCATCTGTATGTAGGTCACAGGATCATCCATGTTGGACATTGATCTCTGTGGTTGTAGCACAGGAAAGCAGGTCACTGATTTCCTAAATTGTATAACTATCAATTTCTCCTCTGCCCTAAAGCGCTAAATCTTAGCATAATTGAAACTGTGGGCCATGGATGGTGGACATAAACTATGTAGGGAATACATGAGAAGCTCTTTTAACTCTGGTTGACAGTGATGGAGGGATATCACACTTAAAACTGGTAAAACCATTAGCATCAGATGTAAAGTCCCGTCAAGTGGGGATATAGGAAATAAAACAAATCCACAGTAGCTCTTAACTTAAATGAAATCTTTGGGCAGGAGCGAGTCTCAGTGTGTTTTACTTTCGTGTTTGAATTTTCATGAAACTTTCAGTGACTCTGCATTATGTAACTGCAGCTGGCACAGATAATCTTTTCTGCTGGCACTGACATCCGCTGGACCTGGTGGTGCATGTTTGGTGGTGCCTGAAACACCAAACAGGGCGATATCAGAGGAACTAATAACACAAGGCAGTGCTATAATGGCAGGAGGCCAACCTGGGCCACATTATGTTGGGCAACTGTGGAAACAACTGCCCTCAAAATGCCGTTATGCATCACTCAGTCATCTCTCAACCAAACAGTCGTCTTATCCGTTCTGCAATCATACCATTTCCTGTGGTAAATGGTATGTTGTTGTTTCATATGTCCTTACTTTGGCCTTATTTAATCATTTGATTTTTTTTTTCTTCATCTTCCTTCGTGTCTTCGCCTGTCTTGCCCAAACACATCCACTCCTCTTGTCGTACCGCTCCCGGCTCTTGAACCACGTGCACCTCATTTCCTCACGGCGGACTCTCTGGGGGTCCTGCTCCTTCCTTTCCCTCTCTGTTAAAACCTCTCCACATGTGTACTCCCTTCTGGTTGGAGATTGCAGAGTGCACTGTTGCCCCAGTTGCAATGGAGGACAGTGACCATGAGGTTCACTCTTCATCAGATGAGCAGGACTCCTGCCCTGACTCGCCTAATCACAGCAGGGACCATGATGCTGAACAGGTACCAGTGACACCCTCCAAAAAGTCCTGAACTCCACAGCAGATGTACAGAATGGTTAGAAGACGTGATTCATCTTTTGGTCTACTTAACTCTTTTTCACCAGACCTAAAAGTTATATCTTGGTTCTTCACATGTTCCCCACAGCACCCTGCTCTACTTTTACCCTTCAGCTGATGTATAGTGCATAAACAAAATGAGTCACAGTACATCTCCTGTACTGAATTTAAATGGCCTCATTGCTTTCTGAGGGCCACTGCATTATTTATTTTTGTGCTCAACTACTAGCAGAGAGACTATAGTCTTTGGGACTGGATGGTAACTGGAGTCCAGAATATGCACAGCAGACTAAACTTCAGCTGTGTATCTTCTTACAGGAGAAGCTACACTTAATTTTTTATTTTGTGGCAGCTCTGTGTGTATTACCCCTGCAAATGTAGCAATGAAGAATAAACTATGTACCTAACACTGGAAATAGTACTTTAATAACAACCATAAAGACAGACTTGCTTTTTGTTGTAATTTAATTTGAGTCAACATCATTTTTTATACATGAGAGTCATTATACAAATTACAAGAAAGGATCGAACAAAAACAAGAAAAAAACACAGATATACTAAGAAAAAAGAGAAAAGGAAATACCACAATTAGCTAATAAAAAAAGACAGATTATTAGATGTCTAATATTGTTCAACTCTTAACAACCAACTGTTCAATTCAACATAACCAGTTAAGCAGTTCCCCTCTCTTTATCTGTTAACTGTTGGCCTTTGTTCGGAGAGAGCGATATTTGGCTTTTATAATGGCAATTTACCATTGGAAAAGCTGCTCAAGCCATGATTGGTAGGTAATATATTATCTCATACACCCCACATCAAAAATCTGTCCCAAAACTACCCTTTATAGACTCATCACCAAGTAACATAACCATTTAAGCGGCTTCCATGCCTTTATCGGTTACATGCCAGCCTTAAGCTAGAAGTTAGAGCAATCAGTATTAGGAAAATAAACTTTTCATAGTCAGTGAGGTTAACAGAGTGCATCTGCTTCAGTGCAATACTGGCTGAAATCATATTATATAAGTCTGTCAGAGTAAAACAATGTAAGTGGACACTTCTTTTTGACTTTTGATAGACCTCTACAGTTTTCTTTTTGTTTGACTTCTGCAATGAATAAAAAAAAACCCATGCATTATTTTCCATCACCATAAAATAATACGACCGTTTCTAAAAGTGCATTTTTTGCCCTCTGGATCTCCATCCCTTCCCTCCTACATCAACACTTGACCTTTCCTCTACCTACATTTGCCTCCGCCCTCTATTTTTTGCCTCTTCCACCCCCTTCAACCATGGCGTCTCTCTAGCATTCAAGCCAATCAGACGACTCAGAGTTGGAGAACATTATGCAAGACCCTCACCACCAAGGAGGGCACGGCCACCACCACCACCATGACCACAAGCACCACCACCATCATGGCCTTGAGCCTCATGATGCAGACAGGGAAGCTGAGGGCGAAGACCGCCCCCACACCCCGTCATACTTGCGGCCCCCCGTGGCGGGTAGGGCGCAGTCAGATTCAGGTTCAGACCCCAGTTTACCACAGAGCAGGAGTGTGGAGTTTGAGGTGCCATGCCCCGTCAGTCCTACCACCAGCAGACCCAAGAGTCCCTGGGGTCGATTTGACCCGTACGACAATAATGAGGTAACACGAGGAGGCCGAGCCAAGAATCCCAGAGAGGAGTAGTTTAGTTTGGCTGTTTGTGTTTTGTAATGTGTTAGACAGTTCAGACTGATGAATGCAGTTCATAGCATGTGACAGAGCTTGTGCTGGATTGTATAACAGTCTAAAACTAACATGTTGCTTTTGTGGTGAGAAATAAAGGTTGATTTGTGCCTTTTTTCTTCTGGTGGAACAGGCTGTGTGATGGTAGCATTGCATTTGCTGCTGTGTTGTTGACTTCATTTAGGGTTCAACCTTTTGCAAGATGCTGTGAATTTGTAGGATTTTTACACAGGCATATATACATGTGTAATGTGAGTGCCACCATTTATTATTTCATCTTTTGTGTGCATTTTTTAGGACCAGGACAAGGAATATGTGGGCTTTGCAACGCTGCCAAACCAGGTGCACCGCAAGTCAGTCAAGAAGGGATTTGACTTCACACTCATGGTGGCAGGTAAATCCTCGTTTGCACATTAGCAGACATTTGATCTTAAGCCCGTCTTTTACTTTGAATAGTCTTCTAATCACGAAGCCTTAAACCTCACTCATTTTTCTCTTTGTTGTTCTTTGTTTGAAGGCGAGTCTGGCCTGGGAAAGTCCACCCTGGTCAACAGTCTCTTTCTCACAGATCTTTACAAAGATAGGAAGCTGCTCAATGCTGAAGGTGAGAAAACCACCTCTTTGATACTCAACAAAAATATAAATGCAGTACTTTTGTTTCTGCTTCAATTTTTCATGAGTTGAAGTAAAAAAGACTTTGTCTATGCACACAAAAGGTTTATTCCTGTAAAAAATTTGTTCGCAAGTTTGGTAAAATCCATGTTGCGAGATAATTCATCCACCTGACAGGTGTGGTATATAGAGATGCTGATTGAACAGCATGATTATTGCACAGGTGTCTTGGACTGCTCACAATAAAATGACACTAAAATGTACAGTTTTAAATTGAAAAAAAACCAAACATTTATGAGTCACCAAATGGCTATTTCACACCGGGGTACAGATACCATTTTTTTTCCCAGAAGGGCAAAGTCATGACCCTCCCTAGTCTGCCTCTAATTGACTTGTACTTGTTGCCTTTATTGGTTGGGTTTAGGTAAGAGGAGTGTTTGGTTAGGGAGCAAAAACAAAAGTTTATACTTTTGTTGTGTATTTTTTCTTTTTGTTTGATAGATATTTGCCCTACAGTATATTAAAAAACACTGATCTGTTTGTGTTCTTTCCTCAGAACGAATCACACAAACAGTAGAAATCACCAAACACACAGTGGATATAGAGGAGAAAGGTGTCAAACTGAAGCTCACCATCGTGGACACCCCTGGGTTTGGGGATGCTGTAAACAACACTGAATGGTACTTATCAAACATCTTTAATGAATATGATACCTGTTAAAAAAGACCAAAATGAAAGCACAGCTGTATAACCTCATTGTAGCTCAGCTGTTTTTTAAAAAGTCATGTGCCAGATTGTGTGTTGCCTCAGAGACTGAATGTCCCTGTGTGTTTGTGCTCTAGCTGGAAGTCAGTGGCTGACTACATCGACCAGCAGTTTGAACAATACTTCAGGGATGAGAGTGGCCTCAACCGCAAGAACATCCAGGACAACCGCGTCCACTGCTGTCTGTATTTCATCTCACCCTTCGGTCATGGGTATGACAAATCTGCAGTGTCTGTCTGGGGATTAGTTAGCCTTCTTCCTCTCTTTCTTCACTCATAATAATGGGGAGTATCACCCCTTTCTACAGCAACTTTCATACTCATACACAGCTTTTCTTTTTCCTGCACACATATCCACCTGAGTAATTGAGATTTATCGTAAATATCTGCCGCTCCAGTATTTACTTGCAGTGCATTCAGCCCCATAAATTGTTAATGCAGTGGGCTCCTGCAGAGAGTTAAAGCAGTTCTCTGCTGCCTTCAGGTGAATTTACTTCTGCTGCAGTGCTTTCGCTCTAATCAATTGTTTGTGCCGAGTGCTGATGTGGTACTTTTCACTGCATTTGTGCACATGCACTGTTCCACATGACCATGCTCGTTAAAGAGCAAACATACCATAAACCTCCAGTAATGCTGCAGTGCATTTTTAAAGTCATAGTGATGGAGAAACTGCTCCCTCTGCTGCTGAGCTGCAGTCATTACTGCACACCAAGAGGTCACTTAGAGAGCAAACCTGCACCAACACTGAGTGACCAGAGATTAGAGATGACCAATATTGGATTTTTGCTGATATGCAATCTGCCAATATTTTCCGACTCATTGTGGCCAATTGCAGATAATGATATGTGCACATATTTTTTTTTCCATCTAATTGCAGGGAATATTCCTGTAGTGGAGGTAACATTATATCTACTATCATCACGATGGCCGATACAGATATAAAATTCACATAATTCACACAACATTCACAAGGCAAAATAAAAAATAAGGCAAGATAAAAAACCTACTGCTAACTGTATTTTTCTGCTGGTGCCTGTTCATCTTCATTCTTCACAAATTCATCATGATCAGGATGACGGCTCTGAACATGGGCAATTAAATTTGTAGTGCTGAAGGAATGCAATGTGGCAACTTAACTATCCATTTCAGTCACTTCGAAAAACCTCAACATCAGGGACAGTTGTGTCACGGGCACATAATTAAAATGTCATCTTATCATCCTGTCATATCGGCTGAAATGTTAATTTCAGGCCGACATGATATTTCATTTTAAAGCTTTTATCGTCAGACGTGACGTGACAGTATTCAGGATATCTTACTGATAGACATAGTATCTAATTTATAGACATTAACTTCATCTGTATGGTGATGCAAATAATCCAGGGGTTTTCAAAGTCTGACTGTTGGCCTCCCCTCAGACAAAGCTTAGTTTAGTTTTGCTCAGTTCTCTATGGGACCTTTATTATGTTATTTGATCCCCGTCCACAATTGATGCAAGATAGCCTAATATTGCTGTTTAACAAAACTTTAGGCAACACCACATACATAAAAAGGGTCTGTCCATTTATTTGTTTGTGAATTAAGTTCCCCCAAAACCACTGTATCTCGAACATCTGATATCTGTAACCAAATCACACCCATTTAAGCTTTTAAGCTACAACATGATCTCCCTTTGATAACTAATTTAAAATTTTTTCACTTGTAGCCCCCCTGGGGAGGCCTGCCTCACACTTTGAAAAATCTTCTGAAATAATCAAATGAAAGGTTAATATCACTCAGGATAAAAGCCTCTTTACATTGATATTGTGTGTCTTTGTACTTAATGTGCGTATATGTTTCCCATCTTTTCCAGGCTCAGGCCCTTTTGGGTGTGGAGTTTATGAAAGCTCTTCATGAGAAGGTTAACATCGTCCCCATCTTGGCCAAAGCAGACACACTCACCCCCAGTGAGGTGAAGAAAAAGAAAATCAAGGTAAGGCTGATCTCAGTTCATAAACTGTTGATCTGTATGTGTTTAATCCCTTAAATGAAAGTGACACAGTACATCAGATTGACAGGGCACACTTCAGTTTATTGGTGAATAAATAAACATTGTATCATTACTAATCAAATTATTGACACTCTTACAGTCAAAGTACATGTTTTCATTTAGTACTTTTTCCATCATCTGTTTCTCTACAGATCCGAGAGGAGATTGAACAATATGGAATCAAAATATACCAGTTCCCCGACTGTGACTCTGACGAAGATGAAGAATTTAAGCAGCAGGACACTGAGCTGAAGGTGAGCAGCAGAGCTGCCAGACAGCTTCCTCTCTGCTCCCTTTTCTGTATCTTTTCTACATTGAAGGGCTCGCAGGCTGTTGCAGACAGAATTTGCAACAGAATTGCAGTTTGTTGGCATGTGAATGAGTAAGAGGTTTCCCATCTAAACCTTTACAGATTAGAGGGGTAAACACAGAGCATCTCAGCTGATAACGCCTGAAACCTGTACTCTCACATGATCACTCAAGAATACATATGCACAGCACTAACAGCAAGTATATCAAGATAAATGTTTGGACATGAAACCCTTTGTCCTGATCACATAACAATAGATGATCCAGTTAGTTGAGTGAAATGATGTTAAAATGAATACTGTATATGGATCATATAATAGAAGACCTTGGCAGTCAGTCCACTACTGACTGCTCAGTCGTGATGAGTCAACCGTTCTCTGTTGTTCTGGCATCAGGAGCTGGCAGCGAGGACACAGTCAGTGTGCCAGTATATCTCTCTGTCTCTGTCCTTGAGTGGCCTCTGATAACAGCACTGTGTTAACTGTAGCAGAGAAATGGAAAATTGGAATAAAAGATGGGGGACTTTAATTTAATTAATGTGATTTATGTGGTTTATGATTATGAATGCAACAAAAATATGCAATACAGATTCAGATCAGAGCGAGCAGAAAGGAGAGCGAAAGGAAAGATGGCACTAAGGAGGAAAATGTGGACAAAAACAACAGACACATCTGCACTGCACCACCCAGTCCATCCTTAACAACTGACTCATCTCCACCCTACCCTGCCAGACACTGTTTTAACTCCTGTGATTCTTTCTGTTCTCCCAACAAGGAAAGCATTCCCTTCGCAGTGATCGGCAGCAACACAGTGGTGGAGGCCAAAGGGAAGAGGGTGCGAGGCCGTCTCTACCCCTGGGGCATCGTAGAGGGTAGGCCTGTTCTCCTGGTCCAGTTCATCATGAATTGTAGCATCTTACATGTACTGACTGACATATACATTGTTAAAATTAATCGTTACACTGTGGTTTGCAGTGGAGAACTCAGCACACTGTGATTTCGTGAAGTTGAGGAACATGCTCGTTCGCACGCATATGCAAGATCTGAAGGACGTGACCCGGGAGACTCACTACGAGAACTACAGAGCCCACTGCATCCAGAGCATGACCCGCATGGTCGTGAAGGAACGCAACCGCAAGTACGCTCACGCTGAAATAAGAGACACATATCTATTAAATATATATCAAATATCAAGAGATAAGAAATCTTGACCAGACATGACATGATTATTTTTGAGGAGAATCAGTTAAAAACCATTGAAGATATTTTCCCATAGTATTACTTGTTTTATTTATTTTTAAGAAATAAGTTTTAGTTTAGTTGCCTAAACAAGATACAAAATATACAACCAGGACATTAAGGACTTTAACTGTGACCTGAAAAGCCTGCAAGGAGCTTTTGAGGTCAGATTTATATCCATGGAATTTAGGCATTTTCAGTGTATTTAATAGTTTAAGATTCTTCCTATATTTATCCTCATTGGCACATGCAAATTAGTTTATTTCAAGAGTAATCTATTTGGTATTTTTGCTGTAAAGTATTAATTAATTCTGTCAACACCATTATGTAGACAGAGTAGAGCAACTAATTACACAGCACCAAAGGCAGATTTGCTACACATGCAGAAGACAGTTTTTGAACTTGTGATGATGATTTTTCATAAGTAGATTTGACAGCATGTCTGCTCAGGTAGTTTTCATCAAACGCTGGTATTGGGGCACTCTTATTGTGCCCTGCACAGATGCACTGTATGCTCAGCTAGTAACAATTTCATGTTCACTACAGGTCAGGGGCTGGCTGCACAAAACACCTTAAAAGAAGTCCAACTTAAGGTTTAAAATAAAAGTCTTTACAGTTTACTGAAAATGTCCACTTGAGTTTTTAAGGTTTCCTCATTTTACACTTTAGGAAGTTAGTTAGTTAGCTAAACATCACTCAGCTTGTGGTGCTCAAAGCACCAAAAAAAATACATTTGAAAACACAGAAACCATGACCTGTTTACTCAAGATAATCCACATACCTTGTTGTGAGCATTTTCATGTAGGAACTTCTTTGTCCCTAGTAGAAAAAAAAGTGGATCTGATAGATTCTAAGGTAGATTGGGTAGATTTACCTGTGGAACATTTGATGCGCTCTAAATGAAAAGACTCTTTATGTCATTAAGCCTGTCTCATGTTAGCTAGCTAGGCTATAACGTTAAGCTAAAAAGCTTAAAGCTAAGCTAAAGTTAAGGTCAGTCTAGTTTATATCTAAAGCTTATTAAGTGTGTAATGAAAGCAACAATAAATATGTAACTCAGGAGATGATGTCATCTTTATTATGAACAATTTCTGTAGAAAGATTTCCCTCACTATCAGTCATATAGGCCTAATAGTCTAATCTTAACGATTAACTTAAGTTACTCTTACAAGCTTTGTTGGATTCCTTCCTCTATAGTGATCTTTTTTTTCCAGAACAGACAAATTTTTATAATTTTTTGATCTCCTGGATGGAGGTTTAACGGGTATCACAAGCACCAGTGCAAGCAAACAAATAGTCTCTATGGAAACTAGAATTTTACAACTGTAAAATCTCTTCAATGTTGTAAATTACTTAAGTTCTTTCCCTTAAATATGGGAACCTTTTACAGGGTTCTGTGCATCCTTAAGTACCTCGGTTAAGGACAAATTAAGCCGTAAGTGTCATACTTGAGGAGTAAACTTAAGGTGTTTTGTGTAACCAGCTCCTGGTCCTTAGTAGCCAGTCAACTATCATTAGTCTGTCACATCCACCTAGGATTTTAGCTCCACCCTTTGTGATACAACATCTGTATGAAGGATTGCAGATGTAATTGGGAGTTGAAAAAAATAGGAATCTGAATTAATTTGTCATTTTTCACAAACAAACTTTTAAATATTAAATGTTAAACTTTGTTACAACATTTATTTCTCTGCAGTAAACTGACCAGGGAGAGGGCACAGACTTCCCCATCCCCGTGGCACCAGGAGTAGCGGACAACGAGACAGAAAAGCTCATCCGAGAGAAAGACGAGGAGGTACGGCACCCGACCACGAAACGGAGTCGCATCACCAACACGATCACGCCATGAGCACGAGTCTGAACATAATTCTGACCACCATGAGCACTCAGAGCCTCAGTCCAGCCCAGAGACACACCCAGTTCTGAAGGATGAAGCCCTCTGAGTGTCACAGATTTTGTTGATCCGCAAGCTTTCTTTAAACACGCTCATGTCATGTTTTCTGAGGCTGACAATGAGTAGCCTTACAAAACATGAATCAGTGTAATTATACATTTAAATCCCGACTCCCCTGTCCTCGCAAGTCCTTTGGACCTTTGAACTGTGGGTAGGAAAAGAGCTTGCCACATAAAAATCATGAACTTAAAGCTTGATTTATTTTGTACATGCACATACTCAGAAAATTAGACTTATATCCAGGTAGCAACACTGATGGTGGAAATCACTGAATGTGTTAAATATGTTGCTTTATACTTGTGCTGTCATCATAAAATTAGACCCGTGCCCTGGTAGCAGCTGATGTTGAACCACTGGAGGTCATCAAGTGTAAAAATTTCCAGGATTTTCAGCGTCTGTCCAGTTTTTTTTACAGCCCAGATCGAACACTGGGCTAAGCAATCTTTCATAATTCTACTTTGGAAAAAGTCAGTACTGCTTTTAACCCCGCATTAGTAAAACTTATTCCATGGCAGGTTCAACAACACAACTGCCAGTGTGTTCCAAACACCCTGAACTAAGATACTAAGATACTTATATTGTTACAATTAAACAATAATCTAATGCTCCAGAAATTGTATTCAAGGGCTAAATAAAATTAGTATGAAATATGATATAAATTGTTTCTTTGTCAGAAAGTTCAACAGAAGAAACATCTTAGAGGAAAGTACCATTAGATTAAATATTATTCCTTTTAGGGTCTTAATATTTTACAGTATCAACATTATGTCTTGGTTGAGGTAACTGAAGATGAACTGAGCAGGCAGAAATATGATGATGCATCTGTTCATGGTGAATTTTCTCTGCCGTTAGGCTTCAAGTTCCATCCCCCTTCCCTGCTAATTTATTTATTTTACCAAATAAAGAGAACATTTCTTCTAAGTTGTTTTTATTTTTTGTGTAACCTACATTAAATTATGGTTTAACAGGACAGAAGGGCTCAATGATTAGTGGTTAATCGAAAAGTCGATTGACAGAAAATGAATCATCCAATTAGTTCAATAAGTGATTAATGGTTTTGGCAAAAATTGCAAAAAATTCCACGCTTCATGCTCCTGAAATGGAAGACTTTGTTGCTTTTTATTATCTGGATATATATATATATATATATACATAAAACATATATATACATATATATTTATATATACATTATACATTATATATATCAACACACACACACACACATATAACAATATATTTATATATTTTATATTTATTTATATATTTTTATTATAAAATATCTTTTTTTAATATCTAAATATTTTCTGAAATTTGCACTATTGTTTCTACAATTGATGTTAACTGTCAGTTGTAGGAAATTGTGATGACTATTTTTTTCATACCGTTTTCTGATATTATGTACAACAAATGAGTAATCGGTTAATTGAAAAAAATGATGAGCAGATTCATTAATAATGAAAATAATCAGAACTTTAAAGATACAAGATTCAACACATACTGTACTACTAAAGGCAAATCGCAGCACAACACAGTTGCAGTTTTGCTGGTTTCCAGCAAATGTTGTAAATCTAAAAGAATAAGTATTGGAGTTTGACAAGAAAAAAAGTCTTGTGACCTCCCTAAAACTTAAGAACTCAGAACGTGATTACCTGAAAGAGGCAGTGGTTCCGTGCAGTCAGTCAGCACAGGTCACGTGATCTAGAGAGAACAGATTGGTCTCCTGAGCATTATTGATTACTTGTCTGTGCAGTCATGTGTAAATAATTAGCTGCGCCATGGTTCTAACTAACATTTGTCTCACATCTCTGTCCTCACAGCTACGGCGGATGCAGGAGATGCTGCAGAGGATCCAGGATCAAATGCACACTCAGAAAGACGCCTATTAACGCAGGACAGCAGCCACTCTTTAACTGGGATTTCAAACAAAAAAAAAAAAAAAAAAACAACACCCAGGAAATCTTTATTCCTCTCTAGAACATTGACATCCCAGCGTGTCCACCCAACCACCACTCAACCTCATCAACAGCACGTCACACACGGATCAGGGACCTGCGAGGAGGTGGCAAGATGTTCTGACATGTGCAGCTCGACGACTCCCTTTATCCTCTCCAGAGTCTGTGACATTCTGACACCACTGCTGCCAAACACTCCACCCTCCACTCTACTGTCTTCTGTCCTGTCAAAACGTTAAAATAATAAAAAAAAATAAACAGGTTTGTTGTCTGAATAAATTGTCTCTAGGTTGAGGGTTTGTTTAGTCGACTTTAATGTTAAGGAGAGTGATTGTTCTGCAATATCTGAACTTTATTTAGCCACATGATCACAGGGTTGTGTTATTTTATTTTTTACATAAGGTCTGATATGAGGTTTACATGTGGTGACCTGCTCAGATTTTTTAAGCACACTTTTCTGGTGCAAGTGTTTATTTTTACTATCTCTATTAGGTCAACATGCATATATACTGTAATAATTTAATTTTCTATATTATTACACTCATAAACATTTGTTCTACTGTTTTTCATCTTATGTGTTTCTGGTTTTATTTAACTACACCCTTTAACTACACTGCTTGACTTTATGTATGGATGATTGTTTTATGTAATTTCCCTTCAGCTGGGGTTCTTATTGGTTCATTTGGTTTTGATTAGATTTTTTTGTTTTATCAGCGTCTGCATGTTTATCATTCTGTAGCTGCCACCTCTGCTGCCTGACAGCATGGATGTTAGTGGCTCTGCTCAGTGTTGGCCAGTCTTAACTCACTGCGATGCTTACTGCCATATCAACATTTAAAATGATCAGACTTTTTACATGACAAAGTCCATTATTATTATTTAGACGATTCCCCCAAAACAGAGTTGTTTGAAAGTTTCATGACCATCAACAGTTCCCATGTGAGAGCTGATGACACCTGTAGTGGTTAGAGATGTTCAGGACTTAGATAAGACAAAACCCTTAATTTGCATGAGGCGAGTGTTGGAGGGAAGGGTCGCACCAAGTCCAAGCAGTGTATTTACTTTTGCATGTGTTGTTGTGAAGGTTACTTGGATTGCAGATCATTTAAGTGGTTGTAAGGTTATTTATGGGCAATGAAAATATGTAGCTACTTAATTGTTGGGGACAATGTACTGAGAAGAGGTGGATTTTTTTTGTCTGGTTATAATTATATTCTCGTTTCAAGGGAACTCATAAGTTGGATGTGTGCTAACCTTAATGTTTATCTTGTAACCAAAGCCAACAATGACAAACGTACTAGTCCTAAATTTTGGATTTTCCTTGTGTGTGAATTTTGTTTTGTATTGAAGGATTATTATTTTGAAAAACTAAGCCAAGCGTAATGATCAAAATTGAAGCAAACATGATTCTGTTACTAATTGTTTCTATGTTCCAAATACAAACCTCTTTTCTCCAAGTTAAATGACTCTGCCATGTTGTGCACTTTGTTATGTAAAAGAATATTACATTCCTTGAGCTTCTGTCCCAGAGTCGGGTATTACTTTTGTTTTTGAATTTGTTTTATATTAAATTTGTCTTTTTGTTATTCTACTTTTTGGAGTATATTTATGTAATAAATTTATAAATGAAATGCAGATGGGGAGGACAATATGTACAAATTCTAATATTGTAATAAAATATGATAAAATATGTCTCCATCAGACACTGGGTTTTGCTTTATGTTGTGAAAATTCAAGTGAGATTGAATGCAATGGCTTGATTTTAATAAAAGCATATAACTTAACAAAACAAGTTTTAATCAACTAATGCTAAATTGATTTTGCTGTGCTGCAAACAATATGCAGAGCAGGATAAAGGCCACATGTTAAAAATGTATTTTTGTTATATTTTGAAGTCAAAATTTAGAAGTCTTACTTAATCTCACAACTGTGGAATTCTACCTTTATTCCCAGAATTCTGACTTTAACCTCAATTGGATCTCATACTTTGAATTCTAACCCAATTATGGAATTCTAACTATATTCTAAGAATTCTTACTTTAACCACAAAATTCAGACCTAATGCTCAGAAATCTTGAATTCTGACTTTATTTTGAGAACTCTGGAATTCTGACTCACAATAAAGTCAGACAGAATTCCAGAATTCTGAGTATTCACAGAATTCTAAACTCAAAATTCTGGAATTCTCACTTTATTCTCAGAACTCTGACTTTATTCACAGAATCCTTAACTCGAGGTTCAGGAATTCTGTCATACTCAGAATTCCATTATTCTTAGTCAGAATTTCTGAATTTTGATTTCATTCTCAGAATTCTGGGTCAATTCTGGAATTCTGACTTTAAACTGAGAATTTTGGGTTTTCTGATCTCATTCTCAATGCTAAACAAGCAACATGCTTACGTTTGATTATGAAGCTCACAGTAACCTGACAACTGTTGAAGTCAGTTAACCACCGCGTCTTGCCCCCACAGAGGCCAGCAGATGAAGCTACATGAACACAAGAAAAGCTGTAAGTCGATTCTTACTTGTATTTTTATTTGAATTAATGCAAGCCTAGTTTTATACACAAAATTTAACAAACCCTGACACAATACTGACTTTTTGAGGATAACTCATTATCTTCATTTTAGAAGTTTTAATGTGTAGAGCTGTTCAGCCATATTATGTATAGTCTTGCACAACCAGATCTATTTTCACAGTGCTGGTTCAGCGCAGGAGAATATAGTATTAGAATATAGTATTACACAGAGAGGTGCGTTTTAAAATTGAGTCTTTTCATTTGTTAGTTTCTCCAGTGGTGATTCACTGTCTTTGTCTGTTTTATAATCTATAATTGTAAATATAAAAATATATGCTATCCTGGGTCACTCTAAGAATGTCCCCTTGGACTCTGGGAAAACTTGGCATAAGCTCATCTGGGCTTGGTCAACCACACACATATGAAAAACCAATCAAACTGAGCATTAGGCTGCCAGATTAAAGGTGAAGTGTTTGGACTCACCTGCTGCCTCTCTGCTCCATGTCTGACGCTCGTCCCCCGGTCAGCTCACTCTGCCCGCTCCGTCCATTCACAGTTCATTTTGTACACATTAAACTCAAACATCTCTCCTCACATCACACACCTGCACATCTTCTCACTTCATTACTTTGACACGCCCCTTTTCCAACTAACACCCGCTGTGTGACCAGGTGAGCCCGCCCCCTGCCCTGACAGCCGTGCACGACAGCCACTAGGAAGACAGTTTGCTGTGTGACACCTGCAAAACAAAATAAAGAAGCACCACTCACTTAAAAACAAAAAAGTGGCTTCAGGCGTGTGTAAACATAATACAATTTATTAAGTATCTTTTTATAAATTTTTAATTTTACATATTTTCCCCCAGCTTTTTACATAATACAGTTAGATCTAAATGCAGCCCAACATTTACAGGCTATATACAATTTAAAACTTTCTCCATAGGGAAAACACACAAGTATATTGTTGCTTCTTCAAGTATCTGAATCCCTGTAAATTTTTACACATTTTGTTTTGATACAATATGATTTCAAAATTCATTTGTTCAGGATTATTTGCATAAAATCTGAAAGTGAAAAAAAGAGTATCTTTGCAGTTCATAACTTCTTGGAGGATAAAAAATAAAACGAAAAGGTCCCAGTTGTAATCATTTTGTATCAGAACAAAATATGAAAATATTTAGGGGTGAATACTTTCCAAAGTGGCCGAATGTGATATCAACATGGGAAGAGGTCTGTGTAGTCGTCACCCCCTGATATACAGCACTGTACATGGTCCCAGAAAAAAAACAACTATATTATCAAATTTACACTGAACAGAAGATATTCTCCAGATGAAACAAGCAACAGTAAATCTTAAAATACAAAGTTAGTTTTAAATGTTACACTTTACATACACATGATACTTTAATAAAGTACTTGCATTTTTCTTAAAAAAAGGGCTTAACTTCTGATGAGTGCGCTACTCCGTATCCTTTCACAGGTCAGTACATTCAGATTAAATCAGGAGAGCAGAGCATGTTGCTGTTTTAGCAAGTGCTGCTCATTGAAACTAATAGTAATGTTCACAGTGCTAGCTTTGGAAAATGATAGTCTTGAAAAAAAACACACATTGATTGGATTTGTCAGCTGCTGAAATTGCTTAACAGCGATCCAAGCCCATAATTATGGATGACAGAGCTTCAGCTCTGTGCCAAAAACTCTTTACATCCCTACTGCACTGTTGCGGGTCCTTGCTTTCAAACATAATCACTAAATCAACAGTCATGAATGCATTCACAGCATGCAAACACACATCTTACTACCAGTTGCTCTGTGAGACAGCACAGAAACACACTTTACTATATTTTATGGACCTTTTGTGTACACACATTCAAAATCTCTCTAACTTTGTAGCCTCTCACTGACATGAGTTTTTATCTCCGTTGGGGCGATTTTTTTTAAGGGGCTGTGTGGGTGTATAAAGTGATCCTATTTGGCAAAAGTATTTTAAAATATATTTGCAGCTGTGACAAAAACATAACTTTATCCTAAAAAACTAACTTGTACTTGTGCTCAGTGTACACACACCAGTATATTTGAAGGACAAAAACTAGAAATAAGTAACAATTTGAGTTTTAATTGCGACAAAACTGTATTTTTTCAATTTAAGTGGCTGTTTTTTTTAATGATCCGCAACCATCAGCATTATACTAAATCCTCACAAAGATAATAGTATCACATTAAACACAATCAGCCAGCAGGGGGAGCTATTACTGTATGCACCATCACTAAGGACTGCAGCTCCAGTTCAGGAGCTTGATTCCAGTCCATGATTTCACTCCCGCCCTGCAGCATGTGCCTCTGCTGGAGAGGAGGCACTCCTCTAAATCACATTCCCAGTGTGCTGTTGGTTATGGCGGGTCAGCACTCTGATCCTAAACTGTCACAGCCCTCAAAACCCACTGTCGCCTCTCGGGTACATGATCTGCTATTGGTTAATCCACAGCAGTCACAGTGATAGCGAGGAGTCTATACACTGTGACAGGGTGCTGTCATGAACTCTGAGCTGGCAGTGCAGCTTTTCCCCAATATGAAGCTTGTGTGAAAATGACTACTGCTCCATTATCTGCAAGAAAGGATAGCGAGTGAGGGTCTAAAACAACACATCTGCCCACTGTATACTGCCACAGACAAACTCACACACTCAACATGATGCAGCCTGACACATCCTAAATTCTGGATCAAGACTTCAGGACTCTGTGGTAGTCTGGTATTGAACGAGGCTTGTGTTTTGTCTGAGGAATGTTCCTGACTTTATATCAGCTGCGTCTGAATGATCGTGAAACTGTGGATCAGCGAGGTGTCCAACAGCTCTCCTGCCCTCACTGTGGCCTGGTCTGAGGCCTGTGGTTCTCCCTTGTCGGGGGGCGTTTCTGTCCTCCAGCCTGGTGGTCCTGTGTTCAGGCCAGCTTCAGCGTGCTGATGGGGAAGGAGGGCATGGTCACCATGGTCACAGGGTTGAGCACCGTCTGACCCACCAGCTGCGGGTGGTGCGTCACCATTTGGGTGCTCACCGCCGCCTGCTTGCTGACAATGGTGGCAGCTGATTGGCTGGGGGTGGTACCGTTCATCTGAGGGTGGGCGTGGTTGATGGTGTGGGTGATGTGACCGACGACAGCTGGCTGTGTGACAGACACCTGTTGGGGGTAGAGGGCAGGTAGGTGCTGGCTCAGGTGAGCCACCGGGTGCACGGTGATGTGGCCGATGGGTTGGTGGCCGGGGGCTAACTGGACAGAGCTGGTGGTGGTGGAGGGAGCCAGGTGGGCGATATGTTTGGGACCTCCTCCCTGGATGACGTGGTTGACTGCTTGGATGACTGAGGGGTGGGACACTGAAGCGTGGGCAATAACTGTGGGGTGTAGGTTGGGCATGGTCACCATCTGAGTCTGGGTGGGGACGAGGGGCTGACTGGGGGTGGTGGGAGTGCTGGATGTCGTGGCTGTGACTGTCAGAGGGGCTGCAGGCTTGGACACCGGCTGTGGAGGAGTCACTGGCAGTGGCTGCAGCTGAGGCTGGTGCTGGGGGGCTTTGTGCTGGATGGAGATGTGCTGGGTGATGAAGGAGGTAGTAGTGGTGGTGGTGGGTGTCTGGGTCAGGGTCTGAGTGGGCGTTGCAGTCTTGTGCAGCTCAGGTTTCATGGTTTGAGGCACGGTGGGTAAGGCCGTCTGTGCTCTGGGTGCAGTCTCATCTTCTAAGTCTTCATCCATAATGTCTTCACCTTCTGCAACCCCGAACAGATGAGAGAATTAAATCAGTAAAATTAAATACTACAATATAACACTGCATCTACCAGCAGACTGGGTTGAACCAAGAAGATTAATTTTATCCAAGATAAATTGTAATCAGAGTTTAGCTAAACTAGGTTTAAAATGAGTAAATACAGATTTAAAACTAAGCAGAGCTTGGTTGCGCAATAAGACTTGAGCTCTCTACACACTGCTCAACAAACAAACAAAACACAAGTAACAACATATGTTGATTAAAAAGTAATCTCAGTTTGGTAAATCCAAGTTTAGTGATTTAAACACTAAAAAAGAAAATATATTGTTTGCTACCTATTTAAAAAGTTAACAAAAACTGTTTGCTAACTAAAAAGTAAAGCCAAAAACAATATCATGTTTGTGAGCCAGCTAAAAAGTTAAAACATTACATTGTTTGCTAGATAGCTAAAAGCAAATAAACAACAAAAAATAATATGTTTTTTGTTTGCTAGCTTAAAAGGTACCCAAATGTTTGTTTGTTTTTGTTTGTTTGTTAGATAGCTAATTTAAAAAAATCTGAATTTAATTTTTTCTTAATTTTAAGCAAACAGTTTTAACAGTTTGGTGCAAAATACCTGAGGCAGTGGAAGTTGAGGCCTGGTCCTCCTCTGGCTGTACGGTCTGTCGGAGGACACGGTCAATCTCGATCACATCCATCCACTGGCTCAGCTCGTTCTTCAGCTCTGCTAATCGCTGCTGAGTGGCAATCTTCTCTCTGGCCAGCCGCTCCATGTCGTGCTCGTACTCCTTCTCCTTCCGCTTCAACGTCTAAAAAGGAGACAAACAAGACGGTAAAACTCCTAAATCATTTAGCGAAGTGACTTTATAATGATAGTATGAGCTGCCACTCAGTTTATTAGGGTCACATGTAAAGTGTGATGCAATAATCCGGTACAACCTCACAATTAAATCCAGTCTTTGTGAAGATTTGCTTTAGTTGACAGTGTCAGAGAAATACAACTCCACACTAATGTCTGAGGCCTTCATTGGTGGCTTTGTATTTGATTGTGAAGTATTGATTTATGTTTTACCTCAAATGCAGTTTGACAAACTATTACAGGCATAAGCAGGAGACTCGAGCAGGAAAGCTAATGTGTCTCTTGTGTTTTTAAGCAGGCTGCTGTCTGGCTCAGTGTGACTGTCTGCTTGTAAATGCTTTATGGAAGATTTGATTGGCTGTATCAAAACAAGCTCTCTATCTGCATGGATGGACACCATAGCTGTAGTCCACTGAATTAATGCAAAACTAAAACCAGTGTCAGAAAGCTACACCAAGAGCATTATTGCTCTCTCCAAACTGACCAGACTCCACTGGCGAAATCAGTAACTTTAACTTCCAGAGTGGCTTGTCTGCTGCTTCCTTGATCCATTAGTTTGTTTGTGTTATGGTGTGACTTCTGTTTTTTAAAAGGTTAGTTCGGATTCACAAAGGTCACACAATAATACAAACAAACTAACCGATCACACCAGGTGGCAGACCTGCAACTCCTGTGCTCTGCAAGCTAAAATTGCCAAATTCCCTTAAGGAGCCCAGTTGAGCAAGAGAGTGTGATATTAGGCTTGTATAACAGCAGTTTCCTGTCAAGTTCAAGTGCTAAAATATTCTAAATATAGCACACACTTCAGCTGATATTGATTTTTTGAGATGGGCCTTTTTTAAGTGGCTAAAATGCTGTACATTTTGCTGCTCACCCTGTCCACAGCAGTGCATTGCTTAGCTTCCATGGTAGTACTCCTCTCTGCTCCTCCAAACTGGGGTTGTGCTGATCACCATCTATTGCAGGCAACACACTGACTACTGCAGATAAGTACCTCATACAACCCCATTTCCAATAATCCAAACTATCCCTTTAAGTAAACATTGTGAACACTTCCCCCCACCTCTGTCACCATGTGACCAGTAAAACAGATTTGTGATCCAAGCTTTATTATCATCTTTCTCACACAGTAAGAAATCACAGACATTCAGCTTCAGTTGGCCACTAACAGAAGGAGGAGACTGTCTCATTATTTCATGTATTAGTCATGTAAGTTCAGCCTCCACTAACAATTAGTGAATTCCTAGTGGATGTCTAACCCCTGAAGAAAAATGCTCAGACACAGAATCAATAAAACCTCAATATGAAAGCCTGCATTAACACCCACTGTTCTTACAGCTGATTGATAAGGAACGAGTCAACAAATAATGATTTAAAAATAAACCTGTGAGCAGAGCCTGTGTGCAAGGAGCAAAATAACAAGAGCCACAGAAGCAGGAGGGAAGGAGGAGGTGGAGGAGACGAGTATGGAAAGTAGGAGGTGCTTCCAGGCAGTGGTTCTCTGTGACCCAATTTCCCTTAACCCGTCAGCTGACACAGACAAGGCAAAACCAAACAAACTGAGCTGGACTTCCTTGTGCACAGCAACAGCAGGAAAAGTTAAAAAATGGATGAAAACTATAAAAACAAATGGCAAAACACTGTAAGAATAATGAAAAGAGAAATGTTGAGCAAACTATTAAGAACTTATACCCTGGTTAAGTTAAACAGACATGACAGAGTTATGCTGTTAAGGATTAGTGTTTCAACATGAACTCTTCTTATAATTTATGTTCAAGCCTGGTCAAACTATCCGACACAGACTCTGGTCTCTGTGAGAGAGGCTCAAGGAAGTCTGTTACCAGCAACCTGATGAGTCAGGATCATAAAGCCATTTCCCCAAAGGGTGGACTTCCTGCTAGTGTTCAGCCACTGTGTGAGAGGTATATGTGCGTGTGCGTGTGTGTGTGTGGATGTGCAAGTCATGTCTGAGACAGTGAGATTGAGAGAGGATTGAAGTGTTGAGCTTGTCTCACTGTAGCTATCTGTAGAGAGACTTGTACATGTGCATCTACAGTACAATATATACATGTACATAAATAGCAAAGGGGGACAAAAGGCGGGCCTTGAGTAATTCAGCACCTGTCTCTAGTCCTTATCCAGGATTAGAAATGCACGGGCCAAGCGGTCTGTGCCTGGGCTGCGTCCCACTGGGGCTGTTTTCAGTCACTCACTCACACACAAATACAAATGCAGAGGAAGTCCTGTTCACATATTAGTTTGGCAGCGGAAAGACATGACAAAAACACAATTAAGCCCAATTAAATCCACATAAATGAGCCTTTAATCTGGCACTCAAGGTGAAGAATACTACTTAAAATTTGTGCTGCAACTAACAATTATTTTTTCAATTAATCAGTGCCAGAAAATGGTGAAATATGTTGATAATGCTTTCCAAAAGCCCAAGTTCACATCCTCAAATGTACAAAAACCCAAAGATATTCAGTTTACTCAGTGATATATAGTAATTTATTACCTTTTTTTATTGCCCTTTTTCAATTACAAATTGTGTCTCCAAAGAAAAACTTTGTCTACATCTGTTTTATCTAATAAGATTAAGTTCTCATCCTGTTCTTCTCACTTCAGTCATTTTTATTGCAGAAAAATGGGATTGTTAAGCAGACTAATTGACCAACACTGTCATAAAAACCTATCAATCCTGCTGACTGTGACCTCTGCTGACCTCAACAGAGAAAAACTCCACCATCAAGTGAACCAAAAATGCAAGTGATTTTATTATTCTCGTACCAAGAAATGATTATTTATAGTGCATATATTGAAAGATCAATACTTGGCATTGGTCTATCGATTATTATGAAAAATATCAGTCTTACACTGTATCGATTTTTTCCCCCACTCCTAGTAATCATGACACTTTTTAACTTACCTTAAACCTTGTTTGGTGTTTCTGTACTGCAATTTTTTTGTATTTATCAGCCAACATAAACACAAATACATATTATGCAATAAATGAATATCAGTCTGAAGAAAAATCTCCTGCTGCCTCTTTTTACTACTACTACTACTACTACTACTACATACTATTAACAGTAACCACTGTATATGAAGACTTTGCCTAAGAAGAAGTAAATTTAGGCTCTTCCACATTAATGCCATAAACAGTTTAATCTGATTTCAAGGAGAATCTGACCCGGTGGCAGACATTAAGAATAACTTCACAGAAATGGCTGATTTTCTCGCTGATAATCACATTTGCTTATGTAGGTTATATAGAGGCATCCTTATGAAATTGAGACTGTTTCATAACCAGTTAAGAACTCCTTGTAGTATGTTCAAAAACCCTGGTCTCTGAATATGCAAATCAGAATCAAAATTGTCTTCACTCAGTATTGTTAATGACAAAACAAGGAAGAGACTGCTGTTTGTTTTTTGTCTCATTACTTGTGAAATTTTGACAATAGCTGAGTGCCTCTGGAAAACCACCAGAATTTAGGTGTTTGAGCACCATTTCTCTCTAACAAACACTGTTATTCAGACAATAAAATTGTCGGTCTTGAAGCATGGAGAGCAGGACTTATCATAAAGTCCACCGATTAATGAATAACGTGTTACTAACTCTGCACTCATGAACATCTGGACACAGATGTGTAACTCTCCGTCACCCAGAAGAGCTGTTCATACCCATACTTCAGTCTGAACACATTAGCAGTATCCTCTGTCTCAACACATGATGTACTCAAATGCCCCCATCTTTGGTTGTCATGGAAACAGCTGAAAACCTCCTTAAGGTTTCCTCAGTGACCTAAAAGACCACGATACACACCTTTATGTGCCAGAGGTGCTATTTTATTCAGCAGTATTACAATGTCCGGGTGTAATTATGAAAACGATTGCTCACGTGCACTGCGAGTCGATTTTCTGACACTAACACTAAGCACCTATCACAAAGGATTGTCAGTCGGGCGGAATGAAAGGGTATTAAAGAGTGTACAAAATATGTGACACGTGGAGCAAAAAGAGCTGGCTGCCTCCCTTTCACCCTCATGCATTAGCAGGCAGCCTTTACGTGAGTGGCGCCACAACTGTGCATGCCACAAACTATGACTCATGGAGAGAGAAAACGCTCCACAAACACAGAGACCCACTGAACTCTCGCTGCTACAGTGCTGATGGTGGACAGAGCAAACACTCTTTAGAAACAGCTAGTCTCAGATTAACTATGTAAACCTGATAAACGAGTCTGTCGCAGATGGATCCCGCATGACTTCACCAGCCTGTTAATCATGTCACCAGGTTGGTAGGACACAAGGTGCCAAGTACCTTTTTGTTTCTTTGCACATGGCCGCACCCCCTGAGCCTCCTCCTTCCAGGGAGACAGGGCCTCACCTCTGCCTTGTTTGTGTGTGAAAATCTAGATCAGTACAGGGATAGGCTGCATTGTGTGTGTGTGTGTGTGTGGTTGTGTGTGTGTGTGTGTGTGTGTGTGTGTGTGGTGTGCGCGGTGCGTGGTGGGAAGGTAAACAGTGCTCGAGCGCTGTCACAAGCAATGCGAGTGCCGAGCACATGGCCCCACAGAGAACAGGAGAGGGAGGGAGGGCGGCAGATAGCGGGGGATTGAAAGAGAGCAACACAAGCTGTACCGACTGACTCACTTCTGCAGCAGACGGCACAAGGCTGGGCTTTCTTAAAGGGCCAGGAGCGCAGGAGGCCACGTTGCAGACATGCTGCTCGGCCCGGCTCACTGATCACGCTTCTGCATACAGGTCTTGTGACAGTGTGGTAACCATAAACCCTTGTCTTATTGTGCCTTCAAGCTGGAACAGAGCTTCACGTGGTGTCCGACTTCAACAATAAAGGGCCTGTCTGTGGAAAAAAATATCCCTACTTTTGCACACCGAGCTTGTGCTGGTCATAACTGACCTAATTACCTCATCGTGGTAAGGGCCGGTCGATAGTCCAGACCATGCTCCAGTACATGCACTGTTCTTTACGGTTGTGTTGTGGTACTAAGGGTTCCTTCACCTTTTACAAAAAACACATTTCTAAGGTGCATTTTCAAGCTTTTCCAGCACCTTACAGGTGTGGGAAATACATATTTATATAAATATACTCCAAATAATTATTTGACTTCTCCATTGGATTAAATGAAATCTTCTTGTGCAAAAACAACCAAAATTATTCTGTAGAAGGGTGAGAAACACACAAAAGAGTTTCATGTTTCAAAATGGATTACCTGTCTTTAAACAGACTCCTACACAACCTCACTGAGCCAATATCTGGCTTATGTTATTTCTTTATCTAAAAAGAGAACTATTCAGCCAGGTAGTAATTTATTATGAAAGTAATGTAATTACACTTTCAAGCAGTTTCCAACACTAAATCCACACAAAAGCCAAGCACTTTTCAAACCTGTCACATACCAGTGTTTTGGGTTGGTAAAGTGGACTATGCACCGCAAAATAATGAGAAAATAAGGAAACACAGGCAGAGGACAAGGTCACCACCACCACGCACATCTAGAAATTCATAAGTAATGCTTGAAAGGGATTATGTTTATATGAGTTCATACCTTGATTTTTTTAAAGAAAAATATTGCACATTGTGCCTTTAAATCAGAAAAATCATTATATTCTTTGAATAAGATACTATGCATACTTGTGCGACAGCAAATGTTAACTGTTGCTGAGTTTGACTGTAGTGTTGACTGTCAGTGAGATTTTAATTAAGACTGAGCTGAGACCTTAAAAAACTTTTAAATATTAAAAAGCTGTGACCTCGACTGCCACTGATTATTTTTAATATTCAAGGCTGAATGAGTAAGAAAATGTGCAATTTTGTTTTAATGCAAGGCTTCTGCCATTAGATGCACAATGACATGTCATTCATTTGCAGTGCTAAAAATATTTAAACACATATCCACCTTCCTCCACCTCAACACTTTCTAGCCTGTCCCCACCAGATGGCACAACACGTTTCATACTGGCACTCGGGCACAAGCAAGGGAGAGAACAAGTTCAGTCAGCTCCGAGGGGGAAATGAAGCGCGAGCGGAGTAAACCGAGCCTTGTGTTTACCGCTCCATGTTCCCTCCCTGCTGCTGGCAGCTAAGCCTGGTGGTACGGCGAGTCCTGCCTGTTGCAGTGCTGGGCGGGGGCCCAGCACGGGGGGGTGACGTCACGCGGCTCAGGGTAGCCATGTGCGTGCTGCTCATGTGGCCTTAAAAGCTCAGAGAAGCAGGATGGAGGGAGGGGGAGCAGAGAGGAGGGGAGGAGCTCTTATGCATCAGGGCTTATTTTACAGCCTTTGCTTTCGCAGCAGCACTACAGGCTCAGGGGAAAGCCTTTAGGAACAAGATGTAACACAATTAAAGCAAAAACCCAAACCAATGTAGAGCTCTGCTAATATAAAAACACTGACATGATCAAAAAAGAAAAACAACATCTTTGCACGTGAAGTTTCTGGTCATATTTGCTGAGTCATTTGCACTTTCGATGAAATGAGGAAGTGGAACTTGAACTAAGACTTTCAGTGGGAACTGATATAAGTCCTGCCACAATAGTCGCTGCTATAACTGCACTGATTCTCAAGTTAACACTTGATATAACAGGCTAGATAAATGACATGAAATGTGATGCAGAGCCTAAACAACTTCTCCTGAAATGAACCTCTCAGTGTTTTTGTGTGCAGCTTGCTTCTCTGCTGCTGGCAGCCCAGAGGAGGGCAAGGACAGCAGGGGTGGGGAGGGAGGAGGCAGCAGCGTTCAGCAGGGAGAGAGGAGTATGCAGGCAGGACACGCGTCTGTACCATCCATGTCAAGATGACAGTGTGTACACGTGTTTTCTATTTTTTTTTTTAGCCTCCCATCACCTTGAGTTCCCTTCTTTTACTCCACCCCTCCAAAACAAAACAGCACCAACCAGGCCAATAAAAAAAGCCACCTTACAAAGAGACACACGCGAGTACACTCACTGTTCTGACCTATTATAGAAAAACTGTTATAGCACCGAGTTACACTATATATATACAAAAAACTAAATGTTAACCTGTCACTGCTAAGAATTTACCTTTTAATTTGTTAGAAGGCTGCCCTGCTCTGGTGAAACAGTTCATGAATTTATCAAAAATGTTTTAATGGGATACGTGTCTCGCTCGACATGATGAGGTTGTACATTTTTTGCAGAACGTGGGATGAGTTGTGATTTTTTCCTTAGTCTATTTGGTTTAAATATATCACTGGTCCAGCTCAGCTGTTGACAGGAGTAAAATAAAGGCAGGTCAGTCTACCAGTCGAACGCAGCACACTGAACACCGTGTTGCTTAATCATACAGGAGAGGGGGGGCAAAGGGAGGGAGATTGGGTGACGACAAGCGCTGCACCCACGCTGTCCTAGTTTCCCTCAGTATCCACGCGGAGAGAGGAATAACCAAACTGCTGCTACTCGGAGCATTAAATCAGCAGCACACTGTCTTCTGCAAAATTTCTATTAGTAAACCTGCAACGTGGTTAGATAACAGTAAGAGATATTAAGAATTACAGGGTTGGTTCTTTCATGGAGGCCTTAAAAACTCCAAATAAAACCAAACATTACTAGTTAGCATAACAAATCAGTACCTAATTACACCAGTCATACCTAAGCAATAAAATTGCAAACACTGAGTGCACCTGTTTCACGTAATTATAATGATTACTGTTTTTTTTTTTTTTTCAGGGCGGACACTGATGCAGATACCTATTATTAGTAACCAAGGAAACCAATAACTGATACTTGGAACCAATGTACCAACAAGAAACTTTGTTGAAATTCCTTTCAAGGAGAAATCTGTTATATATTTACTGAAATAAATCACAAAACGACCATGATATGTCGTAAGAGATCAAGGAAACATATTTAGTTGAAATACTCACTTCTCCGACAACGACGCTACAGCCACGGTATCCTCCTGTCACGACTGTTATTGTTTGCCTGATTCACGTTAATTAGAGTTCAGATTAATTCTGAATGTTTGCTGAATGAGTTAGTGTCTGTTTATGAGTCATTAGAAATCATCAATAATCTTTTAGAAGGAGATGTTTATAATGGTGGAGATTGGCAGGCAGTGTGACATGTAGCCACTTAACTCAAAGTCCAGAGTGTGTATTTTCAGAGCAGTGGGCTTTTGTTTTCAGGATAACAGACTTAACTTTACATTGACAGACAACTGACAGCTATATCAGCTGATTAACTTACAGTGTAGGACTTGTTGTCTCTTGTTGTTATTATCATTAGGATTTTGTGCACGCCTTGTGCTCCTGCAGTGTTCCTGTAGCCTGCCTGAGCTTCCTAAAGTCTGGGGAGGAGGGAGAGTTTTGTACCCACAATTACTACATATTGCTCCTTTGAGGATATGATTAATTAAAATTGAATTTATCAACAATATCTTATAAGGGTGTCACAGTTATCTAAATGTATGATTCAATTTGATTTTTATTTTCGTTTTTTCCAGCACTTGATGGCTATGCTACTGTCAGACTATGAAGTCTTGATTTGTATAGATGAACAGATCATTGGCTTTATGCCCTGACAACTGTCATTTACATTTTCAAATTCTTCTTAAAAATTCCTGGAGCCAACACATTGTCACAGTCACCGAAAAGTGCTTCATGTTATAAAGGTGTAGTTAAATTACTTTTGTCAGCCATAACGTGGCTTGATAAGCATATAATAATATTTACTGGAAGGGCGTGTGTTGAGTTTGCTGCCAGAGATGAGAAATGAAAAGTCCCTGTATCATCTTTGAAAGAGTACAGGGAGCTGCAAACAGCACTTCTTGAAGTTGACTGAAAATTTTAATATATAAATAAACAAAATAACTTCTTCAAGTTTTATAAAGTAAAGAATTGGGACTGCAGACAGAGGGAGGTGGCTACATCAGAGTAAAAACAGCTCATTTTAAATTAATTTATCTTGTCAGCATTCAGATTTAAAAAATAATACTCGACCAAGACATTAATCAGTCAACCTGTAACAAATACACATAAAAATATGGCAGATGTTCTTAAGTTACAACACCTGATGCCAGCTTGGACCCATGGGTGAACTGTCAGATTTAAAACTGCCACCCTACAGCATCTATATATGGGAGGAAAACTGACCCACAGTAAACACTATGACACACACAGGAGCACTGTCACAGTCTGAAAGAGTTAAACTAGGCCAGCAGTGGACCTTTGCACTGGCCGTTTACAGCCAGGATACTCTCACAATGAGGGTCTGACTCAAACACATGGTGAGTCATTGGTGGACATGGCACACATTCCTCATATTAAAAAAAAAAAAAAAAAAACTACCAATGAGGAAGTGTTAGAGATTCCTCAGTGAAGAAGGAACGAAACAGAAATAAAAAAGGCAAGAAATGCAAGAAAAAGCTAAATGAATATGTGTGGTAAGTAGGAAACAATGTTGTGGCAGGAAACTGAAAATATTCTCCAAGAGGTTCTCAGTGGGTCTCAAACTTCTTTTGTCTATTGGTAGTAAATGTTTTTTATCAGGAGCAGACAATGTAAGGGAATACATCCAGACATCACTGTCTCTTCAAACTTAGAATCGATTATGTAAATCATGATAATTGGAGTTGTGACTACGCCTATACCAGAAAGGAAGAAGCTTTGTTTTGTTTTTTTTTTAACAAATGTCTCTCCTCTTGTGCCTGACACTCTCTGGCTCATCTTGCAGCGTGGCTTCAAAAGAACGGAGGCTCCATTGTTCAGTAGTAATCATCATGAGTGTCAATAAACCTGTACAAACAAGTCTTGGCAAGATTCACACACGGTCTGAAGCTTATGGGCTGATAATAAGTGCTAGTTGCTACAACATTTTGCACAACCATGGATACAATAAATTAAACAATGCTTCCTGCTGTGGAGGTCAGCAGCAAAATATATTTTAGCCACTCAAAAAAAGGCCCACAGCTTTTTCCAACAGCGCACAGCCATTATATAAGCCAAATATTGCCCTCTCTCCAAACCAACCAAACACCACAGGCAAAATCAGTAAGTTTACCTCACAGAACATCTACCACTGCCTCTATCTGTTAGTTAAGTTTGTGTTACTGTGTGCCTTCCATGAATCTGAATCGTCCTTTTACAACAGCAAGGTCACACATTAATACAAACCAACTAACCAATGGAAGCAGAGGTAGACCCGCAACTCTTGTGTTCTGTGAGGTAAAATGACTGATTTTGTCAATGGAGTTTGGTTGGCTTGGGGAGAGCGTTATTTGGATTCTATAACAGTGGTTTCCCATCAGAAATAGGCTGTCTGATGGCAAAGTAAAATGATGAAAACATTGTAAATATAGCGTACATTTAAACTGACACTGATTTATTTAGATGGGCCTTTATTAAGTGGCTAAAATATCTTTTGTTGCTGCCCCTGTCCACAGCAGTTCATTACTTAGCTTCTGTGCTGGGGCTCCTTTCCGCTTCTTCAAACTGAGAATGTGTCTATTGCCATCTACTGTAGGTAATACCCTTTAAGGTCTGGCATAGTATAATATAGTTGTACAGCTATAGGTCTCTGCCAAACACACTGTATGTGCAAACTTAACTTGACTTTATACCAGCATTAAGCCAAATCTGTCCCGACTAAAAACTCTATGTGTAGGTGACATAACAATACGAAGGAGGGTCAAGTTGTCCAAGCACTGACCCACCTCTAATCTAAGTTTAAAAAAGAAGTCATAGCCATTCATAATGTGATACAAGGTTTGTAGAAAAATGTTGTCTGGTCTTGCGATAGTGAGCACCACCACACACCAGTTTACACATTTAGTGGTGATGCCAGCAGCTTACCTGAATGTATCTCAGTGCACTTCTTAGCACGCTCAGATTGGAGGTCTTCTTCTCGTCTATGTTGGGGATGTTCTTCTTCAGCGTCTCAAAGCACTCCTTCAAGTGTGCTCGTCTGACAGACACAAGACACATAGAGGGGGTTTAAGACAGCAGAACTGGTGGAACAACTCTTTGCTTTATTTTAGACAATAATTTTTGTGTTCTTGACTAAAAAATATCAAAGTTAGCATTAAAATTACAGGGGACAAATAATGTAACAATACAAATAACAGATGTTTCTCTCTCTTTAAGGCCGCCCTATGGTAGACAGGTTGAACCCACCTGTTTTTCTCAAGCTTGTTATGCACCTCTCTTGTGCCTGCCCTGTAAGAGCACAAATGAGAGCACAGTAAGAATTTGGTATCCAAAAGGGCAATGTGACAAGAATAATCAAAATCAACCCAAGAAGCGGTTTCTTGCTTTGTTGCTAGTGATAATATTCTGTTGTGCATGTCCAATTTAAATTACTTTTAGCAGTAAAATACCAATAACGTAACAGCTGCATAAATGTTGCTTGTTTTTCTAAATTTAAAATCACTAAAATACAAACAGTTTGAGGGATTTTAGGAGTCACAGCTCAAAAGTGCATTTTGTAGACATCTGTATTGATTAACAGGTTAAGACTCACCCTCCAGGCCTCTTCTTGTTGTCTAGGTGGCGTGTATCATCAGGAGGACTACCCCGGCTTATGGGGCCGTTCTGTACAGGAGCCTGCTGGAGCACAGGTCCCGAGTGGGGGAGTAAGGCATGTTGTTGGGGGGGTGAGACGATGGAGCCAGGATAGCGCTGAACCAGCTGCTGATGTGTCTGCTGCTGCTGTAGTTTAGTGTTATTAGTTTGGGTGACAACCTGCGGGTGATGATGATGGTTCTGTATCAGCTGCTTGTGGTTGGGGGTCAGCACGGGGCTCGGGTGGTCAGGTTTGGGTTGTGGAGAGCGTGGCAGAGTAGGGGCAGGCGGTGGAGCAGCTGGAGGGGAGAGCGTGGCGATGGGAAGAGTGGGTGAGCCTGTAGGGTTGGGGGTGACCACAGGGATGGGGATGACAGTGATGGGCATGGAGGGTGGAGGCAGAGAGGGTGGTATGGGCACCGGGCGGCACTCAGTGTGGGGCTCGTTAGCTTTAGGAACATTGTTGATGTGTTGCTGATGGATTGTTGAGTTATAGTTCACATCAGAGTGCCTCTGCTCTGCCAGCTGCTCCAGACGCAACTTCTCCTTTAGTTCATCCTCTGTGGAAGAAACGAGGCAGGTTAACACAACCTTTAACACCTTCCTTCGATACACACAAGTACTATACACACAGTACCACACCACAAAGTACAAATACCCTTTATACAGGGTGTCTACATGTATCAGCAAGTCAAAAGTAAGACATTTCAATGCACCGTTTCATTAAATTTAACTCCAATTTTGCAATGAAACTTAACATTAAATATGAAAATAAAGCTGTACTCCTCTGGGTAAATACATATATTGTCAGCGCAAAATTATAAGTAAGACAAAATGACAATAACTGGCTGAGGTTAAGAAAATCAGTCCAAATACGTTTATTAATAAAAAAACCTGTAACAGGATGAGTGGAGTGAATTTTAGACCACCATTAGAGTGTTTAATAAATATTTAAGACCTTCCCAAACAGAATTTAAGACTGTTTAATACTTTTTAAGGTCATTAATTAGTGAATGTGAATTTAAGACATCTTAAGACTTCTTCAGGGCCAGTAGTTGCCCTGTTATGTTGGTTAAATGATAGAGAAGCAATCAATAATACAACTGTGAGACTCTTGCTGGAGAAGTGAGGGAAATGTTGCTTCTATACTACTTTAGACATGTGAAATACTTAAGACCTGGTGGAATAACATCCAGAGATTATGGTTTAAGTCCTACATAAAAAGTTCCAAATCTCAGCAAAACTGTTCACCTTGGGCTCAACCACTGAGCTCTGGGACTCTGACCTCTTCCCCCTTCAAAAAGAGATTATTTTGGCTCTTACCACAGTCAATACTACATCCGCTTCACTATGAAGAATGGTCTACAACAATGGCACAGTTGGCTGCATATGAGAGTGACTCTCTTTGCTGCATAAACTTGTTCAATACATGTTTACCAACTGGTTATCTGTAACTTAATGGTCAATTTGGTAATGCAGTGCTATCAATGGACTACTGTGCTTATCCTAAAGTGATACTGAGTGTTGGTGGGTCCAAATCAATTCCTGTCTGTCTTACCTCTGTGTTTAAATGTTCAATAAAATGTTCATTATGAGAATGTGACCCTGATGAAGATATTTGTGAGAGTATGTGAGAGGAGATAAAAGAGCGACTATCCTGATGGACTGGTGTAAACTACATATAAACATAAACCAACTACTGACAAAGTTTTAAATGAAGTCCTCAACGCTCAAACCAAGGCCTAGTACCTGCCATGTATATCCTGATTATCCTAATTATAGTTAAAAAGGCAAACAGAGTAAAGTGTTTGTAATTTAAAGCTACAGGTATTTCCACGCAGAAACGGTTGACCTTCATTACCCAAAATGCATGTACCATGATGTCAGCAGCTCACAGAAGGTTTCTGTTACCCAACACAGCAGCAATGCCAAATAAATGAGTCCAAAAAGATCAGCACATCATCATCAGCAACAGCAGTGAGCGCTTCATCATTAGCAGATGATTAATTTGCATGTGATCACTTTCTGTGTCCAAGTAGTGACCAAAACCACTACCACAATTTAATATGGGCCAAGAAATCAAAGTCTCAGTTAGTAGTTAGTAAGAGATTTTGGAGATATCAGCCAGAGAGATATCTGCCTTCTGCATACATAGTGGGAGTAAATGTCACTCAGCTTGTTGTGCTGAAAGTGCCAAAAAAACCCGCAATCAATCGCAGTGTCACTTTCCAGAAATCATGACATCAGTAGGAACTCTTTCTTTCTGTGGTAGAATCTACCAGAACTACTTTCTCTCCACTAGAAAGAAAGTACATGCCAGAGGAAAACTGTGCATTTTTTATTTTGGGGTGAACTGTCCCTATAAAAGTATGTCTATATTTACATTTACAAAATCCTGCCAAGATTCAAGCACACTCTAAATGTTGTTTTTCTCTAATGGAGATACAACTTGCTCTGATATAACTCATCACCAAGATGTGTTTAGGAATTACTTCTTGTAAAAGGTATCTGTAAGAATGTTAGCTATGTCAAGGACATAATGTTCTTCTCCAGCATGTTGTGAAGAGTACAATAAAAACACATGGGAGGTTAACTGTTACTGGAGATCGCTTCTGAAACAGCTCCTTGAAGAAATCACATCAAACATTTTGAAAAAACAAAACTGTATTTGTTGCAATGTGAAAGATTTGTAAATCAAAAGGAAAAATCCAGAAGCTGAGGGTGTTCCTATAAATGGGACAGATGATGAGACTTGCCTGGACACACTTCAGAAAAAGTGACCTCTTAACATTATGTACAACACTGCAGTATTTTGGCAATCTAAGCGCTTCATCAGCCTTGTCTGTCGTATTATCCAATCATATTCAAAACAGACCCTCCATAATGTATGGATGCTGCAGAAAGGGACTGTCTGGTTGCTATGGCAGCTGTGATATTCAGTGTTAGAGATGTCAGATACAAATACTGTAGTTGTCATTAACATTATTATGGAGTGGACCAGGGTCACTGCAGCACTGCACACTGTTCCTGTCACTGCAGAACTAAAGACTCAGAGTACAGGCAGTGAGTTTATTGTAATCCACTGAAAACATGATCATATCAATGTTAGGGATTACAACCATTAGAAAACTTGCAAACCAAAAACACACAAAACAAAATATGCAATGTAATGTAAAATATCATGACTATAAAGCTAAATGACACAAGATGGCCCTCTATTATCATTTTATGGGTAACATGTCTCATTATTGCAGACTCATAGCTAGAATATACACTCCATTGGCTGTTTATCAGGTACATTATCTGCCGATCTGAATGGGGTGGACAAAATATTCGAAACACCTGTCTGAATAATTCAGTATCACGAATTAACTGCAGCCCTCAAAATTAACATGAAAACGATTCAACACCTCTCTAAATTAGTCTGAACAAAAACAGAACTTATTAACCTTCATGAAGGTACGATTTATTGCAGGACTGTTTATTAAACGGCTGTAAATAGTTTCTGCTACATATACCTTATAAACTGTAACGAGTGTACAATACCCTGACAGATGTCAGCCTCTGCAATTAATTATTTAGATTTAAAGCAGACAGAAAATTGGGGATATTGAAAAGTCAGTAGTGTTAGTCATTCAGGTTAGCGTGGATTTTTTTTTTTTTTTTTTTTTTGTAGAAAAATAAACATATCTATGTGATGGATACTACTTAATATTTTTGCCCATGTATAGCAAACTCCCCACAGATTTCAACCTGCCAAAATTGTATTTGTCCAGCAGTTAAGAGTTCAAAGTTCAGAAACATTATAGTCCTGCTTCTACACACTTTTTTTTCCACTGAAGATTTGCCCAACAATTACAAGATAAAACTGCAAATTAGATATTATGTCAAGCAAATAAATGTTCACATACAGTTTTTTGTACATGTGAAAATATTTCTAGGGACAATGATACAACTTCATATTGTAAAAATCATTTAGCAGGAAGAGACATTTCCAGCTCTAAATAGCTCTGGAGAACCTTCTAATAGTATCATATTCAACAGCCAAGTGTGTCACTTTTTGCTGGTTTTATATGCTGCATTACACTGGAAAATCATATCTTCAAAGTATAAGACATAGAAAAGAACAAGATGTTCTGAACTGTGCTTGCCAGCTTTCAAAAGATGTTGAATGTCTTGTTTGAGAGACGGATAATTGAGTATTGTGGTGCCGACACTTGCTAAACTGTTGAGAGTCTTTTCTGAGAGAAAAGCCATGAAACGCTTATAAAAACAAGGGGGTTTTCTATAGACATTATATAACTGCAGCAGCACATTGGAAACACTGGCCTACTTTTCTCCACACAGTGACCTGCTCTACAGTAGCAGGAGGGAGGAGGCAGGAAGGAGGAGGGGGGAGGACTTTGCTCTCCCAATGCAGCATGGCGGGAGGAGCTGGGAGAGGAAAGAAGCAAGAGCTCTCACTCTGAGCTTTTATAAAAAAAATCACAAACGCTAAAGGGTGGAGAACCTAAGTCATTCCTTTATGGAAAATTTCTATATCAGCTGTTTAAACATAACATGACATTTACAGATAGAGAAAATATGCTTTAATATTCAGCATTTGACACACAAGCTGACATAACACAGGAAAGTACAACGTACAAGGGGGGCTTGTTTAATGCAACATGGCTTTTGTGTTGTCTTGCCATTACCATGGAGGGAGAGCAGTTAACTAAATTCTGTGTTGGAACACTTTCAAGCCCTTTATAAAAGTACTTTAGCCTGCAAATCTTGAAAATAAATCTGTTGTCTGAGCCAAATCTGTTGCTACAAAAGGATTTATGGTTTTACTTCCAAGTTATATTCCAGGAATATTGTAATCCTGTACTTGCCCTTACTGGAAGTGTGGTAGTTGGTGTTCAACTTTTAGCCAAAATCATGTCCTAGAAATCTAATTAATGCATAAGAAGGCAGACTGGCTGAGGCCCTATTTACAACTGGTATTAACATGCGTCCTGGGTGATCTGATCACAAGTGGACAGCTCTTAGTCCAGGTGTGGATACACCCAAGATGCATTGATAGGTTACATTTAGCCAGCAAAGCTAGATTGGTAGTTTTTTGGGGTTTTTTTTTTGGTTTTTTCTTAGATATTTTTTGGGGGGCTTTTGCCTTTATTATGGTAGTGACAGCTGAAGAGTTGACAGGAAAGGGGGTAGAGAGAGGGGATAATACGCAGCGAATGGGCCGCAGGCGGGAGTCGAACCATTGGCTGCTGCAGAGGACTGGCAGCCTCAGTACAGGGGGTGCATGCTCTACCAACTGAGCTATAGGAGCACCCCACTAGATGGGTAGGTTTAGGCACAAAATAAATAGGTTTAGGACGAGATTGTAATTTAGTTTCAAATAAGTCCATTAAACCAGGAAGTTATCTCGCCAGGTGTGTCATGTCATGCAGTGGGCCGTCTTGTACTATGTGAGGACGCAGGTAGACCCTTCTCCATTTAAAGGTGGTCTGGGGCACATTCTTCTAGCAGTATATACACACTGTGTCCTGGGTCACAGTGAAGCGCCACCTACTCAACTGACGTCCTGTATGTACACACGAAACGCACCGTCCAACTTCCATTTGGTTCACCGTTATGCAAATTACGTGTTTGGGCTCTCTTACCTACCAACATAGGCAGCAGATATTTGTGAACACACTGTTTCAACCGATTTCACCACTGCAAAGAGTTGTTGTGTGAAGGCCACACCAAATTCTTATTTATTTGGACCTTCTTGTAAATAGAACAAATGTTATACATTAAATTATTTATTTCTTTGTGCAAAAACACTATCCATTTGTCCCTGTGTGTTGGCTAAGTCACTACTGTTCACCACAGGTTGGACACATTTGGTCTTTGCAAATGGAAATGATTATTTGTATACAGAATGAGAAGCATGATCCGAACACAAGTGATGAGACACATATAGAGAAGCATTGTAATGCCAGGTGTGCACTGATGTACTAATCATCTGTCTGTTTGTGACTGGATCACCTAAGACGCATGTTAATGTCAGGTATAGTCTTTTTACTTTAAAAAAAAATTGTTTATATAAGTATATCAGTTTTCTAAAAAAAAAAAAAAAAGTATTTCTGCATTTATGGAGGTAAAAGTTGCACACACTTTGATGGGTACAGTTTTGAAGAATAGAGAATAAAACAAAAGGTATTAAATCTTTGGAAAACATTTAGCTCTCTCTTAGAGCAACTTAATTGGCAGACATGTTGTGGCAGGTTACAGACATGCATGTGTCCTTTTTTTTGTGTTTTTTTTTTTGATGAAACACAAAACAAATTTATTTTCATAAAAGTATTTCACAAATCCTCTTTGTGGAGAGGTTTTTTTTCGCCAGACTGCGCGTAGTAGTGACTCATTTTCTTCATAAACAATCTTTGGGAGGGGTTGCCCCGCACGCACGTGGTGAAGGGGGCGGGGCCACCCCTCCTTGCTGTTAAAATATGGAGGCGTGGCTGGACGGCACACGTCATCGACAGACATTCAAAGCTCTCCACGAGCGTCTGAAAAGCTGAGGAGTTTGTTTTCTGTTTCTTTTTTTTTCCCAACACGAGTCAAACACGCAGACATGAAACGCAAATATACGGTGTTTCAATACTACAAGATGTTATATTTTTAAGTAACAGGGTTGACTGAGGAGCACAGATGCATGCAGGGGGAAGCCTGAGAGCCAGAGTCACTTGATCCCCGGCGGACGATGTCAGGTCATTATGTAAAAACGAGCTTGGCATTCCCTGCGCCACCGCCCTTTATCCTCCCCATGTTTTGGTTTTTTTTTTTTTGACTTTAAATGTCTCGTAGCAATGCGTGCAGTCAGTCACAAATACTGACGAGGAGAAGCAGAAAAAGGGGAAAGGATCTGTGAACTACTGTGCAGACTACAACTGCAACAAGCCTGTTTCTGCAGCAGGTTTCAGCGCAGTAACCCCTGACGCACCGCAGCAGCCCCATGTATGTTTATTAGCTGCTGTGGACAGCTGTGCTTCAAGGGTTAAAGGCGGAGACAAAACTGTTACATGAAGCAAAGCAGGAGTTAATACATTTCTGCGACGCGTCTTTACTTAGTAACGAATATGAAAGTAAAACTAAAATGTCACATAGTGACTGAAGCGCAGTCCTCTCAACAGTCAGTCTAAAAGCAACAAATTAGTTTATGATGTGCTTTGATAAGTTGATAAACAGGGTTTGTCTTTAACACAGTTTCACATAATTGTTGAGTGTTTTACATTTAAGACTGAGCAGTAACTAATGTTGGCAAAAACAAAACTATATATTACTGATAAAATACTAACTTACCACGTGCTTTCTGTTGTTGCTGGGCTTGCAATTCCAAAAACTTGGCTGCTTCTAAAAGCGTTTCGATGCTCATTTCTGTCCAGTTGAAAAGACTGGTGCTTAATTCTTGAAGAGAAAGGCGATAAAGCGAATGCAATATGCGCCTACAGGGCACTCACAGGGAGAGGTCCCCAGTCTAAAGCTGGAAAAAAAAAGGGTAATCGGACACCCCCCCCCAAGTAGAAACTCTACCACTTACGTAGGAGAGTTACAAACAAGATGGCGCTCAAAGTAGTGGGAACAAATAAGGTTTGTGAATCACGCACCGTTTGTAACCGCCCACCGACAGACACACGCCCCCCCTCCCGTGCGCGTCACAGAGAAAGTGGCAAAACACGGAGAAACGAGTTGGATTGGATTTAACAACCGTGCGACACCGGTTAAGTCACGTCCGTCACGGTTGCTGGACCGAACACACACCGGTGCGACCGCTGCTAATTTTTCTAGAAAAAATGTCACAAAAAGCAACTACGTTCGCTTATTTTAACGTGGAAGAGCCATCTTTAACCGAGCGTACGTGGTACAACAGGCAACGAATTTATAGACCCTTTCTATAGACTTTTCTGATAACTTGTGTTTATATATGTCATTTTTGTAAAAAAAAAAAAAAAAAAAAAAAAAAAAAAATATAATAAAAAACAACTATTTTCACATGAACGTCAAAGAGAAAATGTCAGAACAAGGAAAATTAGTTGGATGGGATTAATAAAATCGTGTCATATACGGTTGAGTCACAGTTTTAAAAGGTATCTTACATTTGCCTGGCGGCCGTTGCCAGAAACCGTTGGCAGGTAACTGTCGGTAATGTGCTGCTTAGCAACCACTTTCCCTAATGTCAAACACGCCTTCTTCAGCCTAACGTGCACGACACTACAGAAATGCTAAGTAGGGTTTATAATGACTTAGGGCCTTTAATGTAACTTGTGTTTTCTGCGTGTATCATGTTTGTTAATATAGGCTTCGACTGTGCCTAGTCTGAGTGAAGTCTCGCCACAATTTATAAGTTACCATGACTGCAGTAAATTTACATCTCATTGATGTGTCGTTCAACCTCCAATCAGCGTGAAGAACAACAAAGGTATGACTGCTGCAGAAATGGATACAAGCGGTGTGTTGTGACGCGTCTCTTCCGCGTGCAACCTTTTTTGGAGGCGAGCAGCATAAAATACTGAAGATAAATGTGAAGTAATATTGATAACCAGCCAGCCAGCGAGGCTCAAAATGAAACCAAATTTAAAAGCAGTATGAGTTGTGGGAGGAGCTGTGGTGTGAGTAAATCACCAGAGGGCATTATGCGCTCAGTCTGCATTACGTTTCTATTACAAGCACATGCGCAGTGGTGGAAAGTACATTTACCCAAGAACTGTGCCCTAAGTACTAATTTACTGAAGTATTTATATTTTTGCTACTGTAATTTATACTACTACAGTACATTTTATAAGGAAAAAATGGCATTTCTACCCCACTACATTAATCTGACAGCCTAGTAACACTGCAGATTCAAATGAATAATACAAAATCTAATCAATAAATAAATATCAATTTCCTGCAGCATAAAAGTGATGTACACATTAAGGCATCAGTAATTGTAATCCAATAATATATTACATTGTTCGCATAATGAATACAATTACCTCTGGTACTTTATATTTAAGTATATTCTAATGCTAATACTTTTGACTTTTACTCTACATTTTGAATGCATGAGATGTATTTGTAAAAGAGTATTTCTACTTTTTAGCACTTTATCTGAGTAGTCTACTGTATTTCTTCCACTGCTGCACATAAGACAAGTCAAGGCCATAACTTAACCATTTAGATGTAATAAAATAAAATATATGCTAAACCAAGCAGATTTATTTGGAAGAGGAATTCAGATATAGTTAAGCAGACATGCAATACTGTATGTAAAGTGCCAGCAAAACACATTTTGTTGGTATTTGTTCATTTTAATGCCACAAACAACAGTTACTTATCAATTATCAGATTCTACTAATCTCTCAATGAATCAATAAATCATTTATGCTCTGAAATGTTGGACAATTGTGGCAGATACTCATAGTGTCCCAGAGACTAAAGCAACATCTTCAAATCACTCAATTTACAATGCTGTGAAACAGTTACCAAAAAAAGAAACAAAAGAAAAGAAAAGAAAACAGCACATTCTCACATTTTAGGGGCTGGAGGCAGCACGTTTGCCATTTTTGTTTTGATTAATGACTAAAGAGATAAAAAAATTATCTTGCTGATTAATTTTCTATCACTTTCAGCTAATCAGTTCAGCTCTAGTTGACTTATCCCTCTAATTACTCTTATTACATCAAACCAATTCCATGAATAGCCAGACTGATTTGTAAGGTCAGAGTCTACCTTCAGTGAAACTTGCTCTTTGTATAAGTGACACAGCAGCACCTCTAACCATGAAGAAACAAATACCAATAGGGTAATGTTATTATAACCTTGTTTCTTTAAATAGCATTAAAAGTACATATTATATTCAGTAGCCCAATCTAATAATAGGACACTAAGTGCCTGTTTCTAACTTTGATGTTCTCACATGACTCACACAGAAAGGCTGGTGGAGTCAAAGTCCTCACAAACCGAGGGACATGCAGCACAAGGAAGAACTGTGTTTTTGCTTGCAACACACCAACAATGAATGTGCACGCACATGCACGTGGTCCTGGATATTTAGGTCTCTCTTCCTGTTATTCACTCAGCTCCACTCAGGAAGCAGATTGGCTACAATAGAGTAATAATAGTGGATCACAATACTAGAGGTTGTCCAGGCACAGGAAAGACTGAGGGGCTCCAGGAACATCCTGAATTACACAGGCTGAGTGTGTAAATTTAAGACGTGCCAACTGTCAAGTCACGTTTGGATTAATGTGTCATTCTGAAGCCATTCATAAAGATGATGTCTAATCAAGCAGCAATTAAAGGATTTAATCTTAATACAAAAGATCCCGACAGTCATATTCTCTCATAGTAGAAACACATAACACTGTCCTCTTGTGGTCATTTAAAGGTACTGCATTATCTCAAAAAAACAGACTGAAAAAGCTTGTCTTTGTATAAAAGATGCAACATGAAGTAGCAAACAAGTTAGAAAAATGTATATTTATTCCAAATGTTTGAGCACAAAATACCAATGTACAGTATGTTCTACCTTAAAAGGTAAACTGCAAAGTACAAGAAAATTAGATGACTCAATTATTGGCAACACATCAGTGACTACGTTTACATGCAGACTCATTGTCCACTATTATTCAGAATACTGTCATATTTTGAATTTTATACAGGTCATAAACAGTTTCTATTTGGATATTCTGAATGTGGTATTTTTTGGTTAAGATGTTGGATATGCTGACATTATTCAGGTTTTAGAACATTTTTTGGGCACGTAGTACGTTTGAAATATGTGTCTCAGTCTGGGTTTTTACCACAGTTCATGACACAATCTCTTGCCTGTCACAGGCAGCTCTATTAATAGAGTAAAAAAAATGTATTGTAAATAAAACAACCAGCCAACAGCTTGCAAGACTGGGGTAGAGATGCATGCACAAAGAAAAAGCCCATATTTCTGGTCATAAGGACAAAACACAACTACTTATTTGAAAACTTGGATATAAACAGGTTTTTGGATATGCACAAATAAGTCCACCACCAGTAGAAAATCCTATTTTGACACAAAGAAGCAAAATAGCTCAGACGGCTCAACGTTCCACTTTTCCATAATCAGAGTATACACGGCTGTATGTAAATGGGAATATTACCGGAATGAATATTCACTTTCTTTAACCATGTACACAGCTTAGTAGAAATATTGATTTATTTTTTGGAATAAAGGCAAAAAATGAGTATTTTGTGCATGTAAATGTAGTCAGTGTGATTATCTACTGGAATAAACCTCCAGATGTCACAGTGAACTCAGCAGCTTCCAAACTTATCAAAAGCTGCAGCAATTAGGCACATTATGAACATTTTACCTGTCCAAAAGAAACTCAATTATCATCTCTAAAAATAATATTTGCAAAATTCTACTTGCTGTCATTTCACATTTGAGTCTACTGTTTTAAAAAAGAAAATGAGCTGTTTTCTTTTGCATTTAGGGCTTTGCAACAGACTTTAAAAGTATGTTCTTCAGATACGTGCACAGTTGGTTCATCAGGTCTTTATTCTGACCTTCGACCCAGTGCATCTCAATCACCACGTCGCTCTCCTCAGGCATCACATTCAGCAGACACTTAAACAGGAAGTGTTCGACTGCAACAGGACTCAGAGGTCGCTTAGAGGGCGGCTCACTGGCTGCAGCAGCTGCTTCCTTTGGGACAGTTTCCTGTCCTGCTTCTGTGGACACAGAGGTTTCCATGTCCACATCTTCACCTGATACACTTTCTAAGACCTCTTTTTGTTCTCCCGTTGGGTTGTGTGTTACATCTTTACACGTCTCACTTGAAGAGGTGCTGTTGCCAGCCTGCTGCTCACCAGCTTGCTCCTCTGCAGACATAGTTTTATTTTGAGCGCTGTCACCCTCTGTGTCGCTGTTTTGTGTGGAGGCAGACTGGTTTTGAGTTACTGGGGCTGTGGCAGGAGCAGCTGTGGTCACATTGGTCTGAGAGCTGGTTCCAGCACCGTGTGGCGCTCTGGGAAGCTCTCGCAACTGACGCGAGCCTTCACGCCTCTTCTGTCGTTGGTGGATCCAGGTGTTCTCCACAGCTGTTAGAAAGAGGCTCTGCTCCTGCTTCCTGCACGGGACGCGTTTGTGCAGCACCTGCAGAGCCAGACAGAAGACGATCAGACAAATGATGAGGTTACTGGAGATGTATGATGTACTGAACTGATCCAATGTTTTTATTCAAATAAAGTGTCACTGAGGTCAAGGGGCACACAGAACCTGACAAAGAGCATTTCAAGGACCAATGAGTAGGATTTCCCCTTCCAAGTGTGTAGGGGAACCTATGGTAGCTGCAAAAAATGTGTAAGGCCTTCTAGGGTTCGCTACATCCAAGAAATAAACAACATACACTATCAAAATGTCAACAAAAGAATTATTCTTGAGCCTTTTTTCCTTATTAAATGGAAGAATAAAATAATACACCTTCTGAATTGCAGGCTCTCTTTTTTACAATCAGGTCTAAAAGGGAAAAGTGGATTTGAAAAACTCAAGACGCAAGATTTGTAAGTGTCATTTCTTCATTGTGCTCCTTGTGCAAACTAATTATGTTTTACAATATGACAACACTGTGGTTATGATCCTAGCAAGTCCAGGGACAAAAAATGCTTGGTTAGAGAAAGGTCATGGTTTGGGTTAAAAGGATCACTCTCGCAAGATCTTTTGCAGGGCTAGGGTTCTTTCTATACACAATCCTCTTTTACAGAACTAAGATGAGCTTAATTGTCTTGTTAACTCATCGCAAAGTACACTTCATTCAAACTCTACAGAAAACCAAATTAAAACTAAAAACAGATGCTCTCAGTCTGTCCTTGGAGGAAGACCAATTAATTAGCAAAACGAAATGACAAAAATTGTCCAAAAAAGCTTAACAAGCAAACAAACGGCCATAGTTTGGTTTGTCCATTCAGTACTAGGGTAGAAATGTGGCAGCCTTCATAGAAGAGGATCCCTGCCCTCTAGATAAAAAGGCTCACTCTAAGGTGACCAAAACACACCAATTCTTATTTTTAGGTGATTATACACTAACAAAAAACATACTTATGAATACTATTTTCCACTTCTGGCATATTCTGCCAATAAATCTTCAATAAACTGAACCTTTAGAGTATTTATGTCCCCCTGGTCTTCTGCTTAAAAAAGGGTGAAACTGGGGTTAACCTTTTTTTTTTTTTTTCAACACAGTAATCTGCAAACAGTGCCAGCTTACTCGCAGGTCAGTGAGTGTCTTCTCCAGCAGAGCAGCGATGCTGTCCACAGGGCTGCGTGCAGTGCAGCCTAAAGCTGAGGCCTTGGCCTGGAGTTCCTTCAGTCCCGCCTCTGGTAGAGTGAACGACAGGGGCTTCCTCGCCTTCTCCAGTTTACGCTTCTTACTGGGAGGAGACTGAGATAACAGAGGGAGATGTGGAGAAAATTAAAATCTAGAGTCTTTAACAGAGAGAGTATTCTGGACATTAAATTAAAAGAAAAAATTAAAATAGCTTTAAAGATATAGTTTAATAGAGTAACAGAGGGTCAGACTAACAAACCACAGGCATGTGTGGGTGAAGTCAACAATGCCCAAGATACCTGTGGTACAATAAATCGATAAGATTGATAAGCACATGATTCATTCTGAAATATGCATGGAAATACTGACTCTAGATCAATTAGATAAATAAGGATTACAGATCGCAGTAGAAGGGGGATTTATGTTCCAGCCACAGAAAACGCAGTATGGCATTCTGAAGATTAGATATCACTGATATTCTGCCTCCTTAACTTGAAAATATTTACAGCTCTTTTCCATTTTCCCCCTCATCTCAGACAGTAGATACATTTCTTTTCTTTTATCTATTCTTTTCAGACATTTTACATAAGAGGCTGGACATGACTTAAGCTGGGGACACACTACAAGATTTTCACAGTCTTTGCAGATTTTGAAAAGACTGGAGCACACACTACATGACTGGCTTCAGCAGATTCTTTTAAAGACTGGGGATCACACATTTAAGGACTGCAGCAGATGAGGGATCACACACTACACGACTGCGTCCAGAGTCGGCTCAAAAAATTCAAACATGTTTGAATTACGGCGAACTGAAGTCAGGCGGAGTCTTTTCCACTTCACACACTTGCTGATTCCATCTGTACCACATCAGATCTGCGCTGCGTCGCAGATTCTGCGCTGACTTGCCATGACGACTGTCCCCAACTAGAGCTGACTGGTGCAGACTAGCCCCAACTGCAAATCGTGGGTAAAATCTGGCCATAAAATCTTGTAGTGTGTCCCCAGCTTTAAGTGATAGTAGTTAATCCGAAAGGGCTGCAAATCCAGAACCACGAATAAGACTCAATCATAAACTCAAATTGTTAGGTAACTATTTTCATTTTATTCCAGTTCCACGGGAAACATGGATGAACTCCTAAACCATGTCAGTCTCATATCCTGTTTGTACCCTGATTCTTCACCTTGACACGGCTCCTCATGCATTATCGTCCATTTCCACCAGAGCTAATAAAGAACCGGGAGTATATGCAGACACAACAGATAAGCCAAAGAAGTGTGCTCACACTGATAAAATAGCACACATTCTTTTGACATCAGGTTATTGAGCAATAGATATAATAAAACCTACAGGTCTATAAAATTAACTATGACACAATTGTAAAAACAGGTGGCTAACAAGGGGCAAAAAGACAAATCACTCTATCACTGTATACGTTAGAGGGCAAGAAAGAAAAGGTGACAAGAACTGAGCTATATTTGGATTGCTGAAGTCAGAGAGAAAACTGAAAAGTACAACTCTATGTACAGACAAGACCGATGTTACTGCGACATGGATTTTCCCTCATCTGTAGAAAGAGGTAGTCAAAACATAGGAGATCTAAGTGACATGCTTCTATCAATAATTTCACATTTAATAACAAGCACAGGATGCTCATTTACAATGGCAGTCTTCTATTACATTTACAGTGGCTACAACCTATAATTGTCTTATTAGCTTCACCAAGGAGGTTATGTCTTCAGTGCCGTTTGTCTGTTTGTCCCTTTTATTTGTCAGCAGGATCATGGAAAAACTTTTCATAAAAAATTCATAAAACTTGGTGGATGAGTGTACATGGGCCAAGGAGGAACCTATTAAATTTTGGTGCAAATCAGAATCACAGGGCAGGTTTGCAAATTATTTCTCACTTTTGCATACACTGCAACAAAGGAAATTTGGCTTTGATGGAATAAATGCCATACATCTTAATATCCAGTAGATGGTAGTAACGTTCAATGGTGACAAAATAGCCAATTGTAGCAATTCAATGACTCCATTTCATAATGGACATCCACAGGTAGCAGTAACCCTCTGAGGTAGACCATACATGTAGTTGCTCAAACGTCATACAGAATGAATTTATTATGGGCCCCTCAGTAGCAATGGATCCATGGGAACAGCGGTTTTAATGGAAGAAGCACTATAATGGTAGCATTTTTTTTCTTAAACAAAATGTGCCTAATAATTTCAATTAAACACATTACGCAACCATTTGTAGTCATTTGGACCAAATCTATCCAAAACTCCTTTACATTTCATGAGAATAAGCAATAATGTTGACCGTGCAGTTTGAGCTTGCAGATTTACATATCATAGATGAGTGGAATACTGGCCTTGGCGGGGATCTGCACTGTCTGAGTGCCCTTCTAGTTATCTTATGAGATGATAAAGAGGAGTACTATGTATGAGGGAAACTTGCAAAAACTTGCATGCCCAGATGTCATATGCAGAACCCTGGTTCAACAACTATTTTCTGTATTAAAAAAAACAGTGGCTTGAGGATTGAGATGCTGACCATGAACCAGCAGTTTGTTTGTGGCTGGGTGCAGCTCACTCCATTGTTTTTCTCTTCTGTCTTAAAAAAATGAAAATGTCTCTTCTCAGTTAAATCTATGACAGAAAGCACAATGCAAATAAAAACTGAGAAAACTTCCACAGACTTCCTCTATGTTGGTGCTGGAATGCTTATTAATTGACATTTCAGTGTCTGTTCACCCTTTACAGGTATATGGACAAGCACCACAACATCATATGTGTATGCATCCAATCAGAGGACCATAGTTTCCATCCAGTTACTAACCTGGATAGCAATGTGTCTGAGTCTCTATTTCTCTGCAGTCTTAAAAAGGCTAAAAATACAATGAAAAAATTATGAGCTAGTGTTAATCAGTGGTTGTTTATTATACAATTTAGTGGGTGTGGTCACTCTCAAAAACAATTGTGTTTTTTGGTCTCACAATAAATTCATCTGGCAGCTGCTGTCACCTCTCAGCAATACACTGTGTATGAAAATCTCTCTTTTTCAACTATGTTCTGTCTTCAGCTCAAATGTAATGAATGATGAACCATGTTATTTGTCTGTTGCTGAGCAAAACATACACATTGCTACTACTAAACCTATGATAAATGGTCTTGACAGTTGCTCCAATGCATGTTCATTACACACCACAAGATGGCACTCAAACCACGTGAGGTCATCCTAAACCTGCTGTGAATTAAACACTGCTCCTTATTTCTAATCCCCTCTAATGTCACGCTGTGATGGCGGTGGAGGTCATTAACAGACCGTGTCTGAATGCAACAGACGCTCTGCAGCGACCGTCCCTTACACAGCCACTGCAGTCAATATGTTACCGCTGCACTCGCAAAGTCACTGCAGGCTGACTGAAAGTGGGGAGACAGCGGGGGTCTGCTGCGGCTGCACTGTACTGTGACAGAGCAGACAGCATGGCCGACTGACCTACAAACAGCAGAGAGAAGGAGCAGACTGTGACCTTCACACTGCCGCACTGGTCTGACAGTCAAGTTTGGATTAATCGTTCAGTTTACTGCATCAGAAGATTTTGTAGCCTCCTTTTTAAAATTGTAGTGCATAAAATATATACTATATATATGTTTTTGTCTTTTCCCAGCTGTTAAGAATAGTAGAGGAGTTGAAATATTCTCAAAATTGCAATATGCTGAGCAAATGCAATATCCAAATCACAAAGGCTACACTTTTTTGATAAAGGAAAAATGAGTGGCCAAACAGCATTATAATGAAGTACTGTACGAGGGCTGAAACAAATGACTATTTTCATGTCAATTAATCTGTCTATTAATCGATAGTTGTTTGATCTATAAAATGTCAGAAAATGGTGAAAAATGTCGACCAGTGTTTCCTCAAGTCCACAGTGACATCCTCTTTGTCCACAACCCAAAGATATTCAGTTCCAGACTTTTTTTTTCTTAAAAAATTACTTGGTTACCGATCAATCAATTATCAAAACAGTTGGCAGCTATTGACAATTGAATCATTGCAGCTCTATACTGTAGTGCTGCAGAGATGTCCTGGTTTACAAATTTTGTTCTCCAGATGTAAGAAAACATTTGTTTGGTCTGTACAAAGCCCATCAAATGTCATATCATTGTTCAGTGAAAATGAAAGTTGTGATGCAAAAAATTATGACAATCAGGTGTTGTTGTTTTTTTAATTTTTTTTGCAAAAATTATTATTCCCTCTAATCATATATCATATCCTAATTGCAATATCAGGGTTCAACTTAAATGTTTTTTTTTTTCACTTGCCCAGTCAGGCAAGTGGGTCAGTAGTCAATTTTTACTTTCCCCTACACAAACTGTTTTATTTATTAGCAGCTGTCAAATAACAGGGACCACAGTTAATTGTCATGTTTAATCAAGATCTGCAACATCTATAAAATATAATAAAATAGAAAAAAGTGTCCATCTCAATTTCTCAAAGTCCAAAGTTATGTCTTTAAATGTCTTGTTCTGTCAGTCGGTCCAAAACTTAAAGCTCAGTTAAATATCATAAACAGAGAAAAGCATGAAATCTCCATATTTGAGAAGCTGAAAAGAGCATTTTCCTCCATTTTTGCATGAAATGTTACTTTAACAATTAATCAATTATCAAAATAGCCCTTAAATAAAGTATAATAAATAAAAAAAATCCTTTATCTTCCCTGAATCTACTTAATTTTCACTGAAACAAGCTTCACTCCCAGAAAAAGGGTTTTCAGTGTTGATCATCTATTGATTTTAAGTTAAGACTGTGGTCCTTGTAAACGCATGTTCAGAAAAGATGGACGTATTTAATTAATGGTTTGACGATGGACGCAGCCTTGTCTGGCTGCTTGTTAGAGCTTCTCATTGTTTCTTATTGTTTCTCACAGACGTCTCTCCCCCTTTTCCCTCCACACTCTGTGAGCCCCGCAGCTCGTTGTACAAGGAACGGAAATCAATAAAATCCATCAAACCAAACCTGTCTGTTGGTACGGAGCATCCTTGACACAGATTCAAACACACATGTACACACAAACACAGATTCACAGACACAAAGAGCAAGAAATCCACATGTGTACAGTTTTACATACACACACCTCTCCAATGACTCACAACCTCTTCTGACTCTGGTGCACTTTCACTCCATTATTAATCCCACTTACCCACTCTCACCTCTCTAACACACAGACACACACAACCACACACAGACACACACGATATGGGTAAATGACAACCTCATAATAAAAGCCTGGCCTAATTTTGAAAACCAGGCACTGTAAAAGCCCACAAGTCCAATAAGAGCTGCTCTCTCCAGATATAATGTCATTCAATCATCCATCTTGACCTCCTCAGTGCACACACACACATACACACAGACAAACACACTCACAATGGAAAAACAAAATGCTGCAGATTTCACCTTCAGGCTAACATTGTAAATCATAATCTGATCACCCGTTTCCTTTTTGTCCAGTCCCCAAACCCCTGCATGCACAGACTGACTCCTGAACTCTGGACCCTCCTGACCTGAACCCCCTCCTGCCAGCGGCCTGCACAAGCAACAACAACACGCCTCTGGGCTCAGATAAAGCCTGGCAGCCTCGAGCGGTCTATTCTGTCTACTAGTCCTTTTATTCTGTCTGCATGTGCTCTAATCTCACCATCCAGTCTCCATCCTTTTGTCTGTTTTTTTTTGTCTGACTTCTTATCAGCATCTTGTTTTGCTTCATTCAAATCCATCCATTCTCTACATTTAATCCATACTCTGCACCTCTTGGTAATAAAAAATAACTTCAAGACTTATTTTACTCCACTTTTAAAACTAGAATTCAACGTCCATTTTCTTCATAACACCCCAAATCAAAAGTTCAGTAGTCATCAGCTGCGTTGGAGGCTCTGTGGTGAGCCAGAGGTTAAACCAAACCATGCTGTGGATGTATAGGGAACATTGAAGAGGCTCTACAAGGAAGAGACAGATACCAGCAAAAAAACCCAGAGCTTTAACGAGATATTGATTTTAAATAGTACTCCAATGATTTGCCAGTGAATTCTTATAACACTATCAGACTCATGATGGACAGTTTAGAAGAGAAAATGATCAAAATCGACGCAGCAGAGCGAGAGATATCATCACCTTTTGTCATTTTTAACCCTGATATGTCCAAACCAATAAAGATTTTTAACTATATTTGCAGCTCAGGGCAAGTGTGCCTGAAGCCCAGAGGCAACCCTTTTTCCTGGAAAGATCTTTTCTTTTATTCCACACAATGCTTCTAACTCGTTAAAACCTGCTGCCTACATTACCCACTATGCAACTCGACCACCAACAGTTCGTTCTGTGTTGTTTGGTTGTTATGCTGCCTTCAAATGAGTTTGTGTTTACAATGTTCATAAGAAGAGTCCACATAAGTGTCCCCCTCTTGTGATATTCACAACCTCCTAAATTGTGACGTGTTTGCTGATGTTTTCAGAAATGGCGGAGACCATGGAAGTTCAGTGAATGATAACTTAATACATTGTAATTTTAGTCGTATATGTTTTTTTCTATATAATTTTATAGGAAAATGTTGATATCATCTATGGATGCTAATCATTAATCACTATCAGATTTTAACCCATTAAAAATATATCAACCGACATTGAAGGCTTTGTGTACCGCTTCTCCGTAGCTCACAGGTTTCTCACATTTGGTCTGGTTTACCTTGTTAGTCTAGAAACAGCAATAATTGTTCCTAATTTGACACTGTTGTCAAATTATGAACAATTATTGCTATCATTGCTGACAATGGTGGGCCCATTTGTAGAACAAAGACAAGTGGACAAGAGCAGCCTTTTTGAGTGAGAGCCCTATTGTTTTATTATTCTGCTTGTTTAAATTGTTTGTGCTTCATGAATTCATGTTTAGCTTACCTAATGTCATGCTATAATTGATTAAATAAAGTAAAATAACTACTACACTGAAAAACAACATGTGTTTTGTATCTTATTATTATTGATTATCATTAAGAAATGTACAAAATTTGCAACTCTAGACTCATGTTTTCATTACAGCTTTATATTTCCTGCTTTGTGCTACCTGCTTGACTAGTTTGATAAATTGTTGGGAATTGTGGTTTCTAGATGCCAACAGTTTTGGTGTCTATGTTGCTGTTGCTTAGCAACACCAAGCATATCATCCTCACAACTTCCCATGTCACAACCACAAAAGCTGATCCTCTTGGAATGGCTGAATGGCTTGATACTGCTCTTGAAAACTGAATCAATGGAAGATGTAATATATCTTTTCAAAGTTAAATGAAATATTTTTGACCTAAATTGGGAAAACTGGATCATGTACATGGAACCAAATGCTGAACAAGCAGCTGTTTCAATATGAAATAACTGGAAATGAAAATGCACGTACCGTACATGTCTGAGCACCCCATTTGTTCTGTTATGTTGTATTTGTGCTGCTGTCACACAGTGTTGCCATGTGAAGTTGATAATTTTCTTTTCATTTTGAAACTTATAATGTTGCATTCACATGCTCCTCAGATGGTCTCATTTCAGGAGTTGGGAAGTCATTCTTCTGACTGCAGTGTGTTAATGAGCTTGCAAGTTGTAATGTGGGAACAACATGGACGCTACAACGGGTTGGGTAGAATAAGGTTGCAAAAAAATAACTTTTCTAACTAATCTAGGTTACTATGTGAACAGCAACTAATGGTTACAACCAAATACCATCGTACAATAACGTGACCAAAAAATTTACATGCAATGTGAATGAATAAAAAATTGCCAAGCCAACATTTGCTTTTGTGCTCCATGTTTCAGTGTATATGACGTCAACAGAAAGCAACTAAGCAAGTCGTTTAACAAAACTTTCACTGCCTTTTCAAGCTGTTGTTCCGACTTGAGGGAGTGCTCATGTGAATTTTCCCAGTCAAGAAATCATTTTCCCGAATACCGTGGCACCATATGATTGCAGCATATGCTTCAATCCATATATACCAAAGACTGTTGACTAAAGGTGACTTCCTGGATGAGACACAGTAAATCAACGTGCATAATAAAGTTCAAACAAACCACAAGAAGAGAGAAAAAGACAAGGTGAATATAATGGAAATAATAGTAGTTTGCAGGCTGACCTGGTACCAAGAGGGTAAGTAGGTCACGGCTGCATGCATGTCACATATGTTAAAGTCTATATGTAACATTAATGAGGCCCCCATGCACATACATACATATATACATATATACCAGACGTCCATAGGAACGCACGCATGGAGAATTAGGTAGTCAACCATGCAAGGAATTACACATGCAGAAACTGCTGTCATGTAACACGCGCACACACACATACACGTGGTGGAGGGGTGTGTGCCTGGTAATGATGGGGAGCAGCTCGTGAGTGTAAATGACGATGGACATGCGTGAAAGTGGAGGAGGAAGAGGAGGAGGAAAAAATGTAGGCCAATCATTCTGCTCAACTGATTTTCTGCTGAAAAGGGCAAAAGACAGTCGAGTCCAAGAAAACAAAACATTGTCAACACACAAACAGCCTCTGCTGCACCTGCTGACCGCCTCCACCTGCCTTTATTCCCTCCACGTCGTCACCCCAGCATTATTCTTAGTCCTGTAACTGTTTTGGCTTCTCACTGTCCCTGTTTTCTCTTTATCTCCAACTCTCTCTCTGTCCAGACACCACAATGGTTCGGTGTTGTATGCACACAGTCCTCCTGCCCTGGTGACTGTTGCCTGGATACAGCATGTTAAAAATCACATAAACATCTCCCCAGAGGAAGGAATAAGTGCTTCTAATGGAACGGGGCTGCAGGGAAAGAGGATACAGTCTGGAGAGGGGCGAGAGGATGGAGCAGGACAGAGGTGGTGCATAATTGAGGCAGAGGCTTGGGGGTTGAGGAAACATCCAGCAGCAGGAGAGAGGGAGCAGTTTAAGCGGCAAAATGACTCACATTACTTACCTGGATATTGACTTAAGCTACCAAATGGCAAGTGTATTTATCAATACTCTAAAGCATCAATGCATTTGGGGCACTATGACAGAGGTGCTGAAATTCGTTACTCAGCCATAATGACCACAAAACAATCAGTTGAATCTAAAGTGTGCAGCAGGACTCACCGGAACAATCACATCATCATAGAAACTCCAGGCCAGCGCCCACCGCATGGTCCGTCCCTGACAGAACTCTGTGTGCGTCACTTTAGGCACCTGAGACAGAAGAACATAAAACACAGTCCTGCATGATCAGCACTGTGATGCTGCTGCATACAGAACATGATTAAATTACAGCAAAAAGCTGATCACATTTGGCCAAAAATTTCCCTCTTCTACCAGTAATTACATTTTCGATGGGTTGCATGACATTGGATTTTTGCCGAGATCCAAAGATCGATATTTTCCAAATTATTTTGGCCAAATGCCAATGTCTGCACACAGTTTCGTTATCAAGTCTCTTCTGGAATGAACATTTTATTATGCCTACTCTTACAGTGCTTTTCAAAATAAAATACAATACTTTTCAAAAATGGAAACATTCACTTGGCAAAATAAGAAAACTACTGGTTACAATTTTTTTCCTCTTTTTTTTTCTTCACTAATTTGTTGTAATGATCAGGATGATGTCTCTTAAAACGGATCAGTTAAATTTGTAGTGTTGAAGTAATGTGATTTGGCTGTTCCTCAGATAACTGACGTGGAGAATTACAAACGGCAACTTTGATATCCGTAACCTCCACACCACAGACGTACTCACGTGATATGAGCATAATTAAAACAGGTCTACATAACCAAATCCTTTAACAGAATTTACGCCGAAGCTTCAACCTGAAAAACATTCAATGAATCCTCGACATCTGATGACCTTTGACAATGTGATGCAACATAAACTGGGCATGCTCAGCCTGCAGGTCTGGTGAAGGCGCGTGAACTACAATCTGATGTAAACTCAGACATTTCACCCGCTGTGAGCATCTATAATCGTGGGTGAGAAAATAAAGATCCATGATGTGAAAAACACACATGCGGTGTGAAAACCTTTGTGCTAACAGAGCACTTTTAACTGTCTCCAAGGACTGCTTCAGTAAATAAGAGGAGGAGGAGGTTCACTAAGATGAAAAGGTCAAAGGGCTCTGTTTGTGAGACAGTAACCCACATCCACATTTGCTAAATTGAAAACACAAAAAGAGATGAGGAGACGCAGGAGAAGAGACAATCGAGTAGTGGGCGATAAAAGCATTAGCATATTAACCAGGTGAGGTTTCTGTTTACACACACTTTAAAAATGGGGCAACAGCCTCCTCTCTGGACGTTTGCCAAGGCTGCACTCACTCTGATGAGCAGCGACAGCACCCAAAAACCTCTGGAGGAGGTTTGAGGTATGGCAGGTGCAGACGGGGGAGGCACTCGAGTTTCTTTTCTTTCTGAGCATGTGAGGGAGGTGACTGGCACAGGACCAGAGGCCTGCAGCAGTCAGGAGTCATGTGCTGGGCTATTAGTTAGGCTAATGACGCTAATTCATGTTAGCTACAGAGTGCCGTGTGATCCAGTCATGCACTGCTAAGAGAAATCAGCTCATTCATGGCTCGTTTGTGATGCTGCTTAGCTGGCATATATTACAAAGAGCTGATGTGTTATATTTCTCAGTGATGACCGTCTGTTTCTAACGTCAATACACAGTCCCACAAGAGCGTTGGTGTGAGTTTTAACAAGCTATTATCTGAACCTGCACAGAAGGGGCTTGCTCCTGCATGAACAGATCAAAAGCTGAGGATGCAGATGTATTTGTGCTTGGTACTCACCCCTTGTTTTCTCAGCTCCTCTTTCAAAGGTGCCAGGCTACATTTCTTTCCCAACATGCAGCTGTACCACCTGCAGAAAGAAGAAGAATCCATATTAACCAGCTGCGTGTCGCTGCGTGTTGGCAGCTGACGGCCTGGGCATGAACTACCAAGCAGAGATCAAACAAGCCGCGGTGAGCGTTGGGGAGAAACAAAGAGACCAAATGAAAGAGAAAACATCCGGGGTAGTCCGGTCCACAGTGGAGGAAAAGCTGTTTTGATGTCGTCCCTTGGTGCAGGCCTGATCAATAACCTCTGCTGTGCAATAAAGAGATGAGGTTGGTCTTGATCAATAAGCAGTAGAGTCCAGCCGAGGAAGATAGAGGAAAGATAAACACATCAGGGAGTCAGTCTGGTAGGAGGACTGGCCAATTTTCACAAACCTTGTCAAGGTTTGTTTAGTTCTCAATGGATTATTTAAAGTGAATCATCTCTTTATTTAATCTCCACAGCTTGAAAAAAACACAGAAAATGCACACAAAGTGTGATAAATAAATATTTAAAGCTACAACTCAAGGATGTTAATCTTTGTTTTGTCCACCTCAATTTTATAGGAGTGTTTGATCTACTCACTAAAATTTCTCTAGACCCTGTGCTCTGATTGTTCAGCTCTGAGCTGATTGAGATAAACTCAAACTCATCTCAGTCACCTTCAAATATGAAGTCACAGCAATAAAAATGAAGCAGTTATTTGCTGACTTTTTTGCCTTGTGTTTCCCCTCTCAGGTCAAAAACTTTCTGCACTTGGAGGTTACTGGCACCGTTTGCAGCCTGTAGGGAAGACTGAAGGCTCTACTCAGGGTTGAAAAAAGTACTTCAGCCTCCTCTGAGTCTCTCAGCCTCCTAGTTAATTTATCAACTAAGAGAAAATGACTCTAACAACATTAATATATTTCATTTTTCCTTGAGATCATTTAACAGGCAAAAAAGTCTCTGGTTCCAGCTTCTCAAATGTGAGAATATGGTAAATGGACTTGCATATGGCGCTTTTCTAGTCTACTACTCAAATTGCTTTTCCAATTACGTCACATTCACCCATTTGCTCTCACACATTCATTCACACACTGTTGGAACAGCCATTGGGGGCAATTTGGGGTTCAATATCTAGGGTTCAATTGTCCAAGGACAATTCAACAATAAACAACTAAAGGAGCTGGAGACAGAACTGTCAATCTTTGGATGTGAGACAAAACAAGAAGCTGAAGCTACCTGCCATGGGCTCTGGAAACTGACGCGCATTTTTAACGATTTTCTGACATTTTATAGACTAAAGGATTAATAAATGAATCAACAAAGACTCATGAATAATGGAAATAATAGTTGCAGCTCTAGGTAACATTCTCCTAAAACCCTTGAATCTCAATTAAAGATTAAGAATGATGCTCTTTGTGGCAAAGATGTAACTACAATATAATCTGTCATCAAACATCAGGACTCTATCAAGTAAACTAAATGTGATTTTATAGAATTAATACATTAATAATACAGCAACTTACATATACTAACATTGTTACATAAAGCACAGTTTTTGGAAGCAGGGCTCGACAATAACAGTTGCCAGGCTGCCATTTGAAGCCATTCTAAGAAATTGGCAACCAATTCTTGGCCTTTGGTTGCCATCAGTGGCAACCACTTTTTTAACATATTACGAGCAAAAACTTGCACCCCAAAATAAATACATTTTTAATAATTGCTGAATTAGTAATATGTAAAAAATACTGTTATGGTCAGAACCAGAACACACTGCACTGCATATGTTGGTGTGTTTACTTCATGCACACAGGCCTTTGTTTTTAAGAGTGTGGACACATTAAGATATCACAGTTTAAGTTCTGTAAAGTATCAGATAAATGAAGTTTGTTTGGTTACTGTTACATACCCTTCAAACATTCTTTTATGTCATATGTTTGAGCAATGGGTAGCTTTATATAAATGTATAAAAGTGCAGAACATGTCTTTCTTTTTTTACTTTTGGGTTGACGAACATCTGACTTGTGTTCAAAGCTGAGCTCTTGTAAATAGCCACATCCCTAAATGAACAAGGTTGCCACACCCAACCACTGCAGATGAAATCACATTTAAAGAGCCATTTTAACTCGTGAATGACAGTGAGAAAGGACGATGATTTGTCATCAGGTTAGGGAGGTATGAAGATGCCCAGAGGGGTGACGGGGAGGGGAGAGCAACATGTCGACCTCAGTTGACACAATGAAATATTGAACAGCTCTAATATTCACAGATGTTCCTCTACTTTTGGTCACAGTGGGGAGGAACACCCAGAGCAGCTCCTCAGCCTCCCTCCTCCTCCCCCTCCTCCTCCACCAGCGGCTTTTCAAACATCCCAAAGTGTGCAGCTGCATTAGCATCCATATTCATCCTCCTCTCTTCACATGTTGAAGCACAGGCACAGTGTGATTACAATCTTATTACCAGAGCTGGTAATTTTCATATCAATGGCATGATAAATGAGGAGTATTACCTCACTTCTAACTGGGGTTTTTGAGCTGTTGGATGTGTGTTATACTGGGAGCTGTGGTGGCTTCTTGCCCCTGTGTGACAGTAATTACACTCCAGTGGAAAGACGAGGGAGAGCGGGGCAGAGCGGGGTGGTGTGGGCCGTCTCAAAGGACCAATCGGTGAAGCTGCCAGTGTTTCCATGGACACCTGGTAGCTCTGGTGTCCCAGCATGCTTTTGCGAGTGACAGCCGGCTCTGCTTGGGTAGGCCTGAGCCTCAAACCTGCTCAATAAGACCAAGTTTGTTCTTGCTTACCGTTTTTGCTACACAAGTGTAACACAGAGCTGCACAAGAGCAGGCATGTGTTACGATCAGATCCCTCTCAGGACAACTCATCTTTCCACTGACGCATTATGCAAACACACACACCACTGCAGGCAGCACACACACACTGTACTCCCCTGTAGGAGGCCAAGCAGGTGTGGCATGTCTAATCAGTTTTAATAGCACCACTCTGCAGCTCCCTCTGCCCGTGTCTCACTCTGCTGCCCCGGTGACAGCCCTGGTAACGGGGGAGGGTTAAAGTGATGGCCGCTGGAGACACCCCCACCCACCCACCCAAACACAGCTGTTCCCTGTGGGCTCCCGGATACAGCATGCAGGGGTGAGCGTGTGCCAAAATCATTAAACCAACTCTGGGTGACAGCTCCATCAATGTGCAGCAACCCATCTGCCCATTTCACCTCACGGTGTCTCCCCTCCACTGGAGCTCTCAGCGGCCATTTAAACCTCTCAGAGCCTCTCAAAGAGGACAAAACTGCACCGCTCTTGTTCATCCAGCTGCCAGTTCACAGGGTTCCTACACATTCTCCATTTCAAATTCAAGACTTTTTTAGACTCAAATTCAAGACTTTTCCAGACTCAAATTTCCAGACGTCTCTGTAGATTGTTCAGACCACATCGGACATCTGAGTACAAACAGCTAGATGTTTATTGTGTAAGTAAATGGTTCTAAAATCCAAAATTCTGTTTGTAAGTTTTCTAGACTTCCAGCTAACATTAGCTAGCCATTCAAATTAATGTATTGTTACACCCCTACTGCCTCTACTTATATTATTTTTCTTTGACATATTGAATTATTATGGTTCCCCTATATTTTTTAAGACTCTTTTATAAATGAGAACCAAAAATGATTTGAGAAATAAAATGATTTGAGAAAAACAAAACAAAACAAAAAAACCTAACCTAAAAAATTATCTGTTTAACCTTGTTTAATGCAGCCATAAAGGGACTGTTTCCTTACATAGAAAAGACCGTCTGTTTACTTACCTGATAACAACATCACATCATAACAAATAAATGTTCAGAAAAGTGATGATTTTGGGTTATTTGTGATGCTATGTATGTACAAATGAAAGACCTTGTCGCATTTTCTTTCACACTAATTTGTTTGCAGATGTCCATATCTGGTTCAGTTTTAAGGTATTTGGGGCAGAGCTGTTTTGCAGGCTGTGACATACAGGTGTAGAGTCAGCTCTGTGTAGAAGTGTGCATTCATTCATAGGCCATAGGCCATGAAAAACACTGGTTCTAAGATCAGTTTATTTTTAGGAATTCTGAATTTTATGTTTTAGAAAACAGAATAGGAAAAATATTCTGGAGACACAAATATTTCTCCATGTATATTTTTCTTTTGTATCATATTCAATTGTTTTCCATCCTGCATAAGAGCCCTGAATTCAGACATGTAGCTGTGTAACCCTCAATACTTTGGTTCTGTCTGTGTTTGGGCTTTTAAAATCTCATTAAAACACATAAAAATGCATCTGCAACTCCAGGGGATATCATGTTTGTATCACGTTTAATTTCGTCCGACTGTTTTTTTCCTCACCGCAAGCGCTTCTTGAGCTGCAGGCTGTCATGAATGATCCTCTTGACAAACTCCAGTTCACCGCCCTCTGCCATGATCTCCGTCACCCCGCCTGTGTTCACTGAACTGGGAGGAGGTCGCCGTGAGTTCCTGGAGTTTACCCCCTGGTGAGAGCAACAAGACAGACAGAGATTAAGATGAAATCCTATTAGAGGCCTGTTACTATCGTGTAAACAAATAGTGTTGCATGACAGGCATGCTCTGGCCAGTCAACAAGTACTCTGTTTACTCTTAAGGAGACAGTTCAACCCAGAATTAAGCCGGCCTGTTGTGCTATTTATCAATTTAGACTGTTTTGGTGTCAGTTGCCAAATTTTGAAGATACTGCCCATGAAGATGTCTGCCTTCTCTCAAATATAATGGAACTAGATGGCACTTGTCTAGTGGTGCTGAAAGCACCAAAAAGATGTTTAAAAAGAAAATAATGATTATGTTTGTTTATGTTTTGTTAGGTTTAAAGAAGTTTGTTCTTTTGTTGTTTGTTTGACATGTTAAAGGCAGGGAAACTTACCTTTGCTTCGAGCTGGTTGGCAAAAAAACGGAGGGTTGCACATGCAGAAGTCATACACTATTTCTGTCTCTTCTTTCAAGGCATCCATCAGTAAAGTCTTCTGAGGAACTTTGACAACTAGGATAGAGATGAGGCAGGGATTTGTAAGTAAGGATGTTGTAGCTAATGATGCAAAAAACAAAACAAAAGGTTAAAGCCCCCCACACAATGTGTGACTTCAGGCTGACACACGGTCAAATCTTTGGTTCTCAGTCCACAACTGTGGCCCTGGATCACACTATGAGACAGGACGCAGAATACAGCATGAAATGACACAGAACATGCTGACTGATGCAACACTGTATGTACGAGCACTTTGTTTTTACATCATAGCACAAGTCAACAGCCGGTCAGGTGAAATGCCTCAAAATTTACAGTGTACAGTCAACGGCTGCAAATAACAATTACCTTTTATTATTAATTAATGGGCAAATGAAAAGTTCAATTCATAAAAAATACAACATACCGTCACTCAATCCAGTGCATTCAGGGATTTTGCTGCTACAGCCTTACTTGGTCTGGCATGGCTAGTAGCTCACAATGGCTACTGTTAGCAAACTTTAGATATTGCTAATAGTACAGAGGCAGCTGACCGTTCAGTTCATCATTCAGTTCATTGCTTTTCTCTACTTGTTCTGTCACACCACATTTCAACTTCATTTTATAATCCCATAAATTGTTATTTGCAGCCACAATTCAGCCAACGTTATATAAGCTGTGTTTCTATCAAATTATTTTTAGATACTTTTTTAAGTACCCAGAGTTCAAAATTAACTTTTGTCCGATGGCCAAATGGCTAGGCAATGTTCAAACTTTACCATAGAGATTACTTTGTTTCTTGGCTGATGAGTGAAGCTAATCTACCAGCCACTTGGCATGTTTTACCGGCATTTGGCTGGTGGATGATAATAACTTTGACCCCTGGAACTATCGCATTAGAAAAGGTTGATGGAAACATCAATTTCCCCAAAAAGTTTTGACGTTCTCTCTAGGTGGTGGTTCTCTTTTTCAAAAAAATAATGTGTTAATTAAGTTAATGTGTGATGGAATCATTTTTTCCAAAGTTCTCAAACTAACATGACTGATCAGCTGTCTCCTCATCATCCTCATGACTCTTTAATGAATCCATGATCGCTCCACACAGATCTGATGTAACCTTCCACACGTTAATTCATGAAATAACTGAAATGTCATGAAACGTGAAATGTTTGGGGTTTGACTGCCGCGCTTTTAATGTCATTTTGTTATAATCTCTTCTTCTGCGCTGGTAAAATGGTTTTCCAGCTGGAGAACTGGCAACTCATACTGTTTATCTTGATGAACCAACTGATAATAATCGTAAAACAGGAGTGGATGGAAACAAGCATTCAATCGCATTTTCTTTTGTTGATTTGCTGAAATTTGGTTAAAACTTTGTATACATTTGAATGGAAACATGGCTGTAGTCGCCCTTTAAGACACACTAGGTGAGACAGTATTCAACTATTACACTGTTGTTTAATTGTAGTGGGTCTTATGTGTGGAGATACATTGTTCTTCAGGATGAGTGCACCACACTTACCTTTAATGAGGTCAGACAGGTTGTTCTGCTCCACGTTTTTCGTGGCGAAGTCAAAACAGATGTCGTCCACCTCTGTGGCCAGAAAGTACCAGCCGTTCATTGTGGCTCCCAGCAAGGGGTAGATACAAGACGCCCCAGTGCCTGAGCAAGCACACACGCATACACACATGTTTCTTGGCAGCTTGAGGTTGTGTGTATTCATTAGGATGATGAATGGTCATGATTTTCATTGAACAATATGGAAATATGGTGTTTAAAGTGAAAGGGAAATGGACTGCATCATCTTTAAGTTAGTGGCTATAATGGACAATAAACGTCAGCTCCAGCAGCTGTTATTGAATCATTCACATCTGACAAGCTACATAATTCAGACAAAGGTGACACCCGTTAGTAACGGAAACACCCAGCAGTGATCCATCAGGGAGGAGACAGCTTCAATCTGCTCACAGAAAGATTCAGGGATCACCAATCAGTGACCTGAGGCCCTAAAGAGGACACATGCATACACACACAACCAAACGCGCGCGTGCGCACACACACACACATCTGCAGGCACAACGCACACAAAGACATAAAGCTTTTCCTCTGACAGACAGAACAGCAAACAAGCTGTGACATGTGGATGGGGATTTGGTTAGTAAGTGCTGGGAACACTGGGAATGACTGGGCTCATGTGTACCAGCTGGAAGCACCAACTGACATTTCTGTGCCGCTCTGAACTGCTGGCAGCCAGATCAAGAGCAAACAAGAGCAGGGGTCTCAAACTCTAATTAACTGGGGGCCACTCGCTTGAACTCTCAACATGCTTTTTTGTATTTTTGTTTCTACACTTATTTTGAGCTACTAATCTTTTCCTCTCTTTGTCTTGTACCTTTGGTGTAAATTACAGAGGGAATCTCTCAGGTCCGGACTGAACACTCACACATAGAAAGTTATTTGATTCATTTGCAGCAGCCTCATCACACGATGATGAAAAAGACACATCTGGCTCACACTGTAAGATGTATAATACAGCAGATGACAGAAACAGTAGTGGTGGTACCGATGTCAATGCCCCTGCGTGGTTGCTTCTGGCCGTCGGTGAGGTCCTCCACCCAGTGGATGTAGTTGAGGCGGAGGGGGACGGTGGGTATGAGACGTTCCAGAGGGATCTCGATGGTCAGACCAAAGTCCTCCTTCAGCAGGGTGCAGGTCAGTGCTCGCACCGCCTCCGGCTCTTTGAAATTCACACTAGAGGAGAAAAAAACGCGCTGAATGAGTTCATGGCAGCATTTAAATCATATATACATACTGTACTTGTGTTATATGGTTATGTCATTGATTTACTATTTGTCTGTCCCTATGTGATTTTACCTGTTCTTGTGTTTATGTGTTTTTGTAAGTTTTCTTTTTTATCATCTATCCACCAGGGACAGCAGATAAAAATTAGCCTGTATGATTAAATCTTGCACATTTTACATGATAGACTCAAGTGCTCATGTCAATTAACGGACATTAACATTAACTCACTTTGATTTGGCTGTTGTACAGAAAATAGAAAACATTACCACTATTCCAAAACCTCAAACTGGATTTTATTTTTGTTGTTTCAGACATTATTTTATCTGTTATGATAATATATCATATCTGCCAAATACATGTTGAGAAATAGCCAGATTATTTAAACTATTTAATGTCAAACTGAAAGTGAGTGCACCTCCTGTCAGTAATAATTCCACATGTACGCGGTAAACTACAGCAGTTACTGTAGGTCGAAGTTGAGGTCAGACAGTGCATGATTGAAAATTGAATTTTGCACTTTTTTTAGACTTATTTAGCTGTAATTTCTTGTACAGCTGTTTGTGTTTTATACATTTAACTTTCAAAGGTTTTGGCTTCTTTTGTTAAATGAAAAAAGGTCAAATGATTAAAAGATTTGGCCGTTAGGAACTTGGCTCCAACTGTGGCTGCATGGCCTCCACCAGTCACACACGAATGTACTCTGTTTTGTTTGGAGGCTCTAAACACAAAGTCAAGGTGATGTCACTGCAGACCTGAGATAATTTACACTTAAATGAAAGTCAACTAACTAACTATAAGGGAGCTTTGTGTGTAAATTAGGTAGACAAGTAGATAAGGTGGTTGGTTATAGTAGGGCACTATTAACACATTAGACTGAAGATATCTGCTGCTCTGCCAAAAGCATGCCGTCATTGTTTCTCTGATCATTTGAGAGCCACTTTGGCTGAAAACAACTGTGTGCATGTGATTAACTCCAGATAGTAATCTAAACAACGGTTAATGACAGTTGAATGATGTTCTTAAAAAAGTTAAGAACAATTTGGGTAACAATTCTACTGTTACATTCATTTTCTCGTTAACCTGGAGCTTTACAGCTGCATAATCTTCTATCCCATCAAAGATATTATTACATTTCTGGATTTCAGCATTTACCTTACGTTATTTGTTTGTGATTGGAATGGTGGCCAAAGTTACAAAAATAAAACCAAGGATGTATGCAACCAGAATTTCCCTTTAAGGATGATTTCAATTTAGCGACTTGCTGATCCTCTTGAGGCGACCAGACAGCAATTTACCAAACTGCTCTTAATGCAGCACTTCATTAACCCTCTGCAGCGAACCTCATTACTTACTACACACACACACAGGCACACACACAGACACACAGATGAAGGACAATAGGGAGATAAGCAGCCCATCAATTCACAATCCCCTGCTAATGACAATGAAATTCACATTTCAACATTGTGAAGACCACTTTTTTTTTACTCCCAGCTCTTAGTCCCACTCGTTTGGGCTCTGCCGTCTTTTCCTCTCGACATGTTTAATGATTTCAGCTGTCACATGAGCGGGCACGAGTGCGGCAGACAAAACGAGTGGGCGAGATAGGTATAATTAAAGCTTCGCTGAGCGCGTTCGCACCTTGGCAGATGTAATTAGACACATCCTGGTGATGGGAACGTCTGGCACCTCACTAGTTTGGTGTGAGCGTATTCCAGTCTGCTGCTGGTAGAGACAGAGACACAACTCTGAGATGCAAAGCAGTTAACCTCTGATATTATTTTTATTTTCATTGTTTCGTCTTATGAATCAATTACCCATGAACAGCTGAAATGTTTTGCTCTCTCAGTATTAAGCTCCTTTTCAGTGATATTTCACAACAAATAAAAGTGCATCCCAATTTCCATTTTTCCCCCTTTCTTCTAGGCCTGTGTGTTGACCCAAATGCCTCCAACAATTAAGTTTAAGCAGACTGAAAACAGTTATGTCTTGCTTCAACATCAGTAAGACATTGAATACTGTCCAGTAAGTTAGGTTTGAGTGTGAGATCCATGAGTTTGAAGATTTACAAGAGGTCAAAATGCTGCACCACAGTTTATAATATAATAAGGAAGGATTTCAAGCCATCATGGTGGCAATCATTTCATCTTTTATAAGCCAATTCAGCAATGTATCATTTCTTTAATTTGTCTGCAACAACTGAAGTGAACTGCAAGTGTGGAAACAACACAAAACAGAAGTGAAGTGTCTGGTCTGAGGGCCAGTTGCATGTAATTTCCCATCATCTCTCTACTGTTGGCTGTCTAAAAAAGATTATCAGCTCTATATGCGATTATATACGAGCAGAATCACCTGTTGATCAGTGTGCTGTTGTGTTGTGTCACGCCTCTTGATTCTGCAATGCTGGCTCGCTGTGTAGAGCACACCGTACAACATAACTGCCGATTTCTTTTTCACTTTATTATTTATTTTAATTTATTTCTTGTTTTTCAGTTCAATTATACTGAAAGCTCAAACTAATCATGTTAAAAAAGTTCATGATTCATGATCATGATTCCAATATCAATCAAAATCGTGATTGTTTTTGCCCTAATAGAGCAGTCGTAGTTCAGGGTTGCTGTGAATATGTGAATGAGGCTTAAGTCTGAGTGAAAAACAGAGGACTAACTTGCCTCGCTGTTGGGCGACTCTGGTCACTGAACTCTGCATCTTCATTCAGCAGCAATAACAAAGACAGATGACCCTCCGGCAGCCAGGTGTGAGACAGAGACAAATGAGAAGCCATTTACCTGTAGAGCCTGACATCAATCTTACCCAGTGTCTCCTCCCCTAATGAACATATTAGGTTAATGGTCCGGTTTAATCAGCGGCTGAAGGAAGAGTGACCTCTTGGAGGAACACCTGGCTCCTTTGAGGATGTCCGACACGTTGTGAAGAAATTTGCACTTTAAAAACGGCCTGAGCTTTGGGGAGGAATCAGGCTAATGAGGGAGAAGTGATATATCAGCATAACGCTCACTCCTCTCCAAAATGAAAGCATGTGTCCAGCTCTCAGATATTCTGCCCTCTTTCATTTCTCCTCAGAGGCATCATTAGATAAGGATCAATATTCAGAGGGGGAGTCTGCTCAGGCCAACCCTCTATTTTTAGACCCTCATGAGTGTGTGTATGGCAGCGTGTGTGTGTGTGCAGCGCAGACCAATCACTCCCATCAGCAGCACTGCGAATGGCACATCTCCATGGCAACCCCACCTACTGAACAGATGAGGGGAGCACGCAAATCCGGCCACGCTGGAGCAATGGCTGATGCCAGACGGAGCGTGAGCGTGCCCGCGATTTACGCCTCTGCTGCCGTGTAGGTGCACCGCTGCGTAGTTACGACATTAATGTGGGCGACGGGATACAGAATGGGACAAACCTGAATGAAAAAGTTGTGATACTGGACGGTTTTGATGATAGGACGGCTGTGAGGTGGAAAATAAGGTAGGATTCAGGATTGAGCTATAGCTCCAAACTCGATTCCAGCTGACATTCGGATAAAACAAGTGAAGCAGGCGTGAAGGAGCAGATAAAAGGTGTGAAACAAGACTGCAGAGAGAGATTCAAACAGATTCAGGTGCTGAGGAGCAGGAAAGTCTTTGCTCCAGATGGATGGAGAGGACGACATCATTAGACCGGAGAGGAGTTTACTGCTGAGACAAACAGCTCGCTCTCACCTCCACGCTACATGATCAGCATGAAAGCACACAACACTAACACACACACACACACACTAACACACACACTCACTTTCAATCTCTGCCCACAGAGAGGTGACCTTCAAGGTACATCTACTTCACTCTGAGTGTGCTGGGAAAGATTTTGTGCTGATTAGCAGAACTTTTGTGTCAGGTGTTTTTTTTTTTTTATTTGAACACTGAGTGAAACATATTTTGAGTCCTCACAAGAGCAGAGTTGTGTGCATCTCTTAAAACTCAACGTGAATTTAAAGCAAAACAAATGCTTTGAATACCTCTCAGCTTGTTTAGTGATATTTTGCAATTCTGCAGATATGCTGATGCTGTAAAAAGATGGCTGGCTGGGATCCCAACAGCAACCAGAACTTATGGCTGAAATGATAATTTTTCTACATGTTTGGCTCAGGATTATTTTTCACATTTTTTAGGTTCATGACTTGATGAATAAAATGTTTGTTGGAGTTTTGCAAGTTGTAAAAATATCTTTTTCCTTTTTAACTTTTATTTTCAAGGTCCAGTGTGTAGGATTTATTACCAAATATGGCAAAAATTGAATATTTATGAGTATATTTTCATTACTGAATAATCACCTGACATTAAGGATTATCCAACAGACTGGTTCTTGATTAGGGCTGGCCCAAATACTTCAGAGTTTGAAAGCTTCTACAATTGCCATGGTAACCAATGTCCAAATCAGTATTTGAATGCTTCTTTTTTATTTTCTTTGAAGAAAGGAAGGGGGATTGTGCTGGTTTCACCAAAAAAAAAAAAAAAAAAAGCAAAAGACTGGTAAAGAGAGAGGAATGGAGCCCCTCTATGGTGTTCAAACCCATGCACATGGTGGCCAGGTAGCTCAGTTGTTAGAGCGTGTGTGTGCACCGTGTGCTGGGGCTGTGAGCCCTCTGCAGCAGCTGTGGGTTCAACTCCAGTATGTCATCCCCCCATTCTCTCCCCCTTTCCCCCCTATCAAAAATAATGGCACAAAAAGCCCCCCAAAATATACATAAGAAACCCTGTACACATAAAAACCAGGTGTGAGATACAAGAGGACAGAGCCGTATCCACAAGTGAAAAAGCATCCCTGCCTGGGAGCATCTCTGCTCCTCATGCACATATACAGTTCTGCATTGGCTGCACTGGCTGTGATGAGTGACTCTCCCTTCATTCTCGCAGCTCCTCAATACTAGCTCACTCGTCAAACTGACTGACTTTGGAGGCGGGGCTGGAACAGATAGTGGCTGATGTTTCCCCTACTACCCAGGGTGCCTGCAGCTTTCAGCAATTTAAACTTAAGACCTTTTAAGACCTTCTTAAGACCATTATAAATGCAATTTAAGACCAATTTCACTTCTATACTGGCAAAAAATTGTAATTGTTACAGCATGAACAAGACAAATTTTTCCCAAAAACAATTTAAAAGTATTATTAGATTTTAGACTGTGGATACACCGCTATCCTCATCACTCACTGGACTGGACCTTTTTTTTCCATTTGCCTGGTCAGGCAAGTTGGTCAGAAGTCCATTTTTACTTGAACCCATAAAAAATGGTTTTATTTATTTGTAGTTATCAAATAACAACAAAGACTAAAAGTTAATTGTCATGTTCAGTCTCGGGCTGCAATGTCTATTAAATGTAAGAAAATAGTGAAAACCGTTCAGCCTAGTTTTACAAGGTTCACAGTAAAACCCAAAGATATTCAGTATAATGTGATAAACAGGCATTTTACTTGCCCCGGGAAAGCGGGCAATCCTTCATGTTGAGCCCTTAGGGGTATGTATGTATCATGTCTGTATCAATACCCTGTATCAATACCCATCCACCCCTAAGTATTGAAAGAAAAATACAAAAACTAGAGAAAAAACTAGAAAGCAAATAGAGCACAGACTCAATTTATCGCTACATTTTTTTTAGCGGTACAAGTATCTCAATACAAGCAGACAGTGTTTGAGTACGGATTGTGGAAACAAAAAGGAATAAATGTCACTGTATGTGTTAATTTTGCAAACTGTGTATAAAACAGAAAAAAAACAACAGATAATGTCTTTAGGATGAGGTTTACTCATCAGCTGACAACCAATTAACCAAATCACTTCAGTTTATAAAATGGGATCTGTCCATGTCAGCTCAAGAAAGCTTATTGGAGCTGCTTACCAGAAACCCTGTGGCCAACACAACCCAAATTATCCTTTATAATTAACTAGTTTTCAGATAAATGATTTAGAGTATGGTGATGGTTGCGTCTGGATATTAAAGACACGGCGCTGAAGCCACACAGCAGACAACAGCCCTTCAATGTAGATTTAGTTAAGTGAAATATGTAAAAATAATATCCTACCTGAGGCAGTGACTTCCCCTTTTCTCTCTCCCATCAGATAGTAAAAAAATATCTGTATGCTAATGGCTCTGCTGAGCTTTCCAATGAGGGAGGTGCTGCTGATAATCACAGGTTTTCATTTATCAATTTAAAATTTGGCATCAGAGGTCATAATTATTCATTAATTTCTCCGCTGTTGCCAAGAACATGTTTAATAAAATATATCCGGACAAAACTGGTGTGAAAATGTAACATTTCATTAATTACAGAAGTGAAAATCCTTCCACAGATGATCGTCTCGCAGCCCATAAAAAATATGACTACCAAATTAAATGTCACCCAGGCTGTTGCATTTTTAATACCCATTCATGCCTCCTAATCCCATCCCTCTATCTGCCTGATCTGAGCCCCCCTTCTCCTTCCCCAAAAACTGAAACAAACCAACATTCAGATTATTTTATGGTTTATCTCATCCTCACTTCAATTCCAATCACATCCTCCTTATTTCTTCTTCTTTTCCTGCTGCCTCTGGTCTGAACTCGACTCTCGGCCGCTATCAGTCCTCTCCACTGACGGTCCCTAAATGAAGGGCGACATATCTCCCCCGAGGATTGAGTGAGTGTCTCCCCAAGATTACTCTCATCCCCTAACTCACTGCTTAAATACTTAAAAACCCAGTAGATGAATTCATTGGGAAATACAAAACCACACTAATCCCTCCACTGATGGAATGACAGACTGGTGGAGAAGTAGAGCCAAATTTCTGCAGACGGCTAACTGGAGCCGGTGCCACACACACAAAGTGAGACGCAAATCCTGGACATCCGTTCATGAAGCAGGAAAAGAGAAGAAACTGGCAACTGACTCCAGTCTGAGTCGATGTCTGATCATTGTACAATGGACTGCTGAAAGAAAAAAAAAAAACTTAACTACTGTACCAAAAAATGAAGAACGTTCACAACCTATCAAAGGGGCACACAAAAAAAAAATGTACTGACGTGGCTTAAATCATGTTGTGATTATTTTTACAGATAATTCACGATTAGTAGTAATTATCCTTTTTTAAATTTATTTTTCACTGTTAAATTCTTAAAATCACGATGTGACATTTGATGGGGTCTGCACCAAACAAACAGGTTTTCTTACATATTCTTCCTTTATCAAAAAAATTCAGTGTCTGAGATTTGGATGTTGCACTTGACCATATCACCATTTCAATAATATTTCGATTAATTGTGTAGCCCTAGGACAGATTGTCTTCAAATTTAGTAAAGGATGCACTGTAAGAACTTGTTTTATTCTTTGTTTTTTTCTTCTAGGATCACCATCAAGTCAAAATTTAAATTTGTCCAGTACTTAAGTTTATAACCAAATCGCTCCAAAACTGACATTCCCATCAGCCTCAGCTACTTTGTGTTTAATGTTAATTATATGCCTGGAGGTGATCATTCAATGGGTCATGTGCGTGCATGTGTGTGTGCGTGTGTGTGTACAGCATAGCTGTATGCTCAAGGACTCATGCAAACACCTCACTCATCCTAACCAGCCAGCCGGGACCACAAGTCATCATCAACTGCTCGGCTAAAAATGGGACTTAACTAGTCTGTTATAGGCCACATTTTGACCTTTGTTGAGACTCAAAACTGACATCCAAATAAAAGTTTTGTTTCAGTTCAAACTGGAGCACCTGCAGATTAATTCCATACCAAATACGTTATGATCTGCTAAAGTTAGGCACGATACAAGATGAATAAATCAGTGTTTTGTTACGTTCACCACTATCTTGACTGTACTTCATTGGCCGCTGCTGTATTTTGCTGTATGCGTCTGCACAATCGCCATATTGGAGCACTGGAGGTCAGAGTACTGAGAGGTGCAGACGACTGTAACTCACTTAATTTTGAAAGGATTTTTTGGAAATCTGGTTCGTTATAAACCTGAAAACATGAACTATGATAGCAGGAACTATTGTGGTATAGTATAGTGGAAGTAGCCTAAATTCACTGGAGGTGATCTAATCAGCTCTGTACCAAAACCTTAACCTTCTGAAGAGCCACAACTTCCACTGCAGGTTCCACCTTTCAACATCAAGTGTAAACTATTTAGAATCTCAGCTGAGTTTCTCCATAATTGTAGATTTATATATATTTATATTGTGTAAAGCCACCTGGTTGCTTTTAAAGTTCTAAATGAAGACTTTGCATACATTAGATACAAAAACTATACTAAAGAATTTTTTTCTTCTAATGTCAACTGACACACACACTGCTGCAGCACTCATATAGTCCTGCCTCCTCTCACTTACTTGCAGTGTTGTCTTCTCCTAGTCACTCGCCTTGTTATATTTATCTTTTAATAAAAATCTAAAATTGTGTGCCCTCAATGTAATTAAGTTTTTTTTCACAGTGGTATCAAAAATTGTATCAATATTTTTGAAGATATTGTATCGAAATTAGAAATTCCAGTATTGTGGCAACACTGCTGCTTAACATCAGTATGTTAGCGTGAAGTTTGAAGCATCACTATGACCAAGCACAGCCTCACAGAACAACTAGCATGTGGGTAGACTCTCAGTCTTGTTGCTTGATAAATGATTAATCAATCAACATTGTTATCTAATAACTTCTTGTCAATCATTGTCTTGAATCTAGGTCAGCTAATTGCACTAGACAGAATAATGTATAATGAAAGTAAATACAACGCAGCCTGCTTTACTTCTAATAACCAACATTTCATGAAGTGCCATGACTTCTGTGACTTTTTGTTGTCTACAAAAATGACATGCACCAACTACTGGCTAGTTGTCAAAATTTCCTAATTGTCTAAATTCAGTTTCCACACTGGATGTCCATCCCTAACACTACTAGCCCATTGTTTGTCGTCTGTCTGTCTATTGATGAGATACAGACAGACATCGAGACACTACAATCTGATAATTAACACCTGTCACAGACGGACATCAAGTCGAGCTTTACAGCGTGCCCACACACGCATACTCGGCCCACCATTAAATGATTGACTGGCCACCTCACAACCACAAAGGATCAGCCCACACCAATATGTTCACAGTCACACACAGATGTTCAGACTTGCTGCACCGACACCATGTCCGCATTCATCTGCATAACACAGACAATAACAAGCGATTTCCTCACTGAGCAGACGTGGTACCTGTTCCATAAAAACACAAACAAAGAGGGAGGAGAGTGTCTCAGTCCTGACAGATGAACAGCAGACCTCAAATACAATGTCTCACAATAACTGTCAGCTCTTACATTCACTGGGAGTCTGCTTTGTTTTGACGGACATTTGTATCGGTTGAGAAGATTTTTTTTTAAAAATCTACATTAAAAAATATGGAAAGCTGAGATGTCTGGCTAAAAAAAAATAGAGCTGACTTAACTAAAATAAATTCTAAATGCTATTTTGAATTTGTTTTCAACTAAAATAAATAAGGCTGGGAATTGTTACCCAGTGCTGGTATACCCCTATCAGCAACAACTTTAAAAACACCTGCCTCATACTGAATTATGTTTTATGTCCCCCAACCAAAACAGCTCTGATCATAGAGACATGGACTCCAAAGGACTTCTGAAGGTGTCCTATGGCATCTGGCAACAAGCAGTTGCTTGTTTTTTTTTTTCAGCGATTTGTGCTACAGTAGCTCTTCTGTGAGACCAGACCAGACCAGCTCGCTTTTACTCCTCAGGTGGGTCAGTGAGCCTTGGGCACCCATGACATTGTTGTAGGTTGTCCTTCCTTGGACCGTTTTTGGTAAGTGCTAACTAGGGATGTCAGTTTCAGTTAATTTTTGCTTTTGGTAGCCGACATCCATTAACTGACAATTAACCGGTTAAAAAACATGCAAACTAATGTGAAATACATGAGGCATTGTACTCGGGTGTTCCCTTACCACAATGAGCTCTGGCACGACATTTCGGATCACTGTTCTTTAATGTTTGTCTCAGCAGCTGCGCGCACAACACCACATCCAGTTTGCTTTCTCCGCTGAGCTGATTGGGTTTGGGAATGCAGAAAAACCGTTTGAATCCTGAAACTGTGAGCTCCGTTCACTCTCTGCTATAATGCATAAAGTTGGGAAGATGCAAATGAAATGAACACACACATTGTTCCGAATGTGCTCTTCATTGTCGAATAGCAGCTAAACAAGTAAACCTTCATCAAAGACATTAAGTCCGGTCAGCACTCACTCTTTTTCCCTTTATTTGTTAACAGTGAATTTTAACAGAATAATCGTTCACATCTGTAGGCCTGTACTGTATTTTTAGCCTGGTGTTTGGCTGCATTGTGTAGAAAGATAATGTAGTTCACAGTTTCATGATTTAACCTGTTTTGCTGCGCTCTGAACAACGATCAGCTGAGTGGACAGAGCATCTTTCTTTGTGCATTAGAAAATGCACAAAGATGTCAATAAACTATAATGACAAAATTCACTGTCACTATTCTGTCACTCTAGAAGCACAAACATCCACCTTGATTCAACTGAATGTTCATAATTATTTATATGCCAAAGCATGTGTCAAACAGGAAACAAGTGCATGATGGGGAGACCACTGGTGACCCAATGAGTGCACAGGACAAACTCTGTGCCCAGACCTCTCAGCACCACATCTACCCATACAGAACCAAAAAGGCTTGACGTGAACACCACTAATCTCACCAGACCTATTCTTCTCTCCTTTGTTCTCCTTTTTGGACTTTTTCCACATAATGACTTCTCAGCAGTATCTCACTGAGAATGACTCACACACACACACAAGCAGTGTTTTAGTCCTGTAATCTGTGTCTGGTTTGAGTACAAGGTGAAACACAGGGAGCTGACGGGGCACTTTCTGATTGACAGACTAACCTATTTTTTAAATTGGGAGTTCGTTTTAAACTGTCACTCACACATACTTTGTGAAGTCTCTCTAATGAAACTAGAGAGCAGCAAACAGAGGATGGAGGGAAAAAAAAAAGGTCTTTTGATGTTGGGTCCATTAATCATTTGTCCAGGCTTCTTCCTTCTCCTGCTGTTGCCAGAAGCTGAACGAGCAGTAAAGATCAGACTGAGTCAGCTGGGGCATGAGCGGTGCTGAATGAGATCCTCAGGGCTCCACTCTGACATACTGGTGTAAAGGTGTTTGTGTGCACAATTTCAATTTCTATACAATATGGCCAACAGCACTGTTCATCAGGACCGTTTCCTTGTCACAATTATTAATGATGCTTTGATCCAACTTTTAATTTCTTCAATATCAATCTCAATACCTCATCTCAAGGTATCCAGTAAGAATCCTCTCCTTTTCCGAACTTTAACATCTGTATTGCTGAGGTGAACGTGCCATTAGGCCGGGCTCTCCGTCTGGGTTACAATTAGGCTTGGGTATCTAAGTGTTACTGTATACAAGGGAATGTAGAAACCCAGAAGGTATGATTTTCAACACCGTCATTGCAAATAAAGTTACCTGAAACACTGAAGTTTTTTTAATGATGGAAAATAAAAATATAAAATGAAATTAATTTAGTAATAATAAATTACGATACTTAATTTATTAATAGGGAAACTTGGCGAACAGAAGAATTATTTTGTGGTAAAAAAAAGAAAAATAATTGCTTGGTCTGTTCTGCTCTATAGTCTAGAGCTCCTTGCTAATTACTTAAATATGAAATATGGAGTCATGAAAATAATGCTACATATAAATTAATTTTGACATGACTATAAAAGCAGTTTATTAGCCAAATGATACATCTGTAATCATCTCTGTTCAGCCAAATGATGTGTTGGTATCCGCAGCAACAAGTGTCATCAATTCTTTTGGAAAGAAAGTATAGAATAAGGGTTGGGCTGAATGATTTTGAAATATCTAACTGCGATTATTCTGACTGATATTGCAATTGCAATATGATTTGTGATATTAGTGGTAATGATAATTTTTACATTATTATTCTTATTTTCTTATTTTGTGGTGCAGCCAGTCAGCATCCTAGGAGGGACTTGGCAGCTACAAGCGTAGTTTTAAGCGTGACAACAGCAAGAAGCGTCCATGGAAGCAGCTTGTCTCGAACAAACGACAGCAGCTCCTGAAGCAGTTAGCGTACATACTGCAATAGTATCAGTTATTTCAGAACTGAGAGTTTTTCTTCATTGAAAGAAGAGCAATTGTTTGAAGTTAGCCCATATTAGGCGTGAAAGACAGATGCTTCATCCAGTCACCCGCCAAGTGCTTTTTTTGAAAGTGTCTGCCCTTTTCCAAACAGTTTCTAAGGACAACTTCCCAAATGGTTCTGTGTAACAAACATCTGGCATGTCAGGTTAGTAGTCTGTGGCCCAACAGGTAAATTGTGAATGGAAAAGCAAATAGCAAAAACATTCAACATGCAGTTTCCATTAAATTGTATGTATAAGATGCAGGATTTTTTCTACCTGGAAGTGCCTGTAAATAAATCTTGTGACTGGTTCTACCGCAAAATTGTTGCCAACAAGTTGGGGCCTTTGCCAAAACAAGTTCTGACCCACAATCATCATACTACAGAATACACAATTTTCAAAAACAGTTCTCTCCTACTAATACACTTCAGTCAGTACAAACCACACAAAATGAAAGATGAGGGAATATGTGGAAAAAGTATGTGCACAGGGACTAAATGGTGTATGTGCAATAAATCAGTCGCTCGCTCACAGGGCATCAGAGCTGCCATGTGATCATGGCCAGCTTCACCCCAAAAATTTAACTGATGCCATTGGTGAGATATGCGAGATCCTGATCGGATTATTTTGAAATGGTGTTCTGTGGTACAGAATCCTAAACACACACACACACAGTCTGAACAGTGTCAGGTACTTACACAGGTCTCCCGGTGAGGCTGGTGTGCACGTGCTGCTGGAAGTCTGGATATTTGGAGGCCAGGTAACCGAAGTCCGGTGGTTTGTCTTTGTAACGGTTCCGAGGATGCATGGACTTATTCAGAGCCATGACCAGAGCACTGAATTAAGAGGGAGAAGACAGAGACATGAGCACGGTCCAGGTGAAGGTGTGGCAACAAGAAGCACAAACGAAATTTGGAAAATACACACCCCACATCTAAGAGCAGAGAATCTGACTTTGTGACAGTTAACAGGGCGTAAATATGGCACGTTATAATCGACGTGAAACTTTGCTTGACAACGTGGGCAACTACCTGCTGCTGGTGCTGCTGTTTATAGTCGCACTTACGCTACAATTTAAATTGTGTCTTAAATAACTGGATTTTGTTTGAGTTTGATGCGGGCAAAAACTCATTCTCATGTTTCAAACTGGGGTAAAAACTAACGGACTCGACGAGCTAGTTTGGAGCACTGAGCTAACATTTTAAGCTAACGTGTAGTTGTTACGTCTGCCTACCTTTACTGCAGCGTTCGTTGGTGTGATAAAGCCTGTTGATATTTTCCACCTGATGGTGACTTTATTGGACTGAACAACTGTGCAGAAAAAGCTCACACAACTCACGTTGTTCAAACGTTGTTCACTTTCTGCAGCTCTCTTCCTGAATGCCCTCAACGTCACGGCTTACGCCGATGCGTGCCGACGTCATGACGAAAACGGTTGCCATGTAAACAGCCACACAGGTTGATGAAATATCAAAGATTTGTCCTCGCAATATAATTAATTTATCAAACAATGACTCTATGTAGGAGCTTTTAAGCTTTTAAGTGAAGTTATTGTTTTTCTTATGTTTCTGTTGTCATTTTCTGCCCATATTGCTTCATCTGTAAGGTGTGTTTGCCCGTTTGAAATAAAGATTTTAAACAACTCATCTCTTTTACAAAAGCACGTTTAGTATTATAAACAGTTGATATGTGAAGAACCACAGTGATATTGGTAAATTATGCAATTTACTTACAGGATTTTACTAAGCTGATTGTATAACAGTAACAAATATTACAATTGTACAATTTCGAGTCAATTTAACACTTTTTAAAATTTTGTTTTCTGTTTTTTTTCTTTACTGTTCTTGTGCATATTATTTTTGTTTAGTAACCACTATTTCCATACATAAGTTTTGATTGCACCTTCCTTGGAAAATGTTCCAAATAATCTTTTAGAAATAAATAAATAATATTTTAGAAATATACATTATCCACTCATTTCAAAAAAAAAAAAAAAAAAAAAAAAAAAAGGTAAAAAAGCAGCTTCTGGTCCATTCTGTAAATTATCATTTTATTCATCTAATTTAAAATAAACTAACTCACTAGCAAAATTTGAAATTGCCCCCCCCCCACCCTTTTTTTTTTTTTTTGTTTTTTTTACCATTTTCCCCAATATACTATTGTTTATAGAGGCAATGTTATGCTTCTTTCGGTTTTCCTTTCCTTTAAAGTGTTCTACAGCTTTTTTATACATGTAAAATGTCTGAAAAATCATGAAGACCAAAGCCCATGCCAAAATCACAGAGAGAAAACACCAGTCCTGAACTGCCTGAAACACATCATTGTAATCCAACCTTTGTTCTGTTATTTGGTGACATCATGTTATAACATATTTACATAATGTGCAGCTTGTATGGGCAGTATGAGAAAAAAAATTATGCTTTATGAGCATGACAGCATGTAAACCTATTCTACTAGAAACCCAAAATAAAAACATGAGCTTGAAAATAAGCATAATATGGCCCTTAAAAATACACTGGCCGTCAAACTAACGCTCCAAACAAATGAGTAGGACGACACAGATGCAGATTTTCTTCTTTTATTATATCGCAAACAATAATGACATCCAGGTATATTGTTAACAGTTTGCTGAGTGAAGAGTGAGACCATAGTGGCGAAAACATCATGAGCTCTCCTGTAGGAGCTTGTTGTGCAGTCTGAGGCCCTCTGATGTGGTTCACGGGCAGATTACAGAGGACACTGGTGGACTTGAGGCCGGAGGAAACGACCCACAGACAGTAAAATCTTGTCTGTCAGTCCCTTCACACACCAGAACAGAGCAGCACAGGGATTGCTTGGGACCTGTGAATGGCAAAAGGGGATTTTCTTCAACAGGGCACACACTTGCATACAACACCAGCAACTGTGTTGTAGCTTTTTCCACCGATTCTTACAAAAGAAACAGAACACACATCGTCCTGACCTTTGATTAAATGCCTTCCTTGAGTAAAACCAAGGAAGGGAAGAAGTTTTTCATTTACATTTAATGGTCTGGCATGTCATAGCGTGATCCTGAAGAGACTAGCATCATTTTAAACAGTTGGTCACAGTGTTGGACCAACAAAAGGAGGCTGATTTATCAAGCTAAACCGGATTGTACTGACAAATGTCTATTTTTGGCTTCAGCTAGAACATTGAACACATTGGCATTTTCATTAGCCATGCCAAATTGTAGGACTACAAAATCAGCTGATTCTCCACTCAGAGAAGTCAGGACAGAGAACCGCTTGTAGAAAAAATAAGACCTTTGTAAGGGGGCACACACCAAAGGGAGGCATGAGTACTCTTCCCTGAAAGAGAGGGCTTCTCCTTTGGGACATCCTAGTCTGCCACAATCCCAATGCATTTACAGAAGAGGAGGTCAACCTCCTTCAAATAGCATCACACACACAACAAAACCAGCCTGTCTACAACCAGTGAACAGAGCTGTCTGAACTCAAGCCAGCCAACAACGGACACAGCAGTGTAACAGGAATAGTTTGACGTTTTGGGCAACATGCTTGTTTGCTTTCTTGCAGAGAGTTAAATGAGAAGATTGATTTGATAACACTGATGTTTATACGATAAATATGTAGCTGGGGCCAGCAGCCAGTTAGTTCAGTTTAGAAGACTGGACAGGTGGGAACAGCAAGTCTGGCTCTAAAGAATGGCAGAGATCAGTTGCCAGGCAACCAGGGTTGTGTCTAAAAGGGAACCCCAGAGCTGCGAAAGATCTTGTGAGAGTGATCATTTTAACCCAAAACATGATGTTTCTCTAACCTTGACCAAGTGTTTTTTGTCCCAAAACCAAAAAGATCTTAACCACACATTGTAAAACATATTTACATCGTGCACCGTTGAAGAAACAAGTACAAATATCACGAGAGTTTCAGAAATCAAGAGTGCCCCACTAAATGTGACCAAGTTACTGGTTCCTGTAAGAGTGGTCATAAACTGTTGTAATGTGAACAACTTCTGGGTTATCAACTGTATTGTCATAAGAATCACTCACTCGTTTCTTTTATACAAGTGAAGATCTAATTTTTTTTATTTTTGGGGTGGCAAATAATTTTGCTGGGATAATTTCTTTAAATACAACACCCATAATTAGTATTTCCTTTCAAAGCTTGACATTTTTGCTAAACTCTTTAGGTGTACATATTTACATAGCTTTTGTTAATTCTTGATTCAGCAAAAATGGAGCAATAAAATAATTTTCACATCAGTATTTTGTCAAATTACTGATTTTATTAAGCAAGTAGCTGCCTAAGAAGAGTGAGCTGGTCATTATTCCTTCAGGGTGATAAAAGTCCTGCATCACCTTGTCAGAAGTTATTTCACATTATTACACGGCTTTTGTGAAGACTCAATTCTGATTGGCCAATTACAGTATTCTACAGTCTGTTATCTGAATCTACTGCTATGACTAATGGGCCGTTGCTATGGAAGCAGTTCTGATCATTCTAGAGAACTCAGAAGCAATAAAACCATTTTTTAAGTTTAAATATTTTGAGTCAAATTATTATTGTTTTTTTTAATAGCCGCTTTGCGTTAGGGTCCTGCAGGGGTCCCTATATTTTACTGCAGTGACCCACTCACTGCACATTATGCCTTACATAAAAAACAAAACAGTATCTTCAAAAATGTTATGATTGAACTTCTGTTGCCAAGCAACCAGCAGTGATTCCAACAAGTTACTGGTTCCAGTTAAGAAACGGTCCAGCACATATAACCCACAATAAACAGCGGCGCCCCCAGAAATTTTCGACAGTGTTGGCCAAATGGGGCCACAGGAAGTCTTGGGGTGGCACAACAAAACCAAAAGCCAAACCTGTATTTAAGGAACTCTATTATGCTGTTGTGACGCAGTGATGGATGGTCAAAAGCAGCAGGTGGTCAGTTTCTTTCACATGAACTAAATATAATAAAACATAATTAATTTAAAGTACATATATATTCCCACAAAGCAACACATTGTTGTTTTCCAACTTCAGTTTTTGTACAGATTTAACAACCAAGCATTATTGGTGCTTGGAGTTTATCATTGCAGAGACTCAGGCAACTGTTTCCACATTTCCAGCATTTATGCCAAGCTGAGCTAACTGGCTGCTGGCTATAGCTTCATACTTACAGTGCAAGTATCAGAGCAGTATCAATATTCTCATTTAACACTCAGCAAGAAAGCAAATAAGTGCATTTCCCAAAACTTCCCTGTAAGAAAAAAAAACTACTTTGAGCAAAGACACACCTTGTCACCTCATTATTCAAACCAAATGGTGTCTGATAGGAGGACTCCAGTATTTAAGTTTTTTTTTACAGAGTATTGTTCTGACAGCTCTGCCTGTGTTGCAGGTTTACATGCAGCAGTGCTACATCAACAGGTCACATTAGGCTCACAGTAGCCACTAGCAGGAGCTTGAGCAGCAGATCACCACATCCAGTACACACAGGAAGAGGAAAAATGTGGCAAAGAAGCAAAGATATGAAGATCAGTTAAGCAGTGGAATTCTTTATTAGCCAAGAATTGCATTGGAATGAAAAGGCTAATCAGAAATTATAGGTTTATGCATTTATCAACATCATTAAATTTTAATGTTGTCTCCGATCGTCATTAAAACGACCAAAGATTTAGTGAAAACAGGGATGTGCAAGATTAATGAAGCACCTTGTCAGCTACAGTTAGAAGCAAGATGTTTCATTTGTTTTGTCCTCCAAGGGGAGTGGAATGGTTGTTTCTACAGCATGGACTGGTTTACAGTTATGTTTCCAGTCTTTCAAAAAAAAAATCTTCCTGTTTTACAGTTTGAGGAAAGCCACTCAGGAGACATCTGCATACATACATATGGGGTGGTCTGAGGGGTTTGTCTGTAGAAATCCTCGCTGCTCAGAATCCTCCGCTTCTGTACGGAGCTGCCACTGCCTCTTTTTTTACAGTGAGTGAGCTCTTTACAACAAAAAACAACCTTAGCATCAGACTCCTCTACAGACAAAATAGCATCAACAGACCACTTAGCATGTCTGCTGCTAGCTTTTCCTCACTAATCCTAAATTCCCATCCAGTTCATCCTTTAGTGCGATAATACAAAATTGCCAAATCTCTTAATAACAAGCTAAATTTACATTTCATATTTTCACAGAAAACTGGTTCTTTCTTACTCAAAACCATTTTTATTAAGCAGAACATATATTTCACCCCTAAGAAATCAGAGATCTTTGCACATCCCAGATATCAAACCCAGGGGGCTCACTTTGACTCCACATGTTTTCTTGTGTTTGTCGTCTTCAGAGGCGCCGTGGGACAACTGAGCATCTTCTGACTTTACATAATTCCTATGGTACACCCACACCTGCCAAGACTGACCGGTCAGGAGACTGGAAGTGGACAGAGGTTTCAGTTCAACAAAAGTCTGACATGCAAGGTCACAGGAAAATCGTCTCCGGAGGGGAGACACACCCAAGGTCGTTATCAAGTGCTGGAGATTAAACAGGTATAATCCCTGAACTCTGCTGTGACCCAGGGCGCTCACTGACAGCGAAAGCCAAACAAACTTGCTCTTTACATTTGGGCTTCTTACTCACAAAGCCACTTTTAAAACATTTTATTCTTCTCTGCAGATTCATTAAATGGGATAATTTATCTAAAGCCTATCAGTGGTTCATGTGCCACCATGAGTACAGAGTACAAAGCTGTTTTCAAGCCCCCGAGGTCCAAGGACAACAGTTTGAAACATTCGTATATACAGCCATTAAAATATTACCTAGTTCCACATGAAGAGAAATGGTATGCACACTTGAGAAGTGATGTTATAAAGCTACAGATTATTTCAATAACAAAGCCCCACAGACAATCGTTATCGCATCATATATGCTTTTCCCTGCCTTATCTCTCGAACGTTTCACCAAGCTAGGCACCAACAGACTACGACAGTGAAGGAGAGAAATAACAGAGAAAAAAAAAATCCTAAATAAAAAAATAGACAAAAATAAATCTTACACATAAAGACACTGTCATTTCTTAAATTATCGGTTTTTAGTGCCCTACATTTTACACCCAGTCAAAAACATCTGCCTTCGGTTGGTCGGTAAGGCTGCGTGACAGACGGCCAGCCCCGTGGTAAACCTATGGTACTTCTAGACGTTATGTAAATTTACAGTATACAATTTTGGATTACCATGCAAGAATACTTTTTTGTGTAACATTTAATAGCTCGATCTACATCCAGGAATAATTTACATAGAAGGACAATAGTTATTGGACCAGAGAGAGCAATGATGGGTAAATAACCATGGTGGTAAGTGCAGCCGGAGGAGATGATGATGATGATGATGACGACGATGGAGATGTGCGGGTGAGGTTTAGGTTAGGTGAAGGGAGGTGGGAGGTGGAATGAAAGAGGAGGTGGGATGGCAGGAGGGGAGGTGGAATCCAGAGGAGCGCCTGGGTAATTGGGGTGGTGGTCCAATCCTCCAAGGTCCAAATCAGCGGCACTCCCACACTTTTACTGTTTGATCTACACTCCCAGTGACCACGTAGGGAGCAGCCTTGTGGAAATCTGCAGAAGAAAGAAAAGATCATCAGAAAAAAGCAAAAAAAAAAAAAACAGGATAGAAGCTCTGTTTAAGATGAGAATCACTACAGAATTCATACAACACAACTACTGCACACATTTATCAGTGTTTCTCAGCAACCTGAAAACTGTCCTGGCTTCAGACCTCTGAATCAGCAGGGCTGGGGCGATACAAATAAACCCGATTAGATACCATCATGATACTCGGGTGCAGATTCAATATGTATTGGATGGATTCTTAGATAATATTACAGCAAATTGTGATGCTATTTTCTGTTAGCAAGCACCCATATGAACGACTGACCACATCTCAGATTCTTTCAGCGAGTTAAATAATAGTCACAGGCTGTGTTTGGAACCGCATACTAATGTGCAATTTATACCAAGTATGACAACAAATTGAGTATGAAGTGTGTTCCAGCTGCATATTATGTGGTTTTTGTGTATGTGAGAAATGCCCAGCTGTATACTAGATTACCAATATTTCTTAAGTATGCACCATGAGCTGAACATACTCAATGGCCTTATAGACATTTATAGAACAACTGGGCATGATATTTGTGATTATAGGTTAGACAGTACTAAAGTACTGTTTCTGAACCAATCCAGAGCAGTAAAATAGTGAAAGAAAAGTGAAAGAAATAATGTTGATTTACATTTGTGACGACTAATTTTCATTCAGTGGTAGCTCAGACCAGTAATGTTGTGATTGTTACAGTCATGTGATATAGGGAAGACATACTGCTTAAGTATAATTCATAATGAACGGTCTGCTGATAGTGACACGTAATCTTTCATTCAGTAGACAGTGCATATTGATTATGTAGTAGGCAGTATGTTAGTGTGTGATTTCAAACACAGCCACAGTTTCTGCTGGTTGTAGAAAAATGAACTAATCAGAGGTTTGTAGGCGGGATTAAATATGGGAATCATTTTCCTTTGTCAGAGACAGAAAAATAGTTACATTATTAAATAATGCAACTATTAAAATAATGACAGAAAAACTGGCAAACATTAGAAGTATGGATGAGATCACTGGAGCTATACAGATGCAAGTGAACATATTGGTTGGCCAAGACACTCACAATGTCATTGCAGCATTCTTCCTTTAAAGCCCTTGATTTTAGCATTATTGATCACTCACTACTGATTGGTTGGGCAAAAACCAACCAAAATAATAATCCTCCTAAAAATAAGCTAACATGAAAATGATGTCGGGCTGAACAATTTAGTGAAATGGTACTTCAGTCAGATTATCAGGCTATTTAAAAACACATTTGGAGAAAAGCAGTAGGTGTTGTATTGCCTGTACTGACAGGATGATATTTTTTTGAAAATGGGTAAAATTCTTTCTCTCGGTGATTTCAAACAAAGGTGCTTTGTTTTTTCCACACCGCGCCAGAATTCATCACATCAATAGCTCACAGCGATATATCCTCTTTGGTTGAAGCAGGATTTAAGAGGACTGGGTTTCAAACGGCTTGCCAAGGAAAAGTTGGCTGAAGAGCTCCTCAGGAGAGTTCCCAAGCCTTGATCTGCTGAAAAGCTGCAGATACGAGGAGGGAGAGGCGGGAAAATCCTCGAGCGCTTGTCTACCTCTTAAACCCCAGCTGCCAGCAACCCTCAGGATGCTCCACACACTGCCGGTGGAGAAACTGGGCTTCTTTACAATTATTCAACCCTTGGCTAAAGCAGATATTTGTGAAACCAGCTCCACTGTCCAATGAGGTGCCTGCTGCACCTCAGGAGACCAACTGGTCAAACAATAACAAGGATGAAGCTCTTTTTCAGGAGGTGAGAGGCTGCTTACCCAGAGAGGTAACAAAGTGTTCGTGGGCACACAGGGTTTTCATGCAGCGCTTGTTCTTGTAGTCCCAGATCCTTAAGGTCTTATCATCTGCACAGGTCACAATAAACTTGCCTCCAGGGTGGAAGAGGATACCACGCACCCAGTTGTCATGGCCAACCTGTGAGGACAGACAGACACTGCTAAAGACACCAGTTGCAAACCAGTTCATGTCATGAAGCAAAATGACGTCACTCTATTATTTTACAAAAACCAGTTAACCACATAATTACATAAAGCAATAGTTCTGATTATTTAAAAGAGTGACTGTTTGAAGAACTTATTCATAGTCAGTAGATGGACGAATGTACCGCTGTGGACAGCAAAACAGTACATTAATTACTTCTTAGCTTCTGTGCTGATACTCATCTCTGCTTCTCCAAACTGGGGGAGTCAACCAGCATCCACTGTGGGTAATACACTGACTGTATAATAAGTACCTCATACAAACACTCTTTAAATAATCCTGACTACCCCTTTAAAGGCTGTTAGCCTAAGATGGTCCTCACCAGTGTCATAAGGCACATGCCAGTGCTAACATCCCACATCTTGATGGTTTTGTCTCTGGAGCCAGACAGCAGGAAGGGGCCTGGCTTACCAGTCTTCTTGGTCTGTTCAGGCACAAAGACGGAAACAAATGAGTATGAATTATAAAGAACAAAACTAATGTGTGTAATTCATTGTTTTTTGTACAGAACACAGATATTGTAGAAGTAGAATCAAGGACCAAATGCTATAAATTAAAGGTAATCTAATTTTATTTTAAGGAACTATGGCCTTGAATCAATTCCTGTTTCATTAAAAAAAAAAAGAGAAAACAAAGCATGTGAAATACACGTATCATTGGGCACTAAGGGGAAAGAGATAAGCTCAAATAAATTCATTAACTGCTACATTTACCACCAAGTACTGTTAACACAATAACAAAGATGTTTAAAAGCTGTGTCAGGCACACTGGAACTAACAGTCATTACAGTCATTACATGCCTAATAGTTTTAACTGCTTCAGTGGAGACTGTATTCAAACAGGATACAGGTGCAACTATAAGCCAAAAACAGAATCAGTGGAACTGCTTTGGTCTGTTCAAATGTTTTTGTGTCTCGTTTTATTTTTCATAGCTTTATCTATTTTATCTTGCTCTTTTTAACTGTGTTAACTTTGAAATGTGTTGTTTTAACTTGTTGTTTCTACTTCGCTGTACCTTGAATCTACCTCTGTAATCAAATGTGCTTTATAAATAAAACTGTCTTCCCTTAAAATTATGTAACTGATATTTCAATAAAATTGCCATGTCTCCTGGGTAAATACCACATTCACAAAGCATAATTTCTTCAGTTTCTTCTAAAACACTTGTTTTGTCTTGAACTTCAGAAATTCCATGATTCTGCCTGCAGATTCTCCAAAAATGTCAAGCTTTAAAGAAATATACATTTAATTTTCATACATTATACTTACACTTTCTTTTGTTTGTGTTTATGTGTTGAGTTTAAGTGAGAAAGGCAATCATTGTACTAGAGCAATCAGAGCAAAGGAACATCCCAAATAAAATACTTGTTATGGGGTCAACTGCAAGTGTTTCACGTTGCTGACAATTAGTTTGAGATCACATATGGAAACAGGAGACAATTTAAGCTGCAACGATTAGTCGATCAATCATTTAGTTGTTTTAAGTAATTTTTTAAAGAAAAAAGACTGAATATCTTAGACACACAGGGAATCAACATTTGTCAGCATTTTCTGATTTTTTATTTTTCATCAACTGATCAAGAGTAAATGATCTACAGATTAATTGATAGTGAAATTAATTGTTAGTTGCAGTTTCTCTGGTGTCATGTCTCCATCAGTCAAATTTATCAGGCAGTAATAAGCATCTTCTGTGCATGTTTCACTTCAGTTAAGCCACAAAACAACATCAAAAATCAGCCTCTGTGTTTTCACTGCTCACAGGTTAGACTGGGACAAGTGCTGCAGGGGCAAATATTGTTTTAATCTGACAAGGCCACAATTGGACACACTTGAGATCACAAGGCATGAGGAGGGAGTCTGGGCTGACTCGAGGCCATGCTGATATTCCGTCTGTGTATGCATGCACACACGCTCTTCACTTCAAGCTGGTCTGTTCACATGGCTCAGAGTCTGAGCAGTGACGTACGAGACTCGCTGACATGGCTACGTGTGTAGAGAAGGAACATACTCTCCACCATCTGACAGTGTGAGAAAACCACAGTTCTATCTAACATTGTATCAAACTCTGTTGGCCTTGGTACATAACCATGAGTTAACCTGTTAGCAGGGGTGCAACAGATCACACCAATCATCCAACAATCCATATAATAGATAATTATACACAATACCGTATAACAATACTACACTCTGTGGTCCTGCTCAATGTCCTGCTCACAACATTATCTGATTGGTTAGACGTCACGATTAATTAGCTTATCAACACTGAAGGCTGTGTCACAGAGTTACAATATACACACAATGTTATGATCGACTTCTACGATGACAAGTATGCCCAGTTTCACAGTTACAACATTTAAAATGCCACCAAGTCACAGCCTACAGGATTTCACTCAACTGAAGCCAAAGTGATGTCTTTTAAATCAGTTTCTCTTCCTTTAATCAAGACACCATGACACACAGACCCACTCGCTCAGAGAAAATCACAGCACGCATCTGTCGTCTTTTTTTCTTGTCAACTCTGCATCAACAATTACTATGTTAAAGGAATAATATATATTTACTGTAATAACTAATAAAATGACCATGATATGTGATAAGAAATTAAAGAATAAGTTGGAGTACTTGCCACTTTAAAATTTTTATTCCCACCTGGAATGACTGTTTCTGTTTGCCAGTTTCATGTTTATTTGAGTTCAAATTAATCTTTTAGAAGGAGTAGATGTTTAAAACAGTTAAATTGAGCAACATGTTAATGGTGCCTGGCAGGCAGTGAAGCTGCCTGAGCTTTCCCAAGTCTGGGGAGGAGGTGGTGGGGGCACACAAAATGCTTCAACCATAGATTGTATATTAAATAGGATTTCAAACTATTTAATATACCATCTATGGCTCCAGCTCACTATTTGGATGCTGTGCTCATTTTTAGACACATGCACTGGACCCTGAGGGTTGAAGTACAAACCACAGATGAACTATGTTCTGTTTTACCATTACCTGTCTCCTTTCACTCAAGGATGCACACGAGGTCCATTATCGCACTGTATGTGTGTCTGGCAACATACTGTACAGTAACGACTGACTGACTCAGGCTGACCTGTCATTCATTGTCTCATCTGGACCAGCGTCTGGAAAATATGTTTCTAGTGCCACCAATTTTTCACCTGTGAAATGCCAGTTAGCACACTTCAATTGGTCTGCTCCTGGCCCACTGTCTGTTCTGCTGTGCTTTCATCACACTGGACACCACCTGAACATTAGTGATGAAAATTACAAGTTTCATCACGAAACAATAATATATCACTTCTTTGCATAACGATATGATATTTGCTGATATCACAAGGCTTGCCACCATACGATTTCTATTCTATTCGATTCTGGGGCCTGTGATTGATATGAAACAACATCAAATGCTGCCACTCCTTTCTTCTGGATTTTGTCCATAAAAGAAAATGGGCAACACATAAAAACTGAAAAAAATAAATACATAATTGTAACCAGTTAAGTGCAAAAAAGTTTACTTTAAATTGACTCCGCTAACATGCATAAAACATCTTAACAGGAAAATTTAACAAAAGTATAAAATTTGGCTCAACAGTAACTGTACAGGCACAAACAATTGATTTTTGCTTGTCACAAGTATTAGGTTAAGTCTATGGCAATTTATTTTTCATGAATTAGTCTGGTGGCTTGCGGTCTTTTCCTTACTTATAGCTTTAATAAATTATATGGATCATTTATATTTTTTCTTGCTCACAGCTGGTTTAAGTCACTGCATCTCCCAACAGAAAACCACAGTTGAATTTTAGCCTGCATGCATGCTATTTAAGCCCAACATTGAAGAAACAGAGCAGCTAATACTGCCGTAGCGAGATAAAAGATTAGCAGACTGAAAGCCCGTTGAGGTTCATCATGTTTCTTCAGTATTTTATCGTGGATGGATTGATGTTTTCACTTTGCATCAATGTTACTGGATCATTGAATTAATATATCGATCCAGATCAATGTACTGTTACACCCCTACTATACACTAGTCTAAAACTCTCACAGTGTAACCTCTCACAGTATGTCCACTCACCATTTCTTAGTGTATGACTGAGAATATAGTTTGTGTAACAAAAAGATGTGCAGAACACAAGAGATTTAGCTTGGGATACACTAAAACACTTGAGGTCTGAAGATTTCGGGGAAACTGGAGGACGTCTGGGTGGTCGTTTACCTCAGAGCCTGTGGCGTCTAGGATGATGGGGTAGGCGCTCTCTGGTGCCCAGGAGATACACTCCACCACATGTTCATGCTCCCGCAGTTCAGCCTTGCATTCTTTGGAAGCCACAACCCAAACGCGCACCGTTTGGTCATTGGAGCAGCTGGCAATCAGTGTGCCGTCCTGGTTGGGTCGCACCATACGGACCCACTCCCTGTGGCCTGTGAAGGTCTTCACACAGTAGCTGATGCAGACAAAACAGTAAAGAAGTTATCATGGTGTCAGAGTGGATGTGATAAATAAAACAGAATGTTATGCTTAAAAAAAAAAGGGTGCGTACCCAGTTGCCATCTCCCACATTTTTATGGTTTTGTCCCTTGAGGCAGAAACAATGTGATCTCCATTGGGCATGATGGCTACAGACGAAACATTGTGGTCATGTCCTGAAAAACAAACAAAACAAGATCTCAATGAGAGCGAGAAACCATCATAAAAGCTTTTTGAGCAACTTTTCAAGCTAGTGTAAAACGTAATCTGATCGTTTCAGAGAGCAACACGATCCCTTTAATTTAGCCTTCTTTAGACAGGAATCACAGGAATCAAAATTCAGTATTGATTTCTTTTTTTTTTCTTTTTTTTGAAACATGTCACCAGCCACCAACAGCACCAAAAAAAAAATCGATGGGTTTGGTCATAATTAGCCAATTAAATGACAAGTGAGGCAGCCAATTTACTGGGGCTTTACTTTGTTCCACGGAGAATAAGAGATGCCTAATTACCTAGACGCTAGGCCATATTTAAGCTGCTAAACAGATGAAGACAACAGTAAGTATACTCTAAAAGGCCAGCTTAACTCTGTGTGTGTGTGTGTGTGTGTGTGTGTGTGTGTGTGTGTGTGTGTGTGTGTGTGTGTGTGTGTCTCTGTGCACATACACATGCCATCAGGCTATAATAACGGGTGGCAGCTACACAGAAAAGTGCTATCTGCTGCTGAAGAGGATAATTAAACTGCTGTCCAAATCGGCACTAATCTACTTCACCAGTTGGCCTTATGTTTTTTCTAAAGATGTGAAAAAGGAGGAGTGGATGAAAAAAGGAGGAAAGGTTGAGTAGATGAATTAAAAGTGAATGGTAGTAAAAAAGAAGGATAGAGAGGAAATGGAGGGGAACAAAACTAGACAGCAGGCTGTGTGTAATAGACGGTTTTAGACGGTGATCTCTGCACTTATGTATTTTTCTGCACAGTGTGAACACAGCTCGTCTGTTTGAGGAAGTGTGCCAGGCGCTCACACCCTCATTTACAACAGAAAAGACTGGCAATCAGTAAAATCTGTTGCTCACTTGCAGAAAATGCAGAATTTACAAGTCCAGCATAAACCGAAGAATGCCAGAGTGCTTATTGTCTGTTTGCTAAGTAGGCTTATTTATTTCATAGATACTCATTCATGTGTGCTTCACAGTTAGACGTTAATGGGCACTTCAAGCAGATTTCTGAAAAGGGGAGCAAAATGAGAAATGCTGAGGCTTCATATCGTTTGGCCTGCTGCTGGCTGGTTGATAGGGGGGCTCCTCACAATTCAACAAGGGAAAAAAATATTTGAATGCTGGCTCTTAAAATTAGAAGGGCCCGAGGGCACGTGTAGATTGTGCTGCCATCATTTGCTTGGCAATAAGGGTGTAAAAGAGGGGTTGCATGCTGCTGCTTCAGTGATGACATGACCAGTGGTGCAGTAGATTCTCAGTAGGACTGCAACTAACAATTATTCTCACAATTTACTGATTAATCGTTTAGTCTATAAAACGCAAAAATTTGTGAAAAATGCTTATCACAATTTCCTAAAGCCCAAAGGGACATCTTTAAATTGCTTATTTTGTCCAACCAAAAGTCAAAACCCAAAGACTCTTCATTTACCACCATTAATGACAAAGAAAAACAGTAAATCCTTAATTTAAGAGGCTGGAACCAACAAATGTTTGACATTTTTGCTTAAAAATTACAGAAACTATTGATTATCAAAATAGTTGGTGACTATTTCTTTTTTTCAGTCCACTGCTTGCTTAATCATTACAGCTTTAATTCTCAATTAAGTAAAAAAGAATCGGCATATTCAAAATAGAGATTTAGATACATCTCAATTCTCTCTTGAAAGATTATTAATCAGTGCAGAACAGTCATTAATAGGAAATTTAAAACCCAGATCTCTTCATTATGATTGCCTGCAACAATTTTGTCAGACCAGGCTACATGTTCCTTATGGCTGAACCAATTAGATGGTGAAAGATAATGAATGGAAACGTGAGTTGTGTTTACGTTCGAAACTAGGTCACTTCTTTAATTTTTTGGGAGGATGGTTGAGAGAGAGCAACTGCAGATGGACGTAATCTGACCATCACACCCTGGCATAAAAAGCTAGTCTATAGAAACGTTATGGCTTCTATGAAGTTGAAGGGAAAAGGGAATCGTTTTATAATCGTGTCATAGAATCAGAATCGAATGGTGAGAATGTAAGAGATTCACACCCCTAGCCAATTTGAGTGATTGTAAATGATAACATTATGAGAACAGCTAGATCCAAGTGCCTGTAGTAGTATACTGTGGTGGGGAGTAGTGTAGAGTACTGAGAGACAAGATGGCTGTAACAGTCCATTTGTCAGAGCAGGTTGTGACTCTCAGCTTAGGGTGCTGTGAATTGGAGCAGAATGAGGCTCATCAGCAGCATCAAATGTGATAACGATCAGCATCTGCACCATCTGAGCCCTGTGTGTACTCATGACGTTGAAACCATAACAGGGTGCGTTTACGTAGATAACACAAATGGTAGCTACAAATTCTCACTTTTTTTCTGGCAAAAAAAGTTGTCATACAAAGCACCATGAGATTTTTCTTTTTATATAAAAATAAACTGTTTTATCTTCTTACCATGCATGGTCCTGATGCACTCAAATGTTTGGAAATCCCACAGCTTGATAGTCATGTCTGCAGAGCAAGATGCTAGCTGTTTGCCGGTCTGATCAAAAGAGATGTCTTGCACAGAGTCTGTGTGGCCCTTCAGTGTGCGTTCAAAGTCTCCTGTCTCATAGTCCCAAACCTGGAAAAAAGAACATATTCTCACATTAGCTTCAGAGAAACCTACATACAAGTTTCACTAACAGACATAGCTAATCTGTATATCACTGAGTAACACACTTATGCCATTCATCTCAATCTGAATCCCTTTCCAAACCCCAGCAAAGCCCCCAAATGTCACATCATCTGTGGCCCCATGTCACATCATTGTTTCTCAGCTGAGCAGCCAAAACAAGCTGAGAAGAGAGAGCCACGCTGTCTGAGGAAGTCACATTACAGTTCCAACAATAAGATACACTGATAGCAGAATGATTAAAAATTACTGTACTGCAATGGCATTTGTCTTAAGAGCTCATTACAGGCCTCAGTTTGCAGACACCACCACTCTATGTATATTGAATTACAGAATCTGTGATGCAGTACCCTTGCTAATGGCAGGGATGCATGTGCCAGGATGCCGATTAGGGTTACAGTTAGGCCTGATAAAAACAGAGAGACAGTTTATTGTGTTGAGTATGATTCTGCCAGTTGGAGTGCAGACAGAGTATGAAGTGAACAGGAGTAAGCCTGATTTTCTAGCTGGAGAAAGCTGTTATGTCTCTGGTTTTCAAGCAGACAGACGGTTTGTCACGGAGGGATAAACCCTCCTTGGTTCCCCTCTTGGGGTGGGGGATTGTGGGCAGACGGTGACAGAAGACCCCCCTCTCATCCCCCCTCTCCCCTTAGTCCTTCTGCCCCCCCAAAGGAAGCTACAGACAGTACAGATGGCCGTGAGGTACAAAGTGCAGGGGGGGGGGGGGTATCCTGGAGAAGATCAATGCAGTTAATGTGTTTGGAGGTACACCAGGTTTAGCAGTCTGCACACATAAAAAACAGTATTTAGCAGCAGCATCTAATGCATACATAATCCATTAACTACCTGTAACTCTATGCTGTGTCACCCATGGTTCTTACTGATGTTCCCCCAGGGCATTATTACAGCAGAAAACCAAAAAACTCAATGATTAATAGTTTACAATCTTTCAATGAAAATGCCTTAGACCCAGTCTTATCATTCCAATGTCAACAATCATACAAAGATTTTATTTGGATATACCACTTATGAAACAAGCAATGAGTAAGTTGACACCCAAGTGCTTTGCCCTTGTTTAAATTAACCTGGCCTGTGGATGTCATGTCTGAGTGAGCACAGTGCTGCACCCAGGACCTGCTGATTTACATACTGTGAAAGGTTAGAGCTGAGCTCAAGGTAACATCTTGTCACACAATGATCTGCCACGTTGGCAGAGGAGAGAGGGAGAGGAAAAGAAGAGGGGGAGAATGACAACTGGAGAATGGCAATATGAACAGAGTGAGGGACAAGAATGTCAACACAAAAAATGGCAGTGTGCATGGATGAGATTGCCGCAGCTGTACATGTTAGTGTATGCTGACTTACAGAAAAAAACAATTCTAGCTCTTTCCGGGCCTGGACCAGTAACTTCCAGGAAATACTCAATTAAAAACTCCTAAAAAAAACACTTCTGAATTGTTGCTTTGTTGGTCTGGACCACTAAGGCTAGTTGCCAGCTACAAACCAGACTAAATTAGTTAAAACCAGTCCAAGTCCAAAAATCTGGAAAAGGTAACACAGGTAAAGCTAGCATGTCACAATTCTACAATGACTATGTACAGTCATTGGAGAGCAAAACTCTCTCTCAGTCACAGGGGTCGATCTTTGAAGAATGGTCAAATTGTTGCCAGTAAATATCAAATCGCATGTCTAACGGAAATGCCCATTCCTATTCCTATTAATTAAGGAGCTTTAGAGATGCTGGCAGGTGGATTTTGTTACCGCTGGACAGAGCAAGCCTAGCTGTTTCCCCGTTTCCAGTCTATATACTATGCTAAGCTAAGCTAAACTAACTGGCTGCTGACTCCAGCTATGTATTAACCGTACAGATATCAGAGTGATATCAACCTTTGAACTCTTGGCAAGAAAGCTAATAAAAGTATTTCACAGAATGTCTAACTACTTATGACACTCCCTTACACATGTTGTAATTATGGGTCCTGATAGATCTTCTATGGTCTAAGATTATCTCATTCATCAATACATGACCTCTTCCCTGGTACAGGGACCAATGCACCTAATTAGGTGTGCTACCGAAGAGAGGTGGTCTCAATGACCACCAGATATTATGGTGCAGAATAGCAAGATGCAGGATAGTGCTGTGACACTGGAACATTTAAGGAGCTATATCAATGTGGGAGTAGCTGGATGAAATGGCCACAATTTTCTCCTATGAAAGACAACATTCTAAACCAATAGATAGGCAAGAGATCTACATAAAAATGGGGCCATTATACTACTGTATAATACTGCACTCATTTCAATATGTTTTTTTATTCAGAATTTCTCCAAGCCTGTAGTGCTGTCTTAGAATTGCTTGTTTTGTCCAACTAACAGTTCAAAACTCCAAGATATTCCTAACAACTGCTACTACAGCTTCTGTGTTGTCTGAAAATTACATTGATAGGATGGTTACATCGCTCACTACTGACTGATTTGGGCAAAACAAAACAAAAACATCCCTCCTCTTAACAATAGTCTAACATAGCACAATGTCCAGCTGAATGAATGCAATGAAATGGCAGCTCAGTCTGATCACCAGGCTAGGCAGCCTCACTGGCATGAGGCAGAAAGCCGACAAGCCTCTCAGTCGGCGACACAGAGTAAAGAGCATAAGGTCTCCTCCTCAGTTAAAAATTTAACAGAGTGGCTCAGGAGAAGAAAACTAGGACACAGGGGGAGTCAGGCCAGGCTGCTGAGAGATGAGGCAGGCAGGAAGAGAGGTGCAAGAAAGCAGGGCTGAATTTTAGATTTCCTCCTGAGGGATGGTGGGCTCTGATGGTGGGTAGTCATGGTGGGGCAGCTGATGCTTTAAGTGGAAGATAAATGAGGCAGGATGCTGGGAGGCGGGGTTGCAGTGGGAGGTATGGGTGGGGTCGAAAAAGAAGAAGATGCCAAAACGGAGTGAGGAATCCCTGCTGTGTGGGTGTAGCTGAGGAGATGTACATGTGTCTCTTATTGTCTCATGAATAAAATATGCAGAACAAACAGCTCAACAGAGTATTGGCATTGTGCAGTGAAGCAAGAGAGATGCTGCTGCAAAAATAGCCCAGAGACAGAGCATGGAGTTTATATATGGAATCTAGGGATACGCAGACAACAGAGAGAGAAAGAGATGTGTAATCCAGGGCGTGTCTAGAGAGGAGAGATATAACAGTGGAGGCAACGCTCAAGAACGAGGCATAATAGACGGAGAGGAGGAGGAGAGAGGAGCACCGTTCAACAGACTGAGCAAAAGCTGTGTGTGGTAGAGCTGCCACCAAGCTGGCACGAAATTAAAAAAGACCACTCTGTTGGTTTTAAACCTGAATCGTGTTATTGTAATGTGCAGAGGACGTGTGAAAACAAACAAAAGGACACTGCAGTCTGCCTCTAAAGCCACATGATGTGTTTTTATCACCTTGAACTACACACTGCACGTCTGCATTTTTAGTGAGCCAATATCCAAAGATGAACAGGGGAAGCTCCAAAAATCACAAAACAGATAAATCTTTATGAAGTCTTCTTTGAAAACAAATGTTTGAACATTTCTTGCAAACACAAATGTCTGCTTTAGTCTAAATATCTTCAATGAAAACATTAGCATACTCAAATATTACCCATACAGAGCCACAGCTGCGCTATCTGTCTGAGCTGGCTATGTGTAGCTGGAAGGCATCATGCACTAAATAATGATTTGTAGAAACAGTTTCTTAGCCATTATTCAGCTATATCTGAAACATATTTTCTTTTAAAACAGGTTGTCTTGTCTTGTGTGCCTACCGTACATGTTATACACTAAAGCTCTATTTATACTTAAATGACAGCGCCACGTGACAATGTGTGGGCTGACATAACTTTGTATTTATAGTTCAGTTGCTACTATGGCAACTGGACATTCAGCACAGATGAGTTTTGTTTACATTCCCTGAATGCAACGGCAGCACATGTTGACTAAGAGGATGAACTGATGACCACCTTCTCCCTTTTATTCGTCTGTCTCACCAAAGTAAAACAATTTTTTTCTTCCCCTTCAGTGGAAAAAAAAAAAACATATTCAAGAAAAATATTCCCTTGTCAGCTTATCAAACAGATAAGGGGGAACTGAAAGAAATGCATTTACTTCAGTTTGCCTGCTATCTGTTTTCACAACTCATTTATGCATGTTTCAGAGAGACATACCATCAACATCTATATTCTGACCAGTTAGAATTGCTGAATGAATAACTTCATTCTAAACCCAACTCTGCAGCACATGACAGCATCTGTGACCTCAGTTTGACTTCAGTACTGTTTCTTATCCACATTAATGTCTGACAACATGTCAGCTGACACTGTTTCACTGAATTATAAATTAGTCTCAAGCAAGAAAGAAAAATCTTTCCATATTTCCTTATCACTGTCAAACCATTTGATCTGTTTATTATTATGCCTTATTTTAGCAATTACGTCCACAGTGAATGACAGCCTAAAGCCAAAGGCGTGTCAGATATGCAAAGCAGGTTTCAATCCTGGAAAACTTAAAAAAAAAGTTTCATGGTCATCATAAGACTTTTAAAGGGTTGGTAACTGTAGCTACTGTGGTTTTGGAAACCTTTAATTACGCTGAGATCTGTATGTACCGAAGCACAAGCATATGGACATTAACCTACAAGGAGAGCATGCTAGCCACACTCACCAAACCAATATGACCTTGTTTGCCGCCCTTTTCTTACTTTCAGACTACATGACTTTCAGACTAAATTTAAATTTCCATTTAATTTGCTGGGAAATTAGTTGTTAGGAACATCCTTACAGGAAACAAACAATCAATAAATGCACACAGCTGATCATAGTTATCTGACCGTGTGCAAAAAGGAAGCACAACCCTTAAAGTTTTAATTAGAAACTTCAGTCGTGATTTCTCTGATTTGCACACCTTCAGCTAAAAGACAATAAACTAATCAGCGAAGACACCTGACACAGCTTTAATTTGAAAAAGCTGCAGACTCTGAGCTCTGCTGGACCTGGTTTTAAAACCCTCTAAACAGTTGAAAAACCATTTCAAATTAAAAAAAGCTTAAGGATATTTGTTCCATAACCACATCCATTTGAAGGAGAGCTCCGCAACAAATCCACTGTCAAATCACCATTTCCCACCATCCGGCAGCACTGACCTTTATTGTTGCGTCCTCAGAAGCCGACACCATGACACTGAAGACTGGGTGGAAGATGACACGGGTGACTGGACTGCGGTGGCCACTCAGCGCGTACCTTTCTGGTGGGCGTGGGATCCATTCTTTGGGGTCACGCTTCTGACTTACAGGCCCACCCAGGGTGATCTCCTCCTTCGCTTCATTCAGTTTGGATTCAAGTTCCATCACCTGCACGGAGTGTACAGGTACAAGGTAACAGTGTAGAGGTGGAAAATAAAGCATATAGATGAACATGTTAAGATAATTATATCTGGGATCTGGGATTTCATGCTTATACAGAACTCATGCATACAAACACAATACATGTGTTTGTCCTGTGTCTGATTATGCTTCTGGTGTTTGGGGTTTCTGTGAACATACATGTTGCAACACTGCACATTATAGAGCTATTTGATCTTTGGGTGTCTATAAATGTACTTCAGTTTTGACCATTAGTAGCGATATGGGAACCTCCAAACATCAGGCATGAATGTGAAATGCTTTGTATAGATTTGTGAAGATGTCTGATCAGAGACTCACTAAAAAGATATTCAAGTGCGGCATTTCTCATGGTAATCCCTGGGCTCATGACTTGAAATTTGTCATTAATTTTCCAGAGCAGGTTACTTTGTGATATTCAGGAGATTATGAGCAAAATGTGTCTCATGTGTAGATATATGATATAAACAAAAATTATGAACTTACTGTCTCATTAATAATAGCTATAGTGTAGAAACGTATGTGAAGTGTAATTTAAACAAATCACAAAGAGCCTTATATTTGTCCATGTGTTAGGGAACTTTACCATCAGCCCTAGAGACTGGTATGTTTCATACCACTCCAGAAGAGCACAGGCTTTATTTGTTGTGTGAGCTAGAAATTGAGAGTAAAGTTCATTATTTGTTATGTTCTGTCTATGAGGATATAAGGTATGTACTTTTTACTAAAATGTCATCCATTTAGGTTAATTTCTTTGGGCCAGATGATTATGAAAAACTTGAGTTGTGCTTCAGGAAGGGAACCTTTTGTGCAGCAGACTTCATTTACCAAGCTTGCCAATCCCCTGCACAAATGTCATAAATGTACATCTCAATAAACTGATTCGATGTTTTATGTATTTATTTATGTTGTGTATCTTTATTTTTTATTTTTCTGTCATGGGTACTGAAAAGAACACTACAGGCTGCCCAAAAAAACCTCTCAGATCCTGGAGGTATTTACTATAATAAAATAAATCAATATGCCAGGGAAGGTATACATAGGGTTTCAAGGGTGTTAACTTTGCTGATGCCTGTGTTTAAACAAATTATTATATATTAATAGTTGGATTAATGATTTCCATTCCTTAGTAGACTTACTTTCAGTGTTAGCAGTGGATTCAGCAGTAATGTCACAAACCATTCACAAGACTACAAGCTCCACAAGCCTTCTTTCAGGAGGAAAAAACCACAAACCTTCTTTTGTAATCTGATGACTGAGGTCCATTTCTTTTCCAAAAGGCCGGCGTACTTCTTATCCAATTCTTCATTCTGTGGAGAGAAAGGAGGAGAAGAAAAAAGGATATCTGTCAGATGTGAAGAAAGCCAATCAAAGTCGTGGGCTCAGCATAATCAGTGAGGCCTATGGGAGGCGGGGGGCAGCTGGGATAGCATGCTGAGGTCTTTGGCTATAGTAAGAAAGAACAGGGAATTATTTACACACCCCTCACAGGCCAACAGTGACTGCCAGACACCGCCAACCTACTGTACACACACACACTCTCAAACACATACATACTACACACACATAAACACACACCCTAGTCCTAATCCTTCTCACACAAGCTAATCTCCTGCAGACAAGAAAGGCTTAGGCAGCTTACAGCCACACACCCGGTACTGGAGGCAGCGGTGGAAGTTAACTTGTGGCAGTCCTGGCAGACGGAATCCTGATTCTACCTGCAGGCTAATACCACAAGCTGGCCTCTAGCTTTTACATAACCGACTTCATGGCACATACAGTCTGTTCCTTACTGCCAAGACAGAAACAAAACAATGTGGGGGCATGTTTTCTCTGTTGCTACATTATATACACTAAAAATAAAATTAGGGGGTCAACTAATGATTATTTTCATTATCAATTAAGCTGCGGATTATACTCTCAATTAACTGACTGATCATTTGGTCTGCAAAATGTCAAAAAATAAAGTCTAATGCCCATCCCCTTCTCCAAGAGCTTAAAGTGCTGTCTTCAAATTACTTGCTTTGTTCAACTGACTGATCGAAAATCCAATGATACTTAATTTACTGTTGCTGATTAATTTTCTATAGGTGTGCCCTCTAAAAGTCCGCAATACTGTTAGTAGTTGAGAAGGGTTTTAGTTGACCAAGTTCTCTTTTATTCATTAACATCAAGGTCACTGGCACTCTGTAGCGAACTAGTAGATGGGGACACAGCCTCTGAGACTGTCAGAGGTCAGTTTGACAACTGGGGAAACAGAACCAAGGTAATTTAACATTACAGTGGCTCCAACCAGTACTCTTACTCTGGGGACGATGAAGACACGGTGGATTCAGGCTAGACTTGGGCAGCATTAAGGTATACAAGGGTACCTAGAAATCCTGCCAGTATGAATTTTAATACCGTCTAATACAGTTTAATACAGATGTTCCTCCTTCTATTAAACTGGCAGGGAGATCTTGTATTGTAGTGCGCAGCACACGCTACCAGGGATCAGTGTCTGCACTGCAGCAATGCTGAGCTGAGACCAGCTCAGTAAAAAAGTCAAAAGAAACGAAAATGCCTCTGCCCCTGTTTGGGAGTATTTTGGTCCTGATAAAAGATGAGTCAGCAAACAAAGCAAACCAGTGATTGGTCAGAATAACCTAGTGTAGCGAGTGTGTAATTTTAGTGAGTGAGAGAGATGGCGAGTGGCAGACTATGTCTATGACTGTCTATCGTGTAAGAGTGATGGTAAATGCACACTGAGCAAAGGAAAAGGTGAGCAGTGTTGTTGGTCTGGCTGTAAATGTACAGCGACAATATAGTTAAGGTTTGAGTTTGTCAGTCAATAAGGATGCAGCTTCTCGAGACTGATGCAGAACTCCTGAGCATGTTGTTTCCCCAATTGCAGGAACAGTGTTGCTATGATCAGCTCCACTTTCGTTAAGGGAGTATTACAGTTCGGTGGAGTACAGTTGAGTAAAGCCATTTTACACAAATACTGACGTAATACTGCTAACCCCGTTAAAATGTCACCAAGGTATGAATGTATGAAAAACAGATATTGCCTAAGGCAGGGACAAGCGGAGACAGGAGGCCCGAAGCAGTTGAGGAGTGAGTTTGTAACCTAGCTAGTTAATATGTAAATATACATCATCATGTTAATATGTATGTGAGTATTTGCTTTTGTAAAGTGCTGGTTGTTCCAGCTCATTCAGAATCATTACTGCTCTGGCCGTTAGCATTTAACAGGCAGCTTGCCTCATACTTAATATATACGTGTGTGTCTGGTGTGTGTGTGTGTGTGTGTGTGTGTGTACACATACATATATACACACACAAATTAATATCATAAAAATGTGACAACTAGTTGACAATTGGCTTTAAATGACAACTACTAGTTGACCAGGAAAATCTTTAGTTTGGGGCAGCTCTAATTTTGTGTAAATCAACAAATTTTTTCAGCTCTAAATAAAATCCAAAACTGAAGTTTAAACAATATTAAGGAAGGTCTCTCACACCAAGTTGTCAATATTCAAAAATACTACAGTGAATTAACATTATTTAGAATCTTCTTACCCTTTAATGAAATGAAAGGTCTAACAAAAGAAAGTGGACCTTTTTTGTTAACATTATATCGATAATACAACACTTTTGGTGCCACTGCGTGTATAACAATGCCTTGAGGCTGTTACTAACTATCAAAGCATCAAAAACCCACATTGACAGACAGCCACGAGTGTCAGTGAGGGAGAAAATTAGCGCTGCGCTCCAATTTCACAGCTAGCTCCTCAGCCTTGGTTGGAGACAAAAGCAGACATCCTAGAGGTGTGGAGAGCTGAAGGCATCACCAATGGCTATATTTAACACTTCTCAATGATAAGAGGTGATTCCTCAGACAAACATGAGGTGCAGAACAAGACAAAGGCGTGAACTGAGGTACTGCAGAGAAATGGAGGCGAAAGAAAACATGGACGGAAAAGCAAGGAACCCAGTATGGACAAGTCTGCCATCATCTAATCTGCCATCTGCCTGAAGACTGCCCATCACACCAAACACACCAACACACACACACACACAACACACACACACACACACACACGGTGCCAGACTTCACTGTAGCCTGCCAGTCTCTTGACAGCGGGTAGTACCCATGCATGTGTGTGCGTTTATGTGTCCATGCTGGTATGTACATTTTCTTTTATGAGGCAAATAAAAAGAGTAATGTATGACTTGTATTAATTATTCCTACTAGGAAAACCTGCTAGTGCACACTTGCCTCAAATAGCAGCAACCTTTAACTGCTTCTCATGTACCCACGAAGAGCCAAGGTAAAAAATAAAATAAATAAATAAAACGCATTAAATTCTCAATGAAAGAAAATCTAACCACTTTCGACAGGCATTAAAAAAGGCCTGGGCAACTGAACTTTTAACAATGTGGCAACAGGGAAATGGTGCTAAAAATTGCTTGGTTGTTTAGCTTGGTGCTGCCAAGGTGTGTGTGTGGCTGAGCACGAACACCCAACAGGGTGCACCCATCCCTCTGTGCTATTCATCTATTATTCAGCCTGCTTCCATAGGGCTGCCACAGAGAAAACGTCTGGAAGACGAGCGAATAAAGACACAGAGGAGAAGGGGGTGGGGAGTCATGTGAGCGCAAGGTGAAAGAAGAGGTGCTACAGAGAGGCAGAGGGAAAAATGAGATGAAAAAGAGTCTCAGATGTAATGGAGAGAATCAGAAATAACTTTGCAAGCAGGCGTATGAGCTAACAATCTGCCAGTGAGCACTGGAGCTCCTGAAACTTTGGAAGCACAGGGATCAAATTTTAGTTGTACAATGTGTTTAAATACATAACATTCTCACTACTATGCTTTTATTTTCCAGGGGTGCAGACAACAGCATATTTTCATTCACTCTATAGCTCTATACAACTGTACATTATATATGAAATAATACGATGACTATTGGGTTTGGGTGCCGACTTCCATCTTTAAGGGGGATTGAGACTGTCCACACAATCGTAGAATATTTTCTGTACAGGTTTATGACAACAGGATAAGTTGTTTACATTTTCAGAAAATAACCAGGATACCCCCAAAACCAGGATACTAGTGTAAAAGTAAACACACACATGAAAACAAGACAAGCAAGAGGGTATGGCTAAACTGTAAATATGTTCAGTCACCTGACTTCAATCTGACTGAGCATGTGTTCCAGACACTTAACAAGCAAAAAAAAAAAAAAACAGACCTGGTGGTGCATCACAATGGACTACCAGTATCTGCACCAAACAGATAGTTATTGATTAAAAGGATTAATGGCAGATATTAAATCTGACTTAATGTATTTCATTTTTCCTAAAACTGTTTGTCCTCTAAGGGTGGAGTAGTATGTACATGAAGGACCACAATCCCTATACATTTTATGATGTGGATGTAAACACTTTAAAATTAAGGGTGATGTTGCCACATTGATCTGACAGTCATTGTTTCATTTTAAATCCAATGTGCAATAGTCAAAAACAACAAAAATAGTTTTAACTGTACACTGCAAAAATGGTTGCACTGGAATTTTGATAACTATGGGACAAAAAGAACAACAAAAGGCAAAAAATGCAAAATAGGAGGTAATTTAAGGAGACGAAAATACATCCAGTGGACACTATTAGGGACCTCTGTACAATCTACTACAATTCCATGCAAGAGCTCTGCTATTGTTGAAATGACTGGAAATGTGTAAATTAATTGTGTTTATAATTGAGCTAATATAATGCTATATACTAGTCATGACATCAATGCTAGAAGGTAAAATTAAATTACCAGCCCTATGGCAATGGTAAAAATCATTCATATCATCATAAATATAGACTTTAATGTACGACTGCTGTCTTGGACTGCATTAAACTGTACAGGTGTACCTAATAAAATAAGAATATATCACAGTGGTATTTCAAATGCAGCACCTACAAGTGGATAAAAGCTTTTCTCAAGATTAGTTAGGACGAGCATGTAGCATAGACCCTCTAATCAGACAAACCACCATAATTGGGTGCAGGTGCTCCCGGTCACACTCCTGAACATGTTGACTAAGGTGACAAATGAAGTGGAAATCAAGGCATATTGTTTGTATAAACTGGTCTGATTGGCTGTGCGGATGTATGTGTCCACCCTTAATCTACTCACATTATCTAATTCCGCCTCCTTCTTGAAAGTGGAATATGCCTCTTCATATCCATTGGAACGTAGATAATCGGCTATCGCTCGATTTCTGAAACAGACAAAGAGGACCCGTAATTAGTTCTCCTGATTACAGACAAGATAGTTGTTAAAGTGCCATGAGACACGGCGTGAGTAATGGAGTTGTATTCAACACTGGAAAACAAAGACAGAAAATGAGCATGTTCAGGAAACGTGCCAGACAAAGATGTAAATTTTAACATGCTTTTCACACACTCAGACTGTGTTATCACGCTTCTAGCTATACAATAAAAATGCTTGGCATGCATAAATGCAGTCGAACACTTAGAACTACCTAAAACAATACACACAGACAGTTTCCTGCTATCTCACATACACACACAGACGCACACAACCCTCTCCGCCCATTTGACACAAATTGAGAACACATCTGTCTGGCTTCTATAATGAGCTCTTGTTGCTGTGGGCAAATAATGGGAAAGGGATGACTCCCCATGGTGTCGATAGATATGGGGAAAATGAGAGTGAGTGTACATCCCACCATCACTGACATATACACAGAGAAAGACAGACAGACACACAAATCATGGAGAAGCAGGATAATCATTATGAACCGACATGGACATCAGACATCAGACCTTTCAGAGAGTCAAAACAAAGATGTTGTGGATGGTAGCAGAATTGTGTAACTGTGAGCTGCAACTAGCGATTATTCTGATTGTCGATTAACCTGTTGATTATTGTATAGATGAATCAATTAGTTCATAAAATGTCAGAAAATTGTGAAAACTGTCAGTGTTTCCCTAAACCCAAGATGGCACTTCAAATGTCTTGGATTTTTCCACAACCCAAAGATATCCAGTTTACTGACATAGAGGAGTAAAGAAACCAAAAAATATTCACATTTAAGGGACTGGAATCGAAGAACTTTTACGTCTTTTTCTTGAAAAATTACTCAAACCAATTAATCGATTGTCAAAATAGTTGGCGATTAATTTAGTAGTTGACAACTAATAGATTAATTGTTGCAGCTATAGTAACCATCTCACTCAAGGTTTCTGCAGGTTTCAGCACATTAAATGTTCAAGACATTTTGAAGACCACTATGCATGAAATTTAAGACCTATTTCAGCTCACCCATGTCTTCATTCAATTCAGTTTTCCAATCAAAGATCTATCAAAATCATATATTAGACAGTTTAAGGCTTAACTACATAGGCAGAGATGAAAGTGAGGAGAAAGGATACCATCTTCACTCTTCCTGTTTTTCTCTACTGGGCAAGGGAAAAGGAAAACTTACAACACACATGGCTAATATACACATTCACAGACCACACATACAGGTTTGGTTTACGACTGCAGCCTCAGCAGCAGTTCAATTTACCAAGAGTTATTAATGAGGTTCAAGTCAGTTAGTCTCAATGGTTCAGGCTTTTACTCTCCATCTAATTAGATTCTCATGAGGGTGCAGAAAAGTAAATTATTTATTTCACTTCCATTTTTTATCCAAAATGTTCCCCTTAGAATAGAATTACAAGACCTCATGAAGTACATATACACTAAGTAGAGTAAGGCAATACTTCGATTCAGGGGTGGGCAATTATTCAATATTATCATACGTCAACTTTAATATTTTTGCCATCATGGCAATATGAACTTTCACAATAAGCACATGTGAAAGGGCTGCAATAACCACAAGCCTGGAATAATAAAGCCAATCATTTACAGAGGAACCATAATGCTGCCAAACTTGGGTTCATACAGAGAGTCCTCCAACTTTGGCTTCTCATTTGTGTTTGCAAGAGCAGTGCTTATAACTATTCAGGATGTGCTAACCTGATTAGCATGATTTAGCTAATATTCAACAGGAGACACACTACCTAAGCTCCCCAGGTGGATCTCAAACTTTATGAATTTATGCTCTGCATATTTCAAGACACAAAATATGATTAGACTCACTGTATTAGATAAAAATGCTAATTTAAAGTCATCCTTGAAGTTAAACTCAATAATTTTACATTACTCTGAGGGAGTACTGCTTGGTATGTGAAAACATGTATAATGTCCTCTTTGGCTCTGGAGCGCCAGAGTTTCATCCATAATGAGGACTAAAAGTTGGATATCTTGACCTCTGGTGTTTCAATCTTGACTGTTTATATTAAATGTGTCTCTTGTGAGCTTTAACAATGAGCATAGATAAATCAATGAACTATATATGATGACTGGGAAATCCGGAAAATAATATCAATGTTATATCAATAACAAAATATGAGACTAGATATAATTTGGATATTGTTATACTGCTGTATGTCATAAGTGTTGTCTTCTCCTGGTTTAAAGTCTGCATTACAGTAAAGAGATGTAATGTTCTGAACTTACCAGCTGTTCTAGCTGTTCCATTTTTTTGCCTTTACCCACTTAGTCATTTTATCCACATCACTGATGATTATTTATCAAAAATCTCAGTGTTAATATTTTGTGAAAACACAAACAGCCATTCCTACAATAGTCGCAATGTCAATAAATACTGATATAGGAATTTGATCAAAAATATTGTGATGTTTCATTTTGTGCATATTGCCCAGCCCTACCAGTTCATTATAAAAGAAAATCTTACCCCATAGAGTCAATTACCAAACATCTCATGTGAACACTAGTTATTTCTTCAGGGTTGGTTTGGATTTTTTTCTTTTTCCTTTTCTAGTTATGCACTCAGTTTTTCTATTGCATGCTAGACTTGGGAAAAACAGACTTAAAAAGAACACAAACAAAGACACTGAATTCATGAATGTCTGATAAAAATGCAATTTTTCTCTAATGGTAATATAATATTTCTTGATTCTAGCCCTCCTGTGTTTGCACACAGCGAAGCCCACGATTAATGCCAGGAGAAGTCAGACAAGCTGTCAGGCAGGCAAGGCTTTGAGGTGCCAATATGAAGGGGGTGGGGGGTACAATCTGTCAGCCCAGCCTGTGCCCCCTGCGCCCTCTCGGTCAGTGTTGAGCACTGAAACCCTCATCTCCCTCTGCCCACCTGAATCCCCATGACAACAGGAGCAGGCCTTATTACAGCTCAAGGTTAGCAGGAGGTTATCTACTCCTCTGACAGCCTGCCTGCTGCAATTCTAGAAAACTAGAGTGGAGGGTTTGCATCTCTGAGAAAGTGTATAAGCAGATGAGGGAGCTGAGGCACTGCGTGAGCTTTGATGTGGGATGGGTGTGTCAGTATAGTGTATATGAGCAGGTGTGCTTCTACCAAACCCACCAAGCTCACACCAGCCATTAGCCTTACATTCTAATTCAAAGGATGAGAGTACCAGTAAGACGAAAAACTTTGCACTGCCACTACTAAAAAGATCTGAAATTATGGAAAGGCATTCAACGGATCCGCTTTAGTCAAATCTTTCTGTGTAGACTTAAAAAAGGCATGAAATTAGGGGTAAATGGATGGAAATAATGTGAATTCAGCCCATTTTGATACAGGACATTCTGATAATAGACAACTTCCTTGGTTCGGCACGTCCTGTGACCCTAAACATCGTCTATTTAAATTAGTCTCGCATAGCCATACCTCTCTCCACAGCACTCAGCAGTGGAGAAAGATCTGGCTCCACACATACATATTCTACTATAAAGGAAAAAATGCCCTGCCTTGATTACATTTCTTTAAACCAATCACAAACATCTTGGGCAGCACCAAATCTAGACTGCAGCAACAGTGCTGCTGCAAAATAGTGTTGAGGGGAAATTTGTATTGGTAGAACATTTGCATGTCTGCTCTGGCATTACAAAGACTACATTACTACAAAAGAAAAGGTAACAGCTTGTAGCTTGTTTATGTTTGTACCATTAGCATTCCAGGTGCTAGTGCTTGAAACAAGTGACCAATGGCAGACTTATACCCACATTACACGACTCAGACTTCTTTATATAGATCTGCACACAGGGAACAGAAATTTTAGATCGCAAGTTATAGGTGGAAATCAAACTGGCAGCCACTGCAGAGGACTGAAAGCCTCAGTAAATGGGGCACATGCTCTACCAACTGAGCTATAGGAGCACCCCATAGAGGCAAGTTTTACTTGCACAAAGTGCACCAAACCAAAGTCTCTGTTGTGTATTAGCATGCTAGTTGGCTTAGCCCAATTAGTCAAGCTCATGTAGTGTCACTACTCCCCATTAATTACAGTGACAAGGGATGCAGATTGGTGTCAAACTGCATAAAGATTGTTCAGCTTAAGTCAGTTTTGTATGTGGAAACATATCAAACATGTCTTTTACAATGGCATCACCTGAATGTGTTGATTAGCTAACAAGACAAAAACAGAGTGAATAGAGAGCCCTTCTCCCCACATCTGTCTCTGTAGATATGTGATTATACTCAGTCAAGAGAATACAGGATTTAAGCAACAACGGTCCAAGTGCTTGAGCTCTGCTACAATGTGCCTGTGCATGTTAGTCTGTTGGACTGCTCTGTGCAAACAAGCATAAGTTGTTAGTTATGTAAGATATTAACGAGTGTTATGATAGAACATTACTGACATTTGTTAATATTTCTTCCTCATTATATTTATTATATCATTATTTTTCTATTTTTTGTAGTTATTACAGTATTTAAGTGCCTTCACTGCAACAACTGTAACAAAACCAATATATCACAGTGTAGTTGAGAACAGGCACAAAAGCAAGAGTAAGACTGAGACCAAAAAAAAAGTTAAATGGAGAAAACATTCTTAAAGCATCTGCGCCAACAGTAGAGTTAGAATAACTGGACATAGTGATATTATAGTAATGTTGTATGAGACAGTGCATGGTAGTAGACAAAGTCACTGATTTAAGGTTTATGCCTCACCGTCTATGCTGCATGGTGTTGTATGCAAACCACATAGTGGAGCAGAGTATGTAGCTCCAGGGGATGAGGGAGTAATCATGAATTATATTCAATAGCCTATATTTTGAGGTTTGTTTTTTGTTTTTTGTTTTTTTTTGCAAAGTTTAGGAACAATAGCACACACACTAAATCATTTGCTCAAAACAGCACAGCCACACACCAGAGCAAGTGAACAAAATGGGAGCTAATATTTATATACAACACCTCCTGTTTCTGCTTTTCAATGCATACCATTTCAAAATATACAGTATGCACTGAAAAGTGTAACTAAGCAGTGGTGGACAATATTGCCAGAGAGGACACCATTCTGTTAAAGAGCCTTAGTGCTGACATGAACGCTAAGTACCCACAGCTCCCCTGACCCCCACTTCACCCAACATCTGGAAAAAAAAATGTTCGGTAGTTTTAAATACGTTCGGTTCATAAACATCATGGAAAAGGGAAGAAAACAGGGGGAAAGATGTGAACTAATGTCGACAGAAGGAGAGCAAACCGGCTGGTTTCCATGGTTACTAGCAGCCCACAGCTAGATGACGTGATGGGGAGATAGTGAGAATGAGGGCAGGGCGAGTACGTGGCCAGAGAGGACAGATAGAAGAGGGGGAAAGAACAATAGAAAGCCTGAAAGTAGGGTTGCAACTCATGATTATTTTCATTATCGATTAATATGCTGACTATTTTCATTATTAATGAATTGTTTAGTCTATAAAATGTCAAAAAAATGTGAAGAATGCTCATCAAAATTTCCCAGAACCCCAAGTGGCAATCATAAATGACAAAATAGCAGCAGACCCTTAGATTTAAGAGGCTGGAACCAGCCAATGTTTGACATTTTTGCTTGTCTATCATTAAAATAGTTGGCAAATTGTTGCAGATCTCCCTGAATGTCCATATTGTAGCTGTAAACTTGATCTGTTTCAGTGTAACTAAAAAGCTTTCTCTGACTGAAAACATAACAAGTCCCCAACCATTCAAAAACTACAACAGCAATGTCCTAAAAGTGCAAGTAATCTTGTGTGATTCAGTACAGATTAGGGGGCCTCACATTTGTTATATCAATGATGTGGTCAGTCAGACCTCTGGTGCAGAGCTGCTCTCTCATGTACAATAAAAACCCCTTAATGGAGTTGGAGTGAAAGAGCTGCCTGTGACACAAACAGGGAGACAGGGGTGAGATGAGGAAGAGATGCATGACCTCATCCTTCTGAGAAGAGAGGTGAGTCAGCCAACCAGCATGTCTGCCAGTGACATCACTTCCTCCCGATTCCTGCTCCATGACCCTTCACTTTCATATCATTTTATGTATGAGCAACACTTAATAACAGAGCCTCCACCTCTTCTTAGATTTCACTACATTCTGTGTTAATGACAAAAATGTGACCCGTTTTAGTAAGTAAAACATTTGAGTGCGTTAAGCCGTTTGAAGTGTGCTGCATAATACATCAAACACATCTCATGTAGCTCAAAACCAGGAAAAGCTGTACCTAGTGGTAGCTGGGCTGCTCTGTTCCAATGGTCATTGGATTATGATCCAACATTTAACTCATGTTTGTGGTTTTTAGCATGGCCAACAGCACAGTTTGAAAACTTTCTCTGCAATAGTTAAAACTAAATAGAAATATCACATTACAAACATACTTATTATTGATACAACAGCAGAAGGTTTGGCAATTTTTAACAGTTTCCCGGCACCTACGATGTTCTGTGCTGTGAATCGGTGCAACACTGCCACCATGGCTCTTGGCTATCTTTAATCCTATCAGCCTGTAAAGCAGAGGTGGCCACTATTCATCTAGTATAATACCATCACACAGATAAACAGAAAATGTTGTGGCTTAAAACTGTGGAAAAGCGACACATTTAATATATCATGTTTTGTTAACTAGCATAATAGAAGTTGTTTTTCGTTCCAGACAGTATAAATCTGTCTTTGAAGCTGATGTATGCACCAACACTGTCACTTCATTGGTCTGTCTGTTCTCTGCTGGTAAAAAGGTGCATCATTCAATGAACTCAGATAGTCAGAATAAGCTCCTGGATAATTTCCTGTATTAGTTTCCCACTGTAGAGAGAAAAAGTTACACCATCAACTCTGAATGCAGCCACATGCCCTCTCTTTCCTTGACACTGCCAACCTCAGTGGCACTGCTGGTGTGTTTACAGCGAAAACAACCTGAACCTGAACACTTTTCAAGCACAACATGAGGGCTGCCACTAACAATTATTTTCAATACATCAATGTATTTTTCTATTAATCAATTATCTAGCATACAAAATGTGAAAAATAATGACAAATGTCATTCATAGCTAAACTGCCTTTGCCTAGGCGTGAATCTCATGCTCATTCTCTTAAAAGGCCAATACCTTGAGGTCCATTGTGGAAGATTAAGGGGGAACTATTGTCAAAATACAAAAGAAATGGTATTTAATAGTATGTTTTCACTGGTGTATAACCAGCTGAAAATAAGATTTGATTTGTTTATGTTACCTTTGAATGAGAAGTTTATATTTACAGAGGGCTAGTTCCTCTTTCATGGAGGCTGCCATGTTTCATGTAGCCCAGAGCAGACAAACCAAACCCTGGCTCTAGAGACAGCTTTTCATGTTTTTGTGGCCACCGTAAGTTCTCCTCTATGCTTAGAATGAGAGAGTGAGACAAGTTTTTTTTGCCATCTCAACCTATAATATAGTTTAATTTGACTTACAAACCAAAGTCATCCAGCAACTACCTGTACTCACTTGTCAAAACACCACTTATAGGCTTTTTTCACCAACATGGAACCGGGCCTGTTCCGGTTCAAGCACCTAACTTTGAACTGTTCTGACCATTTCTGAGCAAATTGGTTCCCAGCTGGAACCAAGAAATAGCAGGTTTTCCTTGGTAACCAAAGTGGACATTTGATATTCTACAGGTTCTTGTGCGTTGTGTAAAAGCCCACTGTTACTGACATCCTCGATTACAATGGTTTCTGCTCAAAAATGGTGGAAAGTTGAGCTGGTTTGTTAGATGCAACCAAGGATCCAAGAATCTGGAACTGGTTCAACAACTGGTGCTACTTTGATGGAGAAGGGCCTTTAGAGTATGACACATTGCACTACAGAAATATTTTAGGCTTCCCACCCTCCTGAACATTAAAGAAACAATAGCCTTCACACTTCATATAGCACTCCCATCACCTACAGAGGGACTCTTAACGCTCTAATAAATCTGAGAGGTAGAAAAATTTAGCTTGCCTGGCCAGGCCATCGTCCTGTGCCATATATCTGTCTATAGACACAAACCTCACATAGGAATATCTCTCGACCAGATGACGTATAAACCTGTTCAATCTTTTTAAAACTGCAGATGAATGTTTAATAAGAAAGAGCTGAAGTCTACACTCTGCAAGATCCCTCAGCACATATAAAATTCGCCTTCCTATGGATTACTTCACAGGCATATATCAGTGACACTTTTTGTTCTCTATGAGCACATTACCCAACCACCTCGTGTTGAGGCAGAAGATTTTGTGCTGGCCCTGACTGTGCTTCATAGAGGTTATAAAGCTTGTACCCATGGTTGTTCTGAGATGATAACCACTGTGCAAACAGGCCAGAGCTGTGTGGTGATGTAACCACTGCCTCTGCTGTCGTCCTCTGCTAAGTACACGTATTCAAGAGACAAGGCCACTAGCAAGGCAAGGGAGGACTGCTACAGAAAGCTAGAGGCTACACAGCAAATTTCATGTTTCTCTTAACCCTGATCTTCACTGTGCTAACTTAGCAAAGTGTGTGACTTCCTTTCAGGGCTAAAACAGAGCTATTTCTACCAAGAATGCAGCTTTACCCAGATACTGTCCAATTTTTTTGTTAGGTTTGTGTGTTAACAGGGGCAACGCTCTCATGCAATTCATTTAATTGTCAATTTCAAGACCACTGCAAGAATGCCCAGTTGCAAAAACCACCTTTCAAACTTAAGTTTGTTCCTTGAGCAAAATATTTCCCTAAGCTAAAGGGTTCAATTAGGAGTGTCGCATAAAGCCTCTTAGGTTGTCTCCTTGCCTAAGTGTTTAAACTAAGGCTTTAATGGCAGTTGCTGTCATAACAGAGCACATGTGCAGTTCAATTACCATGGTTATGCTTCACTAACATCATTCTTTAATGTTATTAGATAGCATTACGGTCAGTGTTAGCAGAGTGAGACCTTGTACCCAAAGCAGCTAGCCTGGGTCTGACCATTAACTTCTCTGCTTTTACCTGATGGTCTATATAAAACACCATGCTTGCTGTCAGAAACACTTTCTGCCTAGGCTCCAGGTTACCCATCCCCGCAGAGGCGAGGAGAGGATGCTCACGGCTCAAAGTTTACATACTTATCTGCGCAGATCAAAAAACAAAACAATGATCCTAGTCCTAGGGCTCAACAGTAGTGCACCAGCATTAATAGATTTTGGGACAAGCATGCTGCATGCTTATTTGCTCACTGACGCTGATGAGATTCAGGTATTGAAATTTGGTACCAAATGAGAAGGCGTTTTTCAATACTCATTTGGATCGAAGCAATTCAGTCTGTGCCATAAAAGTAGCAAAGTTCCTTACCCAGCCCTAGTCCTGAGTAAGCAAACTCAACACTACCATCTACAGAAAATAAACCACTATTTCTGCTGAGAGGCTAAATATGTGAAAATAACAAGAAACATTATGTGTGTAAAGAGAGGAAGCAGGCCCTTAGGGAGCTAAAAAAAAAAGTTAAGCTTATTCCTCCATCTTAACAGCTGAGCACTGAACAGCTGATAACTTCTCAAGGAGAACTTGTTACCAGAAACATTCCACAGAAGTCATATGACAGGACTGCATATCAGCACAGTTACAGTTGGATCTCCATGAAAACTGTAACCAATCTAATATTTGTGCTGCTTAACGGATGAGGACAGGCCCCAGGTACTGGCTACTGAGACATGAATCATGTTAACCTAAGACAGTCACTACCTAGATTAACCAGACAATTAATCCATCATCCTTTCAAAGAGGAAAAAATGAAAAAGAAAATTTGGTTTATCTGGGAAAGTTTCTGCCCTTTGCTTGATTTCCAACTTTCAATCATCTCAAAGCCTCTTAGAAGACTGATTATCATAATGCTGTTTATTTCAAATGTGAAACAGAAACAGTTTCAAACAGAAAAAAAGCAGTCTTCTTTTATTTAATCTACTCACACTGCAGTGGGGATCAACCCTTAAGCCAGGAGAAAGCTTCAAAGGGGGAACTCCTTCTGACTAGGATCCACAGAAGAGGAAACGTCCAATCCAGGACTGTCTTTTTACTGAATTCAGACTTAATACAAGAACTATTCTCCACTATGGAGAGAGTGTGAGTGTGCGGTATGGTTTCAGATAAAAAAGCAGCATCAGCATGGAGATGAAATAACAGCTGTCCAATCTATACACCAAAATATACAAAGTCATGCACGTGCATATTCTCTGTCACATGGTGATGATGGAGCTTTGTTGGCTGAGCTAAAGCCAGCTTTAAAGAGTCAAGTGTACTTTCTGAAATCCCATGACGGTGTGTATACCTTATTGTTGGATAAACAAAGGATAACAAGGATAGATGTGAGACTAGTTTCCCACAACACCTTTGTCAAAAAGGTAATGAGGCAGATTTCTTACTAAACCATGTCTACTGAGGCAGTTATCCTTTCTAATATCTGTGGTTTTATTAATGCAATTATGGGCAGAACAAGAAGTTCTTTTGTCATACTGGATTTACAAGGTTTTTCAATGAAACATGTAATAACATGACCAGGAGTATGAAAGATCTGGGTTGCAACTAATGATTATTTTCATAATTAAAGCTGGGGTAGGCAGTTTATTTTTGGCACCGCTGGACAGTGGTTCCACTTAGGGATGCATGGATATAATTATATATAATAATTATATAATAATAATTATATATAATAGTTATATAATAATTAATTTCTTGTAATTGTAACATAATTTCTGTATAATAATTTCACAACATGATTATGGACTTGCAGAATTAAGTTTACTGTTACAAATGGTGTTAAATATATGATAATTATTTCATTATCATTTATAGCACTTAAACTAGTATTTTCATTACACATTTACACGTGTAGTATTTAACTTTCTTCTTCATGTCCCTCTTGTCTAAGAGATAATTAGTTCCTACCTGCCATTGTTTAGGGGGGGACAGGTATGAGTGTGGTGCCATGTACAACAGTTTTGTTTACCCCGCTGTGAGCACCAAAGAGTGAAGTTGGGTGAACTGTGCTGTCAGTCTGTTTTGGTGAAGATTAAGTACACAAAGAGAAGTTGTAGCAGCTTATTACTAAGAAAAGAGGGTTACAGACTGGTGGCAGCAGTGTTTTTCTTCGTCTTCAGGTTAATTAGTCGAGGCATTCAACCAGTTAATGCCCGCTGGGACTTACTGGACAGCGACTGGCTGTGGTCTACAGGTGCACTCTGTGCATTTATTTCAGTTTTACATGTACTTCCATGGAATTTTTCGGACAGTTTCCAAAGCCGCTGTGGTCGTTAGCGGATGATGTTGAGGACAGTGAGTCTCTCGCTGATGATGACAACGCGACCAAAAAAAGAATGTGAGCATCAGCAAACGCCTTGAACTCTGTGTCATGGCAGTTCTTTTGATGTTTGCTTGTGTCAAGTGGCTACTTTTCATGACGTGGTATCGGGTGTGGGGTATCAGTGTAGTTTTATGAGTACAAGTATGTGAGGACAGTATCGAACTGATACCTGATGCTGTATCCTTCCATCCTTAGGTTCCATAATAACCTTTAAGCATAATATGATTCTAGTGGTCTGAGAGAAAACTAAACTTCTGCTCCTCCTCTTGGCTCTGTTCAGGCTTTAGAAAATCTAGCCTGTGACAGGAAACTTTGGCCAATCGCAGGCCGATAAGATAGTGATTAGCAAGTCTCACTCCCAAAATGTAGGTATCTGACGACCTGGGAATAAGACTCAATTACCTTTCAACAGAATCATTTACCGCACCTTTAATATGCAGATTAATTGGTGTTTTTTTCCCCTTGTCAATGAAATGTCAGAAAACTGAAAAATGTTTTTCTAAATTTTCCACTGTCCAAGGTGCTGGATTCAGATGGATTGTTTTATCAGCCTACAGTCAAATTCCCCAAAATATTCTGTTTACTATCATATAGTACAAAGAAAAGGATCACATGCTAACATTTTAGAAGGTGGTGAAAGCAAATGTTTTTGCATTCTTCTGGAATCTTTAAAAATTACTGCAACAATTAATCTATCATCAAAATAGTTGCCAATTTTTATTCCATCAATCCACTAATACATGTGTTTTTCTCGTAGAGCTGCAGCAATCAAACACAAAGAGGAAAGGCCTGGTTGAGGAAACCAGTGAGCGGATGCTAAAAACAAAAATAGGACTGATGATACACAAAATACAGATGTGGATGATTGAAGAAAATGGATGCTGATTCATGCCAAAAAATCATGATGAGTAAAGTCAGATACACTGACCAGGCAAACATTGAAAACTCAAGCGTGCTGTGGATTCAGGTTTCTTTGTGTACATCAGGAAGACTGGTCCTATCCCTAAAACAAAGGTCTTTTCTATATGGGGGTGGCGAATGATTGATATGGGATGATAGGTCCAGACCACACAGACTGTTACCATGCCAATCCATCTGTGTGCGATTCCTGAGGCAAAATCAGATCTGTATTACTGATGGACCCCCCGCAGATTCACTCGGCCATGTTCAGCAAACCATGCACCAATATAGAGGCTCGGGAACAGAACATGCAAGACTAAGTGCCTGTGTATGCCAGCAACAAATGTCTGCGTGCAATACCCCTCTGGAGGCACCTGTCACAGCCAAACACTGGAGTGCTACAAGACTCATGACAACCATTTGAAACACAGCTTCACTGGACCCAACCAGGAAATAATCAATGCAATCGGTACGGTTAATGAAAAATGTATAGGTTTTGACCTTTAATCCACAAATCTGGTCTCTGACACTTAAAACTAACACTGAAATCATGGTTTCAAAAAGGCATGTGCAACTGAAGCTGGCCAACTGATTAAAAAAAGACACCAACTCAATACCAAAGTCTACTTTTGCTTGCACTGCTATATTTCATTCGTGACAATACTTCATCTTATGTCGGCTGGTGTGAGGTTGGACAGAAACCCGCATAAACCCTCATCCAAAAAAGACCTTCTCCACACAGGAGTCTTTTCATGTCGTCGTGTTAAAAAGAAAAAAAAAGAAAAACTTTTTTAAGTTTCTGTAGTCTAACAAAAGTAGTCTGCTACTTTTAGGCAGAGTTGATCATCACAGTGATGCTGTTCCCACCACTGAGAAAGAACACACACAGGGGCTCTGCGTTGGGCTTGAGAAGCTGCAGCTTTGATTCACTGACAAACTCAAACCTAAACTGTTCTTCTACAACGCCATCGCTCTACATATACGGCCTGACTAACAACCAGCTGCTCTCTCTCACACTCGCTATAGTTAGATTTACCACACTACTCTACTCCAATTCTCTATGCTGACCAGTCAGTAGTCAGCAGTGTTTGCTAGCTTACCTTGATCAATAGGACAAACCCAAGAAAAAAATTCCATGGGTAGAGGCATTTTTCTTATCTTTTTACTTAGTTAGTTGCGGTGCAGCACAGAGACCAACTCCTGCTGGCGTAAACTACGTATTACAGTACAATATCTCCTTATCAGTTTAATAGTCAGAGGATTGTCTGTATTTAGGACAGTTTTGAAAATCATACTGTCAGGATTCCCATACATCCTCAGCAACAGAACCACTGATTTTCACAGGTCGACAAAGAGACCAGAATGTTGATGGTACATGTAGTCACCTAAAGCAATTAATTCCTCAGTGAGGCTATACTGACAAAGAAAACTGAGTTTTCCTGCTCACGAAGCCATGCAGCAGTGCCTACATGTACCAGGATGCATTGTGGACAAGTTTGTAACACCCAAATATTTGCGGTAACTAGCCTATAGTTATTACTTTGTTGGCCAAAACATAGCATTAAGTGACAAAAATACTCATCTAGCACACCAGCTGCCTACCCAGAGATGGAGACTAGGAATCCAAGCTGAAACAGCACACAGATTTTGCAGAAGAACTCTGTTTTCTCAGTCAATATAGCATGCATTGAGGAATTTAGTGCATCGCTTACCATCAACACTGATTGCACGTTCATATGAAAAGTGCTGAATTTTCCCTTTAAGCAATACATCAACTGGAAGGCACCACTCAGTGTCAAAATATACCACAAAGAAGAAGTGGAGAGTCAAATGTTTCTAACAACAAACATGGTGACACTGACAGAAATTGTAATAGCGTACCTCTTGAAAAAGAGGCAAAAGCAGGAATAGCATTGTAAACGATGGTAATCTGATACACTGCAACATGTGGATAGAGATTTTTTTTCACTAACTGACGACAAACACAATTTCCAATACTTTTCGGATTTAAAACTTCTTTGTCGTGACTTGCTTGGCTATATTGCTACACTGCATCCTATGCCAGTGTAAAGCCATGGCTTTGACTGAATCCTTTCCATACTGCAGTCCTCTATTACACCTTCTTTAAGTCACCTTTATGTCCTCTGGATGGCAGAAGCCTTGGCATTTGATCTGTTATGTCACCATAATCATAGCCAGGGGCTGATGGAAAAAGGACAAAAATCACATGGAGCCTCTCGGAGCCTAAGACATGGAGACAGCTGAGGGGATTTTCTTTGTAAAGCAAAGAGAGAGTTCAAAAGCAGCAAGGCTCATCTGCACACGGGTGCCTCCAGGTCTTTCAGGGGAGCAGATAGTTTGTGTTCTGTATCTATTTTTACGATGCGCCTGCGGGGACGAGTCCCCTGACCCTGGATAGAGACACAAATGTGCTTTCATTGGCTCTGTTCATAAAAATAGAGTTGTTGTGAAGATGCTGCGCAATCACAGCATCTGACTGCAGTGCTGACAAAATAGCACCAGTTTAGGGTACAAAGATTATTTCTCTTTTTAGAATATTTTGTTCCACACTGGGGTAATAAAACTGTTTTGCTGTCTTTTTGGAAGAGCAGGTCAGAAACAAGCCTTCCCTTGTTTTCTGTTGTATCATTTTCATTCTTTGTCATTTTAGATAAAAATGCCAAAAACATTCACTCTGATGGTGCATACGGTAAAGTTGGTGCACATTTGACTGTTTCCCTGCACTTATTTGATGACAGTTAAGCTTAAAAACACAGAAGAGGGGAAGAGGAGGCCTGAATGCAATGGGAACAAAATCTATTTGTATGCTGCTGGACGGTAAACAAGGCTGTGACAAAGAAAGGAAGGGGCCCAATGAAAAATTAGCGTGAATAGCAGACAGTCAACCGGTCACTGTTCCCATTACCCCCTCTGCTGTATTGCCTGATTTAAAATTGGCCGCCGAGTTTCCAAGTAGGCTTCCCAAAATGAGGCTGCCAGTTAGGAAATAAGATCTTAGGGCAACTTCAGAGGCAACAAACTCAATGAGAGCACCAACCGAGCCAAGTGACATCTCTGACGGGAAGAATGCAACAGATGCTTGAATGTGACTCAAGTGGTGTGATGGTCCCACACCAGTTTCCTGTGAGCTATGGGGGCCAGAGACTTGTGCAATGAAGGAGAAAAGAGGGGTGAAGGAGTGGGGGGTCCCTGGCAGCTTCCTCTGAATAGCAAATAGCTTGTAGGATTAGCATTCCAATAGATCTCTCCATACCAACAGACCCCTCCCACAGAGCTAATCTAAATACACAGAAACATAGCCGGGAATGTTAACAGCCTTGTCATGTGAAATGTTGCATTTCTCAATGACAGCACAAGATGGGAGGGTGAAAATGGCAATCAACAGGGTTGTCATTTTAAGTCTAAGGTAAATTTCACCACCATATCCTTTATAAATATGTCATTTTAAAATACTACTTATTAAGTTAGAGTATTCATAAGGACTAAAGCTCAGCAAGATCATCTCATCTCCTTCTCATGACCTTGTAGCTCATATCGAGCTGCCTTAACTTTTTATCTCTTGCCTCAGGGGTTAATTACCAAGCCCACAGACTCAGCAGGACCAAATTACAGTTCCCCATTAACACAGTCTCTTTCACTTCTCCCACTTGCTCAATATATACTCCACAGCACATGTGCAGATATGTCTTTGTCTGTATGCCACTCCTGCGCCTGTGCCAGGCAATTTGTAGGCAGATTTCAGACATCTTGGGCACATGGTTTCCTTGAGGAATTACACCAAGTACTGACAAGTATGCACAGAGCAAGTGCATGAAGCTTGGTACAGCACTTGCGAGCCCTGTTTTTCTCCAATGTCTTAACTTTGGGGGCAAAGGTGGCACTCTAAGCTTCTCTTAAGGTCACAAAGGGCAAATTGTGAATACTAAACATTTTCAGGGGTAGGTAGTGTGGGTGGAGGATCAATACATTTGTGCTGCCAGACCTCAGGGGAGCTCAGGAACCTTCAACCAGCCATTGATTCTTCCTGAGGGGTACCAGGGAGAAAAAAATAACAAAATTTCCCCCATTTAAACTGATTCTAGTAATCAATGCACATCCTTGCCTGGATGCAGGACAATTAAAACAGGTGCTTTTTAGGCTTTCAAAACAATTGACAAAATATCAGTGGTTTGGGAGTCGTCTCTCTTTGCTTGGGCACAGGTATACAAACAGAGCTCACTGGAACAGGCCCACATTAAGCTATTTATAGAGCTCTTTGATACTGTAATTGGCACTCTTGTCTCTGGACAGCTTCAAACAACATCTGATTCAGCTTTAGCTAATTTGAACCTCACATTTGATTAGATGAGAGTCATAATAACATGGTTGCCACAATGTACCAACAAAAATGTCAGCCAACAGAGGATTAAGCAGAAGTGTGTTTGCATGTTATTCCCCTTGCTCTTCCCTTATCTCTCCACTATCGTTCTCTAACAAAAAAAGTATAAAATTACCCCAAAAGCTAAGTTTTTATCTTTGATTGAGGAGAAACATGAATGTGGCCTGAATTGTTGCCATTAGCTAGAACTTTTTTGTGTTCTGACAGAAAAATAACTGCTGATACAATCAACTTTCTAGTTAGCTTACATTTATCTCAAAATTACATCTGGCTTTGGATGAAACATACAATAAATGTGAAACAGAGCTAAGATTAAAGATTAGTCAACCAATAAATAAAAAAGCTATTTTGATAGCTTTTGTGGTAGTAAATAACTAAGAGTTTGGGGGTTGGTCAGACAATAAGCAATTTGATAACATCATCTTTAGGTTTTAGTAAATTGTGGTAAGGATAGTTCACTATTTTTTGACACTTTATAGATAAAATTCCAACAGCGAGTCAATCCCTGTAGACCACCATATTAAAATGCTCCACTTTACAGCAGAAATAAACATATTACAGCATGGTACGAAAAAACTGTTTTAATAGCTAATTTCTGTGTTCATGATAACTGTACAGAAGATGAATTTTGATTTTTTTTTTTTTTCCATTTAAATTATATTAAGGCTCTAAGTTATGCATACTTAAGGGTGTGCCCACTTTAAGCAACTGGTCGGTACCATCACAGACGGTTAGCTGCTTCATTCAGCCTCCTCAGCTCCACCTCCGTGCCCATTTTTGGATTAGCCAAGAGTTAGCCAAGTAGGCCTTGCTGGAGGCTCCTTCCACTATTTATTATACAGTCTCTGGTTGCAGCCCTGAAATGAATATTGCACTTCCCTTCTTGGAAAAACACCTTCAAAGTGCTTTTGAGGAAAGCACCTCACCAAGTTCACTACCTCAAACCTACACATTAACATCAGAAGAATGTGTTTGTTCTGGACAGTGTCAGCATGAGTGACGATATGAAAGTGAATCTAGCATGAAAGTGAAATGAAACATGTTTCATCCCATGATGCAACAGCAACAAATGTGCAACAGTTCAACCACAGTGGATAAATCCATACATTTTGAATGACATCTTCACATCTTAGCCACATGTCGTGAAAGGCTGTGTTGTAAACTTACAGTTCATCTCGTTGCCGTTGTGACAGCACCATGGTGATGGGGCAGTGTGGGCGGGGCTGGGAGGGATCAGTCAGTAGAAGGTGAATCTTGTGCAGCTGCTGCGCTCTCCTCAGTTAGGAGATGAGCTGTGCTGATCCAAGCAACACGGGCGAGAGACGAGATGTGTACTCCAGTGGCAGGCAGTTGGTTTTTTGTCCAGACAAAAAGACTCAGACTGAGAGAAGGGGAATGCAGGAATCTGCCCCCCAACTGCCTGACTCCAGGGACAAGAGAAGTGGAGAGCCTGCAGAACAGTCACCAGCCAAATCTACACTGCATCTATAGAGGAGAGAGAGAGGGAAAGTCAACATTAGGTATGCATGACAGATAACATGAGGAGTGGGTGGGGATGAAAATGTTTATAGGCCAGAGGAGTACTGCATCAATGTCTGCACCAGTTTATACGCAGATAAAATGACTTAAGATCTATTAACAACGGAAAAAAAAATAACACAAGCACAAGATAGGTACACAGTTATTATCCACCAGAAAGACAGTGTGACTCCTGTAGCAAAGCACTGACAGCATGAACCCATTTATCAGACATTTCACACAAACCACCTCCTTTCCATAACCCGCTCCTTCATTTGCTTTTCAGCTCCCCTACTATCTACTTTCATAATCTGTCTGTCATGTCACTAGTCTGGTCTGAGAGCTCTGGTCTGCTCCTGCAGCAAATTCCTTTCGCTGTGAACATACAAGAGCTGACCCACATTCTCCAAGCAACGTACTCTGAGGTTGCCAACAGAAAAGAAAAACAGGACACAGCCGAGCGGGCTCGAGTAACGGCCGGCCTACCCTATCGTCTCATTATGATACCTCCTCAAGAGCTGGCTGGCCTGACTGATGGCACGATGAAATCAGTATGACCGTTTGTGTCAGCAATACATTTATTAGTGTTAGTGTGAACATTTATTTATTGTCAGGAATGGAGTAGTATTGGATAAATGTAGACAAAATGCAATGAGGCTAACAATACTGTGATGAAGTCTTGAAAAGCACTTTACCAAAGCAGGTACCCACTAGAATACTAACTGTGAGCTACAATAAGCCTCTTAGTCTACTGGGACCAGCCTGACTAAATCTTTGCCAGACCAGTAAACAAAAGGTATGAACAAAGCCAATTTACCTCCTGTTAGAGACCTGCAACAAATGGACAAAACCACAACAAGGCACAGATGTCCAGAATTATGAACAGTAGACAGCGTGTGTTAAGCATGAGATTTGCTGCATGGCAAAGGAGCTGTGAAGGAAACAGTGATGTATCTAGAGAAGGCATGAGGTCTGGAAACACCTCAGCAAGCTCCAATGAAGGATTATTCACACATTCCTCATTTCAGCTGATGATGCAGAAGTGACATTACCAAAGGGAAATTTTCTTCTTTTCACTCCTGCTTTTGTTTTCAGGAATGAGCACAGGAGCTCAGGGACCTCGTACATATATTCAAAACATGAAGCCTGCAGCCTGTAAGATTGACCTACCTGGCAGATAGAGTTCATTCTGCTGAATTCATACAGTAAGACTGTGGTGTTTGCTTATTTATTTGCATATTAGACACTTTCACACTGTAGAAAAACTGTTCAACAGAAAGCAATCTATCGTAGCCAACAGCTGACCTCTGGACCCTGATGTCACCACCTGACAGCCGTCCAAATGTCAGCTTACCTCCGACTGTGTGTGGATTACGGCGCACATGCAGGGGGTTTCTGGCTGTTGCTCAACAACTCTGCCGTGGTTCAGGGTCACGGCAGTACAACACAATAAGGCGATGGCACTGATGCTAAAAATGGCTCGCACTAAAATTCCACACACAAAACATTTGCTAAAACACATGCGACAACCTGTACAACCACTGTAGTGAGTAAAACCATGTCATCTGCTATATATTGACACTTCTCCCTGTGCACTTGGCAGCTGTCATCGCTGTGTGTATCCATTAATGTGTTAGACTCCCCTCTCTGCAAATCTCATTTGTGGCTTCAGTATTGAGCAAAATGTTTGCACAATCACATAATCAGGCTAATTGGCTCAGCACAAAGTGTGGTCGTGTCTTGTTGGAAGGGGGAATGGACTACTACAGCTGTGGTGCATCTATAAATCTGCCCAATGACGGTTAATAATGGTTATGTGTCTTCCTCCCATTGATTCTCTGCTCTTTGTGTTGCAGCAGGAAGTGCACAATGAAGGGCCCCTTACAGTAATGGCACTGACTGCTTTCTGAGAGATGCCATTTAATTTCCTGATGAGTCCTAACAGGTCATCTGTTGTTAAAATGCCATTTTTAATGAATAATGGGAAACATACTTTTTCTCTGGAGGTTTAAAGAATGCAACAACCACGTGCCAAGTCAGTACTGTAACGGACCACACCCACTGTATCACTGTCTGTGCACACAATCTGTTTTTATATAGTCAAGCATATTGACTAGAAAATGTGGACTATTAAACATAATATTTTAGTCCAAACACTCTAATCAAACCAAGGAAAAAACAGGAAAATCATGTCAGAAAACAGAGTAATGTGTCAGCAAATTTGTCAGCAAAGAGGATGTTCCAAAAAAGCTGTGAACTACTAAAGTAGTTTGAGACAAACTCTCAAAAACTCAATTTATAGTCAATTTTTTGAGGGCTGCAAACATCCAAACAAATAAGGCACCAGGCCAGAATCTAACATATCAGACAGAGGAACAAAGTCAACAGTTTTGCATTACTCCACCTTCCAAGTATGACAGACGAGGTATGATAATAAATCAACACTTCCATGTCTGAACAAAGCAACACACCCCTGTGGTATGCATGCAGTGCAAGAGGAGGAAAATAAAAACAAACATCAGTCTAAAGCAGAGTCTGAGTTGAACTGTTGGTGTAAAATTGTCTCAGGAGCTCATCACAAAACATACCATCACAGGAATGCCAACAATGCTGACAGTATATCACCTCGCTGTCGCCTCTGATTCACAGTTTTCTGCTAGTGTCATTACATCATCGTCCTCTTTCAAAACCAGGCATCTCACACAGCTGGAATCTGGAGCAACTTCATTTTCTATTGATGACTTCATCTTCATATCACCTGTGCCATGGGAATTTTACATTATCATCTTTGTCTGCCCTTTACAAGCAACATGGGCCCCTACTGACCAGGTGAAGATTCAGAAGGGAAAAAAATGCTAAAAGATGCATACAAGTTATAGCAAGGAGTGATTCCATGTGTATTTTTAGGACACTGAAATCTAGCAGCCACCTGCATATTTTTATCACATTTGACTGGTGGATTGTGATAATTATGTGCCCTGCCTGAATGTTGACTAAGCACACAAACACTTTAGGTCAATACAATAGGGGCACACAAGAAGTCTTCTGTGCAGCGATTAGCACATTATTTTTGATTCATGGTAAGGAAAATACTTTTGTTGTGTAGTAGATTCAGATTTATTCTTCTGTGATTCATATATTTCAGTTACAATTTGCAACATAGGTTTTTAAAATAAAAAAAAATCCTTTTTTCACAAGATTAAAGAGGAGGTAAAACTATTCTTTTGAAGTTTTAGCACTTAAAGCATTCAACTTTTAGTCAGGATCAAATAAGATCTGTTTCATAATCATCATTTGTGAACTCTTCAAGCCTCAGCAATGGAATTTTCATTTTCTCAGATAGTTTTATCATTTGGCTGCCCCAGTGGCATGTCATAAAATTGCAATCGAAACAAAAGCAAAGCAGTCATGTGATATAAACACTGTTTACCTAACGCATTTAGCTATTAAAGTAGATACAAGGAAATGAGTGAAGATCATCTATTGTACTGAAATGTGCTGAGATTTTTTTGGTCAATAATCTAACTGCAGTTTCAGCAGTGACACCACCACTATTAATGTTTTGATTAAGATAATTTTGTGGCATATATATGTAGCTTACATGTATCCATCACATAGTAATGTACCTGCCACCAGTGCATCACTGTGCTGTATCGGCTAGAAAAACACGGACATATCAAGCAATGAAACTGAGAGACAGACACGTGTGCGGCTCAGTCATCAGCCTGTATAGACACCAGTTCATCACCTATTGTCCAGATTCTTTTGACAAAAATAGATAACTAAAGGTTTGTAAACAGGGAGAATAAAGGCTGTTCATACTGTAAATCATCTCCAGTTGCTAAGAATGGTTGTTCTTAGTAAAGCAGCACTCAGACATCATCCAAAGAGCTTTATCACCAACTGATGATGTGAACATCTGTCTCAGCTCTCAATCTGCAGCCGTCACGACCCGCAAGGTGCTTGTATCAGTTATGCAAGTTGGTAACAATCAGCGAACCTTATTAAATTACACAGCAAGTGACATCTTCCTTCAGTGGCTAATAAAAGAAGAGCCAATTAACACAACACAGCAGCAGATGGAAGAATTCATTCTGTAAGACACAAAAACTCTGTTCCTCCTTACTTTTTCCAAATAACAGTCACCAAATGTCATCTCTCATACTGACAAGTGTGAGTTGTCAATCAACTTGCTGAGCCATTATCCTAACAGTTGTGTTACCTGATGGATGGTCCCTGATTAGTAGATCGAAGCTCACATTCACTGGGGAAAAACACATACAGAGGGACAAGAGACGCAGGCAGGAAGCTCACAGAAGCAACAAATCAATCACATGCCCAGGCCAACCAGCGCACACACAGGTGGAAACAAAACAATTAGGGATGCCACTAACCATTACTTTCATTATTGATGAATCTGCCAATTATTTTCACAATCATTTGATAAATTGTGTAGTCTATAAATCGTAAAAAAAAAAAAAAAAAAAAAAACCTGTGAAAAAAGCCCAAACCCATAATTCAAAATCATAACTGACAAAGAAAAGCAGCAAATCCTCACATTTAAGATGCTGGAATGAGCAAATGTTTGACATTTTTGCTTGAAAAATTACTATAACTATTCATTGATTATCAAAATAGTTAGGAAAAGGTTTTTCTTTTGATCACCTGATCGATTAATCAACTAATCATTGCAGCTCTAAATGCAATGAAGTTTAGTTAGCCTCCTTCATTCATACATGTTTGAATTAACCTCACAGTACAAGCAAAGTTTCGCTTGGCAGCCATATGATGCTTGTTTAACTCTGGCATATTTGAATCTCTCCAGGGTATTCACTTCATGCCAACAAGTTAATGGCTGAAATTATTATAGCTCTAAATTTAGACTGGAGGTGTATGCTGAGTCCGTCAGTTGCTGTTGCAAAACTGCCAAGTATGAAACAAATTAAAGCTTCTCCAAGCTACTTTGGCAAGCACTATAGTTGGTTTCTACAATCATATTCAACAGCCTCTAGAGCTTGTTGACAGTGCTGTTGTTTCCATGCCAACATTGTTAGACGTTTGTTCAAATTTTACAAAAAAGTAGTTGTCCAAACAGTGTGTCAGAGTGGTCATTTGTAGGTTGACTGGCTGTTGCTGCTGGCAGCAGGTCATAAATGACCAGTCAGCTAGCTGGTGGGCAGCCTGTCTGGAAGGTCAACCTCTGTGCTACAGTCAGCTCAGTGAAGGAGACTAATAAGGGTGTCTATCTGCCCTTCAGCCTGCCACAAAGACAAACACCCTCTCACTGTCATCAGCCTGTTGACACAAAATAAAGAGAAGGCCCCCTCAGCAAAACTGTACATGTTGCTGCTTTCAGGCAATACTTCCATCTTACTACAAATGACATTAGAGAGGAATGTTGCACAAGATCTGTGACTGTCCTTTGCTTTACTCTCCTGCTGTTGAACTGGCAACAAGTGCCAGCAGAGCAGCATTGTAATGGCCGAAGCTTGTGTACAATTGGTGTTGCTGTGTTTCCATTGCTGGCGGCACTGAACAGAGCCTGGCTGCCGGGATGCACTTATTCAAATCAACTTTTGATAAAACTTAGCACTGACTAAGAACGCTTTCAAGTAAAACCAGCTGACCACATCCATACTGGCTTCAGCAGTTTCTGTTAAAGAAATGAAGCATTTTTCATGAGAAAGAGTGTCCAGCAATACATAATGTGAATCTGTTTCATGTACTGTGCACTGTAGTTTGAACTTTGAGCCATTTCAGCATCATGATCAGTCTAAATTTGTTTTTTTCCTGATGTGACATGATTACATTATACATCAGGGCTGCAAATAATAGTTTTTATTAATGATTAATCTGCCTCTTATTTTCACAATAAATTATTACTCTATAAATGTCAAAAAAACTGTGAAAATCGCTCATCAAAATTTCGCAGATCCTTGACACCTTCAAATTGCTTCTTTTGTGCAACCAAAAGTCCAAAACCCAGACTCTTCATATATTATCATAAACAACAGAAAAATCAGTAAATCCATGTACCAATCAGTTACCAAAATAGTTGCCAATTATTTTTTTCCCCAATCAACTAACATTGCAGCTCTATTCAAATTTTATAACATTTTCAAACAAGCCTTTAAGAATCAAACCTGCATCAGTGCTGCTTGAATAGAATCAATTACGTAGTTAGCCTAATTTGTTTAAGGGATAGTTGTGTTTGTACAGTATAACTAGACTCACAAAAGCAACATCTGCTAAGATTACAGCTGTCATAATAATTAAAAGCTGAAATGGGGATCACATTCCTCTTCAAAATGGTTGCATTTGTGTAAGTACAAGTCAGACAGACTGAACATACTAATACTCTTACCTGAGAGGAGAGCACACAGCAAAAACAAAACAATTTCATCAATATCCAATAATTCCCGTTGATCAGCTGCACCACGGTCTTTACAGGTGTGGCTGGGAAAAGTAAATCGGCCAGTGATCCTGGCTTTAGTCACCACTTTATATCCGCTATCACGACAAGGTTGCTCAAAATTACGAGGGACACTAACAGCTTGTGGGATTCAGCCCACAACCTTGTGAGCCACCATAGCGATGATTTGCGTCCATCCCAGTTCGCAACACGAATCACTCAATCATACATCGACATGAGAGAGAAAACGTGCAGACTGTAAAACAACAAGGCACACACTTGAACACTGAGCAGACAGACGCAATACATACAAACTCTTCCGATGTGCTCCACCCTGATTTTCCAACACTGTGCCAACAACCCGCATGAAGCAGAGAGATGATGATGATGATGATGAGGGCTTCAGCTGAGCATGGCAGCAGCCATCAGCCAGCATCCACCAGCGACAAACAGCAGAGCAAATATAATCGAGAGCAATGCACGATAGAAAGCTGCAACAACGTGATCTGACGTTCAGTTGCAATGATTTCTGCACAACAAGTACACAACGCAAACCGAATGACGAATATCCCTCACGCCCTTTACGAATGCTGCCACGGGATGCAGCAATGACGCGCCGATTTATGGCAAAATATCCACGCGATGATAGCGATTAAACGTTCAAACGAGACAACCAGCAACGGCCGGTAAGTTAACGTCGTGTGACCTACATTGATTTTGTTGACAGCAGGTAATAATGCTGCTTCACACTATGCTAATTACTGGTTATTACTAACTTGGGACGGACGCCAAACGCAAATGTAATTTACGTTCAGCTCACACGACGTCATGTTTTCCTGGCTATGGTCGCTAACGATGTTGGTCGACCTGACGACGGTGCCAGCCGGTAGCTTAACGTTATCTATGCCCCGTTAACGCCAGCTAATGTTAGCTAAAGTTAACGTTAGCCAAGTTAGCTCTTCTGTGGCCATAGTTTCTCTTTCTAGGATGGCGAAGGAATGACCCGCCCTATTCCGCCCTCGATTGGCTTATGATGATATTCTTACCCTTACCCACCCAATCATTACTCTTTGTGCGTAACGAAGGCAACGAAAACTAGCCAATCGGCGGCGGAGTAGGGCGGGACCTTCCGTCGTCGTCCTAGGAAAGGAAAATTAGCTTCCCGGCGATGCAGTCAGAAAGTTAGCTCGCACGTTCACTCTAATGGCAAGCACAGGCTCATGATTGCACTCAGGCTCAATAAACTGCAACGAACTCACACAGTTAACTAACGCTGACCGACTTCAATATGTAGGTACACAATACTGCTTATCAAACTCCGCTGACAAGGTACCTGCTGCTCCAGTCCGAGCGGCCTATCCGCCATTTTGAGACATAAAAAAAGGAGGTGCAAAAATTACAGCCACATCGTCATTTTCCCCACCTAACGCCAGATTCCTTCGACCCTGACCGGCTCCACGGCTGAAAACTGGTCGAACTCACCCTATTGTTTCTGCCCGTGGATATCCTCGGCCGTCTCCAGCGGTAACACGACCCGACGGGGCGTGAAATTTCCGCTCCAAAATATGATCTTGTGATGTGGAGGTAAACCGTGCCCGTCTTGTCTCTCCAGCGCTGCCTGCTTGTTTTTTCGTAGGCTACCGCATTCGCCTTCAGCAGGGGAACGCGCACGAAGATCGCGTTCACGGTCAGACGGGAGCGCGCACGCCCTTGATAGCAGAAAAAAACACACTGGCTGTTTCCTACGTTTTTGACTATTAACTCTTGCCTGGCTCCTCAGCATCAATTCGTGACATATATAACTGAATTTACAGTCAGTTATCCGTGTTTTTCCTCATGCAAATTGAGGATCTAAGAACAGACGTTGATGCATGCTGAACAGATTGTAAAGCAAATATGTGATTTGTGATTTTTGGCTACATAAATACAACTGACTTAACTTGTCCTGCAAATTTTACAACGTAAATGACCAAGATTTAATTCACACTAAAGCTGCAACAGTAAGCAGTAACCAATTTATTAGTTGACAACTAATCACTATTTTCATAATCAATTAATTATTTTGTTTTAAGCTATTTTATAAAAGTAAACTGAATATCTTTGGGTTGTGGACTAAACCAGACATTTGAGGACATCAACTAGGGACTTTGGCAAACAGTAATCAACACTTCGCCATTTTCTGACATTTTATGGACCATACAACTAATCAGTTAATCAAGAAAATGATCAACAGATTAATCAATATTTTCATGCTACTTTATATATCTGATCTATTTCAGTTTGGAGGTCAATATAGTACTTTTTATTCCACTACATTTATTTGATACCTTTCGTTACTGGTTACTTTACAGATTTGGATTATTAATACAAAATATCAATCCACTAATGAAACCTGATGTATTATATATTAATCTACCCAGCAGTATATAAAATTGCTGAAATTAGCTCAACCTGTACCAGCTGCAACATGAAAGAGTTTCACATATTAATGCATCACTAATTATAAGCCAATAATATGATAAATATGATTCTGAAATAGCTCATTCTGCATAATGATGAGTACTTTTGCTTTTGGTGCTATGAATATATCTTAGTGCCAAATAACTTTGGTACAATTTTGGATGCAGTACTTCTACTTGTACAGAGTATTTTTACACTGTTGCATTACTACTTTTACTTAAGTAAAAAATCTGAGTACTTCTTCCACCATTGATCTCTAACTAAAAACACACTGGCAGACCACCTTATGAGTACTCTTACCTTTGATACTTGCTGCTAATACTTTGTAAAAAAAAAAACAAAAAAAAAAAACAAAACAAGTAGTGCAAAGTGGTATTACTACTCTTACGTGAGCACAAGATCTCGCTACTCTTTCTACTACTGACTACTTGTAAAAGTTATCAAAACCCCAAACAAAACTTGTACTAGTTTTATTTTATTCATTTTAATATAAAAAAGCATACTCAGAACAAAATATAATTAGATTGTTATTTTGTAAAGAGCAACACACAAATACCACACATCATCAGGGGAAGCAGACTCAAACACTTGGCCTTAAGCAGCCTTTGTGCAGAAGAGATTTCATCAGCTGAGAAAACACAAAACCCTCAGACAATCAGCATTTCGGGCAACACACAGATACAATAAATGCAATATGACTAGTGGGCAGCAAAGTGCATAATATTTTGGGGTAGATATTATACTCTTATTTCCCCACACAAAGACCTTTAACTTCATCTGTATTTATATGTAATTTCTGGTAATATTCATAATCCACACTTGCTTTGCATTTCAGACATTCAATGGTATATATTATGCAAATTATATTTGTGAAAATACACTTTGCTCTTAGTTTTGTATTATTACACCACATGTCATCTCTTTTTTTCCCCCACTTCTGATGCAAACGTCTAATAACATATCAAGCACTTTAACAGCTAAACTATTCAAAACAGAAATGTTAACCGACCTCTAGTGCAGTGAGATTAATGCCTCTGACAAAATGGAAGCACAGTGTTAAAAGAGAGTATCTGTGCATACAAATGAGTTTATTCTAGATCATAAACTATTACTGTTGTTGGGATTTCAACAGGTTTCAGAACATGTTCAACAGGTAGCAGTCTTTGTAATTTGGGGCCAGAGGACTAATATTCTATTTGGAAAATGCTTAAAAAAAAAAAACACCTCCCACATTTTAATTTGTCTAAGTCAACTGCAGCATGTGTTTATATGTGTGCACTTGCACTGCAACAGCTCCTGTCATTTAGGTCAATGTATGTCCTTCAGGTTGAGAATGAGACATGTTAGTGTGCCACCTTGTGGACATTGTTGGTATTACTGTTGAGCAAGACTTTGGGAGCAGGGGAATAAAGAAAACTGAGAAAAAGATACAAGAAACCCAGAAAAAAAAAAAGAAGCTTATTTCACCTTCATTAATTGTAAAGTTATTACTGGTTATCACCCTGGTTCCATTCAGAAGCATAAATAATAGGCACAATACACACCATGCTCTGCTATTGATGTGATGACATCATGTTTATAGGAGCACAATCAGGAAAAATCACTGCATGTCTGAAGAGCTCGCCTTTTGTTCTTTTATACAGCTCCCTTATTAATTCAGCCAGTGCAGTAAGTAGTCCATCTTGCACATTTTGTGCCAAGTAAAAACTGCATTTTTCCCAAAAACAATCAGTTCCAGCACCATCTCTCTATTGCTTTAATCACATACATTTAGACACGGCAACAATTAAGTAACAAATTGCCATGGGAGGGATACATTGCATGTATACAAGCGGAAACAAACCTTTTCAGTCTCTTTTTGGTACATCACATTGAGGCAGCCCTTCTTTTGTCCACTTTTGGTTGTGCTGTGAATGTGACAGCACGAGAAAGTGCACTAAACACTGCTCAATGAACAGACACTCCTGGCTGGTTTTTGTCTCAGTTACATATGAAAAGATGACCCAATATTGGGGGGGGGGGGGGGGGGGATGAAAAAAAAAAAAACACCTAGCAACAATAAATCAGTCAATACTCCCAATGTTGAGCACCTGTCCAAAGGTGAGAAGAGGTTCATGTCAGTACCAATTCGTACATAAACAGATTTACAACATTGGTGGCCATGAATGTTTTAAGAAAAGAGGTGTCAGCCATCCAACAGGTTTACTATGAGTAGAAAAATAAAACATTTGGAAAGCCAATGTTTGCTTTAGCCTCTATTCAAACTATGCAGCAGCAAAAAGCAGCAAACAGCCCTGGCCAATAGATTTTCTGTCGGACTACACAAAGACACACACACTGTCACACACACGTACAAACATACATGCACATAATTCTTTCAATGTGTAAAAATAGAAGATTGAACACAGCTAGTATATAGATAGATAACTCTACTGCTTAAAGGTGGACGTTTCAAATCTGCGTTTTTTTCCCATTAACATCAAGTACCTTGTCTAAATCCGATAGAGATTTATACATCTTTTTCCACTTCTATACATTTTTTCTATAAAACAGACATGGCTTAAATTAATTGATGATCAACAGGCCTAAAATACCTTCTTTAATTCTCCTGTGCGCTTTTACAAAATTCATTTCATTTACTAAATAAAAAAAGAAAAGGAAAAAAATCCAGCAAATGAAAAATCAAACCGGTTGAAAGTTCACTAATGTGTGGCTGTATTGTTTGCTTGCTTGGACAAACAGGAACCATAGGACACAGCAGGCACCCACCTGGGATGTCACACGTACAAATGATAGAAGGATTATTTAACCGGGGGGGGGGGGGTTGTGGAAGAGTGATGGGTGACTGCTGCAAAGATGCCACTAAAGAAGGGAATTTACATTCTGACGCCCCACTTGAAAAATCTCAAATTTAGTGACTGTATTCTGGTCTTAGTGCACAGTAGAAAGTACCCCTGAGTTCTAGGACAGGGTAGGTGCTTTATCATTTAGAGCACCGTTAGGAGGGGGGGGGGGTGTCAGTGGCTACATGCCCGGGGGTCTTCGAGGCTCTTTGGGGACTGGCGGGGCAGAAAGTGGTCCTGGGCTAACAGTGCTGTGGGACGTTTGAGCTAAGAAGAAGCATTATTGGGGGAATATGGTACAGTGGATAAGGCTCTGGTATACAATTTCATAGTCATCCTTGGTCTCCCTCCCCCGGCTGCACCTCTAAGCAGCTAACACCTTCACCACCAGGTTCTCGGGCCGGGGATTTTTCAGATTGCACGTTAGATTGATTCTATATTTGGACTCCCTTCCTTCCTACCTTGTAGGAAACTCCCACTCTGTATTCCTTTGTCCTACAGTTCATACAGTGTGTTCTCATCCCCCCCTGTTTATTTCAATGCTGATTGCTCGGTTCTCTAGGTCCACAGGCTCAGTGACATGGCTGTTGCGTCACGGCCTCTTTCTCCCCCCCTCCCAATAGCAGAAAGTAGCTGTGTTGAGGGCTTTTAGACATTAATCAATGGGAATTTTATCCTCTAGTTCCACTGGGCTGTCTTCAGCAGGCTCCTCGCTCTTCCCCAGCTCCTGCAGCTGCTGCCGCCTCTGCACCTCTGCCTTCAGGTTCTCCAGATCCTTTTGGCTGAAAGGGAAATACAAAAAAATAATTATTTCAATCATTCTGTTGTCACTCACATCTCAAATCTATCTCAAGTCAAGTTAATTTTTTTTCATGTAGCTCAGTATCACAAATTAAAATTTGCCTCAGGGGGCTTTACAATCTGTACTCTACAAGTAGCTTATTTGAAGTTCTCATAAAACAGCATACAGATGTGTCCACTCCTGCTCCTGAAGGGCCCTAGCACTGCATTTTTTCTATGTTTTCATGCTCTGTCCACACCTAATTACCTGGAGCAGGTGTTCAGCTCTAATCAGGTGTAAGCAGAGCAGGGAGAGATGAAAAATATGCAGTGCTGTAGTGGCTGTTTCTGTATGTCATTTTTGCACGAGTCTATACAACAACAACAACGCCATATAAAGTAACAGACAGCATAAATGCTCAATAAGCCTGGACTTCATCGTTGGTACAGTTGTCATATGCTTTTCTTCTGTAGCTCTATGTTGTGTCAAAGCACAATAAACAAAAAATAAACTGGTTTGAGGAAGAGCTACAATGATGATTTTTTTACTCCTGTGTGATATCAAACTGAATATCTTTGGCTTGTGGGCAAAACAAGACATTTGAGGACGTCATCCTACTCTTTGGTAAACACTGAGCAACATTTTTTACAATATTCTTTATAGACCAAACAAGTATTAATCGAGAAACTAATCGACCAATTAATCGACTTTAAAAATAATCGTTAGTTTCAGCCCTAGTTTGAGGCTACAGATTTTTAAAAATGGTAGCTGAAATAAAATGCTGCAAGTACTTAATCAATCAAAAATGTCCAGTGCTGCAAGACCCACCCAAGAGAGTTCCAGTAGTTTACCCCCAGGGACTTTTGTGGGATAAAATAATGTCACTGAAACTTAATTTAGACCCTGGTCCCTATTTATTTAAGTTTTATTATTTATTTATTTATTTATTTATTTAAGGCTCTATTTAAGGTTTCTAGTCCTGAGGGGGTGTTCTTGTGTTGGAAACACTGCTTACATTATCTCCTACTGGTTTACAGAGCTGTTTTTCTTATGCTGACCACACTGTGGTGCCACATACAGTTGGAGAGACTTGCTGCTGCCGTGTGGTATGCATGCAGTAAGGGTGTTTGCTTGAGTAAACCAATGTAAATGAGGTGAATACAAAAGATAATGTGGTAAATTATGGACTTCTGGATTCACAGTACAATGTTTGGGGCACATAACACTTGAATTATGCTGCAATTTGAAATTCTGTAGTGTATTTGTTGATACTAAAACATGCACTCAAGAGTCCACTAAACTTTTCTCTACAGCTATTTTCAGCAATAACCTCTTCAAGTAATCCAACATAACGCAGCTGCAGTTATGCATATTTTTATGCGTGAAGTCAAATTTCTGCTGTGTCTCAAGAAAACATTAAGTCCCCGCAGGTTTCTTATTTTACCTGAGCGGTATGAAGATGATGCCGTTGATAATGTTGAGTTGTTCCAGGACACTGGCCATGCTGGGAGCAGTGAACTGGGAAAGAGAAGAAGAGATAAAAACATACCATCACTGCTGAATGGTGGTGATGAAAGAGCGGAAGCACATTAACAACATATGTTGACTGAGAACAGTCACCTTAAGGGGCATGATGCTGGCATTGGAGCCGTTCTTGTAGATCTCGTTCATGGTTCTCTGCAGAGCAACAGCCTGCTGGGTGAGATACTTCAGGTACTCTGAGCTCTCCTTGGTTTTCTCATGTGCCTCGCCCATCTGAGAAGAGAAGAGAAATATATGTAAGATGTCACTTCATCACAACAGATGAAGAGAGGTGTGTCAGTTCTCAACAGTCTTGCAGGCTCACCTGGTTCTTGTAAATGGTGTAACCCTCCTTCTCGTGCTGTAATGCAGAGCGGAACTCAGCCTTGCTCTCGTAAACCCTCGCAACCAAATGATGGCTGAAAAAAAAAAAAAAAGAAAGTCAGTCATCATGTCAGTCAGTATTATAGCCACTATATGGATGAGGAGTCTCTCCTCACCTGAGGGCCACTTTGAGGGACCGGGGTCCATGGTACTTTGTGTTGATGGTCAAGGCGTTCTCCAGGAATCTCAGTGATAGATCATACTCCATCACTCCGTGCAGCACTAGCCCAATGTTACTCTGCAGAAGGAGAGCCAAGAGCAAGGTCAGACTGTACACCAAAACGTCTGTTTTCCTGTGGCAGGTTGGGATTTTACCAAAGACTTAAAACAGTATCAGTGCTAAGTTAAGGCTGCACTCACGTCTAGCAGTGCCATCTCTGGGTGGTCCTCACCGCAAACCAACAACATGAGGTAACGGGCGCGATAAAGCAGCTTCAGGGCGGTCGACAGCTGGCCGTTGGCAAAGCAGTACAGAGCCAAGTGCATCTGTGCAGTGAGGAGAACAAATATAAGTTACAGGGAAACAATGGCTACAATGACTGATGATCAAACATCAGTTTTATTTCTTTTAAATCTTTACTGCGGCTTATTTGAACATTTTAAGCATTGGGTTAGGATATCAGGGACATTTCAGATTGGTTTTATTCCCATCTTTCTAACAGGAAATTCTGTGTGGTCATTGGCAATTTTAAATCCTCCACCTTTCTTTTATCCTATGGAGAGCCTCAAGGCTCAGCCCTTGGCCCCTTATTATTCTGAATTTATGTTACTATTAGGTCAAATCTGTCATAAATTCAACATCAATGTCCACTTTTATGCAGTTGACTTCCAGATCTATTTCTCATTTGATTCAAGTGTTACAACACAACTGGACAAAGTACAAACCTGTCTTACAGATCTGAAAAACTGGCTCTACACACAACCTCTCCAAACTTCAAGCAGTTCAAAATGCTGCAGCAACACAACTTGCAAAATCCAAAAGAAGAGGCCACATAACTCCTATTTTAGCATATCTACACTAAGATTACTTTTAAGCAGTTTGGGATTGGCCCCTGATTATATCATTAACTTACTAACTCCTTACGAGCCTGAATGCAGCCTCTGGCAGAGGTCTGCTAGTAATTCCTGGGTCAAGGCTAAAACCAGAGGAGACTGAGCTTTTTGAGTAAATTATTTTAACATGAGCTAAACACGTCCTTACATATTCTTGAATTGTGTTGGGGTGCTCGATGCCGAGGACTCTTTCGCTCATCAGAACAGCCTTCTGCTGGTTGCTGAGAGCCTGCAGGTAAATACACAGAATGTCATTCAGAGACATAAAATCAATACAATGTGTGTGTAAAAGTTGCTGACAGAGTAAAAGTGGCCATATTTCTGCCTACCTCAGGGTGGTCTCCCATGATGTAATTAAGGCGTGCCAGCAGACGCAGGCAGGCACAGATCTCTACATGCATGGCTCCGTACACGTTGTTGAAGAGGTTAAGAGCCTCGTTGATTAGCTCGCAGCCCTCCTTCAGAAAACCTGGACATGAAAAGGAAGAATAATGACATGCATTTAGTCAAATCAGCATGCAGAGTTCTGAAAGTTTGTTTTTTTCATTCCAAAATGTTTTGTGTTTAGGTGTGTAAATAACCTATAAAATAAGGAAAATTCTTATTTTTACTTAATATTCATTAAAAAAATATATATTTTTATTATTTGTCTTTATACTTCCATATTTATTTATACTTTTACAGATTTCTTCTTTTTTATGGTGCTCCTATGACTCCACAGAAAACACATCTCACCTTGCTGCACTTTGGCCTGTCCACTCTGGAAGAAGTGGAAGGCATCAGAGGCTTTGGGGTTCACGTGCTTCACGACAGGGAAAATATTCAGGATGTCCTCCTCTGTGAAGGCAGGCTTGTGGCGGCTGTCAAAGTTATACTCTTTTATCAAGATCTAGAAGGCAAAAGAAAAGGAAAGGAAAACTGATAAAGGCCATTTGGTAAAGAGGCATCAGGAAGTCACGATAGATTAAATGAGTCGTACCTGGATGCCAGTTTTGACTGAAATTTCTCTGAGCAGAGTGATTTTCTGGAGTCCGTATTTCTCAACCACCTGGTCCACACTGTCACTGTGTGACAAAACATTTTGAAGACAGAATATGTGTCACCAATAAACACACAAAACGTAAAAGCTTTAACATTTGTTTCACATTAACGGATGGAGGCCTCACCACTGTATGGTGAAGTGATAATAGCTCTGGGCCTCAGAGGCGATGTTCTTCCACAACTCGCTGGGTGTCAGGCTGGCCCAGGCTGTGTTGTCACCGCCACCGGGGACCCGGTTGCGACGCTTGCGGCTCTTGCGGCGCGACACCAGCTCGTCAGGTGGCAGGTGTGCGACAGCATCAGGGAAGGAGCTCAGGAAGCAGTTTAGGAAATGGCTTACAGCAGCAGAGAGGGCAGACAACTCCACACCCTACATGAGGAAAAAAATTTAAAATGCAGTTTGTACAGCTTTTTAAGAGTAAAATTCAAGCTCTTTTGTGGTATCTAAACTAAAAATTTCCAGACTTTTGAAGCATTTATCTTCACATCTAATTGTTACTATAAATGCAAAAAATAAATTTCAAAAAGAATTAATTTTTACCCACAGCAATCTGTATATTGTCACTTTGTTTACTATACCAGCTGTTCATATCAACTTTGATTTTACGTATGTATTGATCAGAGTTATTTAATACTAATTTAACTCTTTTCGACATCAGGAGGCAGCCAAATATGACAAAGGGATCATTTCATTTCAAATATTAAAAGGTTTTTGGTTTACATGAGTGATTGTCTACATGAAACACATGAGGCATGAAGCATATTCCTAACCTCGAACTTTGTATAGTCTAGAGTTTGGAAAAGGCTTAATTTCAGCAAACTATTAAAATATCAATCAAAATGAATGAAAGAGGCTAGATGATGCATATTTAGTGTTACCAACCTGCAGGTATGTCTTGAAGATATGTTTTGCACATCTGGTGATCAGCTCGCTGATTCCTATCCTCTAAGGTTTGGAAAAAAGGGAAAGTTAGATTGGCAAAACCCAAGTGCAAAAACTATGCGACAGCGGTTATTTGAATCAGGGGTTCAGACTCACATAGAAGTGCTCCAGCTGGGCTTTGGCGGGGGTCTTATCCACAAACTCCAGAACAGAACCCAAATAGCGAACATTGATGCCTCTCTGGCGCAAGGCCTCGGTCAGTGTGGCTCCATCCATGGGCAGAGCGCTGTGGTCCAAACAGTCTTTAACCTGTTCATAAAAACACACATTACAGGGACGCCTTTAAAAACAGCTCTAAAACCGAAAATTCAACCTCATATGATCTGGATCTGTGACACTGACCAGTGACGGGATCTGACAGGACACCAGGAAGGCAGCAGCGTCTTTAAGAAGCTGTTTCTGCTTCTGGACATCATCTGCGCTGTCGTCTGGGAAACGTACTCCTAGTTCAAACAACACACACACACACACTTTGTCACTTCTGTGCTTATATTCGCCTATGAACAATTGTCACTCTAAAAATAATGTGCTAAAAATGACTACAAGCAAGAGGGAAATGAGGCATGATAAACCTGACAGATAAGAAAGTGAAAATGGATGAAATACATGATACAGTTATCTTGGCTGCTCTTCAACTAAAAAGGGTAACAGTTTGATTATCTTCTAACGTTACAGACTGCAGTGTCATTGAGAATTTCTTTTTTTTTTTTTTCATCACTTCACATCGGCTGTTATCATTTCAATTTTTTTTTAGCTGAGTTCAGGTCACCTGCTTTCATTTTTTATCTCTGACTTGTTGCTTTGAAAATAATCTGTTTAACTTTGACATTTTTCCCCAAAATATTGGACATAATCAATCACTGATCAGCCTGAATAATCTGCAAAAACAGGAAAGAAACTAGTCTAAAATGGGAGTGTGCTTTTCTTTTGAAGAACAATAATCAACTCTATTAGTTTCTTATACAAAGTACACTATACACTGAAACTCAATCACTGCTCCTTAGGATGGGTTAAAAGTAGCCATTTGCAGTGCCTGGGGAGCAAACTGGGGTTCAGTATTTTCCATATTTTCAGTATTTACAGCCTGAGCCACAGCCTTGTTTTGGTTTTAGGCTTCATGTAACTTGACATTGCCAGACCAATTTACAAATGCAAATTAGTCTGGAACATCTCAGTTCATGTTTGATTACAAAGAGGCATTATCAATTTGGTGCACACCAGAATGCCTCTGGACACAAGAGAGACTTATAACCAATCAGAGTAGTGAGAAGTGTGACCATGCCCCGTGAGGCCAGATGGTAAATCAAACTTTCACCAAGTCCTGTCAGAAGTACATCAAACACATTTTTCTTTATCAATATGAGTTTTGAGTGCAGTTGTCTTATATACCGTCCAGTTTGTTTAATACTGATGTGACAGCAGATTTAACAGAAAGCAGCACATCAGCAGCAGCCATCGTGACTGTGACAAAAATGGCTCAATGGTGCTCCTTTGAACAGTCATCATATTTCACCCACCCAGTATCATAGAAATTGTTGTGACTGGCCCAACACGGCCAGGTCGGCTAGAAATCTGTCTGAACAGAGGGGGACAAAATGCATCTGCCAGAGCAAATAAAACCAGTTTGCAGATTCATGTAGTTCCCGTGATTTCATCAGATTCCAAATACTTCTTACCTCTGGGGGTTCTTTATTGCCTCCTTTTTATGGCTACATAGCGCATTTCAATATATTTTACACTGTTAAGCTATAGTAAAGCTGTTTCATTGTCCATTTATGATGAATCGTCCTCGTCATGCTCACCTGGAGAGAAGATGTCTGGGTTGAAGCGAATGTCAAAAGATGTGTTGCTGATGGAGCCGACTGCCTTGCAGGCATTAAGGACCACCTCACGGCTTTTGGGGTCTGTTTATGATCAGGAGCACATACAAGGAAAAGATGCAAACATTTTAAAAGTCATAACTACAGAGACATCAAATCAACATATGCAAATTACAGTTCAAACCATGTCCACATTAAGCCAGTGTTTTTTTTTCCCCATCCCAGAAACTGAGCTGTTCAAAACCACTCTTTTGAGTCTGCAGGTGATTGCTGTGGCTCAGTAATGTAAAGAAGTCAATCCTCTGTCACCTCCAACTCTGTGTCATCACTTATCTTAATTATTTGTTTGTTGAGCAGCCAATACAGCTGATCACACAGAGCAGATAGTCCGGTTGATCATTGTAATTCAATTTATATTTTCCTTCATTCATAAAATATTGATCTGATAAGCTTACTGTAGACATGGCCTTAGTCAAGTACACAGCCACCATTTCAAAGCAGCCAATACACAACCACAAACATAACAGATTAGGTTTGACAAGCAGATTACTGTTTGATTTGGGATCAATGGAGCATCACACAAATCATTGAACAGGGAGATTATTTCTGCATTTCAAAACACACTGGGATTAACGGGCACAGCGAAAGTGATTATTCCATTTATTGGGTGAAATCCCAAAGCAAGGCACCACAGGCTGGGACACTAAGAGACAGGCTAATCGGAGGCCAACACTCGTCCCTACTGCAGGCTGAGGACTGAGCAGGGACAGCTCTCCTGGTGGAAAGAAGCCACTACAAACCAGTGCTTGATACTCTACTGCTTTAATGCTATGGACCACACCACACCACACACGCACGCACGCACACACACACTTCAGCTGCAATTAGCTGCACCCAGCTGCATAAATACCACTTCTCTAATAAACACTACATTATCAATGCAATTATCCACCAGAGTAGCTCTCCCTGCATCGTCCGGGCCATATGTTTTTGGGGTATTTTTGGACATACCAATACAAGATCCATCTTCGGCAACTAAGGTCTCCGCCAGCTCTTTGGCCTGAGCTAATCCTGGAATACTTTCCTCAAGCTCCTTACCCTCCAGTGGGCTCTTGCACTCCCCGTTCTGGGTGGTTGTGAGGTCTAGAGGCCCATTTGTGGTGGGCTTCGAGGAGTTTTCTTCACCGTCAGGCCACTGCCTGTGAGGCCGCAGAGGTGTCGTTGTCTGTCTGGCTTGTGCTGTCTATGGAGACCTCTGGTGCACTGGGAGAATCTGTTGCAGGGGTCTGTGTCTGGGCTGTGTCAGCGTTGGTTTCTGTAGTCGTTTCAGAGGTTTCTGTGATGGCGGGTGTGTCAGTTTTAGTGTCCTTGTTTGCTTTCTGTTGCATGAGCTGTAACGCTGCCATCTTCATGAAGAGAAGATACCTGAGGGAGGAACAGAATCAACAGTTGCTCACATGTAGAAACTCTCCTGATGATGATAATATGATGATGATGCACACCAGCGCAGATATACACATACCTGTGCTCAACAAAGGCCTCGATGAGCTCTTGGCGTAGACAAGCCAGGCGGTGGCGGGTGCTGGCGGGGGAAGCCTTGGCGCTGACTCTCTGGGGGCAACTCCTCTCCATCCACAGGCAGGAAGTTGAGGTCAGGAGGGAAGGTACGCAGAAGGTCCAGAATATAGTGGCGGCCATCGTTTCCGATGATGCCCTTACACTCGACAGAAGAGCACAGCTCCACGGTCTCGTTTTTCTCATTCAGCACACTGTGCCTCTGGACCTACAATTTACAGCCAGTATATAGAAATATAAACTTGTTGAAGAGACAAAAGATCTTAATATACCATCTATATCATTTTAATTATAATAATAACTTAGCAATAATTTCCTAAAACAGCTGGGCAAACTTTCCTCAACAGGAGTAAATAATACATTTGTTGGGGAACATTTTCAGCCGTGGATGAGTACACATCTGGGGCTCTGATGAGTGTTTACTGCAGCATGACATGTATGTGGGACTGACTCATGATTGTGTATTCTGTTACCCAGTGTAACAGTGTGACTCACGGTTGTGTTTGTAATATTTCTTGGATATTAGTGGAAGTATGGCACTGGCTATACAGGAAATTCTTATTAGTGAGATCAATTCAATTACTGACATTGATCTATTCATGGGATTTGTTGACACAGAGAAAAACACAGAATATCAGACTTATTCAAAAGCATAATGTGCAGCATTTTACTAACAACAACAACAAAAAATCCACTCAATTATCACATATGATCCACTAGAAGTATGTGGTGGTGTCTATCTGCAGAGCCACTACTCTCTGCCTGTATGCCCTCATGCTTAACTGTGTTCAAGGCATTTCTGGACTTCAGTGGTGTGTAGCAGCCAACTAATACAGCATGCAGGTTTTAAGGTCAGGAATACATAAAAACATAGCAACCACAGTTAAGCCTAGAGATGAAACTCTATGAAATGTCATATCACAATTATAGTAACAAAAATGAACATGTTATCAGTGTTATAGTGGTGTTGCTGAAATGCCCTGAAAATGTTCAAAAAGTACTGGTGCACACACTGAAATGATTTCAAGTTTAATACTGGAAACAATTTGAAATGGCATCATGTTGTTTGCAATGTCAGTGTTTTTACTGACACACAATGAACGTAAGCTACAAGCGGTGCCTCCGTCAGGGAGACTGTTGCTAACTTTGGTTGATGCTGGACAATATTAGTTAGCAGTGGGTTTTTCAAAATACCTAATCAAACATGGTCTAAATGCTAATCAAAAAACAATATTACTAATCCTCTGCTTTAGAGACAACAGTTGTGTTACTGACCTTGAGCGGCCTGCTGGTTTTCTCCAGCAGCTCCAGGTATTTGCTGTGCGACACGACCGTCTTTCCAAAGTCAATGGAGCCGTAGATGACGCTCTGCTCCTGCTCACGCTCCAGGATACCTGGAATGATGGACTGGGCGGTGACACGGTAGCCTCTGTAGTCCACCACTACCGTCCCCAGAGTGTACAGACCCTCCACGTCCACTGCCCCGTACGCCCGTACACCGTTCAAGTCATTGGTGGGTGCAGCATGGGCAGCAGCATCTCCACCCAGTTCACGATAGTGATCCCGCACATCGAAGCCCAGGCTGAAGAAGATGTTGTTCCAGATGAACATCTGCATGCGTGTTTCCTCACCAGGGTTGATGGCCATGACGTTACCATCGATGACTGCCATGGCGCCTCGAGTGGCAGCTGCTGCGAAGTCACTGTGGACCTGCAGGATAAAAAGAATGATTCGGTATCACCTGGTCTCATCTGATTGTGTTACAGCAGATTCTGTGCTAGATGGCTGATCTCACATCATCTGGCTGATTCCCCGATTCACACAACAAGACACAAAGAGTACCTTAAATATGGCTCTCTCCCTCAGCAGGCGTTCAGGCAGGTTCTTACGCGGCAGCTCTCTGGTGGTCTGCAGCTCCTCATTCCAATCTCTGGTCTAAAGACATAATAGACAAAAAAGTATGAATACCGGACAAAAAATAAATAATGATCTTATTCTTGTAAGAACATAGTTGTCCAACCCCTTCTTAAAAAAAAAAAACTCGTTAGAGCCTAACTCCCTGGATAATTTCAGACCAAATTGTTCCTGAACAATTAATTGCTTTTTTCTCTTAGATCTCTTTGAGACATTTCAGTCTGGATTCAGGGCCAACCACAGTACTGAAACTGCAGTCCTTAAAGTGATGAACAACCTGCTTGTTCCTGAAAATCCTCTGTTAGATTTAAGTGCTGCATTTGTTGCTGTGGACCATTCGGTTTTATTGGATCGTCTCAAACACTGGGCTGGCATCTTTGGTCCAGTTCAGATCTGAGAGGCCCAATTCCAATCTGGCCCCTACACACTCTCACTCCTTTTGCACATTTGCACCACGGGTCCACCACATTGAGTGCCGTTCCAAACCAGTCAGCTTGAAGGGCGTTATAAAGCCCTCCAACGGGCTTACAGAGCACACTCCTCTCAGGCGCAGCATTTCTTTTGTGTCCAGGATGGAGGAAATGCCACAAAACTAAGTTCTATGCAAGGTGTGATTATTTCCAAAGACTAAATAATAAGATACCTACCTGGAAACAGTCAGTTGATACCTTTTTTTTGTGCACACATGACAGAATGACATGATGAGAAAATGTTCAATACCACAGAACAGATGTGGCAAAAGAAGTGTGGCAACAGAGTTTTTATTTAATTAATATTTTTTCTTTTCACAAGCTCACAATGCCATAAATGTAATGAGTGTGCCTGTCATTGCCACTTACAGCTTTATTGTTTTAATATTTATTTATGTTTGTTTGTTAGACCTCAGTAAATATCACATCATCACGATTTTTTTTTTCAGTGAATATTTAAATTGTAATGCAAAACTGATCATTTCCACCAATTGTAGCACATATCACAATCTCAATTTCAGTCAAAATAATCGCAATATGACTTTTTTTACCAAATTGGTTTGAGGACTGAGCCATGGGGTACCCCACAGGTAGGGCTGCACACTTTTTTTTCTCATTAAGTGTGCTTTTACAGGGGTTTTAGTGAGAATTGATCTGTTAAGTCATTTCTTAAACCCTTTGAAATACAAATGTATTTTCTTTTATTGATTGTGTTTTTAATCATTTTCTCATTTACAACTTTTGCTTAATGCTGTGTACCTTTTATATTGACTATAAATAATTTTTATCACTTTATTTTCTGTCTTTCAAAGCATTTTGTAACCTTACGTATAGAGCACTTGTCAATAACAAAGTTTATTAATATATTATTATTATCTGCCTGATGTGCTGTTGTGCTCATCTGTGCCCACCTGTCCAGGTATGTGCTCCTCATAACCCAGGCGGGAGGTGTAGGCATCCTCAGCACGAACACAGTCCATGGCGTGATCTACCTGTGGAGCTGTCCAGCTGTACACCTGGAAAGGTGTGGCTATCCTCTCAAACGGGTGTCTCTGGACTCTGCAGCAAAAATACAGTGAAATAGAGAAAACAGCATCACTTACGTGGTCTCTTTTCATACATCTCCAGATGTTTATCTGCAGTTTCATGACAAACTACACAAAACAATCAGGACTTGTGGTGCTTGTCATTTAATTTCTTATTAAGCTTTGAAACTTTGACCCATTGCATACTGGCCAGATGCTGCTTGTAAAAGAAAATGTGTTCTCACCAGGTTTAATAAAGTTAATGAATGAACAAACTTTAGAATAATAGCAGAAAGGTAGGATTGCAAAGAGAAATGTTACAATAGTGTGAGTAGAGAACAGAGGTTGTGGATCAGCGTGGAGAAACTGAGGTATTAAAAAAAGTTTCTATCCAACCACAGATGATGAGCACTGACTTTGTTGCTTGGAAATGCCCAAACACATAATAAATCTTTCAGTATGAAGGGAGGATGACCACTGGCAGAAGTGCCAAGAGCTGTTTTTACCTTTTCTTTTGCAGGCCAGTGAAGTTCTTCTTAAAGGCAGGGCTGATCTGGCTCAGCAGCTCCACCAGTGAATGGCTCAGGAAACTGGGATTGGCTGGCTTAGGGTTGAAGGTGTAGGTAGTAGATCTGGAAAAAATAAAACACACGCATACAACCATTATTATAGCTTGTTGTTGTAGCTTTTTGCAATAAATAACACTTATTTATGGAACTGAAAATGAAGAGGGGAGGACAAAAGTCATTGAAAAGAAAACCTTCATGAAAACTAAAGCCTGGATCGGAAGTAGTTTTCCTGAAGGGAGGCCGCTCTGTCCAAAACAATAAAACACTCAAACATGAGAGGAACTTAAAATGGCTCTGATCAAGTTGTTGGAAACAGAAAAGATAACCCTGCTCCAAACACCTATTCTACTTATCAATGTAATCCAATTAGACCTCATTAATTTGACTGTTAAGTCTTTGCTGGTCTCCAAAACTAATCTAAAATTAGGATCCTAATAGTATTAATACACCACTGCATCAGTGCTTCACTATCCTGCATTTAAAGTGTAACTTCACCCTCAGGTCTGAGCCAAAACTCCATCTACTGCATAATTCTGAAAAATGCTAAAAAAAAAGTGGACAAGGGGCTGGGGAGGGCTGCAGGGTGAGGTGAGGGTGGAAGTGTGAGGCAGGAGTTGTTCAGGGAGGCGGCCCACACACCCACCTCTAGAGGGTGTTAACGTACTTTTTCTTGATAAATTTCATGACGCAAGTAAGTCCCCAACTGCAGCATTGGCCTTGCAAGGTTCAGGTTGATTTAAAACGGTAGCTGGCATGTCTCAACGCATGAAACAGCAATTTTTCTAAATCTATTATGAAATGTCAATATTAAACGGACCATTGTGTAGGATTTAGGCCATCTAGAGGTGAGCTTGCAGATTGTAAATATCTAATGTCACTCTCCCCTGCCATGCCTGTAGGAGAACCTATGGAGGCCATGCAAAACATGAAAGGCTGTATCCAGAGCCAGTGTTTCGCTTGTTTGTCCTGGGCTAGTGGTGAAACATGGTGGTTCAACACGAGGACCCGCGTCCTCTGTAGATTAAAATGGCTCATTCTAAAAGGTAACAAAAACAACAATTCTTACTTTCAGCTGACTAAACTCTGATGAAAACATACTTATGACTATTATATTCTATTTCTGCCATATTCTGAAACTAATTCCATGTAAGTCTCACACATCGGACCTTTAACACCAGCATTAATGTGGGTAATCACTGCATAGCAATATAATTTAGTTTACAGCTCAACCCAGTTGGAGTGTGCAGTACTTCTTTAAAGAAAATGCAATGTACGCATGTCTGTTCTATTCAAATTTTTTTGCATTCACAGTAGCACCTCTTGCACTGCTGATCAGCTCATCACGGTTTGATTGCTGCCAAATATCTTCACTTAATGTCGTCTTAAATTTGCAGCACTGCAAGTCACTCTGCATATTAGTGACTGCCAAATACTTTGTGTATAAACTGTGCATCAAGAGATTAAGGAGCTTAATGCAGAGAGTCCACTGCAGTGAAAACATGGAGCTGTAAAGAACTACCAGGGTGAGATGTTTACTGACTGGTTGAGGTAGAAGCCGCGTGTGGAGGCAGTGACACTGACATGGCGCTCCTCCACAGTCACAATGTACAGGTACATGAGGTCTCCGTGCATCTTCCTGTTTCCAGGTGGAGGGTTCCAGCCACTCATCGTCAGGACCTTCAGGCACTGCATAGGCTGTTAAAACAGTCAACCAAATAAAAGAATCTTAAAATTTCAGTCTCTTACTCAACTGCTTTAATTTTGAGTTTGACCTTCCCCATAAATAGCTTACAAGTACTGTTTGCATCTATTTTTCAAAACATATTATTAGACCAAGACTGTGCTGCTCCTCACCTTCCAGTCCTTGTTCTGCGGCTGGAGGGGCACCAGGGGACGCTCTTTGCTGCCGGGCAGGATGTGCTCTGGGGGGGTGCAGTCAATCTGCTCCAGCTCGTTGCCCTTTTTCTTCCGCTTACCGCTATCTGCAGTCACACAAAACAAGCAAGGTGAGAGTCTGCGGTCCACCTGCATGTCGCTACATTCATGCATTAACACTGCACGTTAAAATGCTCCAGATGGGTGAACATGGCCCTGCATCCACCCTAACTGTCTCACCTCCAAGGTCTCCATCTGTGAAGATGCTGAGGAAGGACAACGAGTTGCAGTCCACTCCATTGTAGGCGTCTGAGGGGTCCAGACTTTTCAGCAGGTCTCTGATGTGGCGCACATGGATGCGGGCCTCGCGCACTGTGTACGGCTCTAGAGAAAACGGAAACAAACAAAAATAAATAAGCAGCAGGCAGTGAGTCGTTAGATACATAACAGATCAGGCTAGTGGCTGAAATGAACTATGACTCGTCTTTGCCAGCAGTTACATCACAACAACCAAGCAACATACCTACAGCGCACACACTGAGGAATTTAGCGCTTCAATTGACCACAATTACCATCAACACTGACTGCCATCAACATCCACACCCTTTCTTTGTCCATCTGTATGATGGTGAAACACTCCCACTAGAAAAAGTGCAGTGGAATGCCAATCAAAGTCAGAGTTCCTACTTGTGAACTCACAGCACATCCATCTACCACAACTTCATGAGGAGGCAGTTGTCTAAAATCACACAACAATGAACCCATGCAAGTGGACACTTAAAGGCAGCATAAATGTTATTTGCTTGTATTTAACTAAAATAATCTATATTGTTACACAGTAAAACCCATTCTGCATGTAAAGTGGTGTCACAATATGTATTAAGTAGGTGTCAACAGGAGGCTGCACTGCTGTGGGTTCCACTGTGTGTTCACACGCCAAAGAAATCTGTCACAGTCAGCCATGATTTTTTTATTGTTTGGCGCCATGCACCTGAGACGCTTTGAGGTTGGAAATTTCAGCTTGGCAAAGTCCGACCTCTGTCTCTGACTGGAACACAGCATAATAACGCCACATTTTTGTGGTTGTTGTTGAGAGGCATTGATCAGGTTTGTCAAGTTGCACCTGCCAATTCTGTCTGACTATCACCTTCACTGATGGTGTATTTGTTTTCATACTATCCGGTTACCTAATTGACATTTTCACCATGAACGCCAACAAGGATGAGGTGAAATGCAACACTAGATGCTTTGTCATCTGTAACTTTATGTAAAGCCTTAACAAACAGCCTTTTGACATTTACTTACTTGAAGGTTAGAACAATATTAATTAAACTAGCCTTCTATTTTGGTGAGGACAATGCCTGTGATTACAGTCTCTTAAAACACATAAAAGCCAGGCTAAAAACAATGTAAGTAATGTAATAACAGCCTGACCTTTCCGAACTGAGCTGTTAATTATGAAGTGATCTGCAACATATAGCTTGTATTTTCCCTCTTTGTACCACAGAGCGAGACAAAGCAAAATGTGAATAAAAGCCTCTGGATCTGACCTTCCACTACTTTGAGCAGTGAGCCCTCCTGCAGGCCCTCGATGGACTTGAGCTCAGCAAAGTTGTCCAGCACGTTTCCATCCAGCTGCAGGGAGAAGCAGGTTCGGTGGCAGGTGTCCTCACGGTCCATCAACACCTGATGGATCTCCTGTACCATTTCCTGAGGAGATACCTGACGTAGACAGGGAGATGACATGATGTAGGTAAGGTAAATAATTAAAAAAAACAATAGCTTTGTATTAACAATGGTTATATCTGCTTAATATTATACATTATGAAATGTATGGATTTATGTAAAAGGGTAATAATGGGGAAATACTTTTAAACATTTAAAGATAGCAACGAGGAAAAAACATTTAGTAACAGTATAATAATATATTGGTAACAATATGGTAACCTGCTAACAATAAAATTGTATCAATTTTCATGTGATTTTGAAGGCATTATGCTGATAGCCTATAATGTCAACCTATATAACTTCATTATTATCAGATTATTACCCCAGTAATGTCACTATATTACTATTTAATCCAAATATTACCCAGACACTGATTGTTAAGATTAATCTACTAGCTGGTTATTATGTTGGCGATTACATGGTATTACTTAATTATTACCTACCTCTTTATAATCAAACTATTGTCCCACTACTACCAGGTTTTTACCATGCTGTGAAGTACTACTAAAAATATTTTCATGCTCACACTGCAGCGTAATCCGGTCCAAAAATAGCCCTGACCCAGTACCAGTTCCATTTTAAATGATCCATAAAGGCCTGGTTTGAGTATTAGATCTATGAGTTTGAAAGCTCATCTGAAGCAGTGACGATCAGCAGGTCAATGGCAGAAATATAAAGTTCAGTTCAGTTCACGCAGTGCCATCGTCTGTCTGAACACCTGTCCTAATGAACTGCTGCTTGTGAAGCTCCAATCCTCCTTACCTGCAGATCAAATGGCTCTGTTCCAGGTGCCTGGATCTTAACGGTGAAGCCTGTGTCCTGGATCACTATCACTTCCTGCTCGTTAGACTCCTCTCCTCCATCCGTCTCGGCGTTGCCATCCTGCTTTGATTCTGCCTCTTCTGTGTGCCCATGAGCCCCGTCACCGTTCACCATGGCTGTATCTGCACTGTGCGCTGCGATGGAAGAGACACACAGGTCATCAGTGGAGAATTTGACAACTTTGCTTCGATCAATATGTTCATTTCCAGGGCCAATATGATAATCAGTTATTAAAAATCAAGGAGACATAACAGATATTTGAAACAGATATACTATTCGTTAAAAAGGTCTTAGTGTCAAAACTGAGAATAACAATTTTCTGCTACTTTTTACCTTCACTATTCATTTTGGAGACAAATATGGTAGTTTTCACTCCATTAAGCTACATTTATTTCAGGGCTGCACAATTAATTCCAATATTATCGAAAATGCAGAACCAAATCGCTTTTTAAAAAAAATATAATTAAGTACTGTAGTGCTGCAGAGATGCCCTGGCCTACAAATCTTGTTCTCCAGATGAAAAAAAACAGGGTTGTGTGATACAGACCAGCAAATGTCACATCACAATTTATATTTTTTTTAAGTAAAAATTAAAATTGAAATGCAAAAATGCAATATCAGGCTGATAATTGGCCAACCCTTGGGCTGTGCAATATAGACAAAATTAAATAGCATGTTATTTTTGACCAAATATCTCAATATTTATCTATATTGCGCAATACTGTAGCAATCACAATGACATGTTTAATATATAATCACCAGTAATGTGGATATAACAGGTAAGTGGGTAAAGGCAAATAACAGAACAGCCTTTATAACCAGGAAAAGACAACACTCCTGCCATATCACAATATCCAAGATCTCATACATCAATATACTGCCCAGCCATAGTCAACCGCTAGGACAAACAGCTCTGTTCTCTCTCACTCTACAGCTGTTATTAGTCAATAATCTGATCAACAGGAAACACCATCTTTAGATAGTGAGCCATACAAAACAAGTCATCCTGACAACAAAAACACCAAATGAAAACACTGAGACGCTGTCAGGCAGCCAGGTCACAAACAAAGCAAACAGACCCAGAGGCTGGATGACCTTACCAGTAACCTCATGAAATATTTATGAATGGGTGAATGGAGCCGACAAAGCTCAGCTACAGTATGCTACTGCCAAGGTGGTTTAATTCACATACAGATGAATTCAATACAAACAACAGACTACAGGTGAAAGGCTCTAGACTTAAATTCCAATCATCAACTGTACAAGCTGTCAAAGGAAACTCTTGTAAAAGGTTGAAACTACAAACCACAGATGACTAATGATTGCATCAAGGCATTAAACACTCAGTAACCAGTCGTTATGTTCAGCTGATTAAGACAGAAAGTACCTCATTTCCAGCACCAACCTGCTCAAAACTTTTGCAACACTGGAGGGAGTTTAGCCAGTGAGCCTTCAGGGGTTGATTACAAAAGATTTCAGCATTCATAAGAGGGAATTACTGGTTACTTGCATGGCTGACCGTGGCAAATAAAATTACTGCAAGTTAGCCAGTAACCATTCACCAGCTGCCCTCGCTCTTTTATGGACATGCAATCTCTCAAAATGACAGTTACTCATTACTTTATATAACAAGTGTGACATGAAAAATCTGAGCTGAATTAGGAGCCAGCTACAAGAAAGCTGGTCACATTACACAAACTACACATGTATTATATTTCCCACCTTCTCTGGAGTGAGTAACAGTAAAGGTGAGAAGAAAATGACGTGAATGAAAATGAGGCTACATTAATTCAAAGGAGCTGGGAACAATATGTGGATGCCGGGACACCTGTTTTCTCTCACTGGGACACACACACACACACACTGCTGCCAGCCAGCACGTCCTTGCTGACTGACTGTCAAGGGTAAACAGCGTCAGGGTTACCGAAGAGAAGGGGCCAGAGGGAGGGGCGGGGCCTCATAACTGGACCGCGACCCTGGGTGGGGAGGAACGCGCTGAAATGGTGGTGGAGGAGCAGGGGGAGGAAGCACAAGAGAGAGGGGCGACTGTTCGGCCACGCTCTGAACAACAAACACAACGGCTGCTTCAGAGCAGACACGCAAGATAATAATGTTACAAACCAGGAGACAATGAGGGCTCTGTGTTCATTGTCAGTACAGAAACATCAAATTTCTTATCAGATCATCTGAGCACTTTCAGTCTGAGAGGTTGACAGAAGATTTATAGTAATTCTCCTTCTTAAACCTGTAATAACTGATTTTTTGGGCCACTTGGGGACAGTGGAAACAATTTGAGAGGACAACATTGCTAACCCTTAAAAGGTAAAACATATGCCAAACAGCTGCTTATTTACATTATTCAGCAGTTCCAGAGCAACATTATCATTCACTTGGAGTCATGCTTTTGAACAAGTGATGAATGCAAGTCAAATATTTCACTTTTAGCTCCATTTTTGGTCTCCGCCACACAAATATCTGGCTCAATGGTCTGCTGTTCACGAGCTAGTCACTAACCGTGTTCGTCTGCTGTTAGGTGCTGAGCAAGCACTATGCTAGGAGAGCGCCGACGGTGAACAAAAACAGGCAAATTCCAGCCAGACAGCCAAATAGTGATGTCAAACTTGCTACAAAGCTCCATAAAATCAAGCAGATCCAGGTGATAGTTCTCTGTAGGTTCATCACCGCAAGCAAATAATTTAATATTGTTACATTGCATTCACATTTTAATATTAAAATATCAATAAAATAAAATATCAGTGTAATATTTCAGCAACCTTTTGGGACTGTCTTTGATGTTTAAAGGGTAACTATGGCATTTCTCAACCTGGACCCTATATTCACATGTTTATAAACCTTTAATTCATAGAGTTACATGTGAAAATATCAGGAGTGGGCAGAGAGGGAATTTGGACATCAGAGAAGCAGCGGGGGAAAACATGTTGAGCCAGAATATTTGAACTTCTAATGCAGTATTCATTTCAACAAAACCAGAATTGGTGATTGTTGTAGCAGTGAACCAAGACGATTAAAGTGAGTTTTATTTTTACTTTTTTGAGTTTGAATAAAGTGAGTTTTATGACAAAATAACCGTTTCTGTAAATGGGGTCTGTTGGCTTTGATGAGAGTAAGACAACATCTGTTTACAGTAAAACAAAATTTACCTTACTCTTTAGGAAAAAGGTCCATCTCTGCAGAGATCCTTTCCATGATGTTGTCAGACACTTAATAATACTCTGAGCCCGTTTTGCAGCTGACGGCTGCAGTGGTCTCACTCAATACTGCACCTATTTCAAAGATTGTTGTCCCCATTAGTCACTTAAACACATGGGAACATAGTTTCCAAGTTGAAAAATACAGAAGTTACCCTTACACTTTTAACCACTCCTTCCAGCAAATTATGGTTCAGTTATAAAGGGACAAACTGTGAAGGTGGTGTTTAATGAGGAATATCAGTAGGGTAAGTTTTTAGGTGGCAGTATTCACCACATCAGAAAGAGTACAAAGTGCCAGAAGTCCTGGGATTGATGAGGCAATCCAGCAGCCAGTGTGTTGCAAAACTGACCCAATTTGCTTCACAGTAATGGAAGAAAGTTCAGTAGGGAGTGGGGAGTGAAGTGACTGGTGAAGCTAAAGTTTAACAGTAAACAGGACTCAGGTCTGCCATTGTTTTAAAGGAAGGAAGGAAGTAGAAATGAAGCAGGCATCACGATTTATCCTTGATGCATTTCCTTTTCAAATAAGATATGCTGGTGACTGTTAGGGTGACACAGCAGTTTGATCTCAGAGATTGGACAGTCCTGCTTCTACCATCAGCTGACGTTGCTGGTTAGCACTTTCATTAAGGGATATTAGTGGTAATCCACTAAATGTACAAAAGATACTTCCCAAAAGCAAATGTGATGGAATAGATTACCAAAAACTTCATTATTGGTAGTTTTTTTTATTGCTCGTTCTTTCATTAAAATATGTAAATATACATTTTTAAATATGCCTCAATTGAACACTGACATGTGAGCTCAAACAACATGATAATATGTATTGTGGGAACTTTAGAGATTTTACATACAGTTTCCACTGATGTCGTTATGCAGTAATATCTGGTTGTATTAGGCTGATGTGGGCAATGTTGTAAACTGAGCATGGTTGTTTTACAGCAATACTGGATTTATTGAATTCTTTTATAATTGTGATAAAGCATCACAACTATTTCACACATGCAATTCAGTTGATTGACTGAAAACAATCATTTTATCTATTTATCCACAAATAAACCATAAATCAACTGTGTTTCCTCTGCATGTAAAGCGAGGTTTGTCTTCAGTATAAAACACTGAATACAAGTATTCAGTTTACCATAATACAGGCCTATATCCATTTCTCCTCATAGAAATTAAATTCTGTTTAGGATATTCTACTGTATCGTCCACCCATATTGCCTTAATATAATGTTATCTCTCTCAAAGCAAATACTTTTTTATGGCCTAAGTATAATCCATTCCTCTGAAACAAATTCAACTCAGCATTAAAATCGTAAACTTTGTACCAAAACTAAACCAAATCTGTCAGTAATTTGCCAATCTGAAACCACAAGTGTTACAAACTAGACACAAAACAACAGATCTAAGCATTAAGCAGTAGGGTGAACATTATCATGACTGCACACAATCACACACTGTGGTTGGACCGTTACCTCCAGGGCAAGAGGTGAAGGTAAAGAATCACTGAAACAAGGACACCAATCAGATAAAGACAGAAAAGAGGCAAAAAGCAGACACAATGAAACACTGCAGCAAGCAAGGTTTACACAATGACTGACTCACTAAACTATTCCCTGGATCAAAACTGCAAACTCATGGTGAGAATTCAGATGATCTTAGACGTAAACCTTTCTCTAGTTTGTTACTTCAGTCCACTTCTCTTGAAAACAACTAAATAATAAATCCAACAGCCAGCTGTCCATCTGCTCTGTGGCCCTTGACATGGGGACCCTGACTGTTGCCATGGCAACATTAACCAGCCAGACAACCCTGAAAACAACAACAACAAGGTCTGCATGTAATCATGTTTGCTGGACCACAAGGTAGAAACCTCCTGGTGGACAGACGGACCCTGAGTCATGTATCTGTGCTGGGTTTTCATGTCAACACAGACTGAACAGAAGGTCTGTTTGAGATCCACTTTATCGACGACTAAATACTGATGAATAACAATAACATTCCTCCTCTCTTAAATAAAATGTAGCGAGAGCCTGTATGACAATCTGAAGGCAGTTTTATACAGCTCTATGGTAACACAGGTTCAGTTTATGTTAATGCTCATCAACAGACATTTGAGTATTTTCATCACTGATTTATTCATTAATTCAAGGCAATTAAAAACAAAGATGTAAATTCTCTAGTTTCAGCTTCTCAAATATGAGGTTTACCTTTCTCTGTTTTATATTAATGTCAGTTAAATATCTTTGAGTTTTCAGCTGTTTATTGAACAAATGAGCCATTTAAAGATTACATGTTGGAGTCTGGGAACTTAAAACAGATATTTTGAAGAATAAAAGATAAGAGATGAGATGACTACTTGAACTTCGCTACTTGCTTTTTTTTGCAATGTACTGCACAGTTTATTCTCTTCAGGCCTACAGCAGTCAAGAAACAATCTAATATGGGTTGCATGAAGATGTTCTTTATATTCAGGAGGTCTCAAATAAAAAAATCTGAATAATTTGCTCTAGATTAAGGGTGTATGATATGATAAAAATGTTGCGCTTATGTTGGCAGATACTGTGATATGATTCACAAATTGTGGGAATGAGCATTTCTGCATCACAATTTTCTTTTTCACAGAGAAAAAACACTATTAAAATCAAGATGATGTGACATTTGTTGGGATCTGTACCAAACAAACTTGATTTCTAACAGAGCATCTAGAAAACAAGATTTGTAGGCCAGAGCATCTCTGCAGCACTATAGTACTTCATTATAATGCTGTTTAATCATACATTTTTACTTCACCAAAAAATTGCAGCTTTTGTGATTTGGATATAGCACTTCATGGCCAAGTTGCAATTTTGATAATATTTTGATTAATTGTGCAGCCCTACTATACATGCATCTTTGAGGCGGAAATGGTGAGGAATGGTGCCAGGGTGTCAGTGATTCTTGGGATTAACCAGATCACTACTCACCCCATGGGCACATTAAGTCCCTTTAAACACCTACAAGTGACACTCACCTTAATATAGCTGCTCTGCAATGTGCTGCTATTATGTTCTGTTACAACTTTGCACTGACTGTCCAGTATTAGCCATTCTATCAGATATATTTAGGACATCAGTCTTGTCACTACCCATTTTGTTTTTTCACACAATAATTTTTATTGGTGAAACCAGAATAGGTACAACACAGTCATTTGCATGTCACTTTTTTTTTTTTACAGTAACTAACCATAGCTCAGTAAAACCACAATGAAGAAAAACCAATAATCATAAGTTACAGGCAGTTTCATGCAAGGTCACAAGTAAGGCTGCAGCTAATATCAATTCTAGGTTTATTTATTAATCATTTGGGCCATGAAATATCCATCAAAGGTTTTTAAAGTGCAATATAATACCACCAGGCTGCTCATTTTTCCTAACAAACACTTCAAGACTATGCATATTAAAATGTACTGTGACATAAGAAAAAGCTGTAAATCATCACAATTGAGAAGCTGGAACCAGAGGATATGAGATATGCTACTTAACTGTTAATCAAATAGTAAAATAAATGCCAACCATTGTTCTGCTGATTGATTTATCGATCAGCTATTTGTTTCAGCTCTGCAATGAAGGAGCCACTGCTCCATGTGGGCTTGAGAAAGCACATACATAAGTCATCATTCAGCCAAATAACCAGAAGAAAATAACGTGCAGTTGATCCACAAAGCAGCAGGAGCTCATCCCCTGACAGGTAAAGTAGTGAGACACTATTTCTTTTGTTTTCCCATGAAATGACACAAGCAGAGACAATTCAAGGTCCCACATGTGACACACAGAGACAAACTGGCTGCAGCAGTGACTCCTGGAGCTCTGCAAGTTGTATAACGTTGATTTCACCGGCTGACAGTCCTCACCTATGTTTAATCTCCCTCTCCTCTACAACAGTCCCCTGCCGGCCAACGCCACTACTTTTATCTGACAGTATACTCACCAGCTTACACGTCTGTTCATGTATTATTAGCGTAACCTTCCCTCTCACTGTGCATGCACCATCATGACTTTTTCTATCACAACCCGGCTTCCGCTTCCCGGTCGAGGAGGGACACTCGATCTGCGCTCCTGCGGTGGGGGGGGAAGCGGAGGACCGCGAAGAGTGTTTCCACCGACCGCAGGACACTTCATCAACCCGACACCACTTAAAAAGCACTTTTAAACACATAACAAATGAGGTAACGCATATTTCACATTGCCTGTGGGACATAAATCCCTCAGATAAACGTCCACCGTGTGTGAACCCCCCCTGTGTTCATGTGAGCAGTGTGCAGCTCCACTGAAGGTGACCTTCAGTTCATTTCTCCTACACGCTGTTACCGAACATGTGCGCACATACGAGTTAGCACAACACAAGCTAACGCACTGTGTTACGTGAGCACATCATGTGCTACACAGCCGGGTTTGTTTTACCTTAAGAACACCCGACTGAAGTGAATATGCTTGTCTTTTGGCCAGTGACACTCGCGACAGCGTCAAGAGCGGCGACTGCTCGCTAGTTAAGCTAGCTGATTAGCCTGCGAGCTAACTAGCTGCACACTCAATGAGAGGGCTAATGCTAGTATGCCGGCTGTTCGGGTTAGCATTGTTTGCTTGTCAGTGTCAAGTTGGACTACATGCTAACAGTTATGACCTATGGGTGTAGAAATGGATCTGATCCGATCATGTACAGGTTTCATCAATTATTACACAGAAGTCTACAGGAATCCCATATTTAACAACAGACAGCTAGCTACGTAGCAGATGCTGCTAGGTGCACCTTAAAATTGGTGGAGAGGCTGCCAAGGAGACGTGTGGGGGGAGGAGGGGGGGGGGGTTGAACCCCTCAGACCACCACCACCACCACCACCTTGGGTCTGAGGACTTTTAAGTCACATAATAAAGCAAGGATGTAAATGTTCCCAGCTTTCGTGTATGCTGTGCAGACATAACCGACAAAATATTCAATAAACCACAGTATAACAATTAATGCACGGAGATGCCTGCTATATGAAGCTGCACTGGTAGTGTGTGTATATATGATGGGTGCAGTCACTGTTATGTGCTGTAACAGCAGACATGTATCAGTCATTCTGCTCACCACAGCCGCAGGAGTCCTTCACACTCGTCTTGCTGCTTTCCTTGCTGCTGTCCTGGGCTCCATCCCCGGCTTCATCCGCAAGATCAACCGGATTACAGTGGGCACTGACGCCGGGATGTCATCTGTCTTGCTCACCATGGTCGGCAGTCAGTGTGGCAGCAGAAATCCGCCAGCAGCAGCAGCAGTGTCGCTTTTAATCTGCGAGTCTGTAAAAGAAATAGAAAAAAAACAAATCTGCTTCTTCTCCGGCTAACGCAGGCCAGCTGGCTACATGCGAAGGGTACAAGCTTACAAAAACAAGTCTACCGAGGAAGGACGTGCGCTGTACATGGTGGAGATCACACGTGGTTCTCTCCTCCCCTCCTCTTGACCTCTTTGCCTTTGCGTTGCACCTCCCCACACACTACGCGTGGCGCTACGGTAAGCCAAATGCGACAAATCGCTTTTTACTAACTCCTCTCTGATGTTGTTTGTTTTGTTTGTTTTTTTTGTGGACAGTGTAGAGTTTATTTTACACTGGAAGATAAAACAGCAGCAATGACTGAGTGGAAAGAAAAAGTATCACACAAACACATTTGACAGTTTGACCCTGATGTCAGTCTCCACCTCTCTGTGAGAGCAGCTCACTGTCAGGAATACAGCAGTGACTCATTTAATCACAACCACCTTAAATTATGGCTTTAATGAACAACTGTTTTCATTGTCAGTGAGTCTGTTGATTATTTTCTCATGAATCGATTAATTGTTTGGTCTAAAACTCATAAAATGGTGAATAATCAGTGTGTCCAAAAGTCCAAAGTGACGCCTTATGTCCTGTTTTGTCCACTACTCAAAGATATTCAGTTTATTGTCATAGATGAGTAAAGAAACCCAAAAAGATATTCACATCTGAGAAGCTGGAGTCAGATTTTTTTTTTCTTAAAAAAAAAACAAACTCAGACTGAAACATAAATGTAATGTGTTAGATGGATATATGATATTGTCTGATACAATCGCAGGTCCCTTAATTGAAACACATTGAAATTGTACTGGGCACACCTTGTGATATCAGTAAATATCCTGTCATTGTCCAAAGAATCAATATAATATCATATCCTGATGAATCTTGTGATTTACACCCCTACTAACTTGCCCATTTTGTTGTGTTGTAATGGTATCAAAAATAAAAGTTCAAGAATATGCAACATAAAATCACAAAGTGTTGTCAGATCGGTTTGATGTTTTATAGTCCAATAATTGCTCAAAATCTGCCCAAATTCTGTTTGTCTATAATAAATAATATTTAAATGAATTCATAAAAAAACAACAGTATTGTGGTTCATCACATTTTTCAATATGAAATAACAAAACAATTAAAGTATTCATGAGTGTGCACATGCAATGCAACTATAAAAGTATTTTCCACCTCCTCCTCCTGCCTTCTGCCTTTAAAATAAAGAATAAATAACAAAAATAACAGGTTTTTATATAACCAGGTAAATTGCAACAAGCCTTGACAGTATGCCAACTTCACACACACACACACACACACACACACACACACAAAAAGAGAGCAGGGAGACAGAGATAAGGAAAAAGAGAGAGGAAAGTCAAAATCAAAAAAGCCAAACAAATAATGATGTAATGTTGCAAACATAGAGGTCTCTGTTACAATGAAAATACAGACTTGTGCTGAGTGACTGGATGTGTTTGCATAACTAGGGACTAAAATTTATGAATATATTTTAATATACTTTAACTTTTTAATGTATTTAAAACCATCCCAAGTCATGGTAAACCAGCCCAAATCCTGTCTGCCCACCCAAACGCACTTAAACCTGCACAGTGCAACCTAAAACAGCCAAATTGGCCAAATTTGGGGAGTCTGATCACAGCACAACATGGGGCCTGTCTTCAAGATAAGGCCTCAAGATCAGGTAATAGAGCAGGACTCATCTTAAAGTCTTTATGTCTTTTAAAACTTTAGATAAGAGAGATTTTGAAGTAGTGCAGTAGCACAGGATATGGATGTAAGATGCAAGACAGACTGTGGTCCAGTGAAGTGAGGTGCAGGTGTGTGTGGATGATGGGTTAATGGCCTTTGCTTATTTGTTATGCTGAGCTAGGGGGCAGTAGGATGTTGTTTATGTAAGTGCAGTCTACAGTGTTCACCCCTCTGGTTGCACTGTTGACTGCTGAGCTGTGCATGATCCTAAAATGTTGAATAATAAACTGTGGTCAACATTTTGTGTGAGTATTTCTACGTGGGAGCAGCTTCTATTAGACCAAAGTCTGTGATTTCCTCACTCGCTCATCATGTCTCACCTTTGAGGGACGATCAGAGTTAGCACCAACATGTTTTAACCACAACTCGAGAGAGGAAAGCTCATACCTTCGGTAGAATAATAGCAAAGGATACCATGAAATTCTTTATACTCTTAATTGTAACTCTGCTTCCGTCCTCCACCACTGCAAACGTGCAGGAAAGCTGTAGGACAACAGTAGATAAGAGTCACCTCATTAAGTATTCAGTCTGTCAAAGTTAAAGATCTAAGGTGCAAATAAAATTACTTTTCACTCATGCAATAATAAAAAAACTGAAAATGTGTAAGCACCTTCACCTCAGTGTGAAAACAACTATTTTGTCCAGGTGCTGGAATGAAAAAAAAAACAACTTTGATCTCAGTCTCTCAGAGGACTCGCATCAACATCGTCCCTTTCATTTTGTTTCCATCATTATATTAAGAAAACTTAATTTCAAGTCCAATTTGCTCTTGGTCAAGTGCAGACAAATCTGTTTCTCTCACCTAATAAAGGCCAATTTGGGCTTGAAACATTGTGTTTTCCTTTTGACATAAAGAAGACATTTTACAGGGTGCAGATAACTAGATTAGGAGTCTTTTGGGAAATATAGGCTTAATCTCTTACAAAAAATACTGAGAAAATTAGGCTGAACGCTTTCTCAGAAGGATCCAAAGTATTTTACTGTCATGATTATAAGTGGTAAATGGTACAAATCTAAATGTCTGAATAATATTTCATCATTTACACTTAATTACTCTACATGTTTAAAATAAAAGAGAATAATACATGGAATATCGTGTTTGGTACCATATTTTTTACAACCTTAACTATGTATTGTTGCCATATAACATATTTTTGTTATATAATAAACAATTCTTTAATATAGACCCTAACCACATGAATTTTAGGTTTCTGATCCATCATAAGTGATTAAAATGTCTTTATTTAATGTTTATTTGTATGCCTAGATGGGTTTTTAAAATATACAAAACTCAACAACAAATACACAAAAGAAAGTAATAATAATAATAATAATAATAATAATAATAATAATAATAATAATAATAATAATAATGACAATGACATAAATGATCCAGCTCCATCGTTTAATCACCTGCACATTTATTCACTGCTTGTTTAAATCAGGTTTTCTCTGGTAAACTTTCAGACAGCAATAAGGAGCAGGCAGCAGACTAGACAATCCTTCATTTTATTCCAATTATGTGTACAGTAGATCATCACTATAGGAAGCTAACACAGTATATGCGGTAATCAGTCAGTAGCTTATGCTCACCCAAGGACCAAACCATAACCCAGAGCAACATCCCCATGTTGAGTACCCCACAGCATTATTGCTAGAGACCACATAACATGTCAAACAAGATGCTTCATGGTGCCACACTCAGTCCACTGAAATGTCTCACTAAGACGCAAAATAAACTTACATGACCTCAAACCAGGATTGACCACAAAGATGAGACCTGCTGACATTTCTTATCATTATTATTCTGAGGATTAGGTTTATTCTATAGGCGTTTAGAAATATGGAAGACATTTCCTGTGGGTGTGAGTAAATTATGTACTTTCTTGCAATGCTTTGAATGATGCAGATTTAATGTGGTATGCTCAGAAAAGAAAAAGCAAATCAGGTGGTGCAGATTGACTCTCTTGAGCTGAAATATTCATGAAAAGACATCTTCATTAAGGCATCACACCATTCGTCTTCATGTTAATTTTAGTGGTGGGCCTCTTTGGCTCATTAGCATTTCCCCTCAAAGCAGGCAAACAGTATTTGGATTATTTATCCAGGTTGTTACATAATATCAAAGTTCACATCATCCTTAAAATGTGAGATGATGCTGTGATGTGGTTTGCAGGATGTTAAGTGGATTATGAAAGGTGGATGGGGAGTTTAATCTACCTGCCGCTTCATTTGGATGACATGTGGAGTGATGAAGAAGACATGAAGTCTAACAGTCTAAGTTCAGGGTTCCTGTTGGGGGAAAAAAACAGCTCTCAACAAGACAGCTTTGTACTTTTATCCCTTGAAACTTGAGGAAGAATAGTGCACAAGGTCATGCTAATGGCTTACCAGCTGAGAGGTGAATGAAAACCCTTGTCACATTTGCATTTGTGACAAAAAGGAGACAGGTTTAGTTCATTTTCATCTAGACAGTCTCTCTCATGTGGCATAATAATATGCCCATTTGCTTAATGCTGCTTACATGCAGCGTATCATCCATTCCTCACTTGGATATGCCTCCTATAAACTGTAAATGACAGATTCAGTGACAATCAACAGAACTTCATAAAATCAAACAATCCATTAGACAATTAAGAAAAATATTCAGCAAAACATACTGGGCTCAGCAATTACAAAGTTAAACAATCATAAAACCTGCAAACCCTAATTCCAAAAAAGTTGGGACGCCATGGAAAACGTGAATTCAAACAGAATATATTGATTTTCAAATCCTTTTTAACTCGTATTCAATTGAATACAGTACAAAGCGAAGATTTTTAAAGTTCAAACTGATTAACTTTACTCTACATTCTGAATTTAATACCAGTAACACATTCCAAAAAAGTTGGGGCAAGGTCAAGAAAAGATGGGGAAAGTTGTGAAATGCTCAAAAAACACCCGTTTGGAACATTCAACAGGTGAACAGGTTAACTGGTGATAGTATCATGATTGAGTATTGAAGGGGCATCCTCAAAAGGCTCAGTCGTCCACAAGCAAGGATGGTGCGAGGTTCAAAACTTTGTGCGTGGGCAAATAGTCCAACAGTTTAAGAACAACATACTCAACATACTATTTGAAGGACTTTTCACCATCTACAATCCATAATATCATCAAAAGATTCAGAGAATCCAGAGAAATCTCTGCATGTAAGGGGCAAGGCCGAAAAAACCTACATTTAATGCCTGCAACCTTTGATCCCTCAGGCAGCACTACTTTAAAAACCCATACTTATATAAATGATATTACTACATGGGCTTCAGAACACTTCAGGAAAATGTCATACAAAAAAATTTGACTCTGTATCTACAAATGCAAGTTAGGCCTCTACCCTGCAAAGAGAAAGCCATAGCGTGTATCTGTACCATCCAGAAATACTGTCAACTTCTCTGGGCTCGAGCTCATCTGAGATGGACTGATGCAAAGTGGGAAAGTGTGCAGTGGATGAGTCCACATTTCAAATTGTTTTTGGAAATCATGGACATCATGTCCTCCAGCCTCAAGGTGTACTAGTACCCATGGCATCATGGCTAACTGTCACAACTGTGAAGGCCCCATTAATGCTGAAGGTACATACGGTTTTGAGCAACATGCTGCCATCCAGACGACCTCCCTGCTTATTCAGCAAGATAAAGCAAGACACATTCTGCTCATGTTACAACAGTGTGGCTTCATAGTAAAAGAGTTTTGGGTACTAGACTGGCCTGCCTGCACTCCAGATCTGTCTCTCAATCAAAATGTGTGGTGCAGAGACCCCAGACTGTTGAACAATTCAAGTTGTATATCAGTCAAGGATTAGAAAGAATTTCGCTTTCAAAACTTCAACAATTAGTGTCCTTAGTTATCAAACGCTTACTGAGTGTTGTTAAAAGAAAAGGTGATGTATCACAGTGGTAAACATGCCCCTGTCCCAACTTTTTTGTAATGTGTTGTAGGCATCAAATCCATAATATGAGTATATATTTACAAAAAAACAAGTTAATCAGTTTGAACATAAAATATATTTGTACTCTATTCAATTGAATATATGTCCAAAAGTTTATGCAAATCATTTCATTATGTTTTTATTTACATAGTACACAACACTCCAACTTTTTTTGGAATTGGGGTTTGTATTTATCACCTCAAGTGTCCTTAAACCAGCTGACATGACCTACTAATAATATATAAATATATTGATATATTGCTTTATCGAAGATATACCGCAAAAAAACAAACAAAAAACAAACAAACAAAAAAAACCTTAATGCTAAACTTCTAACCAGTAGCTGTAAAAGGCGAGAAAAGCCTCACAGCAGCTAATCACAATTAAATTCAGTCCTACAGGAAGGCTCATTTCAAAGACATGGACTGCAGTTACTGATGTTCAGTGGCTTCACAGACCAACTGTGACACGACTCTGAATCAAAACTAACTGAGGTGCCACATTACATACAGTAAAACTTTATATGCAAATCCCAAAGACTCTTACAAAAGTGTTTCTGAAACAAAAGGTCACAATTGTTTTAAGTTTCCACTCTGCATTTCTTATGTCCACGCCTCCTCTATTATAAGGCAGTAATTACAGTAGGGTACTGAATGGACAACAATGAAGCAATAACACAAAAAGTGTGTCCAACATTAAAATATATTCATTAAAGTGATCATTTCATTTTCTTTTACTGCTTTTGTTTTTCAAGATGCTGTTTGTTCCTTGTTACACTAGGGGCCACCAAAAGCACATGTTTAGATAACAGGACACACCTCACACACTCACACACACACACACAGCTTTCTGCTGAGACTGCCTTCTTGTCATTTACAGTACACAGTCACTGTCTTGGTGTGCATTTTGTCACAGCTACTTTGGGAATTCAAGCAAAACGGAGAAAAAAACACATCCCTCAAAATCAATAAGACCGCACTTCAGTTAAAAACAACAAAACCTCCAGTCATATTGTCGTTTTTCTTCATTTTTCCTGAGGTGAAAAGAAACCCCAACACAACAGCCTCAAACACAAATCAGTTTATGAAGTAGTACTGAAGTACTCTTCTGTGTGTGTGTGTGTTTAGTACACAAACCACACCTGAGTGAAACAAATGTCCAACGGGTCCAAACTTATTATCACCTGAATGTGTCTTGTTTAAACAAAGCAGTCACCACAGAGGAATACCAGCACACGTGTGTGCCTCAATGTGTGTCTTCCAGTAAAACATACACACTAATATTTTTTTGTTTTGTCCAAAGTTTGCACACTGCTGCTATCTGATCTGTGAACCACCTCAGGCATTGAGAAAACAACAAAAATATTAAAAAAAACAAAAACAAAAAACAGGTGAGTTTGTCTTTGAAGAAACTGTTATTTCTCTTCAACAGCTGCTTTATTAATGATAAATTGAGTAGAAATATATTCTTAAGATAATCTCAAACATATTTTGTGAGTGATAGAGCGATGTGGAAAAAAGTTTTATTGTGATATGTATTTATATTTTTGATAATCTCTGTGCCTGTATTCTGTGTGATATGTAGGATGCTTTTCTCTTTTACGATGTTTTAAAAGTGTCAAAATGTGTCACTTATGGTCTGAAATAAACTATTAATTAATCAGAAAAACATAAAGTGCGGTATAACTGTGTAGTTAGTAGAATTCAAATTGTGATCTATTTTTATCTCCACAAAGGAGGTTATGTTTTTAGTACCATTTGTCAGCAGAGTTACTGAAAATTTGAAGGAACAGTCTTGGAGAGGATCCAAATCATGGGACGGACACACATTATTTTTCATTTTTGTTCGAGATAGGTAAATTGTAACGCAGGTGTCTATGGCAAAATTAAGTGAAACCGGTCTTCATGAAAGTGATGGCTGTGCTGCAACTAAACATATCACAAAACATAACAGCCACCTCCAGCATCACTTGCAGTAGGTCCAGTAGAAATAAACAATTATCCTTTCTGTTTTTTCAGGTCAATATAACCAGAATAAGCCTATTTAAATTTAAATTTAAAACACTGGTAGGTCTTTGTCTGTGTCAAAGTCTGATTCTCGGAACGTTGCCCTCTGTCAGGGTTTATGTTAACTTCTGATAAGTAGATTTTGACACAAAACCTGAATTATATTTTAGGTGTCCTAATAAATTAATTTCATGGACACCTTCCACCAAATCAGATATGAATACTTTCTGTGGCAAAGGTGTAGCACAGATGGATCTACTGTAAGACCTGACAGAGTGATTTGCAGTGGTCATGGAGTAAAATTCTGACAAAAATTTAATTATTAGAAGTTACGTTTCTAATCTATTGCTGTTAGTTAACGTTTTCCAAATCAAATATGGGACAACACATCCTTCCTATCTATATTTTTCCACATGGAGGACTCACACAGACGTGCACACACCACTTCAGACATTTTCAGCTGTGACTCAGTCAGGGGCCACACAAACGTTTGGTCACATGGTTGATTTATGGTCGGCCTTGAAAGGTCACAGTTGGTTGGGGCACACACCAGGCCTCCTGGTCCACCTAAAATGGCTGCTACCATAGACAAACTCACCACCACCATAAATCCAAAAAGGGGTTGCTTTGAAATAAGGCCCCACAGTATACTGAGCATGTGACACCAGTGTAAACAGATATCTAACTTCACTTAAGACCGACTTAAAGTGACACTTACTGAGTTTTGCTTTGCAAGTTATTTAAGGATATATCAAAGTCCATATTAGAAAAGTGTCTACAATAAGTGTTAATATAATTCAATAGCTAAAACCAGTCTCAGTATCAATTCAGTCAAGGTGCAGAACAACAGTTAACAGCATTAACAGTCTGACAGGAGATAATCATAAAACTGCAGTTAAAAGCACAGGTCACAGTAGTCACTAATCTGCCTTCGTCTCAGCAGCAGGCGGCACTGCAGCTGAAGACACCAGTCTGGCAGCTTCATCCTGGGGCTCCACTGGCCCCTCCCCACCTCCATCTCCTCCCTCCTCCTCCTCCTTCTCCAGGCCCAGTGGAGGCTGTCTTTGTGCCACAGTGTGCCTGGAGCGAGCCCTGTGCCTTCGAGGGTGGAGGAAGAGTGCAGGGTCCGGCATCGCTGTGGGTTCTGCTGGCCCCATCACCTTCTCTATGGGCACACACTCCCGGGCACGCTCCACTCTCGAAGACGCCCGAGCACTTTTACGCTTGGGTTTAACCACAGGAGAGGAAGGGGAGGCTCCCAACAGCATCTGTGGAGAAACAGAGTTCTGCTCGGCACCGTACTGGGCCCCCTGACTGTTGGCTCTGGCGAGGAGTCCCTGCCTCTGCTGCATCCGTTGGTGGTGCAGTTTCTGCCGTGCGGCATGCAGCTGGAAGGAGAGGTACGCTGCTGCCTCGGTTTGTTTCTGCAGCTCCGTGTTGAGGATGGTGGAGCAGTGGCTACGACGTTTGAGCTCCTCCAGGAAATGGCGCTCCTTTTCCTTGAGATTAGCTCTGAGGGCTCCCACCAAAGCCCCTTTGTGACTCAGCTCTATACGAAGGTCTCCTAAGGTGCAATCCCGCTCGTCAGACGCTTCTCCAGGTGCTGACACCTGGCCTCCAGGACCTCCTCTTCCTCCTGTAACTCTGATACAGAGATGGACAAGGAATGCAAGTGTTAATTATAAACTACCTGTAAGTTTTGAAGGGATAGTTTAGATACTATGTAGAGTTGTATGAGGTTCTTATCCACAGTCAGTATATTAGCTACAGCAGATGCCAGTCAGCACAGCCCCAGTTAGACGAAACAGAGAGGGACACATTCATGGAAGCTAAGCAATGAACCACTGTTGACAGGATCCGCCACAAAGGGTATTTTAGCCACTTAAAAATGTCCATCCAAAAAAATCAATGCCAGTTTAAGTGAATGCAATATATAGAATAGTTTTACCACTTTACTCTGCTGTCAGACATGTTTTTCCATCGTCTATCGCTCTCTCCAAACCTACCAAACTCCATAAGCAAAATCAGTAATTTTACCTTGCAGAATGCAGAAGGTTACTGATCTACATTGCCTCAATCTGTCAGTTTGTTTGTGTTACTGTGTAACTTTGGTGACTTAAAAGTATAGTTTGGATTCACCAATGCCACACTATAACACAAACAAACTAACAGACTGAGGCAGTGGCAGACCAGCAACTCTCATGTATTGCAAGTTAAATTGACTAATTTTGCCTTTGGCATTGGGTTGGTTTAGAGAGAGAGTGATATTTGGGTTATTTAAAGGCGGTTTTCCATCAGAAAAGGTGGTCCAATGGCAATGTAACGCAGTAAAAATATTCTAAATATAGAGTACACTTAGACTGATAGTGATTTTTTTTAGGTGGACCTTTTTTAAGTGGATAAAATAGTTTTTGTAGCTGATTCTGTCCATAGCTTAGCTTCTCGTGCTGATGGCGCTCTCTGCTACTCCAAACTAGGGACGTGCCAACCAGCATCTACTGCAGGTAATAATAAATAATAATAATAATAATAATAAATCAGTTTTATATAGCGCCTTTCAAGAAACCCAAGGTCGCTTCACAATTGCAAACAACCACAAAATCACACAGACAACCACAAAACACATGACATGATACACGGACTATCAATAACCCCACCACAAATAATTTGAACTTTCCCTTTAAAATTCTGTTTTTCCACATGCTACCTAGTGTATCTGTATACAAAGAGGTTTGCAATTCAAAAAATAAGTAAATAATCAGAGTGCTTTTTCAGCACACACCATACACAGCAACAACACACAGTTATATACATGGTGTGCATTACTATAGAGGCAGTGTGCTTATCTCGCCTCTGTAAGCAAAGCTGAGCCTGTGTTGGGCCATACCAGCATATTTAGGCTGTGATCCCCTCAGTTAAACAGATGTTAACGTAGTTAATGGGACCAGGTCTGAGTATTTGGAAAATCATGGTCTCCCAAAGTCTGGTGATGATAAGCTGCGAGCTACTAAATGGTTCAGTATGGTGGATTTAGTGTTGGTCCAGACAGTAGCTGGAGATGACACATATGAGAGAGGTATTCAACTGGCTGTACTAGAGCTGGGAAATATATCAGGGTTTATTACTATCATTTAGTGTTAGTGTATTTTAGGATTTGTTTTTAAGACTTAGATATATGTATGATACACAGATGTTTCTTTTACAGTCAAATTCCTTCCAGCATTATTTCAGAAATACTTCATATTTGGACTAAACATTGCACATTGTGTAATTTTGTATACCTGAACAAATATCCCAATATGTAAGGAATGGAAATAAACATATGAACCCCACTAAAAACAAATTTAATACAACAGTACTACAATAAACATCCTTCACTTTCAGAAGTTACAGATTAAACTGAAAGTTAAATTCTTGAAGCTGTAGTTTAGCACACCAGCCATCATTATTTTGTTTACTGATTAATGTTTCAGTTATATTAATATATCTCTTAATCGGTTAATTCTTAAAAATAATTTAAAATTGCCATCAGAATTTTCCACAGCCTAAGGTGATGTTTGAACTGTTTGGTTTGTCTGAGCAACAGTCCAAACCTGAAATACATTCAGCTTACATCAATATGAAACAGAAAAAGAGCAGCAACTCTTCACATTAGGAAGCTGGACCTGGTATTTTTTTTGTTTGCTAAATGACTTAAACAATAGATCAATCGTCCATATTTACTAGCCATTACCTAACAATGTTGTTTTGAGTTTTCCCTCCTTTTTGCTTTGAGCAAGACACATTTATTCTGCTGTAAACAACTTTTAATGTGTGTCTTTTTGGTTTCTTATTGGTCTTTTTACTATTGGTCTCAGGTTGAAAATGTTGCACCTTGTATATAACTTATAAAGGCACCTGTTTAGTATGTTCCATATAAAATGATTAAAGCCTATAAGCCTGATGGTGGTTACGGAGACCCTATTGAGAGTTTTCCTCCTATTATACAACATATATTGTATATACATTAAATGTTTTTCACCTGTTGTTTTGTGGATGTTTACTGATGTTATCTGTCACTGTTGAATCAGACGCTTTATGAATAAAGGACTATGTATACTATCATGTATGTTTGTATGTATGTATATACACTTTCAATTTTGTTTTGCATCCTTGCACGCCACCCTCTCCACATCAAGACCTATTTCAACATAAATGGATGGATGACAATACATAGAAAAGACGATTCTTTGGTGTATCCATCAGTGCACATCACACATGACAGACATAACACTATTAAAATAAAGATATAACAAGATGACACAGACAGAGAGGGAGACTTAACTGAGGAGAAAAGGTGAGGTTCAGCTGGCTTTGCACAAAAGCAGATGATTTTCAGAGGGCGACTTTTTACTTTTTACTTTGAGTTCATTTCAGAGCCTGTACTTTTTCACTTTTACTTGAGAAAAGTTGAATCAAGTATCTGTACTTACTACTGTCCTGTGCTATTTGAACACAGTACAGTACTCTTGCCACCTCTGCTTATCATGTGACTATATCATTTGCATATAAAATGGCGTGTGCGCGTCACTCTAGTCTGATGAAGAGCTATGCACGAAACATTCACTGTGGTGCACTGAATAAAACTAAGTGGATATCGGATATACGTACATATTTTGCTCGCTGTCCTCTTATGGTTTGGATGTATGTGCATAGTCTTACATGTTCACCATAGATACATAACACAGTGTACATTCAGCTAGTCCTTGAAATCTGATACATTCTCACTTCAAAACAGTCCACTGGCTAAATTCTATATTATCAGCTACTGCTGATTTAGGCATTGTTCCCAAGAGATAAAACAGATTAGGGCCTCCCCTCCACATGAACTTCAACCTCTCTGCCAAGGTCAGCTTTAACGCAGCATACTGCTTCTTCTTCTGTTTTTTTGCTTCTGTAGACAACCTTCATGCTCTTTCATTCCGGTAAAATTCCCCAGAGGAGAGGGAGGTATGGATGAAAAGTGAGTGCAGCAACCTCAGGGCTGACTGAGCTGGAGCTTGCCAGAGGAGAAGGAGATTACGTCCACAGAGGCCGGCATCAATGCCTCCGCCCATAGAAATAGGTCAGGTTTGCTGGGTAGGAGAATCCCGAAGGGCGGTGGGAGGTTTGGTGAGTCCTGGAGGTGAAGCTATAAAACCGGCTTTCCATATTAGGCTTAAATGTAATAAGTTGCTTCATACATTGATAAAAGCTTTGGGTTTGAGGTCTTATTTCTTTATGATCTACTTTTTCCCCTTGCTCTAGCTTTCTCTCTAGTCAGTCATATTTTTCACATTACTTTTCTGTCTGTACAACTTCCCTTTCATCACTAAGTCCTTTTTCATCTGTGATTTTCTTTTTCTAGTATCCCTTTCTTTCCTTCTATTTCCTCAATCCTCTGTCTTCCAGGAAGAATCCTTTGAGGACTGATCAGTCTCAGGTTTTCTGTCGCCCATCGCCACACCCAGGTTGAGCTCATATGCTAACTATAGACTACAGCACCTAATGTAATCTTAATACCCATCTATACCCCTCTCCCCTCCTCTTCGATGTCTGCAGCTGACTGTATCCTGCCGCCTTGTCTTTTCCCTTAATCGCTCTCCTCGCTACCTCTCATTACCTTTCCTTCCACCTCTTCCTCTCTCTCTTTTTTCCTGGCGCTACGTCTCTCGTGTTCTCAGCAAAGTCTGTAAGTGGACACCCCCGCTGGGACGATGAGGGAAAAACGAGAGCAGCAAAAGAAAAAAAGAATGGATCAATTTGTCAGGGTGGGAGGAGAACAGAGGGCCATGCTGTATTGATGGATTGGGGGATAACCTGCCCTGGAAAAGGAGATGGGGGTCTAATGACTAAGTAATGCAGCCAAGCACGACTCCCCCCTTAACTCTCTACAAGCACGCACACACATTCACACCGCCTTTTGACTTCTCTGTCTCCGCTCTGTCTTTAATTCGCTGTGACAAAATGGTGCCTATCTCTGCATCCCTGCATCCAGACGCCACACATGGTCCTGCAAACGTCAGCTATGAGCCAAATATGTCGAGGCGTGCTGTCTTTGCAGTATCTTCACAAGGAGCGTGGCCCCCCACACAGCGGTGACCATTTCTTTTCATAGAGAAAGATTACACATCCAGTTAATAGCTAATAGACACACACAGGAAACACGGATGCACTTTGCACCCCTGATCTGGCCTGTGTATGGTCTGGAGGCCTGGAGGCATGAGTCACAAGAGGGAGGAGGTGTGGCTGACAGAGATCTGTCCCCCGGGAGATGGAGGACGGGAGTGACAGTGAGAGGCAGAGAGGGATACAGGCATACAGTTATGGTGGACATCAAGAATAGATGCTAATATATTTAAGAGCACAAGCCCCTAAATTTGGCAGCCAAGATACATTTTTTGGTGGCCCAAATGTAAACTGATATAAAAACAATAAAGACAAGGCAATTTAACAGAACTTAACACACCCTTTCTTAACTGTGACACTTGTGCTGTCCACTTTTCTCATGAACTAACACTTCCTAAATGCTTCAATGATAGTTCAGCAAGCTTGGGAGCCAGGTAGCTCAGTTGGTATGCCCCATGTACCGAGGCTGTCTGTCCTTAGCAGTGGCCATGGGTTCGACTCCCATCTGTGGCCCTTTGCTGCACGTTGCCCCCAAACTCTCAACTCTCAAAAGTCAAAACAAAAGTCAGCTTTCTCCTTTCCTGTGTAAAGAAATACAATGACAAGGCTTTTCTATGTTGAAAAGAAAACCAAACTTTGAGTTTGTATATAGTCACCTCTTAAGATGTGATGTGGTGTTTTCCTCAAGGTATTGTTTCTGATGAAAAACAAGCTAGACCTCTCAGCTAGTTGAGCAAACTGGTGGCACAACTACATTTCATCCTCAGATGTGTCATATTCCAGCCACTTTAACTCCTCTTTCCATTCACTCCTAAATGTTGGTTGCCATTTTTTTTTATCTAGTTCTTGTGTAAGGCTCACATGAGCAGTTTGAATAGTCTTAGTTGGTGACAGCTCACAGTATACGGTTGTTGAACCTGGGACATGTGTCATTTTTTCATGAAGATGGAGAGCTGATTCACAATGGAGTTGGGTAAGTGAGAGAAACAGATGCATGAAGAAGGATGTGAGCACTGAGGGGACTTTTTTTTAACAAACCTATTTGGCTTCTGCCTGGGGGCTTCACCTTGAGCTCACTTGTCAACTCTGCAAACCACAAGAGAAAAGACAAAACACAGAAGAGAGCAGTTAAAGAGACAGAAATATTAAAAAACAACAACACATGAAATCATATTGTTAGAGCTTCAGCATAGATGCTTAATGGTGCTGAAATGTCTTATTAAGGCTGTGTGCTGACATTTTCTGTTTGCTGTTGCTGGTGAGCATAACAGATGCTCAGTGCAGTTTTCCAGCACATTTTCAGTGAACTCATACATAATGTATGAAGCTAAATCTGAAACTTTACATCAAAGACTGTGAGTCAGATACTTGGCCAATAATGTTACATTACTTGTCACAGTGTGGAGGGGAAAAAAAAAGTCCTTTACTGTAACCTCAATAAGACATATTAGCATTATTAGCATTTCTCAGTGAAATCAATATTCACTTAAATAAAATCTACTGGCTGTGCAATCTGTTTCAAGAGGGAATGCAAACCAAACAAATAGGAAATGCTTGCCTTTAAGAAACGTAAGCAGAGCTGCATTAAAACATTGATCTGATGTAGCTTTACTCTGTGTTGCGACAGATTTTTGACATTTTCACAGTTTTATTTCACACTTTCACACTTCACCCTCTGCAGACAGATGGATTATGAAGGTGATATATGAGTTTATAAGGAGAACTGCTCAGTACAGATGATCTCAAGTTATTTTTTATTACATTTGTGTGAAGGAGGTTGAATTTCTGCTGCGTATTGTGTAGTTTGTGTTTTCTCTGAATAATGTTATACTCTGTGTCACGTTATAGATGGCTTTTATCCCTTGCATTAGTGGACAGCTTTTGCATCCATCTGTCTTATGCCATAAAAACACAGGCAGACAGTAGACTCGGGACACTCAGCAACTCGCCTGTCTCAGTTTTATTGGACAATAAAACACTTTTGACCACAAACAACTTATTTTGTAGGAAGAAGTTATGGAGCTGAGTGGTCTTACTGGGGGATACTTCACCAACGTGATTAGGATTATCCAAATATTACGTGACATGAGGTCTGGCACGCAGGCATTTTTAGAAACTGGATGGATTATATCTTATGTCAGTGCAACACAGCAGCTAATGGTTTCTGTTTTTGAGAGGATAATGTATCAGACTGGTTATTAGCAGTGTTGGATTTTTTTTCACTGATAAAAATATTTCAGCTTGGAGTCTCTTGTGGGGGTCAGACTGCTGGTCGTGTCTGGCCTGTCAGTCATTTTGATGGTAATTCAGAGAGGCCTGCCTGCAGATAAATCTCCACATTCAGCTTTCAGCACGCACTCAAGCGCAGAAATGTGTGTATGTGTGTGTGAGAGAGAGCGTCTCCAGTAATTTTTAGATGAATTTGTCATAGATTTGGCCTGCCTCAATTTTGTGTGGCCAGAAATATGAGTCTGTTCAATGAGCCATGGATGATGATCGTCAAGTAGTTTAAAGGAGAAATCTGCAATATATTTACTGTAATTTATCATAAAATGACCATGATGTGTCATCAGAGATTAAGGAAACTTGTTAAGTTGAAATACTTGATTCTCTGCTGAATGACTAAGTGTGTTTGGGAGGCACAGATGTTTATAATGGTTAAATTGAGCTTTATGTTAAGGAACAGTTCACCCCAAAACCTCTGGCCTCTGGTGCTGTTTATCCACCCATTCTGTCTGTTACAGTGAACTGGACAATGAACCCTAAAATCAAAAATACATATTTTATCCTGGACTGCAGTGCTATTTATTGGGACAATGTTGAGTGAGGAGGTCATTATTGTGAAATAAGCCCCGACAGGATGATGATGCGAAGCTTTGCATCAGGGTCTTGCATCTTCCTGTCGGGATTTATTTCACAATAATGGCCTGCTCACTGTACATTATCCCTTACTTAATATACTGTCTGCAGTTCTAACTTGCTATTCGATGGCTGTACTCATTTTTGGATGCGCTTAAAAGAAAAAGCCATAATTTAAATCTGAAATTCTTAATGAACACTAACTTAGACACTGTATTTATTTACAAAAGTATTGAGTAAAGGTTGTAAAAATAAGTAGAACTGCAACAATTAATCAATTAATCAGTTAGTTGTCAACTATTGACTGAATCGCCAACTGATCGATTAATTGCTATGAGTCATTTTTTTAAGAGAAAAATACCCAAATTCTCTGATTTCAGCTTCTTAAATGAGAATATTTTCTGGTTTCTTTATTCCTCTATGAAAAACTGAACATCTTTGGGTTGTGAACAAGACATTTGAGGACGTCACGTAAGACTTTGGGAAATAGTTATCAACATTTTTCAATATTTTCTCATATTTTATGGACCAAACAACTAATTAATTAATTGAGAAAATGAGTGGCAGATTCATCAGTAATGAAAATAATCATTAGTTGTAGCACTGACAATTAGGAAACTGTAAATAAAATATTTTTTTGCATTTTGTAATACACAGAAGAGCGTTTAGTTCAATGTAGAGCAGCACATGTGTTCCTAGCCTTTCTTTTCCTCTTGCTCTCCCTGTCACACCCTGTCTCCTTCCCTCTGCAGTCAGCATAACACGCCCACCCATGCAGCTGGCATGAAGAGGGGAGGACAGAGGGGATGAAGGAAGATAGCAGGGAAGAGGAAGGGGGGAAGGAAGGGAAGAAAGAAGGAGGGGGGCAATAAAGGAACCCCAGACGGGCAGTTCCAGTCTGATTGCTGGTTGAGTATTGAACTGACTACCAATGGTGGCAGACTTCTTGTGGGAGTTTTCTCCTCTTTATCTCCAGCCATTATCCTCATTCACAACTGCCAGAAGCACTTATGAGCTTAATTTAACTGCAGGCAATCGGCTCGGGGAAATATTTCTTGAAACAACAGTCAAACAATGAAAATGAGGAGCTCAGCACATTGCAGCAGCATCCAGAATGTGTGAAGCTTTGTAGGTCAGGCTTATCTCCTACTGCCTCACTGAGCATTCAAGGTTTTTGTTTCATGCCTCGACCTTGAATGCTGGAAAGATATCTTGAAGGACACATACGCACTAAATTGATTTGTGTGACACACAATAAATGTGTTATATCAAAGAAAAAGCGTTGTTGTTTGAGAGGAGAGAGTATAAGCGTATAAGCGCCTTTATGCTGATGAGGAAACACTGAGAGTTTAGGACAATAAAAGAGAGGTCAGCAGTAAAAAGGCAGAGCTAATATGCACGGCAACATCGTCAGCTCAACCTTGCAGTACCCTTCCAGGCTGCACATTAGCAAGCTGGCAGCAAACACCTATCACACCTGCAAACTGCATTAGCCTATCAGCACCTGGCCTCACAGGCAGGCTCCTCATCACCTCATTTTATATCTGTAAACCTTGTTGAACACAATGCAAATGTATTAACAGAGAGGACGATGTTCAAGTCAGTTGCCAAGACATAATTACAGGAAGGATTTCAGAGTGTTTGCTGTGGATAGTTACAGAAACTACAATTTGTTTATCACTGACCTTAGATCTATTAATACAGCGTGTTTTTGTTGTGGTTGTTCCAATGAATTTGCTCCCAAAAATGTAATGTGGCAAGATTTTTCACAAGAAAACACCCGTGTGAACAAAAAGCTACAGTTGGGATCATAATTACATTTTTTGAGAGAGAGTGAGAAGCTGATATTTTCTTTAAAGCTACAAGTAAGTAGGTTCCAGTCATACTGGGCCAAATGGGTTCACTATCTAATACCACAGAGCCTGGTTATTTTATTTTTCAATTTATTTCTTTGGTGTAAACAATAGACAAAACAATTTCCCTATTAGAGGTCTAAAGTGAATTAATGAAAGATATAAAGATGTTCGTCCCAGTCTAACCCCAATCTCTTCTCACCTGTGTTATTGCTGTTTTTGTCTTTATTTGTTTTTTTCCCCCTTTTGTCTGTTTTTGTCTGGTTTCGATTCTTTTACATAGTTAGCTTGAATGTTGATTTTGAATGTTGTTCATTGTCTTGTACTTGTTTTTCTTTATAGTTGCTTATATACAAAAATTGAGAGTCATGCTGTAAAATGCCTATGTTGTAAGTCAGTGATTTATGAAATTTTCTCAATAAAAAAAACATAAATCGCAAAAAATAAATAAACAAAAAATTGAGAGTTTGCAATTTTCAGCCTCCTTGTCTTTCACTGCAGAAGAGCTGCTTGTTCTCTGCACTGCTTAAGATTCTTGTTTTTTGTGCTAGAAATGATGGACAATGGCTCCTAGACACTTAACAATCCCTGGGACTTTTATCTATGACAGAGGTTCACAAACTTTATCACATCGAGGCCACCCAAACAACGCTAGCTTTTGACTAGGGACCCCCTTTTTGAAAGTCTTTAAAAACTCCTTGAAAATACTATGGTAAATGTTAAAAACAAAATAAAAAAAAAAAAAACAGAACACAACCTCTGAACATTTTTCTTTGCTTTTATTACTGCAATAATAGTTAGATTTTTATAAAAATCTAAAAAAACAAAGTGTGTATGTCACATAAAAATATTTTAAAAATAATAATAATTTCTTTTAATGATTTATTTATTTTTAGCATTTTCCCTCACTTTCTCTCCAATTTGCTGAGGTCCACCTGGAAAATCATGGATTTTCAACACTTTTATTACTTTTTCAGTACCACACGAGTGTGGCTCGTAACTTTGAATGGAAACCTGGGACTTAGCTAAAGCTATTTAGCAGGAAGATGCCGCCCTTCTCCATGGGCAACTTTCATGAACTTCATCACGAAATTGCAGCGCTTGAAAACAAAATCTGCCGGTTAGAGGTGAATGTAAAGTGAACAGACTGTGTGGGAATGACGCCACGTCACCATTGATAAATGTAAACAGTGGTCAACAGAAACAGGCAGACAGATTGTCAGACAGTAAATCTGCAACTAGGAGTTATCTCCTCAGCTTTCTTGTTGCAAAGCCAAAGAACAATTTCCCTGTGAAATGGGAGAACAAGTGATAGCCAAAACCCAGTGCCCTGAAATCTGCAACGCAACAGGCTGACCTGCTCCCCCGTCCAGTCAGAACATCCCATCAACCCTGGTGCTTAGTAGGACACAGCTGTGGGTCACTGCTCAGCTTTAGTCGCTAACACCAAATAACACAAACAAAGCCAGAAATCTCGGTGTAGTCGTGGTATCAGACCTATATTTCAATATCCACATTAAGACAGTTATATAATCGGCCTACTATCACATTAAAATCAAGAATTAAAGGACTTCAGAAACTCATCCATGGCTTTATCTTCAATAGGCTTCACCACTGTAACGATGTCTTCAAAGGATTTCCTAGCCAGAGATAAGATAGGATGAAGTAAGATATGATAGGATGGATTTCTAAAGTTAGTTAGGATTTGCTTCTGTAATACCATTGGGAAAAATCCTATCTTAGTTTCTGTAATATGACCCCAGGAGAGGCTTTCTGTTTGTCAAAGAATTAACTTTATAACTCTACTGTTGGTTTGGAAAGAATGGTTAAGGGCCACAATATTTCTGATCTGCTGGTCTGTTATGAACTGCCTGGACCTCTTAGACTGTCTGGGACAGGCCTGCTTACTGTCCCAGAGTCAAAACTAAGCACGGAGGAGCAGCAGTCAGTTTCCATGCACCACAACAAACAACAAAGTCTGCTGAAGCTCATGTAGATCAAGGCTTCTCTGATTTTGTTTTACTCCTAATAATCATATTTAAATGTGTATTTATATATTGTCTAGTGTTTCTTTGGCCTTTTATATCTTGCAGTAAAGGATGGTGAATTGCTTTGTTGTTGAAAGATGCTTTAGGCTACAAATAAACTTGCCTTGCCTTGCATACTGGAAGTCCACAGGGATGCGTAGTGGCCATTTGATCTTACTTTGCCTTTAAAAAAACAGACATTTGCCTGCAAAACCTTTTAACAGATTTTCACTCTGGCATGGGAGCATCATAAGAAGCTTTAAAGACGCTCGGCAGAAAGAGATGTGTGTTTTTAGAGAGTGTGGTGTAATAATGTCCCTGCGAATGCAGTCCCTCAGAAATCTCTGAGGAATGTGGAAATGAAAGGCTGCATTATAGGAAGATACAAACTGGAGAAAAGATTAATGACTCCAGCAGCTGCAGGATGAAGATTTACATTTGTGTTAATGAGATCTAAGAAAGGAATATGTTTGTTTGGTGCCACTGAGAAGATGCAGTGAAGCTCTCTAGAGCTCTCTATTGACTGAATCATTTTTATCATGAACACTATTGTCTTTCTGAGGGTTTGGCCGCACATTGCCCTGTTTTCTTGGAGCTGATGGTTCACAAAAATATAACTTTATAGGGATAGTTTGGATTATTTCATGTGGGGTTGCACGAGGTATTAAACATATTTTAGCCACCTACAAAAAGGTCCTAAAAAAAAATCAATATCAGTTTCAGTGTAGGCTATAATTTAGAATATTTTCACCGCTTTACTTTGCCATCAGACAGTCTTTTCAACTGGGAAACTGCTAAGTATTGCTCTCCTCCAAGCCAAGCAAACTCCAAAAGCAAAATCAGTAATTTTACCTCACAGACCATAGGAGTGGCTCGTCTACCGCTGCACTGATCAGTTGTGTTATTGTGTCACTTTGGTTTTTTAAAAGCATAGTTCACATTGGTTCAGTTAAGTTGGTTTGGAGAGAGTGCTATTTGTTAGAATACTTTATTAATCCCAGAAGGGCAATTCAGTTTGCAATCAATCAACCTGTCCAGATATTTGGCTTATATAATGGTGATTTCCTGTCAGAAAAGGCTGTCTGACGGCAACATAAATTGATGAGAATATTTTAAATAAAACATACATTTAAATCGATATTGATTTTTTGGGCAGACCTTACTTAAGTTGTTAAAATATGTTCAGTTACCTTCCTACACTGGTACTACTCTCTCCATCTCCAAACTGTGGGCATGCCAACCACCATACTGTAGGTAATACACTGACTATGGATAAGTGCCTCATACAACTGCACTGCATCAAATAATCTGAACTATCCCTTTAATTCAATGTGGACAAAAAATTGTAAACAATTTGTAAAAGTACCATTTGGGCTGCCCTTTGCGCTCACAGTGGGAGACCCCGTGGAGACAAGAGACGGAGGAGGAGAGGACGAGTAAACAGTAAGAAACACACACTCTCTTTGTTGGTGTGTTAGTCTCTTCTCTCTGTGGCTGTCAACACCACACACAGACACACACACTGTGACCAGCACCAATAACAGCTTTATTGACCAGATGTGATCGTGCCACAGAGCTACAAAGTGATGGAGGGGGTTGTTTTCTACACAACTGGTCACATTGGCTCTAAGCCATCTCAACCTATCTGTCTCTCTCTCTCTCACACACACACACACACACACATACACAGACACCCCCTTCCCCCCTGATCTCCACTCCTGTATTTGTTAACCACAATCCCGTTCATATGGATTACTAAACTGTGGGATCTATGGATTAACCAGGATAGATATGAATTGAATGCATCTTTCTGAGGATGTATCGTGTGTGTGACAATTAAATGAAATGTGTATGCATTCAGTATTTTGTATGTGTGTATGTATATATGTCTGTGTGTGTGTGTGTGTGTGTGTGTGTACTTTTTTTTTCTCCACAAAAATCAGTTTATACGTTCAGTCGCATAAGGGGATTCTGCTTCACTCTGCAGACACAAAGACGCCCCCCTAAATCATTAAGTGTTAATTTAATTTACTTTTTTGATTTGGTTTTTAGGTTTTAGGGTAAGATGATGACCAGGCTATGGTTAGGGTGAGTGATTGGTGGAGACATGTAACAATGTTAGTGAAGGATAAGTCAATCCTCCAGGGATTTAATGAAATTAAACAGAACACCCCCACAAGTATAGTATTTCGAACACGTGTGTGTGTGTGTGTGTGTGTGCGCGCACGCGTATGTTTCCATGTGCACATGCATGCTTGATTAAATGGAAGGCATATCCATTAGGACTGAAACAGGAAATGATGCAATCTACAGGAACCGTAGCATGACATCACCATGTAGTCATTGTCTGGCATTGATTGATGGTGCAGACACACACATTAGAAGGAACAATGAGGCCTGTGTGCACATGCAGATTTAGTGTCTCTACTTGAAATAAACGCACAGAGTGACAAATATATTGGTCATGTGGTTCACCAAATGGAGGTGAAATCATTAAAAATGAACTTCAAATTATTTAAGGCTCTGCCTCAATAGAATCATGAGAATATCTGCAGGCTCGATGGATTATTATAAAGTGAAAACACCTCATTAAAAAAGGTCACACACCTGTCTTCTTTTCAATAATACATCACGTCTGTAATTAAAAATCTTTGTAAATCTTCTCTCTGAGGGTAGGGGGTCAGTGAGAGGGGTCTTGATGGATTAATAAAGAACTATAGCAGCAAAAGCAGAGGATCAACCAGAGGAATCCCTCACTCAAATGTGAGTCATTAGAATTAAAATGATTCGTCAGACAAATCGATATAAATAAAATATATTTGATTTTTGGACAGTTGCTTGGACAATACAAGCTGTTTTAGGACATCACACTGAAAAAATGTAGATAGATAATAGATAGATAGATAGATAGATTATTTTAAAACTCTGTAGTCTTTAGTGTTCGTGACATACATATAGTGTTATGGCTGCAACTAACATTTATTTTCATTGTTGATTAATATCTCGATTATTTTCTTGGTTAATCAATTAGTTGTTTGGTCTATAAAATGTCAGAAAACGATGAAAGCATTCATCACTGTTTCCCAAAGCCCAAGATGACGTCCTCAAATATCTTCTCTTGTCCACGACCCAAAAATATTCAGTTTATTGTCACAGAGGACTAAAGAAACGAGAAGATATTCTCATTTAAGGAGCAGGAAATCAGAGAATTTTGACTGCTATTTCTTTTTTATAGAATACTGAAATTGATTAATGTGTTATCAAAAAAGTTGCATTGACAACTAATTTCTCAATTGCTGTTAATTGTTGAGGCTCTATGATAGACCCTTGTCGTAAAGACGAATGGTAGCTTAAATAAGTCACAAAGTACTTTCCTCAATGAAAATTTTGGGGTCACATAAAAGTTTCTTGGCCTCCACACACACACACACACACAACACACACACACACACACAGAGTGACAGCAGCAGCAGCTGTGTGTCCCTCACCTGAGCATCGTTTCTGCAGGGCGAGGATCTCCAGGTGGAGGCCGTGGAGTAAAGTGAGGTGTTCCTGCCTGAGAAACACCATGCTCCTCTCCACACTCCCTATCTGCCGAGACAGGCTGCTCTCATCAGCCATGGCTGAGTCTGGAGACACAGAGGGGGGAAATCAGAAGGATCATGAGACTGACAGATCATCTGTTTACTCCACCAGCATCCATCTGACCTTTACCAACTTCACATTGCTCTGTAAAGCTTGAGCTCCTGCTGCTAAATGTCACTTTCTCAGAGTGTGAACGTTGCTTGTGTCAGCCAGAGAGGCAAAGAGGGAAGCGCAAGTTGTGTATTGAGGTCAGGAGAGAGCTATAAATAAGGTATTGATGACCACAGAAATCAACAGAAACCATGCACCTCCGCTCAGGATGCAGCGAGATCAATAACTGAGCCGTTTCATTTAATAATAAGTCGATGCAAATGTCTCTGCTTACCTTTAAATTGATGTTAAGTGCCAAAATCTAATAAATATGATTCGTTATAAGAACGTCCTCCGATCCGAGCATGCTGGCCTCCAGTGCTGGTCCAAATCCTGTCGGCTGCGGCGTTCACCCAGAGACATTTTATCTGAGGCTTTAAAGTGCTTTTCAGCTGCATGTGACGCCGTTTGATTAGAGGCGAGATAGCTGCGTAAAAATGCAAAACCGCCGCGATGCATGGCACCGCGCTCCTCTGGCGAAACCGCTCCCTGCTGCAACATCCGCGTCGAGCATCATGAGGAGGAGGATGTGTTCAGATCGGTCGATATGAAAGCCCAGGAGGGAAGTGCGCAGTCCATTTTCTACATGCGCACCTTTCTTCCTCCTCGCCCACCGACTGAGGCATCAGGCTGCTGCTGCTGCTGCTGCTGAGGACGGCGGCCGAGCAGCCAAATGATGAAAACAAGCCACCGTGAGCAGAACATCGTACGACAGAGTCAGCAGCTCAGCTGATTGGAGGGACCAGCCCAGATCAGCTGTACGTCGACTCTGAACAGGATCAATACAGAGAGCGTGGGAGGAGTACAAGGAAAACAGAGTACTGTAAAAAAAAAACAACATAAACTTATGAAATAGAAACAAATAACCTGGAAGAAGCATTTTTAAATTCACCTTCCTTCAATCTGAACTCTACACACCGTGTTTTGATGTGTGAAATTTCGGCACCATGGACAGAGACAAACCGCTGCAGTGGTTCTCAACCTGCGGTCCGTGGACCTAAAGAGGGCGTCTCAGGAGTCCTGCTGTTTTAGAGCTCAACAGTGAGATTCCAGAAGTGAAAATCCCATTCATATTCTGCACAAAGGATTTAGATTATTGGTCATAATTTCTTACTGTGTGACTGTCAAATGATGAATGCTCTGAGACAACACAAGTCGTATGATATCAACACCGTTTTAAAAAACATGTTTTATTTGCTATGTCGCAGAGAAGTGCTACACTTCACACAATCCTAAAGCGCAACAGCGAGGACTGTGATTGGCGGCGCAAATGGCTAGTTCTGCTAGCTGGCACAACAGAAACTACAACATATCACACCACTCTTATTATTAACAGTATGAACACTATAATAGCAACAAAAGATACATTTTAAAGAAGCAGTATAATTCACAATGGGTTGTGCCTTTTTTCTGTTTTCCAATCTTTTTTTGCTCCGAATCAAATGTTCTATGGTCACACTTCATTTAATTGCTGGATGGTTTGGTTCCAGGCTTAAATCTCTTTACATAAGGACTTTCTGATATGTAAAGGGAGTAAATGAATGGGAAATTCACTTACAGAACCGGAGCTGCTGAAAAAGTCAGTGGTCACTGTTAAACTTTATTCACAAGGGAAGTGGTGGGAGAAAGTCCTGCTGATCATGAGAGCTCAACACACTGCAACTTAGAGGCATCTGGTGGTGAGTTTGCAGACTGCAACCAGTTCACCTCACCCTCCCTGTTCAAGCTCGAAGGAAAACTTAGAATGGTCACAAAAAACACATAAGCCCTATTTTGAGTATTGTGCCTTTTCAGTGGGCCACATACCCCCAAAGTAAACCTGGAAGCTAGAAAACTTTTCTGGCACATGCAGCAGGCGACCTAATTTTATTGAACTGAATAGGCGCTATCGTTGGTTCCAGTATTCAGCTCTTGTACATCTGTGCAGGATATTCCACCATAGTGAATCACATTTTAGTGTTCCTTGGAAACAGTTTCTGTTGCTGTCTCTGTTATGCTACTTGCAGCATTTCTGTATTTGGTTGCTTTTCTGTTTTTGCAGCACATTTTTGTATTTGATTTGAAGAGGCTGTATGTGCCATTTAAATTGGTGAAGATGTTTTCTTAGTTTGGTTGTGTTTTATATGTTTCTTGAGTTGCATGTGCGTTGGGCTCTCAGGTCCACCGTGCTTTGGTGAAACAAAACTATGGTTAGAACTTTGACAGGATTAAATTGGTTAAAACAATCTTGCAGGCTACATAAGTTAAGAAGTAAAATGTGCTTAAGTATCACAAGCAGTATAGGTTCAAGTTTCAATTAATTCATCCATAAAATCATGCTCCCATTCTAATCAACCAGCACTGATTACAAAACATAAGATATGAATAATGCCATGGCTAAAAACAATATAAATCAACTGGGGCTACTGTTAAATATGACAATATTTAATAAGAAATATATAATATGCTTTTTGCTGTGTAGAGTTACATTTCAAGCTGATGTAACCTACAATATTATGAGACACAGATACTTCAAGTGTTGTACTTTGTGGCTGTTCAAAACTGAAAACATAGGTAACAATTGTCAATTGTCCAGCTTTACTTGACTGTTTCCACTTTGTGCAACGTAAAACTTTTGCACACATCCAACACATTTCTGCTGATAACACATCTGTACTTTCACTTCAGTCAATTTTTATTGTATTAATACATTTTTACATTGATGTTTTTCTACTCTTATTTTAAGGTTGAGTAATTCTGCCATCACCGATATGCAGTATTTCTAAGTATTATTGTACTCAGACTTTGAGCTAAGTGACCCAAGTACTCTGCCTGTTTGCATATAAACCCCAAAATCTGCAGTATCTACAGTTATCAGACAAATGTACTAGAGTAACAGTAAAAAAAAAAAAAAAAAAAAAACCAACATTTCTTCCTTGATTTCCTTCTATTTATTTATCTTCACGTTAAACAAATGTTATTATATAAACATATAAATTGGAATTTCAATTACAAAACAATCTTTGCTGAAACATGAAAAAATACAACTGTCACATTTACGCTCAAAGACAAAATTCTGTGAAACGTGACAGTGTGATGTTCAGAGAAAGCAGATTATTTTGCTTTCACAACCTCAGTTGGTCTCGGTGGCTTCAGTATTCCATGTTTGTTTTTTTTTTAATTCCTTAATGAAGGGTTTAAGGTTTGGGTTGCACAGTGTCAATAGGCTTCATTGTTATTTCATTTTTTAATAATTCAAAATTTCACCAATCACCAGAGCAAAACAATAAGTCTATAAATGAACAAACAGAGAAATAACATTGGTGGTATTTGTTGGCTATTAAAAAAGACGAGGAACCACATATATTGTGTCTGATTTTCTGAGGAGTGTGGAGAGCAGTATTCAGTAGCCTGTGACTTTTGGCCAAAGGTCCCTCAGTGTCATTACACCTTCCATATGAGGAGGCATCTCGACTTGGCTGTTAAGTTTCATCACAATTCCTAAAAGTACACAGCAACATACTGAACAAATCATACACATTATAATTCCAATAACATTACAGCCTTATATAACACACCATCGTCACAAATATAAGCTTGCTTGTTAGAAAGAACTTCAATTGTCACCAGTCGTCTTCACTACAACCACACTGTTAAGCTGCCCTAAAAATTTAAAGAATTGACAAAATAATGCAAATTTACATTCACAATAAACATTAAATAAGGGAGTCACTCTTGATCTTAAAAAAAGGCAATTGAGAATCAGCATAAACAAATATTTCCACCCAATCAGTGCTGCTCCTTTAGTGCAGTGATGTCTTGATTTTCTCTTGGACAAATACTTCAATTTGTGGACCGTGTTTGAGCTCCATTTAAGTGCTAACAGCAAATTCTAAATTTACAATTTGTGTCTGATGTTTCCCTTCAACTACAGCCACAATTACTCAATTAATCGATTAGTCAATGGAAAGAATATTATTTTTCAAGCAAAGATGTCAAACATTGGCTGATTGCAGATTTGCTGCTTTTCTTTGTCATTTATGATGGTAAATGAAGAGTCTTTGGACTGTTGGTTGGACCAAAGAAGCAATTTGACGACATTACTGTGGGCTCTTTTCCATTTCACAGACTACACGATTAATCGATTAATTGCGAGCTCCCCCTTGAAGACATTTGAATTGTGAAAAAGGGGAGACAAATTAAAAAAAAAAATTAAGACTTAAAGCGGCACAATGCCGTGAAACAACATGACTTACACAATCATATCAGCTTCACTATAATCAACTGTTTCACAACAGGGAAATTCATCGAACGTTGTTCACTTTATCTTCTTTTTAGCACAAATAAATTACAAATATACACCATTTAATCCCCCAAACAATGAATATACACAAAACGGCAAAGACACAAAACACAAATGGCATCAAATATTTCCATACATATAAGGACTGTAATGCTTTGATGTGAGCAGTAATAGTAGGCAGCCTCATAGCAGCTGTGTGGATAACAGTTTGCCGTATTCACAGATCTCAGACCTCAGGAGCTTCTCTATGCTTATCTGCAACCTTGAATTAAAGGCACAGAGACGTTACAACATAAAGACATCTCTGGTGTTGTTGTCTGTGTTGAGATCACTGAGGTAATGTTGAGGAGTGTGCTGTCCTCCATTGGCCAAATGAAGAATAACAACTTCTACCTGCCTGAAAGCTCCTACTGCAGACTAATACACCATCACAAACCACTGCAGGAAGACATACAAACCATGAAAACATTAAAGTCACTTTGCACTGCAGCACGATCTAGTGTCGTTGAGCTTTTTTTTTTTGTTTGCCTGTCATTTTACAGGTTTCAAGTGTACTAGGGCTGGATTTTGGTACTGGATAACTTTACCGACTGAAATAACCCAGTACCAAGTAGTATCCACCTTCTCCAGTCAAACAATACCTGCATTTTTAATTTTTGTACCCAGATGTAGAAAAAATAACTATTTGTATGGTTTTGCTCACAGCAAAGCGTGTGTATTTAAGTGTATTTAATGCAGTTGGCAGTTCAGTGTTCAGAGATGCCTCCAAAACAGTCAGAAGTATGTCTACACTGTGGCATCTGATAAAATAAACACATAAAATGCAGAAGGGTTTCGAGTGAAGTAGGAAAAAAAGGCATCAAATTAACTCATCTATTGGTATTGGTATCACTTTAAGGGTACCGCTATCATATATTTTTTTTAATGATTGATCCGTGAGGCAACTGAAGCAGAATCTGCTCAATTTCTTTTTGTTCCTCCAACATTTACTAATACAACGACCTGGTTTGTGGACAGTACAGTACAAGCTTTTTTAAGGATTAGGGTCATATATCATATATACTGTAATTATAATGAATGTAAAGCCTGCTATGACTGATTTATTGCTGATTTATTCATGCTTTATAATTTTCTTCTCCGAGATGTTTTACTACAATCTGGCATAGCATAAAATGGCAACTATTTTCTAGCCAACAAAATATCATTCTGCTTTGCATTGTGTCCAAGTAAAATCTGATCTGTTCTATTTAAACACTACAAAGTATTTTGCTTTAATTAATCATCATATTACGATATTCTCTCCCTCAGCCAGAGTTATTGGTATTGGCTGGATATCCTTCTTCTTCAGACAAATATAATTTTTAAATATAGTTTTTTTTCCTATACGTTTTTCTTCTCTGATAACAATGAACCTGCCAAACACTGACAGCAAAGCTTGTTGGAAAGAGGTAAAGGACTGTTACAAGCTTTCTGAGGTAGCAGGCGGTTTTTAGTTGAAGAGATTTGGTGGCAAGAAATGATATATATATATATATATATATACATATATATATATATATATATATATATACACACAATATATATATATATATATATATATATGTATATATGTATATCCCCTCTGCAGTGCTTGTTTTAAAAAAAGAAGAGGGTTTGGATTCCACTGATTTTTTTTACACAGTGGTAAATATATTCTAAATAACCCACAACAGTATACTGTGTATATAATATATATGAACAAAAAGGTTATTTTTATGGTATAACTAAAGATAATTTGTACTTGTTTCCTATGATTTCTATGGAAATATACATGAGCGTTGGTGGGAGTGTCTTCACTTACCATAAGCTACATTTTAGAACAGATTTATCTCGAACACCCTGTGGGACAATAAGGCGTTTGGTGTCGTTTTACAAGGCCTTACACTGTTCATAAGAAGAATCCTCCATCTACCATTAGTGAGGCACTAATGGCACTTAAGGATGCTGCACTGCATGTGTACACAAGCCTAAAAACTACAACTAAATGTAGCTTTTAGCATAATGGCTGCGTGCGGTCTGTGTTTGAAGTAAGGCCGTTTGAATACACCTTGTATGCATGTAGCTGTACAGTATGAGAGAGAGAGACAAAGACCCTCCAGCTCTGAATATATTACACACAAGCAAAACGGTACCAAATCTCAGCCACAGGGTGTTAACGTACAGTAAAGAGTGTGTTTATGAATCTGATCCTCCTCCTTGTGTCCTTTCCTCCTCTCCTCTCTACATCTCTTTCTCTTTCTTGGTCTCCCGGGTGCTGCTCTTCAAAAAGTCGCTCCTGAGTAGCCGATAAAACAGCACAATGTTCATGGCAGTCATGATGGCCATACCGACGCTGCCCAGTGTGTAGGCCAGGAGGGGCACCTTGTCCCTGTTGAGCACCAGCCAGCGGGTCATCCAGGCCAGCGTGTTGATGCGAAACACCACGTATGTGCCCAGGTTGATCATGCTGTTGACACGGTACATCGTGCCTTTAGCAATGCTGGCCATACGCAGCATTTGTCTGAGGTGGAGAAAGACTGAGTTGATCTCCACCAACAGGGCCACCACAGCAAAGCCCACGTAGTGGCAAGACAGCACGGAGAGGCCGAAACAGGTGATCACCTGCAGAGGAAGACAAAGAGGAGGAAAGTTAGAATGAATGTAGAGTGCAGCAGGTTAAAACATGATGATGATTTGTATTAGTTCCCAAAGATACTGTGTTAAAAGAGTGTTTAAAGGGTATGTTTGGTATTTTTCATTCTGGAGCATTTTTTCCCGGTTTTGTGCCTAAGTGACTAATAGGGACGACACTTTTTGAAATTTGGTCTAGTTCTGAGGGACAGTGCTGCAGCCATAAGCTGAGAAACTAAGCTACAACATAACAAGGTCAAAATAAGTCCACTGAAAGTGCTTGTTTTTGACATGTTAGATGTGAAAATTTGGCTGTACATGCCGTTTCTCCCTGCTGCTTCTCTGAGGTCTGACCTCTAGGACTGAGTATCATACTCAATACCTTCCAGGATTCGATTAAAATAACCCAGTACAAAGTAGTACTGAAACTTCTCCAGACAAACGATACCTGCATTCAATCCTTTTGGTACCCAGATCTATAATATATGGTTTTACTCGCAGTCAATCATCACAGTGTTCTTCATAAAGAAGTACGCCATTGGTATCAGTATCTCTTTAAGGGTACTAGTATTGGTACTGGTAAAATAATTTTTTAAACAATACCCAGTCCTGCTGACCTCCCTCTAGCTTCTCCTCCTAATTTTCACATGTAACATGTTGACTTAAGGGTTAATTCCAACCAAACCAGAGTTGTAAATTGTTGGAGCAGTGGAAAGACGAGTCAAGCACTTTTAGTGGACGCAGTTGTTTCTTAGTTTAACTTCTGCCACCTGTAGTGGTCTCCCTCAATACTGGAACACTTGTAATAAGAATTTGTTCTTAATGACTTGCCTGGTTAAAAAAGATAAAACATTTTCAGAATTAAAGAGACTGCTTTAAACTTAGTTAAGGCAGTGGTCATACTGATGAGCTGACCTGTACTTTAAAAAATTTTTTTATTAACAACTTGCTCTGTGTCTGCGCTCATTTTCTCACTCTATGTTGTCTCAGTTGTTGTGTTACATGTCGCTGTTGCAACTGAACAACACAGATGTTAAATGATTAGCTGCGCCTCATGTAGCACACTCCTTTATCAAAGGATATGATAGGCTGTTTATGAGGCAGGGGCGTATTCGTTATGTCCTTTCATAACAGTTTACATTTAATAGTTGTAAGAGAAACTATTGAACATTTTATTGAACATATTTCTCATTGCTATTGATGAAGTGTTTATGCAGACAAATAGAATTATTGTTTTCTTGCCCAGGCCTACTTAAAATCGTATTTTGCTCAATGACCATGTGGAAGGGCACGAGAACAACTAATTTCTGCTGAGCCGTACTTCTAAAAGTCTGTGTGGTGACTAACAGAAAATCTCCACAAGATGGCAGTAACATCACTCAAAACCAGTCTGAAAGCACGGCAGGTCTGCGGACATTACACCGAGAGGTCGGGGGAAAGGATTACATACAGTATGATATGTTGTGACAGAAGTGAAGGCTGCTGTCTAACACATTCACGGCAGCTGTGTTTGCAGGTGTGAAAATTGGATGACAGAAATGTGTTTATGCCAAAACAGACTGTTCAGCCAACTCTCCACAGGAGCTGGCACCCACTCACACCAACACATTCACCAGCTTCATTCACACTCAGAGCACACTCAAAGTGTGTTCAGACAGATTGTACTTTGTTTCAGACTTGTCACCACCAAAGCCGCCGTGTTTATAAAGCAAGAGTGCACAGTGGCAGTGAAAGAGCACTACAAGCAGAGAGCAGTCCAAAACAGCTCTTTGGTTAGTTAGTACAGGTCATGGGATACACTATGAGGTGAGAAAATTACCTTTACCATCGGTCATGACTCAGAGGAAACACACTAACACGAGATGTTTCTCCATCTGAGGTCACAGGATGCCCTCTCTATTCCAGCAAACAAGTCAGGCGATGGGCTGTAGTAGATTAAGCAACAGGGCATGAGGAAAGTCAGGAGCACACTAACTGGTCATTACATTGTGTATCCACTGTAATGGATGTGCCCTGGACTCAAAAAAGGTTCAAAGTTCAAAAGGTTTTTTTTCATTGGACACGTTTCACTTCCTGCAAAAACTTTTGGAAACAAGTTCATATGGTTGCAATTGCTTGTTAGTCTTGGCAGTATTTCTTATTAATGCAGCATAAAGGCACTGCTCAACCTCCTCCTAAAATATCTATAATTTAAAATGTCAACAAAGTGGTTTGGGATGAAAAAAAAAATCATGACCCGGTTACTCAAGATAACCCACAGACTTTGCTGTAAGCAGTTTTATGTAGGAACTACATAAAAACATGACTTTCTTTGTGAAATAATATTCTAAAGTAGTTCAGGTAGATTCTACTGCAGAAAGAAAGTAGTTCCTTACATGAACCTGCTCACAACAAGGTCTATGGATTATTTTAAGCAAACAGGTCATGACTTTTGGAGAGAGACATCACTTTTAGAAGTTTTCAAATGTTTTTTTTTTTTTTTTGTTGGTTTGGACCAACGCAGGACTTGTGCAACTTGCTACTCACACCAAAACTGTATAGTTGAATAAACAGCAGTACAGGCCAGAGGAAAAAGATTTAATATTTTGATTTTCATGTGAACTGTCCCTTTAACAACACCACCACAGAATTATTATGGTCACTATAATCATGATATGAAATTTTCATGTGGTTTCATCTCTAATCTGGATCAAAGTGTTAAACAGACAATCATCACCACATCATTGTTAACTGGGGGGAAAATATATATCCATTCACTGTAAATTCTGTAGCTGAACAATGAAAACAGTGATTTAAGCAGCGTGTGACTCACACACACACACATCCCACTAATCACAGAACAAATCAAAGCCTGCACCTGTTGTCAGGTTATAATGACAGTGATGACGAACAATGCTGATGGACAATTACAATGACGACAATGGAAGCACCGCATTTAGCAACACAAACACACTGCCTTGTCAAAGTCAGTGCGTTAGCAGTTATGTCAACAGGACAAAGAGCTTGTGGAAGGTGACACTCGGTCATTTACCTGTGACATTCCTCTGTGGCCTGTATGAGAGGATGCTGGGTCTAAAAACAGGGTGTGTACCAGGATCTAACTGCACCATGTGTTTTGTGATCACTGCAGTAAATATATTAATCTGTTGGCTTGTTAGGTAAGTAAAGTTTATTTGTAAAGCACCTTTCACAGACACAAAACCACAAAGTGCTTACATTGATAAGACAGACTATTTAAAAACAATATAAAAAAAATAAGAAAATGAAAAACAGCACAGAGATTGACAGTTAAATTGCACAGCAACAACGCAACAACACTGCAACAGCAACCATTGGGGACAGAGCGCAATAAATAAAATGTAGCAGCTACTTAGACATGTAAACCAACAGCTTGTGTCAATCAAATTGTTTTCAGCTGCTTCATAAAAACATCACAGGAGTCTTTGGATTGTAGCGGTAAGGGGAGAGCATTTCATAACTTGGGTACAACGGCTTGAAAGGCACGTTGACCTCTGGTTTTATAGCGGGCTCGAGGGACGGTCAGTAGGTTTTGGTCACAAGACCTCAGAGCCTGTTTGGGTGTATAAGGGAGGAGGAGGTCAGCAGGATTCTGGGGCGTTCGACCATGCAGGGCTCTGAAGATTAGCACCAGTATTTTAAAATGGATATGGAAGTTAATTGGGAGCCAGTGAAGAGAGGATAAAATAGGTGTGATATGCAGGCATGGGGAGTAGCTGTATTCCATTACAGCTGCAGCCCGAAAAACACTATATCAATCTCGCCACATTTTATATTCAGATAATCAAAAAAGTGACGGAGAGTAATCAAGTTACATTAGTTTAATATTATAAATCTTGGATTACCAACTACATTTTTAAACAGGTAATTAGTAACTATCAGAATCATTTTTAAATGAACCCTCCCAACCCTGGTGATATGTGATCTCTTGTTATTTGTAGTTAAAAGCCAGGATGTTGCATTCGGAACAGTTTGAAGACGGTTCACAGAGGTTTGATTCAAACAGCTAAAAAAGAGTACGACACTAATCTAAACAAGAAGAAAGAAAAGTGTGAATAATCATCTCCATCTCTTCCTTGGTCACCATAGATCTTAATTTAGTGATGTTCCTCAGTTGGAAAAAACAAGAACATACAAGTTGGCTGACATGATTATCAAGAGACAGAGACTGGTCAAAGATGACGCCTAAGTTTGCTGTGCACTTAACGACCCTAAATTCTGCTGAATGGTCCGCATAAAATTTCAGCTTCTGTCTTATTTGTGTTTAACTGGAGGTGATTGTCAGCCATCCAAGCCTTGACAGCATCCAAACATTCATTTAAAATTGTAAGCAGCTATCACTCACATGTTGCCACATGCACCTCAACATCACTGGTCCCAGAAAATGGCTAAACGTTATTAAATCATTTCCATCTTAAATAGAAAAGATTTAATAACATGTTCCTTGACTGAATCCAACATCTTTTAAACAAAAGTGAATAACCTTTTTGTAAAAGGTTGTTATCAACAGAGATAAGAGCAGACAGATGATAAGACGACATATGTGTAGGAGAACATATACATGCGCTCACGTTTTTCAGTTTATAACTACAAGCGGAACACGTGAAGGGGTGGCATGTGTGTCGTAAAAACACCCACCCATGTTGGTTTAAAGCAGTCATTCCCAGAGACTTGGTCATGACCCACAGGTGGATCACAGGAGATATTATTTGTGTCAGCAAATAATAAAACACTATGGAAGAAATTCTATATTGTTCTCCTGATAAGAGGAAATTAAAACAATAACATGACCTGTTAATGTCCTAAGTGTATTTAACATGTATATATTTTCAATAACATGCATCAAGATAATATAAGGTGATGTGGAAATAAAAAGAAAGCCAAGCACAAATTAAATCCTCAGTAGATTTATTGACAAGCCTATTGTGAACTGGGTTGTGATGGTTAGTCATATTTAAAAAGTGGGTCTACAGAAAACAAAGTTTGGGAAACACTGCACAGCAAAAGCAAAGATGCCAACAACTCTTAGGACCCTTATCTGTTACCCTGAACACTCGTAAACAAGACCATACACTCTGATTAACCTATGTTGGTACCCACATACACACTCACGCACACCAAGGCCAGGCCGCAGCCTCAACCGCATCATGCAGCGGTCTTTAACGTGGCTCATCTACAGTCTAATCTGATCTGGAAGATAAAACACGACAGAGCACGGGACTGGCAGGCTCAAAACATACGCTTATACAACGCTAAGATATGATGATGAAGACAAATTCAGTAACAAAGACTGTGTGTTTCTTTATTATGTTGTAAACCTGGAATCGTGTTAAAACACCATTACACTGAGACTTTATGGACATAGGTCTTGAGGTTTCTTCATTTAAAAGTGGGATACTGTTTTGCTCCTCCTGCACATGTAACTAGTTTTATGGTGGTAATCTCTCTTTTATGGTATTTGAACATACTCTATGAGTCATTCCTTACCTAACCTTGCTATAAACAGTCACAGTGCCATAACGAACAATGATATGTAACCCACAATAAAGTTGGCGCCTTATGTCACCAACACCTTCATCTCAAAGCAAGTAACAGCAAATGTTAGTGGACAAAATGGACAGCCACAGTGTGTGCAGCCTCCCTGTCCACAGAGGTGACTGTGACCTGATCTCACCATGCCAGGCCATCATCAGGTGACCGTGGCCCCATGGGGCTCAAAAGCCAACCAGATAGCAGCAGCAAGACAAAACTCATCCTGACTGCTCTCTCTGTGAGCATAGATGGGGCCTCTGTTCGTCATCCATTAAAGACAGGGGCCAACTCCCACACCCTGTTCTGCTGTCAGCACCGCGAGCTGAGAGGGTATCACAGTAATCCCCCCCACCAGACCCTGGATCCATCGGATGATTACAGTGATTCAGCATTAGCTGGATTTGCCTCGATAAGCTCTGCTGAAGCTTGGCTGACACATACAGCAGCAGCACACTACTGTCCAACTGGAAACTCTCGAGGACAGACATAAACACACGTGTGACATCTGTCACACCACACATAGCAGGATTTTAACCACAATGGCAGCCTATTAATAGAGATGCAGCAGTCAGTCAGTTCAATCTGATCTAAGTTAATTCAAATACATCAATTACATCATTATTTTCATTTTTACCATTAAAAGGTTCAGTCTGTAAGATTTACTGAAAGAAAATTAAATATAATATTCAGTAGTTCATTACCTTTCATTCATCACTTTTGTTCAGATTGTTTTGCCACCTTCTTTTTCCAAGGTCAAGAATGAACTTTTGATTTAAATCCTTAACAGGCACAGAAGTTATTGCAATGCTCAGACAAAAAAAGAAAATCTGCACACCTGTTATACCAGTGGTTCCCAAACTTTTTTTGGCATGCCTCCCCCTTTCAAAAGCTGATACAAGTTCGTGCCCCCACCACACTTTTCTTTTTTATGAATTATTAAAAGTCATTGGGAATGAAACTAATAAAAAAAGGATTCAAAAGTTGAATTTTAGTGAAATAAAGTTAAGCAGGATAGAATCAGCAAATTCTTGTTTGTTTCTTTCCCATACATAGATCATATTCATTCCACTTAATTTATTTCTTTATTTCTTCCCTGGTCTTCCACGCTCCCCCTGCAGTGGCTCTCCACCCCTCCTCCCCCCAGGGGGGCCCCCCACTGTGTTATAAAATTGAAGGCTGCAAAACATCTACTAAAGAACCTTGTGATGAGCTTGTTTTGCCAAGTGTTGTTTCCAAACTCATGAATGAACCTTCAATCTGAACTCCTAAATTATAATTGGTTTCATACAGCTTGGCAACGGCTCTGTATGTAGATGGATTTAAAAACAATGCACAAGGTTTGGATTTAAGATCAGTGAAGCTTGGCACGATCAACAATATTCAGATCAGATCAACTGGATGCACTGCCACAGAGTCCACCCCAGGAGGAGTGGAGGAGAGCGGGGATAAGAGCCATGCAAACCAAGTTAGGACACGAGGCTGCTCCTGGTTAATGTCCAGTCAGGAAAAAGAAACAGACGAAATGGAGCTCAGGCTGGCCAAGCAACAAGAAACCAGGTGCTGTTGTGCCCACATGGAGGGACCTGCTTCACCGCAACATCCAGGATCAAGCTGTGGTGAGCAGACCAGTTTTGAGCTGACAAGATGCTCCAGCAGGACAAGGGGAGGTGGACTCTGTTTATTTTAATGAAGGAACTATAGCTCTCACTTCATTATGCAACCCTGTGTTATGTGATGATAATAAATTACCTTGATGACACCTCGATCACTAAGTTTAACAACCCACATTACTACAGACAGTGGGTATTTGTGGTATGAAGACTGAAGAGGGTTGGACTTAGGTTAAACTGGGACAGAAAAAGTATTATTTAACCATTGGACTGCACTTATGTACATTAACCTACTATTATAACCACTTGCATAAAATCGAAGCAAAGGGCTGAAAAACAAGGCGGTGTGGGTGTTTGTTCCTGCATTTTCTCCCTGTGGGCTCAATTAGACGTTCCCTACACCCTGGTGAGGGACCTTTACGTCCCACTTTCAGGGGGGAAACACTGGGTGCAAAGAGGGTAGGTATTAGGAAAGTACTGTAAACAGTGGTATGAACATGGTATAACCTGATTAGAAAAAGAAAAACACTCCGGCATCTGGGGGAAAAAAAACAACTTCCACCCTTAAAACTGACTTTCAGCGCCAAAAGTGGGGTAAAGTTCACATGATAAGAAATCCACTATCAAGAACCAATCAAACAGCAAACTCCACTGAAAGCTTGTTATACAACTTTGTGGTAAATGATAAATAATTCTTCTTTTATCCTTGTAAGAATGCAAGCATTGATAAGTGTTTGTGCTTTTGAATTGAGTCACTATGGTAATTATTATTCAGGAGGCAAGTGGACAGGTCTAGATAAAGCCGATAAAAAGATAAGTTTAGCCTTCAAGATGATTGTAAAGAAAGATAACACCTGAGAAGCTGCTTACTATGTCAAGGTAACAGCCTAAGGTGCTACTTTTTTGCTTTTTCAGTTGTTGAAAAAGAAAACCTCACACAAACTTGTCTTCTCTCAACCGTTTCACTTTTAAAGTAAGATGCTTGCGGTTAATTGCTTGTTTTCTCTAAATATTAATATTGGAAATGCATAATCATCATTCTGCACATGAAATAAAAAGTTAAGGAACACTGCTGGAAGCCTATTGTCACTGTAAAAACCTTGTATGTCCAAAACTGTTACTTTCTTACTAAATGCTGTGTTTTTAAACGAACTGAATGCTGTCAAAGTTAGTAGCCTTTTTTTATACTTTTACAGTTAAATATTTGTAAGATCCACAGACAGACATCAAGGGTGACCAAAAGCAGAGACAACAGCCTGTAGAGCCAGACTATTTTCACATCCAACACAGTGAATTGAGCATTTACATCGACCAAATCAGAGTTTTTGATTGTTGGATCAGTGGAAAGACTGACCAAGTTGGTTTTGATGAATTTCATTTGTTTCTGTCTGCTGAGTTGACAGTGTGTTTACTGACTTAATGGAGCAATTAACGCTCGTCTTACTTCTGTAAAAGAGAGAAACCTGAATTTAGAAGGTGATCTGTTGTATTTTTCTGTTTAATAAGGAAAATATGTGTAAGTATTTCCTTTTTTTTTTTAACATTTTGTGAGTTTACTTTGTGACTGCTTTGATTCTGACAACACAGCAAGATGACAACAACACAGCAAGATGACATTTTGGCTTGGTGTTGTGGCCTACTTCTCTGAGATGATTGGTGTTTGCCTCCCGACCAGTGTTTTTCCTTTGTTTTGCCTCCAGCTAACACCGAGACAAAATCATGACATTGACACTAAAACGATCCATTGGGGTGGAGATGGTTTGAATGTGTGAGTATCATTATTAAAGTATGTAGTGTTACGTCCCTCCCTCCCCACCTGCAGTCAAAGCTGAGGGTCATTAACCTGATGTTGTAGCACCTGTTACGCCTCTACCAACCCAGTCCGCCCTGCTCTCAGTCTCCCTCTCTCACCCTGAGGCTCAACATCTGCAGGTTTTGGTTTGTTTGACATTTTTGCAGACTGTACATACCTACACACACAATTCTCACAAACCCATACAGTTTATATTCTGATGATGCAGCAGATGTTCTCATCCCATGCTCATCCATTGGAAAATAACTGCTTATTTAAAATTTAAATAGGCTTTTCTCTCCTTGTTGTCAGACACTTTTTGTTGCGACATTTGGAGTAGACACAAATGTAATTAAGGACTTGCATGTCAAACCAGTTTCCCTGCCTTCAGTTGATAACTCACTGGCTGACACAGTCAGTCAGAGGAGAATTTCAAGTTCAGTACCAGCACAGCACGTTTGTTACAACAGACAAAGTGAGCTTTGAATGATAATGCAAGCATGCAAGAGAAAAAAAAATAAACTAAACGACAAAGGGTGGTGAGGAAGGCGAGGGAGGTCATTAACCCCGGAGCCTGACACATGTGTTTGTGTGCATGTGAATTGGCAAGCAACCTACATTATAAAAAAATATGCTGCTTCTCCAGTCTCAGAGAGGTCACATGTGTCAGGATGATGGCAGATGTGCTCTAAACAGCTGGGTGGAGAGTTTAATATCAACAGGTGTGGTGTTAACGCCCCAGGACAGAAACAGGAAGCAAGAGAGCTTCAACAGTTAGCAACTCCTCTCACCCCACACACACACACACACACACACCTGTGCTGTATGTTGCTGTATGTGCAATACCTGCACACAAGCATAACACAGATGCCCATGACAGCACATTCACACCCATATTTGTTAAGTGATGATTAAATGTATTGCAAACACAGTACCTACTTTACCTTGTGACTATACGTGTGTGTCTGTGTGTGTGTGCCAGAAAGAGCTCAGAGAGAAAAACCACAATGTCAGCAACAGCTTCTCTAAAGTAATTCAAGCACTAGAAAAAGCAAACCACAAACATTTAAGATATGTTACCATCAGCACTGACACATGGAAAAGACCGTCTGTCATCCCTTTTTGACCATGTCAGTATTTGGGTTTTAACCAGTGCTTGAACTGGAATAAAAAAGTGTGACTGCTTTGAACCTGCAGCTGGTTGACATTTAAGAAGGGGGTGTTTTATCTGTCTTCATTAGATCAACAGATAAAATATGTCAGATAAAAGAAAAGGGATACTAATCAAAATTGTATAACTATAATAAATATAATAAATATGTCTTAGTGTCACTTATTACTTATCACAATTAATTGCTGTACATTTTTTTGTGCTGAAAAGTTTTGTTTTGCCACTAAAAGTACAGACTTTTCAACTGTCCCCCTGTTGTTTCCAAGTGGTATTATTGTTTGTGCCACTGTTGCAAAGACAACACCAGAAGACTGGATCACTTCCCATTTCCTCAGAGTCAGAGCCCAACTCTGTGGAGAAATGATCAACACCACTTTGGAAATCAGAGAGAATAAAGAAGCATGGTCACCAAAGAGGTATACTGGGGGGTGGGGGGGTGTTAGAAGAAAACATGAGGAGAAAAAGCGTACATTTGTTCATAAATTTAGTCCATGATGGAGACACCATTTTTGTGGGAAAAAAGTTGTGCCCTGTGGCAGACAGATAAAAGTGAGGCTTGTAGTGAATCAATCTAAATGCAGATGGTGTCATTATTTTATAGCGGTGCAATCAACATTTACTTCTATACTACTATAATAAGTTAAAGCAAAAAGGTTGTTACCTTCTACTTTACACAGAAGGCAGCACATATGACAGAACATGAGGTGATGTGTATTGTAAGTTATCTGCTGTACGTTTTTCCAGACATGGCATCCAGGATAAGTTTATTTCAATCACAGCTAATTCTCAGTCTCCATTAAACCAAAATACAGCACAGGATTGCACTATGGTTTCTTCACCTGTTTACAGATGACCTCTCCATCTGACAGGAATAAAGATGTAAAGGGGAAATAATATTTTGTTATGTCTTTGCTCCTTAGCAGAGCAATGAGTCATAACACACAACAAGATACAAGTTGCTGTCACATACTAGGAGTAATTAGTCTGCATTAGATCATGTTGCCTGGCCCACCCTCCCTCTACTTAGCCTGTGTGCTCATCAGTAATGTAGTGTGATGTAGGCCTGAACAATTAATCAAAATATTACTGAAACTGAGATATGATTAAGTGCAATATCCAAGATCCACAAAGAATAAATGAAGCATTTTGGTGCTACAGAGATGCCACAGCCTACAAATCCTATTTTGCAGCCGTAAGGGAACATACGTGTTTGGTACAGACCTCAGCAAAAATAACAATCTTCATTTTTAGATATATTTTTTAATTAAAATTAAATGCAAAAATTACCTATCCCTCTAAAATTGTGACAATTTTGCAATCGCAATATCTGTCAAAATAATCACTATATCATTTTTTTGCATATTGGTCAGCCCTATGTGTGATGGCAGACCCTTTACAAATAGGGGATGCTGAATTTGAACCCAAAACTACAGTATTACCAAGCATCATTCTGGCTGAAGCCCGTAACATACACAAATAAGCTTGTTTGGGCAGGATAGGAGGCAATATAGCCCGACTACAACTAACCACAGCAAGAATGTCAACCACATACCACCAGTGATACTAAAACTGTGCTCTGCAGATGCATTTGGATTCACATACAGTGATGATAGTTGTGTATGACTTTATTGTTTATTTACTGCTCTAAACATCTGCACTAACACATACATGTAAATTATTGTCTGTCATCTTTAGATATAAGCACACCATAACTCTAAACTTAAACTAAAATCCATTATTGGACAGGAAGTACCTCCTTAATACAGGTCATAAGGGGATAGGAAATGGCTGAGTGAAGTTGAGGGAGAGGAAACTAATAGGAAGCTCCACAGAGATGTTAGCCATCTGGTCATGGACAGGGGTAATGAGCAGGTGGGAGAGCCTTACAAAAGCTGAAACAAGACAAACTGGAGGGAAGGATGTGCAGCTTGGAAACATGAGACAGTAATGATTACACACACACACACACACACGCTCTCTGACTCTCTCTCTCTCACACACACACACACACACACTTAGAGGACTGGGGGATGGTGGTCATAACTATTATCATGCGACCTGTGTTAACTCCCGTCAGCTGACAGCAGGCCACTTTAGCGCCTCACTGTCACAAACATCTGGTGAGATATTCACCGGATGTTCCCAAACCCAATTAGTTAGGGCAAATATGATCAATTAGCTTTGCATGGGTATTAATTTGTAAGAGTGTGTTTCCTATTTCAAATACATGCTCAGAGAATGAGTCTTTTTTCATATGAGACTTCAGGGTGAGGTACTCTGTCATATAGGTGTGTTTGGGTGAATTGTGGTCACTTGAGGTATTCAGGCACTGGGTGTGAAGGGAGGAGCAGTGGTTTGCACTGCTTGCACTGGAGTTGCACTGCATGTCTCATCCATTACCTCACTTCTCTGAACGGCCCAAGAAAAGTTAAGAGCAGATGATGGCTTTTCCAATGCATCTGAACGCTCATTAAGATCAGGAAGCACCAGAAAGCTCTTGAGATCTGATGATGTTCCCGATTGTTCATGGGTTGCAACACATGCAGTACTGCAGGGTTTTACTTGTTTATCTTTGACTGCAGAGAAAAGTACAAAAAATATTAATTTCTTAATAGATGCAATGATGGCACTGATTAGATTTCACTGCTACATAAGTATTAAATGCATATTCTTAAGGAATAGTTGGAAAATATGCTTATTGCCTGTCTTTGCTGAGAGTTGGATGTAAAGATCGAAAACACTCATGTCTATGAAGAAATATGAAGTCACACCCAGCAGCCAGTTAGCTTAGCACAAAGACAAAGGGAAACACAAAGAAACAGCTAACCTGGCTCCGGAAGTTGCTACCTTTGGACAGGGCTAGGCTAGCAGTTTTTACTGTTTCCTGTGTTTGTGGCTCCACTTACACATAGAGTGCTACAGGGGTTATGTATTTTTGTATGCCAACCCAGAATCTGGCCTTGTTCTGGTTCCCTCCGCATTAAAAAAAACAAAAAACAAAAAAACAATGGGATTTTTCCAGTTTGATTTTGGAATAGTGCACAAAATAAGCTCTGTGGTGAGTATATGTGTTTGAGGTGCATTTTTGAAGTGCAAACACAATCGTTGGAGGTAAGAAGCTGACGTTAAGCTGAACTGCCACCACTTAGTGACAAGTGTTCGGCATGATGATATTCAATGTCCCCCCGGCAACCTCTGTAGTCTCATTTAGCAACTTGATAGCAAACATCTTTTTTAAGACACATAAAGTTTCAAAATTCATTAGTGGGTATTTACTGATATATTATATGTTGTAGAAAAATCCCTGACAATTACTGGAGATATGTCAGGTTTTCTATGAAAAACAACACCATAAAAAGGGCTTGAAATGGTTAACTCCATTTACTACACATGTTCAATGTGAGGTTGTTCCTACACTGTACTCTCACATGCTTGCACACCCGCCCCACACTGCTTTTGAAATCATACGCAAGTACTCTGGTATTCCCAAAGCAACTGGATCTGAGCCAAGTTTGTTCTCCATCTTTTCTATGGTTCGGGTCGAGGCCATTAGGTGTGTCACTCAGGGAGGATGAATGTGCAGCTCCTACTTTGCCCCACCTTGCTTTTCAGCAATGACAAGTAGCTTACCATGTGTCAACTTCCCTCAGTTTTCTAAACCTGCTGATGGATGGAAAGAAAGCCTCCACAAACAGCATTCCTGGTTGTTAAGCCAACTGTGAAAAAATGCCACCTCTTTCCATAGGGCATCCTGCTTCTCCAGCCTCCAGCCTCTTTGGAAAGCATGGCACTGTCAAACCATATACAGCTCACTCACACTGGCCTGCTGTGTTCAGGATGGATGGCACCTGCATCTGTTCAGCTTATTTCCACTTCACACTGATAACTTGAATTTCGCAATCTAGCCTCGATAAGGACTTTGATGGGATTAAAACCAAATATTCTGTTTATCCACCTGTTCTGCAAGTTGTTTTACAATCCAGAAACATTTAATGATCCACCTGCTATTTAACTTTAAATTCCAAACCAATGCTAACAGTTTTCTGTCTTTACAGTCACGACAGGTGTTTGTTATTCTAAGAGATATTTCGTAACGGTGTGCAGTTTGAAAAGGCACGCATTGTGCAATCTCTCCCACTCTCAAAAGCATATGTCAACGGACAAATTCAGACATGTTAGACACTTCTAATGATTTCAATTCACTCTTTGCTGCTGTGTAATTACATCATGTCAGCAAATGTCTACCTGACTTGTGAAGACAAATCATAAACACACATCCTCAGAGCAATTCTCAGGCATCTAATAGTCCACAGTGACTGCTTCTCAGTGCCTCACAGCAACATTTCTGTGGCTGACAACGAGACAACAAGCTCCACCTATCAATCTGTAGATTTTGTTGTTTGTTGTCTTTGCATTAGATGAGTGTGAACTGAACAATGGACAAGGAAATTCCTCAGTGTCAGAAAGTCAGACCATGGGAGAAAAAAAAACAGCAACACAAAAACGAAATATAATAGGCCTACTACTGGATTGTGGAGGCTCTCATTGGTTTGTAGCCATGTGAGGGGGTGGTACAAGCTGCAGAGAGTAGGTGGACGAGGGGGGATGGGGGAGATGTTTTGGCAGTCATACAGGGATAGGGGGGTTGCGAACAAGGCAGCGTGTGTGATATATGGAGTGGAGCTGCAGCACAGAAATGTTTTGAGGGGGTGCACACATTTCTAGAAGCCCTCTCAGGAAGTGTGTCTCTCTCTTAGGAGCCTGAGGTTCATGTGGAGACCAGATGTCTGTCCTCCTGTCTGGATATACACAGAACGGGGGGGACCTCCTGAGGGTTCCCCGCCAAAAAGATGAGACTGCTGAGACACACACACACACAAATCATGAGCTTTACCCGCCAAAAAACTTATCACCGCAAAAATGTTCTGTTTTTCAATATGTGTCTCTCCGCCATCTCATTGGCCGTCATTTCATTCAGAACGTGGTGTGACACTGGCTGCGTTTACATGCACATAATATTCAGGCTTTCGCCCTTTATTTTGAAAAAGCCAATTTTCCTACTAAGCTGTTTACATGGCTAATGAAAATGAATATTCCCCAAATATTCCTGTTTGCGTGCAGCTGTGCATACTCCCATTATGGAAAAAAGTGGAATAACTCAGTGATTTTGCTTCTTTGCATAAAAACAGTATTTTTTTCAAAGTTTTCCACCAGTGAGCGACTTATTTTTTTGGACACAGCCTCCCTCTTACATTCATTCAATCACCCACTTAAAAATATCTGCATTGTGATACTACTGATACTACTGATAAAACTTGTTGATAACCTGTTTTCTAATGTTTAAAGGTCAGTATATGTCAGAATAAACTGTAGACCCGTATATTGTCCCGAATATTGTCACATTCTAAATAATAGTCAAAAATTAGTGTGCATGTAAACGTAGTCACTGTTGTATCATTCAAGGCCTTTTCACTCTCTACGTTCTGCTAAAATTTCAGTGAAAAAAATAACAAACAGAGGTTACAGCAGCTCATGGTCTGCAAACATGACATGACTGACACTGGAGATTTCAAAAAGCAACACTCTTTCCATGTGGTCTGTCACACCAGTGTGGGTCAAAAAGGAGGAGTGGCAGAGCACACAGATTGTGGATGGCTGGAAATATGTCTGTGGGCTGGCTTGCAAAAACAAAAACATAACATACATACTAAACCAACTACTGCTATAAAAGCTCTTGGCTGCTTTCAGCATGAAAAGCATGAAAAGCTATATTACAAACCAAGCTATACACTTCTATTTGACATTAACCCTCATCAACATTTATGTTAATGTTCTTGTCAATGCAAGATTAACCACTGGAGGAAGTGGATCCATCAGGAAACAGAAGAGCTCAGGATGTGTTTGTATAAACAGCCACAGCAACAATGGAGACTTCAAACCAAGTGAGGCTCAAGGATTACAAATCTCACTGCTCTGCATTTGTCTGTACTACTGCTGTGCCTTAGGGCACAATCAGACAGAATCAGGCGTTGTGGCGAAAACGTCAGTCATCTCATTCATTTTGAATGGGAGTAGTGGGTTTAAGCCGCAGAAGTTGGGACCAAAGGGGATGCCAGAAAAAAAACAAAAAAACAAAGCAAAACGCAGAGGCATGTGGTGGAACAACTTGAAACGGAGTCAACTTTTGGAGAAACGCAACCTGACCATGCTACAGTGGACGATAATGTAAGCCAGCGATCCAGACTTCTCCACTGTCAGCTTGTAATATCACCACAACAAGGTACTATTCTGTTTTGTCACATAGTTTTCCTCTATCAAAAAAATGCATCTGCTGTGATTTGGGTATTGCACTAGGCCATATTGAGCTATTGATAATATTTCAGTTAACTGTGCCACCCTAGTTTGTGTGCACTTGTTTTAAAGAGAGAGGAGAAGAAGGAGAGCATGCAGCTACAGTCATACAAGATACAGATAGAATGGCATGACTGGCTGTGGAAAAACAGTGAATCAGAGAAATAAATTATACCATGATTATTTCAAAGCCGTTATATTCTAATCACAACTAAACATCCGTACCACAACCCTGCAGCTTATCACTGCAATGCCTGATTCTGTCTGAATGTTGCCTGAGACAACCAGCAGCCAGTGGAAACAGTAGCTGAAGCACAGAAAAGGGAACTGATAGATCAAAAGACAATTAGAGGCGTACAGGATAATCAGGTTCTACAGACTTGAGGCTGTAGATACTCATGGCTGACACGACATTCCAGTGACATGTGGTGTCACACTAGTGACAACATGGCAACCAAAATACAGTATGTTCCTGCCTCCCAGAGTGACTTCCCCCGTTAGATATGTGAGACAGCTTCACCCTCCTCCCACAAATATCTATTTCCATGCTTGGTAAACTGAGACAAGTTCCATCCACATGTCTGAGGTCGGTACAAGATGAACATTCAGGAGGAAAAAGGACTGATGTTGAATTTGAAAACAAGGCAAATATGAGCATGTGAGCAACTAAGAGGATTTCCAGGTTATAAGGGAAAAAAAACCTCACAGACACGTACTGTTGTTTCAGTAAATCTGACAGTCAACTGGACTCCTTGATTACTGCATGTTCCTTAACAATATACTGTACACCAGGACTGTTCAACTAGCAGCCTGCAGGCCAGATAAGACCATTTTGAGTTTTTCTATGGCTCGCAAGAGGCTGTAAATCAGCCTGGCATGTGTTTAATATGATAAATATCAGCAAATAAGTAAATATCTCTGAGCTAAAAAGTATCACTGCTGTGCTGTGATTGGCTGCAATGGGATTACACCTGCTCCACACCTGTCATTTGCTCAGGCAAGCCTCACTCTGGACTGGTGGGCCACAGAAACTAATGTTAGGTAAAGCTAACAATACATTTCATAATGTCTCTTTTGAAGCTAAAGACACGTAAAGTGGATGATGAAAAACAGCAATTCCAAAGTCAATGGACAAACCGGTATTTATGTACTTTGCCTGCCAGAACAAGTAATAAACTGGTTTGTCTATTATGCAACAAATGCACTGCTGTGATGAAAGAATACAACGTGAAGAGACACTATTGGCAAACATGGATATTTTTCTGCCATTTTTCCCGAGGGCTCAGAGGAATAAATCTATTAGCATTAAACTGTAAGAGTTATTTGTAGCCACTAACTGATAGTATTCTGTGTGGCCCACAAATCCCCCAGTGATTTTTCTATGTGGCCCACTTGCTATCAAAGTGGAATACCTCTGCTGTGCACCATCCACCAGCAGACGGAGGTGGGTGTATGTTGAGTAGTAACCATGCACACTTGATCCTGCTCATTTAACAACATTTCTACAACTGAGCGCAGTGGCAGCTCCATGCTGTGGCTGAGATTTTTAGCTGCTGAATAAGGAAACATTTAGAGATAGAAGGAACAAAGATGTAAATATTATTTTACCCTTGTTGAGAACTTATTAAAAGTTTAAAAACCTGACAACAATGTTATAAAGCAGAGAACTAAATGGCTTCAGAAAACAATGAGAAAGTTCTTGGAGATGCCCAAATTATAATACCCGACTCTCACTTAAAATCTGTAAAACAACTGGGAGGATGTTGACAAAAGCTTCTCATCCAGGTGAAAGAAAGATAATATCAGCCAAATCCAAGCAGGCTCAATGATGTAATCACTGTGGGGGAGACTTCTATCGCGCTTTAATGCTTAAAACTTGGGTGCCCTGTGTGATCTAAAGTAAACTGCTGCTTAGGGATATCAGAGTTATCTACATGTTATTTTTATTTCTGCATTTGTGATGGCCCCAAAGAAACTTGAGAAAACCCTATCTAACATATATATGCTGCACATTTCACGTCATTCAGACTTGAGGAAATGCGACCGATGATTAACAGTGCTATATTTAACTTTATTTGTGACAGGCCACTTGGGCTGATTATTGCAAATTTGGAAATGCCAGAAGGCAGTTGGGAAATTAATTACATCCCCAGGGTGTTACAAAATCTTTTTCTCCATTTGCGTATGTAGGAGAAACGTGTACAAGTACTCCCCAACACTAATTGAAGTATAAATGATGATGAAATGTTACACAACTAAGATCGATATAAGTAGAATTGTAGAGAGAATATTAAAGAGCCTACATGTATAGATTTGAAGCAGACAGGGAAGAGTAGATGTAATTGAAACACCATGTCTCCTCATATAACCGATTAACCTGTGTTGCCCTGATCTGTTTTACAGGAATGTCGGCCTCGCACCCCCCCTCCTACAAAGAAAATTGAATTCTGCCTGATGAGAGAGGGATGATAGACATTTATGGAAGAAAACAGCAAACATACTGAAAAACTTGAAACCCCTGTGAGGGGACAAAGAAAGAGCAGAAAAGTAAAACTGATTCACTTGGTGTTTCCACTGTGCATTATTGATAAAAATCTCAAAAGAGAACATTGGACATACTGTTATTCACATGCTTTCATTCTTCATGGAAAAAATAATCTGTCCTTCTGCTTCTGCTTGGCATCCTTCTCTTCTGGCTCATATTTTTAATTACAAGCTCACTATTTCCAAGAGTCATGGGCAAACAAGGCTGTAACAGTCTTAATACAGGGATGAGGTTTTTTTTTTTTACAAGAATAGCAAACAAAGGTTGGTTTTACATCAACCACATGCACTACAGTTAATACAGCTCAACAAAAAATTTCATTAAACTCAACTCTTGCTTAAACACTGCGCTTTACAGGCCATACATTTATATTTACTTTTTAAAAGCCCTACATGTTCTGTTTCATAGACAACAGGCACATACATATTTAATCACTTCTGAAGAAGACAGAGCATTTATGGCACAACTATCTGGACTTCCCGTTTTCCAAAGGAAGCACGAGGTTACGGCTGACAGGATCTCATCAGGCGTGAGCGACTGTGGTAGGGCCAGCCTCAGACTGAAATAAGAAGCTGTAATCTCCACTTCAGTCAATAACAAGGGAAAAAAAAACTTTCCGTGGAATGTTTGACTTTATTATTTCTCCTGGAACTCGACAACAGGGATCAACAAAACTCGTGTTACACCTCACAGTGTTTCACTACATGCTTGTATGACAGAGAAAACCCCTCACAGAAGACGAAGACACCAAGTTAAAATAACAGAGATGCCAAGAAAAAATAATTATATGTGCTTTTGAGGAGACAAACAGAAAAAGGAGTAGACAAGAATCAAAACAGTGCATAAAAGCAGAGGAGAGGGAGGAGACAATGACAAAATGTATTGGGCAACTGACATAAAAAGCAGATATAAACTCTTGGACATTTAAGAAAATTTGATTATAGCTAGCTGGAACTGTCATACTGATTACAAGGATTAATAGATTAATCAATTATTTATCAATTATTAAGTTAATCAACAACTATTCGGATGATCAATTAATTGGTTTGAGTCTTTTTTTTTTAAAGAAAAAAAATTCTCACATTTCAGCTTCTTAAAAGTTAATATTTCTTGGTTTCTTTACCAAAACATAAACAAGTAAAACAAGATATTTGAGGACGTCATCTTAGGTTTTGGGAAACACCCTTTTCTGATATTTTTAAAATTACCACTACTCGATTAATCGAGAAAATAATCGACCAATTAATCGACTATGAAAATAATTGTTTGTTGCAGCCCCAATGCTGATCTAATTTTTTAAGGCTGAATTTTTTAAATTATAACCATAGACACTAATTTGTTACTGCCAGTAAAGTGCACTAACATTACTATGTACATTATGTTACAGCAGTACATTGTGTACTAATGTTTACACAGGCCTGACTCTGACCTCAGCTGACAATCAAAATGTATTTTTACTCTTGTTTTCAGACACAAACCACCTTCCACCCTCAAAATGAACACAGCTTTCATTCAAATGGTCCACGGTCCTGATATGCCTGTGTAGTTTTATGGCTTATCTCTCTCAGCATATGTGAGTCAACATAAAGTAGTTAAACACATCAGTTTTATTATTATTATTGACACAGCGTTGACAATTTTCCGCTCAAAACACACCTCCTATATGTTCCATGCAGATTTTCCAGTCATATTAACCACCTTGTTTGTTCAGTCACACATAATGCTTAAAGCTACGTGCAGCATGGTATACATATATACAGAGTGATGTTTGCTTAGCTAGCACGTATTAGATTAAGATTTACTTGTCTGAATTTGTCTCTATGCATTTTAAGTTCACATGCATCATTATCATGACATGTGTCCACACGAAGCTAGATTGCACTCAAGCATTTGTAAGAAAACAGGATGATGACCAGGGGTGAAAGGTCAATCAAGGGTCTGCCATATGAGGAGGGGATTAACTAGAGATCAACCTGCTGCGACTGACTGTACGACCAGCTGGACCTGCTTGGTTCAGCGTTTCACCCACTGGGAAAACTACAACTTCAGATGCCCGGTACAGTCACGTTTGCATGCCCTGACTTGAATCTCTTGCTTTCCAACTCTTATAATCTAATTTATGATAGTTGTATGAAAGGAACAAGAAAATAGCCAACACAACATAAAAGAAAGGGGCCAGATGAGGACATGCAATCAAAGGAGTTGAAGGAGGCTGGTCTTTCAGAGAGACGCATGCAATCAGGGAGCAAACGTCAGAGAAAAGAATGAATGAAAGTCTTGATGATAGTACAATAGCAAAGCAGAGTTATTCAAGAGACAGAAAGTTAGCTCGCTGAGAGACACAGAAAGCCATGTGAATGAGGAAGAAGTGTCCGCCCCTCCCACACTCTAGTGACAATCTGAGGCCAGCTGGCCTGGCCAAAGCATCCATTCACTTGGCCTCCAGGAAGTGAAGGAGAAAAAAACAAGACTTTCAGGAAAGAAAAGTGGATACAACTATCTTCTCTCAAGCTCTGTTAAGTCTAATCCACCAGCACTTGGGTGGTGCTGGAGCTGGTTCCCACAACTAATGCCAAATGACTCATGCATTTCCTCCCATGAAACACTTGTCTTCACCTGGGAAAAAATGACTCAGGTGTGTCTTTAACTTTGTTTAGAAACAAAGGACGCCACAGACTAGTACAATCATCACCACACAAACCAACGTTAGCTCCTGGGCAACGAGATGCATCACAGGTAATGAGGACACTGACATTTGATTTGAGTAGAAATGACCAAAATTTACAACAAAACTATCGTTTGCATTGGCAAATTGTAGTCAAGATTAATCAACCATGCATTAGAAAGTTTTCAAAGGAAAGCCATTACATGCACAACAAGAGAAGGGGCAGGTCCTCCAGGACAACAGAGAAGATAATCATCAAATAATATACAAGACATTAAAAGGATACTCTAAAAAGTGAGTGCATACAAATGGGCTTAAAGATGAACTACATTTTTTCTTGCTGCATTCAGTGAGACGACACTTTTGGACACATTTACTGCCTCAGTTATGGAGCTCAGTGACAACTGTGCTTCATGGAAACAGGTTTTCTTCAGAAACCAACAAAGGAAATCTCGCAAAGGATCACCATTCTCTAACTTTATAACATTTTCTTACACAAAAAATATTTGATCTGGTATGGTGGTTGTTAGGATGTGTGTTAGTTGAAAAGAATTCCCATATCTTATCACTCAGCATTAGATGTCCAAAACCAGTTAAAATATGGGGAAGTTGATAAAAACTTTGGGCAGTTCCCTAGTATAGTGCCAGCCTCCATGTTGGTGTAAAAACCCTCAGTGTGCTTGTGCAAGGGAGATACTGAGTTTGACATTTTAGAGTCATTTTGTGTCTAAATCTATGGGAAAATATCTACCAGATTGTAAGATTGTCAGAAGTTTTGTGCTCATTCAAAACCTCAGTTCAGTCTTTAGTATCCTGCTTGATATTTGTCTTGCAGTAAAACCAGAGTGTTCAATGAATATTTATGTACCAGCACTGTGTGCAGGTTCATTAAAAAAAAGAGATATATATCTATTTTGTGTGCATATGACTGTTTTTCTTTTTGCTGTGGTATCACATGAGGTTCAAAAGTCCTTTTTCTGATCTAGTTTTGTATCAAAGTTAAAAATTAGAAAGAAAGTACACTTGAAATGCCAAGATGTTCCTCATAAAGTGATATTTATGAGGTCAGAATGTGAGCCCATACTGTTTGACAGTGTTTACATTTATACAGACTACATGCCTGTATTTATAAATAAAATATGCGGCCAGTTTAAGCATGTTTCCTTTTAGAAATCTGCAACTGGAACGTCACCGTGCAATATACAATTTCTTTATTCAGCATGAGCCACGGCCTCAGTGACCTGATTTCTACATTCAGCAAAGACATATTTCCATATAACTTTAGGTTAAAACATGCCTGCATTAACGCTCAAAAACGGTTGCTTCTGTACTGTACAAAATCACTCCAATCCTGTTAGAGCCACTTCCAAAGAAAATTTAAATTAACAGCTCCTGTGAGGTGAGTAATGCACTACAATAACAAGATGAGAGCTTGGCAACAGAAAGCGATACACAACATCAGCGCGGTCTTGGATGTAGGTCACGCAGCCAGAAGCAGAGAGAGAAAATATTCAATAAGGATGCAGTTCTATCTATGTTGCCACTTCAGGTCATTTCCCTGTTCATTCTCTGTAAGGTTTAAAAGCAGGAATGGGGGGAAGGGTTGACTGATCTGACCTGCTCTTCCCTCAGGAATATATCATCACAATCTCATGAAGGTGCCTGGCTCTGATGGGAATCTGCTAGAAACGGTTGTGTGGTTAAGTGGATGGGAAGGGAGTCGGGTGGAGTTCAACTTTCTCAAGGCATGACAGTAGGTTGAATGCTCGGCAGTGGAGGGGGTGATCACACTGGGTTGATTGTCTCTTTGTTCTTCCCCCACTTGTTCTTTGTAACTAGACAAGAAAGACGGGTATTTTGTCTTCTCCATGTCCGTGCTTCCGACAGGTGTGCTGGGTTGTGGTGCATGATTTGTCTGTGCAGTATCTACTGTGTACTTCTTAGGGTTGGTGGGTGCATGTAGAGGATTTCTTACCCAGATGCAAAGGTTACATATTCTACAGTTATAGTCAAGGTCTTTGCCCAAAATATAAAATCTTGGACAAGAGCTTATGTCTAACTGTGACTGTAATTCTTTTGAGACCTACCACCAAGTGATGAAAGAGCAGCTCCCAAGCTTGACTCAGCTTCTGGTTCAACACCATGTCAAAGAAGTCATAGATGAAGTAACCTGTGGGGAGGGACAGCAATCAGTCAATGTTAATGTCATCTTTACGTTCGGCAATTCATTAATTAACCAGAACGCAACAGATTCTTCTGACAATAGAAGCCTTGAGCGCATCAAGTGTGTTGGGGGGTGGGGGTTGGGGGGGGCTGCTGCTTCCATGACGACAGCGATGGCAACCAAGATGTGTCTTGGAGAGGGGCTATTCATATCCACCAACCCCACCCCTTCCCCACCACCAGCCGTAACCATGGTGACAGCTATTCAGAATGCTGGAAAAATAATGAAGTGTTGAGGATGGGGACGAAGGACGTGCGAGGGAGCTCGGGGCTTTCGTGAGACGGGAATTAACCTCATTATGCTGGAAATTTGACACCAGGACCCTCTGGTCCATATAGTGACATGTTTGGGTTCATCTCACCTTAAATAAATTCATACCAGCCGCAGACAAATAATTATCAAAAGATTGCTATCAAGCATTTGATTGGTTTATTTGCATTTTCCGCTCTCCATAGCAGCTTCATATTGTTTCATAACGGCATTGACAATGTACAGATCCTAGCCAACGCAACAAAGGCTTTTGTTTTCAGAGGAGGTCGAGTTTGGGTCAAGTTTTGCCATAAACAGGGGGCGGACGTTAGCTCAGTTGGTAGAGCGTCTGACCCGTGTATGGAGGCTGTTAGTCCTCTGCAGTGGCTGCTGGTTCGACTCCCGCCTGCGGCCCCCTGCTGCGTGTCATCCCCTCTCTCTCTGCCCCATTTCCTGTCTACTCTCTGGCTGTCCTGTCAATTAAAGGCAAAACTGCCCAAAAAAATAACTTAAAAAAAAAAAAAGTTTTGCCATAAACAGCCAATCTGAGAGTGTGATTCTATAAAAAAATGTGCCAATTATCTTATCTTGCTCCTGTGTTTTTATAACGAGTCATTACGCACTGACAAATCTGTATTCAAAACACACAGGTGGACAGAAGAACAACTGAATGACAATGAGAAAGAAAAACAAAGTATTTCTCTTGATGCCTCCGTGAAGCCTGTGCTAATGTCTACACCGAGAACAAAGGAATCAGACACTGCTTGACTTTCCATTGGCCACCAACCAAAGCCTGAACAGGAAGAAAAATGGGTTTCTAGTGAATTCCTCCAAAGTAATACATTTACTTTCCATTCAACATCCTCTGTGGTGAGATTCATTAGCATGTTTACACGCACAGAGAATTCCTTTCTTAAACCAGTTAGTCAAACAGCGGGTTTCAGACTGCCAACATCACGTCTTTGTTGAATGACCCAGTTAAGTATGTGAAACCTGATTAAGACACTTGGCTTAGTCTGATACTGTCCAAGTTAGTCTGGCGTGTAAACATCTTGCGACTGTGGCTTTTTGTTTTCGTGGTCTGTGTAAACTGAATTTGCATAGCATTATGGGTATTTCTTTATACTACATAGAGAAAATGTGCCCAGGAGAAATAATCACCAACAGAGTGTCTTTTCTTCAGTATCAGAGATAACTTACTGTTTTATTCTAGAGGTGAAACACCACAGGTAGAGAGCACAGCTGCAACAACTGGTCAATTAATCAATTAGTTAATCGACAGAAAATTAGTTGCCCACCTATTTAGAAAGTGCATTAATCATTTCAGTAATATTCTAAGCAAAAATGTTTGAAAGTTAAGAAGCTGGAACCAGCAAATAATTAAGGATTTACTGCTTTTCTTTGTCATTTATGATGATTAATGAAGAGTCTTTGGGTTTTGGATTGTTGGTTGGACAAAAGAAGCGATTTGAAGATGTTTCTTTGGGCTCTGAGAAATTTTGATGAGCATTTTTCACACCTTCAAAAAAAACAAAAGAAAAAAAATACACTTAATGGATTAAATGACTAATTGAATAATCATGAAAATAATTGGAAGATTGATCGATAATGAAAAGTACAACAAAAAAAATAATAGAAGCCCTAGTGAAAGAATTATTCTTTAAACTGTTTAACAAACAAAACAACATGAAGAATGACACCTGCAGAGTGTTAAAGGCACGTGAGAGCAGTATTAGCCACAAATCATTAACCATAGCTGGGATCCTCTGCAAGACATTGTTCTAGGTACTGGACAAGGTCTTCATTCAACAAAGAAAGAACCACTTATGGCACGTCACTGCGAGGGCTGAATGCACAAATCTGGTGTACAAAACTCTTCACTAAACTTGCTGAGGCCTCAGAATCACACCACGTCTCTGGTGGGAGGGTTCGGGTGAAGCCCTCCACTTGTTTTTGAGTGGATGACTCCCCTTCTCTGTTACCACTGCCGTCTCATGTGGACGGCTCGCATATATCAACCGGCTTTTTGCGCAGTTGGCGTATTGGTGATGTCACATGACTGTACGGGGTTACGCCCCGTGCCAGGGACCGATAATAATGCCCCCCATTGATCTTCACATACTGACACTGCTCCTTGCTTTGCCAGCTTCCAGGGAAGGACTTCCGAAAAGAATGTCAAACATCCTGGGAATCCCTCGGGGAGCCCTTGTTACCCGGCACAGATCCAGTAAATAATTTGTGGATTTAAGAGGGCTCACGTGCCAATAGTTGTTCTAAAATACTTTAGGGATTAATGAGAAAAAGTAAAAACAGGGTAAGTTGCTATTTTAAGAATGTGTGGCACTTTAGGTTTAAGGAATCTTAATGAAGTCTCTAACAAGTTTCTAATTTAGTCTATGGAGAGTAGATGGTAAAATTCACTGTCTAGTCTACATTAGGGCTGCAACTAACTATTTATTTTCTGTTGATCATTTTTCTCAAAAAACTGATTAGTTGTTTGCTTCATAAAATATCATTAAATGTTTACCACTGTTTCCAGAAGAAGTTTCCTGTCTTAGAGGAGTAATGAAACCAGAAAATATTCACATCTGAGAATCTGAAATTAGAGCAAAACCAGGACAAGTGGGACATCGGACAATTTTCTTAAAAAACGACTCAAGACTATTAATCAATTATCAAAATAGTTAATTAATAATTGTTGATTAACATTGCAGCTCTCGTCTACACTGTGGAGTCATCAATGAACATCAGTTTAACAAAAAAGTGTGAAGTACGCACATCCTGAAACACACACAGAGTAGCTGTAATATGCATTTCTAATCCATTCACTGATAAGAATGTTTAAATTTGAAATAACTTGAATGTAGTAAATCCTCACAGTTACAATAAACATTCACAACTGTAGAAACATGAACAAATGTTGGGTGACAGCATCTCAGCAGCTGATTCACTGAGCATTCAAGATGTTACCTCTGTGTAAAAGTGCTTATATGTTATGTTTTCCATGTTGGTTTCACATAATGCAATATAATTGTAAGATCTGTTGATATTATATCATAAAAAAAGTTTCTTGTCCAACTGATTTAACTAATACTTTCCAAGTTAAGACTTGATCTTTTGCAAGAATTACATGAACATGTGACCTAAAACTGTCCTGACACCATGTAGGAAAATGAACCTAGCTGGGATGGATAATTTAACTTCCTCACTTTCCCTTTTGGTGGCAGCACCCATTGGTACGCTCCCTTCTCTAGCCCTCCCCTCCACCAGCCCATTCATACAAGTACACAATTTATAATATGGCAGTATTGTACACGTGCTGACAGGCTACTCACCGATTGAAAACGACACCAAAGCGTGAGAAAACACAGAGTGAGTTTCTATCAAATCTTCAGCCATCTGTGGGTGAAGGAAAAAGCTGAAAAGATAAAAAACAAAGTTCAGATGCAGCATTTTTAGGGGAAATGTAGTTTTACAGTTTGTGAAACTTTTTTGTGAGTGTAATCTTTACAGTTAAGAGAGATTAATTCAGTCAACTTTAGTTTTAATGAAGATGATTAAGTTATGTATGCAAGTTGTACAATAAGCCTCCCCCTACACCATTTATTCACTGTAAATCTACCCTTAAGATAAGATATTACTTTATTAGTCCCATGGCGGGGAAATTTTGAGTTAAGCAGGAAACTGGATTGCAAAAATATAAAGAATAAAAATATTAAATAAAATATAAAAATATAAACATGTTTTTTTTAAAAAAAAAAGTCCTAATGATATGAACAGTTGTTGAGGATCGGTCCAGCCAGCATTGCAAAAGTTATGAAAAGGTCAGCAATGAATAACATTAAGACAAACGACAGTCAAAGTCAAATTACATAAAATAAAGCCAAGATGTATTTAACGCAAAATGAATATACCGCGCCAAAAGCCTGAACCCATCAATGAAGCCATGCCCGCAAGAGTAACACACCTAAACCAACGATTTCCGATCAGATCCAGATTTAACAGAAAATGGATAAAACTGTATGTGTTGGTTTCTTAACTTACCAAAGCACTGCCCATATCGCAGTGATGAAACTGTGCACGAAAGATGTGGCGATATTTCTCCATTTCCATGCATTCCTGCAGGCAGATTCAGGCATGGGCAGTTTTCTGGACCCCAGCGTTGACAAGTCTGAAAAATCCGACGGAGCTCCCAGTCGTTAAAAGAACTGAACTCAGCTCCATAGTTGTAATATTTGTTTACTGGATGAAGATTCACAGCTGTCCCCAGATGTGCGCGGTGTACTGATTGATTAAAATGATTCTTTTGACTCCACTGGAGCTGATCCTGATAATAAAGGCAGCGGAGCCGATGAAGACAGACGCCTGCGGGCTACTTGTTTGAGACGACCGAGACAATCCACGTTAACATCCCGGTGTTTTCCACATCACTTTTGTCCACTCTTCACTCAGAGACGCGTCTGAAACGCGGTTATTGTCCAGAGGGAGAAGGCGTGGACGAGTCTGTCAGCTGACTGAATGTTTGTGATGTTTTTGTCTAATAAAACGAAAATCCTCAAAGAAAGCTGTGCACAGGTGAACCCGGCAGCAGGAGATGATCGACGTGAGGCGTGAAGTCTCGTGTGCAGTTGTGAAAGCGACCTGTTGTAAAACCTCATCCCTCGCTTGTGTAACTTTTTGACATCAACAGAAACCAAACAGCGTCTCCCCGCCCTACTATAAAGGGGCGCGGCCAAGAGCACGTTTCATGTGTTGTGTTGCGTTTAGGTGCCGTCGGAAATGCCTCATTCAAAAGTGAAGGTATAATTAGGTGATTTCGAGAAACTAGGGTCATGACCAACAGATTTTATTTGGGTCCCCAAATAAACAAAAGACTATGGAAGAAATTCTGGAAATTTGGGCTCTATATCTGCAGTCCATCTTTCATAATGCATTTAAAATCTGTATATTGTTTTACCGATGAAAGGAAACAAAACCAATGAAACTGACAGTTAACTCAGCCTAAATGCATTTATTTTAGGTGTTAATGTTTTCAATAACACACACCAAGATAATACAAAGTGATGCAGAGACGGCCGTAAAAAATGGTCACAAACGTTCATCTGTGCAAAATTTAACTTAATACTGAAATGTTCTCTGAAAGAGTAAATATTTGAGTAATGCAGCTGCGTATGTTCTGATTATGGCCACTTCTTCCTGTCAAAATAGTATTTTTTTCAAAGATTTTCACTGGTGGTGGAGAGTTTGAGCGTGCAAACTCATTCTCCCCTTTTAATTCATTTCATCACCTTCTTGAAAAGCATTGCTATATCTGTGCATATACTGTACAAAACATGTTGATATCAAATGTTTAAAATAATATTTGAAAGTATGTGTGTAGGACACTCTTGCAATAAAATTACATAAAGAAAAGCAGTTGGACAACAACACAAAACCATATGTTCCCATCATTTGTGACACTTACATGGACTGGAGGAAAGTCAGGTCCTCTTCTACCTTTAACAATATAAGACACCGATTGTGTTTTAAATAATGCAAAATGTGCTTACAACAAAGGCAAATTATTATGTGACTGCTGGAAAAATAATCCCCTTAAAATGACATGATTTTTACACTAATAATATATTTACTGTAAAATTCTCCTGCAATTAGGTATACAGCAATTTATTGTACACATATTACACAGTAAGGATTTCTTCATTTTACAGTACTAATGCGTGAAAATTACAGAAATTTGCTACAGTGCACACTGTAGCACTGTTTTGGTGCCGGTAATGAAATTCATTTGTCATTTGAATCCAAAACAATTCAAAAGAAATTACGCCCTGATACTATTTTTCTAGATAGTGTATTTCTTGGAAAATTTAAAGCAAATTCAGCAAATTCAATCCAAATTTGGCCAGTGGTTGGAGACTGAGAGAAGCATCTGTCACCACCATCAGTGTGAAAGCCTGAAATACCAACTGATCAAGCAAACGTACCACCAGAAAGCGTTCTATCATATCATCTAATTGATGAATTTTAATAATCACTTTCAATGTTGAAAGTAGATGATACCAGATTATATTCACTGATGTGCTAAATTATGGCAAAAACAAAACAAAACAAAACAGTCTGACTGGAAATTGACATTGTTTTTGGTACAGGCAGCCAATGGCCTGCATGGAGCACTTCCACAGATGAAGAGGATAACATCTTGTTTTCTTATCAGTGCTTGTTAGCTTTGTACTATTTGACCAATGTATATTTTGTCACTAATTAGCCTATATTGTTCCTAGAAGAAATAAGAGGAAAGTACTGCCTGACCAAGAAATGTGAAAATTACAAAGAGCACTTGAAGGCAACATCGCTTCTACCCCACCTCATTCGTTCAGAAACCGCCGTGGCTTTATGGGAATAGTAGTTTATTTCACATGTAAATAGACATGTAACGCATGGCATGAGAGTTTGGTATAGCACAGCATTTATTCCACACTTCTGTTGTTTTATTATCTACGTGGACCTTGAAACACGGTGCGCATTTTACTTTCCCCTTGTTTCATTCAGTGAAAGTGAAAAATACATCGCTGTGCAGTCATTCATGCCAGAGCCTGGCCTTGGACTTCAATGACCGCTGTAATATTTGCTGATACAGCGCCACCATGTGGTTAAAGTGCCGTGTGGACATTGCAGCATTGGAATTGCAACTTAAGCAGCACTCTGCGACTGATCACATGGTCCTGTTAACAGAACTGTCAGCAGGTAAAAGTGTCTGTTTTGGCCTCTTGAATGCCATAAATAGAAGCTTTGTAGGGCTATTATTACTTGGTGGGTGGCTGGCTGAGTGAGTGAGCAAACAAATGAATAAACAACCACACCAAGAACACTTTCACATTTTTCAATTGTATCGTAAAAAGCTCTTTATAAGCCATATATAACTTTTAAAACGTTTGAGCCATAAAAAGTTTACTTCTTTCTTTTTGTTTTTAGACTAAAAAAAAAACCAGTAGTCACAGTAACATGAAAAGAAAAGCTTTACCAGTGAAAAAGAATAATAAAGAATAAAATGATCAAATAGAATGGAAAATAAAATTAAGAAATAAAGATGAATAAAATAATAAAATTAAAAAAAATACAATTATGAAGAAAATCTGACATTTGATAATAGCTTTATTTATGAACAAATACTATGATGTTTTATTTGATTTCATGAGTTCATGAAATTTCTATGAATTATAAACATTTACTTATTCAGGTTTCTTTTCTTGTCATTTCTTCATAATGCTTTAGAAGCGTTGGTGATATTGAGTTTGGCATGTGGCATGCATAGGCCTTTTTAAGTTGTGTCCCAGATAATCAAATTCAGGCATATGTCTTTAATTTATTTACTTCTTAAGTTTTATATTGATTTTAGGTTGACAACTTTAACATCTGGCCAGGGACTACGGGATGAAAACTAGCCCTTTGGCTAATTATTTACAGTAATGTTTATTAATATGCACTGTCCTCTGTAAATAAATAAATAAATAAATAAATATTTCAGAAAGGTCTCCTAGCTGTTGATCTAATGTGTCAGAGATATTGGACTAAGTCAGAAAATCAAAACTGCAAAAAAAGTCCCATACCAAATTCACTATGTTTACATATATTACATTAAGTTCAATACATATTTGGTGGCGATCAGCCTCATTATGTTTGAATAAACTATAAAAAATACTATAATCTGCTTTTTTCAGGTCACCTCCACACCCCTGTCACCTGTCATCCTGACAAAAATCACTTACTGGTTTTTGAGTATTGGCTCACATTTCTTTCTTTATAATGCGAGGTAAAAATCAGGTGATGGCGGCAGGTGAAGAACAGCCAAGTCAGTCCTCCAACAAGTTCAAATATCTCCGGAGACAGCTGATCAATAATCCAATCACCCTGAGGGAAATGAGAAGGGCTTTAAAGGGCAGAAGGAATTCTGCTCTGGGACAAGATCAGCTGAGTTGAGTGATGTTCAGACTATTACCAGAGGAGGCATTAGAAATAGTGCTAAAACCTTTCAATAAGATATAGACAGAAGAAAAACAACCAGAGGAGTGGAAGATGGCTTTAATTTTACCATTTGCTAAAGGAAAAGAAAGGGGAAAAAAGGAAAAGATGCAGTTAATGCTGAAAACTACAGGCCAATCGCCCTCACTTCTCATTTGAGTAAATGGATGGAAAAATAGGTTATTGTATTTTTTAGAGAAAAGACATTAGTTAAATGAGTATCAAAGCGGCTTCAGGACAGGAAGATCCACAGCAGATGCGCTACTTAAAGTGAGTAATGAAATCGAAAACACCCTATGAAGGAAGTGATGCCTATAGTTTTCTCTGTCATTGAGAAAGCTATGATTCCATGTGGTGAGAAGGCCTGTTTAAAATAAAATGAAATGAAAATTTACTTGCAAAATTAAGTTAACTTTACTTGTAAAATTATGCTGATGTTACTTGAAATTTTAAGCTGACTTTACTTGGAAAATGTATTTTTTTGCATACAAAAAATTAAGTACTTCAAGACTTGCTTGATCTACAAAATAATTTGATGCAAAAAAGTTGCCTTATTGTTTTTAATGCACAATATTTTTCAGTAAAATATAACAGAAATCAAGTTATTACATTTTATGATACCTTTTGTATAAAGCTGACATTCTGGTCATCAAATAATGAAAATTAACAGGGTTCAATATCTGCCCCTTTTGTGGTGGTGCTAAAGAAAAAGTCATAAAATCACCAAAATTGACAGGGTTTATTGTCTGTGCTCACAAAAAATTTATTTAAGGATTTAAAGGATAGGATTTAAATGGACTCAGCCATCCCTCGACTCCACCTGTCAACAGGGCAACACTCTGAACAACACTCACCAGTCAAACATCAGGTATTAATATTTATTAAAATGTAAAAGGACCTCTGCTCCCTCGATGGCCGTTCCTGTTTCCTTGTCGAGACCTTCATCCTTGGCTTTGCTGACCACAAAGGTGTTGAGGACAAGTGTAGTACGGGCCTCTTCAACAGCAGCAGCATCATTATCATCAAAAATCTGTGAAATAAACCAAAGGGAGTGAAACAGAGTATCTGCAGGAATCAGCAAACTGAATTTAGCTTTGACTTTTTAAGACCTTTTTAATACCAATCCAAGCATTAACTGGTCCCAACATCAGGGTTACACAAAAGCATTATGTGAAAGCATAAACAGTGTTGATGGGTGAGAAGTCCTTCACCTCTGGTTTCTCCAACATCGAGGAAAATCTTTCACATCTAAAATGTTTATAATAAATCATGTCTTGTAAAGTGAATACATACATTTTAACACTAGAACCGCCAACATTCCAGTACTCCCTAGAACCGCCAGGTGGGGTCATTTTTACCCACTAACCAGCAACAGCATCTTCAAAGCAAAAGAGGTAATTTATAGAAGTTGTTAAGTTTGAATAATAAATAAAACTTGAGAAAATAACCTAGTTTATCATTTACAATTATGTTTTATTTAGCTGCAGACAGACAAAGTCAAAACTAAACAGAATTGGAGCCTCCAGGGAAAAAGACGCACCTGTCTCCCTCTCTTCACCACACACAGGGCTAGCTCGCTCGCGCTCTCTCTCTCTCTCCTGATACACACAGGGCCTGCTCACTCTATTGACGGTAATTATTAGCTACATAATATTGTGATATTTAGTTTATGCTATAGACGAGATCCTACCGGTCAAAGCCTTTTACTTTTTAGTGGGTGAAGGCTCTCCTCCTCCTCAGATGAAGACGGCTCCGTCACATATTTTTATGCTCTAACGCGCAACAGCGTCTGCAATCGCAAAAGGGATCATTTATATAAGTTGTTAACTTTGAATGATAATTAGGACATGAGAAAATAACCTTTTAGAATTCAGTTTATGAAGTTTATCATTTATAGTTAGGTTTTATTTAGCTGCAGGCAGACAAAGTCAAAACTAAACGGAATCGGAGTCTCAGCAGGATAAGACGCACCTGTCTCCCTCTCTCCGCCACACACACACACACACACGCACACACACACACACGCACACACACACACCTCACAATCAGCACACATACACAGACTTTCTCAGCGATGTAGATGCGTCCTGAAGTGGCGATACGCGCAGGGCGGCTGGTCGCTGGATTGATAGTAATTATAAGCTACATAATATTGTGATATTTAGTTTATGCTGTAGGCAGGATCCTACCTGTCAATGGCTTTTTCTTTTTAGTGGGTGAAGGTTCTCCTCCTCAGATGAAGACGATTGATCGGGTGAAAATGACGGATCAGTCACAGCGATATTTCTCCCTCATCAGATTCTCCCTCCTCACTGAGGTCCTGAAGCTGTCATTCTCTGACACTTGCACTTCTTTTTATATGGCCTGTTTCTTGTTTTCTTGTCTTTTAGTAAGCTAGGTATAGCTTATAGCAAGCATAGGTTGCTGCGCAGTCTCATAATGAATGAAACGTCTTGAGTAAACAATGGGCGTTGCTAAGCAACCTGGCATGGCGCGAATGTAGAGTGCAGCCTGTGCAGCTGTTTCTATGGGGGTAAAAATGACCCCCCTCAGCGGTTCTAGGTATAAATGGTCTTTTTTTTTTTTTTTCTTTAATCCCACACCCCTCATAATTCACTACAGGATTAATAAATCAATATTAGGAAAAGTCATGAGCTGACAGATGTAGGAAATTTATTTTACTAGAGTTATGTGCATTTGAAAATGCCAGGGGGGTCAAAATGACCCGCTTGGCGGTTCTAGTGTTAAAGTGGTGCTTACTTTGCTTATCTCCAGCTGTTCTGTTCTTACTGGATTGTATATATTAATTTTATAAAAATTATAATTGTTTATCTCTAGTTTAGAACCTGAAAATCTGATGAGTACTTCAGTAGAAACACATATAAATGGTTCCACTAAGCCATCAACAATCCTAGACTGAACAATGTTGTCTCATACAGGCAGGGCTTCGAATACAATCAGCACAGGTATATATATTTTTTTTTACCTTGCAGACCTTGATGAACTCCTCCAGCTCGGTAGAGAATGATGCCTCTGGTCACAGTTTCTTTTTGGGACTCAATGCTGTTGCTCAGTGCTGTTGTCCTACAAAAATATGAAACATGAGATTATGTTAAGTACAGACATCAGAATGCTTCTACAAAAGACTAACTGCTACATTGTACGTGCCTCATTTAACATGTCAAGGGTTTCATCGAGTTTCTGCCCAACAGCGCCTCCCTTCTTCCTGTACAGGCTCAACAGCTTTGGCGTGTGTTGGTCCAGCTTCCCCAGGAATGTGGACTGGAGTGGCTTCAGTATGATCCGACAGAATTCCTCCTCAATCTGAGAGAGAGAGAGAGATGGACAAACGTCACAAGATACAGAAAGAAAATAATTAGACACACAGAGCAAGAGAAACAGAACAAGAGGTAGAAAAATTAACTCCAAAACTACAGTGAACACAGTTTAAGTGGTCCTGCATTTCATAAGGGGTTCCACACTGGATGCATCAGTTTAGTCAAGCAAATGGATTGTGCTTCGTTTAGTTAGGCACTTAATTTGCCACAGATAATCCAGATAGGCGTAGCTTTTTCCCTTACAGCTTCATCAGGTGAACATGCTGCTCATTTCTTCAAAAAGCAAAACAGGACAACTGAAGCCTTGCCACTCAAAATCATACCAACTTTTTGTGTGGCCCATTAGCAAACTGAAAGAATTCAACTTTTGCCCCATTTTCCCGATTCCCCATAAGTGTCTGTACCTTCATCCAGTGTACTTTTCGAAATAGACTTGAAGAATTCACCTGGTAAGGATACAATGTCATAGTTAGCAGCACACCAATGCAAGAGAACAAAAACGTTAACTTAAGTATTCTTTTTCCCCACTTTCTTTACTATAACTAATCTCGTGTTTGTGCATACGTCTACCCAGTATGACCTCATGCAGTGTTTCCCACAGGGTTTTATGAGACTATGGTAGGTGGACCTTGGAACTCTTTGTTCCAACAACAAGTTAAACAAGACAGACTTTAATGTAGTGGGGTTTGGGATTCCTCTCCAAATAAAATTTGATGTTATTTGACTAAAAACAATGCATTTCACATAATTATAGCACATCATCATTACAATATTTATTAAGCAAAATTAATGTCTTGAAACAATCCTTCACATTTATGTGAGTGAGCACTGTGTACCATAAAAATAATAATCACAAAACAACAATAGTTAAATAAGGATTACAGAGAAGGATTTGAACTGTGATTTGCTCACAGTCAGAGTGAAGCCACTACAAGTTTCCTGCAGATCCTAATTTGATTTGTTTTGGTGAAGCAGTACTACTCGGGCCAAATGTTGAGATACTGAACAAACTGAGTTTATTGCTGAAGACCTGAAAAGTGGTGTTTTTATGTTGAACTCTTTAGAGTTGCAGGGAATATTTATTTTGGACTTGAGTGAAAACGACCTTCTCTCTCTCACTTTCCTGAAAATGACTGTCTCTCTCTTCTCTCTGGTTAAATGTGTTTTGTCATTGTCCTGTCAATACACTGATTTATATTGAACTGACTTGTGCTGCATTGTCACCCTGATTATTTGCTGTTGTTCTGGTGGTTTATTCATGCATCCATGGGGGGGATGATCTTTAAAATTTCAAACAGGAAATTGTGAGATGAACTCTGGCTGGCACCATAAAAACAATGATGTTGTTTGTTTGTTTGTTTTTTGTGGGTTTTTTTGGCAGTTGTTTTTTCCCGTTTGAAAACTGGTCACTGTTCACTTCGATTGTTTGGGACATTCTACAACACTGTTTTCATGTGAAACTCCAGCAGTATTTTGTGGACTAACACAATAAATCTGACCCTCAATGAGCATGAGGGTCAGTAGACAATGTCTGAATTTTCATTTTTCAGTGAACTATCCTTTATTGTTGCTGAACATTTGCCCTCAGGGCAGCAGGGGTCAATTAAAAGTTCCTCTTAATATATAATAACTTTGTTCTCAGTTCTTCATGTTGTAGCTAATCAAAGTCAGTAATTAATAATAAAGTGCTTCAATGACAAAACAACAAAATAATAATTGAAATTTAATTTAATTTAATATTTATTTAGATAAAATATTTTTATATACCTAACATTCTGTCTTTATCTGTCATTGTAACAAATGTTACCAGTCATAATTATCAAAGGCAACATAATATAAATATATAATAGGCTGGAAATAATCAACATATTACATGATGATCTGTAAATCTGCATATTAATCTCTTTAGGAATGATGCTGTACATCTTGTAAATTAATCAAATATTTATTTGCATACATTTAAAGAGACTAAGTTTTGAAATGTATCCGTTTTTGTTTCATTCAATATTTTATTTCAGTCATGTAAATTTTTCACAGTGGCATCAGTTAACATGGTAACTGACCCAGAATTTAACTTAACCAAGAATGTTAAATTTTGTCCTTTGGGAGACGTACAAAAGGTTTTTGTTTGCTGTCCTGACAGTGGAGGTGTCCTCAGAGTAGAGCCTGTTGACTTTTACCATATCATTACATTATTGTAACTGCTTTGTATCATTGGGTGTGTGTCCATTATTTCTGTCTTGTTAATGCATATTGTTGGTTAAGCTTTCTTACAAATAAAGATTTTTTTAAAAAGTCACATGTCATTGTCCTCATAGTAGCAATGTACTTTGATTAAAGAAGATGCTGAGATGTGTGTATGTGTATATATATATATATATATATATATATATATTTATATATGTGTGTGTGTGTGTATGTAGATATAGAGTTGTTGCTCCTCGTTAGAGTGCTGCCATTTTTGTTAGGTGAATATTCACCTGTGACAAGTGAGTCAGATATGCAGGGAAACAACATTGAGAGAAACTAACTGACATTACAAAACTTAATGTATTGTAATACAAGCAATATAAATTTTGTAATTGGATTTATTAACCACATACAATGTGCATTCCAGCAGAGATAAACATGCAGATTATTTACAGATTATCATGTCATGTTGAGTGTGGACAGACTATTAATGGTCTATTTATAATATGTTGTCTTGAATAATTGGGACTGTTAGAACAAGAATAACTACACATGTAAAGTGGATACAAATAGAGAAGTATTAAGTTATTATATGAAACAAAATCAGGTGTTACTTGATGAAATATGTGAATATTATATATATAAAGTAATGTGTGAAGCTACTGTGAACTTAGATTTTTGACTGTCATTGAAGGTAAGTGCACCCCCCCACCACCACACCACCCCCCACCACAACACACCCCACCCCCCCCAAACGCAACGCAACGCAACGCAACGCAACGCAACGCAACGCAATGCAACACTTTTCCCATTTAAAACAAAACAAAGCAAAATAACACAACACAACACTTTTCCCATTTAAAACAAAACAAAGCAAAACAACACAACACAACACTTTTCCCATTTAAAACAAAACAAAACAAAACAAAACAACACGACACAACACTTTTCCCATTTAAAACAAAACAAAGCAAAACAACACAACACAACACAACACAACACTTTTCCCATTTAAAACAAAACAAAACAAAACAAAACAACACAACACAACACTTTTCCCATTTAAAACAAAACAAAGCAAAACAACACAACACAACACAACACTTTTCCCATTTAAAACAAAACAAAGCGAAACAACACAACACAACACTTTTCCCATTTAAAACAAAACAAAACAAAACAACACAACACAACACTTTTCCCATTTAAAACAAAACAAAGCGAAACAACACAACACAACACTTTTCCCATTTAAAACAAAACAAAGCAAAACAACACAACACAACACAACACTTTTCCCATTTAAAACAAAACAAAGCGAAACAACACAACACAACACTTTTCCCATTTAAAACAAAACAAAGCGAAACAACACAACACAACACAACACAACACAACACAACACTTTTCCCATTTAAAACAAAACAAAGCAAAACAACACAACACAACACTTTTCCCATTTAAAACAAAACAAAGCGAAACAACACAACACAACACAACGCAACACTTTTCCCATTTAAAACAAAACAAAGCAAAACAACACAACACAACACTTTTCCTATTTAAAACAAAACAAAGCAAAACAACACAACACAACACTTTTCCCATTTAAAACAAAACAAAGCGAAACAACACAACACAACACTTTTCCCATTTAAAACAAAACAAAGCGAAACAACACAACACAACACAACACAACACAACACAACACTTTTCCCATTTAAAACAAAACAAAGCAAAACAACACAACACAACACTTTTCCCATTTAAAACAAAACAAAGCGAAACAACACAACACAACACAACACAACACAACACAACACTTTTGTGTTGACTTTTTTTGGAGCATCTGGAGCATCAGCTCGTCTGGTCCACCCGCGTCCCAGCAGAGACGGTACCTGCCCTGGACGTGCAGGCGAGTGACCAGATTATGAGATTTTACAAAAAAAATAAAAATGCAGCGCCCCAGCTAACACCGTAATGGTTCAAAAATAGTGGCCTAATAGGAGACAGACATTTCATACAGCTTAGGAGACGTATTATTAATAATACGACCCCCAGTTACTGTAATATAGCCCAGACCCCTGTGTCATTGTCATTGACATTGTCGTGCTAACATATATGTAACTTTCCTACCTCAGTTGCTTGCATTTGTTATATCGAATTCTCCAGTCTGCAACAACAGCATTTTGCTTTTTCCAGAGGTGATATTTCATGACGTAATTACGGATGTTTTTTACTCTCTTAAGCTCTCCTATTATGTTACCATTTGTAAGGATTATTACGATACGATACGATACGATACGAAATACTTTATTGATCCCCAAGGGGAAATTCATTTGTCTGTAGTCTCATCTATTTGTATAAGAATTATAGAGTCTGATGGCAGTTGGTATGAAAGATCTTCTGTATCTCTCTGTCCTACAACGAAGAGAGAGAAGCCTTCCACCACCATTATTTCTTTGGTCCATCAAGGTGTTATGCAGTGGATGATCCATGTTGTTTAGGATGGCCTCCACCGTCCTCATTGTGTCTCTCTCCACAACTTCCTCCAGAGAGTCCATCCTTACTCCGATCACAGAGCCAGCCTTTTTCACAAGCTTATCCAGCCTCCTTGCTTGCTTTTTTCCCAAACTTCCTCCCCAGCAGACTGCAGCATAAAATAAAACACTTTATTATCTATTATTTGCAGTGAAGTTGTGATCTTTTATCATCTTTTATAATTTCCTCTATCCTTTATTCCTTTATCAAAAGGGGGGATAATTGTAGTGGGAAAATTATATGCTGAACTGGTTACTGTTGTTCCTCATAGTTACTTCTCATGTTCTATCAGGCACTAACTGGTTACTTCTCTTTGAACACACAGCTGTTCTCCCTTGGGAATAACAATTTCTGATAACACAAGCACATCCTGACCCTCCTGATAAGCACTTCAGATCCATCCTGCCCCAACCTCTTTGATTCTTTACCTTATAGAACAGATTACACATACACGTTTGAGAGACAAACAATTGCATACGAACCAGCGATGGAAGACGTCGCACAATCCTAGCTTGTAACTGTTTCTCACATTCCTGACAAAGGGAGTGACTCGACCTTGCAGATAACATACAATAGACCCTTCTCAGAGAACTGCTTAAAAGACGCTTTGTCTTATGCTGTTTTCATCAGACACCTGCAGACTGTTTGCCACTCTGTATGTCTTGATCCTCTCTGCAGAAAGCTCAGTAAACCTTCTCAAAGACAATTCTCTTGTCTGACTCCTATTCTCAGATTTCCACCACACTATATTCTTACCTTGAAGTTCAGTCCACTCTGTCCTCTGTCAAGGAGTTCATTTAATGTCCAACTGTGGCTGCATAAAATGGTGGACCTCGCAGTGAGTGACAGCACCTCGCATTTGAAAGAGGTCACATAACTCCACCCGCTTTGCAGAGTAAATTCAACAATAAAATATTTGTTGCGTGGTTGTACAAAAGAAGATTATCTGGGATTACATAAATGCATATTGTTAAGGAAAAAATTCACATTTTCTTGTATTGTAAACAAATGGAGATTAAATCCAGGATTGCATCCTGGAATCCATCATAGATTTAATAGTGTTACATTTACATCCTCCCATATTCATTTTTTTCAGTGTATCCCAGCATTTGATAAAGACATTGTCAAAAGAATTACAAACAAGCTATCAGTATACACAGTACAAATATTAGCAATAATCATCAGTCTTCAGTGAGTAGAGCAGGTTAAGCCATTAAAAGTAGTCATATGTTCAGATTCTGCAGCTGCAATACAAAGTATTGAGAAAACAGCACGGGGCAATCTTTTATTAGAGGTATATTTGATGCTACTGAATTTAAAGCATCTTGGAATAGGTGTCTGCTTCTGTTGGATCCCAGCACATGTAGGAACTGAGAGATATGAGATAGCAGACAAACTGAGTAAAAGTGTCTTAAACAAAAGTGAAAATAATATTTTAGAACTTTGTTTTGGGAGAGGAGAAGAAAAATCAATGACACAAAGGGTAGGGACACAAAATTCAAAAGTCTGTTAGAGTTAAAAGGTATAGAGGAAAATGCAGAAAAGATGTCACTTTCACTATAGATAAGATTAGGACACACAGGATTAAAGAGTAGTTTGTTTATCATGAAAAAGACAATCAGATAAACAGGTTCAAAGGGCTGTAAGGGTCTTTTTCTGTTTTAATCCATGAAATTAAATCATTGCAAAGTTATGATGTTACACACTCCGATACAGTAGGTGGCGGCATGCACCTTTAACGGTGGTTTGTAGCCCGCCATTAAAACTAAAGAAGAAGAATATCCAGAGCGCAGCAGAAAAAACGGTCTGGAGGGAAGGAAGCGCGACTGCGCGTCGCCATGGAGACAGATGCCGGAAGTAGAGAGTGTAACGGTGAAGAGCGGTTGGGTTTTTATGCACTACTTTGAATGTTTGATTGTAAAGCGGTATGAAGTAACATTTTCTGAGGCTGTTTCTTTCACCGTGACACCACGTTTACGTTTTGCTCTAGTTTCCAAGTTCGTGTTGCTCTAGTCTCGTGCACGAGAGTTGAAACAAAAGTTTCTGTGATTCGTCAGCACGCCTTTCATTCATAGTAAAACTATCGATGTCTATAGTCCCTGTCATATTTCAGTTCGATGACATTTACTGTGTTCTTAAAGGTCTATAAGTTATTTTGGCATTTCACATGTGGTGGTGACAGAATATTCAACAATCTACATTCAACGTTTATCTCAGTGAACAACTTTTTCATTTTCCAGGAAGACAGAAAAGTAATCATGGATGGAGCTTAAGAGAGGGCACAAGTACACCTGCAAGAGCTGTACACCTGTCCTCTCCCACCTCCAGCCCACCCTAACCTGCACCCAGTCCCCCTGTCAAAGGATGTCCCACTCAGCCATCCTTCCCCTCAATGTTGGGGCCACAGCTCCAGAGACTCTGTCCCATCTGCACCATCGCCTTTTGTTGGCTGAAAAGGAGGCTGAACTTCTTATTCAAGACATGGGTGCACTGGGGGTTTCCAGGGACCAAATTGTGGGATCTGCAGAGAGACTGGGCACCAGTCAACAGCCTGTAAGTCCTCTGAAGATACGATGGGTCAGTGGGGATGAAGGCATGCTGTGGCAACAGTGTGACTTGATCGTGAGCCGGATGTGTCGGATGGATAGTCTGTTGCAGACCCTCAAGCTCACTGTGTTCCGCCTGGAGACTGAGAGAGAGTTGGATTCATCCCACACAGGTGATGGCTCATATGTGATCTTATTAATTAACTTAGATCAGGGAATAATTAGTAATCTCAGTAAGTTTATTTGTATGTGGCAACTACAGTCAGGATACAGTAATGAGGCAAAATTCAAACAATAGCAGAGATGGGGGCGACATACACAGACAAAACATAATTAACAATCACAAAACCAAATTTATGGATATTAAGTAGAAAAAAATTGAGTGGAAAATGTCAGAGAGTAGTTGGTCAGAAAAAGCAGGCACAACCTTCCTGTTTCTCCTGGTGCAGCTCATCTGAAGCAGCAGCTGGCAGCGCTACAGCAGCAGAGTGAGGAGGAGCATCAGGCCTCCAGGAGGGAGGTGATGAAACTCATGGACCAACTTCAGCAGGCTTACCAGGAGAGAGATGAAGCTCGTGCAGAGGTGCAGAGGCTGGGGGACACAATGGAAGCAACCGCTGCTGCCAAGGTAATACTATAATTAAGTCATTTTACAGACCAGGCCTAATTTTTGTACTTTTGTCATTCATTCTTATTGGTAATGTTTAGGGGTGTCACGATTGTCCAAATCCACTATTAGAGTTTTGATTTTCGATTTTGATTTTGATTCGATTTAAAGTTTTTTTTTTCAACACTGTATGTGGCCTTGTGGATAGCCTGAACCCTAATAAGTGACATAGACTAGAGGGTTTGTTGTAGGAAATGAGTCTCTCCCTGTGCCAGTACAGTGATGTTGTCACATAAAACTGCATGCTCTAAGAGGTAGTTAAATGTACTACACATACTGTATACTGTATATATGTATATATACGTATGTGTGTATATGTAGCACAGTATACATATAGTAGTAGTACATATAGTTCTATACTTCTATAGATACTACGTTTGTATAAGCAAATGAGACCATCGGTGAGAAAATGAAAATACTTTGACAACTGGAAATCCTGCTTTTGGTTTCCGTTGTTGAAATTGAAGACTACTTTTGATTGATTTTTGATTTAGAATAGTAATTGGGACAATCCTGGTAATGGTGACATTTGACTCCCCTTTACTCACCTTTAAGATAGGCATGAAGCATAAATTAGCATAAAGACTGAAAACAAAGTGAATCTGTTTCTTGGACAGGAACAATGACTTCCCGGATTCCTCACTGCTTGCCCAATAGTCTGGCACATAAATGTCCATAAAACCACAAACAAATAAGATGTAGCATGGTAATGAATGAACTTTAGAGGTGGTAGTAGGCAGATTTTTTTTAAATCTTTGGACTGAGCCAGGTTGGCTGATCCCCGTCCATTGTCTTTATGCTCCGCATATTAACTGTACTGACATGAAAGTGACATCAGTCTACTCATCTAACCCTTTGCAATAAAGCAAATTTTACACAATCTTGAACTATTCCTTTAATAAGTTATGATGGTGCTGTGGACAGCATTTCATTTCCAGGTCACAACAATGTGATGTGAAAAAAGATGGCTACATACAGTGGGACTTGTTATTTTATGAGGTTAGTTTTAGAAAACAAAAAGAAACAAAAAATCTGGAAAGGTAACATTTCTTTTAATGAAATGGTAAAAGTACAAAAAACAGTATGAAATTCAGATTTTGAAAGTACAAATAGTTGTATAATATTTTCTGATTTATCTTTCACACTTTACTTACTTTGTCTGCAGCTCATTTCTGCTTTCTTGCTATTTCTTCTTGTCAGTTTTGTTATTGCTGTTATTGGAAGATTTTCTGCTCTGTGCATAGTGCATAAAGACCTAATTACTTCAAACTGCTGTGGTCACTGTTTTTTTGACACAGACAATGCAACTTGTAGGTGTACGGGGATATAAACCTTTAAAAACTGAAAATCTTTGTGAACAGATGTCTTCTTTTTCCAGGCATGGCCTGTTATAGTCATTGTGTCATGAGTTATGATTATTTCCATTTGTCTTTGGCTCCAGAGAGATGTGGCTTTGGCTGCAGAGGAGTTGAAGATTGTCAAAGTAGAAATGAGACAGAAATTGATGCAGGTGATTGGCTAATTATTATAATTTGTTGACTGTAAGCCATTTATTTTAAGCCCTGACCAACTGAAAATGAACCACCTTAATGAATGTTTCCTCTGGTTAGATAAAAGAGCAGATGAGGCAGGATTCTGCCTGCTCTGCTGAAGCCATGAAATCTCATAGCGAGCTGCTCCAGCGGTTGGAAGAGATGGAGAGAGTGGTGGACATTGAGAGGAGACAGGTAAAATATTTGTAGGAGAGCTCAATGAATGATGAGCATGTGTAAATAGCAGCTTACCTGTTGTTCACCTCCGGCCTCCCAGGCTCTGCTGCTGCAGTCGGACTGCCAGGCCTTGCGTGTGGAGGTCCAGACCAGCCGGCAGCAATTGGAGGAAGAAAAGGACAGAGGCAGACAGCTGGAGGGACACTGTCATCAGCTCAAAGAACAGACAGGTTAAGAGAGAAACAAAAACAGTCAGCTGTGGCTCTGTTACAGCCATGCTGCTGTAAGGCTTGTCAGGAAAATCATCATCAAAATTATCATCATCACCTGCAGCTTATTGAATAGTCAGGTCCTCTCTCACAGGACTGATAGTTGTTCTAAGATCCACTTTGAAAGCTGTGAAATGCAAGATTTTTTTTAAATGTAAAAATCACTGACATACTGTATATCAGGATGTTTTGGCTTGAGTTTTGGACAGTGGAAGGAAGTGCAGCCATGGTATCCATCTTTATTTACAGTTAATGTTAAAAATACACCCTGAATCACAAATTGGAGATTTTACTGAGCTTTATATGTGTTGGTGGGCAGATTCGTGCGTCTGTTTGCACATATTTGGCTACTTACACCCAGTCCCCTAGTTTAGCTATGAAGCGTGACAAAGTCTGTGTAGAGAGGAGGTGGTGATGGATGAATGGGTAAAACACAGGACTCTCTCCCAGGAGGGCAGAGTTTGAGGCATTAGCAGTCAATATTTGCTTAGGATTTTTAGTCTTTATTCACTTATTATTTTCTTTTTTTTTATCATTGTTTTCAGTTTTTAGTCGCAGTTTGGTTAGGTTTAGGAAACAGAACTACTTGGTTAGGTTCAGGAAGTTATGGTTTGTCTTTGCCTTGCAAATAGCATTATTTGCTACTGAACCCTGGGTGCTAATAGCATAAGCCTTTTTTTTTAACTTTGGACAGAGCCAAGCTAGCTGTTTTCCCCTGCTTCCTGTCTAGTGCCATACTAAACTAACCGTCTCCCAGCTGTTGCTTCATATTTAACATAGATATGAGAGTGGTGTCAAGTTTCTTGTCACATACACCAACATATAGTGAAATTGTTTGGTGCCAAGCTCCAAAACAATCTAATGAATAGATAGATTAAAAATGAAACACTGAAACAATATGGGAGTATAATCAATATAATTTTTAATGTGATTTTGATCTATAAGGTTACTCACTAAGCTACTCCACATATATATATATATAATCCCAGTGCTGCACATGATGTTTGAATGTTGAACTGCATTTTTCTGTTTGATTTTCACAGCAATGAAGGACTCCCTTGTGTCCGAGCTGAAAACTGACCTGAAAGTAAGTAGAGAGAGGGACAGACCAGTGAATGAAAAAGTCTTAAGTAAAGTAAAATCTCATCTGTGTGATCATGTTATGATGCCGTGTTTCTGCTGGTGATTATTGTATGTGTGTGTGTTGTGTTCAGAGTGCTCATGCAGCTCTTCAGAGGCAGCAGACGGAGAACAATAAACTGCTGAGAGAGGGCAGAGAGCTGAGAGCTGCTGCTGACAGACTCCAGGTCAGGAACCTTACAGCAATATTTCTTTCTTCTCCAACAGGTTTTGTTTGTTTGTTTGTTTGTTTTTTTTAAAACCATTTTACCGTTATGTCTGTGGGGCTCTTGTATGTTTGACCACAATAACATAAGGTACATGAGGGTGTCCCCAGTATATCTGCTATCTTCTAAGAGGTCCTTGGCAGAGAAAAAAAAATAAGAATAACTGGTTTAAAATAAGCTTTGAAAGTTCAATAATCCATAATTTATTACAACAACTATGTAGGAACACTTTTGTCCTGTTTTTTTTTTTTTTTTTTTTTTTTTTTTTTTAACAGATTTACTGCTTTTGGTGCCCCTTTGACAACATCAGTTGCCAATTGCAATGTAAAATGATACGTTCTACTGCTGTCTAATGCCCTGCACTCTTCTTTGTATACATATATTATAATATATATATATATAATATATATATACAAAGATATATACATATCTTTGTATGTATATTATAAACAGAGCCTGAACAAAAGCTGCAAAGTCAGTGTTCCCAGCTCGGTTCTGCCCTGAGTTCACTCACGCTGGAGAATGAAAAGCAGCGGGCAAGCCACAAACACACGCACACACACTAAACCAAACACAGCATGACTTTCTTTCTGTGTCTTTCAGGCCGAGAGGAGTCGTGTGGTCAAACAACTTCAAGAGCAAGACCTGCTGCTGGAGGCAGCCAGACGCAACATTCACACTGAGCTGCAGGTGGCGCTAACAGATAAAGCTACTTTGCAGCTGGAGCTGTGAGTCTTTTATGCTTAACAGTCAAATGTCACACTTTTAACTGATGATATCAGTTTGTAAATGTGGTAGACACTGTCATTGCTACTGACTGGAAGCACTGATGTTATTTTTCACACCATCTTCTTGCTGTAATCATGATACACCGCAGATATAGGGAAATTAACAAGTGACATACTGTGTGTAAGTGCTTAAAATACTACTTTTTATTGCAAGACACACGAAGAAGTTTTTGTGCGGCATAATCCTGTCTGAGAGCGGAATGTTGATGTAACTCTGAAACTTTAAAGATAAAGTATGTTAATTTGTCACAGGCAGTGGTGGAAGAAGTAATCAGATTCCTCACTTAAGGAAAATAGCAACAACGCATTTAAAATACTGCTCTACAAGTAAAAGTTCTTCATACTTCAAAGTGCCTCAGAGTTGTTGTTAGGTACAGGACTTATAATTATATATTAAAAATATTATAATATATATATATATATATATATATATATATATATATATATATAAGTATGTATATACATATATATCAGGATATGTCAAATGTATGTAAAACTACACAGCTGTCAGTCTGAGGGGTATTGAATTCCACAAGTTGTTTAAAATTGTTCAAATTGATTAAAATTATCATTATATTCACAAAAACTTTAAAAATCTTTTTGTCTTTGCAGTTCACATTTCTGTCTTGCAATTGCTGGGTTGCAGATGTTGTTTTCTGAATTAATCACCCTGCCACAGGGAACAGTAAAAAAAAAACTTGGCCATACGTGAGATTATAATCAGCTGTCATGAGACACTACATCTGTCTCCTGTCTCGTTTTTTTTTCTCTTGGTTCTTCAAGTTCCCTGTCTCATAAGAGGAGAGTACTCGTAGGGAAGGACAGAAATCTAACATTTGAAAACAGTAGGGTTAGACAGATATATTGGTTTGCAAAGTATCATTTTGATATTTGTCCCTTATTAAAAATCAAAGCCATTATCTGTGATCCTTCTCTGATGGGATTAAGGTTCTTCTGTTTTTGACTGTTTCTTGGTGTCAGTATTTAATGAGACCTGTTTCACTGTGCTCTGAACTCAGTCACCTCAAATAATGGTATACGTCTGATATTCAGTGGAGAAATTCAGTGTCATCTGATGATCTAACACAGAAGCTAGTGATGTATTTGTATTATGGACATTAAATAATCAATTAAAAAAAAAATCAAATAGAGAAAAGTGTATTCGGTTTTTGGAAATATGTTTTTCAGATAGAAAAATCTGTCTCTCCTCAGAGAGAGGCTCAAAGACAAACATGCCCAGCTCCTGCAGAGTTCCTCCATTGCTCAAGAGACAGCGGTCACTCAGCGGGAGCTATTGGAGCAAACTATTGAGAGGCTGCGGGGGGAGCTGAGCACGGCCAAAAAAGAGGAGGAGGCAGTGAGGAAAGACCTTGAGGACTCAAAAAATGAGGTATATCAACAAATGCAGTACTATTTTTGCGTGTCGAACCAAGAAGTAAAACAATCTCTCCTGTTCCTTCTCTCCTTGGCCACCAGTTACGTCTGGTTGTCACAAAGCTGGAGGATGAGAGAAGAAGTCTGGAGACACAACTTAGCAAGGCCAAGGTAGGACTGGCTAGAATACCATCCCACCTCATATACTACCTTAAATACCTTCTACATTCTCCTGCTGGTCATAGTACTAACTGTCCTTGTGAACTTATGATTGGCAGCAAGAGGTGGGATCTCTGAGCTCAGCTTTACAGAGCCAGCAGGATGAAAACAGGAGGCTCATGGGAAAGGTGGTTGCTTTGGAGCAGCAGCAGGTAAGAGACAGGTCATTTGCTGTCATTATTACATTCAGCATTTCACCTGTCATTGTGGATTACTTCGATACTTAGAGTATTTTATTTCTATAATAGTTAAGTTAATGGTGGCAAAATCTCACCTGGCAAAATTCCTGAGACGGGGCCAGTTGTTCCGATTCTGTGTGTGTGCCTTTATGTGTGTGTTTATGGTTGTATGCAGCATGCAGTGCAGCAGGTGGACCAGATGCTGAAGGAACTAAATGACAAGAACAAGACGGTGTATGAGAAAGAGAAACTTAAGGTACAGCACACACACATACCAATCACTGATTGGCAATCAGACATCAATTTTGTCTTCTCATTTCTTAAATGATACTTTAAGTAACAATCTCGAAGATTTTGCTCTCTTTGGATGCACCTATGGCGATCAGTGGCAATTGCAGTTTTGTTTTTGGACCTCATTTCCCAGAGATCGTTGTCTATAGTGACTGATCTTTTCTTTTCCCCCACCCCTTATGGTACATAACATAACCCAGAAACAACAGAACTGAGGAATTGAAAGTTTATTCTGATTTATTATAATTGCAGGCATAGACATTATGCTTTTTTGTTGAACTCTGCCTTACAAATGAAATGTGGAGAAGGTGTTTTTGTTTTCTTTTCTTTGGATGATACAAATGCAACAGGTCTGAACTTTATTGCAAAAATACTCTTCAAGTTGGAGTATGTTAGTCCCTCTTTTGAGACTATGGGTTGAGTGAAATGGTTTCCAAAGCACAATGCACTATCCTCAATTGAAACAATTTTTATTTGTAAAATATTGAGGAATTTTTCATCCTAACATTATTCTGGCAGAATGGGAAAGCTTCTAATTTTTACTTTTATGTGATAATCACACTGGGTTAGCAGTTCTTAAGAGAATTTAAGAAATAACAAACTTTTATTTCTGATACACAAGAAATCTTAGACACTGACAGGTCTACATTTCCTGTGTGTCTTTCAAATGGCCAGAAACATTTGTGTAACATAAACACACTCTCCGATCGAGTGTACTTACAAATGAACAGATTTGACCTCACAGTGAGCTTTAACATCACCTGTCTTGTGCTGTAGATCAGTGAGTTGGAAGGTGTCTGTGGTCCTGCTCGGGGTGTTGTCAGTCAGACCCTTGGAAACATCCTGGCCCCCCAAACCAGACTCCAACTCAATGGTCAGACCCTGCAGCAGGAGCTGCAGGGGAGAGAGCAGGAGCTGGACACACTCAAGAGGGACAGGTCAGTATGGGTCAGAAAAAAATCAATTCACTCCTTATTATTTTTTAATGGATTTTTTGATTCCTGAATCATTATGGTAAATAACTAGCACCTATTTTGTTAGCTTGATGCTAACACATAATGGGAATTACCATTAATACATTAATGGAATTTAGCATCACAATTGTGATGGTATTATCTTAACAAACAATCCATTTTAATTCACATGTTTAACATAAAACGACATGTGTGCTCTGACTAACAGGCACATATTTCCTCTGCTCAGTGGAAACAAACCAATAACTGCTGACTTCATATTGCTAGCTCAATCAACACTCAACACTGACCAGCAACAGCAAACTCAAAGGGTCGAACTCCAACTCAAATTTTCCAATGGGTTTAAAAATACAGCCACCAATAGGGGGAGACATTGGGTACTAGGAGAGAGCAGCACACTTAAGCACTTCACTTCAAAATATATACATTTGTATTCACTCTATCTCACATTTTATTTACCACTTTTATATACAGTCAAGTTCAATTTCATATGAGAGGAATTTTAATTTAGAGGCTCACATGTGCATGGTGTGCAGTTTTCAGGACCTCTGTTCATTTTGGCCGAATAGTGCCTAACTTATTTTATTTATTATTTTCTTGGCACACGCTTCATGAGCAGGAACAGCCAAATGTAGCTGTTTACTTCAAAAGGTATTGTATTTCTCACTTTTCTGAAATAAAACTCAAAGACTGACTGACATGTGATGTGAATTGTTTTTGGAAATGGGACTCATCACATACAGTCTCTAGAAGTTTATTAGACTTTTTCCCATGGTCTAGTGAATAAAGGGAAACAGTAATTGCAACAAATCATAATATTGAATCATAATAATTGTAGAATCACTATACATATCGAATTGGCACCCAAATATCATAACAGTATCAAATTAGGAGATCATCCTAGCCTTACAATTCAGAATTGAACACTGCATTTTTGGATGGAGAGGTACTATGGAGTGTCCACCGGTTGCTGCAGCTGTTTGTCCTGTGACAAGCTATAAATACATTCAGTGCAATGACCAGACTGTAAATGTTATTTAAGTATTTTTCACAGTAATTTAATCATCATGAACATTTATCTTGTCAGATAAGGTTTTATGATACTTTGAGTAATCCCTAAAGGCAGACTACACTGTTACTTTACTGCACTGTAATAATATGATACTCTGTAAGGCAGAACTTGACAGTTTGACATTTAAAAATCGTACATGGATGTATAGAGTGTGTGTATTTGGGTCATATTAAGTTGCTGTGTAATTGGTCGTGAAATATGTTGCCCTTCCTATGTGCCAGGCTGCAGGCGCAGAGAGAAATCAGGAAACACCAAGTAGAGGTGGATAAACTCCAGAGACTCCTGACATCTACTCACTCAAAGAACAAAAGAGCTGTAAGGACACACTACTTCTATAACACATGCACTTAGACACACACTTTATATAAGCTGTTCAAGCTCTATGCTTGGGAAGATGACAGTAATAAAGAAGATATATTTCTATTATTATATATTATATAATAATCTTATATATATATATATAAAATATATAATCTTATATCTTTATATTTATATTATATTATTATGTCATTGCTTGACCCAAAGCCAAACTTTTAAGGCTGCAAATTGATAGAAAATCAGCAATTGTGAAAAGAAGGTCAGCAGGACGTTATTGTTATTTCAACTAGTTATTGAAAGGCCAGGAGGGCATATTATAACTTCACAGTCCTGTGAATTGAACTAATCTGATGCTGATATGTCTCAAATGCTTTCCTGCAGTCAGCAGTTGCTGTATACTATTACTACTTCAACTATTAGTTTTGAATGCAAGTGGCAAGAGCAGCTGAAAAAGATTCCAAATCTTTCAGATGCATTATACAATAAACATATTCTATAGAAATCATACTGTCAGGCTCCCTATGTGTCAGTTTGTTTGTTTCAGTTATTTGTGAGTTTGTTTGAGAATTTGCACCAATAAAGCAAAACATCAACTCAAACAATTAGGGCTTTACAGGAATATTTTTTTGAGATTTGTTTGGAAATACACTTAGCTTTCTTGCCCAGAGTTGGATGAGGAGATCATCACTAATGTCGTGGCTGCATGGTGTGCCAGACTCTTTCTTTGTCAGGAGCAGTAACTTCCTGTAGTCTCTGCTGGTTGCCTGAAAGATGAGACTCCAGTAAGTCACTGTGCTCAGCCCAGAACCAGGCTAACTGTTTCTCCTTCTTTATGCCAAGCTAAGCTAACCAACTGATGGCTGTAGCTACGTTTACCGTTCAGACATGAGAGTGGTATCAATCTTCTCATCTAACTCTTGTCAAGATTAAAGGGATAGTTAGTGTTTTTTGAAACAGAGCTGTCAAAGTAGTTCATCTAGCATATCTGAACTTTCAGGTACATACTCATAGCCGAACATCAAAATATGTTGCAGCCCCCTAAATTTAAATAAATCAATCCGTTCAAGTGTACGCTATATTTAGAATGTTTTTACTGCTTTACCTTGCTGCAAGACAGGCATTTCTGACAAGAAACTCCTGTTATAAAGCCAGCTCTCTCTCACTCAACCTCTCAGAGCCCTTAAAATCTAGTTTTAAGCCTGTATTATTTCAGTTGATATTACCTTAACTGATATTGTCTGCTGGGTGCCGCATTGGAACTCAAAGTTGTCAAGTTACATAAGCAATGTATAAAGAAAGGAGGTGGCAAGTGGTAAACAGGGGCCCACAGCTAATTTTTGTTCCTTGTGTCCCCCTACTGGGTTAATGCAGTTACATTAACATGGTTGCATAATTAAAACTGTGTATCCACATTGTGTGTGTCTGAATGTGTCTATGTGCATGTCAAACTTCCAGCTGGAGTCTGTACAAAAGGCCTTGGTTACAGCCAAAGTGGACAACAAGAGGCTGGCTCGGAGTGTGGAGAAGGCTGTGTTGACCAACAGCAGTTTACTCAGCAAACTTGAGCAGGCCAGAGACCAGTACCAGGCCACCATCACACTGAGGTATACTTCAGAAAACTGCTCAGTGACATGTGTGGGTGAACACGTACGTATGTGTGAACAAGACATATGGTATGTATTAATGACATCTTTGCATGTCTGTTGTTATATACTGCAGAAATGAAGAGCTAAGTGAGGCTCGGACAAAGATTAGTGATTTGACTGAAAAGCTGGATGCTGTAAAGCAACAAACAAGGAGAGACTATGAATCTTCCATGAAGACGCTGCATCGAGAAATCTCAGAGGTACCAAATGGCAGAAATGATTCATTCTGTTACATAGATTTTTCTTTTCTTTTTGAGGAAATTCTGTGCAGGTACAAGATATTCCACTGTGAATTATCACGTCCTGTGAAGTCCCTGATTAAAAAGTATCCCCACCTCAGAGTGCTGTTGAAAGACTTGAGAGCAAAAGTTTGAAGCTGCCAAAAACAATTCAAAGCTGCGATGAGATTTACTGAAGTGTGTAAATATGTACTGATGTGCATAATCCTTATTGAAAATCCTTACCTCTGACTGTGATGTTTTCTTTTGATGAAGTGTGCAAATGGGTAGACGCTGCCAGCCTTCTTTGTTTACATCGTCCATACTTTCTCAAACTTCATTAGCTACTGATTCATCAATGTAAAGTAAATGATAAAATCATACCAGCATTCTTCTGGCATCTTGTACCTCGTGGTCTATCATTTTTACCTAATTTTTGTGGATTCCCTGTCTCCCTGCTTAGCTAAAAATGACGGTTAAGGAATCGTCAACTGGGTCAGGTGACCTATCCAAGGCCAATCAGGAGCTCCGCCAACAGGTGTCTGAGCTGGAGTGCCAGGTGTCCAAACAAAGAGCCTGTATCAGAGAGCAGAGAAGGCAGCTGGGGCAGCAGCAGAAGAGCAGAGATTTACAGGACAGCTCTCAGAAAGCTGAGGTAATGTTACTCCACCCTGTACACAGAATCATAAAGATGTTTAAGAGCATTTTCCCTCCTTCATCAACCTCTGTTCCTACGTTACTTTATGCTGTTAACAAAGGAAACTGAAAACTGTTATTGAACCATTTGGAGTACGTGCATGGTTTTCATATCTTTTGAAAGGTAACACTGGAGTTTTCCCCCCCAACATTCAGAATCAGTTTAAGTGCTACTTGAATTGAGTAGTAAAAGTTTGAACACACTTAAGTGGAAGGTTTTATTTCTGCCTGAATCAATAAGTGTGACTTATTAGCTCAAGAACACAATGGGACCACAGCATTTAGCCTTACCCAGTCCCAAGTGTAAACAAATGTGATAATAATACCACAGAAAATAAATAATTACACGTTTTTTTTTTTTTTCGAATTGTAATTGTTTGTTTCCTTGTTTGTGGCGCTGTTGTACCTGTTGTTGTGATTGTATCTTGAAATGGTTGGCATCAATCAAAACACAGGAATCTCACTTTTCTAATGGTATGCCAAATGAGTATACATGTTAACTTAGTAGCTGGGCACTTTGAGTGGGAGAGCAAACTTTGACTTTGTGCAGTTTGTGGGTATTTATCGATGACCCAGTAGATTTGACATAATCCATGCCCCTTTTCTTTAAAACTTTCATTAGGAAACAGGAATTATTCAGGAGTTCTGGTTTGCTGTAGCTGTAATGTTGTCCAGTAGAGTTTTGAAGTCATACGCCTTATACAGACTGTACAGTGCCAGAAACAAGTTGTGATAATGTAAAGGGAAAAAAAGGTTTGGCAATTTGCAATAAATTGAGAGAAATTCATGAGAACTGTGATCGTGATAGGAAAGGGGGAGAACAATTAAAAATGTGAATCATCTGGGGAGGTTCTGGAAGGTTTGCAAGTATGGTTGCTACATGTGCGGCAGAGTAATGTGGCAACCGCTCACAATTCCCATGATGCCTATGTTTGCAGTTTTGTGTTCCAAAATACAACTGTTGCTTTTTGTTAGTGTTTGTAATGTGACTGCTCAGAAAGCGGTTGTTGATCTTCGTATGTAATTGTCATTTTGGTGTTATTTTATAGTTTAACCATTAGTGTAGGGTCACATATCCTGAGGCTAGCTGTCTTTTCCTGCTGTGATTTAGAGTTCTTGGTTTCTGCATTGCACTTTCGGTGAAGCCTTAAACACACTGTGAACCTCCTTTTAATTTTTCATCATGCACCTGAATGTTTCGCCAGTTCAGTCGGCTAGTGTACAATCACTACAGTAACTGGTTAAACTTCTTAGACTTAACTGCACTCATACATTAACAGAAACTGTGTAGTTTACAAGTTCTAGTCATGATATCTAACTAAAAGGGTTCATTTATCTTCTCTACAAGCATAATTTTTTAGGCATGGGTTGGTCGTACTAAGAATAATAATTTGACATGGGTGAGCCTTTGAAAGTAAAGAATGTAAAAATAAAAAGGCTCATTAGTTCATTCACTCCCTGCAACAAAGCCCCTTGAGGCAAATTTGTGATATTTGGCTATATAAATGAAATTAACTTGGCTTAATAGGATCTGATATTCAGACTCTGTCCAAACATTTAACAATTGATGGCTGTCCATATAAATTCACTTGCAAGCTTCATGAATTTTATATAATCATCTTTTCTGGAAACTTGGGAGTAATTTTCCTTTTCTTCTGCATATATGAATACCTCAAAGTATATGTAAAATTGCTTAATTGGAAAATAATATTTTCTGAATTTGTTCCTAGGCCGTACATGAAATAGCTCCCTCTTTCGGTCTCTTACTTGTTGCTAAACAAGTTGGATACACTACATGTTGGCACGGTTTACCAGGGTACACACTGGTTGAATAGAGGCAAGTAAATTAAAAAAAAAAAAAAAAACCTAATGTTTAACTGATTGCCCTGTTTTTTTTCATTGCACGAAAATGGCTCTCATATCAAACATTAATGCTAAATGTAATAACCTTTCTGTTTAAATCACAAATGAAAGCTTTGAGTTTATAAGGTTAACTGTTCAACTCTTGTGTAATGTGAAACACAGGGTAACCACACTTGTCAAGGCTGTATCTGTAAGTATAATTTTAAATTCTGCGTTTTGCAGGCTTTTACATGGTGTAAGTGGAGAGGGTTTAATCAGGGGTTAGGGATAGAGAGGCTTGTCGAACACATATGAGATCAATTGGGAACACACAAAAACAAATCACTGAGCATAATGTAAATAATGAGTACAACCACATTTACAGGATACAGAGATAAGAACGACCGTGTCATTGTATTTATTCAAAACATTAACGTGACCAACAATGGAAAGGCTGGAATCGCTTATACTATGTGTTGTTGTGTTTGTAAATTGTCATATCCTCCATATATATTATCCTATTTGATATTTGTTTCAAAAAACTGTTACAAATAACATCTGATATACTTATCATAAGGATCCCTTTTTTGTTTATACAAAGAGATTTCTTTAAAGTTAATGCTGCGTAAAATGTCACGATTTCCACTACATAGTGCTTTCTTCTGTCAGTGTGTTCTGAGTGAGTTTTGGCCCATAACTGAAGATTGATGTGATCGATTCAATATAGAAAAACCAATGGTAAAAATCATTACAGAAAAAGTCAGACGAAATTTGTTTGCAGTGAGCAAAAATTTACAGATTTTTTCGCTCAATTTTTGTTATCAATGGTGAAAAATAAGCAAGCTTGGGGATAATTCGTAGTGCTGTCACAGCTAGAGTGCGAAGACAAAAATTTTTGGCCCGATTTGTAAATTGTCCTGAGAAATTACCACTGTAGTTGCACATGCATGATTTTATTTTTTAAAGATATTGCAAGTCAAAAATCAATGTTGACAAAAACTTTAAGTAACAGACGTGAATGCAGCCGTACATAGCAAGGAAATACATCACTCCAGAAGCCACGAGAGTGAGTCATGGAAACTTTGACTACACACAAAAGCGCACACAAGAGCTTACGATCCAGTTGTTTTAATTGGGACTGCCAGTATGTCAGCGACAAATCACGCTGCTGCTACTTAGTTCTTATGTATTTTTGTGATGATAAGAGAGATAATGAGGAACGCTGATTAAAAACCAAATGAGCTTATGTAATTCCATGGAAAGTCGGTTTTTGCTAAAACTTGAAAAATACATGTTAAAAAAATGAACATAGAAAAAAAAAAAATAGTATTCATTGACATGGTACAATGTATGCTTTAGATTGTAGAACACACAACAGTAAAATTTTTAATTCGAAATTTAAGGTTAAAAAGATGCACACTCTGTAGCTTATGGCAAGAATAGGTTTCTATGCAGTCTAGTTTTCTTTATATACTATGCTTTTGCTCCAGGCAGAGCAGGATGTCTGGACTACACTACTGATCTTGCTGCTACGAGTTTTGCACTTCAGGGGTACAACACTGTAAATGTTTAGAATAGAAATGGAAGTTTATTTAACTGTCTGACATCAGATGTAAAAAAAAAAAAGCACATATTGTTTCAACTGATTGTCACCTGTTTATTTTCATTTCAGTCAACTAAAACTAGGCGTGAAAAAAAACATTTTAGCTAAGTGTAATAACCTTGCCCAGTTTACAATTCAGCAGTAAAGAGGAAGCTTCTGACAGATTTATTCTAACTGGTTTAACTGGTAATCTTGTTTTATGAAACACCCTGCTTGTTTACACAGCTTGTCGGTGTTGTATTGTAAGTATATTGTTTAATTCCTGCTGGGTTTTGCAGGTTTTACATAAACAGGAGGCAGAGTGGGAGAGGTGGACTTCTACCATCCAGCGCTGGGAAGCCAAGAGAGAGCTGTCGCACATCACTGGAGCATCCAAGCCTGTGAGGACACAGCTGAAAACACAATCACACTGATAATAATTAACATATACTGAAGTAACACACACACACACCTGAACAGAGACTAAAGCAACATGACACAGTGATCCTTTGTATTTATTCAAACATTAAACGGTGACCAACAGAGAGGAAGAGATAGCAGCCACATGTGGAATAGCAGCTGTATAGTCTGATGTGTGTGTGTTTTGTGTTTGTTTGTGTGTGATATCCTCCATATATATTGATCAGAATTTAATGATGTTCAGGAGGGAAACATGCACTCTCATCAAAACAAACTGTACAACCATAACATCTGATATACTTCACTGTACAAAGATTCTTATTTTTTTGTTTATACAAAAGAGATTTTTTAAAATAATGCTGCGTACAAATGTACGATTCTCCATCTACCATAGTTGCACTTTCTTCTGTACAGTGTTGATTTCTGTTATTTGGTGAGTTAACTGTGGATATACGGAATGATGTGACCTGGTGATCATTCAGAGTTCATCAGGAAAAACAGATGTGAATAATCCATTAGCAGAGGTTTGAGAGTAAATCCAGTAAATTGTTGCTGTGAGCAAAAACTTCTTTTCTTCTTCTCTTATCTTTTTTCATCCAATGTTTGATAAATATACCAGCTCTTTTTGTGATTGTATTGTAGTGTTTAATGTAGATCAAGACACAAAGATCCTCCATTTGGCGCTGCACTTTGCTACAAATCCTGAGGAAAAATATCCACTGTGAGTCCACTGTCTGTTTTTTTTTTTTTTAAAAAGTTGACAAATCTTAAAAACCGTACAAACACTCACAGTAACAAGAGGACCAATGCAGGCAAACGACACAACAGTCATGGTGGTTGAACAGCGACCATTACTCTCTGCAGCCACGAGAGGGCAGCATTGCGGCACAAATACCATATTGAAAGAGCAACATTTTGGCAGGCACAAGGATGCTACAGATCTCAGTTAGTTTTAATTGGTCCTTGTCCAGTTTATGTCAGGGACTGAAATCACCGCTGCTGCCAGTCGTTAAGCTTCTGATATGCTTAAGTTTTTCCTGTTGATGCTACTAAGACGAGAAATAATTGAGGAAACATGTAATTAAAAACCAAATAGCTTATGAATCCTATGCGTAATGTATGTGATATTTCTGCTAAAATAGAAAAATAGATGATTTGAAAATAAATTGAAACATAGAAAAATATATATAATCAAATAATATATATGTACATGATCAATGGTCATGTGACCCGTGCTTTAGATTGGTTAGAACACACAAAAGACAATTGCAAAAACTTTCCTAATTGAAAATGTGTAATGATAATGTTAAAAAGATACATTTCCTCCCTGTATCTTCTATAGGCAAGAATAGGTTTTATGCACTCTATATCATCCTGTTGGCGCTGATGAATATGTGATGGAGGACAGGTTGTGTATGTGGGTGGGAGGCTGTGAAGATGGCGTTCATCCCAAGGTCAACAGGCCGGCGGACAGGTCACCATACGGAGCATTTCTCCACAGGGTTCATTGGGGAACCCTTCGGACAGTGGAAAACGCGGGCAAACTCATCAAACTGGGACACGCTGCCAATCACTCTGAAACACAGGAACATCCAGTAGTAAAGTGGAGATCATGAAACATTTGTGCCTCTGTATGTGTTTTCTAAATCCTTCTCATTACACTCCATTGTTAAATACTTGACTCATATTGGTCCATTACAGCATTTTAAGGCTGCCTTTACATGTTGAAACTTTCATGCAACTAGTTGCAGGTTGCAAATTGCATGAAACATAATGTCCATGCTTCTTGACAGTCATACAAAGCAATTGAAAAATATGGCAGCTAGTTTGTTGTTTATAAATAATTGCTTTTTTGCTGTTATATCAAGTGGGAAGTGTCATTGTAACTACATTTGCATTTTTGTATCTTATTTTGTATCATTTTATCACTGGAATATATCAATTTAGTCATATTGTGTCATTTTTTCTGGTCCTGGCTTTCATGAAGGCTGTCCCAGAGAATAGGGTGCACGCTATCTGTGCTAATGCTAATTAATAGTTGGAGAAAAAAAATACAACCTACTGGCTACTCAAAAGATACAAATGGATTATTTCACACTCTTCAAGGAGCTTGATTACATGATTCTCCAGTGAGTGCATCCTCCCTTTGATTCATGGAAAATTAATAAATTAAAATTAATAGCTCTTTGTCGCCATCTTCTGACATTAGTATGAAATTGTATCTTGATATATGATTGTATTTTAGATAACATCTGACTTCATCAAAACTTTATATTAAAACATCGCTATATATAAGCTAGCAGTAACAACAGTCACCTGCTAACTGCAGTGTAAAAAAAAAACTTGCAAACTTGCACGTTTGTTTGTTGACAGTGTTACCAACCTCACATGAAGTCTATGTTAAGAATTTTGAATGTCTGATGTCACAATGTGACACGTTATCAATGTTTTGATTGGCTGTTGCATGAAACTACTTTCACACAGTTGAGAGTTTTTGCTTTTGCTGCTGAGTTTCAAACGGTTCACCATGCACTTCAACTGCAACTTAGTTTCAACCAACTAAAGTTGCATGAAATTTCATCGTGTAAAGCCAGGTCTCTTATTTCTAAATTGCAGACCGTTGCTATGGTTGCAGTTAGATAGACTCTGGAGGAGCTATAAAATTTTAAAATCAATAAAACCATTTTTAAATAAATATTTTGTGTGAAATTTTTTACTTTTTTTAGTAAGCAGTCGTGTAAAAAGCGGGATAATGTACAAGGAATTTCATGGTGAGGACCTGCATCACCCTGTCAGGGTTTATTTTGTGATATAGTGACCAGCTCACTGTACGTTATCCCTCACTTAAATGTAAAAGCAATGCACACAAATGTAACATACTGACGACTCTATGGGTGTTGTTTGTGTATACTCCACCTGTAGTGCTCTGGTGCATGTTTGTCAGTCAGCAGCTGCAAATAGATGGACTGAGATCTTCTCTTCATACACCAGTTCTGAAAAGACAACATGAACACAACAGTGACTCTACCTGGATACAGTTCAACCACAGCAGGGTGGCCCTGAGCGAGAAGGGACAGTGCTGTCCGCAGCTGTAAAAAAGTACATTTACTCATGTCAAGTACAGTTTTCTACATTTCAGAGGGAATTATGCACTTTTTACTGTATCACATTTGTTTGAAGAACTGAAGAAATTTCACATAAAAACAGATATAAAACTTGTAAAATGCATTGTTTCAACATACAAAACTAGCTGTTCTCACCCTTTTTGGTGACTCATTGCAAAAATTCAGTTGGGGCCCCTTGTTGTGATTCACATGTGAGTTGATATCAGTTGCATTTAAGAGTGATTTTCCCCTCTAAACTTTTCAGATGGTTTCATTTAAATTATTATTTGGATTCCTATTAGTATTATTACTAACTAACTAACTATTATTAACTGTAGGTCCAATATTCGTCAAAAAGCAAAGATTAGAGAAAAGTTCTAAAATACACATAACAAACTTGAGTGACCGAAATTCTTTTTTCTGTCCCTTTAATCATCTCATCCCTCCAGATTTATCTTGTGAAGGGGCTCTAAACTTAGCTCCACCTAGTTCAGCTACAACAATAAACTGCTACTTATACATTTATTAATTATTTTTAGCAGTTTTTTTTAATGTAATAATATGTCAGTCATGGGATTTTTTTTTGCAGAACAAGTACTTTTAATATTTTGACTACATTTTGTCGATAATACTGTATTTCTTTTACTTAATTAGGATTTTTAAACTTAAGTAAAGGATCTGAGTATTTCATTCACTGCTGCTTGCTTCATGATTGGCTCAAACTGGTCATACATGGTCATAAAAACAGAACAAATTCTAGCCAGAAACTGATATGATCAGCCAAAACACTCACACTCTGGAGACATTTCTCATGTCTCACAACACATTAACTTTGTATGTTTGGTAAGAATTTATTTATTTAATCTATTTCTTTCAAACTGAAACAACAGGCAATTAACTGATAAGTCTACTGACAGAAGTTTAATCAGCAGCAAATCTGGTAATGGATTAATGGTCAATTTCAAAGTCATTTTTCATTCAGAAGTGCCAAAACTCTGTTGGTTCAGTCTTTCGAATGTGAATATTTGCTCATTTTCTTCATCTTCTATCATAGTAAACTATATATCTCACTATTTTTTTCACAATTTTCAATATTTTACTGACCCAACCATTATCAAGAAAATAATCAGCAGGTAAACAGATACTTATAATAATCATTTGTTTCAGCCCAACATTTGTCAGCAGTTAGATATTTAAGAAGTCATTATGTTTAAAAAGCTTGTTTGCTGGCCTGCTGTGCAGATTTAAAGACTGAACCACATTAATTTTATTTAACACAAAGGTGATTGAATTGCCTCACAGCTAAAAATTATACCTTTCAGTCACCCTGGACATAAATACGTGACATTTCAAATTAATGCACACACATATACATGATTTTTACATCACTTCCCTGCAGCAAGAATTTTAAAACATTGCAAATTGCATTAAAAGTATCTAGATTTTGCCACTGTTACATTAAGCCATGAATTTCAATGAAACCATTGCATTTCAATGACGGTCGTAATAGTTACAAGGAGCAGGGGTGGTCTAGTGCTTAGAGCCACTGTACTGTCATCAGCGCTGCTTTTTTTTTGGATCCCTCCGATGGTTAATGCATCTATGAGCTAATGCTGGGATAATATAGAACTCCTACCTGCTCTCTGTGATCAGTCGCTCCAGCTGAGAGCTGCAGCTAAAATGATATAACATGTAAATGTAATGAAAGACAGAGTGAAACTTTTGGGAGGCTTCTGTACCTGTGCAAAGGCAATGAAGAGCAGCTGTTCATGTGTGTATCTGAGGCCAGGCAGGGGCCTCTCCGGACCATGTTCTCTCACCCACTTCTGATACGCCTGGACAGTGAGACAGAGGTGTGTGGAGGGAGTGAATAATAGCAAACAGGAGATACAATCCTTCACCTTGTGTTCAAAGTAGTGTACTGAGGATGGGTTCACACCTAAAGGTCCAGTGAATGATAATCATATTAATGCAAGGATGATACATGGTTTCAGTTTTCCAGCTGGTCCAGTTTATGTTCAAAAAGGCAAAACTCAAACTGTCCAGAAACTGTAAACACAAGTCATGTGGTGTTTTTCAATCACTGGTCATAGACTCGCTGGCTAAAAAGACAACAGTTAACAGTTATTTCTCTGTCAACAACTCATATTAAGTGTATGTTAATGATTACCAAATGATTTGCAAATGTTTAAGAAATCATTACATAGAGAGATGGACCAGATGTTTAACACTTTGCTAATGGTTAATAATTAGTTTGTAAAGCGTGTATAAACATTATTCCAATAGCTATTTTAATGTTTGCAACAGATCATTATAATAATATATTATAATAGTAACATATTTGCTTTAACCCAAAGCATGCTCTTTTCCTCAACTTACCCAAATAGTTGTTTTCTAAATCTAGTTTTGTTACCTTAACCTATCTGAGTAGCTTCTGTGACTGTGTTTTGAAAGGAAGTTGCATATTTATTATTATTATTTATTATAACGTGATTGAGGATATGGCCGTATATGACGAGTTGGAAGTGAACATGGATCGTCTATAAACATTATCTGGATGGTTATTGTAACGATGCAACTTAGGTTTATAGAACATTACAAGTGCTTCATAAATGTTTTATAAATCACATATAAATATCATTTGAATGTTTGTTAACAGCAAAATAACTATTAACTAAAGGTTAATTAAATCAATCAATTTACTATTTATTAATGATGGTTAGTATAAAGTACCTAGTGTCCTAATGAGTTTATGATCTCAATGGCTACTTTCAGTTCTTCTGCTATACAGCAATCATGTTAATTTTGTAAATTATGGTCCCATTTACAGAACAACAGATGATAAAGCAGGTATGATTTAGGACGGGGCTTGTGTCTGAGTGACAAGTCCTTCTCAGTGAGTCTGTCCAGTGCAGCACACAGGACTCACGAAACTCAGGTCAAACTGTCAAACTAGACGGTGCTGATCAAATATGAGTCAAGATTCTGTTATTACACTGACTATTTCTCGCCTAAATTTTTTTCAGAAACGAGAAATCGCATTACAATCGTTCATAGGCAGGCTCCCATTATTTCCTGATGAACACATGAGCCAAAACCAAGCACTGCCCAAGTTGCAGCCATCCACCAGCTCCATGCTCTCATCAGAAGGTTGCAAGAAACCAAGATGGCAATCCCCATCATGCTAAACTTGAAGTTTAAAATGGTAGTTTATGAAACCAATGGGTGACGTCACACTTGAACGGTACGCTTCTGTAATTGGTTCGAATGGTGATCACCCCCGAAATGAACCGCTCTAGAGTTCACTTGGCAGCGGTCTGATACCTACCCAAACAAACCACACCAAGGCAGTAAACGCTTGAGGTTTTGGTTCAACCGGACTAAGTGAGGCTGGTGTGAACCTGCCCAAAGTTAAACTAAGAAGTCTCCCCTTGTAGAAATCCCTGAAACGTGACGGCTTCCTATATTGACTTTAAGCAACCTAGCTGTTTTACTAACAGGCATTATGACACTATTGTTGTATTCTGATGTTATCATTTATTTAAAATAATTCGTTCATTCCCTTTGTACTTTTGTTTCTGCATGCACGAAACACTCCTCACTTTAATATAGACCACTGACACACTCCATATGGAACTGAGTTATGCAGCATGCCAGATACTCTGCTGTCCAGGCAAACACACACACACACATTCACAGATATAAACAGAGAAAGAAAAATTCAAGTAAAAATCTTTCTTATATCTTAATTCTGGAGGACTTCTGCTCTTTCTTGCAAATAAAACAGTAGTTCATGAAGAATAAAGAGACCAATTTTTAAGACAAAATGAACAGAGGTGCTATTTACTGTTCTAGCAAGCTTAATATTTAGATTTGAGGCCACATCGCTGGAGTATTTGAACAATGTTTTTTATCAAATATTACTTACATAGTATGACAGCTTGAGCCCTCCCATGTCTGCTATGTTCTCTCCCAGTGTCAGACGACCGTTCACCTAAACATAGAGAGGAAAAGTCTGAAACTCCAAAAGGTCTTAACATCTCTGCCTCTACTTTTGAGCTGGTATGCAAATGTACTTCAGGGATGCACTTCAATCTAGGATCTGGTAGTGATTTAAAGGAAAATATCAAATACCAGTGTTTTTTCAGTGAATTTGCCTCTTGCTGACCTCCTTTTATGATTATTTTTAAAGAAAAGTTTGGGAAAAGATGCTTCTTTGCTTCCTTGCCAAGAGTTAGTTGGGAAGATCAATACCTCTCACATGTCTGTGCACTATATATGAAGCTGGAGCCAGGAGACCTTAGTCACCTTAGCTTAGCATGAAGACTGGAACAGAAATTAAAAAATTAAAATCAACTTACCAGCACCTCTACAGCTCACTAATTTACATGTTATATCAGTACAACAGTGCAAAAAAGTGTGATCATAGTGACGTCCTGGAGTCTCACTGTCATGTGTGTTGTGTGTTTGTCAGGCAACCAGACAGGCCAGGCTAGCTATGCTATCGCCTGCTAGTTTTACCTTCATATTTACAGTAGATATGAATCTATTAAAATGGTACTTCTTTAAAGGTAGAATATGCAGGACTTTGGTGTTTTAAAAGAATAGTTCGGATTCACCTTAGTCACACAATAACAAACTAACTCACACACAGAGCCAGTGTTAGACCAGCACCTCCCATGTTCTGTCTGTCACACACATACAAATAAATCAGCCTGCCTCATTAGAGGAAATCTGATTTCTGCTTTTCAGAATAAACCTAATATCAGTCCAAAATCTCAGTGGACCAATGTATGTGCAGATAAAGACTTGTGCAGAGTGTGAGCATGTAGACGCACCCTCTGGTTGTAAACGGTGAAGTTATCGTACAGCTTGACGATACATTCAGCCTTCGTCTGGAACTTTCTGTAGGACTCCTCTGTCCACCACTGTTTGAGGTTGCCGTGGCGGTCGTACTGGCCCCCTAGGGACATGAACCATTTCATCACTAAGATGAGGGGCAAAAGGGCAGGAGGGGGGGCAGCGTTAGCATGGAGACGGCACAACCTGCAACTTTCCTTCACAGTCCAAAGAGCTGCCCAGCACATCGTCTGTTACCCTGTTTGTAGCTGTGGGAATCAAACCATTAGGAGGTAAAGCGTTGTTAAACCCAGTATTGACCTTGGCTGATGTATTCAGTTCAAGAGCCAATCAAATTGCTTTTCCAGCCAACTAAATTTGTAGACTAAAAGTGATGGCTGACTCTCTGCCAACAAAGCTGGTAGTGCACAATCGTACCAGTCAAAGTTATTCCAGCATTTGAAAGGTGGCTGGCAGAAATTTCACACCCTCATTAAATGCTTTTGATGTATCTTAAAGGGCAGCTCTTTAGACTGGAAATGAAAGTTAGAGACTGTGGCTCAAAATAGTCTTTGCAGTACAGTGGCGCGCATCCTACAAATGTCATGTAACAACATAAGTCGTCAGGGAACCCCTGCTCTTTGTGCGATTGTTGCAGTGGATTATGGCTGAAGAGGTTGTCATTCTTACCCCAGTCATCATATCCATGTGTTAGCTCGTGGCCAATGATAGCTCCTATTCCTCCATAATTCAGAGACCTGGCAGCAAGAAGGAGAAATAAGGAACATTATCTACAGGCAAGGGCGTAGGTTTAGTCTCAACACACAACACAACAACCCACCCACAGGATAAAGAAAACTGCAAGGGGACATTTTTTGTTTCACAAAATAAAATTCATTTATCTAACCATACAATAGCCTCAGAAAGGCTAAACACAAGCAATAATACACAGTAAAATACGAAAAAGCTGTGAAAAACTCAACCCAACTCAGACTCTTAAGTTTTGAGATAAACTTGAAACTTTGAATTTTAGGAACAATTTGTAGAAAAAAAAATCAAAATTGTTGTGTAAACCCATTGAAGAGAATGAGAATAATGGTTAATGATTTAAAAATTTCAGTTGCAAAGAAGGAAAGTAAATTATCTCAACAAAAGACTATAGGTCAGCAAAACTTTGTTTAGTTGATTTCAAAACTTAGAGTTTTGAGTATGATTCAAAACTCAAATCTAGTGAAGGCAGTTGCCTTCAAATTAGGTGTGTCCCTGTATAGAGCATTTTTCCCCGGCAGAAAAGTGCTGGCAGTGCGCTGAGGAGAGCTGGGATGAAGTAGGTGTGGTGAGAGAGAAAAATTCTATATAAATACGAGCCCTAAGGCTACTGTTTTTTTGTTTTTGTTTTTTGTTTTTTGTTTTTTTGTTTTTTTTGTTTTAATTGTATAGCTGTTTTAAGCCTTTTTAATCTATTCTTGTATTTTATTCTTTTATTTTGTTTTTATTTATTCTCCTGTACAGCACTTGTTGTTTTAAAGTTTTAAAGTGCTTTACAGATAAAGTTGGATTGGATTGGATTGTTTCAAAATCAAAGAATACATTTATTAAATCACATAAGAACATAGATATTAGAACATAGAACATAATTTTTTTTAAATTTATGAATGTCACTCTGTAGAGTTGCACTGATTAGTCAATTAATCAATTAGTTGTCAAAAAAATTAGTTACCAACTATTTTGAAAACCGATTATATCCTTTTAGTAATTTTTAAAAAAGTCAAACATTTGCTGTTTCCAGCCTCATAAGTGTGAGGATTTGCTGCTTTTCTTTGTCATTTACGATAGTGAATGAAGAGTCTTTGGGTTTTAGACAGTTGGTTGGACAAAAGAAGCAATCTGAAGATGTTACTTTGGGCTCCAAAAATTGTGAAGAGCATTTTTCACTTTTTTTTGACATTGTATAGACTAAATGATTAGTTGAGAAATAATCAGCAAATTCATTGATAATTACTATAGAAATTCGTTGCACCCTTAATTCTTTGTTAAAATCAGCAGTGGAAATAGTATATACAAGCCCTCATGTTTGGTATGGTCATAGTAAAAAGGGTTATACTGAGAGAGCGGAAATTTGTTTCTCCTCCACTGTTTGAAAAATGGCTAAATGAAATGGTTTCTTGTTTATATCTTGAGGAAGTCCGGTACGCTTTGTCAGACAGTCACCCCAAGTTTCTTAAGATCTGGGGACCTTTTATTGATTACATTAAAAGGGAGAGGTGTCATACTGGGACCTAACCATGTTGGGCTGCATTGTATTGTGCTGTTCTGTGAGGTATCATTGTATCACTTATTTGCTGGCCTTCCTTGACCTCACTCTGTCACGGCAGTATGGACTCTCTGGCCCACGGTCAACTTGTGGACATTTCAATCAGTGTAAGGACTGATGTGCACATGTGCACCTTTTCTGTGAGCTGGCAGTTTGTTTGTTTTATTTTGTTCTGTGTTGTTGTGTGTATTTGTCTATTCTCATAATCTGCTGTGAAAAAGGAAAAAATCATAAATAAAATATTGAAAAAAAATCAGCAGTGGAAGATTCATCAGCTGTTTGTTGGAGCTTTTCCATCATTTTGACCGTGCCGAGTCAAACCGTGCTGCGCTGATTTGAATTTCAATCACAAGTTTTATCGTGCTGAGCTGTGCCAAGTCATGTCTAAGATGGACCTACTCTGGAGCAGAGCTGACCGTGGCCAACCCGTGACAACCTATTTCTTCCCCTCAAACAGTGCTGTGATAGTCACTGTTTTGATGTTTCAGATAGATGCTGTATTTTACTGTCATGTTTGCTGTGAACAAAGTGGAAGTCGTGTCAAGTTACTGCTGGTGAAAACCCAACAGCTCCTGTTTTTGCTGCTTCATAATAAATAATTTTGAATAACTCAATGACATTGGACTTTTATTGTGAAGAATTCATAGGAAGTGTTTATTCGCTGGTTTACAGCTGCTTGAGCTAAGCTGCTGGTCTTCAATATGAGACACACCTTCAAGCTTAGCCCTGTTGTAATGCAAATGCAAATCCCTGCTGTGATGGGCTGATAAGCCAGCATGTGCGTATGTTAGAGGGTTATGTGTCTGTCTGTCTCTCAGCACTATCAGTGGTTCTGAAACACCGGCGGTGTGGTTCACTCCAAACTCAAATATTGTTAGGAAAAACTCTGACCTCCCAAAATATGCAAACCTACACCTGGGTTTACAGGTGTCTGGAGCAGCCTTCTTCTCAGCCACATCATTTCCCATTACAAGGTTGATTTCATTAAAGGTGAGGGTCTGCAGCTCTGCTACATTTACATAACCACACACCAACTCAGGCGCCATTTCATATCCAGTGTAAACTAAGCTAAGGTGAGGCAAGCATATCCTGCACGTTATGTCTAGATTAATTATATCAGCCACAGCGCACTGAGTAGTGCACCTGGCAGCCTGAATGGGTGCTAATAAAAAAAAATGTACAAAATGTTGCCAAACAAATGAATTTCCTCAACCATTTCTTTTCCACATGTAGCTATATCAGTACCTTGGGGCATGTTGTCAAGTAAATGTGTTAAAACAACAGCAGTGGTTATCACAGAGCATAACCAACTGGCTGCCATACAACAACACAACAAACACAGCTGGTGTTGCAGTGTAAACTTCCATGAAAAGCAACATGAAAAAAAACATTATTTATTTGGCTTCAAAAGAGGTTAAATGTTAACTCAGTTTCTCTTAACTGTCCCACAATGTTACAACATTAGTCCAACATCGCCCCAGCCTGTGGGAACAGCCACATCACAACAAGCAAGTGCCAAATTTAAAAGGATAACCTACAAAATAAGCACTAAAACAAATGAAAACATGGTAAAACTTAGAGCTTTCAAGTTTGAAGTCAGGTCACAAACAGCTGGTATTTATCCATCATTGAGTTTGAAACTTTACTGGCAGGTGCTCGTTAAGAAAACAGTCTGAAATCCACACACGCCTCATCAACAAAAATAAACTTTTTATCCTCTCCGCTCTTCTGTCCTCTGAGGCTGGGGGCCGATGTAGTTATTTGTGCTGCTTTTCTGACATGGTGTCAATTAGTTTGGAGCCAATAAATGTTCTGTAAATAGCCTGTCACTCAAAAGTAAAATACATCAGGTCTGTTCCCCAACAAGAATGGATTAAGAAGTCTTCTTTCCTTGCTGAAGTAACACCAGCGACTGTCTGGCCAATGAGAATTTGGTCATATAAGAGGGTTAATGACTGACTGACCAGAAGGCATCAGCCCTATTGGCTTCAAATTTCAGAGACATCACTCACTGAGGGTGTTAATAAGAACCCACTCAGGGGGTTCTACTGATAACCCTTTTGTAAAGAACCATTGAAAACCCCTTGATGAAAAAGTTCTTCAAGGATTTCAACAATCCTTGGAGAACTCTGTCTTCCAAAAAAAGGTTCTTAGTCTTACGAAGAACTCCCGATGAATGCTTTCTTTAAAAAAAATGATCCTCAGGGACAAATGTTCTGGGTAGAACCTGAGCCCTTTGAGAAGAAACCTTTTGGATCCCTAATGTGAGGGTATCATACATATCCACACATTGGTTACTGGTGGAAACTTTTCCAAAGGCTCCACTTTGAACCTTTTCAAAGAGAACGTAAAGGGTTATATCTAGAACCACCTGTGAAAGGTTTCACCTAGAACCCTCTTTTGAGAGTTCTGCCTAGAACCTTTCCACCCACTAAGGGTGTTAACAACCCTAACAACTCTTTTATATTATGGTATAAAAAAACTTGACAAACCCTTGATGAAAAAGTTCTTCAAAGATTTCAACTATTCTTGAAGAACTCTTTCCTCCAAAAAGGGTTATTGGGATATAAAAGGTTCTTAATGGAGACTGAGTCTTGCAAAGACCTGTTGATGAACCCTTTCTTCTTCAAAGGTTCTTTAGAGTCAAATGGTTCTGGGTAGAACCCCCTCTTTTAGAACTCACTTTAGAACAAAGCAGTATATGCATTTTGACTGATTTGAAGTGTCTTATTACAGTCAGCTGTGTGACTTTCTTTCTCTTATTTATTCCATTGTCCTCATTGCTAATTCTGCTCAGCTAAACCACACAAAGTTGCACTTGGTATCTAATTTTGGATCCATGAGGCTCAGATTGGTATTGAATAAAAAGTAGCTCAATGCCACATTTTTCTGTTCAAACATCAGATATCCATTTTACATGTGAGGGAAAATCCGTGCTGGGACCTTCCAGCTGCAGCGTGGATGTAAATCTTAATTTCCCAAGTTGTAGAAAATGAAATGTAAAATACAGCACCCTGTAACAACCTCATGTAAGAAACCGCTGGCCCGCAACCTGCACATACTCCCCTCTGCCTCCAAAAAGCAGCGGGTCGCTCCACCTATCCTTGACCCTGGGCCGAGCAGGAGCGCTGTCTTTGCAGCACATGCAGATATAGAGAGCGATGAGAGGGCAGACTTGGGGCTATTCACATGGCTACGTCTGAAAATGACTTTCTGACAGCTAGTCGATACGCTGCCTCACACTGGGCCCCGACTCCCCCGCTAAACTAACTGGCTGATTGAAGCTTCATTATACTCGACGTGATAGTGGAGGTGTGTGTGTGTGTGTGTGTGTGTGTGTGTGTGTGTGTGTGGGAGCCAGAGTTTATGGGAGGTTAGGGCTACTGCAGTAATAACTTCAAGGGGACAGGCGCACACACACACACACACACACACACACACACACGTACACTTTACTACATAATTAATTAATATTGATTAGCATGCATGGCAGCAGGTAGTGGAAGTAGTGGAGATCACCTCTAATGAAGACATAGAAGTGTTAGCTAATGTTGGGTACACAAAGTGCTAATTGAGGAGTGTGTTTCTGTGTGTGTGTGTGTGAGAGTGTGTGGTTACTCAGAGGAGTTGATGTGAATGCAGGAGGTGCAGTTATTTAGACTACTGTATGTATTGGCTTAGAATAATACTTAGTACTGGCAGCAGTGGGTTTGCTCCTCAGTGAATAGCTTTGCTTAACAAAAGATATGTTGAGTGCTGCAGTGCACTGGTTTCTTACCCATTTTTCCAAACCACGCCAAAACATTTTGGATTTATTTTCTACCTTCCAGGCAGCCTTGTGGTTTTAATTCATGCCAGTATTGTATGAAAATCAGCTTGCAGAGAATCGAAAAATAACAATTAGTTTTCTTTATTCCTAAAGTTTATTTTTTCAGTTGCCATTAGCCAAAAAACCTTAAGAGCTTAAATGTGCAAATCATTCTGTCAGCTTATGTCATGGTTTATATTTATGAATCATTCCAACATTTCAGTGATCGCATGATGGAAGAAACTCTTTCAAATGTTACCAAACCATTTACAACTAAAATGCAGTTGCAGTTATTAAATATGGTAAAATATCTGAATTATCTGTCAATCCTTGCACCAAGTTAATAAGTTAAATTAATTAGTCAGTTAATTTGAAAATGACTTCCAAAGAAAGATGAGTTATGGGCCTTCTGGAGTTTATTATTTTCTTTCTGATAAATAACCCATTTATGTTTGTTTATTAAGTGGCCCCTGACCTACTGTCATTTTGCAAATGTGCCCCTGTGCAAAGCAAGTTGAATAGTCCTGCTATAGACTGTAAAATAAAGATGGATGATATCCGGGATATGAGTGCAGCTATCTTGCACTGGCGACTCTGTCTGTGCAGTAGTGAACAGTGCTATAATATCAAGGTCCTGCCAATACACCCAACCAACACAGTCACAAGCACAGCTAAATGGCAATCATGACTTCAAACCTACTTCTTATAGCATCAAATAACTAAATAAAACCAAACTTTTCAGAAAATTGAACTCTTGAACAAATATCAGTGGGTTAAGAACTACCAAAATCGGCATAAACCACGTTAGACAAAACCTTACCTGACATGCACTTTGATGTTTTAATTTGGCCCATGTCTCCTCTGCTCCCTCTGGCAGTGAAATTTTAGCACTGAAATATTTTACTTTGAAAGCCATCTGTCTGAATTTCTGTAGTCGTAGAAATCTGCAACTGTCAGTTTCAAACTGTGCCGTTTCAAAACCCTTTTTTCAGGTGTACATATTTTTTGATGTTCATAAATTGAGACAGAAAAGTTCCAAGTATTGAAAACTCAATTCTAATTTCTTAATGTTCAATTCAGATCTAAAAATTCAAGTCAAGTCAAAACATCCAGCATGTCAAATTGGCCTGGATGATAAGCAGTCAAGTCTGGATGTCAGTGATATTTTAGTGGAATGGATTCAGTTTTATTTAACGTTTAATATGCAGGAAGTATGCGGTGGTGATGACATTTCAAAACTAGAAGGATGCTCGGAGGGCATGGATCTTCTAAGATATCAAAACTTTATGGTCTATATTATTGCTAGTTCTTGTGAAACATAAAATTTATACATTTTTCCTTAATTTTTTTTTGATGAGTTTAGTTTATTGTAGACATTTCACATTTAGAAGTGAGTAAGAGTATAATTAGTTGTATGATGTGTGTATATTTTCATAGCCACACTATAGTTTGAGGGAAAAAATAAGAGTCGTTACTGTCAGGATTATATATTTGATGGCCTAAATTATGTTCTTTCACACAGATTGGCAATACAAGCATTGAACTTCTCAACTTGATGCACAAGCACTTAAATCTTGCAACATTTAAGTTACATGTTGACATGATAGCATCACACAGATGTTTAAGATTTGTTGGCTGCACATCCATGATGCAGTTGTCCCAGTCTGATGGCATTTTTTATAAGAAGTGTGACTCTCCCTTCCTGATTTATGTCTGGTCTCTGTTTTTACCGAAACCACCACCACACAGACAGACCTTAGACACCTACACTCACGTCTCACTTCCACTTCCACTTCCACTTCCCCAACCAAATGTCAACTTTGTTTTTGTCCAGAATATCAAATCTAGGTGAAAGGTACAAGGCGTCTAGCTGTTTTACATTTCAGGGCGCTGTCACCCTGGATTGGAAGAAACGAGTGTCAAGAAACTCGGACCAGGCCGTGGACCAACGAAGGGAGAGCTAAGTCTAAACCGCGGCTCCTCCCCATCACTATAGACCAATTAGATAATTGCCATTTTCATTTAAAACACTGTGTAACGTTAAGTTAGGCACTCTTTCTTTAGGAAGTGGCTACAGCTAACTACTTGCAGCTAGCTGCTCGTGGACTGTGGTTTCTGATCAAAGAAAGATCCATGTACATGCATTTCTATTCTGCCAATGTCAATTAAATACTTTAATTAGAAATAGATTGTTTCCTGGATTTCTTGCAATAAACGAACACGAACTCCACATTACAATTGTGACAATGTTAAAATTGTCCACATTGTCCCATAAAACCACTGTCCTCGAGTGCTCCATAATGTCTGCTTTCCATAGGAAGTTTGAGCAACTACATGTGTAGGCTACCCCAGAGGATTACTGATATCTGTAAATGTGGATTATGGATGGATTTGTGGATTTATGTTATTGCCACTGATGGTACTGAAAACATAACCTCCTTGGTGGAGGTAATTAGGTATTCAGTTGTTGATAAGATTCAAATAACTGTGGCGATAATTTGCTTCCACATTAGATATTGTTTTGTTATCAGTAGCAACACTCAGCACCAGTATAAAAACATTTCAGCCCAGCTCAAGTACTTTAGAAATTTTGGTTCAAGTTTGAAATTCATTGCTTAATGGCATGAGTTAAATGTTTATTCAAAGACTTTTCCACCCTGACAAGAGTGAAATTGTGCGGGAAAATGTGGTCCTTGTTCAGCGTAAAGATGATAGATCTTTAAAGATACTGTGTATTATCACAAAATGTTGCATTACCTATCAGCAGCTGTATTCCAAAAAGTATTATTGGCCATGAAATATGAACTTCTATCTATCTAATGCAAAATTGAAGAAGAAATCATTTGTATTCTGATTTAAATGTGTGAGTAATTTAAAGCTATGAATAGCGTTGTTCAATAATGCTCTGACTCTGTGAATTTCTCATCACAAAGAGCTTATTGGGAGCCAGAAATGAGAACAAGTGAGATAAATAGAACAGGGAGACAGACAGGGAGGCTATCTACTTTCATGCACCATCAAATTACTCGATGGACTCAAATTTAGGGAGGCAACCTCTCAATGACACCTGTTCCATTAGCAGGACCTTGTTCAGTAATTGAGCTCTTGGTGGGTAGTTAAATTGGTTTAATCAGGTGCTGCTGGGACTTCAGGGAAGCAGAGGCTCGCCAGACTAACGTAGCCTTTAATGACCTTTGTTGTTGTGGCTGTGGTGATGTTGTTGCCTCCCTGCAGAGACATGCAGCAGGGAGAAGCAGGGACAGGAGGAGGGCTACTTACTGTGGGAACTCAGGATTGTAGAGGGTGGGCTGGAGGATGCCAGCAGGAAAGACTGGAAGAGAGATAAAGGAACAGCATGAGGGAAGTGAAAACGTCCAGATATCATTCATATTAGTAACACCCCACTCTGGTTTCAGTACAGTCTTAGAAATAAGGGTTCCAAAACGGTTCTTCCCGAGGTTCTACCCATAATGATTTGCTTCTAAAGAACCCTTCTTTGAAGAAAGGGTCAAAGGTAAGACTAAGGCTTCCATTAAGAACCCTTTCCCTCCTGGAAGAAAGGTTATAATAAAAAATTATTGAAATCCATGTGAAACAATATTATCCCCAATGAGTGAAATGTTTACCAAAAGTGGATCTCAATAGGTACACCCCCTGGGAGAAGGTGTGTCTTAAGGAATAACTAAATCCAAATGCATAAAAAAAAATATATCAGGGTTTTGTAAAAGGGTCCCTTCATGGATGACTGCAAGATGAAACTCAGAATATAAAAGGTTGCGCCGGTTTAAAAAGATGCCGTGTGTGGATTGGGTTGTGTAGTTGTCGTCTGTCGATGTTTTGTGTGTGTGTTAATCAGGAAATGGGGAAACCCAGCATGCCTTCAAATTGAGTAGTAGCCAGGTGTTTAGATGCCAAAATTTGTCAATTTCAGCTCTCACAAACTCAAGACAGCACACAACTTTCAGGTAAGTTGACAGAAAGGTCTCATGAGTACCCACGATTTTCTTTCCCACAGTACGAGCAAAATAAAACGAGTACGCAGCTAACATCAGCAATTTGATGTATCCAAAGGCTGTTAGATCCAGTTGAAGATGGCTAACTCCTTACCTCTCCTCTACAAACATCATAACACTCTGAAAAGACAAGCTTCCTCTGGGGTTGTTAAAATATGTCATCAGATTGTATTTATAGTTTTGTGAATAATGCTCAGAATTCAACCTTTATTATGGTGATACAATGGGCCAATGCTTGTGGGCACGAGTTTAAATTTAGATCAATGGTTTTAAAACCCTTATTCAATGCTTAGACCAGCAGTGCATGTAGACACAATCTTTCTCTTTCTGAGTGAATAAGAAAGTTATCTCATTACTAGCAACATGGGTTATCCTGTGAGAGTATATAAGAAACAATGCCTTATCATTTGAACTAGAACATGAATTCATGACATATTCAGTCTGAGACTCATACAAAGTTCAATTAAAGTTCTAAAAGGTGAAAAAATTACTGAAATTGCAACTTTGGTGATGTCCTTTTAAATATTTGATTAATGTGTAATTCAGTTTAACTAGAGCAGTGTATGGTCTCATTTATATTACAAACAAAGTAACAACTACTCTAAAATTTAAATTCCTAATAAAATATATTTGACTTTAAAATTTTAAATTACAACCTTTACCTATTATCTTAAAGATTAATTTCTAATTTTACAATTTTATTTTTTACTTAATCTTCCACCTTATTTATGTGTTTAGTCACAAATTACTTAATGCGCTCACCGTGCCTCTCTCCTAAGTTCTCTTCTTCCCACTCACACAGCCTGGTCTCTCACTGCACACACACACCAGCTCGCTCCACCTCTCTCTGTTTCTTTCCCTGTACTGTCTGTGTCTGACCTGCTGGCTCTCTTCACCAGCAGGATGTTTTATAAAGTCGCCAAAAAAATACGGCTCACATTTTGGATTTTTCCACCCGTGATTCTGTTTTCACAGCAGCATGTGAGTTGTAGGTGGAGGAGGCTTGTTGTTAATGACCTCACCTATTTAAATGATGGTGGCACTGAAAGACATCAACACCAACCAGCTGCACTTACAAAACAAATTCACATAAGTAGACATATTCATTGAACATCTGAGGGAGGAGAGGGGAGAGTCTCCAATAATCAATAGCAAATGGTTTCACTCTTTCAGATGGATAAAAAATTTAAAATGCCAAAATGTGTCAAACAATATACTCGGGCGGCCCAAATGAAGTGAATGTGTTTAAAACACTGTGGAGTCTCAAGCATCATGTTGTTCACAGACAGGTCCACTGTCATGAGTTTGTGAGAGTGAGAGAGGGTCGTGTCTTGAGGGGAACTTCGGACCCATGAAAGATCACACAAGAGTGATCATTTTAAAAGAAACAAGGACAAATTATATCAGCGTTTTGCTAATCAAGGGTTCCCTTCTATGCATGACTGCAAGAGGAAATAGAAAATCAATATGTGGCGGTCGAAGTTTTAAATGAATGTATGGCAAACTGTGTGTGTGTGTGTGTGTGTAATCATGGCAAAATGTGGTCCTGGAGACACCTTCTGTAGCAGCAACTACAATAGAGGTGGTTTTTGAGTATTTTGCCAGGTGTTTAGATGTCTGTCTGTCTAGGGAGAGATTTTGTCAATGTGTTAGTCTCACAAACGTGCAAGATACAGTCACACAACTTTTCAGGCGTATAGTTGAGATCAGAAGGACGCTGAGGTCTACGATGGGTGTGGTCTCTCCCACGAGTACTGACTGTTCATGATATAATGACTACTGAGTACTCAGCTGGAACATCAGCATATTGATGGGCGTCACGGCTGGTTTGATCCCATTGCAAGATGGTCTCTGCTTTACTCTACTACTCTACTAATTAGCAATGCAAATAATTGCGGCCCCAAATACATATGCTTTCCCTGGCCTATAGTGCTATTTGTCCATCTAGATTTTATTGGTGCGAGTAGCAGAGTTTTGGAGATAATGGCTGCAGAGATGTCTGCCTTCTCTATAATATAATGGAACCAAATGGCTCTTGGCTTGTGGTGCTCAGAGCACCACATTTGAAAAATTCAAACTCAATGTCTCTTTCCAAAAATTATGACCCAGTTACTCAAGATACTCTACAGACCCTGTTGAGAGCAGATTCATGTAGAAACAACTTTCTTTCTGCAGTAGAATCTACCAGAACTAGTTTCTCATTTACTAGAAACATGGGATATATGTTATATGATATATAACGAGACTACATTTAGTCCCATTATATTTGACAGAAGGCAGACATCTCTATAGACAATATCTCCAAAACTCTGCAACTCACACCAAAACTATCTAGATGGATAAATAGCTCTACAGGCCAAGGTAAAAATGATGAATTGCAGATTTTGGGGTGAACTGTCCCTTTAAAAGTATATTGGTTAATGTGTAGCAGTCAGGGTTTAACAGTATCAGTGTCAATGAAGTCAGTCATTTACTGAGTGTGAGCCAATTAAATCAAAGTAAAAACTGACTCTAACAATAGAGCTGCTCATGAAGATAAAAATATCGACAATGTTCAGGAGGAACTTTTAATTAAACCTCTGTCCTTATCTCGTTATCTTCAAACAGAAGACATGAATTAAAAGAAGCCAAAGAGATGGAGGTACAACTTAGAGTAAGTGGGTATAGTAAGTGGGTTAATTTAATTTAAAAAAAGAGTATGAAAATGAACACAGAGCTGAGAACTGAGGCAGCTGGGTTAAGTGAGAGAAATAATGTGTGTGGGTTAAAAAAAATGACCCAGGGGGCTCTGATGACTGTTTGTCTGATTCCTCCGTCCTCTAGCATCAGCTTGTGAGCACACCATTGATTTTTCTGCGAGAGATTTAATCCAGCAGGCAGGCAGACACAGCAGCGGGCCGATCCTGGGAGAAGACGAGGAGAGGAGGGAGGGAGGGGGTGACATCGCAAGGCTGGATTTGTTAAAACTCGGGAAGGTGTTACTGCTTGTTTTTCCTCCAGGGGGGTATTAAGTATGTGAGGTGGAGATCGAAGTAGAAAGTGAGCGATGAGAAGGAATATGATATGAGGAGGTGGACGCTTTTTTTTCCTAAGCGGCTGTTGTGTTTGACTTGTCGAAAACAGGCGGCAACATGGTGTAATTGCGTGTAACTAATGCACGGCCCGTGTTGTGGTGCAGAATGGCAATGGGGGGAAGGACTGTGAGTGTGTGTGTGTGTGCAGACAGATGACAGCAGGAACACAAATATCAGTATGTACAATGAAGAGTCACGCACTCACCCATTTGGTTCTTGTTAGGGAGGTAGTAGGCATTAAGGGCCTGAGGGGGGAGAAGCCACCTGAGGAGCAAAACAGTGTCAAACAAACAGGGTTTTAAAGATGGGACACACACACTCAAATCACCAATCTAGCTTCTCGAAACACATCCCGATCCTGAACAGAATCCCAAACACCTCTGCCTATCTCCTACTAAACCCCCCTGGTGAGAAATATTCAGTGTGTGCGGTCCCACGGCCAAACTTCCTCTCTGCATATGAAACTGTGGACAGTTCCTTTATGGTAATCCACTTAAAGCCAGACCAATCGATGGGCACAAAATCCCCCAAATGACTAACTCTGAAAGTGTGAGATGCCCTTGTTCTAGGAGTGTAAGACTGATGGCTCTGCACGGACTGCGGCGAGATGGAGAGGAGACAAACACAGGGAGGCGGAGGATTGTTTCTTTCTTTTTTTTTTCCTAGTGACAAGACAGAGTGAGTAATGAAAGGTTCACTTTTTGGTGATAAAGGGGGAGTATGCGATTTAACTCTTCAGGGCGTTGAGTGTGAGCTAATGATACAGTTGTCTTGAGCACCTTGGAATACTAATGTGACTGTAATGTGTTGTCATAGCAGAGAATCACTCAATCCAGGCGTGCAGGGCTGTATTTCAGAAAAATGAACCACATGTCCCACAGCACTTTGCTGCTGCCTGGCTGCTATAGATAAGTAAATCAAATGGATTTTCTCCAGCTGTATGTCGATTTGGTATCTGTTGGTTTAATTTACAGGCACATCAACAAATATGTCAACCTAAAAAGGGATTCACAGGGACACATGTTAGGCATGTCAAACATATTAGAGAGACACACTCACAGTGATGCAACTGTAGCGTCCGGTGTGAGCCTCAGCTGCATCAGCTCACACTGGATCTCAAATATATTAACCTTCCTTAATTGCTTTGCACTGCGTGTCAGTGAGCTGAGATAGCTGGAGAGTGTAGCTCGAGTAATATGAGGAGAAGTGACACTCACGTCGTCTTGTCCACTTCTTCGTGGATCTTCTTTACTGACAGCTTGATGTTGAACTTGATGCTGTTGAGGATATTCTTGAAATAGGTCTTTTCATCCACATCAAACTGCAAAACCACAGACATGAAGTGATTGTGAGTGTGAACACCTTTACTGTATGCTGTGCATTGAAGAACAATTAATATCTTAGGAAATGCACTTATTCACTTTCTGGCAGAAACTTAGATGAGGATTGATACCACTTTCATATCTATAAACTAAATATGCAGTCTCTGAACCCATCGGCTATCATCTGATGATTTAGCCTCTGGGTGCCGCTGGGAACAACAGCCAATGTTTCGGGGCTTCTGGTATGTGAAATCATGGCCCACCCTACTCCTCCTCTGATTGACTGACTCTGATGTTCAAAGACTAAGCCTACCCAATCTCACTCCTCATGCCTACACCAATGTAACCCAACCAATGAAGGCAACAAGTACTAGCCAATCACAGTCAGAGTAGGGCAGGTCATGGGCAGGACACCATGTGGGGGGAAAAACTGGCCCCCAGTCTGGAAGCTGGAAAACCCGCTCAAAGATGAATGGTAAATACTACTTAGACTATAAACAGAAACCAGAATGCTTCCAATACCAACATCTTGTCCCTTGATTATGGAATCTGCATTCATATGCAGATATTTATTTATATGTTTATAGAGGCCACTAAATGTGAAGCTACCACCAGCTGTCTGTTAGCTTAGCATAAGAACTGGAAACAATTGGAAACAGCAATAGCTGGGCTCTCAACAGTTATAAAATACACCTCCAAGCACTACTAAAACTGACTAACTAAAACGTTATATCCAGTTTATTTAACCTGTACAAAAAATTAGGGCTGCAACTAATGATTATTTTCATAACTGATACATCTGTTGATTATTTTCTTAATTAATCAGTTGTTTGATTTATAAAGTGTGACTGAATGGTGAAAAATGTTGATCAGTGTTTCCGAGGGCCCAAGATGACTTTCTCAAATGTCTTGATTCTTCCCAACCCAGAAGATATTAGAGGAGTAAAGAAATTAGAAAATATTCACATTTAAGATGCTGTAATCGGAAGATTTTGACTCTTTTCTTAAAAAGCAAGAAGACTCTTTGACTCTTTTGTTTTATAACAAATTCACTGTGACAACAAAACTCCAGGATGTCACTGTTATCATCAAATAGTCAAGACACTGAAAAATCACAACTTGCAGTTTGTTCACTTGGACATGTTTTCCCATGTTTCCAGTCCTTGTGTTAAGCTAACCAGCTGATGGCTATAGCATCATATTTACCAGACAGACTACTAATGTAACTCTGCAGACAAGCAATTAAGTGCATTTCTCAAAATGTTGAACTGTTCCTTCCTGGATGTTTGTGAATGTGTGTGAGGTGAGGTGGGGTGAACAGAGCTACCAAGTCAACTACTAATTAGCTGTTGTGTTGTAATTAGTGGTAGTGTCTGTGACTTATTTGTGATTCAGTGTGTGTGAAGACTGTTTCTGCTGTTGTGGTGTTAGTGTCTATTATTAAAATGCATTTGCAATAGTTTATTTTACACTGATTAAAAACTGGTTTTGTTCACTTGCCAAAAGAATTTAATGTAATGTGCTCTGGTAAAAACTTCATCCTTTAAACTGACAGTAAACACATCATCTGTCTTGTTTGCTTCTTTTGCTTGTTTAGTCTCACAGGGCCAGATGTGCTTCTGTCAGTTTGTGACAAAAATGCACATCTGTGCAGAGCATTATTTAACACTGTGGCAGCAGATGGAGGGAATTTGCCACTAATAGAGCTTCCACAACCATCCCACCTTCCCACCCCTGAGTCTGTGAACTTTTAACTTTAGGAGAAGAACCAGCTCCACAGTTGAGGAAAGTCTTTGCTTGTCAGTTAAGTTGTGAATAATTTCCCTCCACATCAAACTTAATGCAATTGTACTGTAACAAATGAAAACAGCTGAGGACACACACTTGTGGTAGATTTTCACTCATCCGAGACAATGAAGAATTACTATGATTCCTTATTTAAAGGTACCTTGTGGAGTTTTTGACTCCTGATTATGTAACTGTAGCAGCTGAGTACAAAGCAATCAGTGCTGGTTAATTTCCTCAGTCACATAACCTGCTCCACTGCCAGATGACACCAAACTTCTACAGTAAAAACTACATTTTCAGCACACAGACCCTACTGAATGATCATTTAAATATTATAGGAATACTACAGGCAGCAGTGTTTCTCCAACTATTTGTTGCTACTTGTCACTTTGATTATGAAGTTGACACTTTTGTAAAGATCACTGGTTCTCAACCTTCCTGAGGTGCAACATCCCAGAGATATCAGGTTGGTGTTTGCGAATTAGGAATTATTCTATAAGACATGAAAGTTGCTTGTCACAATATATTATTTTATTCTTCCCAGCCATCTGGTGACCCCTAAAATGATCTTGCTAACCACTGGTATAGAGTATATAGGCTACAGTATACTGTACAATGGAACAGATCCGTCTGCTACTTCAGCACCATATATTTATCAAAACACAGCACAGTTAGACGACTCATATTGGGGCCATAGATTCTAACTTTTACAAACATCAGACAGATAAAAGATCAATGAGTCAGGCAGACTAGAGTAATGGTGCGTTCAATTTGTACTTGGAAGTCTGAGTTTTCAGTTGAAAATATATCAACTGTAACGCCCTCTGAAGTTGAAATTCAGACCAGAAAATTAGGGAAACTTCACTAACCCCAACCTCAAGTTTTATCTTGTCTTACTCTGCAATTTTAACTTTATTTTATTTTCTGCTGTTATGGTCAGCACTGTGTTGCATGTCATGTATGAACTGTGCTAGTTTAACACAGAGGATGCACTTTGGATTTTAGCATCCCCCTTCATGTTGCCTGCTCAACTTGCTAGTAGCTAATGTTAGCAAGCCAGCTCCGAACAAACATGTAAGTAAAACTAAAATTAACAAAGCTGTATTTATCGTTATCCAGTGTTTTGGTAGAGGCTAACTGTGAAGCTAGCAGGCAAAGGGAGATATCAAACAACCATCTAACCCCTGAGCAGGGTTGAAGTTTTTTTTGTTGTTGTTTGTTTTACCCGACTTTGAGCACCATCTTCCTGATGCACTCCATTGCTTTTCAGTTTTCAAATATGGATTGCATTGCCACCCACATTCAAGCAAAAACTCATCCCAGTTGTCCCCATATGTAGAGTATATACATCTGTTTCTGCAGCTGCCCCCACTAGTTTTCCATCAACAAACTCTTGATTTGATACTTTTGACAGCTGAGCAGCCTGCTGCCCGGTTCCAAACGTGCCTCCTGGTTTTATCAACGTACTTAAAGTGTATGATTTATTGTAACAGTCTCATCAGTGAATTTCGGGTTCATTTACTCCTACGCATGATGTATTTTTGCTCCATCTGAATACAATCACCCAGGATGCATGATGAAGTCTGATGGAAAATCATTCCAGAGACAGACAGAGAAAGGGATGCTGGGGAGCGGAATTCGTTGGCATGATGTGTGGGTGCTTGTGTGTGTAGGTGAGGATGACCGGACAGCGCAGAGTGAAATAGAAAGCTCATCATGACTCACCCCATATTCTTGATCTATGAGCTCAGGTTTGAGCAGGAAGTCTGGGTATCCTGTCATCACCATCATGTGCTTGAGCTGGGAGAGAGGGAGAGGAGAGTGTGATGGCGAAAGTGGAGGAGAAAACTGGTCCGACGTCACCCCACATCCACTTGCAGTAACTAATAACCACTTATACACACTCGTTTTTGGATCCAGGCACACATCCATCCACACACACGCATCAGCTAATCAAGCAAACCCAATGTAATAGGATTACAGGGAAGCTCTTTATATTCAGCATGGCCCTCTAAAAGGATTATAACTTCAGATTGTAAAAGTATTAGAAGGGATATCTTGCAGTGCAGACCCTAAATCAGCACCACAGAGAGATCCGGATTAGGCGATCCTCACTTCTCAATGTCAAGCCCTTGATGTATTCTATCACACACTTCCATCTAACCAAGCAATCAATCAAACCCCCCGGAAAGAAAGGAATTGCAAAGAAATAATTAAATTCTTTTCAAATACTAATCGGATCTGGCAGGGAGTCATGTTTGCGATGCACGAGCTGAGTGAGGCTCTGAACCTTTGCTCTGGCAGCATCCTTGGTGGCTTCATCCATCCAGTCCAGCTCGTGCAGCCGCAGGTCCAGGGAGTGCTTTATGTCCTCTACCAGCTCCTGTACCTGGAGGGAGACCACATCATGTTGGAAGAAGTTTTAAAGGCCCTGAAAACAGTTAGTTTCTCATTATAAAATATGGGATTCTTTGAACATACTTATCTATTAGCAGTTTTGGATGGATTTCCGTAAATGTGTTTTGCTCTGCGTGTTTCTAACTGGTTTTCAAGTGCGCTGGGAAAATGTGATATTATGTACTTCCACGCACCATTCAGGACCCAACAACATTTGAATCAGAATCTGATGACAGTTGTTGGGGTGTTTGGCCAGCGTCAATCAAATATGATCAAACCCCAAACACATGGTCCTGATGAGGCAGATAAGCTCTGTTTTTGTATGTTTAAAACTAAATTAACATTAGCTTGTACAGAGAAATCGGCACAAATACATCAGAAAGGATCTTGTTACAATATCCAAATACTTCATCAAATGCATCAAAATACAAGAACAAAATACTGGTATGGAAAATGAATTTAATTACAATACAAAAATACATTTTATGCAAAGTGATATCACACTTTATAAATTTAATAGCCTCAATATGGGTCTGACCATAATCCCACTACAAGCACCAAAAAATACATTAAAAAAAATTCAAAATCATTTCCAAAAATCATGACCCAGTTACTCAAGATTCACATTCACGTTCACGGACCTTGTTATGAGCAGTCTCATTAGGAACTACTTTCTTTCTGCTTTCTTTTCTAGACTAGATTAGAAAGAAATCAGTTCCTACATAAAACTGCTCACAATGAAGAATGGACATTATCTTGAGTAACTGGGTCATGATTTCCACAAAGAGACACTTCTGAGTTTTTCAAATGTATGTTTCTGGTACTTCGAGTGCTATTTAGTCCCATTATATTGGAAAGAAGGCAGACACCAAAAATTTTAGGCTGATGGGTCCAGCAGTAGTATGTGAGATTAGCTGTGGACGCAGACTGTAGCTCCAGCCGTGTTGGTCACTCACACACACATGCACACCTATTGCGTGATCTTCCGCCTGACAGAGATATTATACTGGTTCTTTCTCAAACAACTGTAAACATGAATGCTACTCCTAAAAGGCCTTGGGGCAAGTTGTGTCCCTCTACACTGGTGATTCAGGATAACAAGAAAGCTTGTCTCTCCTGCTCTGTCTCCTGTCTCTCAGCTTCAGCTCCTGAGACTCATTAATTCCTGTTCATGCTGAGGTAAGCAGCATCAGCGAGTCAGTCAAGACTTTGCACATCGCCACTGACATTGAAGCTGGTACCTCTCGTGTTGATAATGAGGTCTCCGACCTGTGTGGACATGCCATCATTGTACAGAATGATGTCTGTGAGCTATGTGAAATGATCAGTGTGAAGATGGAAAACACCAAAAATACAGTAACCTGGCATGAGACTCTATCCTGCCCATATTGCATTCTGAAGTACACACAAGGACAAATAGCACCCACTTCATCTGGCAAAAACCTGCCAAACTGCAGGCCTGATCCTCAAAATTCTCTTTTTTTATTAATCAGAAAGGCTCCACTAGCTTGAAGCATTATTGAAATTTACATTTAGTATCTTATTAAGAATCTTTAATGGAACATTAGGAGCTTGGGAACTTAAATTTTCAATTAAGGTACAGTACATAGAAATTAATTAGCGCCCAGAACTTATCCAGTTGTGTCAGACTTGCTTTATGCTTTATAGTCCTGAGCTTTGGCAGAGATTTAAAAGTTTGCAAGAGAAGAAGAAAGGCAGCTCAGTGTAAGATAAAGCGTGTAGGGTGGACCGTGAGAGTATGAGAAGAAGATGATGAAAGGGAGATGATGGAGGGCTTAAAGAAGGAGCAGGGGTTACAGAGGTTAGAAATCCCATTGGGAACCATATCCCCATGTCCTGGAATGGACACGAGACTTAGATAAGAATACATATGGGGGAGGATTAAGGTGAAAGAGAAGGGGACCAAAGGGCAAAGGAGGGGGATTAGAAGTGACTGACCTACAGTAGAGGCAGAGAGCAAAATAGAAACAAAAAAAAGCAGTGAGTGAGAGGTAGAGACTGGAGACAGTTCGGATTGACATAGATGGTATTTCCAGATCCCGGTACAGGAATCCATCAGACCCATCTAGCCATGTCAGAAAACACAGTTAGACCCCAATACACTGACCCTATGGAGCTGGAGAGAATCATGAACTGGAACATATAGAGAAAAGAAAAGTAAAGAAGAGGAGTTCCAGTGCTAAAATAGCCATGGTGGCCTTGAAATGAAAAAAACTTGTTTTCCAATATTAGAAATATCCATGATGATTGTAAAACATTGTTAAATGTTTTCAGTAATAAGTGCAGAGTACAGTCATATTATGAAAAATTAAATTCAAGGCCCAAGTCAGTTGTGGATTTTCCTCTTGCTGCCTTTGAAGGTCCTGTGGTTTCACTCAGGTTGCTGCCAACTATTTTTTTTTATGCAGTCAGTGAAAATTGCAGATAAATTGCTCATCACCGCATATATTTTAGACAAAGTAGAGATGGAAACACCTTCATTAAATAAGTAATGATCTGGCAGTTACAGCTTGACACACGGCCCACTCTCACAGCAAAACTGCTGTTCAAAATGAGCTCTTAAAAATCTGATATGTCTAAAATATCTGTCCGCTACAACCTCTTTCTTGTGTGTAAGTCCAAGCTCAATGTATGAGTATAGCTCTTGTATATTTGATCAAAACCGCTGTTGTGGAATAAAAGTTAAGTTAAGGGAATAAGATGCAGTTTGGGTTCTGCTACCCAACCATAGACTGTACAATAATTAGTGGGCAGGGCTTCCAGGCCTGAAAAGTCAAGTAGAAGTGCCTTAAACCTGCATTCTTTCTAATGGCCAACAGCAGGGCCGTCGCAGGGGGAGTGCGAGGCTCTGTGTAAACTTCATGTGTGAGGCCCTGCTCAAATACACGCACATGAATCACAGACACACACACATATTCTAGTTCTGCTGCGTTACTGCATGCGCAATCTCAGTCAGCGCATTATATTTTCATATATATATTATGAGCCATGTCGCAGCCGCACAGCTTGTGATTTCTCCCTCTTCCAATTAGTAATGTCATATCACAATAAAGTAATCCAGCATGCATGCTCTGGGGCTGGGGCATATTCACTTTGATGGTCATCCTGTTTGTGTCAGGTGCAAGGCCCTATAGAGGCTCACAGAGCCTGTGCAACGGTTCTGGCCTGCAGGGAGCAACTTTGCTGGTTGCAGGTCCAAATGTATTTAACCTTATAAGAAAATGACCCTACTTCTCACTTGATTTAACAGTTTGATAATTATTTTATGGTCTCAATTGCAAGTTTCAAGTCTTCTTCAATACAGCTTGATGTTCATTTTGTAAATTATGGTTGCTACCATGGTCTGTTCTTGAGTTCTCAGTCAGATTCAGTCAGGATTGAGGTGTAGCAACACGTATCATTTTGCTTTGTAAAGTTATGGACTCCAGCTCAAGGTTGGATTTGGTTATTTTCATTTCATTCATTTTTCATTTTTTAAAGAAATTTCTCACATTCTCCCTCTGACAGTATCAATTGTCTGTGTCCATGTGTGTTTCATGTAAATTCCTGATTCTCAAAACTATGATACTAGTACTACTGGTGGTACTTGAGCTCTTGTTGGGATGGGGGGGGGGCATGCAGCAAAGGACCATAGGCGGCAGTTGAACCCATAGCAGAGAACTCAGTCTCAGTACATGGGGCAAACACTCTACCAATTGAGAGACCGGGCCACCATCATTTTCTATTTTTTAGCAAAAGAAAATGACTACCTGTCCTGCACCAAACAGCAGATTGACAAAGTGAGCAAATAGCATAGTGGAGCATTTATCTGCTAATTTTCCCTGTGTGAACACACTACATATTCAAAACCTCCTTAGAATTAGTATGCAGTATGGAACTGTGACACAACTGTAGTGCAGCCGATGCACTGTATTATGAACAGTATGACACAATGAATGAGATTAAATGAAAATAGAATTGCCTGACCCAGGTTCAGTTCTCATATTTGGCAGTAGCAGCCGGGTTCAGCTGGCTTGTGTCTCAGTTTTAGACCTCTGCAGAACTCGACATGCAGTTCACATTTAATTTTTTTCAAATTTCAAGGTTCACCTCAAATTCAACGACCACTTGGGTGGAATTTGGCGGCTGTCTAAAATAAATGAATATGTACAAAATATTATCTCCTATATAAACAGGACAAAATGAAGACTGTCTAAATTTACCCAACCATACAGCTAGTCAGCCATCCATCCATCCATATACAGTCCATCACTTGCCTGTCCCTCCAACCAACCATTAGTCCACCTCCATCCCTACCTTGGCCTTGCTCTGTGAGGAGAAGTGTTGCTGGACAAACAGGGCTCCCAGGGCCATGCCGAAGTGTTTGTTGGCCTGAGTGAGGCAGAGCCTGCCTAGCTCCAGCTGCTGCTCTGTGCCGTCAATCTCACGAGAAAACTCGTGGATGCTGCTGCGGAAGGCGGTGGACAGGTGTTCACTTAGTGCTGCCACAATGCGCCACAGCATGTAGTTATGGAGAACCCTAGAGTGGAAGAAACAAAAGATGGGGCAGTTAAATTTTAATTCACCTTTGAACACATTCTAATAGCTTGCAAAATGTAAATGAGAGATAGAGGCAGGCAGTGAAAGTAGCAATAAACAAAAGATAGCCAATCATCTACTTGGGATACAGTGATGTTCTCATCATTCAATATGTGAGGAAAATCAAATGCCATTGTCCAATGTTCCAATCCAGTTTTTTTCCTTTCTGTTAAGTTCAAGTCACTCAGTAAAGAGTGTTTTATTTTCCCAGTTAGTTGAATCCATTTCACATTCACAAAAGAAAGGCAACTTAAAAAATCTACTCTACTGGAAGGGTCTCATTTTGGGACTAATAAACTACATGGCATTGGATGGGTGCATGGACTTGCATACTTACAGATTACCAACCCTGCATTTTAAGCTGTATCGGAGGCATTTTCCAATAGTATCAGTATCAGAACAACCCGAAAAATTGTTTCTCCAATATAATTAAGGCAGCAGAAACAGTGTGTTCCATGATACACAACAAAAGAACTGCTTAAAGTGAGATTGTAACTTTTACTGAGCAGCAGACACTGTGGCAACAAGTGACACTATGAAATAAATATAAATGCTAAAACATATTGTAACAGTAGCAGAATTCAAGAAGAGTAACAAAGTCAGAACACTCATTTAGCAATGTCTATTTTAAGCAAGTTTCGTAACATTAGCTAACTTTACCATAAGTAGAGGAGCCACAATTTTAATATTAAATCAAAAACTGATCAAAAAGAGCCTTCAGTTTTAATAATCACAATCAAAGGCAGACTTTTTCTCTCCGACCCTATTGACTTGCGGTGTCTTCTGGTGTCCAAAGAAAAAAAACAACACTTCAAAGAGGATACAGCGTAGTTTACAGCTGTTATGTCACACTTTATACCACACAGACTAACTCTTTTAGAAGAATTAGCAAATATGAGTGACAGTTGTCAAAGCACAAACCAAACCATAATCTGTTGATGATGGCATAACCATCAGTGCAAAAAACAAAAGTGTATCGAAATTGATCGTGGATTTTGAGAATCATGACACTTCTAACCATAAGCTACTGGTCACACCGGGCCAAGCAAGAACAAATTACCTGACTGTATCGAACTGAACAAGGGTGTATTTTATTTCTTATGAATTATGTATCCAGCTGAAACAAGATTTCAGTATTTGTGGATCACTTGCGGCCCTTAGTGGCCGGTTAAGAAGAGTAAGAAGTCAGCTGGCAATGGTCCTGGCAAAGACAGAGCAGTCAAAAAACAGAATTACTGCTTCACAGTTGTATGTCTTCACCCACCAGTTACCTTACAACCACGTCAGTCCAGACTCATATAATGTATGTAGTGAAGACTTTGAAGGAATTTAATGCCCGGAAGGGATAATAATGTAAAATATTTTTACTTTCTAAAGTTACATAGCCTCACTCTAATACAAGACCATAGGACATTTTCTCTTTTGTTCTCTTTGACATCTGCTCCATCGAACTGTAATCTTGTTCCATCTGGCTCAAAGTTCTGTTTTTCCATCTGCCCTCTGAGCCACTTAAGAGTCAGAAAAGTTAGAGAGAAAACAAGAGGGAGACAGTGATCGAGAGCGAGTGGTGAGGAGTCAAGAGGGCCCAACAGTTTAAGAACAGCTCCCTCCAATCCAGAGTGACTCGCAGCGGAGAGGCAGCAGAGGGGTGAGGAAAATGTCGAACAGGAGGAGAGAAAATGGATCATTCATTTATGTATTCACGCTGTGTCTTCTCCCCCAGACGATGGAGTGCTGGTGTGTCCTCGTGCCCCCACTGGGTGCACACATCTAATCTGCCCTGCAGGGACAAATGCCCTGCTCTCCTACTGCGAGGCTCCATGCGAACCTAAGGGCATGTTGTTGTTGTTGTTTTCCCCCTTTTTTTCCTTAATTTTCCCTATGCATGACAGATATTAAATCAAAAGCGCCTTGGTAACAGCACCCTGAGGTCCTGCCAACAAAGCACTTGTGAAGTGAATTTAATTGACGAGAAAAGGGAGGGGAAGGCAGGAGATGGAGGAAGGGAGGGTAAATAAATGAATGAGAGACTCAGGTGGTGTCCTTGATCATCTGTCCCATCAACTCGTCAACATGTGTTACAGGTGTGGCTGCTTCGCCTGATTAGCTGGTTTGTGTCATTTTAATGCCACTTGGTCGTTTGTATCGTTACACTTGGACAGGTGTGAGTTTATATATGCATATGTGTGGGAGTGTGTGCACAGAGGTGCAGCTACATGTATGAAAGTCATCTATATGATAATCGGAAAACTACAGCATTTTTCCACTGTAGGTGTTGGAGAGATGAATATTTTACTTGAGGCATCTTTGAAGAAAAGTAATGACAGTAATCTCCCAGAGTAGAGCTGGAATCATACTTGACTTGAGGTTTTGATTTACAGATTTCGCCCCCTGATAGCACCACTGCAATATTAGACAAATGCATTGTACGTGCTTTAATTAAATTTCCAGCAGTGACTGGGTTTAGGCCTACGTTCTTTTATGCAAAGAGTAATATAAACCGATGATGGGACAAACTGTACCTATAACTAAGACCTTGCCCACACTTACACATTTTTAGTTTTTAAACATACTCTTTCATCCACACACAAAAGATGTTTAAGGTCTCTGAAACCGAGTTTTTGGAAAACTCATGCCAGGATGAAGAGATTTAGAAACTGTTTTCTGTCTTGTTGTGTAGACAGGAAAACCAGAGTTTTTGGATTGTAAGTGTACGCCAGTGTCTCCTTTGTTTAATGTCAAAGTGTGTGCTGTTATCTGGTTTGTTTGTAGGGGCTATATTGTCCAATGGAGGAATGGCGAGAAAACTTTTGAATGTCCAGATCAGCCTGATCAACCTCAGTGAAATATGATGTCCGCATGTGGAAGGAGTACCAATAAAAATAAGGGAATGCACATAATATCACCTGAGTGACTCCAGAAAACCACTAACTTAATGCATTTGGACTATACCTGCAAGTTGTTTCATTAATCATCCGACTAGTCTGCAAGGTCTTCACCATCTTCCTGTATCCAGACTACATTACAACACTGAGTACAAAGCCAGAAGAGAAGGATCTTGATGTCAACTTCCCACAGTGCTTGAGAGACACTGGCCGCACATTGAATTAACAACCCCAAGCCAAAGCCACAGACTACACTGACAGAAAGGGGAAACTTTCCCTTAATGTACAGGCGTTGCAAGTACTGTTTCATGGATGTTTCATGGAATGGATTCATTCTGGAGCATCAAAAGTTGATTGTATCTGATTTGGTTAGCACACTGTCAGTATTATCATCCATTTTGCATGTGATTTAGCATTAGCCACACTAGATATATAACTGTCTTCCTGTTAGCATTTAGTAAATGGTCACGGGATATGCATATGTGTAAAACTACATGAGTAACCCATACTCTAAACTTTGTATCACGTGGCAACTAAAATAGAGTCTTCCAGAACGCTTAACTCATGATGAGTTTGACTTTGACTAAATAGAAAATTCCCTAAGGGCTCAAATCACCCCATTCTCCCCTACATGGTCATGTGTATTGTATATGCCAGTGTGCACTTAATGCCATAATGGAGTCACAGTGGAGCTAAATGAAAGCAGAGGGCCTGTCGGTGAGAGTGCCGTACAGATCAAGCAGTAGGTCTTAATCACCGGAGGACTGAGTGAAGGCTCATTAGCTGAATAGATTTTAATGGGGCTAGTTAGGGAGATGAAAAGACACTTTCCCTGTGCACTTCATCAACACATTACCACAGGTAATGACCCTGCAGGTAATGGAGGAGGGAGGGACTCCTCTTTTCTGAACTTAGAATAACTTTGAAAGAATTTTATCAGTTGAATGATACGTTTAGAGTGCAATAATTGGACATACAAACAGAAGAACTACATGCACAAGCTGTCAAAATGCAAACTACAAACAGAAAATCACACATTTAGTTCTTATATTGGTGGAGACTTTTATCCAAAGCACCTTATAGTAGCATGACTGCATATATTTTCAGCTCAGGACACCCCACTGGGAATCAAACTCCTACTGCTGAAAGCTCCAGTGCCATGAAATCAACCATTTGGCGAACGGCGTCATGTGAAAATGCTTTACAACCACCTTGAGTATACATTTTGAAAAGCAATGGACCCAGCAGGACTGTTTTGCTTCTATGGATTATTCATAAACACATATGGTACCCTGAAACACACCTGAACAAATACACATGAGATGATAGACTCTTCTGCCAGCCTTCAAACCACCCAGCCCAAACACTCAGGAGGAATAACACACACCCAGCTCCCACACGACAGACAGAGAGAGCGCTGTGACGAGGGGGAGTGTGTGGGAGAGACGCTGGTGTTGTCATTATGCTTTCCCCTTCATTGAGGCCTGCTCATCTGGCTAATGGGATTGGCTGCAGTCATTGCGAGTGAGTGGGGAGTGCACACACGCACACGCACGCACACACACTGGAGGGAGAAAGAAGAAAAGAAAGACGGATGGAGGATGAAGAGATGGAGGTGTGACTGTTCTTGTCAGTAGACTTGTATGATGAGAAAGCTGTCAATGTGAGAACATGGGAGGGGTGGAGGGAGAGAACAATGAAGAGAACGACTTGGTCAATAGATTCCTATAAAGATGGAGCCTGTGTATTCTCACAGATGGGGGGGATTGAGAAATGGATGGAGAGAAACAGATCGATAGATTGAGTCTCCAATAACAACCTCAAATCACTGAGAATGAAGAAGAGAAGAAGAGAAATGAAATGATGCGTAGAAGGAGAAGGATGGGATGGGGTAAAAGGAAAAGAGGAAAGATGGATGAATGGATACATGGATGGATGGATCGATATATGGATGGATGGACGGATGGATGGATGGATGGGTGGAAAAAAACACCTGGGGTTTTAAAGGGATAGTTCAGATTATTTGAAGTAGAGTTGTATGAGGTACTTATTTATAGTCAGTGTACTACGTACAGTTGATTTTATTATTTGATTAATATAATACTTGCTTAACTTAAAACTTAAACTGGTTATGACATGGATTTATTTTATCACTGGAGTAATATGCAGTTAGATTAATCACTGGCAATGTATTTCTGCATCAGTGTGGGGCAAAATAATAACTGAAACGATTTACAGACTGTACCAACAAGGACAGAGCGATTTGTAGCTGTACTGCTGTGATAAGCCATTTCCAGATTGCTGAGCTTACAGAGAAACACACTGTTGTTTTTCTGTCTAAAATACTCCCACACTAGATGATCGCGGCGAGGTTTGTTAGCTGTAGCTTGTTCTCTGGGTGAACCTATGCTTCAGCACAGCAGGTAATTGTGGTGTGGTAATGCATGTTATACAAATCGGCATATTTCCGTAATCGATGACAGTGATTACATCAACGATTTGGCCCCGCCCTAAAAAATATATTTAAAAAATGTCACTTTAAGTGTACTGTATATTTAGAATATAATCGCTGATTTACCCTGCCATTAGACAGGCTTTTCTGATGGGATATTGCCTATATATGGGGGCCATTTATCACTCTCTCTCTCGTTCAACCAGACTAAGTGGTCTACCCCTGCTTCAATCTGTTAGTTTTTTGGTGTTATTGTGTGACTTTGGTGAAACGGAACTAACCTTTTAACACACTTGAGTCACTCACTGACAGACACAAACCTGGGGGGGCAAAAAAGAAAATGGGTGGGAGCAAGTATGAAAAGGAAGATGTGAGAGAAGAAAGGACAAAAAAAAATGAAGCAAGTCAAGAAGGAAAGCAGGGGAGTAGAAGGAGGGACAATACATTTTTAACTATGCAGCCTGTCATCCTGACACACACAACTATCTAACAGACAGGCGAAGTGAAGCACCTGTCTGTGTCACCTTTTCACCTCTCTGAGTGAGACTTCACACCATTTCTCCAATTTAACAGGAACCCAAACTTTCCTCCTCAGTTTTTCTGTATTTATACGAATGTCAGTCTGTGCCAGCCTCTGCAAGCATGCTCCTGGACAGTATGTGTGTGTGTGTGTGTGTGTGTGTGTGGTGTATGTGCGATTGAGTGGCAGAATCCTGCAGAGCACGAAAGAGTATAAAAGAGTTTTTCTGTGGTCCATTAGTGGCCTTGAGAGGAGAAAAACCTCCTACATCTGCTCTACTGGACAATGATACAGCGGGCCAACACCTCTGCCACGACCCCTGACTCACACTGCACCAAGCCAAACAATGGCACTGTGGGTGCGTGTGTGTGTGTTTAGGGTTCAACTTCCACTGTGGTTAGATGTGCAGGGGATTTATATAAACATAGATATACAACTCTGTGGTATTCTTTGCTTTTTGCACCTCTCATGATGATTGCATGCTTTGCTCAGCTGGATTAGTGACTGGCCAATCATGCGGGAGGGTTATTAACTCTTGCTTTATCAAGATCATGCACTGGTTCTGTGAGAAATACTACCTCTCCATATCCCACATCAAGAAAAATCAAAGAAACTGGCTAGAAGTTCAAGCTGTGCTTATAGAGCAGACAGATGGTGGATTTAAGAAAACTCAAATTTCCAAAGGTGATTGACCTTGAACACAACTGGCAAACAGGACCACTTGCTTTGGTTGCCATTATGTTATTTTAGTGAACATTATTTTTAGCCATGCTAGCAGCGTAGTTCTGGGGACAGTAATTTGTACAGACAGTCATGGTCCCCAGTTGATGAATCCTTTGGCAATTTGGTGAGATTTCATCTTGCAGCCCTGTGAGTTGCAACTTTTGTGACATCTTATCAAATATTGGAAGCATTGCCATTAAACGTTTGGGGCTAAATGGCACTCAGTTTGTGATGCTCAAAATACCAAAAAATACATTTGAAAAATACAAAACCAGTGTCTCTTTCCAAAAATCATGACCCATTTATTCAAGATAACAGACAGACCTTGTTGTGAGCAGTTTCATGTAGCAACTACTGTCTTTCTATTAAAAAGACAGTAGTTCCGGGACATTCTAAAGCACAAAGAAAGTACAGTAGTTCCTACAAGAAACTGCTCACAGCAAGGTATGTGAATTATCTTGAGTAACCAGATCATGGTTTTTCGAAAGAGACACTGGCTTTGAATTTTTCATATTTTTCATATATCTTTTTTTTTGGTGCTTTGAGCACCACAAGCTGAGTGCCATTTGGTGCCATTAGAGGGCAGACATCTCTGTTTTATACTGTTTAACTGTGTATATTTCTAATGTAGTACAAGGCTGTTTAGCAGACAGTGAAAGCTTGCATCTTCACTGTGCCCTTATCGTGTGAAATTTTTTGTTAAGTTTATATCTTAAACAATAATCTTAACTTTAAAAATGATACTTCTGTCTAGTTTTCTTCACAGAAATGAATTCAATGAGATATAGACCTCTTGCTTAAAAAAAATCTTATACCTCTTAAAGGCAAACTATGCAAGATTTTTAATAAAAAACAATGCATGAACAAAAATAATCTTTCTTAATCATCACCCACGACCCACAAGAAGTTTGTGGCAGTGCCTGCATCTGCAGAGACCCTGCCCTCCAGTCATACCCACTTATTTTGTTTATTATTTTGCTGTGCTTGTGATGCTTCACTAACCCAAAACTGCAGTGTTAGATGTCCTGGGAATCACTCCATTATCATCTTTGTACCTTTAAAATCAAGAACGCCTTGTGACCCCCTGTCAAGCTTTGACCCACTTGGGGCCGGGACCCCCAGGTTGGGAACCAATGAGTTAAACATCAGCATGTTAACATTGTCGTTTTGAATTTGTTAGCATACTAACATTAGCACAAAGCACAACACCAAAACTGACTGGAAATAACACAGTAATAGTTTAGTAGAGTTGAATTTGTTACGTGCGTACAATTTCATAGGATACACAACTAAATCATTATGATAATGATAGTTGGTACATGTTTTTAATTTTGTACACTGAGACTTTGTTACTGCAGATACGCAGCTAGTGAGACCATGCTAGTAGAATGGAAAAAGTCACTATACAGTATATTGGAAGAAAGTCAACTAATTTTTTAACCACATAACATTATTTATACAACATCAAAGGAACAGGCTGGATACTTTCAAATGTTCCCTTTTTCAAGAGAAGTTCAGTGGGATTTACCCTCTGGATGGAAATTAAAAACATTATTAGAATTAGAATTAGAGTCAAAACATTCTACCTGAGTGGCTTTTCAAGGGGTTTTGGAGTTGCAGTTTGATGTTGCCACTGTATTGCTATGCCTAACTCCAGCCTCTCAGAACTACTAACATGACTGTGGACTCTTTGTCTTTTTAAATCATTTTGATTTTTTCTTTGTTAGCAGTTTCTCATGTATTAAAACAGTGCTAACAAAAGCAGCAATGTGTTTTTGATATTGTTACTGATACTGAAAAGGCATTTCATGAAGAATTAAGAGGAAAAGTAGGCAAATTAACACATTTACCCAACAGAAGGAGGGATAAATGAAGGAAGTTGTATTTTTTTTTTTTCCAACAGGATTTTGCTCTGTCAGGTGCAAAATCTCAATGTTATCCCACTGTGAGTGCTAACTTCAGTTTCCTGATGTCTGCGTTTATTTGTGTGCATGGTTATTGCAACAAGCTGTGTGACTGGCGAATAACAGGCAGTGGCGGAGAGACCCCTTGATGTGAGGAACCGGGGCATTTTTAACAGTCCTCATAAGCTATGCTAATGAGCAACACCCCCCAGTGTAACTCTGTGTGTGGGAATTAGCAGCCAACCTTTGTTTATACCTCGATAAAAAACTTCCTGGGAGATAGAAATCTGGAGAAGGACTGGAGGTGGGAGGCTGATGAGAATGAAGAAGCGAAAAAGAAAAGACAAGTATGGAGAGAAGAGAGCAGGAACAGGTGAGCAGGAGGATGACAGGAGGTAGAGGAGTGACAGAGGCAGAGATGGATAGAAAACAATGGAAGAGGTGCAGATGGAGAGAAGGAAGAGTGTGGTGTTGGGGGATTGAGGCAGAATTGGGGGAAAGAGGGTTATCATGCAAAGTTGAGAAGGAAAGATGTAGCGAGGGAGGACAAGGAGATGGAGCCAGATGGAGAGAGCTGGGTAGCAGGGGACTGAAGAGAAAAGAGTTTGGTGAGGGGAGGAAGAGAAAGAAGGAAAGACACTGAGTCAGAAAGTTGCAGACAGAGTCAAAGAAAGATGGAGTCATAAAAGTTCAAACTTCTACCTCCTGCTGTCATTGTATGGAAGCCCATTCCCGCCAGGAAAGAGAAAAAAAGATAGATTTTTTAAATGTTTTATTCAAGTTTTTCTCAAATTAGTCAAACTTTAACTTTTTAGGTCAGAATTATGGGATATGAAGTTCCAATTACAAGAGGCCTGGACTCGAGTCACTTGAGTCACATGACTGATGACTTTAGACTTCACTTAACAAAATTTAAAAAAAAAAAATGAAAAGAAAACTTTGCAATTTCACTTTAACTTCTGGACTCGAAAATACTTGATACGTTCCCCATGCCCAAAGATTAAACATTGTTATTTTAAAAAGTGTGAATCCACAAATCAAATCCAGACCCATCAAATCCCTTCATTTCCTGAATCAACTAACTTTAACACTATTCTCAGCAAGGTGACATTTTATTCCCCTGATTAACTGTGTTTGGACCAATCTGACAGAAGAGAACAATGAGGAACTAACGTTTCACTACTGAGTTCAGCTGAAAAAAATGATACCAAAAATAATTTTGTTCACGTACAAAAACTATTAGCTAGTCAACAACTTCCAACTTCATTTAACATTTTAAGTTTATAAAGAACGTTAAGTCGAGGAAGCAAATTTTTAATGTAGTCAGGAAGTAATGCTTAGCTAACGTTAACTTTGTGAATCAATAAGGCTGGAAGTTGTTTGTTGTTTGAACTGTTACTTTATGACTTGTTTAGGACTCAAAACTCAAAGTTTATGACTTGGGACGTAAGTGCAAAGACTTGAGACTTATCTGTGACTTGCAAAACAATGACTTGGTTCCACCTCTGCCAATTATAATAGTAAATCAAAATTAGGATTTCTTAAAAAGAAGGGTCCCTACCAATTTTCAATATTAAGATGAATTTACTTGTCAGGAGCACTACTCAGAGGACCCTATCTTATGCCGATTTAAAGCACAAGTGGAAAGCGTGAAGCACAATGCATTTAATTTATTCAAGGTGTGTCTAAATCCACCATTGCCGGCTTGCGTCAGGGGTGCAGGGGTATCCTGTCCTGATGAGTGAGGAGCAAGGGAGAGGGGAGACTGGCGGCAAAGCTGCACCTCGATCCAACAGAACAACCACCTGAGCCGGATTGAGGTGCAGCTCCAACCCTTGTGCAAAATTACAACTAAAAAATGAGAAGTTCATTTTAACTTTCAGAGTGCAGCTCCACACTGAAGCCCATATCAGACGAACATTATAGCTGACTGAGTGAACTTGTGATGAAAGGGAGAGAAGACAGGATGTCAGATAGACACAGGTGGAGGGAACAAAAGACAGGGAGAGAGGATGATTGAAACTTAGTGTAGAATCTATTACTAAAGCCATCAGGGGGGATTGATGGACAGACAACTCAAAGAGAAGATTGGTAAACAACAAGGGAAGAGACAGAGCCTGCAACCTGAGGAGAAGTGAACCTGGGCTAATGGATGTGACAGTGGCGACGGTGGCTGTACTTTTACAAAGAGGATTATGAATCCCTTAATGATATGACCCCAACTCAATGCGTATGCATGTTGGAGTGTTGTGATTAAAAAGTACATTTCACAAAGAAGGGAGAGCAGCAGGAGACCAGATAAAAGAGATAATGAAAAATGGAGCACAAGACAGAGAGTAGAAAATTTGATATGGAAGAGATGTTTACACTGATGGGAGCTGAGCTAAATCACTGCAAAAAAAAAGAAAGATCCTATCTTTTGTTGTGACTGATAAAAGTAAGCAGAATAAAACACTAAAGGATTTTCAAGTGAAGAATAACATTTATTTGTATCTTGTAAAAATGTGAAGGAGAAAGAAAAAAGAGCAAAAATAAGGTCATGACTTGAGGTAAAAGCATTTGTAAAAAAAAACAAAAAAAAAAACAGAAAAAGGCGAACCCTTCTGTATGTGGCATGATGGCACTGATGTTATTATATATGTATGTGTCACACCGATTCTTTGGTGTGCAGAAAGTATTGCTGGTAAACCCACATCCATGCACAGCTTTGCTCTAATCTTGTTCTTTCTTATAGGCACCTTCCCTCAAACTGCTGTACGCAGCCCTGTTTTGTGAAAAGTTTGGTTCTACCTGCTGGATATGTCTGGATCTTTTTCTAAGTCTGTCCTCAGCAATGGGGCAAAGTGACAGGACTGGCCACTACCCAGTGAGTACAAAATGTGAGATTCTTACAGGTTAAGGCACTGATTGGTTTACCTGAAGGTGGAGGCTTGAAGCTTGAGGCTCTTCTATGCCACCTTTACATAAAATAGATATGTCCATTTCAAACTATATAACCATCACTGCCCACGTACTGCCATGTGTTCTTTACATTGGCATGGATGTTAAACAATACATCCACTAGAGGGCGCTGCTCAGAGTCAAAAGTTATCCCACAGAAGAAGAAGAGTCAAAAGTTTCAGACAACAACAATCAAGGTGGGGGGAGTGGAGAGTAGATGGAACAGGGGAACATAGTGAGCAGGTGTGTGGGGACAGAGTAGATTGGACAGGTGAGGTAGTGCCTAGCTGTGAGGGTGTGTATAAACGAGGAGAAGCACTTTAAAACAGATGAAGTATTTAACTGGGAGCCATTGCAGTTGCTGGAGTGTAGGTGTAATGTGTTCTCAGCACCATTTGTGGCAGAGGACTATTGCAGCTGAATTCTGGACACACTGTTGTCTGTTTAAGTTCTGAGTTGCTGCACTGTGGAGACGGACATTACAGTAGTCCTGTTGGGATGTAATGTGAATCAGAGTCTCTGCAACCAAGTGGGAAAGTGAGCAACGTATAGTCTGGAGATGTTTTTGAGGTGGAAGAAGGCTGTTCTGGTGATGTGTTTGATGTGAGTGTCAAAACAGAGGATGGGGTCCAGACCAGACCATAGACTGTATATAGAAGTGGACAGAGCTTCCGGCTCTGAAAAATGAAGCCAATACGGAAGTACAGTAACGCTGTATTCTCCCGAAATCCAGCAGGGGGCGCGCGAGCTGGTTGCAAAAAGAAGCCCGGTTCCATTGACACCCGTTCTAAAATGCCGAACTTTACAGCTGAAATAAACATATTTATAGCCCGTGTCAAAAAACGATTTTGGTCTCTATCGCTAATATCCCCCACCATGTTCACTGAACCAGACTTGAATTTTCATATAAGTCATTCGTTGATTTTATATTAAGGCTTAAAGTTCTGTATAATTAGGGGCGTGGTTTCGTGATTGACAGGCGTAGTGCCCTATGGTAGTGCCACTCACTCGCTCCCTTAGACTATACCGTCTATGCTCGCCCCCCACCACCCCACCCCGCTCCCCCGCTTGTTAATTTTGGATCTCGGTTGTCCGTTTCACGGAGCCAAGTTGACGTGCAGTGATGGCCTCGCACGACCTCGCCTATGCGTCGCCCACACAGTCTATGGTCCCGCGTATGGTCCCGCCCTGCTCCACCGTCTCAACCAATCATATTCACATCCGGTTTCAAAACTGTCAAAATGGGCTGGCCAAATCTGAAACTCGAGGCTTCAAAACGGGTGTTCAGAAACCAATGGGTGACGTCACGAAGGCTCCGTCCACTTCTATATACAGTCTATGGACCAGACCTTACCAAGATTTTTGACCTCAGCAACAGGGGATGTAATGAAACCAGGACTGGATGGATTTAGATAGGAGACTTTGTGAAGTGTGGCTGGGGGAGGCAATGAGAATAGACTCATTTGTCCTGATTAAGCCTGAGATAGATGCAGTTTATCCAAGCACTGATAACATTTAAGCAGTAACAGTAGCCACTGCACCTCCCAGCCATGCAGCTGCAGTGGTAGCTAACGTAGCTGACTCTTCATGGACTGGCAGCTCCCAGTAAACATAGCCAGACTGGGACTGAACACCACCTCTAAGACCAACACAGGTTTGACAACAGGGAATACAGTACACACATGGTTTTCTTGCCAGATTTGGCTCCTGGCACTTTGGGACTGAGTCAGCTAACTTAGCTGCATGGCTCTTGAGCTAACAGCAGTTAGCAATAGGCTAAGTTACTTTAGCAACAAGTAAAACTCCTTCCAGCAGGAAACTCTGTTACAGTAATGACCTCGGTACTGTTGGTCTCACAGGCTGTTTGGCCTCAGTCCACTGTCTTCACAAAATATTATCCAGTTTCACCCAAATCAATAAATAGTAAGTTGTGTTATTGCACAGTAACATTAATCAGTGAGGCCCAACCCCCAGCCGGCTCCATGTAGCTAACATTAGTTGTTGAAGCAGTCCACTGTCAAATGCCTCGTGCATAATTTGCTGTCACAGACACCACTCTCTCCAAAGTGATAAATTCTAGCCAGCGGACTGTAACCACAGTATTTTGGGGAAACTGAACAAGGTTTGAAGTGCTGTTGCTAGCTAGCTAACTAATGAATCTTACCTCTGCACCGCTAAAAAGATTGACAGGTGGTGGTGGTGTCATATTGGTTCTAGCTTATGTAAGCATGCATCATACAGTATTTTGTTTGACAGGAAGAAAACATGACAAAACATACAAATAAATTATTTTGGGGGGAACCTATTAGACATATAAAACACAGACACATTTAAATGGGCGCACAATATGACCAGGGATGGGATGTAAAACAGCTAAAACAGCATTTTTCATTTTATCTCAACCTTAGGTAACCAAATGACATTTCAACCTGATTATTACACTATGTAGCAGTGGGGTTTCTAGAAAATCTTGATTTTGAGACACAACTGACACATATCATGTCTCACTGGACACCTGTACTGCTTAAAAAAAAAAACATTCAATCCCACTGATCAGTCCTATTACTGCATTCATAGATTACATGACACATGACACATGCTTCACATAGAACCACTGATATGACCTTACATTAAAAATCTATCAATTTGGCAATATTGTCCACCTCTGAGTAAATGAATATATTGCATTTTGATTGATTAATTGGTTAAACCTTGAGTGATACTGATCAACACTACACCAGTGTGAAGCTGTGGTTTTGCACTAAATCAATCAGAGGTTGTAGCATGCACGCAGGGCTAGCAAATCTGAAATGGTGAGATGGAGTAATAATATGACCAACACTGAAGGTACCGTAATGTCATGAACTGGTGAGTTATGAAATTACCAAAATGTCTGAAAAGGTTATGCTGCTTCAGACAGACAGACAGACATGTATCCAGGCTCAGCCATAAATGACAAGCAAGTAATCCACCCGCCAGTCATCCGGCCAGTCAGCCATGCATGAGGGCTGAGTGCTGTTGTGTATTTGTGTAGAGCACAGTGACTATTGGCGAGCTGTCAGTTGCTGTGACACACATCCTGACGTGCAGCAGCCCTCTAAGGCCTCCCCTGGAGTCTGTCAAGAAGAAGAAGGGGGAGAAAGTGTGTGTGTGTGTGTGTGTGTGGTGTGTGTGTGTGTGTGTGTGTGTGTCTGTCTGTGCATGTGTGTCTGTCTGAGTCTGCAGGTGGTGGAAAGGTGTGGGTGTAGATCAATAATAATCAGCTGCAGTAGAACTGGAAGTTCACCCAACAGTGACTCACCTCAAAAACACACACACACACATAAATACATGCACAGCAGCACTCAAAACCCAATCCATACACCTCGTGACACTGCGTTGTTGCCCAAACTATAGTGACAGCCCCGAACCAAAGGCAACACACACACACAGAACAACCTCAAACAAAAGCGCTTACTCGTGCTCAAAAAGTACCGACTCAAAAATTCCTGCGTCTAATTTCATTGATTTTACATACACCTCAGTGCCCTCATCTTTCTCTCCCCTCTTCCCTCTCCACACCCCCGAACACTCCACCCGCACGCAGCCACCCATTCCCTCTTTCTTTACCTCTTTGAAGTGGTCTTAATGATGTCCGAGACTTTCTGTATGTAATCGGTGGCGAGCACCACGATCTCTTCGTCCTCAGAGAAGTTGTCATGGAAGATTCTGTCCAGCAAGCGTTTCCAGTGAATCTGTGGTGAGTGGAAGAATGATACTGCATGAGTTTTTAAAAAGTCATACATTTCCTCCTGTAAAAAAAAAAAAAAAATAAATAATTTAACTCACTTACAAATTGAATCCTAACCTAACAACCTTGCCATGATTACTTTAGGTAGTACTGTGTGGAGATATTTTTTTTTTTTTTTTTGGACTCCCTGTAATATTCAATTTATAGTTAATTATTAATAGCATGTACTAGAACTGACCTGGTACTTTGGGAGTTTAGTACAAGGCCTTGACCCAACCCATTAATGTAAAACCTGTGTAAACATGCTCAAGTGGACAAAACAAGGACAGCAGGTTATAGAGGTGCAGAAGAGCTGTGGGAATAGATGATAAAAAATGATTGAACAGCACAGTGGTATGTTTAGAATAAAAAAAAAGCATGATCCATGTTGTCAATGGATAACTTTTGTGACCAAAGTCTGCCTCTGCTTCAGCAGGTTAGCAAGCTTGTTAGTCTACCTGGCAGGACTTTGGTCAACTTTCTCCCTCACTATTTGCTACACTTAAATATTATTAAATATATAAAAGTGGCATATATAGTTGCATCTTAAGTAACCTAATATTAGAAAAATGCTACCTATAACAAGCAAGCTAATCTTCATCAATCGTTAGCTGGCTAGTTAGCTGGCATTTTGCTTTGTAGTAAAATGCTAACATCAATAAACGACCACCATGCGCCTCAACACAAACCTTAACTTAACTCATCTATCAGGATGATGCTGGTCAATCATGTTCAGTCATATGTACATCATTCTGTTTTGTATATGGACTAATTTATGTTTGTTAGACCTTAAATTCATAAATGAGGCATTTCAAATATGCAGAGGAGGAGCAAAACTCCAGAGTTTATATATGTTAATTATCCTGTATTCATAGTTTCTATAAGTTTGGGGGCTGTTTCCATGCCAGGCAGATTCACTTAGCTGCCTGACAGTTTTAATGTTTCCAGCATATCTCACCTCTACAGATAATTAGCTTCAGTTTAGAGACTTTTGAGACTTTTAGGACTGTTAAGGATTAAAAACAAAGTAAATGTCATTTTTTAAGTCTTCAAACTGTTTCCAATGAGAACAGACTATCACTTTGCTTTTTTGGGACCAAATATCTTAGATCACAGCTACCTACTCTACTTTCAATCTCATCATTCTACTTTTTGCACATACTTTGCTTCATGGAAACATTTTTGTTTTTCGTGGTTAGTTAGCTGCACGCCAACCTCCTTGTAATTTTAAGTAGATTTTTACAGTGAATTCCAATTTTGAGTGACAGAGCTGAAGGGTTTTATAGCATTTGGACTCCAGATCCAAGTTAAAGCAAGTAAATCGTAGCCATTTAGCAGCATTCAGTCTTCTCCTGCTTGAATCTTTATCCTCTAATCTGCTTCAGTCTCCGCTTCTCTATTTTTTTTCTTGTTAGTGTCTCTCACACCCCTTTTATCCCCACTCACGTTCACACTGTCTCTTTTTCTGTGTGTTTAGATTTTTTTTGGCTGAAAGCTAAAAATCAAACTCTTTATCTTCCTTTCAGAACATGCCCAGATTCCATCTCTCCTCCTTCCCTCCAGTTACCATCCATCCCTCCATCGACCACGAAACATCTTGAGGATTCTCTGTCAGTGTTCCCGCTGCTTCAGAGGAGAGCCTCCGCCTTCTCCTCCTCCCCGCCTGCGTCTCCAGTGTGCACCCCCAATTTCCAACACCCTCCAATGTCTCCTTATTTTCTCCTTTTCCCTCTCCCTTCTTTCATTCCCTCCCTCCACCTCCCCATCTACCCCTGCAGGGCAGACAGCTTTTGTGAGTCACTTAGGCCTCTATGTGTGTGTGTGTGTGTGTGTGTGTGTGTGTGTGTGTGTCCCTCCCTGCGCAAACACACACTCATACACCTTCCCCCTGTGCACTCGCACACTCGCCACACTACTTAAAATGCTCAGTTGGAGTTCAGATCTTAATCCATCACGTCTGCTTCAACCCAAAATGCATGTGCACACAAACAAACTTATAAATGATGGTTATGTTTATGTGTGTGTGTGTGTGTGTGCGTGCAGTACTCACACTGGGAGCAATGCGCTGTAGCTGCCTGAGGGTGATGCGGTTATACATGGTGCTGATGTCCTTTCTTTGGTCATCATATTCTGACACAGTGATCTGGAGAGAGAGGAGATTTTACTCAACACTGCACACAGACACATGCATGCATGCACATGAACACACATTAACACACACACAACACACATGCACATGCAATCAGCTCACATTGGCCAGAAGGGTCTCCAGCTGTATAATCTCCTTGGAGTTCTGCGTGGGGTCACGGTCTCCCAGCATGCTCAGCAAGCGCTCCATCAAGGCCTTGTACGCCGCCAGGATCTGAGAAGCACAATGACATCAGCGCTAATAGACAGGAGGAGCCGCGACATCATCAGTAATGGCCAGTGACGGGGGTGACATGTGGCAAAGTGGACAGGATAACAAAAGCACAGCGGGTGACAGCGGAAAACAGGTGGATTGATGTAGAGACAAGAGAGACGAGTCAACAGGACAGATGGAGGAGGAGGGAAGGAGGTAAAGGTAGGAATATAGGAGGGAAGGAGGGCATGTAGGAGAGGACGTTAGGAAACACTGTCACAGTCAACACTGTAAATGCCTATTCACTCACTTAACTAAAAAATACATTGTAAACAGCTGGCACAAAAACTGTCACAATTCATAATTTTTCTGTTTCAAATTAAACATGGAAGTGAACCGAACTTAGGTTGAATAATTACTTGAAAGTATTGTTTGAGTTTTCTAAAACCAATTAAGTTTAATTAACTGAACTTGAGAAAACATGTTCAATAAGCTTAAGATATTAAGTTGAACCAACAACTCTTCAGTCACACTGACGAACATCCATGAACCATGATCCATAAACCACGGTTTATCTTAAAATGTGTGAAAACAAATCTCTGTTCACTCATCTTAAAAAGCATTCAGAAACTTTCCATATGTTTTCCTCAAACTATAACAAAAGGTTTCAAGAGAGTTTTAACTCTCACACAGTGCATGCTGGGAATATGCTGCACCTGAAAGGAAAGCATTTTCGTCTTCAGTGTAACACTACAATTCTTGTTGTAATAAGGTATTTTGTTAATTTAAATAAACACAGATAGATAGAGACAGATACAAGAGTACATTATTTTTTTTTTTTACAACTACTGTTTTAGGTTATTTATCTGTCAAAATATATGCTGAGTTTACAATGTATGTGTTGTTAACTGGTCTTAAAGTAATAAGGCAATAAGGGTTTATAAATTTTAGTAAAATGAATGAACCTGATAATAATAAATAATAAACTCAAAGATCAAAACAGGTTGACTTAACATAAAAAATTAGGCCAATCTCATTAGGCAATGGACACCTGTGGCTCTTGTGGCCCGCTCTGTGGCTTTTACAAAAAATTAAATAGAAAGGAATAATGGTTCTTTTTTTAAAACATTTTTATTCTAACTTATTGTTGTAGACCTAGAGTGATTCTTACATTCTCCAGCTGTAAAAATGTGCAGCCTGTGCACCAAATGAAAAACATGTTTTAATATTTTGTCAATTAAAATGTGCGTCATAGCCTACGTCTATGGCTTGGTGCCTTTTCCTTTAATTTCTCTGGTGGCTAGTATTAAGTTTCCCTAGGCTAGCTAAGGATGCCAGATACCAAAACAGAGAAGTCTCAATGGAAAATAGAAAATAGTTGCAGCTCCAGAAATAAGTCTTTTGATGATGAGAGTTGCTGACTCCTGCACAAGGCCGGTTTGTGTCAACTGAACATTTAGATGTCAGGTCATTTTCGTAGTTTAATCATTTGTGTGAGGACTCAGATTTTGTGTCATGGGTGATCTGGGGTTTACAATGCACAGAGTATGAGGTAAAGGAAGCAGAAGATGATGTAGGGGTAGGTAGATGGGTGAGTGTGGATGGAGACAAACATAAAGTCAGTTAAAAGAGGAACGAAGGAGAGACAAGGAAGGATAGATGGAGGGACTATAGGGGGAAAGAAAAGGAGGGAAGGAAGGAAGAAGGGTGACGATGGGGGAGGGGGGGGCTTTAAAAAACAAATTAAGCGTGTTTACCTTCACACTGTCCTCATCCTGTCCCAGGTAGAGGCTTCTCTCAGGCAAAGTGAGCCCTTCCTGATCAATCTACACACACACACCCACACACACCCACACACACGCACACAGTCAATCCCTCATGCAGTAATTACATTTTTTCTGGTATGTAGTCACATATGCGTTGCTAAGCCCTCGACAGATGCATATTCAAAGGATTAGTTAATATTTTAATAATCTGTAATAATGCCAACATTTACACGCCATTCAACATGCTGCATGCTAAACATCTGAATTTTTTATAACATTTAATAAATAATGCCCACACGCAGGGCCATTCTGTGCGTCGGACTGATATTAATCTACTAACGTAACTCAACTTTAATATTGTTGCTGTCCTTAAGCCAAACAAACCACTTTATCTGAAAAATGCACAAAGCTGAACACAGGGATGTTTTTTCCTTCTGTAGCTTGTGAAAAGCTTGACAAAACATCTTGAAAATACTTCAAGGCCAGTGGCAATATTAGATGTTTCCCCTAGTAATATATTTTAGTTATTATTACTTTTTGTCAAACAATGCATCAGACCAGATGTTACAAATCTCTGAAATGAAACTTTTATTCCAAGTTAAAATAGTCTAGTTAACCTCAAAGTTCACTTTCATAAAATATCTCAGGCTTTTTCAGCAAACAGAGCTTATTTAGGGATTATCACATGGCTGAAGTACAGAATTTCAGTCACATGATGGTTCAGGTGGTTGTATTTGGGGGAACTGAGTAAGTTTCATTCTCTGAAGAAGCTAGCTAAGGTAGCTTTCATGTTCTATACAGTAATCCTTCAACAGTCTCTGGGAGACTGGGGGGTGGGGGTCAAGAACACCAACCTGATTATCTTAAAGGTTGAGAACCACTGATTTAAGGGGCAGATAATGCATCTAAAGGGTTGTCAGTAGTGTCCAGTGACTGTGCTGTTTCACCTGACAAGATAACATTTCTGGACACAGAAAACTCAAATACACTCTTGGCCTCACAAACACATGTCATGCTTCCATAAATGCACACTCAGACCACCAACTTCCCTTTCCTCACCCTGATTGCATTCCTGGAGGAGTTCTTGTCGTCCACGTTGACAGTGAGAGAGAAGAAGACGGCAGTGCTGTACACCCCCTGGGTCCTATAGAGCAGCTCGTTGAAGTCTGGCCTCTGCGGGGCGTCCTCGCTCTCCCATCCGGCGGCACCGGGAGGAGCCGCCACCAGGTCCCACCCTCCACAGCTTTCTATCACCTCCGTCATGGGGCTGGAGCCCAGCCTGTCAATCTCCTCGATGTTGACACAGGATCGATAAAACTCCTTGACCTTGCGCTCTGCTGAGTTGGGCCCACGCCTTCGTATGGGCTCCAGCAGGAGGCGCTGTAGTTTCTCCTCATTGTGCTCTCCTATGGCAGTGATGATGCCATAGCTGAGCTTGTCTTCTGGGATGCCATGGCGCCTCAGCCAGCCGCCACAGGCGAAGGAGTAGAAGTCCTGGCAGGGCTGGATGGTTGGGTCAATATTAGACTGAACGAAGCGTGCCGCCCGCAGCAGGGAGCGCTTGCGTTGGCAGTCCTGTCGACACTGTGGGTCCTGCTGGGCATCCAGGGAAATGTACTTGAGTGCCAGCATGCTGCCCAAGATGACGCACATGCCTGCTGCAAAGACCAGCGCAGAGAGGAGGCAGATCTCCCTCCGGCTCCATCGAGGAAGTCCTCCGCTGCTGCTGGTGCTGCTCAGATCTCTGTTTCGACTGTTTGACCACGTCCCTCCCCGGGAACGCCCCATGTGACGGTCCAGGCTGCCCCCCAGGTGAAGGGTCATACCATTGCTGAGGATGTCACTGCTATAACGACCACCATATTTCACTTCCTGGAACTCATCATAGTGGGCAGTTAGTGAGTACGTCTTCTCCATGGCACTGGACTGTCAGAAGTAGCAGAAGGACGCAGAGAGAAAGGGATGAAAGAGGAGTTATTTCTATGTTTAGTGTACAATCATGACTACTCCTACTGAGACAAAGGGGCAGACTCCCACTACAGGGCAAAACACTGAAGTGATGTCAAAATCCAGTTGGCCCTCTTTAGGCAAAGTCCCCTTTATTCTTTTCAAATCAAAAGCCGGCAGAGCGAGGGGCTCCCATTGTGCACGAGGAATCTCATGGGTCCTGCTCTCTCTCTCATCCTCTTTCTTTCTGCTCCCTTTCCATTTGTTCTCCTCTCCTCCCTCTCTCCAACCAGTTACAGGTCACCTGTCGATAAAAATAGAAATGAGATAGGGGAAGGCTGTAAGTCGAAGGAGAGATGGGAAATTCAATCCATGATTACAACAGCAGAACATGACAAAAAAGCGTCTTTTTGAGCACATTTTTCGCCACTTTGTCTCGTGTTGTTTGTCGGCTAAAGTTGTTGGATTGATTGGTGATAGTCATCCCTCAGGGAGACAATGTCCCCGGGTGACTCATATCTTTGGATGGATCAATAGAGACAGGAGCAGAGAGCTGGGCATCAGCTGGGCATGGAGAGGTGTGGCAATCACCATAACTTAGCTTGTGTCAGTCCAAATTGATGTAAAACTTGATATTATTACCGAAAGACAGGGGGAATTTATGTCCTCTGTCTCACCAAAGTGAAGAAACACATGCATGCACACACATACAGCACAGAGGGCACCAGCTGATCCTCTACGGAGATTTAAAAGGAATAACAAGATATCACATTACAAGCAGCTGCCAAATATAAATCATATGTGCATACACCCTAAGTGTTCTTATTTATACTTCTGTATGTGATATATATGACATAAAGGACTATCATCATATAAGTTGCATGGTGCTCTATATGTAGTACCAGTCAAAAGTTTGGTCACTGTTTTTTCTTTATTTTTACATTTGTAGATAAATACAGGAGACATCAAAATGATGAAATAACATATACAGAATTATGTAGTAAGCAAAAAATGTGAAAACAAAACAAAATGTTTTATATTTCAGATTCCTAAAAAGCCAAATACTCCCACAGTGCAGAGGACAATGTGTCTTTTATGCTTTTTATTGTTGACCCATTGTCTTCTCCAACACACCTGTCCATCTACAGGTGTGCAAAAGCTTTTTGCTCTTTGATATTTTAGAAGGTAGACACCTTTTGCTTGCTTCATGACGGCTTTGCACACTGTTTGTATGATCTGAACCATGTATATAAAAATAAAGAAAAAACATTTAATGAGAAAGTGTGTCCATACTTTTGACTGGTACTGTGCATGATATGATGAATATATACTTATTTATACATTTTTCAATACAAATAACTTTTGGTATTAAAAAGAAGAGGAGGACTTATGACCAAAAAAATGCACAAAAATCCAAGTCAGGCACTCAGTAGGTTTGAAAAATGTAAAAGGCCTTTAATTTAATGGGCTACAATCATTAAAAATACACCAACGCGTATCGGCTTACGCCTTCTTCAGGGTGCAGTGACACACAGCTTTTGGTATTACTTGAGATCAGTCTCAAGACTGGTTTTGGTCTTGGAATCAACCACATTTTTACTCGGTCTCATCTCTTTTATTTCAAAACCTGTTCAGACCACAACAGTGAGGATATCACTGAATTGCCTGTGTGTTGTCTGATTTATTCGGAACATCATTGCTGTGACTGGATGTAAAACTTCCTTCTTCAAACACAACCAATAACTTGGCTAATTTCTAATTTTAAATTTTTGTCACCCCTCCCCGCCGCCCGTCACACACTCCAAGAAAGTGAAAGAGGGTTGACAGAAGAAGAAGCTGTGAGTGTCTGGGAGGAGATGTCTGGTGAATCTTTAATAAAATTTGTCTACCTAAACTACACAGAGTTCATCTATAAGACAGCATCCAAAAGAAAACACACAGCAGTTTATGTAAATTCCACAACTCAACACTTATTGAGATGGCTGGGAAACATCAAACTTTTATCTGCACTTTGTAAGGTGTCATGGTTTGTTTGTTTTGTTGTTGTGGTTGCTGTTGTAATTTCTGATTTTATTTTGTAGTCCTTCCCTCTGGTTTCTGTTGTTTAACTTCCTGTCTGTCTATTTTCCCACCCTTTTGATTTCTGATTATTTCACCCACCTGCTGTTAGCTTCCCTCTGTATTTAGTCTTGTGTCTTTCCCTCCTTAGTTGTCAGTTTGTCTTAGTCTTTTCATCAAGCATCCAAGTGTTTACTTGTGTACCTTTTGGATTGTTTTTATTCAGCCTTATTTTTTGGACTTTGGTTTACTTTGGTCTACCTCTGTGGATTTTTGTTTGCACATAGACAATTTGCTGGTCTTACCTGTGCCTTTGTTTTTGACCTTGATAGAATAAAATAATTTGAACTGCTACTACTAGACAAAAGAATGCATAAGGAAAGGTAAGCTAAATGTAAGAGATGCTAGCAAAACAGCTAAGTTATGTTTTTGCTTGTGGCCACATACAGCTATGTAGCTGCTGTATACAGAGCATCCATGTGCTCCTCAGATGGTCCCAGTTTCAGAGATGGGAAATCATTATTCTGAATTTGGTGTGTTCATGTGCTTTTAAGTCGTAAAGTGGAGAACAACATGGATGCTGCTCAGGGTTTAGGGTACTTGGGTTAGAGTAGGGGACTAGTTATCGGGGTTTATGCTAATAGATAATGTTTCTAATGAATCACTATTTGGACAGCAACTAACCGTTACAGCCTAATATTATATTTGAAATGAATGCATTACTAATGTCAGCTCCAACATTAACGCTACACAACATGGTAGTGCTCCCTCACGTAGGTAAGAGACCCAGAAATGTGACATGCATTGTACAAGCACTCATGTTATGCTGCAAAAACACCTAGACAAACAAAGACACACACAAAATATTGTGGGTGTAGCTGTTAGCACTCCCCATTGCTTCTGCTGATGTATACTATGTGTAGCCTATAGGCAATATCACAAGCCTTTAGACAGAGATACTGACTGATAAATTGTTTTTTGGATCCCATCCCAGTGTGAGTTAGCAAGCCCTCTCGTTGTTGTGTGTGTGTGTGTGTGTGTGTGTGTGTGTGTGTTTTTCAGTGGCTAAGCACAGTGAACTTGCTGAAAGCTGTGAAGACGATCTGTGAAAATTGATCCCTGTTATCTCCTTTGAGAATAGCAAACTTCAGCACTGATGTCTTTAACAAGCTTCCTCTTGCCTTATGGGAGAGCTGTATGTAGATAAGAAGGAAAGAAGAAGAAAGAAAGAGGGAAAGAAAGACAGAAAATCAAGAAGTTTGCTCACAGGTAAACGGAGAGATGAGTAGTGGGTAGCTCAGACTGTGAGAGGAGGTAAAACAAATCATGATAGAACGGCTGATGGGTGGTGAGTGGGTTAAAGTATTGTGTTTAGAGGGAAAAGGGAGGGATGACATAAAGAATTCAGGGAAAAGGGTGTATGGGCAGTGCAGAGATAAAATTCTGCAGAGATCTGGGATTCGAGTGGCAACTGGCTTAGTTGTGCATTTAGAAAGCTAGTGGTGGGGTTCTCCTTGTAACAGCCTTGGGAACATTTGTCATATTGAATAATTCTGAAGTGTAAGATTTACATTCAGTACCCATGCAGAAAGTAGTGAGCACCTCACATAGCAAAGTAGAAAGTAAAGCCTGAATTAAACTTTCCACGTAGCCGTGAGGGTGCAAACACTCAATGTGGTATATACAGAATACTGTGTGCATCTACTGTCCTCCTTGCTGAATGTTTCTGCATCTGTTTGAAGTTTATCAGGAATTTAAGGGATTATACCAGTGGTTTTGCATTTTTAGCCCATTTACACCAAATCACGTAAACTTTACATTACTACTAAACCATTTCGACATCAATACCATCCATACTGCAGAGTTATGCATTTTTAACACTCCAGATATCCATTTGTTTTTCCATACACTATGAAATTCTTTTACTAGACTCTTGAAACTTGCTTGAATTGTGCAATCAGTCGCAGCGAACATTAAGCCTTTGTCAAAGTAACACAGTTACGAAGTAACGCAGTGCGGTGCAGCTGTGACTGATTAAACATGTCAAGCAAGTTTTAAAGCCTGAATGAATTTACAAATTCCTTTTCAATCTTTTTTGATAATGAAAGGGAACAAAAACAGGTCTGTGGGTAAATGTCAAAAATGCTCCTTTTCATCTCAGACAGCTGGAGAGGTGTGTCGGTGTCTGGGTTTGATTGACAGCCGCAGGCAGGCTGTGCCCCGGTAGGGGAACGAGAGGCAAAGAAAACAAACTTGCGCCGTAGCCTACATGTCATAGGCTGACAGTGTGTTGTTTGTGTTACTGAAGAGTGAGTACCACACCAGAATCTAACCAAACCCAAGGAAAACTTGCAGGTATATTTACATGCTGTTTAATGTGCTGCCCCTGAGCAGCTAATTCAACCTATTTAGCCTTCAAATTGCTCGCTGAACAAAATGTCTGCCATGTCACATGTGCTCGGCCTGCCAGATCTGCACGGGGTCCTGCGCTTACATATAGCCATCATATGATGGCTATATGAAACTTTGGAAATCATTGAGCAATTGATAGTTACCATTAGCTACCCAACTAACACCACAACACTCTCTTGATAAAAATGTTAAGAGCTTGTAGAACCAACATTAAATTTTAGTAAGTACTATCACTTGTAAGCTCTAATTTTGTAAACCACAAGAAAACAAAAGGAAAAAAATAACAAAACAATATTCATATGTATGTTTTCATAATATAATCATTGTAAAATAAGAATTGTTGTGTTTTTGTTACCATAGAATGAGCAGCTTGGATCTACAGAGGGTGCTGGTCATCTTTCACAGAGGCCACCATGTTGTACTGCCAGGTTTCTGCAGTTTTCCAGAATGGACAACCAAACACTGGCTCTAGATATGGCACATTGCACATTGTGGGGGGCCACTGTAGATTCTCCTACACGCTTGGAAGAGGAGTGAAAAGAGGTGTGTAAATCTGCATGCTCACCACTAGACACCACAAAATCCTGTACACTGGTCCTTTAAGGTGGCCACAACCATAGCTCCTTTCTGATGTACAGCCAATCATAATGTGTGTGTCATATATACACGCAGGGCCCTGAGCAGATCTGGCAGTTGCAGCACATCAAGTACCCACACTGCAACCCCAATAATTAACCTGCGAGCTAAGTGTTTTAGTTAACCAATACTAGCAGTCAATGCTCAAAAAAATACACTGACATTGTCAACACTCTCTCTGTCTGGTGACAGAGTTGCCTTGTCACTGCTTTAGCAACCCTTACTGTTTGGTTGGGGTGCTTGCACAGTGGATGGGAGGAACTGGATTGGACAGTGTGAACGTCCCACGCTTTACATCCCTGTCCTGGTGAAGCTCATGGCTGGCAGGTGAAAACAAGTGTCTGGTGACAACATGTAGTACATGTCCGCCTCCCCATGCCAGCAGTAGCAGTGATGACAAGCTCAGTGCAGAGGGGAACGGGCATTTCAGAGTGGGAGAAAATGTGGGCGGGGGAGGATTGTGTGTCTCTGTGCAGTGTCATTGTCAATTCAACTTATCATCCATCAATCCTCTGCTTTGTTACACACATACACACACAACACACACACAAAATTATAAAATGCTGTATCTGTATCCGGCCACTATGAGCCTCATGCATGAAGTTCACATCTTCACTACTTCAAAATAATTGACTATAGTGTAAATATTGTTGAAGCGCTGTTACAAATTGCAGCATTCTCTCTTCACAACTTTTCTCCCTCTCTCTTTCAAATGCACAGCACTTCCTCATGTCACAACTCCTTAAGCGTTATAATGAATTATGATACACGCATGCACACACACAAACACACTCTGAGTGGACACCCAGCGTATGGCTAATGGATTGGATCTTGTGGGTACCATCACAGGGAAAGGCATGCGTGATGAATGGCTATTTACCGAACATGACAGGGCCTAATATCTGAGAGTTATACTAATACTGTTGCACACACACACACACACACACAACACACCACACACACACACCCCTCCTCTCTCTCATCTCTCTCTCTCTCTCTCTCTCTCTTTCTCTCTCTCTCTCGCTCTCTCTATCTCGCTCTGTTACACACTAACACACACACAGCACATGTATGGACACTTTAGATGCATTAAAAACACACCCCTGGTGATACATCGCGCTGCGTCAGTTGTAAAGCATTTCCCATACATCTTTCCAACAACAGACAATTACTTATTCAATTATAGCAGGGGTTCTCAAAATGTGGTCCAGGAACCTTCAGGGGTCCTGGAGATGTTACCAAATGGACAGGAAGTCCTATTATATCCAAATTAACCATGAGATCTTCAAAGAGTGACTTAACACAAAATTTACTTTTTTGACTAAAAAATAAAGTAAGCTTATCACAATGTTACTTTATTACACTGTTCATTATAACAGAAGTTATTTTCCTTTTCCCAAAGACAGTTTAGTAACTGGGTCGCCAGGAGCTCTGTCCATACAGGGACTTGGTTTGGGAAGTTGAGCTGGGCAATATGGCTTATAAATTATCACTTAATATTTTTTAGACTGTGGCTAATATAGGATATATTCTTGATATGCACATTTTTTTCTTAAATAACATGATGTGTTTCTGTCCATTAAACTACACAACAGTATATAAAGAGGGGCAGGGTGACAGACAAAATCAAACATCACAATACTTTTGGCCAAATAACTGTAAATAACTGCAGGTGCCTTCACAAAATATTAACATAATTTTTTGATAAATAATCATCATAATGATGTAATAATTAAATGGGTTACGGAAAACAATAGAACAGCTAGAACAGTCTGGTAAGTTCAAAGAATTTAAAAAAATATCATTTTACTGTAAAGCAGACTTTAAAACCAGGATAAGACAACACTTATGCCATATCACAACATAACTATATCTAAAATTTAAGACGATATCTAGTCTCATCAATAATCACATTATCAATATAATATCAATATAGTGCCCAGCCCTACTGGAGAGCGGAGCATGGGAACCAGAGTTCAAGTCCAGCTCAGACCGTGTTATATAGTGTGGACTGGTAGCTGGAGAGGTGCCAGTTCACTTCCTGAGATGCCCTTGAGCAAAGCTCCACACCCCTAACTGCTTTGAGCGCTGACTATAGGCGTTTTCATGTGCACCAACTATACTGTAAGCACCTGCCTGCATCAGACTTGTTCTCACAGGTTAGAAATACTCTGTATGGTTTAGGCAATCCATAATGATGACTGTTTTTGAACTGATATCAATATAAACCGAGTCTCAAAAATAATTAACTGTGATGCGAGCACAGAAGGGTGATAGAAAGAGGGCAGTATGACTCCAGCCTAGAAAAGATGTTTCATGGTGCGCTGGGATTAGCACTTTTACTTTTCCTAACTGGTGTTTTCCCATTACACTGACAAAAAAGGCATCAAAACGAGAGATAAAAAAATTAGACTCATTCAGGCTGATACTGATCTACAGATAGTTGTATGAAAAACGTAACGATAAATCAAAGAGTGGAAAGCGATAAACAGGCAGGCAGAATAGAGTGTGAAGCAGCTACACACTGTGACATGTGATCAACACACCCACTCATGCCTCCGGACGCTGACCTGCTCTATTCACACATGTGGCTCACCCGCACATTAGTCTAGGGAGCTGGCAGGGTTAAGTCTGGGGCAACTGATCCAGACATTTGCGTTCACACATACAGGTCCTCCGGGTAAAGTCTGGATAAGTGCTGAGATGTAATGTGCATGTGAAAGAGGCTTATAATGTGGCAGCTTTCCACTAATGCATGTCTATAGGTCCTGTGTGTATATTTCAGGCTTGTGTGCGTAAATACAAACAAACAGAGTGTAAAAATTAAATTTCCCCAAGTGAGATTATTAAAGTACCACATTTAAATATAATTTTGTTTTCTAGACCAGTGGTTTCCAGCCTTTTTCCTGAAGGGACCCCTTTTGTATCACTGAGTAAACTGGAAATAATTTATGAATATTTCATATGCATAACAATAACAGTATAGAACAACTGCTAAACTGTACAATTAACCCAAACAGTGAACACAGTGAATGCAATAACTGCAGGAAGTTTGTGTAAAATGAGTGATTTGGATGAATTTTGAGCAGATTATTTCATGTGAATATTGCATCAGAGATCCGTTTTCCTGATAGTTTCAGAACTTCATTAACTTTATTAACAATTCTCATACATACTAATTAGCCTTCTTTTTTTTTGATAAGTTCAGTGTTTTCCTCTCCCTGATGCTTGGCCATTGTTCTGTGAGCTCTTTGGTTGTTTTAACTGCGTACTTTAGTACTGCAGGACAAGGTTGTTTAGCAAGAGTGAAGGCTCTGGGAATATAGCTTCTGTTCAGGTCTTCACAGTGCTGTTATCCTAGAGATTTTTTTTTTTTTAAGTTTATGTCTTAAATAATTGTCCAAAATTTAAAAATAACAATTTTGTGTAGTTTTCTTCATATGTATGAATGAAATTCTGTGATATAAGCCTACTGTATATTAAAAAAAATTGTTCCCCTTAAAATCAAGAGGGCCTTGTGACCTCCTGCAAAGCTGCTGGGTCAACACATGCTTAGTGTTGTGGAGCGGTCACAGTTTGGTTAGGTTTAGGCACCAAAACAACTTGGCTGGATTTAGGAAAAGTTTGTTTTGGGTTAAAGTTTGTTTCATTATGTATGTCACGTGAAGTACTGTATGTGAAGCAAGTTGCAAAATGAAAGTCACATGATGCATGTTAGTTATTTACCTTAAAACTTTTAGTAACATTTTGGTTTAAGAGGGGACATGAAGCCTGGTCTGCTGGGTGTAAGTGCTGATGTTTGTTTGAGCCATCCATCCACCTCCCTCCTCCTCCTCTTTATACAAGGTCAAAAGCCTGGTGTGTCTCATAAAGCTGCTAGATGGTACCCTTTGTGTCTGTATGAGCTGGTATTTGATAACTTGTGAATGAGAACGGGCTTCACCCCCTCCTTCCTCCTTGAGAGTGACAGGGTGGGGAGTGTCGTGGTCACAAAGAATTCTCTGAATTTGTAAAGTGCCACAGTCAAGCCAAACTGGGGCGTTTGCTACTAAGGTAAACGGCACACTTTGAAGGCTGGGTGGACCTCTCTCTTACTTCTCTACCCACCAATTATAAATCCTCAGAGAAGATCAATGATAATCAATATGCAGAGGTCTCTGACAGGGCAGGTTCATGTCGCTGTTATGGACGCTCTGCAGATGGATCACTGTTCTCCTAGATAAATGAACGTAGTCGGAAGGAAAATGAGCTGTGCACAAATGGCTCAATCTATAAGCGTGCTTCAAACGTGGAAGCAGCAGTGGTGTGAGTTGAGTGTTTCAGTAATGTAACAAGTGAAAGTGAATATTGTACTGGAGTAGTTTTGTTTAGAGTTGTTCCAATACGATACAAATTTGTAAAAAGCCTCTGATCCTGCTTAAAATGCGTTATCAGATAACAGCAAGTAGCATTAGGCTGTTAGATGATGTTTGACAGTCATCGACCACTGAGCCCGTTACTACTGTGACTTTGTAATTAAAAAGCCTGCTGTGTTTTAGGTAGTGTGTCTCCTCAGAGTCACTGTAAGGCAGGTGTTTCGGTCCATTTTTGACTTGAGGGAAAGAGAATGAAAAGAAGCTGCTGCTGATGGTCACTGCACAAATGTTACCTCCCCATATCTCGTTCAGTATTTTCTTATAGAACCTGCCCAGCGAGATAAACTCTGGTAGCGGTGCATCTTTCAATCGTGCCGCTATTATTTTCTTAGCTTAGCTTCCTCAGTATAGCTGCCTGGCTAACTTTGTTTCAGACAACTAAGTTAGGGACATGTAGTGCAGATACGAAGACCCTTTTAAACCCAGCACACAGCCTGGCAGGGATGTGAGAGTTAATCTGCTGCTCCCTTCACTGGAGATTTTCTCAGCTGAGTGAGACAGCTGGAGGCTGCCATCAGAGCGACAGTAGGAAGTGATGGTGAGTACAGTCATGAGCAAGTCAGCTTTTCTGTTATGGGACAGCTAAACCCCCACCCTCCCACCAATAAACAACAATGTTGCACTGTGGATCGTCATTCGGCAATTTGGTAAACAGGGTGACCAAACAAGAACAGGTGAAATTAGGACAGAGGAGTTGGGGGTGGCGTGGCCATGTGTCAGTGGTGGGCGTGGCCTTCAGTACATTACATTCATTCTCAACGAACAGTAAAATGCACGAAAGTCAAAAATCAACGATAAAATGTATTAATTTTGTTCGTAAAGTCAACTGTCTGTCATTTGGAAAAGGAAACATAATGACTGCTGTATGTAACATGTGTAAATCATTATTTATTACATAATATTTATGTTTTTTCATCAGTGCGACACCTGTCACGTCTGTCTGGTGACAACAACCATATCCAATCACTTCTTCTTCGTGGCTGACTGTAGCTCTTCTTCCCCCACTCTCCCAACAGCAGTTTCTGTTTCATTTTTAAAAAGAATAAATACGGAAGTGGATTACAAGTTTTATTTGCTCAGTGCAGCATTTGTAATATTACTATTAATGTGCAGGATTCCTTAGCATTTTTGCCTTCTAGTCTCAACTCAAGTTGAGTCCCATGACATACAGACAGTTCTTGTTTTAGTTTCACATAATTTGTTACTATAGTGGTTAATTCTTGGGACAAACACTACATACACTACATGATTTGGGATTCAGGACCACTGCTCATAATTTGGGACTGTTCTGCATTTTTCAGGACGTCTGGTCATCCTTTGGTAGATATCGCCCAACCCTATCGCAAGTAAGTAAGTCTATGCACCCATCTAACTTATTAACCCCAAAACGGGACCCTGCTACTTCCCAGCGGCCCGTACATAATTTTTCCCCCAGGATGGTGAAGTCAGTTTCTCATTCATTCTCATGTGTGTTTGCTTTACCTGAACCAGGCCATACAACATATATAGGAATTATATCACATCTATACAGAGTTAGTAGTATACAGCTGTTAAAAAGTAATATTATTTTAAATGTTCACAGTGCAAGGCAAAGTTCATGTATAAGAACCAGTACTGGGAAGGAAAAAATAGTATAGAAACATCTTTAGTTTTGTTTCCCTCAAACTCCAATGAAATATTCCTGAAATGCCCATGTAAAACGTTAATTGCAAAATGGAGGCTTTGAGTTGTACTGAATTATCGTAACAGACTTTGAGTGCTTTAGGAATCACAGGCATTGTGAGTTAACACATCAACACTTTAAAATGGTTCCCCATGGTCAGAGAGAGCAGCTAGATTTGTTGCTGGTGAGAGGTAAAGTCACCTTGGGTCAACATCGAATAGTTGCAAAGTTGCCAAGCGGACTACTCGAGGGCACATTAAAAAGACCGTAAAATACAGCCATTATAGTAATACTAACTCTGTCAGGATTATTTACTGTTGAATCAATACTAACAAAAAAATGTTCCTTTTAATCTGTAAACGAAAACTTAACCTGCTAAACCGCCACCAAGCATTTCCTGCAGTACAACACTATACATTTGCCTTTAGCTGCTGATCTGTTAGGTGTCTTCCTCAGAACTTATCACAGTAATGTTTATTATACTCTAAATGTTGCCATGACTGTCCAGGCAGCCTAACCGTTAACATAAAGTCACTGAGAGCAAACTTCTCCTCTGCAGTTTGTGTGATGATATTTGGTAGTAGCCAGAAATAAAGGCTTAGCGGGAAACTCTGCTTTTATCTCCTCTCAGGCAAGTTACGTCACCTGAAAGCCCTCTATAAATGGGTTTATTATCCCCTAATCAAAGTGGTCACAGAGCCTGCCCCAAAAAGCTTCACGGCACTCAGAGGGGTTCAGCGTGGGAGTCAGCCCCCTCGAGCCTTATCACCGGTCGCCAGAGGCTGCAGTAGAGTGCTACGGTGCGTTTGTATGGACGACAGATTTGGACACACAGCTCAAGAGTCCCATATAGAACCAAAAGATACTTCTTAGGCTTGTAGCAGAGCAGAACCCCCTTTGTGGTGCTATTATGTTTTGTATGTATGAAATGTCACACACCAGCAGTATTTAAATACATTTGAAGGAGCACAATGGGACCTTTATTTTTATTTTATTATTAAAGCTGAAGAGTTTGAGTCATTCTAGACTTAAGAACCCTTGAATAACACTCCCTCACTCCTCTGTTACCCACACACAACACACACACACACACACACACACACACACACACTGACTTGCAGGTATAAAGCACTCACACACTGTAACTCTATTAACCTTAATGACTCCCAAAACTCCTTTTTTTGGATAGAGGAGTATGCCAAACTACAGTTCAAATATTGAAATTTTTAACACTTTGTGTGTACAGTCAGGCAAACTCTGAGCCCTCCTGCAATATTACCCCACTGGAATCTCTACTCAGCCACTGTATTAGAAGCAAGGCTGTAAATTTGCATTGAAAAGTGGTGGGGACATAAGGGGTCAGAAAAAAAGAAAAATTAAACAGTCTTATATGTGATTTTAGGCAATGTAGTATGTTGTTTGAATTTCTTGATGCAAGCTATTTTTCAAAACTTTTTAAAAAACAAATTATGCTTTGAAAAAGTGTCAAAATCTGCCAATTCAAACAGCACTGGGGTCTTCACCACCCCAAGTGTGATTTAATAGAAGTACTTTATCTTGTTAGGTACCCTGTTGGGTGTATTTCTGTGGAGGGAAGTACTCTAAATTGTATTATTCTATTTAAATAAAAACAGTTTCTATGGGTTGTGGTATATGCAGAATAAAATAATACTGTATAAGTTTGTGTAAGGTTTTATCTTACGTTCTATGTGAAGTGCATCCGTTTCCTAAGAGGCAAAGAAGCATTCACTTGCGCTGATTTGAACGGGATTCTGCTGCGTATGTGAGAATAGCGCTTTTCTTGCGCGGGACAGAGCACTTAAAACTGATGAATGCAAGAAGGGTGGCAGCTTCAAGGCTAATACAGAGAGGGACTGTTATGATTTCAAACTTTTGGGGGGATGCAAAGACTCGTGGTGCGTAAAGACGCAGACCAGGCTGCTGCTGGTGCGCAAAGGAAACCGGATTTGTGAGCACAGATTGTAGTTAATGCTACTTTTACGCATATTTAACCTCATTATATTCAGCCTCTTCTTATGATAAATCCCAGCTTCTTTATGTACATTTTATCTGACGAATCATCACCAAGGACGCAAAAAAGATAAATGGAGACGTTAAAAAGAGTGAAACAGACCTATCTTATGATAAAACACACGTAAACCAGCACAGTTATTCTCAATTGAGACACATCATCCTGCTGTAAAAAGTAGTACAGTCAGTCAGTCAGAGTAATTTCCAGGCTCAGACCGGCTCATCCACACATCCCATTTTTCATTTTTCTCATTTTAGACAACAAGCCGACAGAAGCATCTTAACACTGACCATCAAAACTTCACCACCTGTACATGGACACCGTGAAGACTAATAACTGGGGGACCATGTGCGTAAAAATGAGTTGACACCTCTCACCAACGTGCCGGCTGCGGAGACGTGACTTCCAAGTTAAGCTGTGGCAGTTTTTCCTTTATCCTCGCTCTCCATAATTAACAAAAAAACAAAAACAAAATAAATATGTATTTATAGAGCCCCTAGCGTGTCGTGCCAGACCCACTTAGAATACACAGGCTGGCGGAGGTGTGAACTGCCCCAGAGCGGTGAAAACTTGTGCAAAAAGACCTTACCTGTGCTGAGTAAATCAAAATCACCGCGGGGAATGTAAAAGTGCCTCTGCTCTGAGTGTGTGTAGATAGAGGAGATCCACTCCACTGACGGTGCGACTGGATTAACACGTCCCCCTCCGGAGAGATCGGCACACACCGGGGTCCGCACCGCGCTCTGCCGCCGCTGCAGCCTCACAGCCTCCGATGTATGGAGGAGAGACAGAGGGAGGGAGGGAGGGGAGGAGAGAGAGGGAGAGGAGGGGTGCTTCATTAACAAGGTAACACACACACACACACACACACGCACGCACAGCACACACGCACACACACCCCACACACACACAACTGAGTCACACGAGTTGAACACTTAATCCTCATGTCCACTGGCTCTGTTTTTTATTTTTCTCTCATTTGGTTTAAATAATTGGCGACTGTGCAAATGATTATGAAGCCAAAATCACATTATATGTATATATATGTTTTTATATTATTTGTGGAGTAACTGCTTTGGCTTGCCATAACTGGCTGAGTTATTATTGTTAGTTAATATTCTGTTTTTGGAGGAAGATTGACATGAAATTGAAACTTTGATGCTCATCATCATCATTTATGAAGTCATCAGAAAACACAGTGAGGGGCACAGACAACCCTCATTTGCAATGGTGCTGAGGTACAGACTAGAGCCTGACAAGTACCAGATTTTTGGGGCCAATGCCAATATTAGGGAGTGAAAAAAATCTGACATATATTGGTCAATAGTCTCTATATGGCATATATAATATATACATAAACCCATTTTTTGCAGTGATCTTCTAAATGTGGTTCAGACACAAAGATATGTACTGGGGGCAGGATATTTTACAGTTCAACAATAAACTTTATTGTCCAAAACAACATGAGGGGACTGAAACAGTAAACTTTCTGTAGTTCTTTTAATAATTAGGGAAGACTGGGGACAGTTGCAACACTTTTTGCATTTCTCATACCATTTAAAGATGATTACATTTGACATATTGTTCACAATATTTATTTGAAAGGAAGAATTCAAATACCCTGCTTCCAGAGTTGGGGTCAGTTTCAACACAATCAGTGGACAGTTTTTTGTTGTTTTTTTTTTTGTTTTTTTACAGATTAATAGTATTATTTATTTACTTGGTAATATTTACCAAATAACAGTGATTGGGTTTTGTTTGTTTATCTTGAGTCAATGTGCAGATGTTACAGATGCTGTTCAATCTCTCTGTATTTCATTGTGGAGGACATCCAGGAAGAATGGAACAATTTGCAATGCAAAAAACTATTTTTAAAATTTATTATTTTTTAAATTTATTGTACAAAACTTCATCTCTTTTAAAGAACAATTTTGTCACAGTCCAGTGTGTGAACTCCTCTTCTAGAACTTTATTTACCTAACAACATGTTGTATCAGCCATACAGAACATCATATGCTAGCTAGACACACTGACTATACACATGCTAAACATATTACTAAGAAGTCAACAAAACAAAGATTCAAACTTATGAATTCTATGAATTCATGAAAGGGGTCAAGACAGTATGAAAACATACAGCTCAGGAAAGAAATATTTTTACCTCTAAAACAAGTTTTTTCTTTTTGTTTGTTTGTTTTTTCAATAAATAGAAGTTTAATGTGTCTTCTGTCTTCCTGATGGGGTGAGGGTGTAACTCAACTTGTGCAGATGAGTATCATCATTCGAGTGTGTTTCTGATTGGAGGAATAAGACCTGTTGTAACTGTGCCCAGTCTAACCTATAAATTACTATAAAAATCAAACGGAGCAAATATATGTATATATTAAACTTGATTTAAGAAAAAGGAACAAATAAAATGCTGCACAAAAAGCTAACACATAAAAACAATCTGCGTTATGTTTTGTTAAAAAAAGTTATCCAGTCACTGCATATCAGGACAATATATATGCTGATGCTGATATACCGTAGCTATGATAAGCTAATATTGGGTGACCCATATACTGGTCAGACATTCGTATATATGATAAGAGAAGACACAACTAAAATCAACAAAGAAAGCTCTGAGGCAACAATAAAGGCTAAAATAAGGTAATTCAGCATCAAAACAACCATGAGAAAAAAAAGCCATTGCTAACCCCTGCACATTCCCACATACTTTCATCCTCATTAAAAGAAAACAAACGTTAACTAAAACCTCAGAATGAAAAAAAAAAAAAAAAAAAAAATCACACTGTATCCCATAGTAATAATCCAGATCTAAATGTATACAACCCCACCAGCTCAGACAGAGAACTCATTCCCAAATGAATGAGTCTATTCCACTGATTGATATTATTGGGCCGCAACATTTTATGGTTCTACCAAATCACAAAGTCTATTTTAATAAATCTTCTGGTCTAAACAACCACTAAACATTCGCTGTGGAAACATTAATCTCCATGTTGCCTGAAAGTCACACAAACCAAACTAATCAAACCAAAAGGTCGACTAATATTATTATGCAAATAAGCTGAGTAACTAACTGGCCATTTCATTACCCTGATGGTTCAGTGAGAGTAAAACGCTTATGAGGGGAAGATTGTTGGTTGATTTTGGAGACTGTAGCTACACATATATTCTTCTTTTTTGATCTTTTGTTTGTTGACTTTTAGCAAAATAGTAAACTGGTCAACAGAGGGTGCCAGTTTTCAGAATTGCACTTGATTGCCAAAGTGATCATAAAATGACACAAAATACTTCACACAAGAAACTGTGAAGAAAAGTAGCTAAATAGTGTGTTTTCTAAGTGGGTTATGGTTCAGGTATGACTTGTGAGGCAGAGGACCCAAATGCCATCACTGAAGCAGAACAGTTTATTAAAGTTACTTTGTGGAAACCTGTGGTAAGTGAACGAGCTTAGAGGTGAGTCCTAACAGGCACACTGTAAATCCAACATGCAGTGGCAGAGAGGCAGGTAGCAGACAGGCAGCAGGGTGGAAATACAGGCAGGAGGCCGGTTCTTAGAACAGACACCAAAAATAGGCAGGAATGGCTTTGTGAGGCTTATGGGTAATGAGGGACAAGTGTACAAGGGGCGCAGGGTCAGGTGACTGACAAAGGTAGGAAACTCTATGAGGGTAACCGGTGAACAGCTGTGGAATGACATGGTCAGGAAAGGTCTGCGAACAAGCAGAAAAGTGAGACAGAGCAAGTGTCATTGTAAGCATAGTGATTTTTGGTTAATAGGTAAAAATTTAAAGGTCCAGTGTGTAAGATTTACCAGAATTTACTGGCAGAATATGAAAAAATGGAATATAATGATCGGTTTTGGGCATAAGTTTTTAGTCAAAAGATTTTTATTAGTGTATGATCACCTGAAAATAAGAATTGTTGTGTTTTCATTACCTTAGAATGAGCTTGCATCACCATGTGTCTACAGTAGTCTGAAACAGATAAAACAAACAATTGGCTCTGAATGCAGCCTTCAGCATTTTTCACAAGTTTCACTGCCGCTGTAAGTTCTCTACAAGCTACAAATGAGAGGGTAAGGTGATGTGTTTGCAATCTGCTAGCTCATCGCTAGATGTCACTAAATCCTACACACTGGTTGTTAAAGTAAATTTTCGGGCTGCCCCCTGAAAGTCGGAGATTTGTATGATCAATCAAAGATTCTTGAGATTCTTCAAGTTGAGCAGTCCTGTTTTTTTTTTTGTTTTTTTTGTTTTTTTTTTGTTCGATTTTTTTTTGCCAGTCAGTGTGCAAGGTACTTTTCAGTCCCAAAAGCAGCTGCAGAGTAAAATCATTTTACTAAATCGAATCATTGCATCCTCTCGGTGAAGATGTTTGTGATGTGTCAAGGCAGCTGTGGACCCCGTCAGAGCATGGGTATAGTAGTTCTGAGACTGCCCAGAAGAAGAGAGACCTTGCTCAGTCAGACTCTAAGTCAATGTCATCTTCTGCCTCTGCCTTCTGCTTAGAAGTGATGAATTTGCAGCTCACAGCAACTTACTACAATATAGTCTCTGACTTTTGTTTGATATCTAGTCTCAGCAAAAAGTTGCACATTTGAGATCAGTCGTTAGCACAGTTAGCACACATTAGCCCAGAGGGCTAACTTGACTTGACTTGCTACTATAATACTTATTCAGGATATTCAGGGTTTCAGCACACGATTATCACGGCCAAAAGAATTCATAATGATATTGCGATATGTATAGAAAATGTTTTGGAAAAAATAATGCTATTAATGAAATTCATCTTAAACCACTACTGTTTTTTTTGCAACACCCCTAATGCCATTCAAAAATCTAGCAGTTCAATAAATGTTTGATAGTCAGGGGCGGTTCTAGGGAGAGGCTAACAGGGGCCACTACCCTGTAACACTGAAAACAGATGAATGATGTTGTCAGTGAGCATTTTACTGATACATTTTTGCTACTTGCCAGGTAGGTTAATATGCATAATTTTCTCATTACCTTAATAGAAAATGCATCTGCGAGGGCTGGGATGATACATTTATCTCCTGTTTTCACACTATCACAATACTTGGGTGCTGAATCAAGAATCAAGAAAAATTTTGCGATTCTCCAGGTATTGCAACTCGATATTACGATTTATTGCAATTTTCTGATTGCTTTTTTTTTTTTTTTTATCACTTTACAATGTTGAATCCTACACTTCCAGAGACTGTACATATTTCCAAAGACAATGCACATCACATGTCAGTCAGTCTTTGAGTTTTATTTCAGCAGCATCATTGCTTCACTGCGTATAGTAAATAAACTACTTTTAGATGTAAACTACTACATTTAGCTGCTCTGGCTTAGCAAGCTAGTCTCATAAGAAAATAATATATCAGCTGATTTTTGGCCAAAATGAATGGAGCCCCTGGAAATTTCACACAGCATAAGTGTGAGTTTTGAACCTTTGAGGCTGCTGTAGCTGCTCAGTGTGGAGTGTTGAAGCCAGAGTAGCAGAGCAGAGGAAATTTATGGCTGAAAGTAGGAGCACACGTCCTGTTATGTTAAGCATATGAAATCAGATCGTGATGCTAATTTCCATTAGCACGTTAATGGGAATTCCTATTATGTATTAGCATCAAGCTAACAGACTAAATGCTAGCTAATTATTTGACTTAAAAACATTACGCAATCCACAAATCGATTGAGGAATTGATAATGACAGAATCACGATACTTAAGAGAATAGATCTTTTCTCCCATCCCTAGTGTTTGCTTTTGGAAATTAGTTGTATATAAACATAATTTCCAGGAGACAGGTATATTTTGATAACAAATCACCTAAATTTAGAGAACATTTGTGTACTTAAATTAGATTTATTTATAACTGAGATCGTAACCTTTCATTTGCTGCTGGTTAAATAATCTAACATAAAGTTGTGACAGAGAGATATGACAGAGGAAAGTGTGCCAACCAACCCCGGTCTTCCCTACTGTTTCCCACTTTTTAAGGCTGTCATGTTTATTGATACACATTTATAATCCAAGTAATGATAGTTGTTGAACTTTCACACTTAACAGATTACTAACATGATGCCCACCTTTTTCATTTACTTCGACCGCAAATGACTTTGTACAGAGTGTTTCATTCCTTCCTCTTATAGATGTGATTTCCTCAGTTAATTTACCTTTAGCTCTGGGACATTTTATCCCACTTTCCCCAGCAGCTCCTGGGCTCATTTTGCTAACAGGTAACAACAGTGAGGGAAACGAGGCGAACCAGGCACACTGGCCTATAATCCGGCTCAGTGAAGCAGTGGATTTGGGTTCAGCTGTCAGCCTGCGCAGAAGCAGGACACTTGGCGAAATTATGCCAGAACACTTGCGGCCTACAGACCCAGAATTATAACGAGTGCCCCAGCAGACCGGAGAGGAGGGAGCGACGGGGGACGCTGATGATGAGCAGATGAGCTGGGGATCAATGTCGGAGTTTGACGAAGACAAGGGGAGGGAGTGTACGGATGAGAGACATTGCAGTCCCTCAGCACTTTGATTCATCCTCATTTTTATTAGGGTGTTATTTACACACCTGCTGCCACAGGGACAGGCTAAGAAGCTCACTCTCTCCATCTCTGCCTGGCTCTCATGCACACACACAAATACAAACAACAACACTGCAAGCAAACACACACACATCTGCGTAAAGTTCCGCCAAACACTTCCTCCGGATAATAATCGAAGAGTCTATATGCGCTGCAGACTACAAGTCTATTTTGGAGTGTCTAAAAATATCCATTTTGTCCTGGTTCACTTGATTCATCAAGGTCCCTGATGAAGCTCACATCGCACAAAGGAAGTCAGAGACAGAGATGATGATACTTAAATTACATGCAGTGGAAAGCGTGCTGATTTCAAAGAACATAGTAGCCAGTATGACCGGTGATATATACTCCAGGTTCCTCAGGGATGGGTGTAATAGAATTACAGAGGTAGCCTGCAGGTAGCTCTCAGGTTTAGCCAAACTGAAGATGGATGGAGGTGCCTCGCCTAAAAGGTGCAACAACTTAGATAAGAGCAGAAGGGAGGAGGACGAGGGGATGTTTTTTCTTCTGTCTGCTCAGCACCTGAGCCTGACCCCACCCCATGCATCCACCCCCCTCCATCTTCCACTCAGACAGACTAATGGGGATCTGGGAGCACCATTTATATTCCTCGCCCACCTACTGGCACCCTACCTCAGTTGCCTGATAGTCCGATTCCACCCCCCAGAGGGGTTAAAGAGATGTGTGTATCTGTGTGTGTTCTTGTACTTCTGTTCTTATAAGAAACAAGTTTTGTGTGAGGTCTTGATGCAGGATAAAAGCTACAATATTAAGCTTTTTTTTTTTTACATCAATGTATTATCATAGCATTAATTTGATATGATTAATATAATTATAATATTACACTGATAGCTTCTGTCTCATGCCAGCTGTATGACACTGCTGTTGATAAAGTTTACAGCAATATTTCCCATAAACCAACATGGAGATTATATTTTTGTTACAATCCTGAGCATGCAGTGGGACATTTTAGCATCTTTTTTTATGTACATGATAATCAATAACTGGGAAAATGGTAAGTAGGTATACCACAGCTGCGCGCAAGTAATTATACAGTTCTGGTTAAGTCGTTTTATAAACTGTTATGAAATTCTGTTTGTGAGTTACATCGAAATACATAAAGATGGACACCACAGCTGCACTTTCTTCCACTGTACAAAACCTAAGCCAAAATATCATAGATAAGAGCACTACAGTCTCACACTGGTGGTCATTTGGAGCCAGAGTCTTTGCAGTAGAGATCAGGATTGTAGCTACGGTATCAAGGTCCTGTCCATAGATGACACAATGGTGAGCAGAGCTCAGCTGTTGTGACATGAAACCCGCTTGTCTTAGCATCAAATAACTAATTAAAACCAAACTTATGAGTCTGACTTTTGAGTCTGGTGTGAAATTGGAAATAATGGATGACTTTTAATTTTTAGATTAGCTGACTTATTATTTTCTAAAACAAACAAACAAATATATTTAATTATAATTATGATACTTATAATTATATTATAAGTTTTAAGTTATATTATAATTTTATTAAAAGTTTTCAGCTGCAGTTTGGTTACGTTTGGGCAACAAAAGTACTTGGATAGGTTTAGGTAGAGATCCTGGTTTGTCTCTGCCATGCAGGTGTAAATAATCACATTGGTTCATTAGCTTCACTCTGATGAAGACGCAGTGTGTTGAAATGTATCCTAATAATGTAAAAAAAAAAAAAAGAAAGAAAAAAAGAAAAGTTTTTGCCACATCAGTCTGTGTACGCCCAGTGTTTTTGGACCAGTCTACCAAATTTAGAGTAAGAGTGTCTCGCCCTTGAAAACACCAGACAAACTTGCAGTCCTTGTGAGTCAGTTGAAGCACGCTTAACCTTGTTCTTCAGTCTCATTGGCTGTTTACACCCTGGTGCAAATTGCATGCTTGGATACTGACAATAGCATCTGGCTTAAAATATTTATGTATATAATCTTTTTTGCACCGACAAATATAATGCCATAGATAATTACAACATCTTGTATTCTGACAATATGAGCTAATGTGTGTGTTGCAAAACAGAGCTGAAAAATAAAACCACATTTCAATAGATCTCGCATGCAGTCAGGGTATGCCTGACTGTACTGCAAAGACAATATTAGTGAGAAAAAATCTGCCATTCTTGACTTTGTTTGTTAATGTTTATGTACAATGTATCAAACTTAATGTGCTCAAAATCCATTGATTTTTGGAGTCAATGAGTGTAACTGCTGTCTTGGCATCCTGTACTTTTTGTGTCATGATGGCTCCTGATCTGAAATCTCCATTACCTGCTGTGATAGAGAGGCAGGGAGATTAAATCCTCTACAGTCCCCACAAGAAAAACAAACCCAACTAATGTACTGAAGCTCAAAATTTTAAAGTTATGACCTCTCAAGATTAATTTTAGCTGCAAACACACCATTTTCGTTTGTATGTTGATCAGTTCAATGTTTGTATGTTTACTTGGTCTGTTGGTTCATCCAACACTTTTGTCCAGAATATGATACCCACAGTCCAAGTGTGCATGACTTCCATGGCCTCTAGAGGATTATTTCTAAAGACTTTGGAGACAATATAACCCTCAGAAATTACCTTTGACCAATGTTTTGCACCGTGACAAGATATCTTAAAACATATGGCCGGATTGTCGTGATGATTGCTGTGGACATTTGTGGTCCCGAGGGGATGAATCAGTTTTTTGGTGACACCTACATTTCCTCTGGAGCCACTATGAGACTAAAATTAACACTAACAGGCAGAAAACATGAAATTTACTGATGATACGTGTATTCCCGAAAAGATTAACCCTTAATGTTTTCGATATTCTCGAGCTTTTTCACCAGCAGCAGGACAAAGTGTCCATTTTTCATACAACTTATCACTTAATCTAATAGGCACATTACCATGAGCTCTGCTTTCATGCTCCCGAGGGGAACTTAATGAGCAGTGAATACATTCTCAAGTGCCCTTGTGTCTGCATATTCATATGCAATATAAGTGAAATGTAATGTGACTGTAAATATCTGTATGTGTTGGTGTGAACAACCAGGTCTCCTTCAGTTCACCGCATTTAAACAGTCTGAATCAGTATGTCTTATTCTAACACTGGCAGAGATTTCACTCTTAGTTGTATAATTATAGATTACAATAAGTTTTTTGTGGTGAAAGTTTCTGCAGATCTTTAAAATCCTGAGTAAAAATTTGCTTTCTGATTTAATTAAATGAAAGTGAATTGAGCCTCATCTAAATATCCATGTGCACGTCCATGTTTGTGTGTATGTGCCAGTATATGGAGCCAGACGTTTGCGTTGCCTCTGTGACTGATAAAAATTGAAATAAACCATAATGAAGATGGACAAGAACTTGGCTCTCATTTCCTCCTCCTCCTCCTCCTCCTCCTCCCCTCCTCCTCCTCGTCTGCTTTCTTCTCCCTGTTATCTTTTTTCTTGTGTGGATCCTTTTCTTCCTTCTCATCTCCCTGTTCTCCTGCTCTCATTTGAGTCCAGACCCCAGCTTGTGTAGCTGGTGACAACGTAGGTCAAATCTATTTTCCTGTCAAACACAGGAAACCAGATTTCTGGGGGCTCTCAGTGTCTTTGACTCGTTTAATCAAGCACACTATAAAAAAAATCACAGGAATTTAGTGGAATCAACTAATCTTTTATCATTAACTTAATGTAAATATACAAGTTTTATTCCTTCAAGTTAAATAAACTAAAAAAATTCTAGTATTTATATTCAGAACACTTCAGAATTTATAAACACGAGTTCCTCTAACTTGAAGCCTTTTGACTTGAAATAATGAGGTGAATGAATGAAGTTCAATCAAATCAAGTTTAAATTTTAAATTAAGTTTCTAAAGCAACATGATCAGCAGGCTTTGCAGCAAGCATTGTTTGAGAGTAAAACTCTCCTGAGGCCCTTCTCTTAATAGGGTTCAGAAAACATGCTGAAAACTTATTACGTGTCTCTAATAAACTTTAAAGGAGTGATATGTAGCAATTTTCCCTGAAAAAAAAAATACCGCAACCAAAACAGTGAGTTAGAGCCATAGACGCTATATTAAATATATGTTGAAATCCTATTTTTTGAAGCACGTTGTTTTCCTACCGCCCCGTTCTCCCCAGCTTTGGTAGGCTAGAGGAACACTGTAGTAGCGCACAACATGCACAACATCATAAATTGACAATAACAAGTGAGAAGAGGCCTCCACTATAAGTTGATCAGCTGTTTATAACTGTAAAACTAAGCCTGTTTTCCAGGAAACAAAAGCCCACCACTGCTACCTGCCACACTCCATTAACATGTTGCTCAATTAAGTGTTATCAGAATCTACACCTTCTACAAGATTTTTAATGATTCTTTAACACCCATAAAGAGACGCTAACTCATTCAGTGAACATTTGGCATTAATTTGATCGCTAATTAACATGAAATGGTCATCCAAAAAGTTATTCCGGCTGGAATAGAAATTTTGGCCGTTGATGTCAAAGTCGCGAGTAGGGCTACACCTAACGATTATTTTTCAAGCAATTATTCTATTTATTATTTCAATGGCTGTCCTGGAGAAGAGAAGTATCAGTACATTAATGCCTATTAATGTTTTGAAGGAAAAAACGCATCTTGTAACTACTCAAAACTTGCAAAAGGATAATTTCACACTATATCCATATCAAAGGTAGCAATAATGGTAGGCACCTGCTAACTGCAACGTAATCAAACTTCCTTGCTCACGTTTGTTTGTTGACAACGTTACCAACCTTGCATGAAGTCTGCGAGGATAATCTCCTCCTGAAAAAACCCAAAAAAAACATCTTCTATTTTATGATTTTGTTCATTTTGGTGATAATAAGCTGCTGTCAAGTGAAAGTCAATCAGTTAAAATCAGTTGGAGTGTTTAGAACGTGGAATGTTATCATGTGACATGTCATGAGCGTTTTGATTGGCTGATGCATGAAGCTAGTTTCACAAAGTTGAGATTTTTGCAACTGTTGCTGCTGAGTTTACGTGTTTCAAGTGTGTTGCAGAGGGCTACACACCATGCAACTCAACTGCAACTTAGTTTCACTCAAGTCTAAACCAACTAAAGTTGAATGAATGAATGTTTCATCGTGTGAAGCCAACCTAACTTTTTAAACAAATGGTTGGCTTTTTTTCAGTGTTGAGGTGTCTCACTTTCTTATGCAAAGGACATAAACTAAATCATTTTAACTGAGGGATTTGGTTTCCTCCCCAAGAGAACCATCAAAATGTTGAGCTAACTTTTGCTAAAAATATCTAAAATTAGAAAACTTGTTTGCAAAGATCCCAGTTGATCCCCTAAAGGATCTCTGGAAATCCTTGAACTACAGTTTAAGAGCTGCTGCTATAAACAACCTGCAATACAAGAACCTCAAATAACACGCCGGAACGTCTCCCACGAGTCACAGCTGCAACGTTCAATAATTGCTTAATTAACAAGTTTTCTGAGAGACTCTTCTGAACACTTCTAAATGCCGTGGACTGCTCAGCAAATGCACAAAAAAAACAAAAAAAACAAAGTGACACACACACAGCTGTGCATTCTTTCCTGCACACACACACACGCTAGCACACGCACGAACATGCAATTAAACTTTCACAATAACGAAGTACTGATGAAAAGCGCAACAAAGTGCTGCAAAAGAATGTCTCTCTGTGGAGCCTTGGAGTACTTTCTCTTATGCTCACGGACCGAGGCCTTTATATAAAACTAATAATATGTCCCTTCCTTTGCCCCTCCCCAGTCCCTCTTCTCCATCTTTTTTAGTTCTTTAGTCTCAAGTGTCAGAAACCCCATTACAGTAATTAAGTCAGCGGACCCTCAAAGAGCTCTCCTTCAAACAGCCGGGGAGGGAGGGATGGAGGCATGGAGGGGGAGAGATATGGTTGGAAGGAAAGAGATGGATGGAAGGAGGCTTCAGAAGAGATGATGGAGAGAAGGAAAGATGAAGCGGTGGATGAGAGTGTGGAGGAAGAGGCAGAACAAACACTGTGAAGAAAAACCACAGGAAGCAACTTTAAGGTGTACGTGTAGCCTTTTCACGGCAGTAAATCAGCAGCACATTAACTCTGAGATGTGGCTGTAATTACTCTAAACAAATGAGACCATTTTCCAGATGATTGGCAGCCTCCACCAGCCTCGACACTTCTGCAGCGAACACCACTGATTGCTCGACGGCTTTATAGCACAAAACAAGAAGGCACCATTCTTCATTCTTCTGTGGTGTTGCTCTGAATTTTTAGAACTAATAGAAGCTACCCATCATGGTCTAATTTGTTTACTCGTAATTATACAAAGGTATCATAATTAATGTGATAATGATATTTTAATGTTTTTAAAAGCATCACGTCTTCAAGGGAAGTGAAAACTAAAGTGAAAGGGACAAGGACAGCAAAAGGACCGCAGCTTCATGAAAGAAAGAGAGCCACAAACAGGATGTGGAGAAGCATGAAGGAACAAACCGGCAAGAATAACATTTCATTTAATGAATGTAGAGGCAGCAGCACTCTGACAAACAAAATAAGACCGAAAAAAAAAAAAAAAAAAAGAAAGTGGACCTGGAGTGAATATTTTTCTTCGTCAAAACTTCTATTTTCATGGTCATGAAAGATCTCAGTACTAATCTGGTTTGTGTTCTCTTTTCTGCCCCAAAGTTTATCAGATGCGCCTTGATATTAAAGATCCAGTGTGTAAGATTTAGGGGGATCAACTGGCATGATATGTCAGAATTACCTTAGAATGAGCTTTTTATATCTACAGAGGGGTTCCGGCCATTTTTCACACAGTGGCCACCATGTTGCGCTTTTCCATTTTGTGCAAGTTTTATAGTCACCATAGATTCTCGTACACACTTGGAAAAGGAGGGAAAGACAAGGTGTCTGCAATCTGCAACTCACTGCTAGATGCCAGTAAATCCTACACACTTTCATTAAAAACACATTTAAATGTGGTGCAGACCACTGACTATAAATACAAGTATGCTTTAGTCACTGTATCTGACATGGCCACAAAACCTTTTTAACATTTGATTAATACTGTGAAACGGTCACAGTTTGGTTAGGTTCTGGCACAAAAAGTACTGGTTAGATTAAAGATAAGACCTGCATGATGCCACACCTTGTGGCATCACTCTAATTTCTACATTAGGTTTCCAAATCTACTTTCCTGCCTCCGTGTGAACTCCTTTATCAGAATCTCACTGAGGATGTAATGAGTGCTCACACCCAGATTAAGTTTCAATACTCCAACACTGGTCATAAACAGAAGTGCAATTTGTTCCACCTAGTAATGCTACTAGTAGGGCTAAAGACTTTAAACCACTCACAATGAATTTGCAGAGATGGGAAAAGTAATTCAATAAAAAGTTATGTTTATCCTCTTGGAAGCTTTCCCACTGTGATTTTATTGGGCAAAAAGATGGCAATAACATTGGGCATACATTCAATTTGGCTTTTATAATCATTTATTGGTGAAGTTACTTAAGATATGACAGTTCTAAGTAACAAATAATAAATTTAAGTAACTAATTAATTCATTTTTCATGTAACAAGGTCATCACTCCCGACTAGGTCTGTCTAGGTGTACCTATGTCAGTGTGTGCAATAGACCAAGTGTCCTCTCTGTTAGCCTACAGGGCTTAATTAAGGCCACAAACAAAAAATGAAAGAAAAGAAAACAGGGAGTGGAGCTGAAGGGAAAGTGGCACTGCTGTGATTGGGAAAGGCACCGAGCAGAGCAGCAGCCGGCAACCTGAATTCCAGAGAAAGCCACGTGAACATGAGGTAGGGGTGGGAAAAGGACAGGTGTCACGGCCCCATGATAAAAGGCTGGCAATAGAGGAGTTATAGACACTGAGGGGTGGGAGGAAGGGTGGTGGGAGGAGAGGGTTGGAGCTTCAGTGCCAGGAGTGCTTAGAGCTGTCCTCCTACATTGATATTCTGAGCTCATAGTTAGCTAAAAAGCCCCTCCTCCTCTTCCTCTTTTTTTCTTCTAAGGGTGATGTCATCTCTATATGGATCCTTTGGTCAGATGCCACCGCAGCTTACATCTCTGTCACTGTCACCATCTGCGCGCACACGCGACCACTTAGCCCTGCAGCGACCTACATCTTAATGCACATTTGCTGCAAAGGACACAAATATATCTGTATCATTAGATGGGTGGAGTCAGCAGAAGAGAGTGGAGTGGTCATCCAGCTGCAGATAGTCCATAGTCTGGGATCTACTGGAGGTACAAGAGCTTTATGGCTTGTTTAGGTTGGCTAACCATGCCATTTAGGGCTGTGGTGCAGGGGTGCATTCCATTTTAATATATCAGAGTGGTTCCAGTGGTATCTGTCCACGTGAAGGAGGGTGGAGCCATAAATCATTTCAAATCATTATGAATTCATGGGTGGAAGTGGAGGCTGGTGTGTATGTGTGTTGCCTTTCTGTGTTTTGAATCAAAAAGGGAAGGTGGCCAAGGGCGTCTGCCATCGAGATTTCATTTTAATTACCGAGCGGACCACCAAGAGAGGTGCCAGTAAGCAAATACTGCAAAGATTTTTTAATAATAACACTAGCTTCAAGCTGTGAGGCACCAACAACAGCACGGGGGTTGGGACTTACTTTGGGAAATCTATGACAGTTCAGCTGGAGAAAAAGCCCACTAGACTCTAAGCAGGCCTCATGCTGCATTGCCAATATTCAGATGTGGGAGTTTGGGAGTGTGTGTGTGTGTGTTTGGGAATATTAGTGGGTACAGGGTGGGGAAGACTGAGCGAGAGGGAGGAAACAGCCGCAGTGCTCTACTTTACTATTGGCTGTCGATTGATTAAGGAGGTCATCTGAAAGTCAATCTCTCTCTCTCTCTCTCTGCCACCCAAGTGTGACCCGCCCCCAACCCACCCCCCCCCCACCCCTTTTCCTCTGTCCAGAATTACAACACAAGGCAATTAAAGCCAACCTGCCAGCGACTCGGTGTTCCGCGCTCGTAATTTTTAACTCGCCGTAATTAAAAGTGTAACAGCAACAGCAGCGGGAGGGAGGTAAGGATGGGTAGGTGTTGGGTGATGAGGTGTGGGATGATTGATGGACAGAAAGGGCGAAGGTGGTGCGGTGTGGGGTAGGGGACGGAGGGGACGTGTGACGAAAAGCAGGGGAAGGGCAGAAGTCAGAGCCTTGAGTTTGATTGAAAAGATGGATGTGGTGGAGGAATAAAAAAGGGGGAATGGGAGGGTAAAGGAAAAAATTGTGTGTGTGTGTGTGTGTGTGTGTGTGTTTGCATGAACAAGTGGGTGTCTAACATGTCAACAGGGTCCCCAGGGAATTACTAATGAGATGACCAGGTGAACTAATTGTGTCTGTTGTGTTCTCTTGTACAATCAATCAATTACCAGAGATAGTGTACTAAAGGGCAGCAGCTGCATATGCGTGTCTGTATGTGTGTGTGTGTGTGATGGGTTTTACTCACAAGACACCGGTTCATAACAATTTAGTACAGTATATACAGTGAGTGTGCTTATTTATCACCGTCATCAATGTAATGTACAGCCGTGAATCCCAACAAGGGCACTGTCAGAGGGTACGTACAAAGACTGTGGAAAAGCTCAACTGGGACTGGGCCTACTCCAAAAAAAAAAAATTTAAAATACAAGTTTAAAAAAAGGCACCTGAACATTACGAGCAGAGCAGTATAAACACTAGGCTAAATGATTGAAATACAAACTCCAATTCCAAAAAAGTTGTGTCAATGTGTAAAGTATAAATAAAAACACAATGCAATAATTTGTAAATCATTTTCAACTTGTATAAAGACAAGATGTTTAATGTTAAAACGGATAAACTTATTTTTTGTAACACATTTCAAAAAAGTTTGGACAGAGGCGGCAAAAGACAAGTTGCAGAATGCTTAAAAACAGCTGTTTGGAAAATTCCACAGTTAAACAGGTTAATTGATAACAGGTGACAGTGTCATGATTGGGTGTTAAAGGGGCGTCCTCGAAAGGCTCAGTCGTCACAAACATGGATGGTGGAGGGTCACCACTTGTGAAACAACAATCCATAATATCATTAAGAGATTCAAAAACATTTCACAAATATACTTTGGCTTTGTAGAGCATTTTGTCAAAGAATTCAAATTAAATGCTTTTTACATAGTGTTGTTAAATCAGATGGCCAATATTTTTTGGTTATATTAATTATATTATATTATAATATAAATATATTATTATTATTATATTATATTATATTAATTATTATCTGCCCCAATAATTATTGTGCATCTCTTGGAAAAAATGAGTGAATGGTTGAAATATTTGTAGTCATACAAATGCAGACTTGACCAGACTAACCTAAAGAAAATCCATTTTTATATAATCAACAGTGTTAAATTGCAGTTTAAATTATTGCACATTAAAATTTTGAAATGAGTGGACGGGCAATATTGATGAAGGGCCACCTGAGTTAATTTTACAGGGCTGTGGTGGTATTTTAGACAGAAAAGATTGGGAAGATGCACAGTAGTATACGAACGATCACATTCAATGGAGGCTACATAAAAGTACAACTATACATTATTTTCATTATAGATGTGTGGAACTGTATGGCCTTCATATCTCATTTTTAATGCCCTTGGAGGCTTTATGGCTATTTTTCTGGAGAGAATGAGACACACATGCGTGGACAGAAACAGAGACTATAATATAGAACAAAATCATAAGGGAGGAGTTAACAGTCACGGCCCCTTCTGTACTCTCTCCTCCCTTCGGCCTCCTCCAACTGTCCTCCCTCCTTTTCTTCCCTCATCCCTCCTGAGTTGCTATTCCAAATTTTTTATTATCAGGCCCAATAAAAGAGCGTGAAATGAAAACATAATTGAGTTTTAATTTGTCTGTGGAGCTCCAGCCACCCGCCGACAAAAGCCCAACCAGATCGCTACTCACAGCCTCATTAAGGGACGAAGATGAGGAGGAGGTAAAAGTGCTGCCAGGAAAGAAATTTCTCTCTCCAAGAAAACCGGTGTAAGAATATGTGTGTATAAGAGTCAGTCATGTGTGTATTTATTTACACTTCTCTGTTTCCTGCGCTGGTTTTTGTTTGCTCTGAAGAATACAGAGTGAGCCCAGCTGCAGGACTAGGTGTGCTTACAGCTTATAAACAAGTGTTTAAGTGGGGAAGCTCAAGTACCCTTAAGTAGCTCCTTATCACCACCATGAGTGTGTATGTATGTGTGCATGTTAGTGTGTGTGAGTTTTCCTCTCTGGCTCGTGGCTTTGTAAGCCCTGAGCTTCTTAAAGAGCCCGCTGGGACAGGCGGAGGAACCAGAGCGAGGGCTTAACCTGCTCTGCTCCCCACAACGCCACCTCTGCTCTGCACTACAGTCACACATCTGTGGCTGAGTAGAAACAAAGTTGTGTTTAGAATAAGTTAACATGCAGCAGAGAGTTCGTATCTAGAACACAATGCTTCAGAGGAATCTCTTTACAAACTTTAAAGCTGCACTAATTGATTTTTCTGGTTTCTGTCTTTGGCAGAGCTAGCTTGGTTCCAGCCATCCAGATCTTTGATGTGTTCAGTGATTCAAACAGGTCTGGTATTGTGCTCAGTGACAATAGTTTCCCTTGGTCAGAGAGATAATTGACCCAGTTTTGTATGCAGGATTAAGATTAAGGATGTCAACTTTTTAAATAGCTAGCAAGCTACATAGCAACAGAAAAAAATGGCTCTACTCCTAGCAACCTTCCTTGTTGACTGAAAATGACTGGAACGGATATTTCACTCATTACCATCTGTGTGTCCAACGAAATGCAATGGAAATTTTAACTGAATTTCAAGGACATTGGCAAAGGAAAATTCAAATGAATGCTTGCCTTAATGCACGACTGTTATCTGATTATTAGGAGTTGGTTCATTGGGATAAGCAGTAGGTGGTTCTCCAGATGGAAAACCATTATACCACTGAGGAGAAAGAGAGCACTACAAGATGATGTAATTAAAAGAGGGTCACTTGGACCTCAAATGGTAAAAACATAATGTAAAACCAATTTCTGTTTGTGTTCTGTATTATCAGGAGGAAGGTTACATCAGATCTGTGTGATGTGATCATGGATGTATTACTGAGCTACGGGAGCCATGAGGAGACTGAAACAACTGATCTGTTATCTGAGTTAAATCTTTCTAAGGTCAAAACTTATTCAGAAAAAGTGTAACTCTTTTTCAAAAAAGGCAAAAAAAACAAACAAACAAACAAAAAAAAACACACCCTAAGCAACCATAAAAGCTTTTCTGTAAAATGTATTACTTTTTTCCTGTTTACATCAACCCTTTCTAATTGATGGCTCAAAAAGCACATAAAAATATGTTGACAAAAACACAGCTATTATCTATTTAAGTCAAAATAATAACCCCTTCTACAGAGGCTAAAATGGACAGGATTTTAGACCATGTAATGGAGTGAAACAAAGTCTCAAGCTAAGGCAGTGGAACAACCTGTTGGAGTCATGTTTCGGGCCACCAGTCTTTTCACAAACTCCTGAGAAAACCATCTGGCTCGGTGCTCCACCGAGCTCTGTTTAACATAAATGAAAGGTCTTTAGCGATTGTGGAGATGTGTGTGTGTGTGCACCTCAGTCAAACGCGAGACACACACATGCATGCTGTTTACTTCAATATTTACACTTAATTTCCGATTTCTTAAATATGTTCAAAGGACACTTGACTAATCTGAACTCCTGTGAGGGGAAAACAACTTGAAGAAAAGGTGTTTTGTGATTGTGGAGACGTGTGTGCGCGCCTTGGCCACATTGCCAGTTGCTATCTTGTGCAAACGGACCTGCTGCACCTCAGACTTTGCACCTTGATCAGGTTTTGGTTTTGACTCCAACGTGCCTTACACAAGATACCAAATGCACCTAGCCACGCCTTCATTTTGCCTTCATTTTTAGATCTGCTGCCCATGGGCACACAGACAAGGATGCAAAGTTTATTTGCTATCTTTCAGAAGTGGCAAAAATGACAACTGCAGCAGTGTAAGATAGCAATGCCACCTACATCATCCACCGTGTGCCAGGTGTAAAATAGGGCTCACAGTGTGGAAATACACAAACTCAGCCTTTTGATTTCTGATTATTTGTGTTTTCTGGTGGCGTGAAATAATGTGAAAACAACAAGGTGCCTTTATTGACCTTTCTCACTACACACAGTTTGACTTGCTAAACACAGGTGTAACTAATAAGATAATAAATATGTTCTTTCCATTGACTTGTTCAAGAGTCAGGGCCCTTTTCTTGTGCATGCAATGTTATTAGGGAATTCCTGCTTTTCTTCTCTCTATTCATGTATTGAATACAGTAATGCCTTGTACTGCAGAAATCCACTGAGCCTTTGCTGCAGGTACAAGACTAAATCATTTATTTGAAGCTTGCTTCAACCTAACAATACAACACATTGCAGTCATGTGTCAGTTTTTTCAATCCATCAGTACATCAGAACAAAATTTACCTTGTAGGCACACAAAAGCATCTCATGCCCTCAGTGTTATAACTCATGGCTTGGACATGTAATTTTTGTTTTCCGTGACTGTGGCAGAGGCAGAACTGTGGGAGAGCGAGTGAAGCTGGTCAAACAACAAACAGTAAAAATGAGATAATGCGTTTGTAAAAACCCTAAAGACTCTTTATCTCAAAAAACAGATTTACCCCCCTCCTTCAAAAAAAGTGTCTGCTTTCATTGGTTTAGCACAACTAACCATGGATGATGCAGTGTCCATGGCAACCTACCTGGCTTTTGCTGCCACATTTTGCTGAATGGGTTTCCTCCTGCCAGTGGCGTGTTAGGCAGCCAGTCGATAGCAGTACATGGTGTAATGAACAGACTATATGAAACAAGGCCCGGGGCCACACCACTCCAAAGATAAGAGCATGAAAGGAGAAAATGCTGACTGTGTTGAACAAAGATACAACTATTTAAAGCAGAAATAGCCCTGGAGCCCAGCTGTTGAGAAGGCAGCGATGAGAAAGAGAAGCAAATTATCCCAACTGGCTCCGTCTGCATTAACTTGATTCATTTAAGGGAAAATACTGAAAAGGAAATTGGAGAATGTGGACGCACCTGGGAGGAAGATCTTCTATTACCTGAATGACAGCTCAGCAAAAACAGTTTTAAAGGAAAGTGTCAAATCACTTGTCTTCTCTATACTCCACCATGAAGTTACATTTATATTTAAGTAAGCAATTCTGCCAAATGCAAAAAATGAAAAGGAATAGTCACCTGGGTTGTGTTTACTGGCAATGTTTTCGTCCAGTCAAGTAAAAGCTATGTTCTCCTTTTCCACAGTCAGTCAGAGGCATAGAAAATAAATGATGGTAACACTTTGATAAGGTTTAGGATTAGTAAGAGGGTTTGGTTAAATTTTGAGAAGGTAAACACCTATGTCACTGAGTCCAGGAGGCATTCTAATCAGATGCCAGAACAACCTCAGCTTCTACTCCGAGCTCCCTCCATATGCTGGAACTCCTCACTTCTCTAAGGCTGAGCCCATCCACCCTACAGAGGAAACTCATTTCGGCAGCTTATATCCACAACCTCATTCTTTCATTCACTTATCCAAAGCTCATGACCATAGGTGAGGGTTGGAAAGTAGATCTACTGGTAACTCGAAAGCTTTGACTCATGCTCATGATGGTACAATACCTGCATTACTGCTGATGCTGCACCATATGCCTGCTGCTCTCACGTGCTATTTTATTGCCACTTATGAACAAGACCCGAAAATACTTAAACCCCCATAGCTTGGGGCAGCAACTTACTCATATCTCAGAAGAAGAAATCCACTGTTTTCTTGTGGAGGTGCCTCAGATTGGAGGTGCTGACTCTCATCCTGGGTTCTTCATACTCGAATTGCTGCAGTGTGTGCTGAAGGTCATGGTCTGATGTAGCCAACATATAAAGTCATCTGCAATAAAAGAAACGATGCAATTCTGAGGTTCTGATTAGGGCTGTTCTAATACTGTCAGAATCAGAAAAGGCCTTTGATACTCATTCATTTGTCAGTATCGATAACAGCGAGTATGCTAGTCTAGTGTTGTCAAATGTGGGAAAAATTGAGGGCATAAAATCTGAGATTTTCAAATTTGAGACTTTTAAATATAACAAGGCTTTAACATGACAACAAATATAGAAAATGAGATAAGTGACCAGAAGAAGACGGCATTGTTAGCAAATGAGTGCAGCTGGTACTGGAGTATTGATACTGAGAAAAAGGAGTATTCAGTATCGATTTTTATCAATATATTGATATTTTTGACAGCACTATGCTGGTCCATACTCGACCAGATACCACCAGGGTTTCCCCCAGTGCTTTATAGGCCTGGCGGGCCGCCAGGCTTTTCTTGCCCCCCCCGCCAGGCTAAGCGTCACTTGTTTATTTATTTTAAATAGGTTTTTTTATGCACCAAAACAGTGATACCAAAGACGGTATACAGAGCTTTTAACTGAGGTCACAGAGAGGTCACACAGCACAGCATACCTCTTCAGCCTCTCAGTTCCCTGGTTTTACCCCTTGGCCATGTTTGCACTTTTTTCTCCTCTTCAAGTATTGCCACCTAAACGAAAAACAATTTAAACCACAAGCAATAATATGGGCATTTAACAAAAACCGAAAACAGCCCACCCCCCATTGAGTGCTTTTACTACTCTAGCCATTTCAAGCAAACCACACAAGTAAGGTGTCGTATGAAAACAGAGATCCTACTGATTACGAAGAGGTCTCACTCGTCACTGTGTGACAAAAACTCAGAGTTAGACGCCAAATAGTCGCAAAAAAAACCTTCACAGAATAATAAAATATGTCTTACTTTAACTGTTTTGTGGCCTAAAGTTATATTCCAGCTTGAAAAAACACTGCTAATGTCTACTCCTATGACTCTTCAATAGTTTGAAATGAATCGCGATGGTCCTGGTTGTTTTCATAAAGAGCAAGGGGTTTTTTCGAGGGGAGGAATGCATCTTCCTACAATACACTATCTTTGGCTTCACGTCCTTCTGTATCGTCATTGGTGTTGCTAAGGTAAATTTGGGTGGTAGCGATAGAACCTCCTGACTCTGATTGGTTTATAGAGGTGTCGATCATCAAAATTGACAATGGGTTGCCAAGCTAGTCCCCTGGCCTGCCCCAGGGAGTTGATGCACATGCGCACAGGACGCAGCCTGTTGACACTTCAGACGCTGTGAGGAGAGTGTTTATTCACCGCGATCAGCAGAAAACGGGAGAAATTTACATATAACATACTAACAACACAGTGCCAAACATTTGTGTGACTGATGCCCAAATGGCACATTTGGTGCAGTTTCGCCTGGATATGTCTGTGTTAAAACATCTGTAAAACTGTTCAGGTTCACTTTTTTTAGCATCGACTTTTGCACAGTTACTCATCAGATATCACTTTACTAATTCCTAGATGAATCGGGCTACTATCATATGATTCAAAAGTGTTTTTCACTCTAAACAATGTTTTTTTTTTTTTTAATAAATAGATAAAAATTCACATATTTTTCTGTGTTCCAGGTGAATTTACTCTGACACAGTAACACATATCTTGATTCTGACACTTCTGTAGTAATCTCACATGTATTACCGTTATTTTGACACCAAGATTATACATATAGCCCTTGTAGTTGTGAAAATATCCTCCATTTATTTTGGGTAAGTCATTTCGGACAGAAGGTAGAAAAAATAGGCCCCGTGATGAACAGGATTATGTTAATTTATTTTACTTTCAAATGTGACCAGCAATGGCTTGTTTTAAGATTCACTAGGATTTGACTTAAGTGAAAACAATTGATATTATTTATTTTAATTGTATTTTTTTGTGTTTGTTAAAACCATATTTCAAGATTGTGCCTTTTTGTGAGACTCTACGTTTAAGTATTGTTAATAAATGGCTTATAATAACACATAATAGTCATAATTTCAAAATTCCTGTCAACTTTTAACTTTTTTTTTTTTTTACAAAAACACGGTGGCCCGCCGGTGGGCTTCTTACCACCAGGCTTAGCAAGTTTTCTGGGGGAAACCCTGTACCACATTATTTAATTTATTAACCTTAAAACAGGACTCCTGCAGCATCACGTACACCTTTTTTCCCCAGCATGGCAAAGTCATGTTCCAAGGTTTTCAAAGTAGTGGGAGCTCCGAACAATTTCAGGGGAAGATCAGTAAATGGAAGAGAAAAAGAAAGAACACCAGTTACATTAGCTATCAAAAGGAAATTACATATAATATGTATATGTTACATATAAATGTGCCTGGTTTGGTTAAAGAGATGGTGTAGAGATACAGAATGTTTTTTGGGTTTTTTTTAACCGGTTTTCCCACTTTCCCAGTGACAGAAACTAATAAATGCCTTAGGGTAGACCTTATCTTTAATGTATATATTTTTTAAAATGTAGTCTGAAGGTATACAGCAAAATTAGGCTTTATTGGGATCAGATAACAGAGACACCTAGGAATCCAATGAAACTAAACAAGTAAGCGAAGGCTTTGTCTTTGGAGAGGCCAACAAAACCCTGTTCTGTATTTGTTCTCATTTTAGAAAAGGCTTAACTTGAGCCAGACCATACAACAATGACACCAATCATTCATCAAATCCATACAGGGTCAGAAATGTAGAGCTGTTAAAAATATCCTTTTAAAATTCACTGATATCAGATCACTATTCAGTGTGAGCTAATATGCAAAGTGCAGGTACAGAATCAGCATTGCAAAGGAAAAAATGCGATCAGAACTTTTCTGGTTGTGAGGTTGTGTATCTTCAAATTGCCTTGTGCAGCTTTAAGACGTATCCCTTCATGGCCAGTATGGACAGGAGGGATGATTAGTGACCAACAACTCATTAAAACTATATTTGGCACGTGAGTATTGTATTGAGATAGACTTCAAAACATCTAAAGCTATAATTACCATTTAGTGCAGTATGATGTGGCCCAAATCAGCAGTGATAAAATGACTTTTAAAGAACCACACTAATTTTATTAGCATGCTTTGCCAGATTATTTTATTGAAACAAATTAAAGATCTCTTGGAATCATCCCATCTGTATACCGGCCAGATACCTCAACCAAAGAGCCCGTGACGAGCATGAGCTTAAACACACACACACACACACACACACACACACACAAATGGGAACACAGAGCTGGCTGATCTAGCAGTGTGCTCTCCCTGTATTCATTATCATTATTACGTCTGTGTAGCACAAATAGTCCCACTCACTCTGCTTCTATTGACATAGTATTACATTCCTTTACACATTACAATTCCCTCCAGGGGGGATTTCCTCCATGTAATAGCCTTGCTCCATATCAGACTACACTATGCTGCACACACACACATACACACACACACTTGGCAGGTTAAAACCAACATGAATTGAAAGAAAAAAAAAAACAATCCTTTGCTCTCTAATCTGTTTAATCTACACCTCCTCCAGTCTCCACCTTTCCTCATGTAATCTCTCCATCTTTCTCCCTGTATAACTAATCTCACCATCTCGCCGTCCCACCATTTAACGACTCTTTACCCATCCTCCACTTCTGATCCAATCTCCCCCTCTGCCTCTTTCTTTCTCTCGCCCCTCTCCTCCTCCTCAGGCCTGACAGGCTGAGTAGAAGTCAGTTCAGGGCTGTAACCTCCTCACACCCTCCTCTCTGCCTCCACTCAATCCATCTTTTCTGAAAAACATAAATACCAGTTTCCTATTACATCAGTCTGATGAAGCCAGCAGCTGAGGCAAGATTACATTACTGCTGAGAACAATACTTTTGTGGTGTGTGTGTTGTGTGTGTGTGTGTGTGTGTGTGTGTATAGTGTGCGTGTGTGTCTGTGTGTGTCAATCAGTCAATCCATCAAATTGTATTTGCTGTTGCTCCCTTGGGAGAGATGTATGGAATGTGTATATGTGTGTTTGTGAGTGTGTGTGTGTGTATCTTCAGTCTCTTATGATATGAAACCAGAGGAAAACACTCTCACTCTGGTGTCTTTTTGTGTGTACAGAAACCAGAGAGACAAAAGCCAAACTGAGAAAGTCTAATCTTATGCTATGGAAAAGAGAGACTTGGTCACACTCATGTGACTGAGTGTGTGTGTGTGTGTGTGTGTGTGTGTGCCTGTAAATCAGATTGATTGCAGCTATAATTAAATTGTATGTGCTCCCAGAGATCATGTCTCCTCACGCTCCCTCTGCCCCTCATTCTGTCTGTCTCTCCCTTTTATGGTAACCAGGAGATGATCATGTTGCTGCTGTGCTTCTCTCAAGAGTGCAGATTTCTTCTATCTGTCCCCGCAGAATCATTTGAACCATACCGTAGCGTCTAAGTCGTGCTACATTATGTTGTATTACACTCAAACAGTATATTCAGGGATCGTTATTTTCAGTTTTAATTGAAAAAAAAAAAATTGGTGGGGAAAAAATCAATAACATAAAAATGTAGCTGAACATTAGATTATGAAAAATATAATTTGCAGAACAAACAAGTCTTCATGCTCTTACTATTCATCATCATTCTGATCACTTTGTGGGATTCACTTTCTGTTATGTGATGCACACTTTGAATTGTGCTCACTGCAAGAGAAGCTTGTTCTGGAGGTGTGGGGTCTTGAAAATTAGAAGAAAATTACAGAATAGAATAGGTAATATTTAATATTTACCTCACAGACTCAGTTACTGTGACTGTCACGCTAACAACAACAGTCACCACCAGGTAGACAACTTGCAGTTGATTTGAATGGCAGGGAATCTGCAAAACTGTATTTCTGTTGTAATTTTCAGCTGTAACAATAACGTTTAAACATATAGCCTATTGTTAAACATAGTCATCTAACATCCCTGCTGTGCTTATTCTATGCACTGTGCTGCTTTGCTTCATACTTCTTCTAAGTCTTAAATATCTCTGAAACTGGGTGCTATCCAGGCAGAGTCCATGAACCAAACCATGATACTCTCCCAGTCGTGTCCATGCTTGGTTTATTTTGTGTAACCAGCTTGCAGTTTTGTTGCAAAATAGCAACACTAAAAATTTCCTTCTGTTTGTGTCCATTTGTGTGAGAGAGACAGCGCATCGGTAGTTGAACCACTGAATCAGACAAATAAAATAAAATAATTTCTGAATGCTTCACAGTGGTTATGTTCAAAGCACAAATAAACACCCCCTGTGACCCTACAGGTAAATTAGGTCTCTAGCCTAACATTAGTGAGAGCATAAAACATGTATTTAGATAAATGAGATGTATACAGTTTGAAATAACACTGTAAAAAAAAAAACATTCAACATGTTGCTGCTATACGCAGGGGTTTTCTACCCAGATGTTACTGTACTGTACTGTAAACACAGTGATTCAATAAATCCCATGAAAAGATCCAAATTACTCAAATAAAACTTTCTTTGATAGAACCTTTCATACAAACATGCAGCCTAAAGTCCTTCAAAGAGCAAAATTAAAATAGCACAAACAAAATGTAAAAACAAAAATAGACAACAATGGAACAAATAGAATTATGCAAGACTTAGAAATTACAATAAAATGTTAAAAGTAACTGATTATGCAAAAACTCTTAGTCCATCTCTCAATATATTCTGATTTCCCTATTCTGACTTTGGCTCTTATTTGCTTTAACCGGAGATGTAACTCTTTAAAAACAGGTCACAAATATATATTTTGCTTTCACTTAAACAAAAAGGCAAAATTATTTCTTATAACAGCAGGAAGCTGAAGTGTTTCTGAAACATCACTCGAACATGGGTAAATAGTGTACTTGTTGAGGACTATTTTCACATTTGGTGCTCTAGTGAGTATTTATAGGACCAGAAAAATACTGTGTCTTCATGAAGGAAACATGCAAAGCTGTGGCTTAGTGATGTGTTTTTAGCAGATTCTGGGCAACAATAGAGGTTCATGGCACAGGGGAATAAGATATCAGGCTTTTGATACACAGGCAATACGTGTTAGATCACTTTATGCTTGATTTTTGTGTTTTAAGTTAATGACTTATTATTTAAACCAATGTCTTTGAGTGAAAATTGGTAAAAAAAAAAAAAAAAAGTAAAATTTTCTGCTTTAATTCTATCCCTTTCACTTGTAAAAGAGACTTTAAAAAACATTAAGAGAAGAAAAACAGAAGAAAAAACAAATGATCTGCTCTACTCTCATAAAGGCACATAAACAAAACCACGTTACTTTACATATCATAAAGTTTTCCTCCTATATTCATATCTATTTGGATGCTTTTAATTACAGTTAGGATACCAACTTAACACCTCTTCATCCTCTCATCTAACCCAATCCTATAGTGACAGAAAGGACTGGGAGATAAGAAATCTAAGCAGATGGGCCTCCACCCAAAGCTCCATTGTAATTTCTCTGTTAAAGAGGAAAGGATTGGCTGCATGATCACAGTTGGCGCCTGAAGTTGGCATTTGTGAGAGTGACACTGTGATGTGAATTTTATTATTCTCCGTAATGAGCTGACAGTTATTGCATTGTTGTGCCTTAATTATGTTGGATTGGAATTGCCTTTTCGATAATGGGGAGCCACCTTCAAGACTCGTATTCAATTTTCTCGCCTCTCTAATTCCCCATCACCTGCATAACACCACCCCCTCTCAGTGTGACTCCAACACCATGCATTTACTATAGAGTGCATGCATGAACACCCTTAATGTACGGTGTATATGCATAAGCAAATGATTGCCTGCTGTCTCTCCTTTGTCCTTTCATGAAAACATGAAAAGTACATCATGTAAAATGTGAGCAATGAGCAGCACCTTGACACAGGAATGGTAAAAATTATGGAAGGAAAATTCTTACTTTCACAGTATCTGCATATGGCAAATATGGTTACGGTTATGGTATGGTGTGAGTTAGGCAATTAAATAGGGTTAGAGTACTTTGCTACATAAAGAACACACTACTTTCTGAGTTGGCACTTGATATAAATCGTGAGGTGCAGTACAATATCAACCCTTAATTTCCCTTGAATTCCTGTAGAGAATGTTTATACTGTGACTAAGTCTTAATTAATCACATTTTTAAAATTATCCTTCCTCAAAAACTTATTCTAACCATAATGCACGTTACAACTTAATTTAGCTGATTAACCATCCTGATGAGAAACTTGGCTCTAAAAATCATCTGTAGGTCTACTTTTGGTTTTTATTCAGAAATGCATAGATTTTTGTTGGCACAGCAAATTTTCAATCTTAAAATTCACTGAAGTGCATTCAGATCAACAGTGTAACCTCTTCTGTCTGGGTCACTTTTCTCACTTTCTCTGCCAGGAATCACTCAATTCGTGGCAACCGACATTTTCTGCCCCTGAATGGTTCATTCTTTTTCTGAAAAATTGCTCAGATTATTTCAATTTATGTAAGTCAGGCCTGGTTCCAGAACAAAATAAGTGGGGTGCATCTGAACTAGGTGGGGGTGCTTTAGTAGTGTGGGCCATCAATTGCAGCAATAAAAAATAAATAGTAGGTGATATGAGTCTAATGCGCTCTCTGATGAACACATTATTCTGAAATACAACTAAAAAAAAGTTGTAAACAGTCTTGGTGAATACAGGGTGTTGTTACTTTTCAGTAACAGTTGACTTTATGCATCAGAATGTCACTAATGATATGATGATAAATCTGCAGCCTCTGAGAAGTGCCGTGCATGTTACTCACAGCCGTTCACCGTGGTTACAGCTACAGTATAATACTGTATAATAGAAGAATAGTACTGCTACAGTATAACCATACAGACTTATAGATATCCGATTACCAGGGCTCAAAAGTAGCCCATGTTTTATCCTTGAAACACGCAACAACGCAAATGCTGTAGTGTAACACTAATTACTAAACTATGTGACTATGTGCAAGATGAGACACATTAGAATTATTGACAAGTGCAACGTAATCATCACCAAATCAAGTGTCTTCATTTTTTTTATTTTTTTTTACTGTTATTAAAGCTATCTGATGGAAAATCATAGTTCATCTGTCTTTGGGTGCAGGTTTTTGTGATGTGTGTTTAAGTCATGATGCTCTTAATCATACAGACATTTCTTGAGTGAGGCTTTTTGTTTGCTGAGCTGTCATGATCATGTTTAATGGTGGCTCACACAGCTGTTTTCAGAGCTATGAGACTGCTGATGTGGCTGCCTGAGACAGTATTTAAAAATCACCACACACGCTGATCTGCATTCACTCAGCGCTTTTGCATGTTGTGCTGAAATAAATAGAAAAAAACTAGAGAGTGCACATGTCTCCTCTAATAGATTGCCAGATGGGACTGAAGACTATGGCACAGTTGTGGACAAAAGAAGTGAGCTAACCAGACCTCTGTTGAAGGGACAGACCTTAATATTTTTAAACACTGGCTCCATGGGTTACCAAATCCCTAAATTTGGTGGCCAAAGTGTATTTTTCGTGGCCCAAATGTAAACTGATGTAAAGCAATACAGAATTTAACACAGCCTTAATTAACTGTGAACATTTGTGCTGTCCACTTTTCCCCATGAATTGTGATGTGGTGTGTCCTGAAGGGATGGCTCCTGATGAAAAACGAGCTAGACTTCTCAGCTAGTTGAGGAAACTGGAGGCACACACAGATGTGTCATAATATTCTAGCCACTTAAATGCCTGCTTCCATTCACTCCTAAATTGTTGCCATTTTGTTTTTTTGTTTTTTTCAGTCCGCCTTAAAAGAGAGAGCTTAAGAGAAGGTCAAATCCTGCCCACTTTCTCACACACACCTGGCTGATCATTTTCGTGAAGTGGGCATGCTTGTTAGATTGTTGGTTATGGAAAGTTCCAAAAATTGTCAGATGCAGCCCTCCACAATTTGTTGCCAGAAAGAACCGACGTCCGGTCAACTGACAAGCAGTTTGTTTCAAGCATACTGAACGTGCACATCAGACAGAGGCGCACAGATGATTCTGTGTCAGCCCAAAGCAATTTTACTATTACCATGCAATCCTTTGAAGGAGTAGGACATACACAATTTGTGTTCATAACATGTAATCTATGTTTTAGAGTTGGTACTACTGTCACTTAGAACGTTTCCATCTCATTAAAACCTGTGTTGCCACGTTAGACAGTGTTTTCCTCTGTTCTGAACTCCTATCTGTCTGTCATTTATATCAGTTCAGTTCCATGCAATCAAACGAAAAGGAGCGATCAAAGCCGCGGGGCGCTGCAGTCTTTTCTCTGTGGGTTCATACTGAGCATCAGTAGGTGGGACTGTAAGCACCCAAACTGTCAGAGCTGATGATCAAAATCTAACTCACAGGCTTTAATTAATCCAAAAATGCCAATAATTAATATCTGTCCTCCCCTGTTGATTGTAATTGTCTGTTGGTTCCCCTCTCAATAATTCAGATCAGGTTTTTTTTGACTGTTCTCAGTTATTAACTGGGTGTAAAATCAAGATAAAAAGTATAAGTTGAAAAGAGCGTTTTGCCGTTTAAGGGTGCCCGTTATTTTGGAGGCAAGACAGAGAATTAACTGTCCAGTGCTGTGCTGCTGCATGCAAACATATCCAGATATGGCACTCTGTGGGCTTGCACAGCCAGGGAGGAACGCCACAGGCATCACACACTCGCTAACACACACACACGCACACAACTTTACACACGAACATCTGCACGGCCACACACATAGAGCAGGTACACAAATTCATCCATAAACTCAGATGTCTGACCTTGCACAACACACACACCACACACCTACACACACCTACACACACACATGCACCACACACACAAACACAGGTACAAATGCCACTGGCGAAAATCCAAACAAGATTAGGCCCCCTGTTGACGACACCTGTCAATACAGCTTTCGCCTGAAGGATGCAGTTGATGTTGCATGGTGAATCATTATACACCCACACACACACCCTCCCACAGACACGCTCATGTCCGCACATCCGTATGAATGTACACAAACACACGGTCACTCAATGGTTTCTTTTATTTAACTTCTCAGTTTTCAAAGTCGAAAATATTCTAAATTCTTGTCTCTCTGTACTCTCCATGGTCTTCTTCCTTTTCCTGCATCTTAACTCCTCATTTTTACTTTCTGCTTCTTTCTGTCTTTATATCACACCCACACTGCCCTGCATCTTTATTTCTGTCGTCTGCTCACTGTTCCATTCAGCCTTTATTAGACTGTGGCGCAGTGTGGATAAACACCTTATTTTTGGATTTGATTACACTGGTTTATGCAATGAACTTTAGATGCAAAAACATGTGACTGTTAAACATCTTCACCAGTTCTACCTTCAGGCTCAGGCAAGAAAAGGTTACTTATATAAGTTGTTTGTTAAGTATTAAAGAATCAATGGGAGCATACCCAAGCCTGGGGGAAATTAGAATATTGAAATATCCTTCTGAAGTGAAGGCCATACTGTTAAGAGGTAAAGGCAAATTCAAGAAAATTAAAGAGGAGTAGATGTATATTTAAAATGTCTTTAAGGTATCTATTTGCCCTTATGTTATGACTAATGACACTGTAGCCCAGAGATTTGAAAAACATTTTCATCTCCACAATAGATGCACATTGGACCACAGACCCTCAGTTCGAGAAACTTTTAAATTTTTTAGGTTTATTTAAGATTAAATAAAGAGCAATGTAAATGACAAACTATCAAAACTGCCAACCTGTTTCTTTCTATTTTGTTCCTGCTTCCAAAAAACATGATAAAGGTTAAAATATTCTGTTCACCCTTTTGCTGAGGACCCCCAAGAACCTGCACACAGGGCCCTATCATTATAGCCTATCGTTCTTGGCAGGACAGTCTCTCTGTAATTCAGTCGGAAAGCTGCTAAATAAGTGCTTAGATTTTTGCTAGTGCCTCCAAAATCATCTGTCTCTAAATGGCCTGTATAGAACTTGGCAGGTATTGGGGTGAATTACTATTAGTTTTACATATCATAAATCAGTCATTTGTAGCCTCGTTAAACAGTTTAATTAGTAATTTCGTGGGTGATTTGTGTCAGCAAGCTCATGGTTTAGTACTGGCATCTTTTTTATTCTGATTCAAGGACTGGACCTAAGAAACTGTAGTCGATAATGTAATAGTACAAAGTCTTGTTATGCTTCTGACTTCAACATGCTTAAAACAAGACAAACTTTGTAGTAACAATATTAACCAGACTGTACAACACTGCATCACAAACACGGTGTTTTCACTTTGCCTAACGAGAGGGCTAGTTTTGTGAAATCTGTGGGTTATAGACCTTATTCACTGCAGCCATATTGACATGAGATAGAAGGGTCAGCACAGGTGTTATCAACACTGATGGGCAGTAACGCGTTAGAAGTAACGCGTGACTGTAATCCGATTACTTCTTTCAAGTAACGAGTAAAGTAAGGGATTACAATTGCAAAAACAGTAATTAGATTACTGTTACTTTCCCGCAAGCAGGCTGCGTTACTGCGTTACTAAACCGTGATTTTGTTTTGTGAGACTGTCTCGTGACAGACCCACCCCCCCTACTGACATGCCCGCTGCGGCAACCACATCTAATTCCACCGGGCGAACCTCCGAGGGCCCCTCTCCTGCTAAACAGGTAAAAATAGACTTAAGAGCAGTGTTGGTCAAGTTACTTGGAAATAGTAATTAGTTACTGATTACTGATTACTTCTCCAAGAAAATTATATGCTGGAATATGCAGAAATATAAGTTAACAGAAGAAAGACTTGCTTTATTTTTCAAAATATGGTGGAATGTGCAGAAAATAGGTTTAAATGTTCAACATTTTCTTCAAGTCAGAGACTGTTGCATTTAATTAAAATTTTGCTTGGTGTAATGTGCATAAAGTTAAAAGATTGAAACTAATAAAACAAGTTTTTAAAAAAGACACGTTTCATTTGATTCAATTTTATATGATGGAATATGCAGAAAGAATAGAATTAGGCTGAAAGGTCTACTGCTTTATAGCGTATTCAGGTTGTCCATCATGTTTTTGAAAAGTAAGTAAGTAAAGTAATAAAGTAACTAATTACTTTTGAAAATAAGTAATCAGTAAAGTAACTGGATTACTTTCTTGAGAAGTAATCAGTAACTAATTACTATTTCAATCAATGATACTAAATGCGGTCCAGTTCCATTTAGTGTACCGTAGCAGAGCTTATCCAGCGAGCCAACATGCACAATAGCAGAACCCTGACTCTGTTTGACCTGAATGGAACAGAGCCTTAATTAGTATAAATAATAACACCTGTGTTTAAACTACTACTTCACATCAAAATGGCTGCTGTGAAAAAGGTCTGTTCTTATTGGTTCAGGCAGTAATAAATAAAAACTCAGAGTTCCTTCACCTTTTCCAAAGTCAAATTCAAGCACTTTTCAAGCATTTTCAATCATTTCCAGCACCTTATAGCTGTGGTTAATGACATATTTATACACAAAATAATTTTTTCACCTCTTCATCACATTAAATTAAATTGTGCTATTATCAACCAAAATTATGATTTGTGATTTAAGTCTACGGATTGGTGACAAATTAAAGGAAAATGTGTCATAGTTTCATGTTTCAAAATGTGTCACCTGTCTTTAAGCAGACTTTCCAATTAGGGCTGAAAATTTTGTGCTTTTCCTTAATAGAAAATGCTAAAATTTGATTAATCATTATTATTCACATCATTATTTTCTCTTTTTCTTTTTTTCTTTTTTCCTCTTTTTTATTATTTAAAGTTTAATTTTAAGTTTCCTTATCTAATGAATGACTCCGCCAGACAAAACAATGTCAAATGAGGCACCCTACTTAGTTGTCCAACTCTGTGAGCTCTCAGCTCTGTGATAATGAGTCATTATTATTCTTTTGGTAAGAGATGTGAAGTGTTGTCAGGTTGTTTTAAAAAAAAAAAAAAAAAAAAAAAAAGTTAAGATTATACCAGAACAGAGACGCTTAGCAAAAGGTAAAAGTTCTATGAATGGAAAGAATTTAATTGATGTATATTTTGGACAGTAAAGCTTTGGAATGTAACCTCTTATTGTTTTAGTGTCTGTGTATGTATGTTCAATCTGGGGGGCTCAGCTTTCCTTAGATACAAGTAGGACGGGGTCCAAGCAAAAAGGGTTGGGAACCACTGCTCTACAGCATAGTTTCTCAAAGTGCAGGTTGCAGGCCAAAGGCAGCACTCATTATTACTTATTCATTTGTGTGGAACTTGAAATTCATGCATTATATTTTACTTATCTGCAGTCCATTTTAATATTTTCACTTTCAATATCAGGCCTATTCAATTTTTTTTTTTAAAGGGCCATATTTGAATAAAAGAACTGTTAAGGGGCCATACATTTACATTTACTATGCCTGACCTGTAAAGGTAGGAATTTAAATGTGTGAAACAATGCACTTTTTTCTTCACTTTATTAGTTTTCACAATTTGAAAAGAAACATTTTGTACAAAAGTACAGGAAAAAACAATGCACCTTTTGGAATCCTAGATTAGACGTCACTTGTATTTATAAACACAGTTTTTTCAGTTTAGCTAAATTCCCTCATTCACCAAATGTGGCAGACGAGGAGTAGACCTGTTAACCTCTGACCCATAACTTGCTTTTTTACCTTTTGCAGTGCCAGCTCTTGCAACTGAGCAACTTAAGACTTAAAAACAAAATTACTTCTAAATCCGCTGAAATGACTACAAGACTCCGTGCCCAAGGACCCACGAGGTGGCTCTCTTGGAAGAACTCAAGACAGCCATCCCCTCTCTTGAGTCTAAAATCGACCTGGTGCAGGCGACTGTGTCTAGTTACGGGCAACACATTACTTCCCTGGAGTCCAGTGCAAACTCTGTGAGTGAGTGTCTGCTGTCTCTGGAGGCTATGTGTGCAGAGATGGCTGCAAGCAATACTAACCTAAAAGTGAAAGCTATGGACCTTGAGGTCTGAAGCCACCACAATAATGTCTGCATCATCAGACTCTTGGAGATGATTGAAGGCCCGCAAACTGGGCTGCGCACACAGGTCGCTATCTGCAAAACTGAAGCAGGGTGAGAGACCAAGGCCTGTTATCATCTGGTTCCTCAACTTCCACACCAAGGAAAAAGTAATTCATGAGATCCAGAGGAGGAGAGCTAATCTGCAAAATGAGGGCAAACCCATCACTATCTCCGAGGATTATAGACCCGAAGTTATGGAGCAGCGGGCCCTATACCAGGAGGTTATGGGTCAACTCTACAAACATGGACTGAGGCTTGTCCTCCAGTACCCAGCCAGTCAGGGCTATGTGACTGAAACATTGACATAGTAGCAAATGCATTGATTGGGAGTTCGTAATTCAGGGCTAAACCCACATAAATTAGCTTAATTTCTCATTTTGACATGGCAGCTAACCTAAATTTAGACTGCTCCCCTAGGCTAACACCAAATGTTGAATTGCTGTCCATGGTGGCTGCTAAGTCTAATCACTTGTGTAGTTTGAATATTATTATGAGTTCACACTGCTGTTATAAGTCACAAATGGTGCGGCACTGGTTCAGATGGTGTAATATCTACTACATGTAGTGTTTTCCATACTTTCAATTTGCTGGCGATGTGTAGTGTTTGGAATGGAGAGGCAGCTCTTTGGTGCAAAGCATGCACTGACGTATAATATACTTGCCTTTAAATGCTCTCACATAGAGGATAAATGCTACGTTGTTATCATTGATACAAGTAATTTATACTGTGAAACATTTTCTTTTCTCTTTACTTCATTGTTGAAAGGTTTCGTTAATTCTGGTTAGAACCTCAGACCAAAACCCTTAAAGGCAGCTGCTGGAATACTAGGGTGTTTTTCAATGCCAACATTATAGGTGTATTTAATTCTATTTTTTAGGAGGGTCCTGACTGGCCTGTCATTTACTTTTTCCCTTAGGGGGAGAGGAAGGAGAGGATTTATTTTTATTTTTCTCTCCCTCTTTTTTAGTTCTTTTCCTGGTCTTTTTTTTTTTTGTTTGTTGTTTGTTTTGTTTGTTTTGTTTGTGTTGTGTTGTGTTGATTCTCCTTTTTGGAGATTCAAATTGAAATTGAAACATATGCTGCTATGCCTCTTTGTTTGTTGTTTTTGTAATTCTGAACCTCAGGGAAAAGCCTTCAAAAGCAGCTGATGTCAATCCAGGCTGTTTTTTTATGCCAGGACCAAACAAATGTTCAGTTTTGATCAGGACCTTATTATTACTATTTTCATTACAATATCTTCTTCTTCTTCTTCTCTTCTTCTATTATTATTATTATTATTATTATTTATTATTATCATTATTATTATAAATTCTATTTTCCTTCTCCCTTTGGGAGTATCTGCAACTGTATAATGGGTTTCACTGTAGTTATAAGCTGCTATGACAGGACATCTGGACAAGATGTGGCGCTTCTGTCTGAGATCTCAAGTTAAAAAATTGCAAGTGCATTTCAGCTTGTGTTTTACTACTTTATAATTTGGAGAAATGGCACAATACCACTGTTACGACAAATTCACCTAAGGATTTGCACTATTTTAAGGTTTGTTTTTTCCTTTTTAAAAATTGTATTATATTATTGTAAGAGGAATAGGATTAACCTCTGTCAGGAAGGATGGTATCTAGGGAGATACACAAGCTTGATGTTTCACTCAGGATTGGGGTTTATTTGTTTGTTCATTTGTGTCTCTGTGTGAGTCCTACCCTCTTTGTTTTTCTTTTTTCTTTTGTTGTTTTTTTGTTTTTGTTGTTTTGCTTTCCTCTCCAGCCACACTGTTCAGAGTGATGATGTATCTTAAAGGACCATGCCAGTGAGTGGTAGAGATATTTGCTTCATTTCTTGGAAAAGGATCCCAAAAGGATCCCATCCTAGGTTTTCTGAGAGGGCTTGAGGGACGGCTGTTATCATACACAGAGACATTGCTTTTGAACCAACTACTGTTAAATCTGAACCAAATGGTCGATATGTTATAGTGTCAGCCAGATTACAGAACATCCCTGTGGTCCTGGCCTCAATATATGCACCAACTTGAGATGATGATAAATTCATATGCAATTTCTTCTCCTCTATACTAATCATAGTGATCATTATGTCATTATTGGAGATAGTCTCTTCTGTCTCCCACTATAAGAAATTGGAACATTCCAAACTGACGGAAATATCAGATGAAATTTGAGAACTCAATAGGCGATATTCAGCCAATCCCTCTGCTGTTCTTTATAAAGAGCTTCAATCTTAATGACTTGTTGTTAACGGTAAGGTTGAGAGAAAACTGCTGCAAACCAAACAACAATTCTTTGAGCAGTGAGACAAGGCAGGCAAACTGGTCGTGTACCAAGCACAGGTGGCTACTGCCTCAAGACTGATTCCAAAAATAAAGCCCCAACCCTCTTGACCTCCTAGTGCACCAACAAGTTAATGAGATGGCCTCCAGTGATATGTGTGCACCTGTAACCATTGTTATCTGTATGCTATTGATTTCTGTGCTAATATCAGTGAAGAGATTTGAAAAAATAATTCCCTCAGCCTAGACAGTTAACACCCTTTAATAAAATAAGTGCTTTGTGCTTAACAACAGGCATATCCAATGGATGGGCTAATTAGCCTTTCTCTAATTTGAGAAAATTATACTTTTTCATATTTAGTAATGATCAAAGGGCCAGATTCAGCCCAAGGGATGTAGTAAGTGAGTAGGCCTAGTCTACATTTAATATACTATTCAACTACTTCTACGCTCCCTGAACAAGCATCTGTCAGGTTAGGAATAACAATCTGTGGAAAGCTACTAGTGCTAATGCTGTTAGCTAAAGTTGGCAATTTCTGTGGACAACTCATCAGTTTAATGTGGAAGTGAAATGGATAAGCCACTAACAATGAATCAATTCTTAATATGTCAGACCTCAGGGGACTGACAAAGTGATCTGCCTTATATGAAAACAGGTGAATTTGGTGCTCAATGAATTTAATGTTATTATTAGACCAATCACAAATCCTACAGTAAGTTCCGGGGTTTAATCATATGCTGGCTCCATAAATTGGCACTCAGTCATCAAAACTTTGAGAACCCCTGCTCCTCAGTTTGTGAACTCCTATTGTGTTTTGTGTAACTCGCACTTATTGCTTTTACTGACCTCACGAAGAATGAATTACCATAATAGACTATTAATCCCAGATGTATGAATGAAGTCTCTGACTGTATCATATTTCCTGTTTTCTCCCAGCAATAACTTCAATTTCCTCATGTTCATCCATCTCGCTATTGAATGTTCCCTCTGGGGAATATCAAGCTGTTGTCTCTCCTCATCTCCTCCTTCATCCCCCCTCCCTGATGAGAATGGACAATCATGTTCCAGTCGCTGCAGACTGGGAGGGGTGGCAGGACTGGAGTGGTTGGCTGAAAGGGTGGCAGTGTGTAGCTTTGTGTGTCTACGTGTGTGGAGGGCTGCTGGCAGCAGGAGCCATGCTGGGATGGCCCTCTGCTGCAGCCGCTAAACATTCAGCTGCCTTCCCATCAGCCCCACTGTTATTACCACGGACCAGCGAACCCACTGACTGACTCAACAGCTGCCCAGAGTATATAGATGCATGTGTGAGTGTGTGTGTTTGAGTGTTCATGTGTTTTCTACGGCAAAGCACTGCCAGTGGCGGGTGAGCGCTTACATTTGAGAGTGAAATGACGCAAGAGTGTGTATACATGTGAATCATTTGCTTCCAAATCTTTGTGTGTTTTCATTTGAAGGTAAAATGAATGATGCATGTGTGGGGGGGATTTATTATGAGTTGCACATTTGTGCACCAGCTGAAGTGAAATGATGGAGTGACGAATGGTGCAGCATAGGTGTTTTTGCTTGGTGTGCGCTCATTTCCTACTGGTCGCCACCTCTAGATGGTTCAAATATTCAGTCTGCTTTAAAGAGTAGAAGTTAATGTTTCTGAAAATACAGCACAACTAATCCAGGATTGTGTTGCACCTTTCCTGATTCACCTTTTGGATGAGTCAGAATTGAACAGCTCAGAGTGATTAATCAGAGAAACCCTCCTTGAAATAAAAAGAGTTGAAGGAAATATGGATTGTTTTGAAGATTTTTCCACTGTTTCTGCCACGCTGTGACTGTGGTTCAGCAGATGCAGCGTGATATGAGATCTGTAATTCAAAGGAAATGCGGCACAATGAACAAACTCTATTACAAGTGAAAAGTCCTGCATTCTCTCTTGTCCTTATGATTTCCGATCCTCCTGCAGTTCCTTAAAAATACTAACGAACAGCAGCATATTGTATGCTTTTCATATAAAATCTCAATTTGACAAATAACTGAGTATTGTACTTAAGTACATTTTTTGAGTATCAGTACTTCAGTTGAGTATTATGTTTTTGGGAAAGATGACGATTCCTCACCAGAGAGCCATGTCTGAGTTTTTTGAAATGTAGAGTGATTCCCATTCACTTAATGCAGATTTAATGTTACTAAGTAAAGTCATTTCAGAAATACAAATGTAAATGCATTATGGCAATACAACAATACACTGACATTAAAAACAAAATGTTCTTTTGAAGTAAATAAAAAAAAAAAGACTGAACAGCTTTACTTTTATTGGAGTAATATTTGATCAGGAGAATAGATAGTACTTTTAGTCAGATAATGGAGTTCTGTGCTCTGTCCACCTTTGTGCTACAATGCATGTGTAAACATACTTTACTTTCCACCATTGAAAATAAGCAACATCAACTGTAGCCAACCTTTAAAATCAGCTGTATCCCTTTAGGTTTTGGCACATTTGAGAAAACACTTGGACAATAATTTTGTGGGGCATTCAATGGACGCCTGCAGCACATTATTCTGTTAGCTGCGATGCTGCTTTGTTTTTTGCACGTGATGTCCATAAATGGTTTAGTGCTTGTGAAATCACCATTGCAGGTACAGACAAAATTAGGGCTATTTTTTAAGAGGACATGGAAGCACAGTGTCTTTGCAAATATGTGTCATGAGTTGTTGCCTGGTAACCCTAATAACACAGCAACAAAACAGGCTTTCAAGGTTCAAGACTTTATTGTCCCTGAGGGAAAACTGACCTGCAGCGAGGAACACAAAAGTGTACAATACAATACAATAATAAAATTGAAAAATAAAAGACATAAAACATGTGATACAGTAAGGGCAGTGGACTGGATAACTAGGATATACACAATGCAATATCATACAGTACACGTGCTTTATAAGCAGATCTAGATAATAGATATTAAATAAGTTTATTATCCTCTTAGTGAAACCCATAGACTGAAAATAATATTTTCTTCAGCTTGGCTCAAATCAAAGTTGGCTTCCAGTATTCTGTGACATTTTTTTGGACTGTTGGAGTTGATGTGGATCCCAAACCTGCAGAGTCCACGATCTGGAAATTAATGTTGGTGTCACTGTGCTGTAAGCTCTCCAAATAGTGGAGGAGGGAAAGAAACTTCTTGAAGTCTCCTCTGGCAGAGGATTCACAGATGTGTCCTTCCCAGACATCTTTACAGTTTTGGCAGAGCTGCCTCGCTGTGGCCATGGCCAGAATGTGACATCATTGTCAAAACCTGAGCACACTGAGCAGTCAGGGTATGTCTTTACATCCGGTGTAATGGATTATGAGATGGAGGATGTGCTTGTTTTACCTTCAGTCTCTTACAATAACAGTGCTGTATGTTTTAGCGGAGAACTCATATCCATTGTGTCAGCAAAATCCCCATGAATGAGAGGGGGATAAAGAACAAAAGAGAGAAAAAGAGAGGTAGAGAGAGAAAGAAATCAACAGATTAAAAGAGAAGGGACTCAGCTGATAGTGTGATGCTGATACAGGGGGAGCGATATGAAGAGAAACAGATGATGGGAGATGTATTAAAAGGGTTAAGATTTGAATAGATAAACAGTCTGTGATACGAAGCAAAACATGTGAGGATTTTTGTTTGCTAAGCCACGCCCCCTTAGTGACTGTTGCTACACTTGTCAAACTTCCTGTTCTGCCATGGATATTAACAACTGATCCTTCCTAAGTCCCGCCTTTTTGCACAACCTTGGTCATCTTCCTCCTTTCCTGTTTCTCCCTACTTAAATATGCGATGTGCTAGGCTCGGCTGTTTTGAAAAGAAAACCAAATTCTGTAGATGATTAAAAGCTGTTGCAAGAGGGACCTGTAAAAGCAACATATAGTCACATCTTAAGATGGTTAATGTTAGCAAATGCTAGCTAACTAGCAAACTAATCTTCATCAGTCTTTAGCTGCCTAGTTAGATAGCCTTTTGCTAAAATTAGCCAACCTAAGATGTGACTGTGTCACTTTTATTAATCTCCCAGCAACATCTTTCAACCACCTTCAAATTTTGGTTTTCTCTTCAACAAACCTAGCACATAGCATTGAAGTGCACGAAAGGAGAAAGCTGACAAAGGTTCTGCCAGTTACCACGCTTGCTCATCTGCTATTGGAGCACAGACAAAAAGGGGCGGGACTTAGAGTCAGTTGTGAGGTCTCCATCAAAATCTCTTCAGAAAACTGTCTGAGGAAGGTATGAACTGATATGCATTTCCATCCACTGCTGTGAAAATTAGGAATTGGGCAAGACAAAAAGTTGGCGGCATTCACTCTAAAGGGATAGTTCACCCAAAAATGAAAAGTCAGTCATGCCATTGAAGGTCAGGTTTAGCTTTTTAGTCCACAGGTCAACAGTGTTACAGAATCTCCAAAACAGTGAATGATGACCAGTCTTAAAATGGAAAAAACAACTGAAAACACCAACATAAAACAACATACTGCTCATCTGGTGTAATCCAAATGTCCTAAAGCCCCATCATGCCAAGTTGACTCGTGCACACACACCACCACGCCACACACACACACACACACACACACACACACACACACACACAGTTCAGACGATGTGCACATGCACGTGGACATGACTCCAAGCTAAGGATCTACAGTGAAGATTTAGCGTAAATGACATCTTTCAGGTCAACCTGGCATGTTTGGGCTTTAGGAGGCTTGAGATTACATCAGGCGAGCAGTATGGTGGCATTTTATGTTTGGTTTTTTTTCCTTTAAAACTGGTGACTATTCATTTGTTTGGGAGATTTTGCAATGTTGTTTTCCTGTCAAACTTCAGTAGTGTTTTGTGGACTAAAAAAAACTAAACTTGACCTTCAATCAAATGAGTGTGAGAGGATAATGATGGAATTTTAATTTTTGTGTGAACTATCCTTTTAAGGCTTGTGCCACTCAACCACTGCAGGACAAGAGGACCCAATGAGATGAAGTTATTAAAAGAGGAGGTCAAACCTCACCTAATGGGAATCCATGTGGAAAATATGATAAAAATATGACCAAGTTTTATTTCATGTAATAATTTGAGGAACACACAGGTATTTTTAAATGCAAATTGAAAATGTGCATAAAGGTAGAAACACACTTACTGATAATGGTGGCATATTACTTGAAATTCTTTGTAATTTCAGAGGAAGACAAAAGCCGTCTTGTCATTTCTAGGCAGCAGCTAGCTGTTGAATTAAGCTAATGTGAGCTTAGTTGGTTGAAAATACTTTCTCCACCTTACTTTTTAATGTTTTCAGCTGACTCATTATTAAATGAGAACCCTGCAAAAAAAAGGTCTCAAATAAATAAATAAATAATCTGCCTCGAGGATTTTTAGTAATAGAGTTACTCAAGTTACTCAAGGAATTGTTTCAGCCCTGGTTTGAACACATGTATTTCCTATATTAGTAAAGCATGAATTCATGCTTTCTGAGGTTTTAGCTATATTGATTCTGGTTTATAATGATGCGACTGAGGTGAAAAAAAGGAACTATGGGAATCAAAGAGGACATGCAGCACTGAAACATCCTCCCAGTTGCATCATGAATGACCTCAGGGTGAAAAAGCAGCTTCATACAGGAACAGAACAATGCAGCTACCGCATGTATCAATAAAAAAGCAGCTTTTTTTCAATTTTTTTAGCTCCTCTATTTCTTGAAGTTCAATATTAACCATGACCACATTCTTCTATCTGTATATTTCTGTGTCTTTGCGTGGTTAAACAAGTAAAATCCATAAATTCTAACAATGCATAAAAAAAAATCCTTTAATCATTCTCAAAGAAACCTGCCACGGATCAGATATAGTCAGTCACTGTCCCTCAGGCTGTCATGAAATTATTATTTCATCCATAAAAAAGCCAGGCTGAAGACAAACTACTTCTATGCTCAGGGAACAGTGTTGATTTGTGGAGACCTTACAACCAGCCTGACTTCAGGGTGAGACAGAGGCATCATATACAGTGCTATATTCTACCACTCACAACTTTTAGCAAGTAATGTTGATTTGGACTCCAAGGGTTAGATAGTTAGACTTAAGTTACTTAGTATCATTGTATTTATAATACTTTTTCTTTTTTCATAATTTTATTTATTTACTTATTTCAGAAAGGTCCTGTTTGGACTACCTGAATGGAACAGTTCACTCCCAGAAGCAAATCAATCCACAATCTTTGGTGAGAGTGGCAGAATACCAGATACCAGCCAAAAATGTGTCTGTCTTCTCCAAATATAATGGAACTAGATGGCACTCAGCTTGTGGTGCTGAAAAAGTGAAAGTGAAAAGTGAAGTGAAAAAAAAAACCAAAAAAAACAAACAAAAAAAACCCAGTAGAAATACAGTTGAAAAATTGAAAAAAAAAAAAAACGGTTTCTCTTTCCAGAAATCATGACCCAGTTATTCAAGATACTCCACAGACCATGTTGTGAGCAATTTCATGTAGGAACTACTTTCTTTCTGCTGTAGAATATACCAGAACTACTTTCTTTCTACTAGAAAGAATTTTTTTTGAGCACTACAAGCCATGTGCCATTCAGTCCCACTATATTGGCAGGTATCTGTATGGCTGATACCTCCAAAACTTGGTAATGCACACCAAATCTAGTTGGATAAGTAGCACTACAGGCCAGGGGAAAAATGTGCTTATGATTTTGATGTGAACTGTCCCTTTAACATTAGTAATATGGTAAGTCAGTCAGTTTGGGGTGCAGCGTCTAACGTTCTACTTGTGGTACATGAACACGGAGCTCTGCAGTGATATCAAAGAAAACAAGAAAGAAATGGTTCATTTTCACAGCACACATATTTATGCCGTAGCCCATAGGCCTGGGGAATCAACATAACGTCACACTGCATCTTGGGTATTTAAGGGGCTAATCTGCCATAATTGTTGACAGCTGCTGTTTGTTTACATATATAGCTATTTTTGGTCTCACTGCAGATTTATGACTTAAAATGTACAGTAAATTATGTAAATGAGGTGGAATGAAGTTGAAACAAACTAGTAAAGGGTGAAAAGTACAGTATGGATTAATTCTGTGTTTGAAGCAAAATCACTGATGTGGCATAATCAAAGCCAAGCTATTCTCATATGCTCAGTACATCCCAAACACATGTGTTTTCACTCTAATATAGACTTTTTACACAGCAGCCATTTTGACGTGAAATAGTGGAGTAAACATAGGTGTTACCAATGATACTAAATAAGGTTTTGGTCTACCCTATTATTTCATATCAATATGGCTGCTGTAAAAAAAGATCTGTCGCTTGATTATTGAACAGTATGATGGGTGGAGCTCATGTGGAGGCAAAAGAATTCCCTAAACATGTTACCTAACACTAGCTAGCAACTTTTGTTGACTGGTTTGTTAACACTGCCTGAAGAAAATATGAGTTCTTCTCAATATGGATGGATGGATGGTCTTTCTACAATTGCCATAGGGTTGAGCGATTGGACAAATATATCAGCGATTGCCATCACCTGTTTGTTTATTTGTTTGTTTGTTTTTGGGGGGGATTTTTGTCATTATATTTTACTACTTTAATGGCCTGCTGAGTGACAGGCACTGCTCGGTGACATACTCAGCGCATCAGTACACACTCACTGAGCCAGAGAATGAGCGAGCCTGTAGAGCCAGACTACTTTAACATCTAACACAGCAAAGATTTATTTCAATCAAACCAGTTGGTGATTGTTATAACAGTAGAAAGACTGGACAAAATGGTTTTGATTAGGTTTATAAGGTTGTCTGTGAGTTTTGTGTTTTATGGAGTAAACAAGGCAATTAAAGCTTGTCTTCATTCGGTAAAAAAGAAAAACGTGAATTCGGTAGGTGAACGACTGTACAGTACATGTGAGAATATTTCCCTTCTTGACATTTTGTGAATTTATTTTGTTTATTTTGTCATGGCTCGCACACATTTTCCAGCTTTCTGTTATTGCTTTTAACCATAGTTGTCTTTGTTTTTTTGACTGGCAGTGGCAGCTGGTATGCAATAAAACTTAAGTTTTGAGCCAGTATTACTTCAGTTCTGGCACACAACAACACAGAAAGATGACATTTTCGCTTTAGTTATGATGCCTTAATTTGTGTTTGCCTCCAGTTTTTCCCTTGTTTTGCTTCCAGCTAACACATAATCATGACACTCGTTCAAAAAGATACTATACAAAATCTTGTTTTGGCTGTGTTTTTTGGCCAGGACTCGTGCTCATGTGTTGGTCTCATTAGCTAACCTGAGATGGACTCAGCATTCAGGCAGCAGACCCTCATCCTTAAACACAGTTTAGATATTATTATGTTGTCAAAGTTATTTATTGTCAATGTCATCTCTGTGGAAAGAGTGGTGTTTGATGAAAAGTTTAGTCACAACTTTTTAATGACTTGGCTAACAGTGTTTAGTATCAAAGAAAAGGCTTCAGTGAGGTGAAGAGACAAACAAATGGACAAAAATGGACTGAGTCTGTACACACTCTCTGAAAGAGAGGAGACCCTGGACACAGACATCACCTCTTGGCATTGCTGCCTGTGAATTCAAAGACTATTTTCTTTCAAGACAAACTGTGGCTCAAACTATAGACACTTCTGCAAGATCATAAATGATGTTCTGTTCGAAAAAACTAAAGCATCATCACGCAGAAGCAAAGCTTCATGTAACAGAGCAGCAAACTGGGCTTTAACCACTGAGGCTTCTGTGCAGGAGGTGATCTATAGAAAATGTTTTCTGTAATATACAACAAGGTCGATTACATAAAATAACTTGAGCTCAATCTACCCACATTGCAGGATATTATTATCAGTCTGGTAACCCAAAGAAACTGAGAAAAACATTGGATTGTGTTCAGCCAGCCCCCAGTCACTTCACTGAGTTACAATGACCTGAATGTGCTCCCTCCTCAAGAAGGTCCGCAGCAGAATCTGCCTCTGTCCGACATGCTCTGCCACACTTGTGCCCCAGACATTAGCACCCCCAAAAACCTGAAATATTAATATTCCAAAAGGTCCAGGTGTCATGGAAAGAAGTTGAGCTTTATCTGAGGAACAACTTGAATTCAACAATACACCAGCCAGATGTACCCGGGGCAGAAGATCTCCTCCAGTTGAAACTTTTATTTAGCTGTTAATGAGTGGAGGGAGAGGAAGCACAAAGGACCATCACTGTCATCAAAAAGTCAATATGTATTGACATCCTGATTAAAGTGTGACTCAAAATATCCCAATCAATTACTGAACCTACTGCCACTAGAGCAACTAGAAGTCTCAAGGGGAGTGCAAACAGTGCATTCAGGGTGTTGACCACTAAGTCCACCAGTTTGATCCCAGCTGAAATACCTCAAAAACCATCGGTTTGATGGCTGTGGTATTTGACTCAGACATTCAGGTTGCTCAGAGGATTCTTGTCCCTAATCCTAACCGGCTCTGAACTTGGCCCCCAAGTCCAGTTTGTTTGAATTGTGTGAACACTGCACACCATACTTTCAAATATGGTCTGCATCAGGTGGGAAAGCTAACTGTTCCAAAACAAGAAAGTGGACTATTAGGATCTGGTTATTGGCTGGCCTTTCCACACCATGGCAGAAACAAATGTTGTAATGGTGATGATGCAAGTGTACTCAAGTCCAGATGAACATTACTAACATTGAAGTTGACTGGTGAGGGAGTGGCGAATGGGAGCAATTGTACTCAGGCACGGTACAAAGCAGTCCGACCTAATGTGAAAGCTCTTAAGTTGTGTTCAGAAACATGAGGAGAATAGTGGAGGAACGAGAGAAAAACACCAGTCAGAGCAAATTCAACTGAGGCGGCACAAATCAAGATGAAGACGTACCCGTGAGAGTTGAAAATGCTTGAACTTGAGCAAAAAATCCCAAGGCTTTACAGTATGAATCTGCTTTTAGTTCTGTTTCCTTACATTGGCTACCATAGTAACCAACCAAACCAGATGGTGGGTTTATTCCACAAATAAACTAAATTATATTACCAGTCAATAAAAGTACAAAGCCCAAATTCACAAAAAGTGAACTTCAGTTGTATTTGGCCCAGGCTAATAAATCATGAAAAATATATTATAGCAGAATATTGCACCATGGTGTCTGACAATACAAACAACCACAAACAAACTATACACTCTCTGCCACATAATGAGCCACAAATCAGCTGATCCAAACAGTGTGTTTCCCACATCAATCCCTTCATCTTGTCTTTGTTCCCACATATATCAGCTACTTTCACCATTACACTGTATAATGTTATAATACTGAATGTAATATTAGTATGCAAGTTGAAGTTAATATTAGTATACTTTCAAACTTTAAATTTGAATTGTAGAGTGAGACAGCCAGTGAGAATGTGTGAATGTGAGAGAGTGAAAATGAATGAGGCCCCTCTGGCCAGTGCTGAGGTTTCTCTCTGACACATATTGATTGTGAGGCTGAACAGCTGCCCTGAAAGAGAGCTGCAGACCTGCCATAATGTGTGTGTGTGTGTGTGTGACAGAGAGAGAGAGAGAGAGAGAGAGAAGAGAGAGAGAGAGAGAGAGAGAGAGAGAAGAGAGATTTTGTGTGTGCTCTAACAATTATATTCTAACAAAGACCCAGTGACCTCCAAAGATAGGAAGATGAGGAGAACCATATCTTCAGTGGATAAAATTAAAGCTCTGGTAAGAGTTCAGGTTAGCCTTGTAGTGACAGTGAGGTTCATTCAAAATGAACCTCAGGGCCAATAAGCAGTTAAATGGCAGCTTTCTCAGAAACAAATAGCATTATCAGCAGTGCAAACAGTTACTGACGAACAGCTGTGTCGGCAGGAGCTGGCGCTAACCGTGGTGCTAATTAAAAAATGATGACCTGTTTGTGTTGTCTGTGTACCAGCCATGTAATCTACATAACATTATTTCAAATAAGTAAAGTTTCAGTTCATTGTTGAGACTTATGAAGCATCTGGACAGTAATCAGGGGAAACACTGGGTTCAATATCAGCTTCAAGCACGGCCATTAAAATGTAATTTTACTTTCCCTCAGTAACACTTTTGGTCTGTAACATAAAAAAAATACGGAGCACATGTTCAATTAGTTCATTAAAAACCATGAATAATAATATTTATATAAGGATAAGATGTATGTAGATCCTTTTCAAGCTATAGTGCGTAACTTCTACATGTCCGTAAATGTCCGTTTCACGCAAGCCACAACTAGAGGAGATGACACAATGCTGATTAAGCCGATTGGCTCCTCTAACATCTCACAGTATTTTTCAATATATATAATTTTTGCTTTGTTTGTCAACCGGCGACATTCCCGCGCTGGCGCACAGGAAATGACGCGTTTTACCTCACAACAAGAAGGGAGGGGGAGGAAGAGCGGAGATTCTCATAGCAAGAGGCAGAGCGCAGGTAGAAAGAGAAAGCAACATGGCGGAGAACCCAAAGAAGCGGCCGAGACACGGTTCAGAAGTGGATCCTACCACAAAGAAAAAGCCTGGACGTTCGGCTGAAGGACTATTAGCAAAGAAGGAAAGTGACCGACGGACAACAAATGACTTCTGCTGACTACCACTGGGTCTTTTCATCCACTAACCTGTCCTTGTCTCCCGTTTGTAATAGGCTATTTGCGTTTCTGTGGCAGAAAAAAACATACAATAATTACCTCTTCCGAAGAGTCCATCTTTTTTTCACTAGCTGTCCTTCAAACATAAAAATGTTGTGGAATCGCGAATCACGGTGGCGGAGGGATAGCGGTGGGGAGTGGGGGGCATAGTGGGGGGCGGGGTACACTTGGGCATACATCATATGGAAGTGCCGGCATTTTTTGTTGTAATAACGCAGAATTCTGCTAGGGGGCGACAGAATTTACGCACTATAGCTTTAACATACTGCATTTTAAATATTATTTGACTTTTATCATCACTGTATGTGACCATTTCTCTGGGACTTCAAAAACCATTACCAAAAAAAAAAAAGTTTTATTATGTAACAGTTCACTGGTTAAAGTTTGGTTAGGTTTAGGCACAAAAACAATCAGGTAAGCTTAGGGAAACAAGTGACTATGTTGTTAAAGTTAGTTGACCTTCGTTGTCATGGTTACAATAATAAACACATGGTTAAGTTTGGGGAATGACTGCGGTCATCGTTAAAAGAAACCCACGATGACTGTCAGTAAGAAACAGGAAATCAACATTGGTCTTTTGAGTTAAAATCTGATGATTTGTCTACTAGCTTTTTCTTCCAGCACTTTCAACCACATCTAATGGTCTTCATTAGCAAATGTTACTAAGGTCAAGAATGAACTTAGATGCACAACCCTATAATACATATTAGAATATATAGTACATTTATGGACTCCTTTCCCTGTGACTAATATTGTTGGCACAATATTTATAACATACCCACATCAGCAACACAACACTTCTGATCGTATCTTACATACTGTAGTACTGTTGATTTCTGAAGTTTAGACTTGTCATTAGAGTCTAGTTATTTTACTGCTACAATAATGGCATACACAGTTATTTCAGTTATTTCAGCCTCACTGTTTAGTCTGGTGCGTTTCTGTGCATGATGTAATGTGTAAATCAAGTATGTTTCATGAGGGTAACTTATGTATTAAGCAAAAATAAGTCAATGATGCCTTTGGTCTTAGCATGGGATACAAACTGCAGTATGCTGAGTGAAAATCCTCTGTTTGTTTGATCCATTCATCAACCCCACCTCCTCCAGATACAGACTCTTTATACTACATCACCCGTGTAAAATGACATCTCTGCATAAGACAGTACACACTAAATGGCCTGAAATTACACAAAAACCAAAAATGGTTTTGTGATAACACGCAAAACGACTTAAGATATTGGTGAAGCCCCGTGCTTCAGTCGGATAAACAGTTAAGCAAACTTGATATCTCAGCCAACTATCTGCTTTTCCCGTAGAAGCGACATGTGGGGTCACATCTCGAGTTGGCTAATGTTTGCAAAATGATAGCTAGCCAGCTAATGATTGATGAAAATAAGCCAGCTGATTAGCTTGCATTTAGCTAACATTAGCTAATTTAAGATGTGAATATATGTAGTTTTTACAGGTCCCTCAGAAATGTCTAATGTCTGTTAATCTTCTTCAAAATTTGGTTTTCTTGTCAACATAGAAAAATCTAGCACGTAGTATAATTAAGTACGAAAAACAGAAAATGAGAAAGTTGACTGGGTACCAAGCTTGCTCAACTGTCACTGGAGCAGAAAAGGGCAGGACTTAGGAAGGGTCAATCGAGCACATATGGTGTGCCTTAACCCCCATTTACTTAAGCATGTCACATTTCTCCTGCTAGGAGAATGAGATGTTTTGCCTGCAGCAAGGCAACTAAACCTCTTTTCCTGTTTAGAGTTTGTCAGCAAATAGATTTGGTTCATTAGCGTCACATTGTGTTTTTACCATGGCCATCATTAGCATGATGTTGAAGGTTGTTGGCCCAACCGAAAATGTTTCAAGGTTTGATAAAGAATCAAGGTTAAGGTTGCAAGGATTTGGAAAGAATGGTGCTCAATTAAACACTCCTGATATGTATGGTAATTAGAGCCTGGGTTAGTTAGCGTTAGCAAGCTGTGGGAGGTCACTGACTGTTTGTGGTTCCTGCAAAAATGCACACTCACACACACACATAAACCTACACAACCACACCCATGTGTTGTGTTTAAGTGAGCACTGTTTTCCATTAGGCTTGATTGGAAGTGTTGATTGATTCTGTCCATGTGTTGTCAGATCAGTGCAGGCGAGGCAGCCACTCTACTTTATTGGGACACAGTGGCAGACTGAGGACTGAAAAGTGCTGATCCAGCATATAGCAAAGTGAAACAGACTGGAGAGAAGTTAAAGACTTTGATTCTGTCTGTTTCTATTCTCACACTGAACATCCCCACCAGTGATGGGTAGTAACACATTATTCACCAACTTGTTACTGTAATATTATTACTTTTCCCAGTATTGAACAGTGTGAGGGATTACAGTTTTCACAGTAATTACATTCCCTAAAAGTCTTCACCAGAACATAGTTGCAATGTAATCTTTGCAACATGTGACACTGTAGGAACCTACCAAGCAAATTCCAGAACATCGTCGTCAGCACATTATTTTAAACCTCGCTGGTTTCCAACACCTTTAGTAGATGTGATGTTTTAGCAACATTACAGCAACATCATTACATAAATTACCGGAAACATGCAGAGGATGTTGAACAGATGCTGCAAAAATACCATAGAATCTCTGTAATGTTGAAACATTTCAACAACCAGCAGCAACATAACATTGTAATTGTAATATTGGAGTAACGTTCTTATGTTACAAAAAAAACTATGCATGCACCATCCATCACAGCCAACATCTGGATACCTAACAACAAAAGCTTTCTGGGTGTTAACAGTTCACTGGATCAGCAGTTCAACTTTGGAATACAACAAGGCAACCAACAAAGTCTAAAATAATATAATAATACAGCTAACGATAGCCTAACTAATTACTTTTGATTCCAAGTAGTATTACATTTTAAAGATGTAATGAGTAAAAAGTAACTTATTACACTTCCTGGGTAACTTGTCAAACACTGATCCTCACACTCTTCACTTACTACCTGTCTGACTAGACCAGACATTGTCTTTACCTGCTGTCCCTCAGCTTCACTCAGGGTCTGAGGCAGGGGCTCTTGGGTTGGCTAGGCAAGAGTCTTTCCATTGTTCCATTGTATTTTGTGTTTTACGTTTCATTTTGCCTTTTTCACACAAGACATTTTGACACGTCACAGTAAGAAAAGCACATGAATGATGGCTGGCTTCAATTTACTGCTTACTGGGACACTTGAATACAACAGAGCCATTCTTACTGTCCTTAGTCACACCTGGTTGGTGGTTTTGCTATTTCCTAAATTCTGCTGTGAAAATGACATTTTGGTTTGCTTGTGTTTTGTTACACGCTGTTCTGGACTTCTTTCATTGTTAGATCTACATATGGTGATCACACATAAAATGTAATAAAGTATAATATAAAGTGTCACACACAGTCACTAACTATATAATAACTACAAAACCACTTTTGTGAAACTCATAATGTTCAGCTGTGGTAAAATGCATTTTGAGAGGAGGTCAGACAGGTGTTTGTCCTACTAGGGAACAAGATAGCATGAACACTTTATTGGTATTGTGTTATATTTAAAGCTGTGAGTTGTTTTGGCCAGATGAGGGCAGTGGAACAAGCTGCACGCACAGCATTAAGCATTTCATCCATCTGAGTGGAAACACCAAAGATTTGAAAAAAATATCTCAATCTCAATATCTTAATTTAATAACATACTTTTATGCTTGGTTGAGGATGAAAAGGTGGTGTAAGCCTATTGATATGATGAAAATGAAAATGTGACAATTTAAATGGACTCGATAAATTAGTCATGACGTGCAGGATGCATGTGACTTAAGCATCCACTGAAGTGATGAAAAACAGCAGCAGATGAAAACATAAGATCTGAGTGGAGTGATGAGGAGACTGTAACCTACCTCAAATTAAAATATAACACCCGTCCTCACCAGGAATATGAATAGGTCATCTGTGCTAGCAGCTTATTACAACCTATATTTACATTTATTGTTAGGTAGCCACATCTAGTGGCCATAGTCATTATGACAGGAGAAGTATAAATAACAAGAAAGTCTGCTTAAGGAGAAGGTTGGGTGTACGGACGCCTCAAAAAAACATAAGACCTTCACTCAAGAGATCAGAGTTCAAGCCCTGTGTAAAAAACCAAAAATCAAGGTTGAATTTTTTAAAGTTCTACATGTGACTTTCATTACATTACTTCTGTTGCTTCACCTAACCAAACTACATGACTCATATTTGACATATTTATCATTTTTGGAGTCAGTGGCAATCTATTCTGTTGTGTAGGTATGAGGATGTGTTGGATATAAACTGTGTTTATACAGTGTTTGCACCTGTTCATATAAAAGACGGGACAGTAAGGAGAAAGCCTTGGTACTGCAAATTATGATTTTCTGACATGGTTTACAGAGTAAGTAGTACCCAGTTTTATCATTCAGTCCTCTCTATAGTTTATTACAGCACAACAGTTACTGTGGTCAAATCACATGTAACTGGAATTATTTATTTCATTGATATTAACATTGGATATTTTGGTGATATATTGACCGCCAAACCGGAAATGTCCCTAGTTTTCCTTTCAGAATCATCTGGTCACCTTAATATAAACACAAATGCCATATGCCCATCACATTTTCCATTTTAATTTGTCTGAGGTTTGACAGGCGCTGTCACATCATCTTGTGCCCTCTTCTTCAGCAGTGGCTTAATGGCACCTGGTTCGAGAATTGGCACCACCAGCTGTTTGTCTCCATGCACTTAACTCCTAATATTCACATAACAGTATATTGGATTTAAATACACATTAAGGAACAAATATTTCCCCATGTAAGTAGTCATATGATCCATTGAAGTATTGATTATACCCACTTTAAGAAAAGGCAGAGAGGTTCTATTCAAAGATGCTAATGAGTTGCATAATTGAAATAGGATCTAGTTTTTTTTAAGCTTAGGCCCTGTAGGGACTAAAAGTCAGGATATCTGCCTCTGTTGTATCAACTGACATCATTATTTTTGAAATCTGTCTCTCCCCAAACTTTATGAAGTGCAAATCACAGGAGTTTCCCTTTAAGGTTTACAAAGATTGTTTTGTTGCAGGGCTGTTGGATTGCATTAGTTTGGACAAGTCTTCATGTTGCTATTTTCCCCCCATGAAGCTGTCCATCGTGGTGTTTGTCTAACCACACGTCTTCCTGTATCTGTGTATTTTCTGTCCTGAATGTCAAACTGACAAACTGAATTAGAGTTACTGCAGAACAATCAAGATCAAATAAGTACGGCTGAGCTGCAGTGTTATCATTCTTTCGCTCCTTTCCTTTAAGCCAGCATGTTTTTCCTATCTCATATAGCAGGAAATCAACATATCAGTGGGGGCTGATAGGACTGATGATCAATACAAATGGCTCAATGATTACTTGGCCACAGGCTGAGATTTCTGGCGCACAGACTCCTTGGCCCATAGTCTGTTTGGAACTGAGACCACACAGTGGAGTCTCACAGCAACTGCTCCTCCTCGCTCACACACACAAACACAACTGTTTAGTGATGGAGGACAGCGCTTTGGGCAATTCACCCAACATTTCATCTACTGAGGCAGAAAAAGCCTTGTTCTCAAGCCAGATGATTATTATTCTGGTATTCAGTGTAGTGATATATTTTATTAATTGTGAAAATGTTTGTTTGTCTCAGCTAGATATGTGAAGACTGGGTAAAAAGGTTGGAAAACAGTATTTACTGCTGGACAAATTGTTGAAAGTGTAATTCTAGAAACTGGTGGAAGTGTCAAGTACATGTATGAACAAATGTTTAACAAATCATCCAACTGAACTAGGGCTGCACAATTAATTCTAATATTGTCAAATTGCAATATGACCAAGTGCAATGTCCAAATCGCAGCAGCTGCAATTATTTGATAAGGGGAAAATGTGTGAAAAAACAGAATTATAATGAAGTACTGTATGCTGCAGACCCTAACAAATGTCACATCATCATTATTTCAGTAGTTTTTTTTCAGTGAAAATAAAAATTGTGATGCAAAAATCTTCATTCTCATATCCCATTCCCATTTTTTTACAATATCATGCAGCCCTAAACTGAACTGACTATACTGAATCAACATTGTCATTGACCGAATGATAGCATTTAGCAGTAGAGCTCCCCTCACTGATGACTGAGAGTGCTGCTGTCAGCTTGGCCCAATGCCACTGTTCTGGCGACCCATTATTTAGAAACCCCAACAGTCCAAAAATGTCCCATTAGACAGAAAGCCCATTTGTCTGACAGCCTGTTATCCTGAAAACAAACGCCCATTGCTCATACCCCATACACCTAATATCCAATAACTAATATCAATTTTTGATCATGTTGGAACAGCCAGGACAACAAAAAGACTGTAGGCTATTGAAACAGCACCATCTGGAATTTTGATCCGCCTACATGTTGTTTTGGTGTAAGGCCAGAAAGATTGCCTACGAAGGGCAATTACCCTGCTGATTCAGCACCACGGACAGGGCCAGCAGTCACTGACTTAACAACTGCAGAGAGAGAGTGTATTTTCAGAGCATTGGGCCTTTGGAGCAATGGGTACTTGATTTTGGGATGTTGGGCTGTCAGACAAATAGGCTTTCAGTCCAATAGAACTTTTTTTTTTTTTTTTTTTGGACAACTGAGGATTCGAAATAAAGGGCCGTTGGAACAATTGGCAGTCCCCACCAGCTCAGCCATGATACACAGTGGCCATTATGTTTGATGTAGTCATAAGTTAAAGCCAATAGTCGCGTAGTCGTAGCCTGTATTAGATTAATTATTAAATATATTGTCTGGGCACGAAGTGAGCCGTTGCCCGTTAAGTGCAAACAGCAAACAGCAAAAGCGGTATTGATTTTGTATGTGTCTGAACAACCAGCAAGAAGACTAAACGTTTTAATTTATTTCAAGAGAGTATGACCTCACACAAGTTTCATTGTTCAAAACATGGGAATAAAGGGGCGTAATAGCGAGGCGCAGCTCCCAAATAAAATTTGAGGGGTATTTATTCCCCTGCAACTAACGAATAAATGAAAACGTGGTTGACTAAGACTCTTCTCACCTACTAACGGTTAGTTACGGTTGTTGTCTGTACTGTGCACTTTGAGATTAGTCTTCAAATGTAAAATGCATTATAAATAAAATCTATTATTATTATTATTAACGGTTTTGTCAGCTAGTAGGGGGCAGCTCTACCTATTTACATAATTGATTGTTTTTGATTTGATAGCCCTTTTTGTAGCACTGATTTATACATCACTGCAGTATTTGCTAGTTAGAACACCCTTACAGGTTTATAGTAGTAAATCACTAGCTCAAAACTAAGTAGGAAGGACATAACGCACAAACTTAGCTGGTGCAACCCAATCCTGGAACCTAGAAACTTGCTCTAATTCTGCCTCTGTTTCTTTGATGTTGTTTTCTCTAACTCATTTATCTTCATATCCTTCTTCCTCCAAAGTAGCATTGTATCTCAATGCTAACCTAATTCTAGAGCAGTAATCATGAGTCACTTTTCTCTCCACCTACCCATCCAGCCCCTGCAATTAAAGAGAAGGTGATTAATTGTGCACTGATGCTCTCAACGCAAGACACTGCAGACCCCTGACAACAAGACAGGAAATAAGAACATGAAGAGTTCATTTGCTATAACGGATAAAAGCTATTCTTAAAATGAATAAACCAACACCCGTTTGATTGATGTTCCCTTGAGTGCACAAAAAAAACATAATTTAGGAAAATAAATCAAAACGGAGATATCTGTTTGTGCAAAATGAACCCTTCAATGGAGAGTCTGTTTCCTCTGTCTCAGCCCTGTCACCTCCACCAATACTCTTTCTCTCACATTGTCAGTCTCTCTGCCCTCTATTTTTCCCTCTGCTTAGACTGGGAGTGAGATAAATCTAATTTGCCTTGAGATGCAGGGCCCTTTAGTGTTTTTTTTTGCGTGCAGTGAAACAAACAAGGAGCTTCAACTAGAACTGGAGGTCGGGGGAGTCGATTCACGAAACTTTAAGGTGTGGTGAAAAGATTTCCAACCAGATATCCTGGCAGAAAGTGCGGTAACGAGAGCCTGAATGGACGGAAACTGTTACATGGTTCACTGCACTTTAATCTTAGAGAAAACAGTCACTCTTTGATATGTCTTCTAAAGGGAGTAACTTTCTGGCTCATTCCATATTTTATCCCTCTGAGGGTCAATCAGCAGCAACTATGCTGAAATAACCTGTAATTTCTTTTCCTCATTTAAACCACTCAGTCTAATTTTGCAAATCTCAAATCCCAGCAGCAAGATTCCCACAGGTTTGGTCACAATCTGAACAGCAAATATACTGCTCTGGGAAAAATCACCAGCTAAATGAGCAAAACTGTAGATTAAGTGACTGTGTGAGTGTGTAGTTGTGAGACAGCAAGCTAGAGAGAATCAGGGAGAGCTGGTACACATACAAAATACAAATCTACACTAAATATCTAGCATGTATGCAGTGATAGTGGATTGGACCTGCAAATGTGGTCAAATTATGCAAACAAACACACCATGATGAGAGGAACAAAGGAAACATCCTGCTGTTTACCACCCAAACTCCAGTGGTGTGGGGGTGTTAGGGGAATCAACACTTCCTCGCTTCTCATTGGAAAAGGTCATTTTGTTGTTTGTGATGCAGAAATAAATTCAAATTACCAAGTGAAAATAACATTTCAAAGCTTCAGTGTGTAGCCAGCCTACCCTGTAGAGTTCTTTATCCTGATTAACTTTGGTAAGGTAACTTAATTTTATTTATCTTGGCAAGCTTTAGAAACCTTATACCTCACAGATTTACAATGTAACTAAATATTATAAGAGCGCAAAATAGCAAATAATAGAGGTAAAAAAACTGTAAAACAATATACAACAGTGTAGTTTGGGTTATGAGTTGGCTTTATGCCCTTTAATCTCTGAAATAATAAATTCACCCAGAAAACTACTATGAAGAAATTTTCCTGCCAGTTAATAAATTCCTGACAACACCGGTGTTACAGGCTACACCGTCCAATTTACAAGAAAAGATACTGAGTATCTACTTCAACCTCATCTCTTTGGATCGTTCCCTTACTTTAAACAAAGCAAATGCTTATAAGGTTGATACAGATGAGTTGTAAAGTAACACTAACGTAAGTGCGCACCAGTTTTAATGTTAGTTCCTTGTCACCCCAGTCGTGCAGCACAGTAGAACATCTAACATTCACAATGAGGGAATGACAGCTGGTAACAAATAAAGCCTACTGCTGTGAGAAAGTGCAGATGAAGGTTAAGCACTGTAACCATCCAGCAAAGAGCAGAGTAGGGACAAAACACAAGCATCCAAGCACTGACAGGCAGGAGGGACAGTGCTCAACCAAATCACCCAATATCAACCACAAAACACTCAATACAATGAGCCATAGAAAAACAGAGACAGAGACGGAGCAGTGAAAAGACCAAGAAGGCCCCATATTCCCTTTGTTTTACAGTCCTGGAAGGGTTGCCAGGACTGTAAAATGCCATGTGTGAATAAACTAGCCAAATGTCAAGTCAAAATCAGATTGATTTGAATTTATAGATATTATTATATTAATAATGTAACTTGCATACAAAATAGGTCAACCCAAGCAGTGGCCAAAAAAATTCAACCTGCATCAACACTTCAAAAGTAGCAAAATTATACGAGAAAACCACAGACCTGGCACCCTCTACTGTATGTGAACAAGTGTGGCAAACAAACACTCACTCATGTTTTCAAAACATTCAGCTAATGCCAATCTAATTAAGCAAGCAAGCTAACATTAGCTGATGCTGAGCTAAACATGTTTGATAACATGTTTGCTAATGCTGACTTTCACACTAACTTCACCTGTCAAGGTGTGTTGTCAGGTGCCTGATAAAGTCTGATGTGGTCGATCCAGCAACCTTTTTCCATCCAGATGTTACAATAAGGTTATGCATTAAATAATAAAAGCAGGGAATGAACTCACTATTTCACTATTCTTCATCAAATAAAGATTGTTTATGAGTCCCAGTAGTCCATGTCCTGTCTGAAGTCTTTTAAAGACAAGTCGAAATCAAGTCTCTGCGTAGTGTGACTTAAATGTCAGACCAAGTCACAGACTCGAGTTCCCATCACTGCTGCACACACCCCACAACTTTCTGGTAATGCTGGGACTCTGTGTGATTACCCCTCAAGCGGATTTCACTCTGTGCAACAATATCCAGTTGTCAAGTAACCTCAAACCAGGATGTGATTGCCTACACTTTCAGTTAATAACTGTAGCGTCCATTGTCTGCATAAGTTTTGATAACACACTTAGATGGTTTGGGCAGTGGGCAAGTAATGTAAGTGGCCTAAACACAGTGTAACTAAAATCATGTAAATAAAACTGTATCACCATGAAAATCAGAAAATATAAACACAATCACTATATGGACTATAATAACCATACAGTACATAACATATATATAAAATAATAAAAATTAAAAATTAAAACTGATGATTCACAGAGAGTTTTGTTCAAAGCCACACTAGTTTTCAGTTCTGGTCTCACATTATTGATGATAACTAAAACAAAATCAACAAGTGTATCTCATTTATGCCTGCTAATGGCGTAATTCAGCTCATGCAGTGCTGTTGAAGTTTGAGTGCTGTATGGTGTTTGTGTGACTGTGTTGTTTTGTGCTGTGTGAGGCTTTTACAGACCAGTCCACCTGGCTGTGTTTCGAAGGCCCTAACTTTAATTTGGAGCCCATTTTCAGTCCATTATGCCGGGCCACTGGGGAGGCCACAGCAAATTAGAACTATCTCTACTCCACTGACTTCATCATTAAAATTAAAATGGCACTCGCTGCACCCCACCTGTCACACACACACACACACACACACACACACCCATACAAACTGACCAGAGACCATACACAAACACAGACTCATGCGCACGTGTGTACGACATACTCCTGAACACGTGCAAACCCTGACACAAATCACACATATAAATTTCCACAAATTGACAACCCTTCAAAAGAAACACTTGTGCAAAACGGACACCCATCAGAAAACACTCAAACACACACATCCACACACACAAACACACACTAAGAGTTGTTGAGAGAATGGCGAGTGGCCTGTTACACCCAGTCAATTCCAGTATCACTCGCCCAGTGGGACGGCGTATTAACTGCCACTGTGTTTAGTCCTGTTTGGACCACTCTGCCAAAGCACGTGTGTGCGTGCACATGTGGATGTGTGTCTATCCCATTTACACAGCGGGGGGTTGCCTTTGATACCATGGCTAATGTAAGAACTAAGAATGGCCGGTCATTTAGTTGATATAGCTTCACAGCCGGCCTCAGCCCACACTGTGGCCCAAACAAGATCGATAGAGGAGAATAGAGGAGACCCATAGAGCGAGAAAAGAGGAGAGGAAGGGAATAGATGTACTAATATCGCTGCCTCAAGGTCTTGCCTGTAGTAATCACAGCCGTAAAACTCGATAATTACACCGGTTTCTCTGTAAACAGGACTGACTAAGGGGAGAAAACAGTGCTGGTGTGTGATTGTGTGTGATTCCTCGCTGGAGTTGATGTGCATGGTTTGCTGTACATTTTATATGCTTTCTTTCCTTTAAATATGAAAGTAAATTCTGAGCAAATTGTGCACCTATTCAAATGAGATTGAATGATTTCAATTCAAATGAGTCTGAATAAGTGCAGTGAACCACATCCATGTGTATGAATATTTGTATATGCATGTGTGTGTGTGTGTGTGTGTGTAAATCTATATGCACAGGCTTGTGCTATGCGTGTTGTGTGCAACACGTTGCGTCTGGTAAAAGCAACGAGTTCCCGCTAAAGCTCGGAAAAAGCGGCAAGGCTGACGGGAGCGGCGGCGGCGTGAAATGAGGAAGCGAGTGTTTTCCTCACGGTTCACGGAGGAGTCAAAAAGAGAGGGAGGCGTGGAAATGAGATGAATTGGAGCAGGAGGAAGGGAGGTGAGTGGAGGGGGGAGAGAAAGTGAAAACACAGAGAGCGTTCCGCTGTGCTCGCCGCTGGAGTGGGAATCGACTCGATGCCTACTGGCCATGAAGTTTGAGGAGTGTCATTCTGCTCCCACTCACTTAAAGACAATGAGAGGATGCACGCATGGCTGCAAACAGATTACGCTGAGAGACTAAGGAGAGACTGAATAAAAACAATCACTCATCCTCCTGACTGATGTGAGTGGGTCAACATCAGCACACAATATGGAATAGACCTGCTAAAATCAATATGAAGGGAATTAGGATAATCAGTGTTACATGTTGGAGTCAATATGAACTGAGAGTGTAGAAGCCAGTGAATATAGGATCTCTGAGTAACAAACACACTCTCCTATTTGCATTGTAGATCAATAAACACCATAAATTTGCACTTCGAAACAGCAGTCTGACTCTCTCCCTCACACACAAACACTTTAGCAAACAGAAGCAGTGCCTCCAGACCTGCACTCAATGACTCTGAAGAAAACACACACCCCACACACACACACACACACACACACACACCACACACACGCACACACACTGCTTTTATATACACTAAACTGCTCTTGGATGTACATGTACTGTATGCCTATGTCAGTCAGTCATTAAGTCAGGGGACCATGGGGCTGTGTAATAGAGAGAGAGGATGAGCATAGAGAAAGTGAGTACAAGAGGGAGTGAAATGAATATAAAATTTATTTGTGCCTGTTGGCAGAAAAATAACCATAAAACACTCAGCAGATCATCAATACTTTGGAGGGAGAAGTCTTGCCTTGTCACTTCATCTGCAGCTATCCTTTCCAACATCCATTTGAACATGAGTGCAGTAAATAACAAGTAAGACTAAGGGGATGTGTCCACCAACGGCCAGCACATCTCTTGAATTGGTTGCACCTCATATTTACTCTCTGCTACAATGCCAGCACTGAGACGAGGCACTAAGGATTTATTCTGCACTACACATTTGCTGGTAACTGAGACTTGTGAACTAAAAATGTTCAACTTTGGGTCAGACTCTGTTCTTTTCACTGTCTCTTTTTACACAGGTGTCCAATCTCAGTGGAAGAGTGGTGAGACAAGTACCACAAACTGCATTCTGCACATACAGTACTCCACATAGGCCAACAGGTCATTCAGAGCAAGTAGGCTGTTGGCTGTGCCAACATTTTTACATTCAGTATTACTGATAACACAAACGATATGCAAAACTACTACTTGCAACACATGAATGAATTGTTACTTTGGTGGATATTCCATATTATAGCAACTAGGAATGTCAGCAGTTAACTGCTAATCGGTTAACCGGTTGCACATGCAAATAAAAATTTGAACTGACTAAAGATAAAAAGTCAAGTGATCAAAGTCAACAAAAGGTTCATAATTGTGACGGTATGAGATGTAAAAGTTAATGGCATCCACCCTGGTTGAGATCTCATCAGTGAATGGACGCAATTTTCTTCTGTAAGGTGACATGGTTGGCAGGTGTAGTCAGTAGAAAGAAAATAGTTCCTACAAGAAACTGTTTACAACAAGGTCTGTGGATTATCTTGAGTAACCAGGTAATGACTTCTGGAAAGAGACATTGCTGTTGAGTTTTTCAGATGTTTTTTTTTTTTTTTGTTTGTTTGTTTGTTTGTTTTCTGATGCTTTGAGCACCACAAGCTAAGAGCCATCTCGTCTCATTACATTCCAGAAAAGGCAGACATTTCTATGGCCGATATCTCCAAAACTCTGCAACTCATGCCAAAACAAGCTAGATGGATAAATAGCACTACAGGTAAGAGAAAAAAAAATCAGCATTTTTGATTTGGGGGTAAACTGTCCCATTAAACTGAGACTATGCCATACAAAAAAACTTCATTAAAAACTTTGCAAATCTCTGCTGGTTGCATCTGGCATTTGTGGTGGCATCGCAGTAGGTGCATCACCATCTGTTGCCTGGAGGAGATCTTCACTCTACTGAGTGCACTCTTCTAGTTTCTATTAGTCTAATTAACCTCATATTGGCAGTTTTCAAATGGGGTCGAAAAGCAAATAGGAATATGCAGTGTCATAGGGTAGTGGCAAAAATTAAAATGGGGCTCCAGTGTTGTATGATTAGAATACATTTTTTCCCCCTGTGGCCATTGAAAAAATGCTACTTGACAAAGAGGTGTCCCTTTACGGTACAGTCAAATTTCAAGCGTTGGCCACTGAGTGTAAACTAAGTTACTGAGCTTTGGCTTCATGAAAAAACATTAGTCAGACTGATTCAGTGTTGGCTCCTGTCTGTAGGTCTGCTATGATTAAACACTGTTCAAGTGTGTGTGTGTGTGTGTGTGTGTGTGTGTGTGTGTGTGTGTGTGTGTTTGTGCTCACTGATTTTTGTGAATTGGTTAATGTAATTGAAAGACAGAGCCTCAACAATGGATGTGTGTGTGCGCGTATGAGTGTGTGTGTGCCTTCACCTCTGGCTGTGAATGTCTATAAATCTTTTTACAATGCAGAGCAGAGCCAGGCCAAGCAGGGGAAGGGATGATGGGGAAGATGGAAACAGCGTGAAAGAAGAAAATGATCAAATGGAGCAGAGGTAAAGGAGAGAGGTGATAGAACGAGTGGTGAGGTTGTTGTGTTGTTATGCACCGATACAGCAGAGAGATCAGAACCGGAGGCATTTACAGAGCAAACAGAGGAGTCGAGCTGTGGTGGGAGGCAGTAATGATCAACGTTTTCTAGAGCTGGGGATACGGCAGAAAAGTTTATCTAATGTTTTCACATCATTTGATATGTCATGATGACTTTTTATGGTAGCTTAAAGATTCGCTTAAGCGTAGAATTAGAAGTAGAAGATTCAAAATCTGCAAAAATTAAGAATTATGCACTACAAACAGATAATGTACTCATGTATAAATAATTAATAAATAATACTAAATTCTTGTAAATCCTGCAGTGCAACATTTTTACACTCAGGGTCTCATATCTTGGGTCAGTTTCAGTATGTTCATCAGTTAAAAGCCCTCTGTTTCAACGGGGCACCATGTTTTTTGACAGTAAAAAAGCAACAGCGTGTGTGATGTATTAATAAGGAGAAAAAACACATAATAATGTTTTTCTTGCTGGGATGTTTTTTGAGAGCCTTGCTTCTCCTGCTCGAGGGTGGGTCTAATTACTGGTGTTTGAGGCTTGACTGCATTCAGCTTGCTTTATTGGACAGTGATGCTTTTGTGTATTTTCTGTCTTTGTTTGCACATGTTTTCAACACAGTTAAAAATAACATCATCTGTGTATTTTGTGTGGGACCTAGTAGCCAAACACCATTTGTGACTGTCTCATTCACTGATTTTCTCCACACCAGCAATGTCTTGTTACACTGTTCATTCATAACAAGTTTCTACGTTTGTATGTTAAGGTTGTTGAAGCTGTTGAGTTCTGTTGTTGAGTCTGAAGGAGCTCTCATCGCTCTTTTGCTACCAAAACAATGTGGTGTTTAGCTAGCTGAAAACACCTTGCAGTGCCTATATTTGGAGGTGGGTTTGTTCCTACAAGAGTGCAATATGATTGGTAATAAATAGTTATTCTTTATCCTTGAAGCCCTCTCCCTTGTAAAAGTGAAAGATACTTGAAAACACTTCAGATAAAATCTTGTCTTTGTGCGCCTTGTTCAAGTTTGTTCTCAAGGGTACAGGGTTTTACAACACATGGTTGTATATTGTTGTTGTTACCTATATGCTACTCACGAAAATGAACAATATATATAAAAATTAAATACAATAAATGGATAAATAAATAAATAAAGAATAAGTCATAAAAATACATTATTTTTTAATGTTAATTAAGCAGTATCACAGCCTGAGACAAAAAGCTGCTCTTCAGTCTACTGGTACAGCAGTGGATATTTCTATATCTCTCGACGGCAGCAGTGTGAACAGGCTGTGACTTGGGTAAGGTTGTCCTTTTTATCCTATCAATATCGCTGATGCACAGTAGATGGGTAACAGTAATGTGCTGGGCAGTTTGCATGACACACTGTTGAGTTTTCCTGTTCTGGGTTATGCAGGATGCTTTCGCCTTCTTAAGTTTCCTTAAGAAATACAGTTGTTTTGTGCATTTTTTAAAACCAGGGTGGAGATGTGTGATATCCATGACAGGTTCTCTATGATGTTGGTTATCAGGAACCTAAAACTGTTCACCTGCTCCACCTCAGCTCCAATGATGTGGACAAGGTTGTGTGTCTGGAGTGGCATTTCCACTGAAAGGTATAGCTGGACTGGACTAGACTCTACTCGCGTGTTTTTGGTTTTCTATTACAGATAGTCCCTGCCTGTTTCTTAATTTGGTATCACCTCACTTGAGGTTCCAAGTGAGCTGAGCCAATAGTAAAAGGTTATGTGAAACCATTCCATATCAACACAAGGTTTTTCAGTAGCCGAGCTATTATCAATGACAACCACAATTATTTTGGAAACTCAAAAATGGCAATCCGCCAAATCATGCCATGGTCTTTAGATGAAGTAAACATATCAAAAACACATTCCTTCTCAAGTTATACCAAAATTTTGACTTCGATACCAATACCTAGATTAGTATGACGATACATGATACCAAAAACAATACTCAAGACTGAAACAACACTAGTTTGATACTCAATAACTAATAGATCAGAAAGGGTCCAGAGGGGACATTAACGCTGGACATACAGTATACTACTGCAAAATCATTAGATCCAGGGTATACAAAACATTTACAGTGAAATCTGAACTACTTCATTTTAATTACATGAGAGCAATTTGCCAATTTAAATTTGGTCAAATGGTCATATATTATGTATTGTAGATCAGCCCTGTACAATACCCATGTATTAGTGAATATTTACAAAACTACAAACCATGATTTTAGGACATTTACACTAAAACATTACTCCAGCAACCCGATCACATTGTGTTTATTCAGGGGCATTGTGTTCACTATTGTTACTGTTATGACCACTAAATTTACAGTGTGTGCCTTTTTTCCTGACTGGTGTGTGTGACCCTACAGAGCTACCACAGCTGAGAAGCTACATGCAGCTAGTGCTATTAGCCCTATGCTCTTTTGATGATAAACATTTTAAAAAGCACTAAAACAAGACCCCCAAATAACTTAAAGCGATATTCCACCATTACATGATAACCCACTCAATATGTACTCACCCCTATGTGGATGTGATGATGGATGAAGATCTTCAGTTCACAAAACAATCCTGGAGTTTCAGCAGAAAACAGAGAAGCAGCCTCATCCAGTGAGATCGACGCCATGTTTACATCCTACCGCTACATGCTACAGTTGACATTTCGGCTAAAAACATGGCGTAAATGGCGTCTTTTGCATTAATTTTTAATGTCGCGGCTCGCGGACACTTGGATTACACCACACAAGCAGGATGGAGACATTTTGTGTTCTTTTTTTAACGTTTTATCTGTGGTCTCCATTCACTGCCATTGTACTGGATGAGGCTGCAACCCTGTTTTCTGCTGAAACTCCAGGATTTTGTGAACTGAAGATCTTCATCCATAACCACATCGGCATAGGGGTGAGTACATACTGAGTGGGTTATCATGTAATGGTGGAATATCGCTTTAATAACTTAATACAGTGTCGCAAGCAAGACTGCAGGTTCAGGCGTATCACTTTGCAGAGTGTCTGATGTGCTTTACTTTGTGAACATGCATGCGTATAGAAAGGAGAGGTGGAAGAGCAAAGAGACTGGACGGCAGTAACAAAAACAACTGGAGCCTCGTGAACACGCTGGTCAGTCAGAGGCTGCACTGAACTCAGACACACAACCTCTGTGCTGCACAAGGGGCAATATGCTTCTCTTTCAGTGGGAACACACCAACACTGACCCATAACAAGTACTGGAACTTTGAGAAATTCTACTGCCAGACAGTTTTTAATGCATGAGTATCAAAAAAATGCAGAAATCTTGGTGTACTGTGCAACACTAATCCCTTCATATCCTTGTTTAAAAGAGTAGCTTAGCCTCTTTCTGCGTGCATAGTGTTTGAGGGAGAGAGACACAAATGATGGTAAATGCAACAGAACAAACTTTCAGGAGGAGACTAACACATCTTATCTATGGGAGGTGTCCATGATTGTCTTCCATGCAGTGAATGAGACAGTTCCAAATGTGCTGCTGCCTGTCTCTGACCAAAAGTCATTGAATGAGATAATTTTTTTTATCTTTCCCAGGTAAAAAAAACATAAAATATCCTGGAAACAATCAGCAGAGTTGGCCATCAGTTAGAGAAACACTGAGTTAACTCAGTGAACAACTCGGTGTTAACAAACAAAGATGAAACCATTGTGTTTTTGTGCAGTGTGTTGGTCACTCACTGTCCCTTAAATCTCTTCTTCTGCAGTCTTATCTCCCAGCGTGATACAAATCATAATCTTGTAGACATAACTCTCAAACCATGTCTCAGCCTCTTTTCTTCTCTTCCTTTCCTGATCTCTCCATCTCTCCTGAGCTCTCATTACTTGTTAGTGAGGAATAATTTCCCCCCTCTGCTCAGATAAACCTCCCACCTCTCGTCTCCTTCATCGTTCTCTCCTTCCTCATCTACCACCTCATCATCCAACCACTAATTCGCTCGTCACCTGCTGTCTCTTCTCTTCTCTTTATTCAGTCAGTCACTGTCTTTCTTTTCTGCATCTGTACCCTCAGTTTTTTCTGCTTTTGTTTTTCTCATTTTCCTCTTCTAGTTTTTACATCACCTCTCTTTCCAGCCGAGTGGCAGCGGTACATTGAACAGAAGGCGAAAGTCTGGATAAGTCTTTCTCCCTCCGCCCGTCTCTACTTCTCATCCTCAACACCCCCGCTTTGCTGTCGTCTTTGCTTCTACCTCCCTGTATCTGTCTTTCTCGATGAATCCCTCCATTTGTTTATCTCCTCACCTCTATTCACCTGTTCTATCTCTGTCCCCTTCCTCACGCCGCCTCCCTCTCCCTCTGTCCATCGCCTTTATTGCTCTCTACAGCTCATAAAATACAAAGGCAGATGGGGAAACTAAATAAAGAGACAGAAATGTATTCGGAAGGGGATAACTTAATAAACCAGGGGTGTTTGGCGACTGTTAATAATGTTGCTCTGCTGGCCAGCCGATGTCCCAGGTGTGATTAAGCAAACTGCCAGTGGATGGGGAAACGGTAAGCACTCAATTTCCTGTTTGTTTCCCAGCTTTCTTCCAGTAATAACCAGTTTCTCCAGGAAGTACAGGGACTGGGCCCCAATGAGAGAGGCAGATGGCCAAATATGTACCAGAGGGCATGTTTCATTAGATTTTCCGAGCGTAGTGGCTATATGCAAAGTCATCACTAGGTGTGTAACAATGAATCGTTCTTGATTGATGTATCAGATCAATCATCAATGATCCATTACCATCAATGCAAAGTGAAAACATCAATCAAACATTGTCATCTTTAAGATACGCCTTTATTTTGAAATTCTCAAAACACATCTGTGTCAAAGTTTCTGTCCAAGGGCACCTCCTTTTGAAACACTGAAACAGTGCTAGTGCCTGGGGCTGGTGCAATTTTAAAATACCGCACCATTAACTTTACAAGTCAGCCACAGCAGATGGCAAGCAAAAACTGCCATGTTAATGTTTTTTCTTTTTCTTTTTTGGAAGCTGTAACTTTTACCAAATTTTATGTTGTTTTACTGTTATTTCATAAGTTAACCTGTTGAATTTGGTGTTAGCACACGTGGACTAATGTTGTAATATTGAGGAACAGTTAAGAGAAACTGTTAATATTAACCTTATTTGAGGACAACAAAATAATGACAATAGTAGCTGGATGTGGCAGACAGGTTTTTTCATGTTGCTATTTGTGGAAGTTTATACTGCAGTGCGAGCTGCGTTAGCTTTGTTGCCTGGAAGTCGGTCAGTTCTTCTCTGTGATCCTTGTCCCTGGTGTGTGTTTGTGTTGCTACTGTATGTAAATCTAAAATTACTTACAGACATGCTCATAAAGTAATGATACAGGTATCTGTGAAAAAGAAATGATCAAACTGCTGGAATGAATTTGCAACACTGTGTAAAAACATGCATGCTCATTGTAATTCAGCCAAGGTTTTCTGTTGGGAAATGCAGTGACTAGTAGTAGAACATTATGTAATGTAAGTGCCATAGGTTTAAGCTAACAGTTCTAACTATCAAAAATAATTGTTTTGTCTATTAATCTTGACAGTTATAACTGAGCCGGTGTTCTTGTTGTCATACCATGTTTTATGTGCGTTAGAGAAAGAGAAAGAAAAAGGTGGCCACTTCTTCTGTAACTGATTGTTAAAAGGGCAAATGATATTGTCTCATATCAAATATCAGAATATATCTAAATATTAAAATTATATCACAAAACAGACTTTATGATATCAGCAAATATTGTATTGCTGTCCAAAGGATCTATATATCGTATTGTGATTTCCACACTTTACAAGAGAGTCTGGCTGCAGACCTTCAGCGTGAGGCCGCTTCCGCTGCAGGCTCCTCTCTCAGACTGCCTCCAGTGTCAGGACGCTCAGGATAGGAAGTGCACGCAAGAAACTTCAAAATAAAATCGTGTTAACACTTTTGGAGGAAGCGGCTTTGTCGTTGATTTATATTTCACTAATCAACACTGTGACGCGAAAAACATTTGTTTCTTAAATGTAGAATACAAGTTGATTTTGCCTATTCTTTATATGTAGCATTAAAATGGGTATACGTCTGCCAGCAACATTATTGTATTACATCAGCTGTCAAAATGCGGTATACACTCCAAGTGCACGCAAGAAATTTTAAAACAAAATCGCATAGACACTTTTAGAGGGAGCGGCTTTGTCGCTGAATTATAATTAATTACTGTAACATGAACCCATTCGTTTCTTAAATGTATATGCACGTGTATGTAATTTCTTAGATGTACATGTTGATTTTTGCCTATTCTTTATTACATGGCATTTAACATGGGTGTAAGTCTGCCAGCAACATTATTGCATTAAGTCAGCTGTCAAAATGGGGATAAACTCCATCCATATAGCTAAGTTCATAGAAAAACATAACGCTTGTCGATTGGACTGTTGGAGTCTCTCTTCCGGTCAATAAACAAACACAACTCTCATATATAATTTACCGTTGAATTGTTTAACGTTAATTCATTGCAAAGATCTGAACTTAATGTGGAAAATATAATCCATGACAAAGGAAGCTTATGCATCTGCTTACACTGTGAACCTGAAGCAGACTGCATGTCCAGCCCAGTATAAGTAGCATCCTTAATCGCTTTTGCCATGAAAAGTGCAACCTATTTGGTTATTATTGTGATTATGTACCCTTTTAAGGGGGCGAATTCAACCACATCTAAAGGAAAGTCATCATTTGCAGTGTAAGCAGGAATGTAACATTGTTTGCAGTGGTGCATGCAGTCTAATAAACATTTCGAGTCCCGTAGACGAAGCCTAGATGAAATGACAAAATGTGTTAAAATGATTACAGCAACCTTGATTTTACTGTATCTAAAGAATGAACAAGCTCCTTACAGACTTTTGAATTACATCGTGTTTGGATCTAGTTTCCAAACACTTAAAAAGTAAGTAATGAACTGACCTGCACAGCACTTAATAACATTGTCAAATAATAATGAAAACTTGTCCTTCACAAAGAAAGGAAAACATATGATCACATTCGTGCAATAAACTTTGACAACAAATACAGAGGAATAAAAACAAAAAAATTTTAATGCACGAGCCATATATAACTTTTTAAAGCCTCCGTGACAGAACAACAGTACTCACACGATAAATTATACAATGCATATATTGCTATATTTCATTATTTCATTCAGCATTGTAACGTAGGTCCACGTTCACTGAGTGCAGGCGCGCTCCCACGGACAGGGATACTTTTCCTATCGGGGATAACTACCTTGGCACGACACCGGGCCTGACGCTGGAGGCGGCCTGAGAGAGGAGCCTGCACCGGAAGCGGCCTCACGCTGGAGGTCTGCACCCAGACCCCTCTCACACTTTATGCCCTTAGCCATCACAAAGGTGAGTATTAGGAGGTGTATATATATAAAGAATACTTTGTTTCCATGCCTGACCCTTTCTGCATTCCCTTACTTTTACAAAGTGGTTAAATCTGAGTCTTATGTCACCATAATGTCAATGTACGGTCTGTAGACAGTTCATGTAAACACGCCAGATATCCTCTCCAGATATTCATGCATGAAACTCCAACTTTTACACCACAACTTCTGCATGGCCCCATGATGTCAGCCATGGCAACATGCTAGTCAGTTTAACATGTTGTTAGCTGTTAATGTTAGCTTGTGATATCAAAGACAGGAGTAGCTTGATTATCACTGTTACTATTTGGCAACTTTAAGAACCCACCCACCCATATCTTTTCTTTTAAAAACAGCGACAAATCCATTAACTCCTTGGGCAGACCTTATCTCTTCTCCCTTGAAGTGAATCACCAATATTTCTCAGTGAATGTGCTCTCTGGTGGCTGTGAATTTCTAGGCGGACTATTCAGTGAGTGGGAGAGCAGCAGCAGCAGCAGGTTCAGTCAACCAATCATCAGCCAGGCTGAAACATGAAAGAGCCGTAAATGTGAATAAAGACCAGTTCATGATTCCCATTGTTCTTCTGGGAACTCCTTCTCCATTTTTTTTCTTTTCTTTCTTTTTTTTTTGTTAGAAGTGACCCAACTTTTCTTAATGATATGTTTTTTCTTAAAATACACAGAGTGCAAGATCAAGTTTATTCCAGGGATTGATCTCTGTATTGATTAGACTAGAGTTCCGCAGCCTACATGTACACAACAGCAGGCATTAAAAAAAAGCTATTTAGAATTAGTTGTTTTGTTCAACTTCAGTTTTTTACACTAATTAGTCTGTCACACAATCTAGCGACATGTCGAGCAGGTTTTAGGTACAACAATTGGCAACGCTGCCTGTTTCGTAGTGCCATTTCAGTGTGTGGGTGCAGGTAAAAAGAGGGTGATTCTGGGAGGCTGGAGCACACTTCATCCTTCTGTGTCATGGGTCCAACTCAACGAAACATCAGTTGAGTGGTGCTCACCTGATCCTGTTGACTGCATGCCAAAGGACATGATTCATGCATGGATATGTTTCTGATACCAGAGGGGTTACATTCAGATTAAATTACCTGGCAAGCCAGAGGGACCAGCTATAGTAGGTTAGCCTAATCGGATACGCAGATATAAGGCTTGACCAAGTTGCTAAGTATTCACATTTTGCTTGGGTGACAGCAGGATTTAAAGACCCTTTAAAAGTACATTAATTTAGGTTTAGACAATGGTGTCACCTGTCAGAGGGCTATGTCAGCACAGCCTGATGCCCACAGGTCAAAACATCATTTAACGTGAAGACTGGATTTCCAGTGGAGTGCCCAACAAACCTCTGGCACATTTCATCTTGTGTATGAATAACTTTTCTTTTTAGGAGAATAATCCATCAAAATATATAAATCCACGGAGTATGTACCTCAGTTTTTCAAAAGTCCGAGGTCATGACCCAGACCTACAAAAACAAACCAAAAAAAGCCAAGAAACATTTCTAAACCAGTCCTACATAATCAGTTTCACCACTGCTGATCTGTATGTTGAGACCATCAATAATAATCATCAATTATTTATTATCATTACGAATAATTCATGATTGATAGACTGTCAGAGCCACGAGGAGAAAAGACACAGATGTGCTGCGTTTAGCTTTGCTAGAAAGAAAATGTGAGGGTTTGAAACTTGCTGACACACAGATCACTGTGAATCAAGTGAAGTGTGCTGCTGGGTGGTTTGACTTTCTACGGGCATTTTGATACATTTCAACACGTTCTGAGAGGTTTTTTTTTTGTTGCCGTTGAAATCTATTGTAACTGCTGAATAGAGCTGCCGCCCTTGGCGGAGGAGCAAGCTACAAACTTTTCAGAGCCACCTTTCAAGCCTGCAGGTGGTGAATACTTGATACTCAAAAGAGAGATTTCAAAGGAGTATTTCATTAATGAGACTACTCTACCTTTCAACAGTGGACAGCAATGCATTACTCAATGACAGTAAGTGATTATAATCAGTATATTTATGAATTACATCACCTTTACTAATCCAAGTAATGCTCTGTTACTTACAGTTAGGGTTGATTTCTTTGCTGAACTTTGATGGAGGCTTGATATCAGTTTGTTCTCTCTCTGGTTCCTGTGAAAGGGGGAGGTGGTCTGGGACATGTTATCTTGGCGCAGTGGCTGGAGGTGTGGGGAAGCACTCAGCCTCTAAGCAAGAGAAGAGAGATGCAACTCCAGGTGTCTTGTTGCTGCCCACATTGATTCATTTACATGTTGTGTGCTGTAAGCTGCCTTGCTAATTTTATCTCCGGGTAAACCATGGAGGAATCACCTGGGTTTTGTTCAGAGTTAAAGGGTGTCCACCCATTGACATATATAAAGATGGACAGCTCTCAGCTCATGACAGCTCTCCAAAAGTGAAAACATAAAGCCAAAATATCTTCATTACCCCAGGGTCTGGCTGCAGTGTAGGTCATAAATCTCGCCCTGTCCTTGTTGGCAGAAGGGCCACACTAAAAAATCAAGTACATGTCAAAATAAATTTTTCACAAAGATGGTGTCTGTCATTTCAGGTAGTTCTTATTACGCTGATGTATGTTCAAATATCCAGGTTTCTCGTCATGGCTGACTGCTGAGCTTTGCTCGTTATTTCGTCAGCTGGCGATATGGGCGGGACCTCAATACCTCGGCTTTAACCCTGATCACTACTGCACAGAATCTGGCTCCAAATAATGTCACCAGTGCAAGATGACTGTGCACATACCTGGAATACACTGTATTGACTTCATTTTTGTAAATTGAGAGGAAATGGAGACATGACGTCCGTATTTTTTTTTTACAGTCAATGTGTGTGAACCCTGCAGTTTCACTGTGAGTAGGCTACACCTACTGATTCCCCGAGGCTGGGTCATGACTAACAGATGAGTCACAGGAGATGTTATTTGGGTCCCCAAATAAATACAAGGCTATTGAAGAAATTCTGCAAATTTGGGATTTATATCTGCAGTACAAGTTTTATAAAACATTTAAAATGTGTATAATGTCTTGCTGATAAGAGGAAAAAAAGACAGCCTGTTAATTCTGCTTAAATGCACTTATTTTCTCCTTTATGAAGTAGGCTAAAATGTCCCACAGTGTTTTCTTGAGGAAGGAAGAGGAAATAAAAACAATAAGACTGCCTGTTAACTCAGCCTAAATGCATTTATTTCTCATTTATAAAATTAATAATAATTAATAAAATACTGTTTTCAATAACACACACCAAGATAATATAAAGTGACGTGGAAATGGCAGTAAAAATGGTCAAGAATGTTCATTTATGCAAAATTTAACTGAATTGACTAATCACTTTTTAATTCCCAATATTTATTGATAAGGGCATTGTGACTGGGTCACAATGGTTTGCCATTTTTAAAAAGTGAATCTCCAGAAAATAAGTTTTGGAAACACTGAACTATGCTATTGGGGAGCTGGAGAGCTGGAGCTGGAGAACAGTAGGTTGGCTGCCTGAAAACCACAATGTCTTGTTTACCATTTTTATATACATTAAACATAGAAGTTGTGCATCAAGTTCCTCAAATGACAAGATAAAATAGACTGTTTGTAACTGTACCAGTTGTGACCTTAACAGTTCTAACACTGTTAGGCTGAGACATAAATGGGACTTGGTAAAGTTTGGTAAAAAAAAAAAAAAAGGTTTAGATCAGAATACCTACTTTCTTAAGATTATGGTAACAATGAGGTTACGGTGTCGGTAAAAATCACTCGTAAATGTCAGAAAACAATCAATGTCATAGTTGAATAGCTGATACCAGAACTTTGCATAATGGCCACTATCGAGTACCAATCTGACACCAGTGTGTTTTTAAAAAAAAATCTTAGAGTTCATTCCACTTGGTTAAGAGTCTGTTATCAGGAAATAACTGAAAAATGAAATGACAGTGTCTGTATTGGGGCTTAATACATTACATGGTATCAGATTGGTGCATAAACATGCATATTTGCTGATGTGTAATTTCCTTTGCTGATGAGTGATTTGTAAAATAATGTGATTACTCTTTTAATAGTAATTTAGTAGATCTTAAATAAGTTGCTTAACATTACATTGCTTTTCAATAAAATTTGTCATTCTTTTTAAATCCACCAATGCATTGCATGAAGCCAAAAGTAACATGTAGAACAAGGGGTAGCTCTAGTGCCTCTTGTTTCATGTTGTGATTATCCATTCTCACATTTTCTCCAAAAAATGAGAAGAGCATTCAGCCAGTACTCAGATTTTTCAGGGCTGATAGTGATATTTGAGCCAGGATTTAGTGCTAATGTTCAAAAAGCCTCTGAAATATCATCTTCCCAAGCAAGAGACACTTAGACTGCACTAAAACCTGGGTCTGCTCTAACAAACATGCATACTTGTGTGGTATATGGCTGCCCATAGGCAGTCTAGTACTGAGCAATTTAATTATAAATACTAAGTAAATCAAACTAATCCATCATAGGAAAAGGAACAAAAGCAGCTGGAGGTCGATTTTGACCTGTTAAAATAGCTAAAGAATCTTATGGTCTTTACCCCGTGTCAGTGTGTCAACCTTATTCACACACACACACACACAAGCCAGCCGAGTGTTTAAGGGGGCTGGGCACAGCTGGATTGGCACCTCTTCACCCGCGGGCAGAGGACTGAGGTGGAGTAAAGCTGGCGTACCAGCAGGGTGAGGTGAAGTGGCTCTAATCTGCTCTCCTGGCATGAGGTGGCACAGGGCCGGCCCGCTGTGCCACGAGTTATGTTGGCAATAGGCGAAGTTGGCATCCTGCTGCGTCCGGCTCAGTGCATCAGCCCCCTCTGGAGCGGCGGAGAGGTGGGAAATGGAGACGGCGTGAGGCCAAGTCAGGGGAGGCAGAGACAGAAAGACAGAGAGACAAACACATAGAGGAATATCTGTCGAGAGAAATGAATACTGTGAAATGTTTTCTTCTTCTAAGATCTAATATCATCAAAATGTCTGAGGCTGCTATACTAAATATGACAACTAACTGTCAAGATACAGTGTATGATTCTCTGGCTCATGTGATAAATCACTAGACCCCGGTCATATGTTTTACTCTTATTAGAGAAAAAGAGAGACAACCAAAAGAAGAAAAAGTAGGAAAGAGAGAGAAGGAAAGAAAAAGGGCGCAGAGCAATGGTGACACAAAAAAGAATATGTCTGCCTGCGGTAATACACTCTCTTCAGTGACAACTTGACAGTATGTTAACGACTTAAGTGACTTTCAAAGTAAAGGTCATGTTACAGTTTTCATAGCTGGTGCTAAAGTGCCTCTGTATTGTTGCCTCAGCGTTAGAGAGATCCTTTCATGGTCATATATTGGTTGCATAGACCGCAGAGGGACTGAGAGCACCCGGGAAATGTTTCATTCACCAGACATGCACAAATGCTCCTTTTCTTTCCAGGAGAAAACTTTATTTTTTCATTTAGTCCATTTAGGGTCCTGACTGACTGACTCCTGATTTTAAACAACTGAAAGATCATTCATTCATTAAACTGGACTATAGGGATCTGCCAGGTTTCAACGCTTTCCTCTTCATGCAGGGAAAACTCAACAAAGTTTGAGTAGTAAATGATTAGTGTGAGCTCACAGAGAAATAATTGGATCTGAGCATCACCCAAAACTCAGAACTAAATCTATTTGTTTGGAAGAAGACTTTCTCAGGAGGCCTGCCTCTGTTGTTTGGTTCAAAATGTTTAAATGGCAACATTTTCATCTGCTACAACTAAGTCAATTACAGGCTCAGTGTGTAAGGTTTAGGAGGATCTATTGGCAGAATATGGCAGACATGGAATACAATATTCATATGCAAGTTTTCATTAATGCATAATAATGTGTAAATAAGAATTGTTGTGTTTTCTTTACCCTAGAGTGAGCCTGAGAGGGTCCTCTTCCATGGAGGTTGCAATGTTGCCCAGAATGAACAGACCAAACACTGCCTTTAGATACGGCTTTTTCGTGAGTTTCCTGGCCAATGTATATTCTCCTACACACTTGGAAGGAGAGAGTGAGGTGTCAAGCTCACTACTAGATGCAACTAAATCCCACACACCGGTCCTTTAAAGAACAAAACACATCAGGGTTTAGATTAATTGAGGCAAAGAGGCCAGGTGTGATGGTGATTCTGCTGCTCATAATTTACAATCAGTGCCAACACAGGAAGTAGTGTGTCCTGTACCTAGTGATGTGGAAACTGACAGTGCTGAGGTTGCAATGCTTGCTTTTGTTTTTAATTAACTGTAACCATGAATATTCCCTTAACTTAACTAACTACTTCTAGCCTTACCTTAACCATACTCACAATCACAAGTGAGAAATTTTAAAAATGGACATTAGAAACACTGCATGCAGCTGAGTGTATGTATGTATGATCGTATCCAACCCATTACTGATGTTGGATGTGGAGGTGCAAAAGAGTTAAAACTTTCAAGCAAGTGATTGCAGCACTGCTTTACAGCTCACTGTGTGAGCTATTGTTGAAACTACTGAAGAGCTACTTTAACTAATAAATCAGTCATGCTGGCAACTACTCATACCATCATCCCAGTTCAAATGGAAACACAAACCACACAACAACCTCTGTAAGTGTAATTTATCTTAATAAATGCCTACCTACTGCTGTGACAAACGGAGACAATGGTCACACACTGTAACAGTCCAGCATAGAACAGAGAAAACAGCTCACCATGCGCCCAGACACATGAGGGAGAGCACAGAGTTAAAGAATCCAAAATAACAATGAGTCTGGCAAAACACTCAATACAGAGTGAGTCATAGACAAACAAGAGACATCCTGCAAATAGAAACAAATGAAAGAGCAGCAGGAGTTAATAATTAGACTAGTTAGATTTATTATTAGAAGTTTTTTTTTTCAAGTCAAACATTTAAAGACATGAGTGGAGAGTATTGTTTTTGTTGCTGCATTTCTAATATATTCTGACACAAACAATCGATTAACCATGTCATGTGGCATGCTACTTAAAGATACTACAAGGAGTTTTTTAACTGGTTGTGAAACTCAAATTATTGCTGATGCCTCTACGACATACATAACTTAACAAGACCATCTGCGAGAAGATTGGCTGTTTCCATATAGTTTATTTAATGCCTGCCACTAGGTCGGATTCTCCTTGAAACCGAATTAAACAAACCTGTGTTGACATTTTCCCTGGCAAAGTTAAAGTGAGTAGTGCATTAGGAAGTTAAAAAGGAACAGGAGGAAAATTTTATTTAGATTTTATTTTTGAATTTAGAGTTTGTGGTTATTACAGTGGAAACACTAACACTTTGGTCCAAAGGGGCCTCGAAAATCAACACAATATAAGAGTTTCTTGTTGTAGTTTCTAAGAACACCTGTAGCAACTCATAATATAATAATGGCTCACAATGTAATAACGGCTCATAATGTAATAATAGCTCATATTGTGAAAAAAGTGTTGCATTATCATCATTTACCTCTCAAATAAAGGTGCAAATAAAGCAAAAGGCATGGGTTTCATTACATTAATAAACCAAATTAGTGAAACTGAGTAGCCTATTATTTAATAATAACTGTATTCAACATCTTCATTATCCTGACTCTGACCATCACTCTGACCCTGACTCTAACCATCACTACAATGATCCTCATGATGACATGGTGTTGAGGTCACCATGTGATGTCCCACATGGTGACCTCAACACAGTCCATCACACTGACCCTGATATTGTTCCTTCTGTTCCTGCTGACACTCTCTTGGCTGTTAGCCCTAACTTGCCTTTGCTGGTAGTGTCATCCATTATCCAGTATTGCCTGTTGATGGATATGACAATGCTGGGCACCTTCAACAGAGTTTCCAACTTATTCAGAGAGCTAGCCCTGCCATTCCTACCAAGAATTTATATACGTGATTCTTTGGTTGAATGTTTAAATATTGAGACGGATGAAGACTGCTGTATAAATATTAGCAGGTTATATAAAGCAGCTGGACGCAATAGTGGCCTTGCATTCAACATCAGGCAGCTCTTCAGCCAAAATGCCAGGTGGATTACTGCATGGATTGTGATTCGACACATATCCTCTGGATGGTTCCATATAACCGACATATATTGGAAGAAATAAAGTTTTCTTTTTTTCTAAATCCCATTCACCTGTTAAGCCCCTGATCTGAGTGATCACGGGCACAGTGCCTGACAAATGGAGCCCTGGACTGGATTGTTGTTGGCTAACTATAATTTATGATTATGTACTATTTATGCATATTGTTTAGTTAAATTAGGACTTATGTTTTTTACTTGAGTGTCCTGACAGGCTGTTCTTACAACTGAAGACCTTCTGAGCTGGTTCATGTTTTGTATGATCCCCCTATGTCTGTTCTATAAGTATATAGTTTCACTAGTTCCAAAATAAAGTAGAATGAATGAACATGTTATGCTGCTTGTATCATGTATTTAATGTAAGTAGTAGGAAAATGTTTAAAAGCCTTTATTAAATTGGCATTAAAGACCAACAATAAAAAAACAGCAACATTTTAACTCTAAGGTCTTCATCAGGCTGTATAGAAGGAAAGAGTGTTAACTTACTATTTGAAATAACTATCTTAAATGTGTTTTTAATGTAGAAGTTATTTTTTCCTGCATTTATTGTAGCAATAGTAAACAAAGAAAATGCTCTTAAACTACATGGACTACAGTCCCCCTCCCTCTTCCCTAATCCACCCTATTACTGTAGTGCCACCTATGTACAAATCAAAGTCAAACACAGACCTCTGCCTGTAAGTGAATTCTAGTAGTCAGTGTGCAGGTGTGGCTGTTATGGACTTAATGCTCACAACGTTTTGCAGAAATTGTGTGATTCTGCTTAATACAGACAATTAGACCATTATTACATTATGAGTTGCTACAACCACCTTAAGAACAAGTATTCCTGGGACCACAACAGAAAACTACAGATGAACATTCAACAGATGCAAAACAACAGTAAATTGCACTTTGCTGCAAAACCATATAGGCCTCTTTATGCTGTAATATCATTAGTGCAATATGTTTTGTGAATTGGACCTTGAGCCATGCAGATAGCAGTTGCAAATGATGTGCAATTCATGTTGTTATCAGTGGCTGAAATCCATTCTTTGTGAATTCACGCCTGAACGTTTAGAGCAGGGATTGCTTTCTAAACTGTGACCCCAGTGTATCCCAGCCTTGAGCAAATAACACTCCTATAGTCACCAGGAAGAGGTTGGTGAGAGGAAAACAGAGACAGAGAGATGCCTTTTCAAAAAATTTGTCACTGCCCATCTGTGCACATTCAAGCGTGTGTGTCAGTCTGGAAAATTAGCACCAAAAATAGCTGTTGATTCTTTCTTGCTGTTACCTATACAGACACACACAGCAAGCACTGGTTTTCAACACGGGAATAAATATCCAGCGGAGCAAAAAAGCCTTTCTCGTCCCAGAATTCCTTCTGACCTAAATAGGCCAATATGGATACGCGCTCCATTTTTCTCCATCGAACACCCCTCTGCCACGGCCTGTCATGCACAGTTAGCCCTCGATTGACTCAAGGCTGGATCCTGCTGGATGGAGCTAGGCGGGAGCTAACTACTATTTCCCTTCCACAATTTGGAGTCCACTGAACCCAGAGAGATACCATTGGACTGGTGCCACCAATGCTGATCTAAAGGAGCAGTTACTGAGAAATTCAGCAAGCTACCCCCATGCACACACACAAATACACACACAGACAAACAGGATGATGAGCCACGAGATCAAAATACTATAACTGAATCTGTATCTCTGACTGAGTGCACAGCAGTGTATTTACTTTTTGTTGTTTTGACATTCCTTCAAGTTGCCTAAACACCTCTTTTTCACAGATGCATGGGCTTGGAAAAACCTGTGTTTGCCATCTGACCTGGCTCTGTGACCCTGCACTCCCTCTGGGTTTTACACAGCTCTAACGCTGTAGGAAAGAAAGAGTGAACAAGAGCTGCTGCCCCTCTCAGCCGTAAATGTTCATCTTCACCACACAGATGCTTTAACAAGATTTTAGGGCACTGGTCCTTTGATGCACTGTTCATAAGGTCACCAAAGGAAAGGACTGCATGACCAAACACCAGATCATCTGCATTGTCTGCAAAGCAAAAATATCATTGTTTTGCAGTGATGTACAAGGATCCTGGTTAGCAGTGATGTGCAGCGAACTATAGCTGCAGACCTGGGTCTCATGTGAGTGTCAGTGACAAATGACCAGAGATGAAACCCAACATGGTGTGTGGATACACTGAATTCCACTGAGGCTACTGTTAGCGTAGAAATTCTGTGTTTAATTTGTAATTTCCATTCATGAAAACGGTGTCATGTGCTTTGACGAACACAACAAAATTATAATTTCATTATTATTATGACATAACGATGCAAGCTGTGGCTGCTTTGAATTCTGGTCCACCGAGACTATTGTTGGTGAAATTATCATCTCAGCTTTGCCTCTGACGGATCCTTTATGACTAAATGGCAGCTGCAGTAAGAAGCCCTTTGTCTTTTCCCTTTATGTTTACTGTTGATGTTTTAGTGCAATAAAATATTTTCTGTGTTCAAACTCTGTGCTGCGGTAAGCCGATTGGCCCAAAATCCACCAGAACCAGCACACACAATGCATTTTATTTTGGGGTGCAGTCCTCCTTTATCATCCTTTACTCTGATTGTGGGATATTCATTTTCTCCTTTGGTGTGGAGCATTAAAGATGTAAGGGATGTACTATAAACTCAGCACACAAATTTCATACTTGGACAGTAACATCGCACACATTGTAATTGGAAAAAGCTGATATTTAATGCTGCACTAATCAATGGATTGCATTACTATGTGTAATATGAACAGTTGTTTGTTGTGTGGAACCAACAGATAATTATCACCCAACAAAACAATGACCTTTCAGCTCTTTAGTGTTTGTTTTAAGGCCCACAACTGTGCTGTTTTGGTTCAGTCTCACTACTCTCATCAACATCATTTCCAGCAGCAGCAGGTAGTTGTTTTCAGTGAAAAAGCTCTGATAAACCCACTGTTTATTTGCCAGCCACTTTGCTTGCCAGCACTTAACAGTAAACAGGTTAGCAGCAAGGGAACAAAAGTCAATGTCAGACTTAGACACAAAATTAATGGCTCCTTTCCCATTTTCATTTGTTTTTGTTTTTTCTCTGCCATGTTACATACAAAGTCATAAACACGTCAGAAAGCTGTGGCTAAATTCATGTCTGTGCAAGAGACCAGACATACTGTAAAGACATTTTTCAAAACTCTCTGTGTTCAGCTACTATGGTGGCTTCTAACTGAATCTCTGTGGTTTGAAGTTTAATTACTCTCCTGCCTCGCTGTCTATATGTTCAGGTATCTGTTCTGTCATACTGTTTCATGCTCCTTTGCAGGTGGAGATGTGTTAAACTACTGATTAAAAACCCAACATTTCTTGATTTTGCTGCTTTTCAATAAAAGCTTTTAAATAACAACATATCAAGCATCTTTTATTTTGTCTTTTATTGTGAATTTATAGGAAATTAAAGTTGTTTTTTCACCATTTTACAGCCACTTGACTCAAGAGAAGCTTGCCATCAATTAAAAGACACACTCTCAAGCAGGAAGCTTGAGTAATGGAGATGCAAATCCTCCACAGTCAACCCAAGCCGGCACATTTGGGCTGAAAAACAACAGAATTTTGTCAGTTGAATCAGATCTGGTTGTTTCTGATGATTCGTTCCTTAGTTTATAGTTCAGTGTGCCACACTTATATACTCCTACATCAGCCTACATGAGTCTCATGTTTTACCATGAAGACTTATGCTTTAATGCTTGTCTTAGTCATCTGGGATGTGAAAACATTTTCAGACGGTGAAAGTGTATATCCCAGCACACCACAGAACATTTCTCCAGCAGACTGTTGACAGCATTGTCTGCTGTGCCATCACTGGCTTTCTATCACTCCTCTCCACTTCCATCACACTTATTTTTATTGTATGAGGTGATTTAGAGACTCCATTTATAAAGTTTACATCCTGCCATGTTGCTGCATTGCTTACTGTGCAATGGTGCAACTGAAAAAAAAAGAGCTGAAACTTGTTTACCCACTCGTTCACCTTCTCTCATCACTTAACCACCAGCGCTCATTGCCACATGGACTTGATTCCCTTTATTTGTAATTCCTCATGAAATATTCTCCCTGTGCATTTTTGTAAGCTTCCCTCTGTTTTATCTTGTTATTGTAATGCACACTGACTGACAAAGGGAAAAAAACGACTGCATGACTTGAAGAATCTCAGCTGACTGAGAGACTGAATGATGTGAATCTTCGACTTTCAGGACGTGTATAGAAAAGACTTTCAGTAGTCACCAATGTAGGCAACAAGCCTTCATTGCTTCCACTAGAAAAGGGGCAAAAAAATTAGCATGTCCACCTGTGTCATGTTAATATCACTGCTGATTGAAGGTGGAGGTGATAAATATCTAACTTCTGTTAGACAGAAGTATCTGGGAAGTTGTTCTTAGAAACTGTTTGGAAAAGGGCAGGCACTTCCAAGAAACACTTGGCAGGTGATTCGATGAACAATCTGTCTGTCACGTCTAACATGAACCAATCAGATCAAACTTCTGTCAAAGCCAGTCGGGAGAAGAGCAGAGACATCTCTTCCATCAAGAAAAGCCTTCAGTACTGTTCTTTGCTCTTCTTTCAATGAAGAAATATGCCATTGTTTGTTTGAGATGCTTCCATGGATGCTTCTTGTAGTTGTCGTACGTAAAACAACACCCGCAGCTTCCAGTAGCCCCTCCTAGGACACTGATTAGCTGCACTACTTTTGGTGTGGGACACAAATAGATAACTTAAAGCCTGGCAAGATGGATTCTTGCGTGATCTTGCAAATCCAGCTGCCTTGCAAGGTAAATAAATTCACATGACTACGGCAGAGTCATTTGAGCCGGGAATGAATGCAGATTGTACCCTTCTCCACTGAAGACAAAAAATCAGACGTTAGTGGGGTTTTGGCAGTGTAAAAGGGGCTTTATATTCATAAGGAACTTCAAATTAATGTTCTTGTTGATCCATATCTCCTGGGTGCATAAATAAGTTAACTGTTTGCAAACACATTACAAACTCTATTAGGTGATAGGTGGATGTGGTGTTGTTCTGCTGCCATTATGGGACCAATGAAAAACAATTAACTTTAAGATACAAGAATATATAACAGGTTAAAAAATAATTAAAAGATTTCTTTGCCATGTTTGCTTTTATTTGATAGCAAACAGTATACCTGTAGAGGCAGACAGGAAATGAAGAGAAAGTTAAAGTATATTTGGGCTTTAAGTCTAACATGACATGCTTAGAACAGAATCACTGCTCACATCTCTTATTTTGTTGAAGAATTCAAAGAAATATGTGGAAGCAAAACAGCTGTTAAGTGTGAATATCAGGATGCATCAAGTCCTGAGATGTAGACTAAAAATGAAAGTTTACTTTGACATATCTAGGTTTGAGATTTTTCTCAGTATTTGTGAGTTGAAACACCGCATGCATATAGTCTTCACGAGCAAAATACAAACAATAACACGAAGCAGATGAGAAAAATGCGAGTCAGAAAGTGTGAGGGGGGAAACAATTGAGAGAGGTAAAAAGTATGACGGAGAGAGTGAATCTCCCCTCCCTCCTTTCAGTGTGCGGCTGGGTAAGAGGTGCTGGGAAGCGTAAATGGTTTATACCTGCATGCAGCCTACAGTAACTGACTCCAATCTGAAGAGGGGGAAGAGCACATGGGCCTCGGCCTCCAAATCTCATTTGGCTCTGGGACCCGAGGCCTGACTCGCTGATAGGAAAAAAAGTGAATAACAGCAGAGAGGAGGAGGGGGTGGAGAGAGACGAGACGGTGGAGGTGAAAACGGAAGCGAAAACGAGGGTAAAAGAGTGTCAGGGATATGGTGGAGCTCAGCGCAACGAAGGGAGAGAGAACGAATGGGAGGAAATGGCAGGAAATTGCAGAAAAAATCGCGGGGGGAGGAGGGGAGTGGAGGAAGGTAGAGGAGACAGAGTGAGGAGGCAAGGGAGTGATAACAAGAGAAGGATCGCTAAGGATATATCTTCAGGCCAGGATGGATTGAAAGAGTAAATAGAGGTTAAGGAGGGATAAACTGAGAGATAGTGGCTTGTTCTGAGGACAGACAGAGAGATGTGGAACATTGTAAGGTAAACCAAAGAGTGGCATGTCACAGAGAAGAGGAGGGCAGGAGAATGATGTGGAAAAGATCGGAGAGAATGCACTGTGAAGAAAGAGATGGGAAGCAGAGAATGGGAGAGAAGAAAGTGTTTGAGAAAAGAGAGGAAGACTGAGGAGAATCTATGGACGTGTGTGTGTGTCTGTGTGTGTATGTGTGTGGATGGAAGAAAATGTGTGCAAGAAGCAGAGACGGAGGGAAGCGAGTGTGACTGATTCGGCCGAGGCAGCAGTAAAAGGTTCCTCTAATACAGCGGGTGGTGAGGAGATCGGAGCGAAGAAGCCTGAAGGATACACTCTGTTAGAGGAGAGGGGAGACAGGATGAGCAGGAGGGAGGAGGGTGACAGAGATCCAGAGTTGAAAAAGTGATGAAGGGGGAGGAGAGACAGTTTTCCCCGGGTTCTTCTTTGCATCTCCTCCTACTCTTCTCTTGTTTGAAACATGCCGAATCTTCCCTTTCTATTCCTCTTTTCTTTTCCCCCCCTTTGAATATCCCCCCTTTCTGCCCTTAAATCCTCGTCCTCTCCCCTTTCTCCTTATTTTTGGCATTTTGCTTTTTCTGCTGTAGTCGGCACACTCATTGAAATGGGAAAAGAGACCTTGAAAGCAAAATGTCTTTTCAATAAAACAGGATGATCAAAGAGAGGAGAAAGAGGGACTCTGCTCCAGACATTTTAACTGTAAACCATGTGGCATCAATTCATAACCACAAGGGACCGCATGCCAGTAGAGCACTTAAAGGAACCTCCACTCCCCCTCCCACCACTTATCATATCACAGCACCCCCCCCGACTGTCACCAGCGCTGACTCTAACAGGCATCATCTGCAAAGATCAGAGAAGCAGCTACGTGCTACCTGTTGCAGACACAAAACACAAGGGATCTGTATCAGATTTTTATATATACTGATACTACTTATTAGTACGCTTATCGTAAAGAAGTCCAGTTGAATGACTGTCTTATGAGAAAGTGACACTACCTCTAGCTTGACTTATTACCTCAGTAAACAGTTTCTTAATGACTCTATGGTCTCAATCTCAATTACAGCATGATGTTCATTCTGTAAATTATGGTCCTATTTAGAGCGAAATAGACGATAAAGCAGGGTATGCTTTAGGATGGGGCTGCCATGTGATTGACTGGTCATTCTCAGTGCGTTTGTCCAGTGCAACAGACATGGCTCATGAAACTCAGATCAAACTGTCAAACTACACAGTACTGATCAAATATTTATCAAGTTTCTATTATTACATTGTCTATTTCTTGCTAAAAATGTTTTCAGAAACATGATTTAGTGTACTGTTTAGTTGTAATACAAGCCAGATTGCAACCAATCTAAGGAGCTAACTTCTCTGGGTCTGAGAAGTTGTTGAATTTATTCACTGACAAATGGCCTGTACTGCCTGTACTGCATACATTTAAAACTGAGCAAAACTCACAGCTTGTCCCTAAAATGAGAATAACTGGTCCACCTTGAAGGTCAGTCTGCTTTATGTGAGCCTGGGTAAAAGTCAACACTAACTTTGGAGCTAACCTCCTTCAGCAGCAGTGATAGTATCAAGAAGTGAACCTCAAACTCACAAAACATCTCATGAGAGTGAGTTGTTTTTTTTTTCTGTTCCTAAACCTACCAAGATTTAATCACAGCTTTGTCACATTATAAAACATAATTAGCTTGTACAACATGCATAGTGAAGAAACTGCACATACAAATATTGCAAGAGTTTTGCAAATCAAGGGTTCCTTTCTAGCTGAGCGTTCACAACTACCACATTTTAGTAGTCACAACTATTGCCAAAAAGTAGTAAACCAGTCACAGGACATGTATTGTTTTCATCCAATAACAATGATCGATTCTTGTCAAAAAGGTCTCAAATACAACCAATAAAAAGCTAAGTGATGTAGGCAGGACCAGCCTGGGCGTAGGTGGAATAGCAGAGTCCTTGACTGGCTCTGAGAGGCTGTTTACAAATGTTATAAATGAGCCGTGATCTGCATGACATAAACCCTCAACAAGCTTGAGCTGGAGACACTGTTAGACACATCCATAAGAAAGCAACTGTTTTCTTGCAGAGTTAACTGGAGTTTTTCCTTTTCTTAATACCTTAAATTCTGCTAAAACTATAGATGAACAGTTAGTGTACAGCAATGCACAGTGCCAACATGTGATTTTGATAGCCATCTAGTCAGTGAAACTTCTACTGTCTAGACGTGACCTTCAGCAGCATGCAAGACATGGGAACTTGTAGCATTTATTCACTGATACACTGTACACACCTGCACTTCACTGTTACGTTCACAGCCATAACATCACACGCATGCTCTCTTCCTCTGTTTCTTTTGATCGCACACTTGCTGACAGCTATGTTACAATTAATGTTACTTAAATACTGATAGCAGCACTGTTTGTCCTGCAGCTTATCAACATTTTGGTACTGGCCAATTTAGTACCGGCTTCAGATGCCTATCCCGACAAAGCACAAATTTAGAATCGACTTCTAGGGTGGTGGCCCCTGGCGCTCCCTTTACCTCCTCTCCATCCCCCTTTTCTTCCATCCGTCCTCCTCATCCTGTCCAGACTGGCCTTGGCCCAGTGCCCAGGAACAAGTGCTGGCTGGCTTTGCAGGCCAGTTGGAAGACAAACTACCCAATACAGGCTGGGAGCAGATAGAGACAGAGTGGGGGATGCATAGCGGGAGGGGAATGGGGTAAAAAAAAAAAAGGAGGGAGATGGGGGTTCAGAGATGGAGGGATAGTTCCAAAGGGAGTTGAGGTAAAGCGTGCTGGGGCATTGATTTGCAATTCCAATGAAGCCTGCTTACAGTGAATTACACACCGACGCACTCTGGCTTAAGTGTGCATAAATAATCACGCCCAGCTCTGGCCCGTAATGGATGGTCCTACCGTAACAAAGTTAGTGTGGCTGTCTGCCATGGAACAACATAAACATTAAAACCATTATGAGAAGTGCCAGAGTGGATTAAGATTGCATGAGGGGGCTCCTGACATGTCATAGCTGTGGTACCATGGCTATGAACCATGGAAGACCATGGAATTTCTGTCCCTCTCTTGAGATTGAAATCTTTTAGTAGTTATTTGCTCTTCAATAATTAATCTTGGGGCAAGTTTATTAGTTCATTACTTTCCATCTATGACAAAATCCATGCACTGAACATCATTAAAACATCAAAGTTGGACTTCAAGTAGGTCTATACAATATGTGTATCACCAACTATCATGTTATACAGTGGTTAACACTGCCACCTTATAGCAAGAGGGACCTGGGCTTTTTTATGTGGATTTTACTCCTGCGTATTAGTGTGTGTTTCCTCTGTGTGCTTTGGTTTCCTTCCACAGTCAGAAGACACAGAGGGTTCAGTAAGTCCTCCAAATTAAACATCAAAATATGTTTTGTTTGTAACTGTCATTTAGAATGACATGTAGCTGGATTTTCTGACCTGACGTCTCTCTCAGGATGACATCAATTGTCTGCGCCTTCCAAAACTGGATCCAAAATCTGGTTTATGATGTGACAAGCTATGGTTATGGTTTGGTTACGTTTAGCCACAAAGATAACTTGGTTAAGTTTAGGGAAAGATCATGATCTGGGTTAAATTACACCCTTTGTCCAAGTCAGAGGACCTTCATCATCAAGGTTACAATAATAAACATGGTTAAAGGTTAGGGGACAGTTGTGGTCATGCTTTTAAAAAAAACAATGATGACTGTTAGTTTAAAGCAGGAAATGATCAGCATTGTTTTGGGGCACTGGACTTGGGAAAGGCTTACAACTGTATCTCCCAGGGAATCCTGCAGTACTGCAGGAGTATGGGGTACCAGGGCTGTTGCTACAAGCTAGGTTGGGCGAGTGGACAAATTGTCTGTCGGCAAATGGCTGAGTCCATCACCGCTTATGTTTTTTTGAGGGGGGGGGTCATTTTCTTATTGGCAATTTTTGGTACTTTATTTTGCTATTTTAATGGTCTGCAGAGTGGGAGGTGCTGCATTTTCATCTAACGGCACATTACACACCCACTTAACCAGAGGTTGAGTGCACTGAGCTAGAGGAGGATTGAGACGAAAACAGCCTGTACAGCCTGAATATTTTCACATCTAACAAGATGAATTAAGGATTAATTCAACCAAATGAGTGTTGGTGATTGTTTTAATAGCGGAAAGACTAAGACAGTTTGGTTGAGTTTTACATTGTTTTTCTGTCAAATCTGAATGACGTGTGCTTTACGATGAGAGCATTTAAACTAATCTTAGTTTATAAGGGGAGAAACTGGAATTCAGAAGGTGTATGGTCATATCTTTCTGGTTAATAAAGAAAATATATGTAAAAATGTTAAATTTTTGTTGATACTTTGTATTTGTTGTATTTTGTTTATTTGGTGTACCAAAGGTACATAGTGTACTAAAGTAGTGAATTTGTCACTTGCACACATCTCCAAGCTGAGCTTGGGGAGATGTGGAGAGTCGTTGGTGGGTGTGGCAGTGGGCAGAGTTGTAAAAAAAATTCAGGGGGGATGGTCAATTTTTTTCACCTTTAAAAAAAAAAAAAGGGGGAGTGGGGGAGGGGGGCAGGGGTGTAATTCATGTAAATTCATTATCAAAACAAAACGCTGTAAATAAGGGGAAAAAAACTCGTTGGAGATACTCTTTAATGTCACCTGCCTTGAACGTCAGAATTTTAGCTTACATCTTCACTTATTTTTGTTGCCTGACGAGTCCTATTGGTGAAAATAATATAGCCGCGTGAAGAATATTTCATCATTAATACTGGTAAAATATTTGAGACAAACTCTCGTCTAACGTTAACAGTAAATATCTGTTCCACGTTTGCCACGCTCATAAACCCAATCTACCGTGACTGAATGACAAGTCCTGCGTTTTAGTAAGCTAGTTAACAAGAGAGATTAACGTTAACGTGAGTTAATCTCAGCTAGTTTGGAGGCTACACGGCGAGCTTGGAAAACTAGTTGTGTTGTTATTGTGCATGCAACCTGTGGCGAGTCTGGCGACTTTTGTATAGATTAATAAAAAGTAATGATTGAGACTCCTGAGTCTTGATTTATAGCTCACCTGTAATTTTCGTCTTTTTAAAATACTCCCTGACATCGCGTTGTCCAGCTGTCATTTGGCCATGCTGACATCGCAGTGCAGTTAATCCTCAAGATGTCGCTCTGCGCTGCAGCTTGTTCCGCTCCTCTGGCATCAGGCATCAACCAATTGAAAATAACAATCATGTTGCGTCATTGCATGTTTGCGTGCCCCTGTGCCCTCAGATTTTATTATTTCTTTTACTCAACATGCGTACTACTTTCTAATGATGAAATAATTATATATAATTATAAGTTATATTTCCAACATTTACTGTAAAAAGAGAAGGGATGGAAAGGGGGGATGGCAGTTTTACAGGGGGGATGATTTTGATCGTTTTTATTTCAGGGGGGATGCCATCCGCCCTCATCCCCCCTCAACTCGAGTACTGGGTGTGGGTGGTGGGGCAACCTCCACCTTACCCAACCTTACTGAAAGCTATCCGGTCCTTGTATAACCAAACTTAGAGCTATGTCTTCATCCTCAGCATAAAGTCTAACATGTTTTCATTGGGTGTTGGACACCACCAAAGTTGCCCCCTTGTTTTTGATCCTGTTTGTAATATTCATGGATAGGATCTCAAAGTACAGATGGGATGAGGAAAGTGTCCAATTTGGGAAACTCAGAATTGCATCTTTTCTTCTTGGAGAGGACGTGGCTCAGCTGGCCTCATCAGACTGTAATGTTCATCACGCACTGGGGCAGCCAAGTGACCAAAATTAGTTTCCTTCGTAGGACAGCTAGACTCTACTTTATAAAGTGAGGAAGTCGGGACTTCCAGAGAGAGCTCAGAGTAGAGCCACTGCTCCCTTACATCAAGAGGAGCCAGTTGTGGTGATTAGGACATCTTCTTCTGGAGGTTTTTGGTCATGTCCAACTGGATACCAAGGTGTAGGCCCAGACTCCATTGGCAGGATTACATATCTCATCTGGCGTAGGAACACCTCAGGATCCCCAAAGGCGCCACTGGGAGTTGACCCCAGATTAGTAGAAGAAAATGGATGGATATGAAATATTGAATATTTAAAGTTCACTGCACTGTATTATGATTAATAAATAAATACTTGAGCCAAAACCTCTTCCTCAGTCCTTGCCAAAGCCTCACCATGTCTGTTTTTGACTGAAGACTATTGAACAATTCAGTTTCAAATGAAGACAACAGAGTGGAAGCACTGCTGGGTCTTTCTGTTGGTCACAATGCAGGTGCTCTTTGGATACTTCAGGTATTTTGCACAAGGCACTTGGTGTGTTTTTGAAGGAGCCTTGCATTTTTGATTTTTTACTGAGACTGTTTGACCCATGCAATGAGCCCTTCACCTGAGGAATCAGTTTCAAATGATTTTCATCCAGATTTTATTTCCAAAACTTTCCACTCAAAAGTTGTTGTGTTACCTGCAGCTACAGTGTACTGTAGGGGTCTTCTCACTATGTCTCGACAAACAGACAAGTAAGAAAAAGACTGGGAGAAAATGCATATGAGCTGCTGTTTATGATCAGGGGTCTGTAAAATGAACAAAACAACAACAACAACAACAACAACAACAAATGGTGCTATAAATTGTGTTTTTTAAAATGATACTTTCTCACAGTTTTGCACAAATCCACTTTTTACATTTTTTCTCCATTCTTTAGTCATCAAAATAAACAACAGAAAATTAACAACAACAAAAACAATATTTATGCCCTTACATCCCACGAAAGTTCACTCAAAAATCTGTTACTGCACCATTTCTGAGATATCTTGGGAACAAACATACTAGACTGTTAACAACCTCCTTCGCAGAGATCTAACATCTTTACTCCATTCAGTTCCTCAACATACACAGGGAAGAAAAAAGTGAAATGCTATTCAACCCTCTTCACACATTAATGCCAACAAGGCAATGTTCAGCATTTTTAACACTTGTCATTTTCTCACCTACAGTAAGCACTTTTTCAGACAAAGCATTTCTGAATTATTGTAGCTGTGGGATAGAAGTTGGCTGTGTTGGCTAAGTGCTGAAAGCCAGCCAGCCTGTGTCTTAGCTCGCAGTGTTAATGTGAGTGTAATCTCCTCTATTCACAGTGGTGTTGCATGCAAGCAGGCATGTGTTGTTAACAGGGCCCTATGGAGTGCGAGCCAAAGATTAACGTGGTGAAGGCTTGTTGTACACAAAGACAGCAGTGCAGCCAGACACCAGACAGAGTGGCTTTCTACACGTCTGCAAGATGCCCGGCCAACAGCAGGGAAGAGTAACAAGAGAGAAAAAGAAGGAATGATCCATGGTGGAGGCAGACGAGGATAAAGAAATACATGAGAATGAAGATGGGGATAATAGTGGCAGGGTGAGTGGAGGAGATGAGAGGTGGCAGGTGAGAGAAATATTGGACATTGGTGCTGTTGCTTTGGCAATGTTGCCACTGCCCGATCATTTCCTGCTCTCCATGGAAGACAGAGAACAGAGGGATGAAAAAAGGATGGAGGGAGTGTAAGAACAGATGGAGAGAGCAGTGATGGATGGCTGGTGAATGGATGGACAGCACTAAACGACGCCATCAGTCAACGAATTAACGGTCCGTGATGAGCCAACGTGCCAGCCAGTGTGTTAACACAGGACTTTGTTTGCCACTGCTGCCAACAATCAACTCAGCCATGTTTGTTTGTGTCGAGGAGTGGACACTGATGAGAGGACAGAGAGAGGGAGGAGAGACTACAACAACAGAGCAGAGAGATAAACTGCAGGACAGTCAACATGACTCGAAGATCTAAGAGTCTGATGATGTATTTTTATATCTTCAGGTCAGAGGTGAGACCAAGTCATTGTTTTGCAAGTAACAAGTAAGTCTCAAGTCTTTGTACTCAAGTTCCAAGTCAAGAATGACAACTTGTAGGTCGGAACTTTGAGTTCTAAACAAGTCTTTTTTCCACAGCCAAGTTTCTCCTCTGTCTATTTCATCTTGTTACATGTTTTTCAGTTGCCCCTTCCTTGCTTCTTACCCCCCTTGTGCCAGTGCCCTTACTTGGACCATGCCCATCTTCGAACTCGGCCCTTTTTTATTTCTCACAAAAACATAACAAAATGACAACTACAAACAAACAAACATACACCCCACTTTCAAAAACAGGACAGAAAAAAAAAACTTCCACAAAAAGCCAGACTACCAGCTACATACAACCTTTCAAACTATGACAGCCTGTCAGCAAGAACAAAAAAACAGAATGACAAGGAATCACACAACTGGACATTATGCAGTATAGGGACAAAAACCAACAGACAGACAAATAAAAGAAATCTAATAACTGGGCTGCAGGGGTCTGTCAAATTTTTCATGATAGCCATGCATGTTGCTTCAAATCTTCTCAAGCCGTATCCCCAAAATGGCTCTCTAAGCCCATCTGGAGAACAAGGAGCACCAGCAGCCTCCCATTCCTTGAACTCGACCTTCATTTTGATCTCAGCTACACACCTATGAACTTTTGTGACTGCATCTTGCACGACTATGATGCTATCATGCTGACAACATCGGTCCACAGACAGACAGACAGACAAAATAACTGGCAAAGTACTAAAATCCCCTTCACACACACACACACCTACCTCAAAAAGTGAAATAAACCCACTACACACCATCCACCTAGCACCAAAGACCAGAGAGGCAAAGTTAGCAACAGTGTGTGAACATGAAGTATTTAGCAGCTAAAAAGAGATATTTCCCTCTGGAATTGGTGGAGAGCAAGCTAAAAGGAGAGTGAATGGACTTGCATTCCTCAGGTGGCCAGACACACGCCTAGAAATAAATGCTTAAATCATGCTCAGTGACTGCTGGATGTGTTGTGTGTGTGTGTTTGCTAAGATGAGGGCCTTAAAAAGTGTATAAGGTGTATGTCAGTATTTTTTTACAGCTCATTGTGCACCCCAAAGTGATCAAAAACAATTAATGCAGGATTTTTTAATTTGTTTGCTAACTGCCATTTCTAAAACCAAGAATAAACCTTCAAAATCAAAATATTTTGTCATTTAACTCTAGTGCTAGCTAGCCCAGGAAGCAGTGTTAGTTTTATTTGGCCAGGCTTTAATGCATACACATCTGAGATTTTTGCTGCCAACACAAAACATTTTAATTAAATGGAATTTAAATTAGCCTGCTCACAGCATTAAAAAAAAAAAAAAAAAAAAAAAAAAAAAACTTGTAATACTATGTCCTGGATATTCCACGGGCCAACAGTTTTCATGAGGACTATGTGTAGCTCAGGTAGTCAGTAGGTAGAGCTGGCGGTCCACTGGTCTTTGGGTTGACGGTTTGATCCTCAGCTCCTCCTGTCCACATGTCAGAGTATCCTTGGGCAAGACACTCAACCCAAAGTTGCTCCACATAGCAGCTCCATTGCCATCAGTGGGTTAGTGTGTGTCTGAATTGCTGAAGGAAAGGCCCACTTTGTCTGTTAAGGTGGCAATGTACCAGTGCAGGCCATTTACTATTTATTTCTTAAGTAGTTGTGGATAATGGGGACATAAATAATACTTAACAATATCTATCTATCTATCTATCTATCTATCTATCTGTCTTGTCAAAAACTTGACAAAATAAACTTGATGTATAAACAGACCCTCCAGGATTTTGCAGGCTTTTTTGGGGGATTGTTGTGTCCTAAAATGCTTGATTTCACAGCAGCTTTTCTTAAAAAAACAAAAAACAAAATTAAAACATATCGCATGTTTTAGGTGTTTTTGCAATGAATTATGGCAAGAAGTGAAAATTGCAAAAAAAAAAAGTTATTTTGTATCATTCCTTGTATATTCATTGAAAATCAAATCAGCTTGTTTCAGGGAGAATAAAATCATATTCTGTTTGGAATTTCTAAAGTAACCTTTCCAAAAAGAATAAAAATCCAACAAAATATGTTTTATTTATTAAAAAAAAAAAAAAAAAAAAAAGAAATGCACCAGAGGGGTATTACACAAAGAAGCAAAATCTTTTTGGAGCTCAAACTTAAAAACAGCAAGCACAAAATTATAAAAGTGCAGAGAAGATTGATAAATGTCAATAACAATAACAAACCTTGAGTTCTTTTTAGTACCCATGTTTAGTACCCAAAATTAAAAAAAAAAAAAGTATAATAATAATAGATAATAAACGCTGTGTCTGGGAACTACTATGATTGGTGGAATTCATAGGAAACCAAGATGATTGGTAAAATTTTTGGATAAGTCATAGTGACTGGACAAAATTGCAAGGTCATGCAGAGATCACAGAGATCGGGTGAATTTGTATAAACTGTTGCGATCATTGCAACTTCCTGGAGGGACTCGTAAAAGATTAAAGATAAGGGCTTATGCAAGAGAATACATTTTTTGTAATATCAGTGAACTGACTTTAAATAAATATTAATTCCAGTACCTTTAAAGTAACAGACAGATTGTAAAAGGCTGATGGCCCTGCTGAACCCACTCATACTGAATATGATATCACAACACTATAAAAACGTTGTCATTTGTGCAGAGGTAGCTGCTTCTCTACTTCACAAACCAAAAGGAGAAATGAGAGTAAGTTCCCTGCCGCTTCTGACTCACTCTCATTTCAGGTTGTAATTTAAAGAATCCAGTTGGTAGATCTGTGCAATCCGCACAGGCAGCAGGTTACTTAAGGATAGTATTCTTCTGTCGTGACCCTCCATAAGTCGCTCTGCATCTCTCTCTCCTTCCTCCACCTCTGATTGAGCCATTAAGTCAGCCAAGCCAGCTGATTAATATACTGCGTGTGTCAGGCTAAATTGATTCATTGCAGTAAATGATTTGATGAGGGGTCAGTCCACAAATCTCCCAGGACTAATGTGAAGCTAATGGCAAATGACAACAGGATCCCACTAAACACTAAGACAGCCTGCGTATTCAAGGTCAAAGGAGTGAGTCAGTGTTCAGTTTGGGGATGAAAACAAAGTTGGGGATTGCATACAGAGAGATGAGTTCTACAGTTAGGGAAGTGGTTCTGCACAGAGTGGTAATGACAGCTGACAAAATGAAGCTCCAGGAAATCACAGTCAAGGACTTGATACTGTTTTTCAAGGATTGCTTCACTTAAGTAATTAGGAGAGTGCAGCTTTCCACCAGGTGTCTTGGGGGGGTGTGGGTGGGGAACAGGGAGCGCAGGGCAGGCTGTGTGTGTGTTGATGCATGAGAGTAGTGAAATGAAGGGGAAACAGGTTACACTGTCAAGGTGTAATCAGAGTAAACAGGCTATGTGGAGGAAAACCTCAGAGGTGATGTTGTTTTATGTTGTAACACATCATCAAAACAAAACTCCCCTGTATCTCCCTCTCCCCTCTCAAACAAAGGAGAGTTGGATCTAACTCAGTTGTACATGCATCAATCATAACATATTGGGTATGGAATTAATCTGGATTATCCAGTTCAAGACCATAAATCCACAACCATGTTTTTTTTCCTGTTAAACAAAATTTGTCCTTAGTTATAAAACATTAGCTGTGGACACATGCACACATGGACACGACACATGATCCCCCCCAGGCCTGGCGTAGATAATAAATTAAGACATACATAGCAAGACATACATTACCCTAACCCATCACAAATTCTCTGAACCCAAGTTGATGTCTTCAGATTGTTTGTTTTGTCCAAACAATAGTCCAGAACCCCAAAACATTCAGTTTACTAACTCATAGTGCAAAACCGAGGAAAACTGTAAATCTTCACGTTGGAGAGGCTGAAGTAGTTAATGTTGTTCTTTTTTTTCTTTTTTTGAAAAATTACTTCTATCCCAGGGTGAGTGGGACACTTTTGTGATTAACTAAAACTGAACTGAACTGAACTAAAAAAATTTTTTTAGTTTTTTGTTTGTGTCTTTTTAGTTCTAATGAATAAGGCTGGTATTATTCTATAATTTTCTTGTCAACAGAGCAAAACTAATAATACTGTCTCTCAGTACTGACTGTGGCTCTCATTTGTTACTGCTAAAGATGTAAATCTTTAAAGGTCCGTTTGTGAGATTTACATTAATATGCTGGCAAAATATGGCAGTATGCTTTTATAAATAGACCCCAAAAAAACGACTTTTAAGATCTTTCAATGTTAAAGCGGTGAGGCAGGATTAGAAAGCTTTTAGGAGCGATATTCTAGGCAAAGTGGAAATTTTCAGATTTTCAACTAAATGCACGCTCGTGTTCCAGAAACATGAATGCGAGGGGCCAGAAAATGGGAGACAAAAATGAAAAATGCATGAAGAAGAGAAAATGTGCCAACCTCTAAATTGGAGCGATTTGAGGACTAGTGTATAAAGACACATCTAAACCTGCTAAAGCCTTCCATTTTTCCAGTCTGCAGCCGTGTGCCGCTCTCTCACTCGCCTATGGAGCCGTAACTTTCATGTTCTCGAGTGCGACTCTGCGGCTCTGCATGGGAGGTCTGAGTGTTCGGCCCAAACCCTCGCAGGGGGAAACAACATCAACCAAATGACTGAATAATTGAATGACCAAATGAAACAGCCTGCGCTGCCGAGCGGATCAATAGACTCCACCACTCCCCATTAGGTATTCACTGCTGCTGCCCCTCTCTCCTTTTCCATCTCCTAATTTCTCTCTTGCTTTCTTTCTTCTCTCTTTCCAGTACCTTTCTTTCTCCTTTTCTCCCACCCTTCTTATCTCACGTTCTTGCAATATGTCATTTTGTCTTTTCCCTATTATCTCTCCTCCTCTCTTTCTGTTTCTGCCCTGCTGTCTCACTCTTTATTCCTCTTTCTCGCTGCCTTTCTATCACTCCCACTCTCATTTACCTTTCTTTCTCCCTCCCTGTTCTCCCCATTCCAGTCTGTCTGTCTTGTTTTTCTCTCTCCCACTCTTTCTCAATAAAACCCTTTAAACTCTCCTGTCTACATCTGCAGTTCCAGTCCCCCTCTCCTTCCTTCTCTTTCTCTCTTTTCATCTTGCATTGCAAACATGGAGCAGCAGTCTTCTGTTGTTTTCAATATTTATTCTGCTTCCGTCAAGGGTACGACAAACCAATATATCAAGTAAATATTAAATTTTTATTAAAAAAACAGACATGGCCAAGTCAGTGTGGTCAATCTCATGATGGATATGATGCTGTTTGATGATTCGTTCAATATAGGAGAAGCGAGAGAAGTACCAGCATGGAAGCTATGCAATGAACAACAAAAGGTATTTTAATCACTTGAAAAAGGTCCACCTAAAAAAGGCAATAGTTTAAGTGTATGCTATATTTAGAATATTTTAATCACTTTATTTTGCCATTAGATAGTCCTTTCTGATGGGAAGTCGTTGTTATATAACCCAAACATTGCTTTCTCCAAACCAACCCAACCAAACTCTAAAGGAAAAATCAGTAATGTTACCTCATAGAACATGAACTGCTGCCCACATCAGTTAGTTTGTTTGTGTTATTGTGTGAATCTGAACTCCTTTTAGAACACACAATAACACAAACCAACTAACTGATGGAGGCAGCGGTATACCAGCCATTCCCATGTACTGCAAGGCAAAGTTGCTGATTTTGCTTATGGAGTTTGTTTTGTTTGGAAGAAATGATATTTAGTGTATATAACAGTGGTTTCCTGTCAGAAAAGGCTGTCTGACAGCAATGTAAAGGGTTGAAAGGGTTGCTCTAAATATAGTGTACACATTGGCTTAAATACCTTTTTGTTGCTGACCCCGTCCACAGCGGTACGTTACTTAGCATCGGTGCTGGTACTCCTCTATGCATCTTCAAACTGGGGGCTTGCCGACCGCCATTAACTGTCACTAATACATTATCAATAAGTACCTCATACAACCCCTCTTCAAATAATCAGAACTATCCCTTTAACATAAAGTTAATCTGTTGTGACAGCATCTACTGATCAGATACAGACAAAAATAAGCTCTGGGGAAACAACAACAAACTGATCTGATATTAGCTATCAGCGCAAAAAATCAGCTACTCAAGCAAAGCAGCTTAAACTCAAAGGTACTGATATCAGCATTCACAGACTTAAAATAAAAGACTAGTTTCAATATTTATTCACTTCCCCACAGAGAAAACTGCAGTCCTCCATCCCTTCCTTCCTTTCTGTCACAATCCAGCCCTTGTAAATATGAGCCTGGCCTGCATCAGAGATCCCATCTCGGGAGACGGTGGCGTAGTCATTGAGGCAGAAAGACACTGTTGGATTTCACAAAAGAGGTTAACAGGTGAACACAGAGGAGGGAAGAGAGATGGGAAATGGATGAGCAGTGATGTTTTTCTGTGCTGCCACTCTGAGTGTGCGACCTCAGTCAAGCCTCATGAGCACCGTCATGTATCTACCTGATCAGATGAATAGTGGCCACTGAAGCAGAGGATCCCTCTGCCTTTTAATGTACAGTATGTAAGTGTGTGTGTGGTCTGGTGCTGGGATTAAATATGTTTACAAGAGCAGAAAAAGCTTTAAAAGTCTGAACATTTTGCTGATCCTCGCCTGTGCAAATGGGGAGTAAAGGCTTGTGTTCAGGTTTAAGATAAGAATTACACGTTTATGTTTTGATAAGAATTGAAGGTACTGCAGTGTGTGTAGCTTTTAGTGTTTTAGTGTTGTTTAGTGGTCTCATGTCGAGACCAGACAAAAAAGAATTGCTTGGTGAAATATCAGCATGTAGGTGTAGCTACAAGGTTTATTACAGGAACAGTTCTCTCTGAAATGTAGTGATCCTCTGCTAGTAATACTAGCATGGTAGCTGGGAGTCCCTAATCGCTAAATACTCACTATTTCAATACTTTCCATTTCAATCAGAATAGAAAAGGCAGAATCAGCAATTGTCCCTGTATTTTTTCTCTTTATCCCTGCCTATTGCACTAAACCACATGTGTCTGAAGAAAAAAAAAAAAAACTTCAAAGACAACAGACAACACAGCCTAGATTACCAGCCATTATAACAAACTCGATCTTTTAAAAGAATGCAAATGACAGTTGTCAGGATATAAAACCAATGGTCTGTTGATCTTTACAAATCAACGTCAGTGCTAAAAAAATATATGTTTAAAACTTAAATGCTAACAATACAGCTAAATGTGGTGTGAATTAGTTTTGTAGGTATTTTGTCATGAATTGAAATATTTGACAAATAAAATATTTTGCTCGAAGACGGCACCAAATTTAAAGTTAAGGTCAAGTTAAGTCAGGTTTTTTGGAGCCAAATCATAGCAAAAGCTATCTCAGGGCAATTTTCATATAAAGCAGGTATAGACTGTACGCTTATAATACTAATAAAATATTATTTACAGAGACCCAATAGTTCCCATCACGAGAAAGCACTAAGGTGACAGACAACTAAGGCAGAGGAAACTATGAGCAGAACCAGGTTCCATAGGGTGGGCATCCATCAGTTGTGACTGTTTAAGGCATCACAAAAGTTATTATCAATATACTGTATGTACAGAGTTTCATGGCAATCCATAGTTGTTAAGCTATTTCATTAAAAAATGCAAACTTCAACCTCTTGGTGGCACTAAAGGGAATAATAACGTCAACAGGATTCATCATCTGGGGATCATGAATGTCTACAAGTTTTTTGGCCCAGATCATCCTGTAATTGTTGAGATATTTCTGCATGGACCAAAGTAGTGGACCAACCAACATCACCAAGAGCCACAGATAGTTTTGTGTTTTACCTGCAAAGTACAAATAGTTCTTCTTCTGCTCCCCAAATCCAACAATCCATCATCTTAACGAAAAGATCAAACCAGGTGACACATAATATAAAATTCAGTGCTGTAGCTGCGAGTCTTCTCAGTGGCTGCTTTGTTTGTTTATGTTAATTATACCCTTGTTTCAGAATTAATATGGTAATGGTTTATTACCTCCGCCAGCTAACATTGGATGGGGGTTATGTTTTTACTACGTCTGTTCTCTGTTTATCTGTTTAGTGGGATATCTCAAACACTTATGCACAGATTTCCATTAAGTTTTTTTTTTTTTAACAATAGGTCATGGGGCAAGACAGAATTGACTAACTTCACACATGAACAAAAATGTTTACGCATATCATACTGTAAAAAAGCTGCAGATTTTAGGAATGGATTAATATAACACATTCAAACCTTCTGTGCCAATAAGCAGGCATGAGAGAAGGTCGAACAACATCACTGGAGAGCTCATTTGTGGTTTAGACATAATCATTCTGAAAATCTTACTGGACAGATGAAGCAAGATAGTTGTGCTAACCCTTGTCAACACCAGTTTATTGTAACTTTTCCCCTGTTGTGTTCATATGGGAGTTTAAAGGGGCTAAATGCAATCTCAATTTCACCGCTAGACGTTGCAGCTCTGGTCTGCATTAAACCAAAACAAAACTGGCTCAGGGGCACACACCCCCTTTCCGCTCGCCTTCCCCTTGCTCTCCGTCTGCTCCACCCCCTCTACCTGCGTGTTTTCAGCACTTCCCATCCAGTGAAGAAACAGCTGACATGTTGCTGTCGCAAAGTGAGCAGACATACCTCCGTGACCGCGGCGCTTTTGCATATGGGGGCGGGCAGGGGTGGCATAAGTTTCAAGTTTCAAGTTTCAAGTTTCAAGACGTTTATTTGTCCCCATGGGGCAATTGGTTGTGCCGCAGTAGCAATAAGAACAACAACAACACACAACAAACAACGATAATAAGAATAAGACACAAGATAAAAAAAAAGTCAAGAACGCATACTTAAAAGTGTGGAGTAAAGGTAATGATGGTGCTACCTGTACTGTACCGAGTTGAGCAGTGAGATGGCAGAGGGTATAAAAGAGAATTTGTTTTGACTATTGGTTGTCTGAGACGGGAACCGGAGGGTAGAAACTTAAATTCTGAATGCAGGGGGTGAGTGCTGTCGGACATGATGGATTTTGCCTTCTTTGACAGCTGGTTATTGTACAGATCGAAAGGGTTTGTTGCTGAGTACCAATGATTTTACTGCTGACTTTTGTTATCCTGGTTAATGAGTTTTTCTGTTTCAGATTGAGGGATGCAAACCAGCAGACAAATGAAAAGGTGAAAACAGACTCAATAAAAGATTTGTAAAACACTGTCATGAGAGATCTGTCGACCTGGAATTTAGCTAGCTTCCTCAGACAAAACAGACGCTGCTGGCTTTTCTTGATGAGCATGTTAGTGTTGTTGTCAAATGTCAATTTATCATCAATTATAATACCCAAGTATTTGTAAGAGTTGACAATTTCAACAGCTTTACCATTTACTATAGTGTTTACAGGTGCAGGATGATGGCGTCTAAAATCAATACACGTCCTTGGTTTTTGTGACATTTAGCTCTAAAAAGGCTTCATTGCACCATTCTAAAAAATAATTTAAAACTGGACCATGGGATGTTTCAGTGTCATCTAACAGGCTCACTATAACTGCGTCTTCTGCAAATTTAACAATGTGATGATTGTCAAATTTACTGCGGCAGTCATTTGTGTACATGATGTATAGGAGAGGGGACAGAACACAGCCTTGTGGAGATCCAGTAGATGTTCTTGATAGTGTGGATGTGTGCTCGTTGACTCTAACTCTCTGAGACCTGTCAGTGAGAAAGTCCAAAATCCAACCCACAATGTTACAGTCAGGTTAAAATGTTCTATGAGCTTTTCCACCAGCAGGTGCGGTTGAACAGTGTTAAACGCCGAAGAAAAGTCCACAAATAACAGTCTGACGTGGTTTTTTGCTGCCCTCTAAATGCTTGTATATGAGATTGAGAAGAGTGATGGTGGCATCCTGCACCCCCCTGTGGGTGCGGTAAGCAAATTGCAGCGGGTCCAGGAGATGTTCAGTTTTTCCCAGGATTTCCTTTTTTATGAGTTTTTCAAGTGATTTCATTATTAGAGAGGTCAGGGCAACCGGCCTGTAATCATTTAGAAGTTTAGGGCGGCTGTTTTTGGCAATGGGAATAATTGTGGATTGTTTCCACAAGGTCGGAACTCTCTGTTGACTGAGTGACAAGTTAAAAATATGATGGAAAATAGGGCCTAGTTGGTCGGCGCAGTGAAACAGCAAGCGACTACCAATATTATCAGGGCCAGGGCTAGTCTTCATTTTACAGTGCTTAAAAGTGTTGATCACATCCCGGACAGAAAAAGAGAATGAGTGGGTAAAATCACTGGAGCTCAAAAGACTTCTTTTTAAAACAGCCGTTTCATTACTAAAATCGTGAATATCAAATCTAGAATAAAAGTTATTGAGCTCCTGTGCCAGCGTCATGTCTGAGGTGAAGCCTTCTAGCATCACTCTTTTCTTTGTTTTGTCATTTAGCCCCGTCATGGTTCTGATACTGTCCCAAGCTGAACCCAAGTTGTTATCCTCAGCTTGTTTTCAACAGTTAGTTTGTAGCACAGCTTGGCCCTCTTGATTTCATGTTTAATTTCCTTTTGGAGGGAGTTAAGTTCAGAAAGACTACCCATTTTAAAAGCCTGTTTTTTCCTTTTCAATAAGAGTTTGAGATGTTTGCTCACCCAGGGTTTGCTGTTAGGATAGATCTTTACTGCCTTTTTGGGAATTACATATCCTCACAGTATGTGATCCATGAGCTGACCACATCCGTGAGTTCATCTAAGTCCCGGGATGATTCAATAAACTCATCCCACACTTTGCAGTCCAGACAGCCTTGCAGTGCAAGTCTGGACTCCTCTGTCCAGACTTTCACGTTCCTGGTGGTCACCTTCCCTCTCTGCAGGCAAGTGCGATATGTGGGAATCAGATGAATGCAGTTGTGATCCGCTGTACTTAGGGGAGGAAGTGGTATGGATTTGTAGGCTCCTTTAATCTGGCCATAGCATTGGTCCAATATCCTTCCCTGTCTGGTGGGACAGGTAACATATTTGTAGAAGTTCCTGATGGTTTTGTTCAGCAAGCAATGATTAAAGTCCCCCATAATTAAATTGGGAGCTTCAGGACACGTGATTGCAGCTTTTGCACGGTATGCATTATCAGATCTGACGCAGGGCTCTCAGAGGCTTTTGGATGAATGTATACGACAGTTATGAATATTTGTGGGAATTCCCGAGGTAGGTAGGGTGGTGTCAGGATTATATATTTTATGGCCTAAATTATGTTCTTTTTATACAGATTGGCAATACAAGCATTGAACTTCTCAACTTGATGCACAAGCACTTAAATCTTGCAACACTTAAGTTTCATGTTGACATGATAGCATCACACAGTTGTTTAAGATTTGTTGGCTGCACATCCATGATGCAGTTGTCCCAGTTTGATGGCATTCTTTTATAGGAAGTGTGACTCTCCCTTCCTGATTTATGTCTGGTTTCTGTTTTTACAGAAACCACAACCACATAGACAGACCATAGACACCAACACTCACGTCTCACTTCCTTAGCCTTCCATCAAACCAAATGTCAACTTTGTTTTTGTCCAGAATATCAAATTTAGGTGAAAGGTACAAGGCGTCTAGCTGTTTTACATTTCAGGGCGCTGTCACCCTGGATTGGAAGAAACGAGTGTCAAGAAACTCGGACCAGGCCGTGGACCAACGAAGGGAGAGCTAAGTCTAAACCGCTCCTCCCCATCACTATAGACCAATTAGATAATTGCACATTTTCATTTAAAACACTGTGTAACGTTAAGTAGACACTCTTTCTTTAGGAAGTGGCTACAGCTAACTACTTGCAGCTAGCTGCTCGTGGACTGTGGTTTCTGATCAAAGAAAGATCCATGTACATGCATTTCTAGTCTGCCAATGTCAATTAAATACTTTAATTAGAAATAGATTGTTTCCTGGATTTCTTGCAATAAACGAACACGAACTCCACAGTGGGCGCAAAGAAACTGAGAGCAGTTCAATGTCCTTTGTGCATAAACTCTCTCTCACTAAAACATTTCTGCACCAGCGTTCATTGATGTACAAACATACACCCCCACCTCGTGATTTGCCGGTGGCCGCGGCCTCGCGGTCCGTGCGTAAAGGTGCGCCAAAACCATCTATTGCCAGTTCGCCATCCAGGTCTCTCTCCCCCAGCCATGTCTCCATCAGTGCCAGGATGCAGGCTTCCTTAAACTCATGTTCATAATGGACATGTGCCTGGAGTTCGTCGATCTTGTTACGGAGGGATCTGGCGTTGCCCAGTATGATAGAAGGCAGCGGGATACGAGACAGGGACTGCCGTCTCGCCCATTCCCTTACTCCTCCTCTCCTGCCCCGCTTCCTCACCTTGCGGAGGGGCGCGTCGGCACGGCCCCGGTAGTTGTCAAACTCCTCCAAGCTTGGGAAGACCAGGTCCGATAGTGGGCCAGTGTCAGTGGGATTGTTGAATCCAAGCAGGAAGTCTCTGGTGTACTGAAGCCTGTCAGGTAAGGGATCGACGGGCCAGCCTTGAGCCAGGTAAAACGCTGTCAGTAGGAACGTCAGTGCGGTGGAGGAGAGGAGGAGGGGTTCACATGCACTAACATGCACGCGCGGCCGGACCGGCTTACCAAAACAGAGGCTTGAGAACAGCGCACACAGAGGGCGTGTCACGTGACTCTCTACTCCAGAGGTCAATACACCACTAGTTGTGCACATAGCAAAAGTTAAATTCCTGACATCTAATGAGGCTGTATTTCGCATTTAGCCCCTTTAAAGAGCCAAAAGAAACTACTTTGAATCACCTCTCTGGGAATTACAGTGGAGAGTACATTCTGCACTTTTGGTTAAGTTGTAACATTCATTTTGTACTTTTATATATCTGAGGCTGATTTTGTTCTGTCCAGACAGTCCCATTACAGTAAATGATACACTGCTTTGCCACTAAAAACAGTGTTGATGAGAGCCTGAAGCAGATTTCAAAATCTTGTTGGCAGAGCCATAAGCTGAAAGATGCTAAGACAATCCCAAGAACTGAGTGGAACTCCAAAGTCAGGCTTTAATTGTCTGTAGGTTCATTACAGCAAGCAAACTTCCACATTGTCAGTTTCTCATTTCAGGCAATGTTGCCGTGCAGGTGTAATGTTCTATCTTATGACAAGTATTTGCTTTGGAAACCCAACTTGAAAACTGCCCAATCAGAAAGCAACCAGTTAGCCATGGCAATAGTCCATATAACAGGGTTATGGATAAGGATGCCTTTATTTGCTTGCGATGCATGGCAGCCAATGATGAATCAGCAGCAGTCAGCACCAGTCAAAGCTTGAATAACATACAGGTGACAGGTTGTGCATTTTCAACTTGCAGTGCAGTGCTGAAGGCCAGTTGTATAGTTAAACATTTGTCTTCATACAACTGATTCCTCCTGCTGCTGGAATTGCTTCCACCTTTGTGTGTTACCTTGCACTGAGTACACAAGCTTTCCTGAGGTTGAACCTTTATGTATATTACAAACTGGTAGGAGACAAAACCAGCAGTAGGACCCAAACATGCTCTCAACCACTTGAGGACCCAACCCGTGAAGCTTTTCTTTCTCTCTTAATCCATCTCAACAGCAGTAGATTTCACTAATTAGTCAATCTCCTCTAGTTTGAATGTGCAGTATCCTACTTAGTGTGCACCTGATGTTTGAGGTGGGATAATTAAAGGGAAATTACTTATATGTAATGTTTGACTAGCACAAAAACTTGCAGAGTTAGAAATCACTCCCTCATTCACTCAGTCACGATATGAAACAGACGCAGCAGGTTATTTTAAAGTGAGCGGTAAACTGAAATTTCACTTTGCTTGATTTTTGAATTTTTGCTTCATCACTTTTTACCAACAATAATTTTCTTTAATCTGCAAAATATGGTAAAATTTCACTATGGGATCATGAGCAGAAAGTAGGGCACATGGCACAGATGCTACTTTTTCCATTCCATTGTAGGAATTTTTAGGGAACTCTATAGTATGGAGGATAAAATTCACAAAAATTCAGACACTACAGTAAAATGTCGGTCAGTACACATGGGTGCACCTGGCCTGGTATCCAGTATTTTTATTTATTAATATGATAGTAGTGTTGCAATTTTGTATAAATGATCTCATTGTAGAGTTTTATTTACTGCAGAACATACATGTTCATGCAAACATGGAAACAGTACAAATTGTAATGTGTTTGGTTAATTCTTTGGTAAATTACTAACAGCAGAGGACTCGAGTCAAAAATTGATGACTTTAGACAAGGTAGAAAACAGTTTGCAAGTTGATTTGATTTTTTAACACCAATGACTGAACCAATCCAACAGCATCCAGTCAAACTGCAGAAGAGAACCATCAAGAGCCAAAGTTATGTTACTGAGCTCCAGTTGGAAAAAAAAACCATTACCAAAGATAATTTTGTTTGCATACAAAAACTATGTGGTGGTAAAGAACAAACAAACTGCGATATGAAAACTATGTGGGTTAAAAATTACAGAGACACAACATCCAACTTTGTTTGACATTTGACTTTGCACAAAGTCACAGCTAATATTTAAGTAGTTAGGGAGCTAATGCTTGGCTAACGAACTGTTATATTATGACTTGTTTAGGACTCAAAACTCAAAGGTTAGGACTTGGGACTTGACTCTGAACTTGCCTGTTTTGACTTGGGACTAGAGCTGTCACAATATCAAATTTTCACGACAGGATTATTGTTTCAGAAGTCATATTTAACTTTATTTTGTGGTTGGTCTCGCTTTTGGTAAATGAATTACACTGAAAATAAGAGTGTAGGGAGATAGAGAGAGAGTCTGTAACTATAGCTGTACAAAGGGGTACAAAAAAACAAAAAGTGTGACTACAATTAATGGACAGTGAAAAGGTGTGTGTATAGGGGAGTTGAAGGAGGGAGATAAAGCGAAAGAGATGTAATATGATTTAAGAGCATACAGTATCTTAATGTCTGCCACTGAGCCAGTGTTTGTATTTCTATATTAGGCAGAGTTACAGTGAGTAGTGTGTAGCCAGTCAAAAAGAAGCAGGAGGAAATTTTTATTTAGACAATTTTATTTTTTGACATTATATTTTGTGGTTGTTATGATGGAAACACTACCACTTTTGCCCACATGCGTCTCCAAAATCAACAAAAATTGTTATAACATGATGTCAATATTTAATTTTTTAAATATGATGGGTATCGACTGGTGTACAGCATCACCCTACATGGGACTTGAGTGCAGAGATTTCAAACTGTGGTCTTGGTCCCACTTCTGGAAAATACATTAAAAACACTGCAAGCATTGTAATTGGCACACAATAGGTAAAATGATGAGAAAATACTACCAGCTGGTATTGTAACTAAATACCGTTTTTGAGTCGATTTGAAAATCAGTTTCTCTGACCAGGCTGCAGAGATATTTGTCCCTCTTTATCCTCTAACAGACGGAGGTCCTTCGGCAGTTGCCACCTCTACTCAACATCTTGTTGAGGGAAATCATTCAGAGTCCTCGTGTCTGCATGTCAACAGAGCTGGATACCTCAGACACCAGGACAAGGCTAAAATATTCACATTACCCTAAGCGATAAACACAATCAATGTGTGTGACGGTTTCTGTCTATTTTGTCCACAACTTTGTTAAAACCTTGAATGCTCAGCAACATGTCTTCTTATCTTGTCTGCTGAATTGAACAACAGCTTGGTCGTGGTTCACATGGGTGATCGTCACTGATTGTGTTGCTAAGGAAACTGCAGGTATTTTTCCTCCCAAAAAACAAAACAGGATTTTAGAGATGTTGAGAGAAGACACGGAAACCCAATCAGGAGAGGATGCAACTCAGTATGCAGCTGTCATTCAGAATGAGCATACATCATGAACAATGTCTCTCTATCCATGTGATCTCCAGTCTAGACACACACACTCTATATGCACGTTTTGCACCCACAGCTGCTCCATCACAATGTTCTGCCTCTCTCCGTATGCATGTTGAGTGTCAGGGATGAAACCTGCCTGTCATGTCTTATCAGGTGTGCTGCTTTACAAAAGCATCACTATAACAACCCTTCTTCTTATTTCTCCTGAAATATCATATGAGCACTACAATATATTGTACTATAAAATGTCATTTTATACCATATTTTAACTTTTTGAGAGTGTGTACCATTTTGGGTAAATGTGATTAGCAATAAGCTGTTTTGCCCATCATGTAAGTGGCTGGTGGAGTGCTTATTGCTTCCGCATATCAAAGTGTTTCCTGTAAAGACAGGCAACTAGTGTGGGGCATCGCTGATATCAATAGACTGATGGCATTACACCGCCCACCCCGCCATCAAACTACAGACCAGAGCTTCCAGTAAACACGGATAGACCAGGACCAAACAACCAAATACAGTAAAAAACAAAAAGTTATCTTGGGTCCTGTACCGGCAACCCCAGGGATGAATAAGCTGGCTGCATGACAACCCAAACTAACTAGCTAACAGCACTACAGCCAGCTGTTAACTTCTTTAGCAACAAGTAAAGCTATCTTTCCATTAGGAACCTCCATAACTTGTCTCCCTGTCTATCTCAGAGGCTGTCTGGTCCTGGTCCAGCCGTGTTTACTGGGAAGCTGCTGAGCCTGGTTCCATTGCCAGCTAAGTGCAGCTAAGTTAGCAGAGCCTCTGTAAATCAGCCAGAGTTGAAGCTGAGCAGCTGAAGGACATCAGAGGGAAGATCAGAAAGTATTTTCTCCAGAAAATATGATCCACTTGAATCCTAATCGGTTAATAGAGTCTTTAAGTTTAATTTTTGTACAAATTATGAAGTTGTGCTTTTGTGCAGTATGTCAGTCAGTGACACCATCGTATTTAGCTAGTTACTGAAGCAGTCTACTGTAAAATGCCTTGCGCATAATCTACTGTCAAATCTGCTGTGAATATTCTAGCCAGCAGGCCCATAACACCGTTATTCTGGGGAAACAGAACAAGGTCTGAGGTGTACCATGTACCACACTGTTGCTAGCTAACTAATAAATTAACTGTACACAGCTAGAAGTTGATGATTGTTTCACAGGTGGATGTCATGATATTATTGGCTGAATTTGTTTTTGCTCCTAGCCTATGTAAGCACACATTATTTTGTTGTACAGGAAAAAAAAACATGATTCAATGGATTTTTATATAAAAATACAATGAAATCTTTTTTGGCATATATTGTTAAACAGGTGCACAACAGACTGGGGATGAGATCTAAAAGGGTTGAAAAGGCATTTTTCAATTCATCTCGACTTTGAAAACACAAAGTAAAGAGACTGAAAGCTGAACATAATGCAGACAAGACCAGTTCAACAGTAAGTGCTGTTTTGCCACACTTTCACGTTCTGACGCATGGCTTTGTAGGATGGCGACTAGTTTGCAAATTTTTTTTTTTTTTTTACTAAAAAGCTCAACGTGAAAAAACAATTCACAATGAGTTTTTCAAACAGCCTGTCAAGATGAATGACATGTTCTGGGGCATGATGTGTGGGGGGAGGAGACAGTAACAATACACCGTTAATGGAAAATAACACTTATCATCAGCGCACTGGTATATGCAGATAGTTTTGGTTTTATTTGACCAGGTTTTAAAATAGACTACCCATCTCTGAGATCTTTTGCTTCCACCCCAGTACAATGGAGATACATGTTTATATTGACTCAGAGGACTCTGGTTCATGTACAGATCTTTTATAGGAACAATTTCTTGAGTAGAACTTGAAAACTGTCTTTTTATCAGGCTTTAATTTCTTCATCACAACCAAACAACTGGTTGATATAAATTTTGAAAAATGCAATACTTGTAGATTGTAGAATTTATGTAATCTCTAGCAAAGAACACTTCATTTTTAACTGTCCTGTACTATCCTTTATTCTACATCATAACAGAGAGCAGAACTGCAGTTAAGTTTAATGTGTCCTATAAAGTTTTGCCTCTAACAGGATGCAAGTTCAGCCTCACACATTGCCAGCAGATTTTAACCATTTTCCAAAAGTAATTAACTCTCTTTTTGATGATTGTTGGTGTGATCTTTGGCTCAGCTGTCAGGAACAAACAGACCCATCTGAGCTGCTCAAAGACACACCTTGTTATGGTGCCTGGTTAAGCCACTCAGAATCATATATTTGCTTTAATTACTGTAAGATGTACAATCAGACAACAAATCTTATGTTCGCCAAGACATCACACATCTAATTCATATTCAGTTTTATTATTTGAAATGCATGGGTAGGCAGAACATATTATGGTGCTCGCATCAACCTCAAAACAAAATCTGTGCCCAGTTGCCTCATTCAGTGATTCTTTTCATTCAGTAGCTCTTAGTTTAATGATGGAGGGTTCATGGAACGACTGATAAATGGAGCAAATCATTTGTTAGTGTATATTGGTGGTACACATGGCTAAAATTAATGTTCTATTATTTAATGTTTATTAGAGTACATTATCCTGCCCTAAATTATGCCTTTCTTCTTTTAGTTCAAGGAGTTATATTAGTTCAATAGTATACACTCTGCAGACTACAGACATGAAATGAAAATATAACTCCAGAGTAATTATGTAGTAGGCTGCAGGCTGTAATCTAAAGCATTACCATAATTTTCATAGCAGAAAAATCAGAATTTTGGTCATTTGGCAAAAATGTTGCATGTTAGGTCTAAGACTAAATACAGTTTAGTTTTTAAGATCAAATTTAGGTTAATTCTCAGAAGTTAGAGCAGGCCTATTCACTTACTTTTCTAGAAGGGACAGATTTGAGAAAAGCAACATGCCCAGGGGGCGGTGGTTTATATTACAACAATACACCTTAATCTTTTTCTTACTTTATTAGTTTTCATAATCAGAAAAGAAACATATACAAAAGCACAGGAAAAAAAACAATACACCTTAGTAATCAAAAGTAGCTTGTTTTGTTTGAGTAAATACAATCTTCAAATCATTCACTTTGTCTTTCCAGATTCCCTCTGCTTAAACAGCCTCAGTTAAAACTCTTTCAAATAATGAGTGCCTCTGTGCTTAATAACAGACATTCAATAAGAGAACAGACAACAGACAACCAATAAACAGGCTAATCATCCTAGCAATAAAATGATTAGAATATTAGCAGGTTATTAAGTATAAATAACCTTTATCAAAATATATTACAAAATTACAATGTTAACTTTTTTCCATATTTATAAATGATCAAACGGTTGGATTGAGGTCGCTGAAGGGCTAACGTCCGCCTACGTGCTGCCAATTGAATAGACCTGGGTTGGGGAATGAATGTAGTTAATACAAAGCTCTCACAAGAAGAATCCCTCTGAGAGCATCAACACTGCACACTGAAAATAAGTATGATAATCAGCATGATAACTGGTGCTTATCACTTACCTGCAAAGTGCCGCATGAGAGCACAGAGCTGTCCGCCGACATATATCTGTATTCAACCTCTGGCTCCTCTCTGTCCACGTTCAGGCCTCTGGCATGTGAGCTCTAATTGCAGCTCTGGCGGAGTGAGAAAAAAAGCAGGCAGCCAGTCATCCGGCCAGTCAGCCGGGCAGCAGGGGGAGCACTGCTACTCCCAGACACTGATTTATTGGACAATTTCACAGCAGTGTCCGCAGTAATGGGACAGGATAAATGGCTGACCCCTCAGTGACTGAGCTGACTCCTGGGGAAGAGCACAACTGGCTCGCTCTGTGCATGTGTGTTTATCGTGTGTGTGCAGTATGTGCTGGTCTTCCATCTTTTGTGCAGTGTCTATGTTTTATTTCTCTCTTTTAGTGTGTGTTCTTAGTGTGTAGTCTCGTGTCTTTGTCTGTTATTCTTTATTATTCTTCTCTATACCCCCCTCTGTCTGCACCACCTCAACGCGCTCCACTCGCCAACCACACACACACTAATTCTGTATCTTTTTTCTTCATCCCCCTTCCACTATCCTGTTATGACTAATTTACTCTCTGCCTGTGCCATCCTTTAGCTCTGTCTCTGTCCTCTTGCCCTCTGAGTTTTGTCTTTATGTGTGTGTCTCTTTTCTTTCCCAGCACACACTCACTCTGTATGTATCATTACTCCTTCCTCTCCTCCATCTCTTCTTCATCTTTCCTCTCCGTATGTTGTTTTTGCCCACAGCCCTGCCTAAATGGGATCTGTGTGTTTGCGTCTGTTTTTATTTTCTCTGCGTACATGCCAGTGTGTGTGTGTGTGTGTGTGGTGTGTGTGTAATATTGTTACACACAGTACAGTATTGTTCCCATTGGGATGTGAGAGTATCAGTGTGCTCAGATATGCAGGGTCACATTCACGCCAACACAACAGTCAAGCTGGAACTTTTCATTGCGTCCAACATTATTTGGAAGCTGTGAAAAAAGAGAATTACTCTCTGCATCAGCTCCAGCACTGGTGGATGTCAACTAAACACTGAGGCTCCATTGATACATGTTTTAAAGGCTGGAGCCAGTGTGTTTTGGATTATAGTCACTGATAGAGCGTATTTTGTGCCAGTGTTCAGTATCTTCAAAACATTCAGTTTCCCAAAAACATGGCGTCTTGGCAGGGCGAGAAAGCTTATAGATCATTCAGACACAGCTCAGGGTTTGACATTAACCATGGCCAGATGGCCTGTGACTACAAAAAGGTACTCTGTGGCCACCAAAATATCCCATGTAGGTTCATGTTTTATCCCTGTACTGTGACCCTTCACCAACACATTATATTTCCACAAACACCCCAATTCCTCTGCGTCTGTTAGTTCAACTTTCTATGAAAACAGCTGGCTAGATACCAAGTCTTACTAAACCTACTTCAACTGCTATGTGATATTTAAGAAAGAACTAGAAACACAAAAGCAGGATGTAACAGCAATGCAAATCTAGTAGTGAATGAAAGTAAGAGTTTAAAATTGCTAGGCATTGCAACTGTAAATATTTTTATGACTGATAAAAGTACCATTGTCTATCTGGGATGTTTCACTGTGAACATGTCACATATGGAAAACGTCACCCAGCCCTATGCTTTAGGTGACTCTACTGTCATTTCTGGAGGTACCCCTCTAGCATTATGTTTGGATGTACCATCTTATAAAGAGCAAGAACGTCTGCGTGTGGTTGAGATGTGGTGAATTGATGGATCTAACCAACAGGACTTTCACTTTCAGCAGAGTTGGGTTTAGGTCCCATGGGAAACCAGGTAGTTCATGTTGACCTCTGAAGTCATTTTGTTGCCTAAACTTAACCAAGTAGTTTTTGTGCCTTTATTTTGAAAGGCATCTTTGTCTTTATCAAATAAATAAGAAAGAAACAGTATGATATTGACCAAGAGTGGAGTGACCAGCAAATTTTAGCAATTTTGATGAACCCAACAATTGCCAGGTGCAGCTCAGTGCAACATAAGAGAGGCTGCATACGTTATTCGTAGGAGGAATATAGAATGAGAAGGTGGAATAAGGGTGAGCTTCAGTAATGACCAATTACATGAAGTCCAGTAAAACCATTTAAAAACAGCAACAAGTGAAACAGAAGCTGAGGTCTGTGAAAGAGAAAAATTCCATCCCCATAAAGTAAGATACTCAACAACCCAAATATTAATATACATTCCTCCAAATATGTTATCAGTGGTAGAGTGAGCTGGCAGTTTGGGTATACTGGTGCAGCAGCTGCTGGAATATTGATGCCGCTGGTTATATAGTTGTGCAAACTATGCATGTGAGCTAATTAATAAAACATTTGAAGTCTGTAGTTCGCTCACTTCTGCATAATATCCATTGAAAGTGTAGTGAACATAAACAAGTGTATTTGTGAAATATCAGTCTTTATTTATCTAATAGAAAAAATGAAAATCAAACAGCCCTGAAATCTTTAAACAAACAAACAAACGCAAAATATGGTTTGGAGATTTGCTAGTCAGACACACAAGGTTAACAATCATTAAATCCTGGTGTCTCATCAGAAGATTTAAATCATTTATAAAGTTATCCTTGCTGAGCCATGGTGTGTGTAAAGTAAGCAGGATTTATGAGAGGTGTGTGGGATCTTCTGCTGTGGAATCTGAGCAGAAGGAAAACTATCGATACCTGGAAGATGTTTCTGACTCTGCGAGTGCTCTGTGCATCTTTTTTTTTTGTGAACACATGTTTTGTATACATATATTGTATACAAGTGTTTTAATTTATTTATTTTACTTTTTATTATTTAATACCTGCTTACTATTGTTTATGCCAACAGAATTCTGCAACCCAAGCTTTAGCTATCAGTCCCGAGCAGCAGCTCTGAGCCTATATTTCATTATGGGTCAGGTCTGATCAGGTCTTGGTGCTAGAGGAAAAGTCAGGGGATCAATTAAGTTCAGTAAAGATCATGAATGTCTGTACCAGAGTTCATGGTATCCAATAGTTGTTGAGGTTTTTTTGCTCTTATGGTGGTGCTAGAAGAAAAGTCAGGGAATAACCACATACATTAAGATGTGTCCTCTGGAGATCATGAATGTCTATACAAAATTTAAAGGTCCAGTATGTGTGCCATTCAATACACAGGGGCCATTTGTAGCAATCCATCTACTATTTATTGAGATATTTAAGTTTGGACCAAATTGGTGGACAGATTGAATGACAAACGGACATCCGTTGCCATCCCTTGAGCCATGGTACCCTAATAAATATTACATTTGATACACTTAGACCACTAAGATCTGCATTCAGCCACAGTTTGATATGTCAGTCACTCAGCAGTTTTGGGTTTAAGTGTCTTTTCGGTAATGGAGCAATTCCTTAACTTTCTCTGTTATCTCCTCATGTATCCACAAATGGAAATAGGCAGAACAATGACATAGAAAGGCAAAAGTGAGCAGAAAACTCCATCTAAGGCACCTTATCTTCACAGCTGTCTGCTTCAACACCTGTGGCTTTATGATCATTTACTCTCCAAAACAGATTTAAGAACTCTTTAAATAAGTATCCTTATAATATCCTTCAGCAATGTGATTCCTGCAAATTCCAGTAAGTCTTCCTTTACTCTCCACAGTAAATTCCTGATCCTACAATGACATCAGTTTATACATTTCCTCCTCTAGTACCACTGGCTGGTGAGTATCCGCTGATCTCATGTGCTGTTTTATGAGATCTGACATCACCAAAGAACATACAGCGACAGAGTGATGACCAGCCACGCTGGCATGACATTTTCTTCTTTTTCACACACTTTCCTCTGGCTCTGACTGTCCCACAGGTCCATGTGGGAAAGCTAAAGTTATTTTTTATACTTGATTTACTCTTTGTTTCTATGATTCTACAATGAGCAGTTATTTATAACTTGAAGTCCCCATGAAATAGCTAGCAGTGTCCTTATGTGTTTCCCATAAAAATATAAAAACAGGCAGCTTGGGAGAAACTGGTTGGTGTTCACAGCATGGATGTACTAAGAACAACAGGATACAGTGTTAGAGGTGTGCCTCCATTCATTCTTATGAGAACTGCTCAGTGGCACATGAGGCCAGCTTCCCTATCTGAGCTTTTGTTTGTTTCCACATCTTACAGCCCACAGAGCAAGGACAGTAGAGATTTCAGTTTGTAAACTTCTGGCTTAGCCCTCTTCCAACTTTAATGGGATACCATAATTTAACTGTGCAGCTCTTTTAGATTTTCTAAATGTTATCGGACCAAATGAATCAAATTCTGATCTTGAAACGAGACAGTTCGTTGGAGTTGTAGTACCCAAAAAATGTATTTAACAGCTCTTCTTTCACAATGTGAGTCTATGGGGAAAAGTTTTCACATGACGTTTTCATTCCACAGCTGGGCCGCTATGTCAAAATGACCTCAAAGCCTGGGCGCACTTATGGCTGGATGTTGTTCAGAAGAATTACAGTACTGGTGGCAATACCTTGACTTTGATACTGGTTCCTTGATGATACTTTTTTGAATACCAATTTTTATAAAATCCATTCAAACAAAATGAAATTCACAATACATATTATGGTTTGAATCTTTAGTATTATTTTTCAGGTCCCACTCAAAGTAGTTTCATAGCAAAAAATTGAAACCTATTCTACCACAAGTGGTTTAAGTTAAGTTGTATTGAGGTTTGGTACCCTGCCCTAGGCACGTTTCCTTGGGGCTTGGTTTACAGTAGCCAATAGTCGCTGACTAGTGCTTTAGGTACCAGTATGCCGGTATAGTTGTCCATGAATGTAGGAGAAAGATCCTATCAACTGACTCTCCCAGAAAACAGCCTCCAAAACCAACAGTTTGACAACAGGGAAAAGGCTACAGTACCAAGGTGGTTTTCTTGCCAGGTTTCCTGGCACCTCAGAGCTGAGTCATGGCTAAGTGAGCTAATGGCAGTTAGTAGTTAGCTACATTACTTTGGCAAGAAGTAAAGGTATCTTTCCATCAGGAAACTCCATAAACAACCTCAGTACTGTATTTCCTGTTGGTCTATGAGGCTGTGTTTGGTCCCAGTACACCTGTGACCTCTTGGAGGCTGCAAAGCCCAGTTCCGTTGACCACTGATAGCTTTGGCTTACTTGTAGCTAAAGTAGCTAACCATAACTGTAAGCTGCCATCAATCCATCAGGAAAGCTCTGTAATTAAATGATCAAGAGTTGAATGAGCAGCTGGAGAACATCAAAGGCAAAAACAGAAAATATTTTCACCATAAAATATGATTCGATTTCACCCACAGTGAATAAACTTGTGTTTTTGTACAGTGAGGCCGGTCCACAGTAAAACTCCACTGCACGTGGATGTATTCCCTGTCACCTCCATGCTTCTGCTGCCATAAGCGAGAAAATGTTTCACTGGATACAAATTCAGCATAAGCCCCTCAGTAAAGGATGATTCAACAACATCAACATTAATCGCTTTCTAGGAAATTACAAGCTCAAAAATGCCATTACAAATACCCGAGAATATCTACAAAACAACTTTTTGTTGTCGTTAGGCCAGATACCAGCGTGCATGTGTTAAAAACTTAGATGTTGACTCCATGGGAACTTTAAAATAATTTGTGTTTGAGGATAACAGAATCTGTTTAAGATTAAGCCTGATCGATGTTACCTAACACTTTTGCTTTGACTAAAACTTTGTGTCTTGTGCTCTATCAAAGACTGTGTTTTCTACTCTAAGTCTGTCTTACACTCTGTGTGTCCTCTAACTTCTGTTTGTCCGCTGTTCTACCTCTGTCCCTTTTTCCCCACTATCTCTGCTGGACTGAACCACCTCTCCTGCTTCACTGAGGAGATAATGGAGCACGACACTTTTAAAAGCCACACTGAGGCAGACACACAGACACACACAGACACACGTGCACAAATCATCTGCCTTCATCTTTTGTCCTACTGTACCAGCTAATTCTTAATAAAATAAAATCCCATTCCCTATGGCTATGGTGCTACACGTTGCTTGTGGTTGTGTGTAGGTGTGTGTTTCTGGATTACTATTGTTAGCATGTAAAGGTGCATGTCAGCATCTTTGCTTTTGAGAGGGTGGAATGGGGGAACAGGCCCATTTCTTTCTGCTGCCATGGGATGCTTTGGCAACAGACAGGCTGTTACCACATTGCCCCAGCAATGCATATTATTTGACCACTGGGGAACATGAGAAAACACATAAACCTGGATGGGAATCGGCTTCAGGTTTTGTCGTTAGCACCGTGTTTAGGCTCCTATGATTTGGGAGGGACATGAAACAGTGAATTCTGGTCGTTATGTATGTGCAATGTGATTACACATGTGTTACACTACTCAATTACAGACAATTTAAAGGAAGTACTTGATTGATATTGCTCTGGATTTTCTTTTATGAAGATGCTGTGTAATGGGTTTGCCATGTGATCCACTTGGGCAATGTTTTCTCCTCATATGGTCTCATTGTGTCAGATGTGATGAATCAATTGTTGAAAATTATTTGGAATAGTTTTCAAGGTCTGTTTCATCTGATGTCTGAAGTAGAGCAGATTTGCATGACTGAGTAAACTTTCAAGACAAATCAACTCCAAATAAAGACTATTTAGTGAAAATAACAGTTGATGTACTTTGAAGTACTTAGCCCCATTCTGTGCTTTGTAGATTTGTCGACGCTTTTGATATTGTTGATCATCATCATGTTCCATGGAATAATTCTGCTCACAGCTGGTGTGAATTATATCTTTCTGGTAAACAGACAAATGTTTCTAGTAGATTCAAATCAAGTTCCCCACAGGGTTAACAAAGGTGTCCCACAAGGATCAATATTTGTCACCTTGCTGTTTACGCTATATGCTGATGATGACATCTTGTATGTCTACCACAAAACTATCCTTCTCCAGGTTACAGTCTCATTTGATCAACTTTAGACCTTAAAAGCTGTTTGTAAACTCCAACAAAACAAAAGTATGCCTTTCACAAGAGCACAAAGCTTTGATGTTCATACTCCAATTCATGCTCCCAATAGAAGTTTAAACTTAGATAGCAGATTGTCCAACAAAACACTTAAACAGTTAAACCACTGGACAATTAGCACAGTCATTTGATTCATTACTTAAGATGGCTATTGCACTTACTGTTATTAAAGGTCAAAGGTAATCCCTGATATTCTATGCTATTGGTGTATGTCGGGCATAGTCAACTAGGGACGGACAGTCAATGGACAGGACACTTTCGAATTTTTCTATGGCCCAAAGGATGCTGCCTGCATGTGATATGATCATATATAAATGATCAAATGTGCACAAATACATTTCAGACAATATCATTAGCCCGAGAGACTGTCAGGTTTAATGGCACTCCAGAGGAGGACAGGCTTTGTCTATTGTGTGAAACTGCTAGGCAAAACTGAGAATTGCAACCTTAAAGACATAAGGGATATACAGTACTTTTTACTAAAGTGTCATCCATTTATATTTATTTCTTTTGAATGGGTGAATACAAAAAAGCTTGGGAGTGAAGGCAGAAGATTTTGTCCAGGACCAAGTTGTAAAATAAGCTGTAATTCTGTAGTGAAAGGAAATGCAATGACTTGTTTGAACACTGCAACTGTATGGTGTCTCTTAAACCATTCGGGTTGGGCACTGTGTGCATGACGCGAAAATAAAAGAATCAATGAATCAATATATAATCAATCTAAGGTACATACTTCTGTTTGAAAATAGACGGTATGACTGTATGGTCTGATATGGTATTGGTTACATCCTTTCAGACCAACTATGTGCAGTGACTGGTCATTTGTTCAGTCAAGCCTCACGTTGCATTCTGGGATGGTGGGCGAAAGAGAAAGAGTTTGCTAGGCTAACAGCAAGCTCCAAAGTGTCTCTCTCACTTGTGAAAATAGCTACTGAGTGATAAGTATTTATTTACTTTGCCAGCTGCAAAGCTACAAGCATTGCTGTGATGAAAGAATACAATGTGAAGAGGCACTACAAGTAAAATTATGGCCAGTTCTTTGCCAGTTTTCCTGAAGGCTCATAGGAATATATCTATTAACATAAGATAAGAGTTATTTGTAGTGAATAATTGGCAAAGTATTCTGTGTGGCACACAAACCCTCAGTGATTTTTCTATTTGGCCCACTTGCCACTGAAGATGAATAGCCATGGTGTATGCTGACATTTATTTTTTGGTCAACTTGGCAGCTTGCTAGCAGCCTTCCATCTACAATCAGAAACACACACTTGACTGCATCAATCCACTGCTACAACTATTCACTGTGGTCTGACATATGTATTTGGTAAGGGATGGCACATAAACACAAAAAAACTCAAAGACTCACACTTTTTACACATACTGTAAAAGTACTGCCAGCACACACACACACACACACACACACCACACACACACCACACACACACACACACACACACACACACACACACACACACACACACACACAGACAGTTGGGCTTGGCTGGTGCTCTGGGAGCTGATAGCTGCCTATCTGTTGTGTTGAGTAAGGGCCTGCAGTCCCCTCTTTCCCCAAGTAAGCAGAAAGGATAAACATAGTTCTGGATAAACCTCTCTCTCATGCTTTCTGTCTGTTTCACACACACATGCAGCAGCAGCAGCTCTATCTCTCTCTTCCATCTATCTATCACCACACACACACACCACACGCGCGCGCACACACACACACACACACACATACACACACACACACACATACACACACACACACACACACACACCACACACATACACACACACACACACACACACACACACAGTCGGTCACTTTCTTCTGTGGCTCTAACACATCACCACCCTCCCTCCTGTCCCTTCGTGTACTGTACACTTATCCACTTTTGACCCCATTTATTTCCTTAATGTATCTCCATCCTTCGTTCGTCCCATAACTCCTCTCACTCCCCCCATACACACTCCTCCCTCCTGCCCCTTCATCCTCCTCCTCTCCGCATGTCGCTCCTCTTTCTTCTCCTCCTCCTCTCCCCTTATTGTCTCTCACTAGCTACCTCTTCCTTGCCTCACTGACTCCCTCTCACTCTCTACCTTCATGCGTCCTATCCATCCATTCTGCACTCCTCTTTTGCTCTCTCCCTCCTGCCTCCTGTCTTTCATCAAAGTCTCAGACACCCTCTGGTGCAGTCAGGGTCTTAGTTCCTCTGTTACTAAGGCTATTTTCACACCTAGTTGGTTTAGAGTAGTTACAGACCTAAAGCAGTGTCACCCTCAGTTCAGTTCAAGAAACTAAGTTCTACTGATGCATTAACTTGCAGATAGTGTACCTCATGTGATGGCTGGGTCAACATAAACAGGGTCTGTTTTCACTTTTCATTTTTTGCCGGTAAATTTAGCACTTTGTCACAAAAGTATGAAATGCAAAGCAAATTGCCCCCAGATAGTTTTGGTTTTCACTGGCTTCAGGCTTGGGTATGAATGCTATAATGTCTGTGGTTTTGTCAGTCATCAAATGGTCATTCAAAACACTCATCAGTGGAAGCCTAGCACAGCTGACAGCTCCTCTCATTCCCAAGTCGTCATATACCGATGTTTTGTTACACCCCTCAGTGACTCATACAGCCAGAAAAGGTACCCTTTAGCAGCTGGATGACACACGCCAGGGTTTCCACATAGCATTAGCAGAGCAAAACTGGATTTATGGAGGAGGTGGGGTAGATGGATGGGTCAAACAAACACTCGACTTTCACCCAGAAGACTGGGGTTTGTATCACACGGAAACCAAAACGTTATTAAAGCTTTAAGGTAAATAATGTTACATAAATAGCATGATGTGTCATGTGACCTTTGACTTTTGACTTGCTTTACTTACATCACGTGATGTACATAATGTAGCGTACTTACTTTAACCCACAACAAACTGTGACCATTTCACAAAGTCTTAAAAAGGCTTTCTGGCAGCATCTCATACAGCCACTTAAGGGTACCTCGTGCATCAGTATGAGGTGTCGAGGGGTGTGACAAAGCAGTATCAGTACAGTTGTGATGCAGACCATCACAGCTGGACCGAAAACCTTGTTGAAAGAGCTGTCTGATAGATTTCCAAACCAACCAGAGACACTGTAAGGAGTGTATTATGTTTAGGTTAATTAAGTCACTGACAGGTGTTCATTAGTGTTTAAGTTTCTGTTGCCTGGGGGCAAATTCAGTGACACAACACATTTTATCCATATGTTGAAATGATCCACACCAGAATTCTTCTCATACAGTCTGTAGGCTATATGCAGTGTATAAATGCTGCATATATAACATATGACTTGCAGAAAATTATGTTCATGTTTGATTTTTTTAGATTGTCAGAGGAGTTAAAGGATCTTCAGAATATTATTGATTAAGCCTTTAAAAAAAGTTTTATAGTCTTCTGGATGCAGTTTGAAAAAAAGTCTCAATCAATAACATTCTGAATTAAACACATTGCTCTTTGTTCTGTTTTTTTCCCAGAGCTGATCATGGAAGTAGCAAACGAATGTGACATCTCTTTTCCTCTCATCTCGGATGAAGGTTGCACACGTGCAATCCTGCCATTCAGCCGACTCTGGCTGTACTGAAGGATCCCAGTGAACACGGCTGCACCAGTCTGAGACTGAACACAGCCTCTGAGACCTACGGTAGCCAGTTTTACAGGGCATACATTACTGAGATGGTTTTCTTGGCAGGTTTGGCTGCTGGCACCCAGGGGCTGAGTTAGCCGGTTTAATAGGGTGGCTGGCTGCAACTTATGGCCAGGGTGGGAAATTAACTTTTTAAAAAACATCTACCAGTGAACATCCACCAGCCACTGAAAGATAAATGGTCAAGTTCACCAGTCACTCAATAGTAAATTATTATTTTGTGGCTGAGATCTACCAGCCACTTCAATATTTTATCAGCATTGGCTTGTGGCTGGTGCTAATTTCCCATCCTGCTACGGCCAACCAAGCTAACTAGCCACCGCAGTTAACAACAGATAGCAGTTAGCCTACTTCAGCAACAAGTAAACTAGCTATCTGTCCATCAGGCAAATCCATAAATCACCTTGGTACTGTGCTCTGTTGTCAAACTGGCCTTATAACACTTAGTCCAAAATGTATCAATGTCGGTGTGATGAAGGAACATAATCATATCCCAGCTGACATTGGCGAGAGGTGAGGTACACACTGAACTGGTTACCAGTTCATCACACTGTTGAGACAAACAGAGACAAACAACCATTCTTGCTCACATTCACACCTACAGTATTGGCAATTTAGAGTCACCATTTAACCATTGGGAGTATTCTTTGGACTGTGGGCGGAAACTGGAGCACCTGGAGGAAACCCACGCAGACACGGGGAGAACATACAAACTGAAAAAGGCCGTGCCCCAGCTACAAACTCTTCAGCCCCCCAGCCAGCTGTGGGATTCAGACTCAGAACCTTTTTACAGTGAGTTTAGTATTTAGTTAGGTCTCGTAGATGGTCTGCTTGTGTGTGTTCACTTTACAAACAAGCAAATCCCTTTCCCAGTACCAAAACAATAAAACTGTTGGTTTAAAACACACCTATGACAAATTAGGAGACTAAGTACAAGCCTTTTATGCCTTGCACCTTACTTTGTACCCAGATTATACGTTGTTAAACCAACAAAAGTGGAGTTGGACACATCCTAAATGGACTGGCAACATGCATTTTAGACTATGTGTTATAGATCCTTTAAATAAATACTAGGGCCCAAAGGGTTCTCATATGGCTTGAGGAAATTCTATTTCTTAAACTAGGTATAAAAAATTTAAAAGTAATTGTATTATCTGAAAAAAAAAAAAAAATCTGTAGAAAAACTTTGAAATTTCACCATGTATAAGTTGTGCTAAATAAATAAATTTGCCTTTGCCTCTAAAAAATGCACATTCATAAAACTGACAATATGGCTACAAGCTCATGATGTTTTTGAGATATATAAATTAAATTATACAACAATTTTAACTGCACATACTCATTCATTCATTCATTTTTCTGTAACCGCTTATCCATGAGGGTCGCGGGTGGCTGGAGCCTATCCCAGCTGACATTGGGCGAGAGGCGGGGTACACCCTGGACAAGCCGCCAGTTCATCGCAGGGCTGACACATAGAGACAAACAACCACTCACTCTCACATTCACACCCACGGGCAATTTAGAGTCACCAATTAACCTGCTGCATGTCTTTGGACTGTGGGAGGAAGCCGGAGTACCTGGAGAGAACCCACGCGGACACGAGGAGAACATGCAAACTCCACACAGAAAGGCCCTGCTGGCTTGGGGATTCGAACCCAGGACCTTCTTGCTGTGCGCCCACTGCACATACTGTACATCTGTAATGTAACAAACTTTTTCATTAGCTCTACCCAACACGTCCTTAACTGCCATGTGCATTACATTATGCTTATATCCTATTTGCTCCATTTCACTATTTAAATTCAGGTTTTCTTTCATTTTCACCCATTTTTTCTGGTGCAATGATACACTTTCCAACTGTTTTATCTTCCACCGCAGATCGATGTGTGAGTCAAAGAGTTACAGCAAACATCATGATCCATAGCACCAGCTGTCCTGGTGGACGGTTTTGCCAAATTGCTGGAAACACTGATAAAGGACTGCTTTGTCTGATTCAAACTAAACTCACGTAAATTTAGAAACACTTTGAAAAACACTCTGCTCTGCCTCCAACATCCTTGGGCCTCTCTGGGCCAGACACACTGATACCCACCCTGCCCCCACCTAAATGACCTCAGCACTAAATCACTGTGACACCCAGTGGCTCGTGCTGCTACTGCTCATATGAAGGGGCTGTACACACAGGAAATTACACATATACATATGAATACACGCACAAACACAACTCCTCATGCAAATGCTTTGTATCGAAATGAATAAAGACACCTTCAGGTTTTTATGGACTTTACATATGGACCATACCTCTGCTCTGGGATGTGATACTCTGTGATGAGTTTTCCAGATGTTGTGTGGTTTCCTTTAATAAGAGAGAGCAGTGCAGGGGAACAGCAGCTTGGCACACAATACCTCAGATGTTAACATTATACACTCACGCTCTCTGCTTTTCTGATATTCACATTACACTGGTCATACATATTCACGCCCACACTTGAGTGAAATAACACATGTCAGTCATTTCACATGCAACACACACACCTATACACAGAGAGAGAGAGAGAGCGAGCCCAGTCTGTGTCCCTTAGGAGCAGAGTTGAGTTTGAGTGATGGACTGACTCTCACAGATAGCTACATACTGATCTGCTTTCCCTTCCCACACATACAAAACACACACACACACAGAAATTAGAGCAGTGAGCGTGGTCTTTCACAGCAGAATGATCTCTTTCTTGGCTTGCTGTTTGATCTCAGCACCGCTGATGGGACTAGAGGAGCAGGTCTAGACCATAACACTCACCATATGTCTCCCGGAAACCACTGAGAACAAAACAAAGTCATCAACAGGCTGCCAGCAGCGAGCAGACCAAACTCTTTCACTCCCAAATGACCTCAAATTCATTCTAGCCGCGGCAGCACTGACACAAAGACTCTTAAACGTTTCCAGCTCAGGACTCAAATGAGAAATTTATTCGTGCAATGAAGTCCCAGCTCATAGATACACATTATTGAGACCTTTGAGAAGTATGACTGCTATTACTTATTTATCAAGCTCCATGCTTACATTTTCACAAAGTCAGCCTGGTCAGTCTGGTCTCAGCTCGGGTGAATATGATGTTTTTTAAATGCATATTCATAGTAGAATCAATCAACACTTCACTGTGTCCTGTACGTACCCCGAACTGATTAAAAACACATCAGTATTCTTACTCTGCATATCAATCAGGTGCAGATCCAGGGGAAGTCTGGGTCCTACAGTATTCTCAGCCCCACACACACACACACACACGAGTCAGAAGTTCACTCTTCTGTTTTTTGTGCCGACTTTTATCATCCACTCTGAAACTGAGTTATAGTTAAAGGACATAAACTTAATCTTGGTCTGGTTGACTGTTATTATGCTTTCTAATATGTTTTTTCTTCACTTGTAATATTTCATATTACTGCCACATTAGTGTAACTGCAGGTTTGAGTATTGAGAGGCACAAGACAGGGCTTGTGTTGGAGTATCTGCATTAGGCAAGAAAAGTTTATTTGTACAGCCCCTTTTCATAACAAGGCAATTCAAAGTGCTTTATAAAAGAGACAGGCATTAAAAAAAAGATGTAAAAGAAACACAAGGCAATATAAAAAGACAACATAAAAGCAAAAAGCAAAATAAAATAAACGATAAAATTAAGCTCAAATAGAATGAGACAAATCAAACAGAGGAATATAAATGAAAGTGCAGCTACAGTGCAGTGAAAGACTGTGAATAAAACACAGGTGCAAACATTACAAACAAGTTTTAAGCCCTGATTTATAAGAAGTTGGAGCAGATCTGAAGTTTTCTGATAGTTTGTTTCAGGTATGTGGTGCACAGAAACTAAATGCTGCTTCTCCATGCCCAGTTTTGACTGGTAACAGTAAGCATTAGGTTATTGAACTACATCATCCATTTTTTTTAATTAATGGTTCATATTCACATTTTCAATGGTGTTAGTATTTGATAACTTACGTAGAAGTTTAAAGGAGCCATGGGTAAGATATGGCTAAATTTTTACTTTAAAACATTCAAAATATGAACTAACATGTTTTAAACAGCAACAGCTTGAGTGGGGAGAAAAAGTGGCAGCAAGTGAAAATTAAAAATATAAAAATATTGTTCAGAATGGTAGGTATGCTTATAGACTCAAAAGTCAAATAATATAGCAGCACCCCAGAAATGCTGTGGTAAAATCCTTGTTTTCCCAGTTGGTCAGTATTACAGGAACTCTGGTTAGGCTACAATTCCCACCTTAGCCCGGCAGTAAGCCTTCCCTGGACCAGGGTACTTTCCCAGCATATACTGCCACATTAACGCAGCCTGAACCAAATTATGTTGAATGTGCTATATGGTATGAAATCAACCGGAAATGAGCCAAACTAACTGAAATAGGCCTGGTTTGTTTGATACACTTGCTTCATGGAACAGGTCCCCACTAAGAGGAAAAACATGTATTTTCTATTTTAAGGTGAACTGTAACTTTGAGTTGACAAAGTAACTTTATTCTGCTGGAGAGTTAAGACCAATATTTCAATGATGTCACCAAAAACATAAAAATTCTGGTTGTTCACACTGAGGTTTTATTGGTACAAGAAATATTCATCAGATAAGGGACCACACAGAATCATAATTGAAAATGTCATCAAGATGCATGTGGTTTGCTGTTAAAACAACAAATGAGTCATAGATGAGAGATGAGATTTTGGCCAGATGTACCTTTTGCATTAACATAAGCAACTTGTGAAGAAACTGAAATATTTTAATCCCTACACTTCACTTGGCTTCATCTCAGCTGCCTCTCACCCAGCCCACATTGCTCCAGCACAAATATCACCTACGTGAAGCTTCAATCCAAAACCATCAGTGACAGTTCTCAAAAGCCCCCATTAGTTGAATCAAATTAATTGAATAGAGGGCAGCAGGGTACCGTAGCACACCAAGCCAACAGGCAGCTCCAGGCAAAACTGATCCCAGCGCCCCGGGAGCGAGCTGCCACCTGTGATGATCAAACACACATCGTGTGGTTAAGCCAGCCATCTGACCAGCGGAAGACAGGTTTTATAGGCCTAAAAAGGGAGTGAAAGACTGTGTGTACAGTTGATTTAGTATTCTTTGGGACGGTTGCAGAACTAAAATAAAACCATATAAAGATCATTATATAGGTCCTATCATTCACTATATTTATTTGAATGGAAGAAGCTAGATGTCGCAACCCCACTGGGGACCAACACAATCAAGGATGTGTTAAAAATATTAAAAATATGTTAAGAATACATTAGATTTTAACTTAATATAACTTAATGCTACAATGAGTTTTTAACTGGTTTTGAAACAGTCTCAGTTTATCACTGGTGCTTCTATATGACCTACATAAGCAGATAAGTTTTTTAAATTTGAAAGGTAGAATCTTTATCTTAGTTATGACAAGAACTTTCATATTGTGTTGATTGTGTTGAAGGCCCATGTGGACAAAAGCATTAGGGTTCCCACCACCATAACCACAAAATATAATGTCAAAAATGAAATTATATAGAGAATAATCTCCCCCTGCTTCTTTTTAACTGGCTAACATGCTATTCACTGTAACCTTGTCTGGAAAAAAATGTAAACGCGGGTTTTATCTGAGTTCAAGGAGACCTGGTGGCAGATATTAATAGCAAATTTTCTCACTGATGTTTTTTGTTTGTTTATATATGTCATATAGAGGCATAAGAATTAAACTGAGACTGTTTACTAACCAGTTAAAAACTCCTTGTCGTTTGTTTGCAGCATCAGTCACACTGTGAGAAGTTTTCCTCACTGCCACTCTCAGACCAGCTTACAGCTAGTATAATGGAAGATGAACTGGTTGATTTTAGCTCGTTATATTAATGTAAATCCCTGTCTGACTGATTGTGGACTTAGAAAGAAAATGAAGCAATTTATCTTGTTCTGCCATATGAATCATCCTCTCATAAAGTCATCACCTGGACTCCAGACTACAAAGAACTGGGGAATTGCAGAGTATATCTTTAACCAAATAATATTAGCTACTAAACTATTAATATAAATTTTACTAAACTGAACCTTGATTTTTATCACAGATGGTAAAAATGTCAATGGTCAATTTTGAGCTATTGATACATATTATAGTGGTGGAAGGAATATAATGATTAGGCTTTTGCAAGAACCACTCATATGAACACATTTGTTTTTAAACATGCATTAAACAGATTTGTTTGGTCTACTTGCATGCAGCAACAACACAAAAAAAGAAACACAACACTGATATACAATTTTACTATTTAAGGTGTTAGCTAACAGCTGTTTGTTTACATATTTAGCAGATACAGAGCAGCATTAGCATCAGACTTTATGGAGCTGTGTCCAACTGATGATTGAAATCCTGATCACTCTCCTTTGAGCTCTGTTTTGGTTTCTACCATGTACTGAGGGAAATATCTGAAGAAGCACACTATCCTGGGGATCCTGGGAAATGCACTTGTTTTTATGGTATAACTTCAGCTACAGTCAAAACACAATGATCATATTTCAAGCAACACTAAATGCAACAAGTTGAATATGAGTTCACAACCTGACCACTTTTCTGTATTATCTGGTGGTATTAGTAAGTATAAAATGTGCAGTCTTCCTCATATGAACTAATGAAATTCATTAAAGAAAGTCATTTAGTGTTTTCAAAGTCATCTATTAAGCTGGAACAGATTTCCATCTTCAGAGGCTGCTGCTGTGACACAGCAGAGGGCTTGAACCATGCAGGAAAGAGCTGGGATAGTAAAGTAAGTGATCACTCAAAGTTAAAAAGCAAAAAAAAAAAAAAAAAAAAGAATTTAATCACTTGGTGTGGAATTTCGGATGGATTCTTCAGGAGATTATGGCCTTTCTTCAGTGCAGCCATGAGAGAGGTGCATTTTGCCTCAGCCTACTGCTGAATGTAAATCCGTCATGATGCCATGTCTGGCAGTATTGCACCCAGAAAAGTTTGAATAAAGTATGAATCCAGTGTTCTTGCACACTTTGGGCTTTCCATTGCAATTTTATCTGAGATTCCAGATGTGGCAGCAAACCACTTGTTGAACCTCCAGTGCGCCTCTTTCACAGAGTGCAGCTCACACTTTGCATCTTCATTGTTCAATCTTTTAAAGTAAATTTCTACACAAAGCTGGTGGCACAAGTCGTGTTTTGTTAGCTTACTTTGGATGTTACAGATTCAGTTCTGAGGTGGATCAAAAATAGGACAGTGCAGGTGGAACTGAAGAGGGCAAGGCAACACAAAAAGTGACAGGTGGCTGAAAATTTCAGCAATAACAAATTCAAGAGTCCAACAAAGTAATCAATATGAGAGTCCACATAACCACAAAAAATGATCCAGAATGGAAACAAGAACACCTGAGAGCAGACACAGACAACTTGGCAACTGAAAAAGGGAACACAAACTGACTATATACACCAAGGACTAATAATAGGCAGATGAAACTAATCAGAACAGGTGGGAAAACAGACAAACAGAGGGAGTGAAGGAACAGACACAAGACAGAGAAAACAACAACAAAGAAAACCAAACCTTGAACCTATAAATTACTGTATTAACTGCATTAATGGTAAGAAATTTTGAATTCATGACACTTAGTGCTTTTTAATCGCTTCATTAAAGCACACTTCCCCTGGCACATGCACACACAGCTGATCTACATATTTTGTAGGTATATTTCCATTATGTTCTAAATGTTTTAAAAACATTTTTCCCAGTTTGCCTTTATTATATTTCCCAGGAAATGGGAAATGGTTTGGATGGGCATTTCCAGGAATTCCATTTCCTGGGATTAAACCTTACTGGAAACAATGCTTTTTGGGGGCCACGAAATCCCCAGAAAGAGCTGAAAGAAGCTACAGTGCTCAGCAGAGCCAGGAGGACATGCAAAGTCCTGTGATAATTCTTTATGGATTCATCAAAACTAATTTGGGCAACAGTACCTATTTTAGATTTTATTGGCACCAGAGTTTTGGCAACTTTTACAAGTCAATAATTGTTAATTCTACCACTCCAACCACTGCCTCAGGGTCTGAATGCAAGCTGCAATGGGCAAATGTGAACTCTTATAATACTTCAAACCTCACAGCATGAAGTTCTTTTTACCAGTGAGTGACATTTGTAATTGAAACCTGCACTCAAATGGAGCAGAACAGTTTGATAATGCTAGTGATTAGATTTATGATCATGCATCTACCCCTGTACAGGTGGCAGTCATCAAGTTAAAAAGAGCAATTTACAAGTTTGTGCAGTTAGGTGAGCTTGGTGACTCTGATGGAGTTAAGAGAAGAATACCAACATGTTCTCACATGAGGCTCATTGTTGAGGCAAACAACTAACACTTCACATAAAATATTCCTTTAGAGTTCAGATGATTGAAGTGTGTTTGTTTCTTTTATCAGACCCTTAAACTGCTACAACAGCAAATGTGTCACCTGCATGAAGGTGAGATAAATCAAACGCTCCTCAAGTATTCAAAATGTATTCAACTGTTCTTTGTGCCTGATCTGCCAAGCCATTAAATCCTAGCTGAGTCATTCTGCTGCGTCTTAATTAATGAGGCCACTTTGAAGATTTATTCTTGGGACCAATTACAGCATCTATGACTCTCTGGCAAAATCAATCAGTGCTGCTAATATGACATCATAAGTGACTAAGCAACTCTCCCGAATGGCATTATGGCATCAATGAGTAGAAACAGCTTTGACACAGCCACAGAGTGTGAGGATCGGAGCCAGAGGGATGACGGCACTCGGTAATTTCTTTAAAGTCCGTAGAAACTAATAATGTAATCAAAGTTGTCAAACTGTATTAAAATATTGTTTGAAATGTGTGAAAAATGCACTAAAACCTAATGATATAATAAAGCAGTAAAAGTTACAGGATTATTTGAGTAATTACAAAAACATTCTTTTTAAAGTCACAGCTGTCAACTAACATAACAGTATAAAACATTATCAGGTAGGGTACATTTTGCTACAATATCTTTTATTTACTGTTTCAGTCACTAGAGGGTTTGAATCACTAATATCAGCCCCTTTCATCTGTCTATCAATGGCAAAACAAAGGGATCTACATTGAGAACAATCTGCTTATAAAGAATATCAAATGAGATGTGCAGTTTTTGCGCCCCTCGCAAATATCTCATCAATAACTGGCGATCCTGATTATTCTTCTGTTGCCACCTGCTGGTTGACATTTTTGCCTTTAATGAAATACCTCAATTATTACCAAATTCTGTCCATACATGCATCCATTCCAGTGGGTGTTGCCTAATAACCTTGGTGATCCTCTGGCTTTTCATCCAGCTCCATCGACAACTCAGATACTCAGATGTGTCCAATACGTATTAAACTAATGACACTTGCATCAGCCTCAGTTGTACTCTGTGTTTAGTGCGAATTAGCAAATGTTAGCATGCTAACCCTCTAAACTAACCTTGTGAACATGGTAGACATGACACCTGCTAAGCACTGCTTGTCTACATACAATCTCACAGAACTCAATTCATCAACATTGAGGCAGCAAGTCAACACTTAAATCTCCATGTCCACTTTGAACCAATCTGACAAAATTCAAGCAAGTTGCAGGAGAGAACCTTAAAGAACTAATATTATGTTACTGACCACCAGTTGGAAAAATTAAACCAAACAAAATTTTGTTTGTACATTCAGGGGTTAGTATCTGCAATGAAAACTCAAGAAGGTACCTGGTAACAAAAGTGAATCTATTCAAGTAAGGCCAAGCTGTACCATGCAGTGGAAACAAGGCTATAAGGGCTGTTGACACATGCACACTTAAAAAAGCAGGCTCTCTATTCTCTCTCACAAGCCTGGAGTTTGTGGGCGTGTTCAGGTATTCATGTAATTTACATACTGATTGGACAGTTTTCACCCATTGCTGCTGTACTAGTGTACAATTAGTAAATTTCCCAAGTTACTAACCAAGTCTCAATGCCTTTGTTAGATAACATTAATTATCAACAACTAAGGCCCTGTTCAAACCTGGTATTAACATGCTGAGTGATCCCATCACAAGTGGACAGCTTTAGTACCGCTGTGAATGGATTCAGCACACATTTCAGACAACATCGTTCAGACCACATTCAGCAGCGGTCTGGGCCGCTTGTGACCACATTCTTTCAACAGTGTGTATGTAAATATGGCCTAGGCCTCACTGAAGATCTCTTACTCAACTGACATCCTGCAAATACATCATTTGTTTCACTGAAATGCAAATTGTGCATGGGCTCTCTTAGCTGCAGTGGATGTTTCCATTTAAGAGTCATGCTATTTCGAGTGTTACTGAGTGAGGAGAAACTTCACTTACTTTGTGAAATGCTGTATATGAAAAATTCTTAGTCATTTGCACCCTCTTGTAAATAAGGCAAATGTTATACGTCAAGTTATTTCTTTCTTTGTGGAAAAAACATTGTCTATTTGTCCCAGCGGGCCTCCAGTTAAAAACAACTGTGCATTTTGCAAATACATTTATTCACAAACAGAGCAGGGAAGTGAAGTTCAGTTGTGCCTTCTTGTGAATTCAGCATTAAATTCAAAACATTAAGTTGTTTCTTTCCTCATAAAAAATATAGTGTTGCTGTCATGGGAAGACGGGAGAGGCACTCTGTGGTGCGCTGGAATGGACACTTTTACTCTCTCTTTGTTCGCCCCAGTGATTCTGTCATTAATACCTCTCTTAGTCGTCTGTGATGTGAAAACATGAGATTTACGCACAGTCAGAAAAAGTCAAAGTGTGTGTTGTCCTCATCATAATTCATTTATAAAATCGCAGCGCCCCACAGAGATTCTCTCCTGCCACGCTGCTGACAGCACAGGTAAGATATGAGACTCATTGTTGGCTGATAGAGGAGTTTAGTGTGGGACTGAACTAAAAAACAGAACAAATAAACAGCAGACTGGACAGTAATAGACATTCAACTCACAAAACAGCCCTCATTTTTATTTGCATATAGAGCAGGGAAGGCAGATCTGATCACAAGTGGTCACTCTAGACGCATTATGTCAGGTGTGAGCTTATGAGCTGTACACTTTTAATTGGATTACCAAGGATGCATGTTAATACCAGGTCTGAACAGGGCCTACAGTACAGTAAGTTCCAGTTGTAACAGAGCTCATCTTGACAAACTGAACAAACGGTGACATCCCAATTTGAGTACCTGTCAGCTGATAATAAAGGTCATATGTCATATCTGTCCTGGAGAAGGTGATTGTCCAAAAGTTAGAATGACGTAAGAAAAAAAACAACACATTTTTGAGTCAAAACTCCAGTCTCTCAATTTGTATCACATCTCATCACTTCGGCCACTTCCCTCTCCATCCACATATCCAGTCAAGTCTCAAACTTTAATAACCTTCAGTTAATGAGTCAATTTAAAGTGAGCTCATATCAATCCACAAGTTCAGTGTGGATGCAATTCAGAAGTAAATGTTTACTTCTTGCACTTGAATTGAGGCTAAAATGAGACTAAATTAACTGTGTGGAAGGAAGATTACCAATGACCTGCTGTGAATTATGAGGAAGACAGCAAATGTTGGAGAGTGATGACTTTCCTGACAGTCCTCCAGGCTGTTTTCTGTGTGACTAAACTGAGATATGTTTTTAAGCATTTTAGGGGTTTGCATGCAAGACATCAATGAAAAAAATAAACATATTTAGATTAGAGTCAAAAAATGAATGTTAGTTGACTGTAGCACAATTTAATTCCAAATCACCCCCATATTTGAGTGAACTAACAGCTAAAATGATGGATCACACTGCTCAGTGCAAGCCTCTCATTTTCAAAATGTCACCTTTGCTAAAGCTACAGTAAGAATAACAAGCTTTGCATTTAGCCTGATGACTCGGCATTTTTACGCCATTCAATGGGCTTTCACAAGGGCTACATAAGACCAAGAGGTTGAGGAGTTTTCACAGACAGTTCTTTACCTGAATGTCAAACAAGAAAGTCAAAGACACAAGAGTTTAAAGGGATAGTTTGGATTATTTGAAGTGGGGTTGTATAAGGTACTTGTCAGTGTGTAACCTACAGCAGCCATTCCTAAACTTGAGAATGCCACGGCCCAATTTGAAATCTGAAAATCTTCTGAGCCCCCCCAAACCTTTAAACCCTCAAAGATAGAAGATTCCGGTGTTAATGTCACTGGTCAGCATATATGGTGTAACACCTGTTAAATTAAACTAGATAAATAAAGAATAAAATGGAATTTAAATCCCATGGCTTTGTTTTACTAGGTCTGATTACTGTATACATATAAAAATAGTATACATATAAACTATTTATTTTTAATCACCAGTGGGCAATGGCCCACACTTTTGGAATCATGACTTACAGTGTATACTGTAGATGAGAGCCGCCCATCTTAGAACTTTGCTCCTGTGTTATGCTTCCTGCCCTTTTTGTGTGAAAACAACCACTCTAATTTGACTGGTGGTCAATACAAATACAAAGGTCTTTGCCAGTTTAAACACATAAAATACGAAAACCCGATCACTCAGCTATCAGGAGCCCAGACCGTGTGGCCAGTCAGGTGAGCGACTATGTTATGTCATTGCTGACTGGCACTGTTACACAGGAAATAATAAAGAAATGGGGGTTGATGAGTGCCTGCCTCCTTCAAAGTACAAGAACGACCCCACTGAGTGGCCAGAGGTGGAATATCCTGACATGCATGAACCTTACTGAATCTCCAGGCAACGTATTTTTGACATCTGTCACTTTTTAAGACACCATTTTGCTGTTTTAGTCCACTGTGGCATTAGGTTGAACTTATTACACCACAAACATTTAACATGCATGCGTGTAACACTTTTTTTTTTTTTTCAATTTGGAGTCAGCACTCTAACTGCACTTGTTTACACCCAAACAGCAGCATGGTCGTGCTCTCATCCACGGCGGTCGTATTGCCCCCCAGTTTGGAGAACCAGTGGTAAACACAGTGTATTATATTCACTGCATGTGTGGTCCAGTCTGATCCTTCACTTCTGTGAAGTGAATTTTGTGTACACGTATGGAGGAGTGTATGCATATATTTGTCAATATATTGTTGTGCCTGGAAAAAAAGATGTGCAAATCTATACTATAGCTCAGAGTGGAACCCTATTAATTCACCACTCTACTATTACACTAAAACATTAAATTAACTAATTATACAGTGCTATTTGACAGTGGTGGCTCTGCTATGCTCCCAACCTGAAAGTAAGCACGAGCCAAAGATGCAGCAGGGAGCACTTATGTCTTCGTTGTAATCAGACTGAAACCCTGCAGCAGTCACACATCACTGAGATATGGATTTTGATAATCAAGTAATCGTTTTAGTTATTTATCAAGCAAACAAAATGCTGCTTCCAGCTTCTCAAATGAGTGGATTTGCAGCTTTTCTCCTTAATGTCATTGCAAGCTGTGTATTTTTGTGTTCTGTGACTGTTGGACAAACAAAACAAGTCATTTGTAGATATCTATCTTCATTCTAGACCTGGGGTGTCAAACTCAATCATTCCCAGGCCACATCAGCATTATGACTGCCCACAAAGGGCTGGTTAGAAATGGAAGACAATATAAGTGGATCCTTTTGATATCATATTACATGCCTCTGCATTTGATTGTTATTGGCTCTAGTGATCTATGGCAAGCAGCCACCACAGTGCAAAACTATGATACTACTTATTTTAAAAAAATTATAACAGACAACATACTGGCTTGTGTTGATTAAGCACAGACATGTATTCACTTTCCAATTTCTCATTAAATTGCCTTCCTCCTGTGTCAACTTTTCTTATCTTAGGTATTTTGCTCAACTGCTAACGTCATTTGTCACAACCACTCAGCTCAAGTTGTTATGGTTTGTGGTAGATGGACCCAAATGCATGACACAACTCAGGGGTGATGAATATTAAATTATGTTTATTGCAGGGGTGAGAGGGGAATGGAGGTGGGAGGAGACGATGGGCTAAGACAGAGGGCAGTGCAGAACAGCTTGGTTACCAGAGCTGGAGATGGCTGAGAGATAGGAGGTTGAAAACAGGCAGGCAGGACTGCAGGCACGGAGATGAGAGTGGTCTTGAGGCACAGGGGAAAAAAACACCATTAACATGGAGGCAACACATTGAAAAATAGATTGCTGGAGAAAACGTGGGGCCCGAGCTCTTATGCATTGCGGACTGAATGAACCGGCACTGGAAGTGTGGAAATCAGAGCTGATAAAGTGGAGGACTGACAAGGTGCAGGTGAGCTGACTGGGAGTGGTGATGACATGATTCCTGCCAGGTGAGGATGGTGCAGAGCCAGGGAGGAGCCAGGAGACTGGACGCCCACAAGACAAAGACAGACAAAGACAGACAGGAGACACGGGGGAGAGGTAAAACAGAGGAAAACACCGAAGCACTGCCACGGCCATGACATAAGTGCCACTACTGGAAATGGCGAGATGATACTGAGACCCTAACTAGCGTATACTGACATCTAGCAACTAGATGTCTTCAGTGTGCGGATTAATGAAATCGAGATGTATTCTGGGACACGTAGTTAATGGACATTTTATTTGTGTAACACAGCCTAAAATTGTATTGTGCAAATTATATTATTTGCAAGCTCTCATGGACCACATAAAATGAGGTCCTGTGCAGAAGGAAGTGTGCATCTGCTCATGGACGAGAGGCTACCGCTCAGCTGAGGAAGATGCCATAAATGTTTACATCCCATGCTGCCATGAGTCTCTCATCTATCAGTAGATGCATGCATCCCTCTGCACGGTGATATGGTTGGTGGACTGGAAGAAAGTAGTTCCTGCATGAAACTGCTCACAACAAGGTCTGTAGATTATCTCAGTAATCGGGTCATGATTTCTGGAAAGAGACATTGCTCTTGAGGACAAATGTATTTTTTGGCACGCTGAGCACCACAAGCTGAGTGCTAACTAGTTCCATTATACTGGAGAGAGGACAGATATCTCTATGTCCGATATCTCAAAGACTCAGCAACTCACACCAAAATAATCTAGAATGAATAACACTATAGATAAGAGAAAAGATACGTATGTTTGATTTTGGGGTGAACTGTCCCTTTAAGTCGATAGATGACAAATTTGCAAGCAAGAAAATATCAGAGAAGCATACAGTTACTGTGTCTGATGAAGGAGCTAAGAGAACAGGAGGAGTCAGGGCTGACGAGGGAAGTAGCTGTAGCTCAACTGGCGGGTAGAAATAGGAGGGCTGATGTCACAAATAGACCCCCCCGTTTACACTGTCGAACATGATTGGTGGTTGTTTGGATGAGCTGATCAGCTGGGATGTGGTGTGCGTGACTTATGTATCCTGCCCGAAAACACCATAAAGCGTCACTTCTGTACTGCAGTGTGTTTATAGCTGTGACATTATGATGCAGGAGCTGTGATTAGGTGCCATTTCAGCCGCGGTGGCATCATGTCAGCGAGTGTGGGAGATGATTGGATGCAAACTTGTGCATGCTTCTCCATAAAGCAGGCAGCGCCGCGATTGGCTGAACAAATAACCACTGTAGAATCAATCAAAGGGTAGCCATACTCCCGTTGCTTTGCAAGACAAACAAAACTGCTCCCAACAGGTTTTTTTTCCTTTTTTTGGAACATTTTTTGTCGCCATTCCTCTCATCTTTTATTCCCCCTTCTCCTTCTTCCTTCCTCTTAAAACACTGGCACAGAGCTCAGCCAAAACTAATCGTTTTTTATTCATGCTTTTAGCAGGCCAGCAGAAAGTATTGGATTCCTTTAAGATGGAGCAGGAGGCACAGTTTAAAAACAGCATTATCCTTCCAACAACCTTCAATCAATTAGATTCTCTATTAAACAAAAAACACTACTAATGGGGTCTAAAGAGCTCTGGCACCCACACGCACACACACATAAATTGTAATGATCCTCTTCTTTCTCTGTAAGTCCTCCCAAGATTTTCAGTGATGGGCCAACAACCACCTTGAAGGGAAAGTTTGGATTATTTGAAGTGTGGTTGTATGAGGTACTTATCCATAGTCAGTGTATAACCCACAGTTAGAGTGACCAGGTGTCCCTCTTTATGTGAGACTGCACAGCATTTTTATCCCTTGTCCCACATCCTACACATTGAGACCATGTCCCACATATTGATTGGCTCTAGTTTTCAAAGTCAAACCCCTGCAGGACAGACACTTAAACCTGTTACCGTCTTTGTTGCCCTGTGTCAAATAGGAGAAAATTATGAGTCACCACAAATTCACAAGCTATGCAGATTATGCGTAATATGATGAGAACTACTACAAAGAAAATGAAATTCAGCTACAACAAAGACTGGGAATCTATTGTGTGCTACTGAATCAACCAGAGGCCAAAGCATAGAGATGATATGAGCAAAGGGGCAGAAAGAAAAAAAAAAAAAAAAAAGAAGAAATTATTATTTCTTAATATCAAAACTTTAGACTCCCTCTCAGTATTGGTAACATGTTCCACACAAAAATACTCTTTGCTCCAGATTTGGTTTGGTTTGGATCTGGTCACCCAACCTACAGTAGATGGTGGACGACGTGCGCCTGACCAGATGAGAATGGGTGAAATTCAGGACAGGGGAGTCAGGAGTGATCGTGTCATGTCAAAAAGATTAAAATGTGTAGAACCATCAGACTGTAACTCCGGTCATTTTTATCAATATCATGAAGATCGGTTACAGATTGTGAGGATGATATGAGGCACAGTGTCCTGGCACAGGTGTGTTACTGTCATTTGAAACATTTTTTCAACAGATAATGTTGTCATTATGCTGAAAGAGCATCAAACCATTTTTTAGTTATTTTTTTTATCACAATTTCTTCCTACAGTGGTGGCTGCACTCTGTCATCTGGTTTAAAACAGGTTAAATGACATCCACAGTCTGTTATTTATGATAACCTAATCAGTGCAATAAACAAGTTTAAACACATCAGTAACACTCTGACATTTTAAAAGCAAGAATTATAGCCTACGTAAGTAATTTGATTAGAATATTTTTATGGATTCTGAGTAAAAAAAAAAACAACCTTTTGATATACTAATTCATGCCTAATTAATAATTGAGTAAAATGTCTCTCTTTTGAAGAATCTTCTTTATTCTGGTGACAGCAGCAGCGAGTTGTGCATGTCTCTGTTATGTTATTAATTAAGCAATTAAACAATTCATCAGTGCTCCAAAATACACAAGATGTTTAGTACTGCATTTTCTAATATTACTGTTTCACCAGGTCAGGCTCCTCAGCACTTTGGCCTTCAAGTCTCAAGTAAAATCGAGTCTTAAAGATGGCTCTCGTTCTGGCTTGTTCATATTATCTATTACGATAAGGGTTCATTTTCAGGACAAATGGGACAGGATTCAGGACAATTCCTTGAAATTCAGGACTGTCCTGAATTTTTCAGGAGGTCTGGAGAAACAGAGAGGAGTGACAGCATAGAAGCAAAGCAATGTACTGCTGTGGACAGGCCCGCTTTAAAAAAGGTCTGCCTAAAAAGTTCAGTGTCAGTTTAAGTGTATGCTATATTCAGAATTTTTTTCCTTGCTTTACCTTGCCGTCGGAGAACCTTTTCTGACAAGATGCTGTCGTTTATGTAAGCCATATATCGCCCTCTCTTGCTCAACCAGACTCCACCGCCAAAAACAGGAATTTTACCTCGCAGGAGATGCTGGTCTACCGCTGCCTCGATTGGTTAAGCTGTTTACGTTATTGTGAGACTTCGGTAAACCTGAACTAACCATTCAAAACACCAAAGTTACACAATAACACTAACTTGCTAACCAGTCAAAAATATTCTAAATATAGTGCACACTTAACACCTATATTGATACTTCAGGTGGGCCTTGTTTTAGGTGCAGTACATTTTGGTGCTGAAACAGTCCACAGCAGTACATCGAGACTCATGCTGCTTCTCCAACCTGGGGGCGTGTCTGTCTATAGATAAGTAACTCATACAAACCCACTTCAAATAATCCAAACTATCCTTTAATACTTGGAAACAAACACATTTGCACACTTGTCAAAGAGCTCAGATGCATTTGGTGGGTTGACTGAGATGCTCTTAACGCATTGGGAACCAGCTTATCTGCTGCCCTTGATATTCACCCAGTCTGAAACACACACACACTCTCTGTCACACACGCACGCACTACATAAGACCTCACTGGACAGCACAGCCAACAGAAAATGGGCAGAGATGTTCTGGGAGTCAGGCGAACACTCCCATTGGCTGAGCAAACAAAACAAACTCCCAATTAGAGCAGATAGTTAGAGGCTATGCAGAATAAACAGCTGTTCCCGTTTTGGACACTTAGCTGAATGGAACTTGCTGAGTGCTATCAGCCAAAAGGGAGGCTTGCAACAGCCTCTGTGAATTGTGACGGCATGAAAAACTGCCAGGACACTTTGAGAAGCATGAACAAAGAATATACTGCCAGCGACATGGCCAGGAACGTCTCATCTCTTGCAGAAAAATGATCACTTTCTTGGGTTGTAGCTATCTGATGCCATCAAACGGGTTCTTCTAGTTGTGTTTTATGCTAAATGTGATTAGGGTTTTGTGCTGACAGGTGACTGAACATCTTCACTCGCGGTGTGTACAGATCATTAAACCACATCCAGCTCTCCGGAGAGGCTCCTCACGTCTTTTTCTGCATCTTCAACCAGCCCATCTCTTCTTTTTCTTCTCACCCACTCCCTCACTCTGTTTTCCTGACAGATTACATCTCTCCTCTCCTTCATAGTTTAGATGGATTGCAAAGTTTCTCGAGCTATAAATCTATTAATATTCACTTTGGAGACCAGAGGCGATAAATTGCAACCATAAAAGCGCCACACAGGGGACAGAGCACCTGCTCACACACACACACACAGATACACACAGACAACTTACATAGGGTATCACATACGCACAAATCAGGCAGCTTATTAACTGCCTGTGTGTTTGGGTGTATGCAGCAGTAGCCTCTTTACATGGCCCCGTTCATGTGCACTGTATGTCATTTTAAGACTGATAAGGGTCACTGAAGCAGAGACACACATACATGCCCTCTCTGATGGGACTCTCCAGCGATAGATACATTTTCATTGTCTGATTTTCAATTGATTTTTCCTGCATTAAAGATATTACAATGCACTGTATGGGCTACATTTTTTCATGTTAATCCAATTTTCCTCCTGTGGAACTGTACCATCAGCTTCATCGTTCTTTGACGTCTTGTTTTTTTTAGTATCTGTTGACTTGAAATTTTTCATAAGCCTCTTGGTTTTTGCAATCTTTTCCTTGCAGCGCAACCTGTGGTTTCTCTCTTCTCCATTTAATAAGGTAAAATTTCTGGAATTATCCTTTTGATTAATTAACCATTTAAATGAACAACATAGCAGCGTGATCGTCCATGAGAGTGCAGATTTTGCTACATGATTTAAGTCTAGAAAATAGCCACTTGGAATAGACTAAACATTAATCAGAGATATGCATGTCAGATCAGTCGGCAAACTCCTAAGTGTTTAGATGATGATGGTGTGACTCACCAATTACTAAATATGAGGCCATTAAATATCTACTGCTTGATCTGACTTACTAATACAACACATTATTCCATCTGTCACATATCCCTGCCAAGCAAACAACTAAAATTGTGTTCAGTGCAATACAAGCGGTAGGTTTATTATCCCCTCCTGGCTTATGCCTGGAGGGGATAATGTAATCTGTGTGATGTGTGCGCCTTCGTGCGTGATCTCTGGACCTACAGTTCACTGGGCTGCAGCTAAACTTGAATACTAACTGGACTGATCAGCCTAATTTTATTGTGCACATTCATGACTGTATGCTAAAGGACCTCTGAGATTCAGAATTTTAGAAACACCTTGAGAACCTGATTTTATGACTTTTATGTCTTTATGTTTTTTGGCTGGACTTTATTTTTTTTCAGGTCATCCATGTTGTTAATGCGATATCTTAAGAACGCCTTGAGGGAATTTCTTCTGATGAGATTTTGGTGATCAAAGGTCAGTCGTCAAGGTCACAGTTGAGGTTTAACTACCATTTTTGCATTTAGGACTGTTTCCCTGTCTTTATTCAAAGTTTTCCCTTTTCTCAGCCTGGTATTATGATTGTCACTTTTTCACAGGTCATACTAATGGTTTGTTTCAGATGGCGATCTTCATGTGCAGCTCCATGTGTTCTCCAGGGAATGTTCACCCTTCCATTGATCTGTTTGATCCCTCTTATGAAAGCCGTGTTTTTGTTACTTGTTTTTCAAAATACATTTAAGAGTGATCTCTCATTTCTGGTCCTCCATTATTGTTGTCACAACGTTCAACATGCCTAACTAATACACATTTTTGGCTACAAGTCATAGATTCAAGCTTATATAACATAAGTTACACATGACTAATAGATAAAAATGATGACATTTATACATCATTAAGGGTCAGAGGTCAATGTTCATGTGACATCGATGAAGTACAACTCTTATCTGTCTCTATCTGTACTCCTCTATAAAATAGTCTCTTCAGTGCTGGTTATTCCAGTCCACCCATATGTAGTGATAACTCCATTTTTCCACATTATTACACTTCATACCTTTATTAAATCCCTCAAAGCTACAGGTCAGATAAAGTGCCTAAGTTACATTTAACAGTTAAGTTGACCTTGGACATAACACCGAAAACTGATGATTCTTATGCTTTGCGGGAGTTTCTGTTACTATGCACAGATGAAGACACTCTAAATCAGTGATACATCCATGATTGTTCCTCTCCAAGTGCTGTGTTTGAGTTGCCGAGTCCACCTTGAGTGGATACACATCCCCTGTGGATCATACCATCACAGCAACCCCACAGGTCTAAGATAACTCACTGACATTAGCTCCTGGTCTAAGAACTTTGCTGTTGTGAGGGAGTGGATATTTGCAATGGGCTGAAACTATCATAGTGCAGTCACACCCGCTGTTTGCAATGTAATAATTTCTTTATTAGGCTGCAGTGAGAGGTGACTGGTCTGAATCAGCTGACCACCACAGCATGAACTTTGCACAAAGCAATATATACAAACCAGCTTCAGCTAAGCTTAACACTTGGCTGGCCTCTGTCAGGTGCACTGTGTGTGTGTGTGTGTACATGATTAGATCTGAGCCAGAATATGAAGTTAAATGATTGATGCTTGACTCTTTGAGCTTTGTGTTTGAATCTCTCTTTAATTTTGTTTGTATCTGTGTCACTGTGTGAGTGTGCTGTGTGTGTGTGTGTGTGACGTGGTGTGTGTGTGTGTGTGTGTGTGTGTGTGTGTGTGTGTGTGTCGGGGTGTGTGTAAGTGTGTGTGTCAGAGTGAAAGTGAGTGATTTGGGATGTTGTGTTCCTAAGAGAAGAACTTTGTGCTTATCTGAAACACCACATGGCCTTTCTCTCCACTCTCTCACTGTCAAAGCTGCCATGACCGGGGGAGTGGTTAGAGTGTGTGTGTATGAGTGTGTGTGGATGAGAGAGAGAGAGTGAGAGAGAGAGAGAGAGAGAGACCAGGTGGCTCAAGAAAGTGAGAGTGTTGGTGAATCATTATGATGATTCATTTTCTTTTTTTGTTATTATTTGTATTAGTGTTTTATTCAGCTGTGTAATATTTATACCAGGGTAGAATATAAAGAAGTATTTGTATTTGTTATGATGCAATCATTTACATGTGCATGTGTGTGTGATCAACGGACCTGGAGCCTGTCCACAGCTAATCTTGCATATTACTGAACAATCAGCCAAATATTTTTTGCACACAATGACTGAATGTTGAAGGATTTCCGTGATTCACAATTTGTGAAAAAGCCTTGAAGAGCCTTTTATGGCTCCACATCGACAACAGATGTGACATTATGTTTTGAGTCATCCCATGCTTGAGGGACCTTCTTTGAATTCAGTGCGAATTACCGCTCGGACCCAAGGAACTGATTAGATTTTGATGGTCAAAGATCAAAGGTCACAGTGGCCTCACTAAACACATTTTAGGCCCTAACTCAAGCATTGTTGGGGGTTGTGGCGGTATGAATGTTTTTCTGTTTCTGAAGGGGGGATGCCAGAAAAAGTTTGGGAACCACGGCTCATATAGGTCATTCTGGAGGGCGAATCCCCGGGCTGGCAGGGCCTTTCTACGTGGAGTTTGCATGTTCTCCTCGTGTCTGCGTGGGTTCTCTCGGGTACTCCGGCTTCCTCCCACAGTCCAAAGACATGCAGCAGGTTAATTGGTGACTCTAAATTGCCCGTGGGTGTGCATGTGAGAGTGAATGGTTGTGTGTCTCTTGTGTCAGCCCTGCGATGAACTGGCGACTTGTCCAGGGTGTACCCCGCCTCTCGCCCAAAGTCAGCTGGGATAGGCTCCAGTCCCCCCACGACCCTCACAGATAAGCGGTTACAGAAAATGGATGGAATTTACATCGTAGAACATTAAATCTAATAAAAAATAAATGAACAAACATCATAAAACATAAATATTTTGCAGGTATTATGAAATAACGTATTTTCATTAGCCTGGATGTAATTTCAAGGATTAAATTCTCATTTGAATTGAGTTTAAAAAGTTTTCATTCCTGAAAGACAGCTACTGCTACAGTAGAATGAATTTCATGTCATCTGAGGGGTTTAAAAGCTTCGTCTTGCTCCTGGCAGCCAGTGTTTTCAGTCATGTCGCTACATCGGTTTAACTGTAGGCAGAGCTAAAGATGAAACAGAGAACATGAGAGAAAAGAAACATGAAAGTGTAAAATGAAAGAAAACATCAGTAAAGGAGAAGAAAGCTGTTTAGCAGGTAAAAACTGAAAAGGTTTGTCAGCACAAATAAAGCGAGAAAGTGCCAAAAAAAAAGAAAAAAACAAAGCCGATCACATGCTCACAGAGAAATGAAAAGGTCAGAAGTAAGAAAAGCAATAGAATTCAGGGGAAAAGGTCAAAATTATATAGACAGCAAAGAAAAGAAAAGAAGGCAATGGGTAACCAATGAAATCCCACAGTGCGAAGTGATGGTGTGTGTGAGTGCGTGCGTGTGTGTCAGCGTGTTTCCTGCCTTAATGAGACTGTGGCTCAGTGGAGTGAGGAGGGCGTAGAGGCCGACTCCTCCACCAATCCCTCCTTATTAAACAGGCAGAGAGAGAGATGGTGAGGGAGAGGGGAGACAGAGAAACATCAGAGAAGAAAGAGAGAGGAAAAATAAGGTGAAGAGACTGAAAGAGGAGAGGAAGAGGAGTAAGGAAAGAGAAAAGGAGAAGGGGTAAAGCTTTAAGAACCAAGAAAAAGGAGGTAAAAAAGGGAGGTATTTTCACACGCTTTAGCTTTTCTCTTGAATAAACAGCCAAGGTGTCGAATACTCAGAATGAACGTAAAAGATCTCATTTTGCACAACTATGTTTAAGATTAGTTCAACATATGTGTAGTTGGAATATGAATATTTCTGCCTGTTATGGGGACATTTAAGGAATGGATGTGTCATAATGTCTTTCCAGTTAAAAGCTGATACTGAGCAGTGAGCATCACCTCTGATTTAAAGAAGAAAATAATAATAAATTGTTATTGTTGTGTTTTTTTCTATCTGATGTATCTGAAAGTTTTATTTTCTTATTTTATTTTACTTTTATTCAACCGGATTAAAAGGCTCTTTTTCAAGAGTGTCCTGGCTGAGAGAGGTAGCAGCAAAGACAAAAAAGTTGCAGACATTAAATGAACATAAAACAATATAAAATGAATATAAAGAACAAATGAAAATGACAGAATAAGATATCAAAACATTCTTCAACATTAAAAACATCTGCAGCCAGATGTACCAGTTTCCAAGTAATTTAGAACCATTTGTGTCCAATGAGACCAGCTCAAGAAAAAGTGATTTTGCAGCTGATTATAAGCTGAGGTTTCCTTTTAGCTCGCTACCAACTCCTGAAAAAATATCTCACTCTTCAGCTGCTAAATGCTCCACACTGTGAGTGATACGGGAGGTTATAGTTCCTCTCTTTCTGTTCTTTTTCCCTAAACCATTTGGACCGGTTTTTCAGAGAGAAATAATGATGAGGTATGGCTAAGCTGGGTGTTGCGCACACGTCCACTGGAGCAGTTAATTGCGTGACAAGCTTCAGGTGTGTGGGAAGAGCGTGCGGTGACTGAATGGTTGAGTATTGAGATGCCAACAGAGACGCTGGCTTTTGGAAAGCTGCGCTGACGACACACTACAGCTTCATCGCCTTCTGACTCAAAGACTTTTGTTTGAAAACCAGCTCTTTTGTTTTTTGGGATTCATCCAACACCAACTTCGCCGAACTGAAGAAACAAGATGGAGCTCTTCACTCACTGGAACAGAGACCAGCACTGGCGAGGCCTGAACCTCACCCGGTAACTGCTAAGCCTGCTGATCAAGAAGCTAAACCACTTCTCGACTATTTCTCTGTTCTTGAAAACCAGTTAAGTTTTCCCTCTTTTTACACTCTCCTGGTTAGGACTAGTGTCAGACACTTGTAAGTAAAATCCCTTGTCTTGACTGTAACAACCACCTAGTTGCTTAACTTTGTCTGTCGGCTATTTGGTGCATCAGCAGGTAGTGCACAGTGTGTTTTATCAGAGCTGTGTTTTTTAAACTGGAACAGCTGCCTGATGTCTTGAGTGGGGGTCTGTGAAACTGCACTTATTTTCAAATATATGCTGATGGAGACTCATCATTCACGGAATTTTATGCTCTTTTTCTGCACTTCGTATCTCCCAGGTTTGCCATTTTTTATGGCTGTAGAAGCTCCAGTGGGACTGCACTCTTTCCCTTGATGATCCCATGACAAGCAGCAGAGCTACAGTAGGTCTCTGTACTGACAATCCCTCACAGACACAGACACAGACACACACACACACACACACGCACACGCACACAAACACACTAGAGAATGAATCAGCCTCTTTGAGTCAGTAGCATTATTTCAACTAGCTATAACACCGGTAAACTACCATTTACACTGTCAAAGCTCTGGTGGACTCTGTGTTTCCAGCATGGACACGGAGAGTCAGATTGCAGCTGCTTGTGTCTAGTTAGCTCTGACAACCAGCTCTACTGCTACATTGAGTGATGGTCGGTCACTCACTCTGACTGGTGTCCCCTTACCTCCTTGTCACAGACTACACAGAAGTGAAGATCTGACATGCTCTTGAACAATGTCCTAACTGCTGCAGTAGAACTCGCACAGTCTGTTTTTGTCAAGCTATGCTTTTTAATTTCAACTTTTTCTATAATTACAATTCAACATTGTGCGGGCTTCAGACCATAAATCTCTCAATAAGTTTATGTCCAACTAAGTTTCAATTCAGTGATGTAGGGGAGTGAATGCTTTTAATGCCAGTGTCTCATTAAAATTCAGAGGAGAACTTTAAAGTTGCCCTAAAGGCCACATCAAAAACTGTCTCAGGGACAAACAGGGAAATGTTTGCTTTTCCAATATTGTATGGGGAAAAAACTAAATATGTGAAATATTGACCATGAAAGGAAAAACATCCTTCCTGTTCATATCTTGTGGAGATATTTTAGTGCAGAGATGGAAGAAGAAGAAAGGACGAGGGGAGAGTGGACTGAGAGAAGAAGGGGGAGAGAGCTATAAACTAAAGATCACTGCATCAAAAAAACAAGACTTACAACCTCATAAAGACAAGCCACATTAAATCATGCTCATTCAGTTCCTCCCCACTATCCCTCCATCTCTTTCATTTCCACATTTCTCACAGCTCATCCAAACTTTACTGTTGTCGTTTTATACATCCTCTCCTTGTGTCTCACCAGACTATAAGACTAAAAAGTCCACCAGCAGTTTCATAAAAAAAGTCTTTCAACACCTATCCACTCTTTCAGCTCATTCCCGCTGTCTCTTTCAACTCTCTCTTTCTTTTCTTTTTCTGTGTCTCTGTCTCATCATTCAGCTCCATCTCTGTCATTTTTTCATACGCCTGTTCTCTCACCCACTCTCTTTTCTTCACTCTTAGAAATAAAGGTTCCAAAAGGATTGTTTCTCAAGGGCTTAGGTTCTAACCAGAGCCATTCGCTTCTAGAGGACCTTTTAATGAAGAAAGGGTTCATCAAGGGTTCTTTGTAACACTCAAGGTTCCATTAAGAACCCTTTTCATCCATAGAACCCTTTATGGAAGAAAACTTGTCCAAGGACTGTTGAAAGCATGAGTGTTAAAATATATTTTCTTGTTACATTCAATAACTCATCTGTAGAATACAATATGGTTCTTTGTAGAACCATAGGACAAGAGGGTTATAGGTGAGACCCTTGTAGATCCCCCTGGGTTCAAGATGAAGCCCTTGGAATATAAAAGTGTTCTCAGCAGAACACCCTGTGTGTGTTGTAGATGAAACCCTTGGAACACTAAAGGGTTCTCAGAAGAATCCCCTAGATGGGTTCTAAATGAAACCCTTGGAATATAAAAGGGTTCTCGGTAGAAAACCCTGGGTGTGTTGTAGATGAAAGCCTTGGAATACCAAAGAGTTCTCAGTAGCACCCCTTAGTGGGTTCTAGATAAAACCTTTAAAACACAAACAGGTTCTGGGTAGAACACCCTGAGTGGGCACTAGACAAGACTGTTGGAATATAAAAGGGTTAAAGGTAGAAACCCTTGAAATATATAAGTGTTCTCCACAGAACCTTCTGTGAGTGTTCTAGATAAACCCTTGGAATATTAAAGGGTTCTCAGTAGAACCCCCCAGCTGTGTTCTAGATGAAGCCCTAGGAAAATTAAAGGGTTCTTGGTAGAACCCCCAAGATGCTTTCTAGATAAAATTATTGTAATGCAAAAGGGTTCTTAGGTGGTTTGGGTGGTTTCTTGATAGCATCCTTAGAAGGTGGACAGGTTCTGGATAGAACCCCAAGATAGGGTTTTGGGTGGAACCATTACACCATAGAAGGGTTGTCTGTTGAGTCTCTCACGTGGGGTTCTGGGCTGAACCTTCCACAGATGGTTCTAGGAGTAACCCTTTATGTTGGGTTGTAGGTAGAACTCTTTCCATTCGGAACCTTTTTAAATGGTTCTACCAGCTACAGTATATGGTTGCCCTATGGAGACAAGCCAAAGAACCCTGTGTGGTTCTATTTAGAACTTTTATTTGTAAGAGTGTTCTCTCTCTGGTGTTTTTTATTAGAGGAGAGGACATGAGTCAGGGGTGATTCCTTGATTGCTCCAGCATATGTGAGTGGCCTATAAATCTATCATCGCATGTCTCCATCTTTCCACACACACACACACGCACACACACACACACACCACACACACACACACACACACACACACACACACACACTCAGAGGTAACCACATATACCCTCAGGGAGAAAGAAGGAGATGGAGAGAAGGATAGGGGAAAAAGCAGACGTAAATGTGGTGTTTGAGGGGTCCAGTGATGGGAGAGTGTGTTTGCTTAACCGTCGAAACACACACACACACACACACTTCACTGGTCCTACCAGACTACAGTGGTGGGCTTTGAAAAGCTAAAGGTGAGGAGGGCACACCTGTCAATCAAAATGGGGTCCCTGCAGGGGGGCACAGGTGATATGAGAGGTACAAACTGTAGCTCATGAGCCACACAAAAGGGACAAACCCAGCCTCCCACACACACACCAAAGAGATATTTGGAGGCTGGTAATTTCAACAAGAAGATGGGTTCCATATCCCTGAATGCTTCCTTGTGATTTATCTGTTAGTGAGACAATCTGCGAGACACACAGCTGTTCCCTGGGAAAATAAACTTGTTTTAAAATGACAACCCAAACCCCATTACCACACAGCATTTTTACCAAGTCGCAAAAACGTAAATCTGTTTGAAATGCTCAAATATATCCAGTAGCTGTTATGCAGTGACTGATGTTTGCTTCATAGCCTTCAGCATAAAATCAAAACATGCACCATTTAGGAATCCAAGTTCATAGAGGAATCCTTTTGATGAAAGTTGTGTGTCAAACAAGCCAGAGAATTGTTTGTTTGTTTTGTTTGAAAAGCTGTGTACTGTAAGTTTACATGGTATCTGCTTTAGAGATTTCAAGGTTTAGCTTTCAAGGTTTCCACTGTGGTCCTGCTGACTTTTCATAAGAGGCTGGAGGACTTCTGTGAGTCAGAAGGTGGTGTCACACCACTAAAGCGAAGCTAAAGTTGACATGGCTCACGTTGAAACTTAATCTACAGTCTTTCATTCCTGTGTAAAGTGACAAGCAGTTAGCTGGTCAAAACACGATGAGAGACAGAGTATTGCTGAGTTTTATTAACTGCTCAATGAATGAATGTGATGTTGTGGTGAGCTGACATTAAAAATACATGAGACCAGGCATACATCACATCCCTGTTTTGAGATGTCCATGTCCCCCTTTGGGTGAAAACAAGTGCTGTCAAAGTGCTGGCAGCAAACAGAAAAAAATAGTGTCACTGTGCCTAGAAGCTGCTGCGCTGCATTTTGCACTTCAAACAATAAATATAACAAATTTAAGCTTTTCTTTACTTTCCCAAAGAGCGAAGGATAGTTAAAGCAGAGATCTGTGGCTGCAGGCCATCAGCAGACAGGCTGAAAATGGTAAACTGTGAGATCTGGCCCATCACAACATGTACATCTGTGGCACACAGATTAGTTCATGATGTTACTGAGTGTATGACGTGTGTTGACTGTGCCTGTAGACCAGAAATGAGCCAGAAAAGAGTCTTAGTGATGGTGTAACTAAAGCTTTTAATGTGGCCTTACCATAAAACGCCCGCTTTTAGAATGGAGTTTGGTTAAAGTCTGTCCATTTGAAAAACCTCCCAGAGCAGAGGGTATTTTAACTTTAATAATTCAGAGAAATTGAGCTGACCATCCTCCTAGTAATGAACCTTGTAAACAGCATAAAGTAACTTAGGACGTGGAGCTAAAACTAACCTGTTTTCTACTTCTCCTGACTTGTAGTAAAAGGCTGCGTATTGAGTACAAACTGCTATCAAAACAAATGTAATCATACAGTAAAGGAGGATTACCAAAACAGCAAAATAAAGAAAAGGGACAGATGTCAAAAATACATTGCATTGAGATTCAGCTAAGTAGTTGTTTATGTCAGGTTTGACCACTTTGATGGGAAGACACTGAAAGGCCACTTATCAAACCCTATTTCTTTCTTTTTTTTTCCATTTACCACCAGTTAAATAAGAGGGACTCTTTTCACTCAAAAAGTATCCTGGCAACATTTTTATGGGCTTCAATTTTTATAACGCGGTCTGTGAGTTAAGAGCTTTTGTCCCACAGGGTTACAGGGTTGTTATGTTGAAATACCATGGTTGTCCACTAGAAGAAATAGGCAGCAAGACTTACACACAAGTTAGCCTTTCGAATACGTGGTTAATGGTCTATTTCAACCCAAACCATGATCTTTTCCTAAACCTAACCAAGTAGTTTTGTTGCCGAAACCTACATAAACTAAGTATAAAAGTATAAGTCAACAATAAGCCATTTATCCAACACAGCCTGCTCCAGAAAGCTAACTTCTCCCATGTGCCAAGGGTTACTGGTGACATAATATCCACCTCTTTTAATACATCTATGATATTTGCTAAAGGTTGCTGTATATTGTGAATTGCAAAAGTGCAAATCACAGTATACAGCAACCAAATGTGTGTGTAGTTCTGGGAGACCTGAAGGTTAGGAACATTCAAAAAAAAAAAAAAAAAAAAAAAAAAACAGGGCCAGAGCATCTCTGTCTGTTTAGAAAGCCTCAAATCTCAGCAGCAGTTGAGGCAACAGAAGAGTGACTGGCATTGATCAACAACACTTCTGAGCCACCTTCAAAACATATTATGGTAATTGCCTGAAAAGTGAACAGCCAATCTCAAAGAGGCACATGCTCATCCTTAAAATCTGTGCAGGTGCTTGTGAGAATCTGCAGTGACAGACGAAAAAAAAAAAAATACACCCGCACTCTGTGGGCTCATTCCTAGTTGTTCTTTTTATTATATGTAGACGTGATTGACAGCGTGTCGAGCACAGATGGTCTTCTTCTGGCACCTTTACCTGCATAGAATGAAGTGAAGAATCGAAAATGAGGAGTGGTGCAGGTACTTTTTGACTTTAATTGAGTGCAAAGTGCCATAAAATATCACCGAAGCCTCAATATCCTCTAGATTAAACATTTTTTTGAAACCACACCCAAGACTGACAAAAAAGTTTAATCATATTCATTTACATTGATTTGGTGATTTCAGAGCCAATTTAAGGACTCTTCAGTACTGTCTTTAAAAGTTGTAAATGTGGAGTGGAGAACATTATGACAGCGTGTTTAAATTCTGTCAAAGTGACTGAACTTCTCTAAGACAAAATGGATATTTAAAGTGTATTTTTTAAAAGTTATTTCCATATCAGGGATGTTAGTGTCTCATCAGTAATCAGTAAGTTTATGAATGGGACAAACTCAGTGAACTTCTTTAAATCAGATATGAAATGGTGCAGCACTCTGATGTGCTTTTCTCTCTACCTGTGTGTGCTGTTGTGATTGCAGAGTCCAGGACGCAGTGTAGCGTAAAGCCACCGCTTCAAACCGCACTTAATCACACACTGCAGCACCGAGTAAATATCTAATCACACAAACCGGGCTGCATGAATGCTGATGCACACACTAATGTGTTTATCGTGCACACGCGCACACTCTCAGACCGCGCATTTATGAACGAATAAACACAAAAACATACTGACACGTGTCTTTCAGAAATGGATGGGAAATTCCATCTTTTTCCAGTTTGTGCAACGGTCAGAGCAGGCAGGAGCACACACACACACACATACACACACATCACTGTTTGTGATCTATCTCAATGCCACGCCTCAACAGATTCAATCAGAGGGGAGCCTTTGTTTTTTTTCCTATCTGTGGTTTTATTTTCCTATTCTCTCTTTCTGTCGCACACACACACACATGCACACTCTTTCGTTTCTCGGTTGGAGCCAAATAACTTTAGTCGAATGTTCCCACAGCTCTCACTATGGAACTAAACACAGACATACAACATGACCGCACACACACTGAAAGTGGAGGGCAGAGGGGGAGGGTTACAGATGCTGAGATATTGTTGACATGTGGCTATCATGTATGTATGTCTATATATACATTGGTGTATGTGTGTGCGTTATTGTGTGTTTGTGTGTGTGTGTGTGTGTGTGTGTGTGTGTGTGTGTGTGTGTGTGTGTGTGTGTGTGTGTGTGTGTGTGTGTGTGTGTGTGTGTGGTGGGGCAGGTGACAGCAGGAGTGAGTTACAACTGCGGCTTGCTCTCCGTCCGGCCCTCGAGATTTATTACACTCTCACACACTTCAGGCGTTACACACACAGTTTAAGCATTTTATAATAAACACACACCCACACACTCAGTCTATTTTACTGTATTTGTGTAAACCTTTAAGTATACTTGGATACCCTCACCACAATCTGTAATAAGATGCCACTGAGCTAATCCTGATGATTTTATCGATCAAAGACAAATTCCTTGAAGGTAATTTTTTTTTTTTTTACCACTTTTTGATTGTATTTATTCTAAATAGAGCAGAAGAATTAGACAGATCCATTATATGTTTGAGGAGTTCTCAAACTAAAGTGTTCAGGAGTGCAAAGAGTAACACAAACAAAAAAGGCATATATTCTCATGCCTGGCACAAAGTACATTGTGCAAAGGTGGAAGGAGAAGTGTGACCAGGCTGGAGCAAATGGCATGCAACAAGAAGAGGTGCTGGCATTTCAGTAAAAGATAGATCTTTTATTTTGTGCTGATCATGGACGTCTATAGATATCTGAGAGAAATACAAAATATTCATCAATTACATAATGATACTGTGTTATGTTAAAAAAAAAGCACTTTATGTCCTTAGAAACAACGTTTAGATTCATGCTCGAAATTGAACCTTAATGTACTAATGTCAAAACTTGAAGGAACAAAGACTCAGAAGCAGAGATGCTCACTGAGGAAAGATTGAGTTCAAAATTCATAAAGTCTTCAATGATGGTCAAAAAAGTCAAACACAGGTAAGCAGTCCTAAAACAGCAAACAAAGCAGGCTGAGAGAAGGTGAAAATCTATAAACCAGGAACTAACAAAGTCAAAAAGCACAAGAACAGATGCTGGGGAAACTAGAGAGTAATGAAAGCACTGGGAAACAAAACAGACAATCTGGCAAAGAGGCATGAAATAGGTGAGTATATATTCAAGGAACACATGAGGACAGGAAAAGAAGCAACAGAAAGAGGGAAGACAAGGACTACAAAATAATACAGGAAATAACTAACAAAAAAAAACCCCAAAACCATGACAGATAAAAGAAGGAATACCAGTGAGGGAGGGACTATTCTAAGCTATAGATTAACAAATGAAAGCAGCATTCATTCTTTTTTTTTTCTGTTTTGATTTGGGTGCAGCTGAACAAGCATAAACACAAAAATTGTCACTGTGGCATGGTAGCACTAAACCGTATTTTTGGCCATCCAGCAGACACAGTGTAACATAAGACTTCAGCTGGATTTTTGTTTTTGGCCACCTGTTAATTTTAAGTCCAAATTTCACTCTCCTTTTAGCTCTGTTTTGGTCTCCACCAATTCCTCAGGAAAAATGTACGACTCTTCAGCCGCTATGTTCACCAGCTAGCTGCTAACTCTGTCTGTCATTTGATGCTAGGGAGGTCATTTGCATTAGTTATATCATAGCTTTTTTTTTTGCAGTAAACAGCTGCGAGAAACAGCTGGAAAAAAGGTTTAGAAGAGCACTGACACCAAATCAAAGTGGGCCATCAACCCAAAACAATGAGCTGAAATGTTTTTGTGATAATTCCCAGTTGGTTTGTCACTAGACTGTGTGTCAGAGGTACAACAGATCTGTGAATATCTATTGAAGGAACAAAGGAAACAATTAGTTGTTAATTTAGGGGAGAGCTGTCTTCTTTTCTCTTTTGTATATCACTATTGCTCTTAAAGCAATAGTAAAGCAAAAGTAATTTAATGGAAAAATTGCAGAGCGTGCAATATTTCTTATCTGATTACTCGATTAATCACCAAAATAATCGGTAGAATACTTCATTATTAAAATCATCATTCGCTGCAGCCCTGTTTGTTCGCATACAAACTGTACATGTGTGTTTAACAGAAAATGAATTGCAGGTGCAAAACATGCAGGTCAGAAATCACAGGTTTGAGATGTGACAACCTCCGATGTGTTCAGCATTTGAAGTTGATCAAAGAACAGTAAGTGGAGGCTAACAGTTAGCAAGCTAATGCCTAGCTAACATTACCTTAATAGCTAACTCACTGATAAATTATGACTTTATTGAAACTCAAAGTTTAGGACTTGGGACACAACTCAGGACTTGCCTCTCTTAATCTGGTACTTTACCACAAAGACTTGAGACTTACTTGTGACTTCAAAACCGTAACTTGGTTCCACCTCTGCTATGTGCTAACTTTCATTTTTTCAGTAATTTGATGGATGGTTAATATAAACATATCGGTGCAGCTTTAAGTGATTCTTACAAATGTCTGCCATCCACAACTGCTTATTTTCTAAATGAAAGTGTTCTCCTGAAGTTGATTAAATCCCTGCAGTCACCTGAAGGTAGCAGGACTATAAATATGAATTTTTAAAAATCAAATTAAAACAAACACAGAAAGAAACTGCACGTAAGTGTGAAGCACAATAACATCTAGACACACAGAATGAAACAGCCGGCATGAAACTCACCACATGCACAGATACAACACATCTTTCCTGGCTTTTGTGTGAATATTACAAGAGATCCATGTGTGCATCTGTGCTGCTTATGACACCAGTTTGTGGCCTGGACAGATTCTTGAGCAAGTGGTTACGACCCTTTTGGCTTTCCATACTGATCAGAGGCCGATACCAGTCATTCAAACTGTAATCAAATGTGATCTATATGTTTAAATGACGGACAGATACACAGAGTGGGCAAAAGTAAATTTTTGCCTCAGTTGTCTATTGCAGAAGCACAATGTGACAGAGTTCGGCTGCTGTCACATCCCTCCTCCTGTTATGACTGCTCTTTCTCTGCCATTCTACCTCTTTTCATGACAGTTAATTGAGAAATATACACAATTCACAGCCTCAAGGTACAAACTGTACAGGTGGAGCCCTGAAATATGGCAGGGGATTGACTAATTAAAAAAGAAAATCCCATTTACGCATCGACTTTTCATATCCCAAGACCGATTTGATACGCTTGATTCAATACCAAATTCTAAAATCTCACCTGAGGCATCGAATATTGCCAAGCGTCTGAGTCTAAAAGTCTAAATCCATCTGTTAGTGTGAGAAGCTGAGCCTGCTGCTGTCTGCCTGAGCAGAGCAGGTTGCACTGCAGAGTTAGGCAGATGTTAAAACTAAATGAAGATGTCCTATCTCATTTCCTCCTGCTCCTCAACTCCTCGGCCCAGATCACTGTGTCCCAGTCACCCGCCTCCTCCTCCCTTCTCTTCGGTTATGTCCAATTCTTTTTCTTCCTCTTCCCAGTATAAACTCTGCCGTGCACGACTGACTTTTATACGACAGTACCATTTTCCACAGGGGCTAAAGAACACACTAAGCAGTTAAAGTGTCAGGGGACATCAGTCTACCTTTGTGGTTACCTCAGCAAACAAACGCACACTCTGCTTCTCTATATTCAGACCTCGCATTTTTCAACAAGCGACCACTTCATCCATCAACCAAACACCGTGTTATTTCTCGGTTTGATATGCAGTTGATGAGTGATTATTTCACTTTGTGTTTTCTAGTGAAGAGAATGTAACCATGGCACTGAATGGGTAATGACGTGAATGAAATCACAAGAGCTGTGAGAGATTATCATGCGTCAATGATGACTTTCCACTGAATGAGAACCCAAACTTTTCAATGATGTTTACAGCACTTTAAAGTTGCCACATTTCTCCTGAACAACAAGCCCAAATCAAGTCAATTTTATTTCTATAGCCCAGTATCACAAATTACAAGGGCTTTGCAGTCACACCCATAAACACAAAAACGCCCTCTATTCTTAGATCTTGATAAACACTATATTCCGGATAAGGTTAAAAAAAATCATTTGAAGACTTACTCCTATTTGAGCATCTTTAAACTACCACGTCCTCCACATGAGTCAAATCCCAGCCTGAGGCCTTCTGACAGGAACTCACTAGCTGTTTCAGAGACAGGTCTAGATTGAAAACAATATTTTTTTATTGGCTCCTTCTAGAAAACAAGATGTTTTATAGGCTGTCTAGATGAAAAACAGCAAGTCTAAATGAAAAAAACAAAAACAAAAGACTAGACCTAAATCTAGATGAAAGAAAAGAATTCATCAGTGTGTTCTTTACATCAGGGCTCCTAGTCTCTGCATCAACCGGCCATAAGTATTTTGGCTGTTTAAACATATATTATATTATACATAAATTGAGTAAAGTAATCCAGTTCTGGATTACTTTTGGTGGTTGTTGGGTTTTATTCATTTGCATCTGATACAACAGTCATGCACAATTCTATTATTCCGTGCACATTACAATCTCTTAACACATGGTTTTGTTAAATACTTGATTCTGATTGGTCAATTATAACATCTTAAGGTCTGTAATTTTTGTAAAGCAGAATGTTGCTATGAAGAATAGACTGTTGCTATGGAAGCAGTTCTTGCCATCCTGACCAGTAATGGCTCAACAGGGTACGGCTGCATCACGTTCTGCAACGCATCTCATAAGCATCCTAGAAGTGGCTCCCCCTGTGCTCCACTTTTTTTGACGGAAGCCGTATCAAGCTGCGCAAAGCAGATCGAGCAGGCAGGAAGTCAGTCAAAGGAACAACATAGAGCATCTGACCAATTTTCAAAATAAAAGACGCTGTGCAGACACTTAATTGTAAAAACAGACCAAACAAATAAACCATTTAACTATGTAGCCTACTTACCCATGGTGGAAGCACAAAAAAATCAAAGAAAAAGGACCAAATCAACAAAATCTGAGCCAATTAACAAAATCAGGCAGGCAAAATGCTCAGCTTCTGAAACATTACTGTAGGGTATGAGGCCGTGCAGAGGACAAACACTGTACCCGGTGGAATGAAGGCATAACGGTTGCTTAAGCAAAAACAACATCATCAGCTTTCCTCCCTAAAACACAGTACATTGTGTTTGGACCTGGGAACTCAAGGCACCTCTTTAAACCATGTTTTTCAGACCTGTATTTGGATGATGAATTATAACCGATTTTGATATTTTTGAGTATTTTTCTCTTTTTGATATCTGTTTGAAAATGACTACTATTTTGGAGTACAATTAAGGGTGGAAAACAAATCAAAGTCCTTTTTGTCCAGGAACCTTAAAGAGCCATTACTACACCTATTTGTGGCTTGAGTGGCTTCATTGGGAACCAGTTCCCTGCGCTAACAATGTTAGTGTTAGGCTTTTCATTGACCCTGACTTCACTGCTTGACTGTTGAGACCTTGATGAACTTCTAACAGCACCTACACTCATTTACATGACTTTAAGTTGCCTTTCAACTTCTGAAATCCGATTAATCACACAGACCAATGATCATTTAAGTAAAACACTGGCAATTAGCCTTGGTGACATTTTGTTTCTGTGTTTAGTGGATGCACCCACAACCATGCATGTGTGCGTGTGTTTATGTGTGTTAAATGAACCCTGTGGGTGTGCTTTGGCGTAGGTAACACTCCATTACTTGTCCATTTCCTCTGCCTGGCTGGCCTGAGCATTTTACCCACAGCATAATGCACTAATTACCGCTGTAAACACACACAAAGACAAACACTCATAACCATTTACCTTGCTAATTTCACTGAGCCTCCCGTCCTCCTGTCTCGCTCCTTCTGCTCTCTGTCTGATTCCATTCAAACTGATCACTCTTGTCTTGACTGTGTAAGGAGACATAATTTGTTTGTTCCCGCAACGACAAAAGGATGACCAGATTCAACCAGGCTCAAATGAGAGTGGGTGGAGGAGGAGGTAGATGAAGGGGACAATTTCATCTTCATCACTGAATAGATGTGATTACATCTCTGGGTTGAGTGGCGGGCTGGAGGAGGGGAGAAGGCAGGAGGTGACAGTAGGTGAAATAAGAGGTGGACAGATAATGACAAGCAGCAAGACTGAAGTGGAACAGAGCAGATGAGGTCTCTCGCCTCCTTTTGTTCGTCTTTTGGGTCGCTGCTCTGATTACTGAGTAGCGTGCTTTTTCTTAATATTGTTTAAGCAGACTGATAAGGGACATTAGAGACACTGGCACAGCTGCGTAGAGCTCAATAGTCAGAGTGTGATTCAAAAGTTGGGATTCTATGGATTACAAGATGAGACAAAATTGTAATGACCTACTCAGGCCGATCTGTAGTGGACCCCTGCTGTGATAATATTTGAGTCTGAGATGTCATGGAGTAGAAGTATAAAGAAGCATAAAATGGAAATACTACTAAGTGCAGTACAAGTAGCTCGAAATTGTGCTTAGGTGCAGTACTTGAGCACATGTACAGTAAGGTGGCTACTTACATTCCACCACTGAAAATCAGGGTTTGATTGTATTTCACATTGGACTTTAAAGATCCAGTCTTTGTTAGGAGGCCACCATGTAATACCACCATATTTCTACAGTAGTGGACAAACCAAACACTTGATCTAGATACAGCCTTTCGCATTTCGCATCCGGTGTAGGTTCTCCTACACGTTTGGAAGGGAACAGTGACACAAGGTGTTTCCAGTCTATAAGCTCACCACTAGATGCCAAAGAAAAAAAATCCTACTTACTTGTCCTTTAAATCAATCTTGGTCATCACTAAATCCAGGATGCAGAAATGGTGCATTTGAAAAATAGCGTTGGTAGCAACTTGTTATGGTGGAAAATTTGGGTTGGTGAGCCCTGACATTAAAATGACTTAATCCCAGCAAACATTGTTTACATTCACACCATTAGCAACCAGGTCAGGCTTAGGGTAACTTGCCACTTTCAGCCTTTTATCTCCTATGATGGAGTCATGACCTGCCCTAATCTGACTCTGATTGGCTAGTGCTTGTTGCCTTCGTTGTTTGTGTTCAAATGATACCTGCATTCAATCCTTTTTAACCCAATCTAGAAAAGAAAAAAAAAATTGTACGGTTCTGCTCGCAGCCAATCACTGCACGTATACTTTAATTTAATGCAGTATGTGATTGGCTTACTACCGCTGCAGCAGCTACAACCCATGAAGTCTGTGGTGTGCTGAAGTTGAGCACATTGTATTTGACAGAGTTGGGAGTTCAGCATGCCAAGGTGCCACCAAAACATTCAGAAGTACGCCTGTACTACACACTTGTATCATCTGATAAAAATACATGCAGAGGGATTATTTCACAGGATGGGAATCAAATGAAGTAGAAAAAAGGTATCAAATAAGTATTGGTCTGGTATTGGTATCACTTTAATGGTACTAGTATTGGTACCGGTGTCGTATTTCTTTAAACAATACCCAGTCCTACTGCAGGGTACCAAGGAGAATGCACACTATAGGCTCCAAATAAATATTTTAATTCTCTTTTAGGACAAAAGGAATAATAGAGAATGTCATGAAATTTTGAAAACAAATTCATGTTCCCCTCACCATGAACTGTAGTAACTTTCCATCTGGTGACATGATCAGATCAATTTTTAAGTGTGTCCGATACTTTGCTTTGTGACCAAATACCTGCAAAGTTTCAGTCTGGACCAAAGTAGTGGACCAACCAACCAACACTGCCATCTATAGAGTCACAGTGCAAGCATGTCTAATTAATGGAGTGTAGAGGGGTGGCAAGCACTGCTAAATCTTCTAAACGATGTTCTCATTTGTTTAGTTTTTTACCTAATGCCCCAAAATCAATGCTACACGTAGCCCCTTTTATATAAGGCAACTGAGAAGAGAAAGTGTTCGAGAACAAAACGTGACAGGAAATAAAAGGAAAACTGGGGATTAATTCTGAACACCAGGACAGGTAGTAAATGAGGGGAAAGGAGCGTGCAGCTTGGTGGATGAATGGAGAGTGGATGAGGGGAAAACACTGTGAAAACAGATGTTAAAATGAGAGTGATAGAGAGGAGGGTTATTGTAGGTTGCCAACTCCTCTCTCTCTCACTCACACACACAACACACACGCACACACACACACACACACACCGCACACACACACAGTATGTTTACTTGCCAGTTCCAGTTACATGGAATAAATGTAGAATCCACCATGGCAACAGCACCAATTCATTCCCACTACTCAGGGACACACAATGGTCCTGAATACAATCAGCAAGGACACACACCTTTACACTTCTACTCATACACACTCACCTTAGCAGCTTTATCTGAGCTCGACCTCAGAGAGCGTTCCTACTATTACCGCTAAATTTGAAACCAAGAACAGATACCAAGGATAAAGGCCAAGGATGAGACCCTTCTGTGTCATTATACCAAAAATAGTAGAGAAGCACACACTTTCCTAAATGGTTTTGGTTCCGTTTCATGTGATTTGTTCGTCCCATCTCCTCTCATCCGACACACATCTCCTCACCTCCTGAAAATACAAACAAAAACCAAATGTTTCCAAGTCGCATGGTGGGAAAACGAATTGAAAATGTAATGACATTCAGCCAGTAGGCCGCCATTTTTATGCAACTTATCCTGTCCAACCTGAGTGTAGAAATGAATGAATATCGCACTGCAGCGTAGGTCAAACATAAAACAGAATAAGCAATGAGGGATGCTCCTCCACCTGTGGATCTGCAAGCACATTCACCATACATATTCAAAAGCACAATGGGAAACACAACATGGAGCGCAGTGTGACTCGGCACACACACCGCTGACAATGTAAAACTATGCTAATTTAAGTGTGTGCGTGCATGGCAGCTTTATAGGTGTATTTCATGGAGTTTGTTATTTGCTGCTTGGAATGGTCTCCTGAGAGCCTTTAAATGTTTCTACTGTGAGTTGAAAATGAACAAGCTGTCCAGTGAGTGTGTGTATATGTACTCATAATACCTACTGACAGCATAGTTGTAAAAACGTGGTATTGTAATGATCTTTGTTTAAATATATATTTTTATGAAAATTCTTGTCCTTTAAAGTTGTGTCTCAGAAAAGGTGGGAATGCTGTTCAAGCACTGGTAAATTTTCTATTTTTTTAATAAATACATTAAATAATATTTCTATCCAATGTGTTCCAACCATGACACCTGAACTCCAAGCTCTTGTGAGCTCTTCTTCAAAGCTAAATAAGAGTCAAAAACTTCTGGACACAACGCTGTATGTGGCAACAACTCTTAGAGTTGACATATTTGTTGAATTTATGTTCTGTGGATTCTATGGATAAAATGAGATTACATCAACAACAAATTTCATGGTACACCTAATGTGTGTGATTTTGTGTGTGTGACAGAGTTGTAAACATTTAAGTCTTCAGCCTAAAAATAAAAAAGAAGTGCTATTTAATAAAAAAAATAAAACACTCGGAGCAGTGCTGGGCCCCAGTGCAGATTTATCAAATTGGACCCTGCCTATCAGATATTTTATAACATAGTGAGTGAAAGAAGTGAAAGCATGCTACTGTAAAACAATCAGCAACAGCAAAATGCACTGCACAGTTGACGCTGAAATGAAACGATTGCTAGGAAAACAGGCCGCTGTGGAAAAAAAGAGGAGGCGTCAGCAAGGCCAAGATATTAATAAACACGCCTGCTTGACAAATCTGGTGTTGGAGCAACATAACTGATGAAAATATCATCAGGTGACGGCACACCTTAACACAGATGAAAATACAGTATAACAGGTGACGGCACACCTTTACGCAGATTAAAAAACAGTATAACAGGTGACGGCACACCTTTACGCAGATTAAAAAACAGTAAAACAGGTGACGGCACACCTTTACGCAGATGAAATACAGTATAACAGGTGACGGCACACCTTTACGCAGATTAAAAAACAGTATAACAGGTGACGGCAACCTTTACGCAGATGAAAATACAGTATAACAGGTGACGGCACACCTTTACGCAGATTAAAAAACAGTATAACAGGTGACGGCACACCTTTACCAGATTAAAATACAGTAAAACAGTGACGGGACATCTGCACACATGAAAATACAATTGGTAATGGCACACCTTCACATTTAATGTCTGTGCGAGCAAAAAACAAACAACACAAGCGTTTAGGTTGATTAGTATCTCAAATGAATAATCAATATGTTCTACTCACATCATAGGCGCACTCTCCTTAATACATCCATGGGAACAACTCATGCTTGTTATTTTGTCTTTCTGAAACAAAACTTTTTTCAGAAGCTGCTTTTTTTCTCACAGTTTTCTCTCAGTTTTCGCTTCTGCACCCCGCTTTCGTGTTTGTTCTCCACTGCCTGTCTCTCACACACTTGCTGTCTTGAAACTTGCTAACTTTTGTGTTCTTCTCCCTCGTGGTAATATTGCGCATGTCCATAATAGCAATATCCCAGAATTCCGCGCGGGCACTCTTTGTACTTTTTTTAAGCATCAAATGAGTCAATAATCTATACGCTTGTATATGGAGAGCTTATTTTGTGTTGTTGTATTGTTATTTATTTGGTGAATGACATAAAATATGTGACACTATGATGTAAGTGTCTTGATTGATTAAAGACCATAAATATCTATTGTGTTCCTGTGACTTTTCAAATTCTCTTTAACAATGGCCTCCTGATGGTGAGAACAGAGTGTGTTACACACTGCAGTGGCAATTCTCATTAAAAGTAGGTCCTGCTGCTTCATAGTAACATTTTGGAGGCTCATGCGTGTGGGACCTGATAGTTCACGTGCCTCAATTCAGCTGCATTACCTGCATGTACATTAGTTCCACCGCTGACCAGGATGTTACAAGGTTTAATAGCCAAGAGTGATGTTTCAAATATACATATAATTCAAGGGTTAAAATCAAACTCTCCTGAAAAGACTATTTTGTCCCAATTCTCAAGAATGAATGATATACATATCTATATTTATAATTCAAATTTTTATTGATTTTGGTTGGGTTGGGACATGACAGCTCTACACACCAAATGAGACATTCAATCTTAACAAACAAACAAACAAACAAACAAAATACAAACAGGGTAATAGAGATCCTTTTTTTTTTTCTTTCTTTTTTTTAAGAGTAAATACAAGAAAACAGGGCAAGACAAAACAAAATTCACACTTCCGGGCTCCCAGACAGTGCAAAATAATTCCAAAAATCCCCCCAGATTGGTCCTTTGGCATGGTTAATCATATACCTATATATTTGTATAGGTATAGGTATACTGTATACCCGCCAACTGCTCCACCCCCACCCCCACAGTGAAGTATATGAAACTCATATCCAGAGAATACATCAGTAATTTGAGACAATCGCAAAATATGTTCAGTACGTCTACATTTTTTCCCTTTTTTCCTTCCAGAGGGGAGATAAACATTGCAGATTTGCTTTTTTAAGCTCCACCCAAACTCAATTCCCTTATTCAAACAAGTGCACACACAACCTGGTGAGGTGTTGTCTGTTTGAGTTTAAACAGCTTATCAAGTTTCCTGATTATACACAACACAGCCAGACAGAAGTGCCTGTAGAGTTAAATCTCTATTTAGGAGAGTGCGATACATTCACAAGTAGGATGAGACCACAGCCATAGACCAATGAGAGACTTTTATCACAACTGGGACAAATCATGCAAGGAAAAACTTTAACAATGATTAATAACAACACTGTAATTCCACTTTTTTGTGAAAATTAATTATTTAAGGATGTATATGAATTACATGTGATTTTTTTCTTGCTTTTTAAAAAAAATTTCTAAATATCCTTGTCCCAGAGTTCACAACTTCACACAATTTAATAATGTCTAGAATCACTGTGAGCTCCGTAACCCTTCTACATCAAAGATAAATGAGAAGTACTATTGCTACTCACTAGGATTATGCAGTGAAATGGAAAAAATGGAACATTTGTAAACCCTTAAGATGTCAACTCCCTCCAATTTTCCATCATACGGAGTTGACGTGTACGTTAAATAAAAATATCTAATTACTTGGAGGTTGGCCTGTTACAAGGTTTAATAGCCAATAGTTTGAATATATATTTTACTAGCATACTTGAAAAATAAATCATTCAATTAATCAAATTTTATTTGTATAGCACCTTTGACACAGCGCAATTCAAAGTGCCTAACACATGACTGACAAACCTACAATAAGACAGAACAAGTGAAAACTGAAATAGAGTGAAATTAAAATTATAAATGAAATAGAGAGTAAATACAAGGAATAAAACTGTTGACAATGACATACAATAAGATAGATTTAAAAGCAATATTAATAAAATAGAGTTAAATAAAACCTACCTAGACTAGAACTAGATAAACAGATTACAAAAGACAAAACAAAAGACAAAACAAAATAAAAACAAATAAAACAAAATAAAAACAAATAAAACTGATAAAAAGGATAAAACAAAACAATACTGATAATCATGACATAACATATAATATTAAATTGTATTGGAGACATACAAGATTCCACCATAGGCTTTTTGTTTTCTTCAAACTACAAAAAAGGAGTTTTAACTCTCACACAGTGCATGCTGGGAAGTCTGCTAATATGCTGCGGCTTCACTCTAAAAACAAACATTGCTTTGACTGATTTTTACTAAATTGATTGTCCATGAAAAGAATGAGGTGGTGAGTTTTGCGTTCAGCATCACACTGCAGCTCTTGTTGTAATAATAATGTGTTTTGTCATGTTGAGTGAACACAAATTATTTGATTTATTGAACAAGAAATTGACTCATGTCATATGAGCATTCAAACACTGAGTACATATTTTACATACATTTTTATGTTCAATGAACTACAAAAATATGTGTGAAGTGCTAAATGTGTTGGAAATTGGTCTTACAGTAATTCTACCTGTTCTTGCAAGAACATTGAAGTAAAGCATGAGAACTGCAGGGTGTGTGAGAGATGTGGCCCATGACCACTTCATCTTAGTTTATAATAATGCAGTGAGGACACAGACATTTCTTACAGGAGACAAGCCAAGATCCAGTCTGCAGTCTAGGTCATACACTTCACTGGTAAACTTGGGGGTAATACATTAGAGTTAGAGTTGTATTATGCTTCATGATAATGTAAAGGTGTTGTGTCATGTCACACTTGTATCCATATGCATGTTCCTTGTCTCCTGTAGTCAAGTCAAGAGCTTTGAGCAGATCACATATCCTATTGTACAAATGGCCTATAAGTGTCACTGTTCAGTGGCAGTAATTACAGTTACATTATGTACTCCATCTATAGGTGATTATCAAACTCTCTCCGGGGGTCTGTCTGACAGGGTGATCGCTGCCCTGATGTCTTTGATTACTTTGATTTAGTGGGACACTTGAAATACTTCAACACCTCAATGTGTGCGTGCATGACAGAACAGCTCTGAGCTGCATCGCTTTGCAGGGAGTATTACAGAGAGGCGAAGCCCCCGTCTTCCAGTGTGCAACATGGACATTACTTTGGAAAAATAGGAACGCTAATCAACGGCAAGAGACAACTTTCATCCTGTTTGAATTGTGCCATGAATTACACATATGTTGTTTGTTAAGTCAAGAAAGTTGCGGTTCGTTGTAGGTTTGCTGTAGTTTAGTTTTGTGCGAAACAGCTCAGTGAACTACATTTCTCCTCACAATGCACTTCCTCAATGTCCCTTATAACGTTATTTTACCTGAAATATTTTATGTAGTGACTCTTAGTTCTTTTATTAGCTGGGGAGAGAAAGAACAAGCAAGACCTGTTACAAAAACTCAGCTTCAGTGGCTAACGTTAGCCACACAGTATCGTTCTGCTATCATTCAGAAATATTTTATGGTATTTTCAAACTAATAAAATTGAAATTTAAAAATGTTTTATTTCTTTATTTTCCATGACTTCTCAAGGCCCACCTACAGGACCTTTACGTATAGTCCATCAGTGGACTGCGGCAGAGCAAAACACAATGAAGTGCCCGGTGGTTGAACAACACGCACACACTGAGCTCATGTTCTTGAAGAAAATGGAGCTGCCATTTGACATGAAGAAAAATGATGTACTCAAGCCTTTACTTAAAGCTTACATGACACCACTTAGTGCACTTTCCTCTGGGATTGTTGTCAGAAAGGAGCATAAATACATGTGCACACTGAGTTCAGAGCATGTACTGGCTGTGAAGTGCAATCTTAGTCCCTCGCTGCTAAAAACATACCATGCAATCACAGCAGTGAACAAGTACTTTGGATGCTTGAGTAATCAGACTATGGCTGCCTGTGTTGAACTCTTTAAATACCCTCGTACTGAAAACTGAATGTGCGCGCACACTCTCTGCTTATTGGAATGCAAACATGATTCACAGGAAAAGCCAGGGGTCTGTTTGGCCTCCGAAAACCTTAACTAGTAGCTTCATCTGGGTGTCAGCGTGACTAAATTCTACTTGACATCCCACCCTCCTCTCCATCTGATGACTCTGGCAATCTGTGTGTCATGTAAAATTAAGTGGATCTGAAGAAGCAGAGACGGAGATGAAATGGAAAGTGTGGTAGAAATTATAAGTGGTGACGTGTGTGTGTGTGTGTGTGTGTGTGTGTATCCCGGTAGCGTGCCTGGTGGTTAGGGCTATGACACACGGTGAAAGTGACAAGGTAGTGACAAGTTTCCTCTGATCAGGGCTGCAGACATGACAGAGCAGAGTTTTAAACTCAAACACACTCAAGGCAAGCACACTCTCAGCCCTGATGGTCTCCATCTTTGATTTTTACACACACGCACACACTTAGGAAACCCCTTTGGGTAAGCGGTTCCTCTCTTCCTTCATAGCCACCCTCCTCCTTCCTGTCAGGATCTCTTGTATTTTGTAGCCCACAGCTTTTTTGTTTTAACAAGCAAAACACTTTGAATGCAAAATTAAATTCTGAAGCCTGAAGTACATTCGAGAGAAATTAGTGCCAAATATGCATGTTCCATGATCCCAGAATAAAACAAGACTAACAAATGTGTGTGACCATTTGTGAGTGCGCATGGTGTATGAATTGATTCAATTTTGGCTAATTTGAACAAATATCATTTGCAAAACATTTTTTTTTTTTACAAATAAATACAACCCAACTTGAATAAATGTTTGTATTCTACATCTATAGTTCTTACATGAAACTTTACCATGCAGGCAAATGTCTAAAAATATGTTTTGCATTTATTTACAGATTTGTTGAATGTTTTTGTACAGATCTCCTGAGTCATGTTCTGTTTTTGTCACATCAAGAAACTGTGACCCTTCCCTGACTCCCATAGACATGCTTATTCACTGCCACAGTCCAACCAGACAAATCCACAAGCTCATGCATTTAAAGGGATAGTTCTGATTTTTTAAAGGTGGCTTATATGAGGTACTTCTTGATAGTCAGTGTATTACCTACAGTAGCAAAAAAATAAAAAATAAAAGCAGAAGCAGAGAGGAATCCCAGTAGTATGGAAGCTAAACAATGTATTGCGGTGGACAGGGTCAGCAACAAAATGTTTCAGCCAATTTTAAAAAAGCCCACCTTGTCACAGTCTGCATTCTCAGTTCCCCACCTCTCCCAGTAATTTTCCACTCCACCTGCCAGCCACTCCCACCTCATCAGCCCACTCCACTTACCTGTTCACACAAATGGAGCTCATCAGTCATCAACTCACTATATAAGCCTCTCCTGCTCGCTCATTGTTCTTTGCTATCCCCATGCAAGACTCAAGGCACTCATTCCTGGACTGACTACCTGTTGCCAAGTCGCTTGCCTCTGACTCTCCTGTCTTGTCCGAATCCCGGAAAACGCCTTCTGTCCCCAACCACGAGATCTGCCTCTGCATCCTTGGTTTCTGTCTGCCTATTCCTGTGGCTGAGGAACATTTCCTGTTCAAGTAAATTTGCTATGTAGAATGGGAAAAAAGAACTTCAGTTTGGGACAGTGGTTGTGAAGTATCTAGGATAGTTGAAAGTCAGGCTAAAGACAATTAAAATAGCCTAGAAATAGAAAGAGGTCTGGAGCTGTGGAGCTGGAAGTTGTGGGTAGAGTAACAAACAATCAGATCATTGATTGTGATTTCTTTTGGTCACAGACCACCAAGATGTTACCTTGTAGCTCCTAATTAGCTAGCTCTGCTGCTGCACAAACATGTTACATAAACAGGAACTTTTTAATCTCTTTACTTTGGCAGCAAACACAACACACAGCCTTTCAGTAACTATTCTGCAGAAATCCAAGCTGATCTACACATTTTTCTTCTTTAGTCGACTTAAAACAGTCTTGATAGCAGTCAACGTTGTTTGTTATTGCTCCTCTTTGGTTTTGGTGCACAGCTTGACAACAGCATTAATCCAGCTCCATGGCACTGATTGGTAAATCATTGGTCCCCCTCTGGCACTCATTGGTCATTTCTTTTCTAACTGAGAAACCGCTGTTACATGTCACTGATGCCAGACCAGAGAATCAGTCAGCTAGGTGGAGTGGGTGGACATGAAAGCACCCTGGTAAACATTTCTAACTTTTCCCAGTCCTTTGTCGCCAAACTTTTTTGGATGTTGCAGACATTTAGAATGAGTGAATATTTACAAAAAACAATAAATTTTATCAGTCTGAACAACATGAACTATCGTGTCTTTGTACTATATTCAATTGAGTAAAGGTAGAAAAGGATTTGCAAAGAATTCCAATCTGTTTTTATTTATGTTTTGCTCAGCCTCCTCACTTCTTTTGGAATCATGGTTGCACATTTGTTCATATTGGTTGGTATTTGTTTGTGGTTTGGAAAATGCATTTGTAAACACCATCAGTTCACCACAAACAGTCAGAGTTGTAAATTTGCCACCAATAATTGCAACATGCACTTGTCACCAGTATTGAGACTAATTTATCTTCATAAAAGTAATTAATAGACACACATGAACAAAGAAAACCTGATCCTGAACCCATTTCTTTACATGCTCGCACACAAACACACACACACGCACATCAAATCCTCTCAGAGCCGGGGTCCTTCCCCTCAGTGATAAATGTCAGCCTTCCTCCTCCTGAACAGATATCGATGGTTATTTGGGCTTATTTCTCCAATCTGTTGTTCACCTCAGAGCGGAGATGGAATCCATTTCTGCCTGGTTGGCGGCGAGGGTGACTGTAGGACAAGGTAATTTGGCTGGCTGGCACCCTCTAGTATCTCTCTGTCTGAGCTGCTGAGCTATCTCAGCCTCTATTTCCAAAGTTTACCTCAAACAAACAAGTGCAGCAGACACAAAAAAAACCCTCAGCTCTCTGCTCTGAGACACACAAACTGGTCTTCAGCTGAAATGAAACAAAGTCGGGACGCTCTGAGCGGTTGTTAAGTTTGATCTGGCTTTCGCAAACAATCTCCTGGGGAAGAAGGGAAAAAAGGACATATAATACCAAACCTTTTTTTTTTAATGTCATTTCAGTTTACATCTTGTAAAGTATACATATATATTTTCAGATTTCAACAGGAAATCAAACACTGAACATTTCATCTCTTCAATAAACAAGTGTGTCCTGCAGATTGTTTTTGAACACTCAAGAGCAAATCCAAGACAAAGATTTGAAGAAATGTAGTGTCAATGGATTGTTGAGGAGTGTAGTGTCCAAACAAGAAGCCATCCGTGGAAAGAGAAAGGATTCAATTGGTCCACAAGTAAACACATATCTCATTTCAAATAGGTTATCAAGAGAAGTCCAAATCCAAGTACCAGTCATTCTTCAAATATGGATCTAAACCCCTCAGATGAGTCTGAGTCAGTGTGATAAAGACGGTCAGGATGAATCTAAACTGAAAAGAATCTATTTGTGGAAAATTTAGAGACTCAAAATTTAAGAATGCCAAGCCTTCAGATTATTTTTACAATAAATGTGCAGTTGACATTTATCTTAGACGGTGCAGACTGCATTATCAGTTTGTCAAGGAATGGAAATACAACACTGTGCTTAAAGTGAGAATACATATTTTTTTTACTGAAGAAATACTGAATTCCTCTTTCTTGAAATGACAAGTGGAATTTAGAAACAATAAGACGTACCTTTTCTCAAGTCAATACACTATAGGGTACTAGGTCTCATAGATAGATCTCGCTGCACAGTTGACAATACTGAGTCAGTTCTCTGGCTTTTCAGACTTTTTCTTTCTTTTTGTGCTACAGGTACACTATGTTTTAGGGATGTCATGAGAACAGATACTTCGATACCCAGTCAATGCCACAATTCTGAAAATGTGACAGTATTTGTTTGTCAACAGTACCACAGGTACTTTAGGTACTGGGGATGTAATTCTTCAGGTCCTAAGAGGCACAGCATATACACCTACAAGTGTTCTGGTCTGCTGTTAAATGCCAAAAGGAAGAAAAAGAACACCTGGAAGAGCAACATGTTTAAGAAGATTACAAATGCAACATCTCCACCTCAACAGTAAACAGTAATTTATGGAAGTACTTTGCGCTCAAGGTGGATCATCAGGGATTAATAATACATTTGCAAAAACCAGTATGCAAATGGTTGCATCAAACTTTTCAGGTGACATGAGGAAACACCTTCCAACATAATAACTTAGAAAAGGACCTCAAAGACAGACATATAGATTGTGAGTTTCAATTCATATTAATGTCACATTAACAACATTTCCAAAGTGTTATCCTCGTTATCCTTATCCTGAAATACATTTTAACATTATTTTTGTTTGAGACACCTGGCACTGCTGTGAAGCAAACTATGTTTCACAACATTTGCCATAGCTAAATGGTAATGGCTCCCATGTTTAGGCTAATGTAATGTAATCACAGCTCACATGTTCAGCTTGTGTCATCTCTCATCAAAATATAACGTTGGAGGATTAAATAAACATTTCCGTCTAGTGGTCTGTCACCATGTCAGTTAATTTAAACTACTGCTGCACTCTGAGCTCAACTTACAGTATATTCAGAGTTCAGCAACAGAAATCTCTTTTTGCACTCATTATCTGACTCATCATTCTGGAAGGGTCTTAAGAGTTTTTATTTCAGATGGCAAAGAAAAATAACAATGGCTTAGTTTCATTGTTTTTTTTTTTTTTTTTTTTGTTTTTTTTTTATTGTATCAAAGTAGGTATCAAGAACTGTGTAATTTCACTGGTATTGGTGTGGAATACTAAATTTCTGGACTCGTGACATCCCTACTATGTTTTAGTATTTACCATTTTTCTGTAAATGCCACTTGTGGTCACTGTTCAAAGTTGCATAGGTTCACTTTAAATGTTTCAGACACTTTGAGTAAAGGCTGAGCCTTTAGATTGGAATTCATTTAGGCACTTCAGTATTGAGGCTGATCAAGCAATGTGGTCACGATTCAGTAAAAACAAGTCTAAAAGTTAAGAGTATCTAAAATACATAAAAACAATCACTGAAATATTGTGGATAATCACAGTAGTTATTGGCGCTGTAAACACATTTAGGGGATCTGGGAGAGCTGCACAACATGCAGTTTGGCAGAGGAAGAGCATAAGTGCATTTGGAATAAACATGAATGTCCTCCTGAGATCCGACGTAAAAGATTATTTTTGGAGTAGAACTTTGAAGACTTCCATAGTAGCACCGGAGAAATTACTGTTCAACTGTTTCCTTTGTTCTAAGCTCCTAAAGTGGAAAAGCAGATTTCCTGCAAATGACTGCTCCAAGGTGTAATGCAGTCCAACTTTCTGTCCGTGATGGAATGAGTCCAAACTTGAGCTCCCAAACTAGCAAAGGCACTTTTTGATCTATAGGCATGTGGAATGATCATTTTAAGGAATTTAAGCAGCAGCACACCAAGAAAACATTTCATAAAAGGAACAAGGGGAGTCTCTCATGAATGTATCAGGAATAATGCAGCTCCCTCCATCGTATATGAAGAAGTATCTGTTGAAGGGGCAGAGACAAACTAACAATCTAAATGATCCCCTTGGGGCTGTTAGCTCGCAGACCATTGGTGAGTATAATAACATGGGTACAAATGGATTAAAATAACCATCATGTTCTATTTGATACTGCTTTTGACAGGCCTGCTTGGCAGGTTGTACATTTATCTGAAAAGCTGTTTAGTTTACTTTGGTACATTCAATCACAGTCTGATTGTTTCATGCTTAAAGGGACAGCTCACCCCAAAATAAAAAATAACATATTTTTCCGAGTTTGGAGCTATCAGCCATAGAGATGTCTGTCATTTTTTGAATATAAGAACAAGACAGCGCTTGTGTGTTCAAAATGCCAAAATACTGTGCAGAGGACAGCGTGCATCTGCTCTGGACGAGAGGCTCGTGCTTGTGAGAGCACAAGTATATAATTGACAGCATTCACAAACATTTTTTCAACTTTTCTTGTAAAACTAAATCGATGTTCATAATAAAACACTGACTATTAAATAACTTACAGCCAGGCCTTATTATAATTAAATTAATATTATGTACTTGAGGAAACGCGATCTAGCGAGATTTCGCGGGACGCGATTTCACGTGATCTTGTGTAGAAGCCATGTAAACAAACCAGTGCAGCAGTCTGCTGTAGTAAAACTTTGCAGTGAGAAAAACAGATGCAGAAGTTAAACAAGTCTGGATGAGAAAATGTTTGAGGAGACACATCAACACAGGTTGTTTATTCTTCAGCCAGAACAGGAGGTGAGATTTTAACTGTCAGTCTGTGAACAGCAGTCTGCTGCTGGCTAACATTAGCATGAAGAGCTACAAAGTTTACCGCTGTTTGGCGACACCGTCAGCTGTTCTGTGTTGTTGTAGACTGTCTGTCTTCTCTTTATTCTGTTCTTGGAGTTTCTTGCTAACACTGACTTCATGCGAGCATGTGTCTGAGTGTGTGCTGCTATGATCAGCGCTGTGGTGGGTGTGACATTATGGCCAGTGTGTGCTGCGCGCATGACGCGACCATCGTGCAGAGTATGTGCGCGAATATGACCGGCATAGAATCGGATATGTGGCGCTGACCGGCCAGTCACCGGACAGGGCCGGTCACGCTGAAAACCGGCCGGTTCCGGTCTCTGGCTGGTCAATCGGTGCATTCCATTAATGGCGTCCTCAGTGGCTGTAATGTAACTGCTGCACCACTGAGCTAGCTAGCGGGTGAAATGACTGGCAGGTGTAGTTCAGTAGAAAGAAATTAGTTCCTACATGAAACTGATCACAATAAAGTCATGGACTGTTTTGAGTAACCAGGTCAGGGACATAGCTTTTGAGAGCTATCTCATGTTTGAGAGATGGCAGACATCTCTACAGCTGATAGCTCCAAAACTCAGCAACTCACACCAAAACTCTCTAGATGGTAAGTACCACTACAGGTAAGAGGAAAAATGTGTATTTTTGGTTTGGGATGAACTGTCCCTTTAAATTGCAACAAAGTGACTTAAAAGTTTAACATCATGGTGCCTTCAGAAGCTTGGTGGGAAAACCAAAACTACAAGTTGACAGCATAAAAAAAGAAAAAAGGGTTAAACGGGATTTCTGCAATCCAAGTGACCAAAATATAATATCCATCCTTCAATTTAAATATTTAAAATCGGCTGCATCTCCAGGGACTTTGTCCTACATTGTGCATCCAAATTGTGTGAGGCAGTGCACATGCAGTGATGTCCCTGTCCGGGTTAAATTACAAGCACTGTTTTCTTTTCCTCAGTTTGTTGCTGGTTGGAGAGGTCAGTACTGGAGCACTGCTAAGGTCTGCAGTGATGCTGCACTAAAAGTGGTAAACACACCCTCAGAGGGAACCTTCAGCACCTGGTGGGGAGCTAAAAGCAGCAGCCTCTCAGCACCTGATGGGAGGGGATTGTTCAAAGGTCAGTGGTGATGACAGGCGTGACACCGTGGATGAGCAGCGTGGGGCCCAGGTCCTGGGTCAGCAGCTCCAGCTGGTGTAAGTAGGTGGTGTAGCGGCGGGTGTCAGCTGGGGGGCGGGGCAAGTACAGGAAACGCACAGCAGGGGCGGGCTGAGCCGTGTCCAAGATCAGCTTATTGACAGCTGATAGGTAGTCATCTGACAGGCGAGTGGCATTGCTTGGGAAGCTATTGACGTAATCTTCGTCCTCCTCTTCCTCTTCTGCCCTAGGCTTCTTCTCCTCTGTAGTGGCATCTGGAGATTTTGACAACTGCTTCTTGCCCCACTCGCCTTGGCGCTGCCAGTGTAGCGCCACCTGTTGGTCCCAGGGCACGGGGTAGACCTGAGCTTTAATTCTCAACTCTTTCAACAGCTGGCCCAGCTTCTCCTCCGAGCCTCTTACGCTACGCCCTTCCTCCACGCACAGGAAGAGACGAAGCGTCGCTTTGCGCCAGGCTCTCACCATGTTGAGGATACATGCTAGCTGTAGAAGGAACAGAGAGCAGGTGTCGACATAGCTACTGCTGTCAGGACGCAGGAGATTTACGGGCCAGACATCCACATACACTGCTCCCTTCCCCAGAGAGGTGGAGGGTGGTGAGAGGACCTGGGCTCGGTCAAAGTTGTTGAAGTATCGGGCAAGCACTACGTTCTTTAGCATCTTCATGGCATCAGCAATGATCGCTACATACTCCTGAGGTCCGAGAACCTTCCCATCCCCAAATTCACCATAATCCTGTCTGTCGCTGGACCCCCGCAGGGAGGCGAAGTGGAAGAGAGGAGGCTGTTGCTCTAGCTCCTTTGAGGGGCCTGAGGAGTCTGTGCACTGAATGGTAGCGAGCGACGGATCAATCAGCTTGTCCTTTGGAAGACAATCGTCATAGAAACCAAGGACTAGGGTGTTAGGACGCATTCCGCCTGAAAAGACACAAAGGATGAGAAAAAAACAGGCAAATAATGAGACTGTTTGTAATTCAAATTGTTTCTGTATCATTGACTTCTTGAGTTGTTAAGTGAAAAGTAGAGGTGGAGGTTCAGTAATCTTATAAGATGGAGAAGTGAAAATAAGAGACAGACGTGAAGAAGACAAGTGTTGGAGTGAGAACTAGAGGGAAGCCAAAGGGAGATAAGAGAAAGGGCTGGTGAAAAACAAGCGCGGTCAAAGTTAGACATGAGTGACGGCTCTCAGGAAAGCAGGAAGACAGCAAATAACAAAGAAAGAAGTAGAAAACCACTGAGAGTGAAATCTATTTGAAGTTCGGAGTGGTTCTTACTCAAAAGGAGAGAATGTCCAAATATAAGTTTAAGGTTAAAACCAAGACTAAAAAAGAAAAGAATTTAAAAAACAGCGATAACAAAAGCACAATATGGGCCTTCCAACAAGATGAAATTCATGAACTAAAATGAGGAAAATGAGCTGAAAATCTGCAGTTGAAATAGTTTCAGTGTCTTAACATACATAGTCTTTTGAAATGCTTTTGTATGACAGTAATAGCTAAGGGTTGAACATATCTAAGGGCATAATAGGACATTAATGCAGAAAATAAGCTCTGTGGTGACCAAACGTTTATGACACTTACATTTTTTGTTCAGCAAGATAATCTTCACAGACAAGCACCACTTCTATGATTTTGCTTAAATACAATCACCAGAAGTAAAAAGCTAACATTAGGCTATAAACAAACTGCAACACAGTTGCAAGATGTCATGACCACTAAGTGACTAGTGTCTGGCACGATGACTTTTGGCAAGGTTCCCAACAATTTGTGTATTCTCATTTAGCAACTTGTTAGCAACGTCTTTTTGAAGACATGTCAAAACTTCAAAATCACGACTAGGGTATTTACTTGTGTTAACCACAGACCTTATTTGAGGCATCTATTAAAAAAACAAAAACATTGACTTCAAGACCAGGGAACCACAAGTACTAACCCCTAACCCATTTCTATGGTGATGATGGTGACACTGACCTAGTCCTGAGATGAAGAGGAGATGCTGGATCCCATGACGCACAGAATCAGCCAGTGTCAAGTTGACAAAAGCTTTGATGTTTAGATGATCCACCAGAGACAACCAGGAGTCATACTGGGACTGCAGAGGGTCTGACGGTAAAGTGTCTGGGAGGGTGGAAGAAAACAAAAATGGTGTGACATGACAAAACACAGCTGACAGCTCAATAGAAGTATATTGTGGATTCAGGGAAGGTAAAGGAAAGAGAGGGCCGAGAACAATTGATATACAAGTCAGAGGAGAGAGTAGAGAAGTCGGTATGACAGAGCTGGAATTAGAGGCGCAGCGTGAGAGAGATACAAGACAAGATGCTGAGATGTGGGGGGGCATGGAGAGAGAAAGATGCAAGCACAAATGACAGCGTAGACAGAATGTGAGACAGAAAGGAAGATACAGGGGAGCACAAACACGCAGGCAGGTGATCAATCATCCAAAAAAACATCAATATGTATGTAGAGAGCAATCCAGAGGCCACATCTGTGAGCTTCACAGACAATTCCTGTGGTAGTCTAAGCTATGTTAGGACCTCATCAGACTGTTGCTCTGATAGATAAGTACTCTTTATACTCAGCTTTAAAGTACACGGCTGTTAGACAAGTGGGAGAATAAATGGACAGACATAAAATACATCAGGATGCGATGTGGAAGTATCCGGGAGTCCTCAACAACAAACTCTTTTGAATGTAATTAAGTGAATGAATGACTCCTTCATATTTCTCAAAACCAAGTGCCTCGTCAGCACTCAAAATGAAAGAAGGGCTCTTCAGTGGCTAATGAACATGTCATTTTTTCACTATGAAGCACTCAGCGGATTTGGATTCTGAAGACTCCATTCAGGGCCAGTCCCAGTCCCCAATCAACACATAAAACCCCCCAACAAAATCCTCAAAGAAAACAATCAATGACCCTGCTCCTTTAGACTCTGTAAGTGTGTGTCTCTGCAGAGAAGAAAGGAGACGCCCCTGGTGCGTTGTGTGTGCAATTACTTCCCTCGAAAAAAAATAGAGCAGCAGATGAGGCGATGTCATGGAGAAAGGTCTGGTGTGTCCACTCAATGGTGCCCTGCTCACTGTGAAACTGGGAGGCATTTTGCTAATTCATATACTTAAATATTTTGAAAAGACCTCACAGTTGTTTTGAGCTGGTCCTGAATGAAAACACTCAAGTAAAGTGGCAATATTGTTACTTTTTCTAGTAAAGAGTAGTACAACAGAAGGTTATTAAAATTCTGAAATAATTTTGAAGCTGACAGTCAAAAAAAACAAGCTTTTAGTTTTGTCTAAATGTTAAATTATCCAAAAACTACATCCCATCTCCAGCCTTGATTTGTTTTGTTCATAATTAATAGTCACCCTGTCACACTGTGCTGGTCTAGATGAGAAATGGTGCAGAAACAAACATGTAGGTACTCCTGATAATCTGATGTTGTCATGCAAACAAACTTTGGAACTCAACGCTGTGTGGTTTCCTGATCATTCACAGGTGGAAGAACTGAACACAATGTTCCATCATGACTGTTTTGTATAAAATTAATGTAATACTAGAGGCATAGCCGAACATAATCAGAAGTGGTTAGGTATTGTCTACACATAGACAATATTTTTGAAAACAAATATTAGAGTTTTAATTCATTCAAATGGAGAATTTCTGCCCTTTAAGGTGCAGATTTTTAAAAGCTATGGTTTCAGTGTATCTGTGTGGACTGGAAGAAACCGGTGCAACTAGTTATATACTGGTACTGGTCATCAGGAGGGAGGAGAGCAACTCAGCCACTGCAACTCATGTTTTTTGTTCCCAGTCTTGTTTCCCTTTACCTTAACAACACCCCAGCCTTATCCCTAGCTCTACCCAGAGAACTGGTGCCAGAGTGAGGTAACACCAGCAGGGATCGCTGGCGTGCCAGCTGGCCAGTCACACTCATAGATCCCACTGTGAGTTGGCTAGAGCTCTCTCAAGTGACCGGTCTTGTAGACAAGAAGCTTTTATTGCCTTTTTGATGGATAGTTTGTTTAAATATCACAACACAAAGGTCCATCATGACATTAATGGGAAACTGGGGTTATCTGCCTTGTTCTCTTGTAGGTGTTTTGGAATAAAGTTACTGTTTTTATTGTAGGTGAGTGGCTGAGGTCAGGGAGGGGAGCTGCTGTGTGACACTAAGTGGCTGCACCTGTGCCTGATGAGGACTAGAGGGACAAGGGGGAAAATTGAGCGCAGGGAAGCCGTTCTGGGGAGCTATGCTTGGTAAGGACAGCCAAGCCTAGCAGAGTGGTCACTGCTGGGGGTGGGTGCTATTTGCATGTCGGTTTGGGCTATTGGGGAGAAGAGAGGTAGCTGAGCAGTCAGGAGAGACATGACTTGGGTTTCACATTAACTTACTTCCAGTGACTGCAGTGACTATAAGTGACTATAAGGTTGGAGTGGGCTAAAGGTAAGAGGACAACGCATATTGACAGGGAAAGACTTTACACAACAACAAATGCGCTGGTTAGCATCGTAGCTAGGTGTAGTTTAGTGTTTAGCAGAAGCCTGGAATGCCTGTAAGAGAATAGCCAATCAGAGCAGGGTAGGGGCCAGTCTTCCTGCAAAGAATACTGGGTAGGTGCATCCAGAGAGTCAGTTTAGTCTCTCCCAGTGGCAACCTCTGGGAGCTGAAAAATCATGCCAGTGCTGAAGTGCCAAATACTGCAGTTCCTCAAATGGCCTCTTGAGACTGACTGCAACAGCAAATCAGTCCCTATAGACCCTTTTACAGTTTGTAAACAATGAGAAAGCTGCGCGCGCGCATCTTGGCAACGGAAGAACGGCGGACCACAACAGCTTGTCAGTGGGTGGCTCCAAACACGAGCAGTTTTAATCGCGTTTTCAGTCTAATCAACACGTTTAACAGCTTGCAGCCATAGACGCCACCAATTGCTCTGAAACGGTCACAATTTTTCGGAAGTTTAAGCAACTTATATCGACCACTGGGATATCAATTCTGAAGAATAAACAAATGTTTTGGTGATTTTGGTGCTGGTAAAATGTTTAATCCAACCTTTGCAGCTTGATAACTTGTCTGGATGACTGGACCTACTTCTGTTGCCAAAATGCGCGCACAGCTCTTCGATGACGTCAGCTGTAAAAGGGTCTATAGACCCCCATATTAAAATGCCTTAACTGTAAATAAACATATTTACAGCCTCGTGTCAAATAACTATAAGTACAAAACTAGTTTGCTACTATTATCTGTATTTACTTTACTACCACCATGGTAAATAAGCTCAGTGCACATACTCAGAATGTTCTTTTCTGGTATTTGACCGATCATTAATGTAGACTTTATCACCTCACCATCCCTGTGTTAAGTGCTTGACATTGTTTCTGTAGGTGTACAGGGATATTTTGTAAAATGAAGGAAAAAATACACTTTTTCAAGAATATCTGTATATGTGTAGACAAGACCTCAGCAAAGGGTCAGTTTATAAGTCCTGAGCTGATTTTCAGTGTCCTTACTGAGATCTCCCAGCTGGACATGTCCCAGCACGTAGAGGCCACTCTTTTTGATGTCGTTGATGAAGGTGATGAGGCCCACACTGCTGCGAGGGTTCGAAACCATCAGCAGGACCTGAGGCCTCCAGAACTTGACGTGATCCTTCCTCACATCCAGCATCAGCAGATACTTGCGCACCTATAGGGGACAAGAGCATTTGGGATGTTACTGGGAGGTGTGTTTATTTAACCCAGTGTTTCATACCGGTGGACATTCAGAGAGCCACGTGTGTAGGCTGGTGATGTCTCTGCAGTTATGTGAGACTCAGGCTCAGAACTTTAAGTCCACTTTAATTACATGACACCCACTCCCTGAAATTCAATTCTGCAGGTGATGTAACTTACATACATATGCTAACACCACTTGCAGTAGAGATTTTCTGCAGAACTTTTTTTTTAGAAGCTATATGCATTTGCCAGCCTACAGATTTGATTTAACACTTCTAATGCTTGTAAAATTACTGCAGGATTTTAATTAAGCAAGTAGAAATTCTCCATATATAGACTTGAACATGCTCACTCATATATTTAATGTCTGTTTCATGTTTTGCTTTTCCTCCATGATCTGGGACGTGTGCAGAAAGGGGAAGTAACTTTTATGGATCATTGCTGCATTAAGATTTCACATGGGGTTCACTCAACAGCCTGTAATAAACCCAATAATGAATTTCACATCTATAGTGTACATCATTCCTTATGGACAAGGAAAAATACATTTGTTAGATAAACCACTTTAGAAACAACACTGTTAATGAGCTAATTTGAGGTTAAGAGAAAGATGCAGGTACTGTATGTCTTATAGGGATGAGTGGATCATTAATGGACCAGTGTGTAGGACTCAGTGGCATTTAACAATAAGCTTGCTGACTGCAAACACCTTTCATCACCCTCCCTTTCCAAGTGTGTAGGAGAACCTATGGTGGCTGCAAGACTTGAGAAATGCCCTATCTAGAGCCAGTGTTTGTCTACTCAACATGGCAGACTTTGTGGAAGAGGACCCACAATCTATGAAAATAAAAAGAGCTCATTCTGAGGTAACGAAAACACAAGAATTCTTATATTCAGGTGGTTATACACCAATGTAAAATATATGTATTTAAAACATATTACATAATCTTCATCAGTAGAAAAAAGAAATGACCTTGAACCTCAGCTTTTTGTACTTTTACTACAACTCTAATACCTCTACACAATCCTGTGTTGTATAATGATAATAAATATCCTTGAATCCTGGAAATCCTTCTCAGACAGTACTGCCACTAATGGATGTTTGCATCTAGTCCTACTTTTTGCCTCACTTTAATTCACTGTACATTTTTTTTTATTTGATTCCATGATTTCTTTGGGATTAAAGGCAAATGCATAGGAAAAACAAATTCACAAAAGCTCCCACAAGACAGATCTGGCAGCCTCTGAGAAGTGGACTGGATGAGAGTGATTTGAATACCCTGAATGAGCTGCCAAAAAATTCAGTTAAGTAAACGAATCTCACTGTGTGGATATGGCATTTATTGCATGTCTTTTAGCTTAAGTTTTGAATTTAAAGTGAGACTATGCAACTTTTAAAACAAGAAATGGCACAATCTTGCTCGTATAAATGATGTGACACATGACAAATGTATTGCTGCTGCAGCTGTGCATCATCTGGAATGACCAGCACCTTATGGTGGCTAATGTTAGTAAATTTTATATAGATATAGCTGTTTAACTGACATTACTGAATCAATTCATGGACTTTATGATTCTATTTTATTTTTGCCACTGTTACACTGTGTTTAAGATGTCACAGATAAACATTTCAATTGTTTAATCATGAAAGTAAAAAAAATGGAAGTAAACACATGATGAATCAGGACAATATCTCTTTTATAATGTAACTGCTAGGGATGTTCCTGGTAGGGACACAAGGATATCAATTCCAGAATTGGATATCCAATACTGTGGTCATGTACTCATACTCATACCCATAAAACTACACCAATACCACCACACCCAATACCACTTTACAAAATGTAGCATCTAAAGACCCAACATGACAGAGTTCAAGGAGTCTGCTAATGCTAGCAGTGAGAGACAGCAACAAAAAATAGACATTACATGTAGAAAGTGAGGAACATCTGATGAAAAGAAAACACGTTCTTTGAAGTGAGTGACAGAACTGTAATGGCATTATTAAGTGTTTATACCAGTGCTCAGGATTGGCAAGTACCCAAATGTAAATATCTGTACATGTTCTGAAAAAAAGTCACATTGGTGTGTCCCTAGTTCCTGGCAAATAATTAAACAAAAAAATTAATGTAGACTAGTTGCGTAGTCTAACAGTAAGAAAACAGCCAGAAAACAGTCAAAACTGAGCACAATTTACTAATCAGTAAGATCTGAAAAAAAAAAAAAAAAAATGCTCCGTACGTTATGATTATTGCACATTGTCCTACAAAACAGGACACCAACTCAGTCAATTTGTTACTTTTTCAGACCAAGCAGGATCACAGCATTAGCTGCCATACATTGTGGCTACCATTAGCAGTGCTAACACCAGCAGCCTGCAGGTTAACGTCCATATACCGGTGCTGAATGTGGGTATGCATTGCTCTGGTCGAGTGGATATATGCCAGTTTATTTTGACACAGTTACCATACAATCATATTTTCATTTTCTAGATCAAAATACTTCCAAACCACACTGGATTTATGAGATGTTATCTTTGTCCCACTTTCCTTGTAGCTGGATTACAACATTCGGCTGTTAATGCAAAGAGAGGGGGGCTGCAGCTGCGTAACATCTTAGGCAGCAGTTAATGCCGTTATACATTAATAATTAGTTTAAAAGACTAGTATTTCTGGTGCCATCTAGCAATGGTAGCAGCACTTGATTGTTTAGTTGACTAATTGCGCACACCCCTAGTAAGTGCCAGTAGTGGCCACAATGGCCGCTGTTCAGCAAAATCTACACAGTCGTGCTTTAAGTGTCTGAATATCCTGGGTGTATGTGTGTGTACCTCTATCTTATATGTATGCATGTGCTGTTGTGTTGTCACTGCAGGGGCTTCTTTTATGTAGAAACACATTACATCTCTAATCAACATCCCATTAGGATTAAAGACTCTGGCGGGGACCAAAGATTTTGTGCTAATTTATTTGTGTGCATATGTGAGCATGTGCATATGCATACATACAGTATGTGCCAATCAACTGTTACTGGTGAACACGTACCCATATGTGATTGCTTACAGACGCACACTTAAATGCTGGTGTGCATCAGTATTACAATGTACACTATAACACAACCATCATTTGGATTCTGAAAGTGTGTCGGTGAGGCGGCATCAAGGCACCATTCAGGGAATGTAACCAAGTGGAACCAAATATTAGATCTAAACCTACAGTCTACTAGGAATGATTAACACTCGATTTATATCCTCATTGGAATTAATGACCATTAGCTCAGTGACGACATGTCCACCATGTTAAAGCTGCTGCTTACGTCGATGAGGGGTAACTTTAAAGGATAATTGTGTATTTTTTTCATGGCTTTTGCACTCTAGAGTAGTTTTTACTAAAAGTGGAGTTTTCTTCGTGTTCAAAGAAAATAAGGGAGGGCGTCATTTCTGACGCAAGCACAGCAGGAATATGATGTGAAGAACCTGAGAGTGGACCCTAAAGCACTAGCCAATCAAAACAGTAGGCCCTCTTTGATTAAAACACCACTTAAATGGAAGAGCGTCACTTGAGAATGACTAAAAATACTTTAAAATGACTTTCACTTGAAAAGACTTTAAGGTGTGTTTGATAGTCTTGAGGTAATAACCTGAAATTGTAGGGAAAATGAAAGAATGACACCTTTTCTGTGTTGCAGCTCCACTTAGGGATTTAGTCTGAAAAGAGTTGGAAAAATCACACCACTAATGACTGTCTTGGCAATACAAGTTTAGCTCAAGGTCCTGAAGCTGCTGAGTGAACAGTATGTGTGTGTCTATGCAGCCATCAATCAAAAATGAAGATACAACCGCTTCCAACATTATTACCATCATAATCACCATAACTGTTTTCATGCTCCTATCCACTAATTGCTGTAAAAAACAAAAAAAGAGGTCTCAGAGGCTAAGTCCAACTGCCTCCACTCATCTGATCATCTGTCTCTCTTTATCTCTTCGTTTTCCCCTGTCTTCTCATCCATCAGGCTATCATCATTTCTCTGTCGCTTCAGTCTCATCCATCACTTAGTTTCTCAATCACTCATCCCCTCTCCCTGCTTATATTCTGTCTCTATCTTTCCCTCCCATGATACCATCAGCGTTTCTTGCCTCAGTTAGTCTTTTTCTTCGTTCTCTTTCTCTCCTAAACACTGTTGTCAGCCGCCTGTTATCTCCCAGTTTTGTTTTTTTGTTGCGAGCTGTTGTGTCCCCCGTGCTTGCTTCAATGTCACCCAGTTGGCGCCCTGCCATGCTGGCTACTGCTGGAGGAAGCAGGAGCGGAAGATGAGTGCATGTATGAGATTTGTACATGCACACACTTGGCCTCTTCTTCTAGGCCTATTAGCGTAATCGGCAGGCTGGGGCCCAGTTTTAAAGAAAGGAGGCAAAAATGTGTTAAGACACACATTTAAAGCCTTGGTTCTTGGCAAAATAAACTGTACAGTGTTAACATTTTTATTGTTCATTCATTGTAATAAATGAACGGCTTTTATTCTAACACGAAACAATTCCTATTTATAACTCCAAATGGCCTACAGTCACCGACAGATTATGAGACAACAAATGGGACCCAGGACACAGACTGGTGAAACGCCCCACATACCTCCTGCATTTAGAAGGAAGACTTAAGACTGTTGTTTTGTGTGTCTCTGAGGTCGCTTTTTGTGTCTCTTTGTGGCTGTTTTGTGTCTCTTTGTGGTTGTTTTGGATTTCTTTATGGTTGTTTTGTGTGTCTCTTTGTGGTTGTTTTGCATTTCTTTCTTTCTTTTTTTTTTTAAAGTTATTTTTTTGCCATTTTTGCTTTTATTGATAGGACAGCCAGAGAGTAGACAGGAAAGGGGGCAGAGAGAGAGGGGACGACATGCAGCAAAGGGCCGAAGGCGGGAGTCGAACCAGCGGCCACTGCAGAGGACTAACAGCCTCCATACATGGGTTGGACACTCTACCAACTGAGCTAAACGTCCGCCCTTGTTTTGCATTTCTTTATGGTTGTTTTTTATGTCACTGTGTGGTTGTTTTTTTGCATCTTTGTGGTTGTTTTGTTTGTCTCTTTGTGGTTGTTCTGTGTGTCTTTGTGATCGGTTTGTGAGTCTTTGTGGCCATTTTGTTTCTCTTTGTGGTTGTTTTGTATGTCTCTTCGGTCATTTTGTGTGTCTCTTTGTGGTAGTTTTGCGTATCTTTTTTACATAAAAATTGCCACGTATATGCAGCTTTTTTAAAATGTGGGTAAACCCACAAAAAATCTAAATTTTTCTTTGATGTGTAACATTCAATGTCACAAATGTGGCAAAAAACAGGGTTAATAAAAAGAAGAAAGCAGCATAGAGGCAAGTGACATGGTGGTTACTTTTTATCTTTCTATCTTTTACATCAGTATCTCTTTCAAATTTAACTCTGACTAATTGGGAATAATGTTTAAGCATTGCTTGAACAGAGACAGATGGAATTTGTGCTTGAGATGACAAAGAGTCACTGAAGTTACCAACATAAGTGACAAGGCTTCATAGCGTTGCACTGGAATAGGGGTGAAAATTAGTGTGTCCAACAGGGTGTCATGTTTTTATGATTGCCAGTCAGAGCTGAAGCTGATAAATACCAGTGACTACTGCAGAGTCATTTGACCTGGGAATAAGTGTCCACTCTGACCTTTCCTACTGAAAACAAAAGCCAGATGTTGGTGTAAATGGAAAATGTAATTGTGTCTTTTTGTTAACAGTCTCTGCATACAGAAGATGTGACTCAGGGGCCCGTAGGCCTGTTCGGTAATCTATCCATGGTACTAAGCCAACTACCTATCATCTTCCGACTCTGATACGGGGCACTAAGGGTGGCCAATCAGATTGGTGGTTGCTGTTCTGAGGGAGAGAGGGAGGAGGAGATGCAGAGAACAGGATGAATGAAAGGAAAGGAGGGGAAGGAGGACGAGGAGGAAAAGCTCAATAAGTTAAGTGGTTGTAATAATGTTCTGCCTCCTGACAAGCTGCTGGCAAACCAAGCCACCCTCACCCTCCCTGCCCATAACCCCTGCCCGCAGCCTTGGCAACAGTTCCCCTCGGCAACGGGCCCTCCTGGCAACAGTGCCCCCTCTCCTTGAGAGCAACAGGCTCGCCAGATAAAGGACATGGAGAGCTGGATGATGTAAAGCTTGTGTGTGTGTATATGTTAGTGAATATGTGTGTGTGTGTGTGTGTGTAATGAATGAAGAGAGCTTGCTGAGGGAAATATGGATGTGTGTGTGTGTGTGTGTGTGTGTGTGTGTGTGTGTGTGTCTGGTAAACCTGATATAAATGTGATAGATAGCTGCTGTAAGAATGACGAGGCAGTGTGTGTGTACATGTGAGAAAAGACAGTGAGGGAAAATGTGTGTGTTTTTGTCTGCTAAATGCAGAGGGCTTGGCTGAGGGAGAGGCAGCAGAGATCAGTCTGTCTGTGTTTGTGTGTGTTTGTGTGTGTGTGTCTGCATGTCTCTATAAACCTGATAGAACGATTGCTTGGCAGAGGTACAGACTCTTGTAAAGCTGAGGGGATGAGATTTTAGTTGCTCTAGTAATGACAATGCAGTATTGAGTGTGTGTGTGTGTGTTTGTGTGTGTCTCAGACCTGGTGGAAAATAAGAGCCTGGCTGATGTAGCCCCAGCTGGAGGTGGGACTGAGGTAGTGAATCAGCAGAAGCAGCAGCAGCATGAAGGCGATGCTGGCCGAGGCGTAGATGGCGTTGATCAGGAACATCATGACAGCACAACCCACGATGCCCAACACACATGTGTGCCAGGTGAAGTAACGAAAGGTGGGTCTATGAAGAGAACAGGAGAGGGGACAGGGGAGAGGTAAAAGTTAGGGTGGAAGCAATTCACATTTCACTCACCAGTATACATCAGATTTGCCCACTTCTCATTTGATGAAGCTTCCTCCCTGATATTTGCTACTTGTTTTTGGTTTTATTTTAATCTCAGATGGCTGTGAATGGTGTTTAAATTCTCTTTAGGCTAGATTCCCTCAGACTCCATTAAAATATTCCTCCTTTCACATTCATAAAAGTTATCCTTACTGTACTATCCTTATCCTACAGTAAGTTCTTCACTATGTTCACTAGCTACTTGCTAACTTAGTCCATCTGCTATTTGGTGCTGGGCAGGTAGCACACAGTGGACATTTTGCTGCCTGCTGCAGCTGGAAACAAGGTTGCTGAGAGCGATGAAACTGAAAAAAACAGTAAAGAAAACCAAACCAAAAAAACCAAACCCAAAAACCAAAACAATTAGCTGAGGTGAACTGAAGACCTAGGTGATAATTTACGTGTGACTGGTGTTGTTTTCACCTTGTGATTCTGTGTGTGCGTGTGAGCAATCATGGCAGAATGTAGAGACACCTCCTGTAGCAGGAACTACAGCAGACACTAATTTTGTCAACACGATAGTGTCACAACCATGCATGATGCAGTCTTGAAACTTTACAGATGTGTAGTTGAGATCAAAGTTACTGCAGAGTTTGAAGATGGGTGTGGTCTGAACAAGGACGCTAGAAGTAGGGGTGTGTGAATCATAGTCACAGCACCACCTACTGGCAACAGGAAATTTCAGACCCTATTCTCTCACAAATCACTCCTACCTCATATTAACCAAATCCACCTCATATATGGTCAGCAAAGTCTTAAGAGCTTGATGACACACACAGTGTCATCACTGAACCCCAGTTTTCAATCATTCCCGTCCGCTCTAAGCTGCGTCGCAGCTGGTGTTATCTGAAATGAAGATGGTCTGTTCCCTGGATTCATACAAGCAGCTCCTCTCACATTACAGATATTTATTTGATCCATTATTCATATAAAAATATTGATTATAGCAGCTTTAAAGACTGTTGATCAATTGTCACTTCGCTTTCAGGGTCTGTCTAATGTTGCTAATAGAGGCCTGATGTGTTTGGTCTCCACTTATTCAAGTGCTTCAAACAGAGACATAAAAGCACGTTCTGCCGTGATTTGTCAAAGATCTCTGCAAACACGTTCTGCAGATTAGTGAAACGGAGTGTTTTTAAAAACATGCTATTTGTAATGAGAATTTTTCTAAAAATGAAAAAATGCCTCTAAAGTGTAATAATGTCTTGTCAATTAAACCTGAAGAGATGGAATAATTTGTACAGACAGACAGAAATACCAACGACCTCACATCATCACACCATGGTTGTGACTGTAGTGAAAAACACAACTCAGTTTGATTACTGACTTGGCAAGAGTTATAGTATTACACAGTGTAAAGACACTTAGGAGTGAATTTTGTAGGCTACTCAGGATATGTGCACCTCACTATACAAACTTCAAATGTGATGGTTTTTTGAGGTAAAACTCTTTTTTACATTTTGTAAACATGACAAATCTGGCATAATTCCATTTAATAAAGTATATAAATGATCCCTCCAGGCACATGTGGGTCATAAACTTTGCTTAAAGTTCTTTAGAGGGGTTCTTTAGAGGATATGAAAAAAACCTTTTGTTAACTACTAGCTCATAGCCAACATATCTGAAGAGGCACTGAAGAGGCCCAAATGTCAGTGCTTTAGACTGAGAGGGATTTGACAAACCACAGAGGGTTTCAGTGAAAAGAAAGATATCAAGATTCTCCGAACATGGTTATCCATACACCTGGGTTGAAAAACTAATGAAACAGGAATCTCATACTGATTAATTTAAGTCTAGCAAGAACAAAGAAATACATTTTCAGTCAGAGTATTGCTACTTTCTGACCTTATTCCCACGCTATCGTCTACTTTCCTGAAGAAAGGGCAGATCTGTTTCAGTCAGATCCTGAATGAACTTTTACACTCTGTGACCTCCATCCTTTAATCCTTAAAAGTGGAGTCAGTAGGATTTGACCGAGTGGTTCATAAACACATCAGGATGTCAAAAACTGACGCTCTGGGTTGGTGAAAAGCCACGAGCTCTGCAAAATAATGAGAAAAAACAAGGAAATACAGGCAAAGGTCAGGGTCTCTGCAGACAGAGCCACCATCACACATTTCTAGTGGTTCATAAGTGATGACTGAAAAGGATTATGTCATATGAGTCTACATTGTTTTCTGTAGGAAAATGTTAAAGATTATACCTTTAAACAAGGCCTGGAATTGTCCCCACGTGCATCCCTCCAACACAGCAACTACTTCACTCCCACAATTACCCACAAATGGTTAAAGAAATGCCCTTAATTAATGATATCTTGTATCTTTCCCTCCATCCTTGATCTATTCAATTAGCAGCCCGTGCACCTAATCCAGCCCTTAAACAACCTCAATCCAGTCCTTTGATCATTTATAAATATAAACAAATATTTATCATTGTGATCTTATTTAAATAACCTTCTAACATTCTATGCTTGTAGTTGTTTACGCTGTTTATGAGAACATCATCGTTTTACTAGTAAGCTAATTCATTGTTTTGTCTGCAAGTACAGAGACACTTGTTTTATTAAAAAGGTTTAACTCAGGTGGTTTAAGGAGAATGAATTTGGGAGAAACAAACTGAATAAAAATATGTTAAATGCAACATTGTGTTTATTAAAACAACAAGCTACTTCTAATCTAGGATTACGGAGTGCATTGTTTTTCCTGTACTTTTGTACATAATATTTCTTTTCTAACTGAGAAAACTAATAAAGTGGAGAAAAAGAAACATAAAGTTCAAGCATTTTACACATTTAAATTCCTAACTTTACAGGTGAGACTGGAAATGTAAACGTCTAGCCTCTTGACACTTAACTTTTTCAAATCTGGCCCTTCTAAAAAGTTATTGAGTAAGACTGCTCTGTATGCCCACACTCAACCATACATGGTCAATTCAAAGCACCTCATGACTGTGGATGCTTAGAAATGAGCTGCTGATCAGTGGCTGTTTACGGTGAATTGTGGCAATAACAACAAGTTTACAGCAATCAGACTGATTGCTTCACACCTTGCCAAAATGACTGTGTCAATCAGTGGTATCCACCACCCTGGAATATTATTTTTAAAAAATGGTGATGGTAAAAAAAAAATGGTAAAAAATGGTGGTTTATTATGGTGAACTAAAACTGATAACGAGGATATGGGGTGTAACGACTGTGTGAGCTGATATCTGTCACTGGCTTTACATAATACATGTGCAGGTGTTGAAGATGTGGTGCGTGAGGTGACTGGAGAAGGCAGAGTGTGTGCGGCTGCAGCCACCGCTCTGTCTCCAGTGCGCTCTGTGCAACCTGACAGCACAGTCTTGTTCACTGTAGTGATTTTACTTGATGATACATGCACTCTTTATGAGAAGATATTATTAAAAACTATTGACGCTCTGTTCAGCATTTCTTTGATGCTATTTGATGTAATCTTGGATTTCTACAATCGATGATCATTTCATCAGTTATTTACCAAAGACTACAGTCTGACCCTCTCCTCTGTGTACCAGGGGTGGGTGGAGAATGTGATGGTGAGACAGTACTGATGAAACACTGAGCGGACTTGAGTTGTATTATATTTATTTATATGTTTTAGTCTGTTTGTTGTTACTTGGTATATCACTTTTATCTATTTATTATTGCTAGTACCTTATTTATTTGTCTTTATTTTCTGGATTGTTTTCCTTTTAACACTTTAGCTTTTATTTTTGGTTTTACTCATTTCAGTACATATCCTCTCTTTTAGTATTCAATTATTTTGTCTTGTGATCTTAACCTTTCATTTACTTTTTAATCTACTGTTCAGAGTTTTTATTTATTGATTAATTTTAATTTATTTACCTTATCTTTTTATTTTGAGTTTTTAATCTTGCCTCTGGTGTTTCCTCACTGATGATAGGGTTTCCTCAGTTCCTGTTTTTTAATGAGTGCTCCTCTTATTTTAGTTCTTTATTAATAACAAAGTCATTGCTTTGGGTAGTTGTGGGTGGATGGGGGGCAGGGGTGTGTGTGTGTGGGGGGGGGTATTCTTAAATTGCATGAAGCACTTTGTGTTACATTTTGTTTGTATGAAACTGCTATGCAAATGAAGTCTGATTGATGGATCAATCAGATCTTTTCAAACTGAAAGGTGCTTATGGAATAATTAAGGCTCACTACAAGCACAAAGACAAATGATGCTGCCGGTTTAAATGTATATGATAATGTGGATCTATAAGTCGCATTAAATTAACATTTAATTTCTACAATCAGGGAGAATTGGTGATGCAGATGTTGAGGTGGTGAATTGAAGCCTGTCTCCAAAATGTTCACACACATGAGTCAAGGTTTACTTACAGGAGTGCACATTCTCCTGTCAAGTTTTGTTTTTATAAATCCCAAACTTTGTGTGGGAAGTGTTGAACCCCTCCTTCAGGCCCTGTTTTGTGTACAGTATATGCAATGGTTATAAATGAGGCCCCAGACTGGCAGCAGAATGATGTTACACCAGAAACAGACATGGCCTATCCTCAGAGCTAAAAACAGTTCCACCAAAAATGCCAAAGCCTCTCTTGGCACTGTGCTTTTGATTGAACGTCCCACCTGATTTTTTTCGCCCCTCGCACCTGTGCACCGTGCGCTTTGCACCAAAATACTGCAGTGACGAGCAAAGTCAATTTCAAGGTGAGGAACATACCAATTTATTATATATTGCCAAAGATGGGTAGTGATTCCATTAAGTTCTGAATTTTTAAAATGGTTTTACAGTTGATTTTATGGATTTGGAATTACTTGGATAACTTACTTGGAATAAACCTGAATGCTCAGTACATTTTTACTGGTATGTTTCTGGATGTTGAGTAGAATGTGTCTTTTGATGACTAGCATGCTGAATGGATCGAGTGAAGAGAAGTTATGAGACTGTGAACATTAGCATTAAAATCTTCTGTTACTTTCAAAAAGTCAAGAGTGAGTGAGCCATCTGGAAAATGAACTAACTTTCACCAACACTGAGGGAATCTTTTAAAAAGCTGCTACACCCATGAAAGAATTTCATTTGCCTGCTGAGTTTCAGTGTCACATGACCCCCAAATCCCCCTGCCAGAGACTTTTCTACCCTGGAGGACAGTTGATATATGTTGTTTGTTCAGAAATTTGGGGAATGGAAATAGTCACATTTAAAGACAGAATGCTGGAAGGCACAACATGTCAGGTCTATAAGACTAAAGAAATGAAACAGTCTGCAGTATCATCATCCTGTAGTAAATACTCAGTTGGTGAAGCTTGTACTGTTTCTGTTGAGACTGTCAGGGTTGTTACCCTGACTCACTTTTATTCTGCTCAGTGGTCATTTTAGAGAAATTTTTGCTGTTTTGCTGAACATTTTGTTCTTTCAGGTGGTATTGCTTGACTTTTGACACCTTAAAAAACAACAACTCTTGCCCAACATGTATCAGTATCATTTTCCACTGTTTGTGACTGATGCTCCAGAAGCTCAGGTTGCAACTATCTGCTCCCACTGTGCCATATAACCACCACAAGTTGACTACTAATTGACAGCTGATGTCATCCATGCAGACAACACACACAAACATTCACACTCAATTATAATAACAAGGTGTTAATTGAATAGCCATACTGGCAATGTAAACAAATATTTTTTTAACCTCTTCACCTTCATGTGGACATGGTCAACCTTGCTGTCTTTCAGAGGCTGTAGCTGGCTCACTTTCAAAGCTAGAGTCAATAATAGTAATGCTCCAAAGTTAGGCTCAATTTTGGCAGTTTTTTCAGGGTTTTTTTGACCTCTCAACTCAAGTAATCTTAGGAGAAATGGGTTATATATGTACCTTAGAGTCTCCCCTTTACTGACATGCCCACTTTATTCTAATCTCAAGCCGTCTGGGGCAAACACCACAAAGTTTTTCCATACATCAATGTGTTATTTTCATGTATTCTATTTTAATATTCCTGCATACTGTTGTCCCTAAACAGCACTGAAGTATCATAAATTAGGTACAACTGGAAAGCTGAGACTCTTGTCAACTCAATGAGCCTGACCATATTCATGTGTGATGATGTTAGTTTCCATGGTAACCATTTCACTGTAGTGAGAGACCTTTTTAAAACTTGATTTCTCTATATAAAATGACCTATTGTAACCTATAGGATAATCACAGCTTCATGAAAATTTATAACCACAAACTTAAGTCTTGGGGTATTCAGAGGATGGATGGCTTTCCTAGGTATATTGGCAATAAGAGGTATATTGACAATAAGAGGATCTCTGAGAATACCCAGAACAGAAGTATTTGCCATCCAATCACAGGAAAAAACAAAACAAAACAAAACAAAAAAAAAAAAAAAAACACTAGTATGATCTGGCCGCCCCGGAGCCCCTGGCTGGGGCACCATCCCACTCTTCACTCTGGGTGTCTGAGGCAGGTGTGCTGTTCTTACCCACCCGACTTTATAGTTATTATCATTTTTAGTGGTAGTGGTAGTAATAAAAGCAGTAATGTTGTTTTGTCAAGCAGCCCTTTCTTCTTTTTTATATTGTTATTATTCGTCATTACTAACATTATTGTATCCTTATTCATTCATTTTGTTGCCCCACCCTCACCTTTTTCTTCCCCCACCCCCTTTCTCTCTTCCCTATATACCTTCCCTGTACGCATATTCCTCATCTGCTCACACATGTGCACACGCGCACAAACACACACACAAAACCAATACAACACCAGACGATGAAAGATGTTTTGCTTTCTTGCTTCATGGTCAAAATGTCCTGTCCTGTATTTACTGTTTTGTTTTGTCTTTACTGTCCTGTCAATGTCCTCTCTTTTGTCTTAAAAATCACTGCTTTCAAAATTTGAATAGGAGTTGGTTTTCACCCATCCCCCACCCAATATTTATTACAGATTTATGACTAGGAAAACTTGACAGACAGGCTGATATGCTGGAATATTTTTAAAAGGTCAGTTTTCAGAATCTCAGTGTCAGACAAACCATAGTTCTCCACGCACACACATGCATACAGACACACCAACAGAACCATTTAGTCTGAGTGCACAGCAACATCAAAACAAATGTGGAGTTAATGCTGGAACAAGAGCAATTACAACAAACACCACACATAGATGAGCTGCAGATTGCTGTAGACCTCTCAGTGTTTGTGAGTCTGAATGACTATTAATTGTACTCATTGCATATATGTAGCTGTTAGGTATACTTTCATGTGTATGTGTGTTTTATTTAGGTGTAAATGAGTTGAAGGAGTTTGAGCTGGGAGCCACACAGCGGATAGAAGCGCTCGCATATTTGGAGGATCATGTAATTGACCCCAATTTCCCTGCAATAACTGCAGCCGTGTGGATAAACAGTCATTAAAATAGGCCCAGCTGTAATTACACAATACACCTCAAATGACCAACTGGCTTCCTGCACAGATCCACTAACAGATTTAGACTATTTAAGAGGGGGAAAAGTAACCACTGCTGAGCATTACGCAGCAGGAAAGTGCTTAAGTATTGAGAGGACAGCAGGGGGTGAGACCACCAGGAAGCCAAATTAGAACGGGAGAGAAACGGAGGGATCAACAGACAGAGACAGCCATGAGACAGTCTTTAGACCTCCTATCAGTCAAGCTATCTAAAGTCAATACTTTTAAAGATCAAAGAGGCTGAAAGCAAATATTTGGCATGAATATTCAAGAGTCTCATCCTGTGTAACTCTGTAACTCAGTAAATCTGATCCATTTGTCAAAATTATTAGTAGTAGTTAGAACCACATCAATCCTGGATTTTGAGGCAGATGTCAAAATTGGAGTTACAGCTGTGGTAGGCAACATTTCTTGGCATCAATGAGCAATAATTCCATAGTAACCTTTCAGCATATTGTAAATCAAGTGGTCTGAGAGAAAACTAGACTTCTGCTTCTCCTCTTGGCTCGGTTTTCAGGCTTTAGGAAATCTGGCCCATGATAGTAGATTTAAATCAGTCACAGGTCATCTCAGACCTAGCGTTCCAATTAGCTCTTCTACTAAACCAGCACATTCCTTCGGTGAGACCCTGAATCAATGAAGGAAACTCCTGCAGGAAAAGTCACTACAAAACAGCATTATCAGAAAAAGAATCTTAAAAAGAGTAAAGCTAACAAGCAACATGCTCAGCCCAGGAGTTTGACAGCTCATCTGGTTACTTTTGACCTCACCTTCAGTTGAGTTCATTCACGTCTATCACCAGACATTTGCCCTGGGCCAAGAGCATCGGACAGAGCTGAGACACAGAGCTGACAGACAGCTGCTCAGAGCCAGGGAGCTCTGCAGGAGAGGATTGGTGGAAGAGTGGAGCTTCTGGAGATAGAAACACCGGAGTCGCTCTGATGCGGGCTCCTTTATTGGCAGGAGGGGGGCTCAGAGTGTATGTTTCAAACTGTTTGGATTAAAAAGTGGATTTATTTTCACTCCTGCTTCTCAGCCCCTCTGCAGCAGTGATCCACAAAGAAATCATGGACCTGTGGAGTGGCTAGATGAGAGCTCAGCATTTGTTTTTTGAAACTTTTGGGACTAAAAGGTTAATCTTTCTTCATGTTTGCTTGCAAAACCTGTGTGCAGCAGTGACCACAGAGGAGCTAACTGTGCCATTAACAGTAAGCTAATTAGTCTCTCTGTCCAAGTTGACTGCTGACAGAGCTGAGTGTCAGCTACTTCCATCATACTCAAAAAGGAGGCAGACATCTCTACACCAGATGTCTAGAGCATGTATAAAAGATCTATCTATAGCAGTTATAAGCCATATTAACAAGATATGTTTTTAGTTGCCATTTTAAACTGTCTGCTGAGTCAGCAAGATGGTTGGTAGCTCTTTAAACCAGAATCAGGCAGATTTCACTGCAGGTTTTAAAGACTGACTTTCCTCAAGCTGTTGGGTAAAATCCTCCCACAGCACAGAGAATTTATCCAGTGAGACTTTTGAAATGAAATAATAATAAAACATATTAACCTTTTAAAACTTAGTCAGAAGCTTCATCATATCATAAGTAGACAACTATATCATCCTGATGCACCTGTATTAAGCCTATCCTAGCTAGTGCCCACTGATCCACCATACCGGACGACTGTCTTTAAACTTTGCTTTTATTTCTTCTTGACTTCATCACTTAGCATCGGCGGTGCCATCTCATCTTATTCCTCTCTCCATCCCATTGGAGAGCGGGTGTAATTACACTAAAAGCTCACCCACCAGGTCCGCCCTCCCCCACCCATCTCTTTTGTCTCTGCAGTCCCTCCATGCAATCACCTCCCTCTCACCCCTTCTGCCGTCCCTCTTTTCTCCAGCGGCTGATGTCACTTAGCTGACACAGCAAAAGCACCCTGAAATAATGCCGCCAATCAAGTCCTTAGAGACATTAAGAAAAAGAAACAGAGAGCGATGAAGATGGAGAGAGGAGACCCGGCCTTTAGCCAAAAAACACGTCATAATTGAGGGAAAGTGGGGACAGAAACTTTATCCTTACACTCTCTCTCACACACACACACACACACACACACACTCAGACACAGAGGGGCTGCAAGGAGATGCCAGATTCTATAAGAAAGAGGTCAGGGAGTGTATGAGACGTTACGTCAGCCAGCGTCCCAACACTGGCACAACACCAGTGGAGACTGGACTGACTTTAAGAAAGCACTTAAGAACTTAACATATCACTTGATGTTGGACCAGGCTGATAGAACATGATAGTCAATTCACCTCAATGTGACTTGCCCTAAATATACTTGAACACTAATGCATGATGGGATCAATCTCATTTTGTTATCCAATAAATCACACAACATAATCAAGGAATCCTGTCCTGATAATAAAAGCTAATGTTGCAGCATGTTTTGTCTACTGTTAATGGTAAAACACTTTATCATCTGGGTGAAGTCTGTCCTCTTTCCAGGCCTCTCTGATACAGAAGAGGTTTGATGATTGAGGCTCTTGGCAGCACCTGAAAGTTGCTCATTACAAAGGTTGGGTATTGGTATTCAATACCTTTAAGGTATTGATTGAAATAACTCAGTATCATTGAGCATCAAAACTTCTCCTGACAAACAATACCTGCATTCAATCCTTTTGGTCCCCAAATCTAAAAATATAGAAGAACCTTCGAAAAAAGTATCAAATTAAGTACTCCATTAGTATTAGGATCACTTTTAGGGTACTGATATTGGTACTGGTATCGTAATTTTTTTATTCAGTCTTCACTCTAAACACTTTTACACTTTGCCTGGAAATCTTCAGCTTATTATGCTTAATATTGGTATGATGTGTTTTGCAGACAGTAAAGAGATAAACTTGTAGAGCTTGGTTCTGCTCAAGGTTTTTGCTGGTTAAAAGGGAGTTTTTCCTTACCAGTGTCCCTGAGTGCTTGCTCATGGTAGGAATCGTTGGGTCTCTGTAAATAATATTATGAAGATTGCAGTCTAGACATGCTCCACATGAAAAGTGTTCCGAGAAAACGTCTATTATGATTTGGCACTATATAAATAAAACTGACTTGACTTGTGATTTTGGGCCAAATAAATAGATGACTTGAACAATGGGCCTCATGCAAGAACATTTTTGTATTCTTATCTTAAATTTGTCTTTTTTTCGTATGAAGGGCTTGTATGAACACGCCGTGTCAGTTTCGACAAGTTCTCTTAAATCATTTGTACGCACCACTTAAGACCAAATCTGTTTTTATGAGCTGTTCTTGCATGAGGCCCACTCTGTTGCAAATAGGTGGCTTCTGAGCTAATAACCTTAAAAGCAGTATTTGTATAGGCTCAGTTTGGCATAACGTAACAGTTTGAAGCAGCTGCATATTTCACATACAACTGAATCAAAGATTCTGAATCAGCACTGAATGACATGGTATAATTAACAATGTTTTCACTTCATGATGTACATATTTAAAGTCCATCTGAATGGCAATGTGTTTGTTTAGCATAGAAAAAGCTACAGTATTTCCTACACCTAGACTTTACGTGGACAGGGCAAGTAAAATGATGGCTGCACAGTATTTTTAGTGACCCATTTAGCATTTTTACATGCCAAATAGAGCGTCACCACCTACTGGCAACAAGAAACAAGACTTGTAGGACAATCATTATTTAATTAATTTAATTTTAATTTTCAGGTTGTGGTCTGCACTTGATATACTGTAGCATATAGTCTACTGATGTTGTTATGCATAAATCCTCATTTCCCCGAATATTTACAACAGAGGTGTGGAGTGCAAAGGTAGCACAACCCACAGAGTGTCACAATCACCACAGTGATGGAAAATATGCCAGATTGAAAGAAAACAGAAGTTTCCTTTAAAGTGATGGCCTTTAATCATTCAGGCATTGGTGACTTTTACTTTAATGTTCCTTACGGCTTCATTCAGGCATAAGAGGACATTTACATAATGAGCCATGATGCATTTTGCTGGATATTCATGTATTCGTCCATGCAGTTAGAACGAAAAAATACAGCGTGCTGGTCAACTTATTACCGTAGCTGTAAAGCTATTTTAACCTCTTCTTTTTTATTCAACCAATTTTATCTTTTTGTGTATAATAGATAAATATTGAGATTTATTACAGTGATCTCAGAAGGCGGAACAAGACACAAATTACTCTCTCATCTCTGCATGTTTTGCCTTGTGCTGCTGTAGCCTGCAGTGTGTTAATCCGACTGCATTCAATTCACCACCATGTTGAAAGTGTTTATATATAAGTAGGCAGGGTGCTTATTCAGACATGAGACCGACATATTAAATAGCCATTAGATTAAAGTAAAGGAGTAAATATCTAAAAGGGGCTACAGTCAGTGACTTGAATCTTTGACCCGAACAAAAGGTTTTATATCAACAAAGTCATGCAGAATTCCCCCACAACTAAGTACACTTTTAGCTGGATTGTTCATTGTACAACAGAGGGTCAACCTTGTAACTAAAATATGATAAAAAAAACTTAATAAAGGAACCTTGTTAACTGAGCATGACATAGAACATATTTCACTACATAATGCTGCATCTATTCCAGCCCACTAAGATAGTGGGAGACTTATGAGTAGAGCTGCAATGATTCATCAATTAATCAATTAGTCGATTGAAAGAAAATTACCTTCTAAACTATTGTTGCTTTTATTTGTCATTTATGATGAAGAGTAAATGAAAAGTCTGGCTTTTGGACTGTGGGTTGAACAAAAAAAAAAGCAATCTGAAGACATCACTTCAGGCTCTGAGAAACTGTAATGAGCTTTTTTTTTTACATTTTATTTTGACATTTCATAGGCTAAACAATTGATAGTGGAAATATGGGAAGATTAATTGATAATGAACATTATCTGTAGTTGCAGCCCTTCTTGTGGAAGACAGATTACAGAAAATCAGTCAAAATCAAAACTGCAGAAGCTGAGACATGCTGACTTACAGTTTTTAGTATAGGTCAAGCTCAAGAACACAGGATCCAACATTTCCCATATGGTCTATCGATAGATCCTCCCTGCCTGGTAATGCCCACATCTTTTAATATTCCACACCCCCTGTTAAAGGCATGAAGTCTTTAAGACCAAGCCAAGGCACCCAGATGGTCATGAGGATTATTTTCTCTGACTGGACTCTTCCAGTGTTACAGAAGACATTATACAACTGTTACAGGCAAAGAAGTTCTCTCCATGACTCGTAACTGACTTTGACACACATGAGCAATCCAGGCTGAGATACAGTCTACCTAAAAATACATAGTAGCAGGTCAGAGCAACTAAGAATGCCTGATAAATATTAGGGCTGATAAGTTAGAGGCCAAAAATGGGGAAATTTATATTATGATTTATTATTTCAAAAATAAAATTATAGCCGATCTATATCAGCTATAGTCATATCTGATTTGACAGATTATGTCAAAGCATTTAATTTGAATTTTAAGGGAAAATGCTCTATAAAAGCCGAAGTATATTTGTTACGTTTTTTTAATGTACTTTACTAAAAAATGACATTAGCATTTGAAGAGTCAGAAATGTTCTTTGTTTTTGTTGTAGTAGTGACGTCTTTGGTTCAGTTAGAGCTATGAAATAGCAATATTACACAAGAGGGTGTGCCTTAACCTTTGACCTCATTATTAGCATGACAGTTTTGTGGTCAGGATAAGCATCACTGAAGTGCTAATAATGATGGTAAAACCAATCCTTGAGTCTAATATTGCGTTATGCAACAGGTGTCCAACAAAATAAAAGATATAATCAAAATTCATCATTGTTTGCTGTGAAACTGAATTTCATCCCTAATACGCTTTAAATACTGCACACCCCAACACAACACAAAGTCTTCTGGAAAAAGACCGGATCACAAACCAAACCTTTAAGTATCTGGTTGGAGCTGAGGCTGAGGATAAAGGCACCTTTATCCTCAGCCATTATCAAGTCATAGCCCTCCATTAACAGATAATGATTCTCTAACAACCTACTGTCTCTCATCTGTCCAGACACAGTTGATGATCCATCTGGATTTTTACACACCCCAATCTGTCAAATCACTCTGACTCATATTTGGACAAAGGACGGGCCGGCAGAGGACAAAGCTTTTGTTTTTGGAGCTAATGGTTCAGCTGGTCAATTCACAGATTATTACAAAGACAATCAAGGTAGCAGCACAGAATGCTGCTGTAATTTGGACATCAGATGGCACTGAGCTGGTAAAAGTAAAAAGAGTACAAATGTGTGTGTTTCTGTTGATCTGCCAGTTGTTGTTGCTTTCCAGTTGCCCACTCCGACTGAAGGTCATCGCCTGCATGTGTGAAAGCGAGTTCCACGCTTTCCACAAACATCCTCTGGCATCAGTGCGGAGCGCTCAGTTGTGTCCTGAATCCTGGCCAGTAACCCTGTGATACGTTGTGTATATATGTGTGTTCATGTGCGTGTGTGTGTTCATGCATGTTTAAGCCACAAGTCCAAGTGGCCGGTGCCCATGCAGCATCAGCAGCAGGACACACAGCACCCCCGGAGGAACACTTCACACAGCTGGAGCCACCGCTGATAAAGCTGCAGCCAACAGAAGCCTCCTCACACAAAACACACGCACAAAGATAAAACTGCAAACATGCACAAATGAAGGAAAATACTCAAACACACACACACACACACAGATAGTCCTAGAGGCAGATGCACTCACACATCAGTGATCGGGAAAAAAAAAAGTCACTAAACGTGACTTGGATCAAACACACACAGTCTCCAAATTGCATACCTTCACTCTCCGGTTGTATACTCTTATGTGCAAACACGCACACACAAACAAACAGAAACACACTTAACAAGCAGACATCTTTTCCGCTACATCATAATTTCAATCCCTCCTCTCCCCTACACAACAGCAAATTTAAGGGAAAGGGAAATATTTCTGCTAAATTAGTTATGCTAATTACAGAGCAGTTCTCAGGGGAGAGACGGCGCTAAATGGCTTTTAATTCTTTTTGCCTGGAAAGAGACGTGGGAGAGAGCCAGACAGAGAGCGGAGGAGAGAAGCACAGTGCACGAGCAGAAAAAAAAGTAAACCAATAAACACACAAACAACTGGTGTTAAAATTTGCCCGGTGACACAGCAACAATGAACTAACAGAATTAACAACTCAGGGGAAGAGGAAGGAGGCCCAAAGCAGGCGGCCGGCCAGACAACAAGCCGCCTTATCAGCTCCGGGGGCCGCCGGGTCCCCCAGCCGACCGGGAGAGAGAGAGAGAGAGATCGACGGGAGGAGAAAAAGTTTTGCAGCTAACTTTGTGTCCTGTAGCCTTTGCCAGCGGTCACACAGTGATAACGAGGCACGAACAGATAGCACACAACAGCACTGTACATGGAAGGCACCAGAGGAAACACTGGGCACACTGAGCGTGCTCTACAGAAAGTTAGTTCTTCTCTCATAGTCACAAACAATTCTGTATTACACCAATACTTTAAAGTAGAGGCTGTAGACCGATGCTGACAGTGCACTCTTGTGGCAGTTCAAATTGATGCATTTCAAAGGTCCAGTGTGTAAAGTTTAGGGTGATCTATTGGCAGAATATGGCAGAAGTGGAATACAATATTCATGAGAATGTTTTCATTAGTGTATAACCACCTGAAAATAAGGATCAGTGGGCCTCATGCAAGAACCACTCATACGAACAGCTTTGTTCTTAAGTGGCTTATACATGTGATTTAGGAGAACATGTCATATTCACCAGTTTTCTCGTATTTTAAATTTTCTTTCAGTTGCAAACTCAATTATGAGTGGTCAAGACCTGTTGTAGGAGTCATGTGCCATTAGTCTGCCGTCATCCAAACCAAAGTTTTCCACTAACAATAACATATTAAATCGATCTGAAGCAACTTTGTTTGAAAACTCTAAATTACACTTCATAATTTTGTCAGTATCATCCAGTTTGACTCTGCATGTTGAAGTATAATTTTAATTCTAAATGTATCCATATAATCTAACGTTATCATCTTTAATTTGAATTGACAATTACTTGCTGTCAGGGCGTATTGTCACTGGCAGGTTCTGTAAGTCTGTGTCCAAGGGAACATCCTCTGTTGCAACATCATCTGCAGCTGTTATGTCATATATTTTTTCGTTCATCTGTGATGGAGACTTCCCTTTGACCCCTTCCTCCTGTTGCAGTCATCGATTGGCTTGCTGTGGCAAGTCTTTTTTTTTTTTCTTTGAAGCCATTTTCATATCAAACTATTTCTTCTTTATTTCAGTGACAGGACATGCCTCAGGTGACATTAAAAGCACTTGATTTTTTCCGTTCCTCGTCTTAAGCAGGTCCCTTAATTCCACTGCTGATGCTGTTAAAATGACAGGCTCTCCTTTGTGGATCTCTAAGAGGAGGGCTTCAATCTCCAAACTCCTTAATTTCTTCTTTTTACTCTTTGATGCCATTTTCATAAATGAACACTTAAAAAAATCCTAACATATGGAGCACTCTTGGAAGAGGAGGGTAAAGCAAAGTGTTTGCGAGCTCATCACTAGATGCCACTGAATCCTACACACTGGTCCTTTAATACATGTGAATTGGTACATGGTATAGCCAAGGTATAGCAATTTGACAAAATTACTGCCACTTTCAGATCTTAAACTTTTGCAAAAGCTTGTAAAACACTATTTTCTAAGGACTGATCACTACAGTGTTTTGGTATCAGGCATTAGGTACACCAGGTACACCAGGTACACAAAAAGAACTGTGTGCACTTGGGACAAATGGCCAAATCTTATTTAGAAATAACAGGTGCAGGTGAATAATGGACAAGTATGCGCACAGTTCATTTTTTCAAGAGGCGAAAAATAAACTTGGGAAGAAGCTTTTTTTTCACATCCCTTTTCATCACAGTAATACATCAGGTCTTTGAATTGAGCTAAAAGAAAGCATCACGATTGTAAACTGAGGAGATAACAGGTCAAATCCAATGTTAGCTGCATGACTAACAGAGCACAGTGCCGCCTGCTAATTTGAGTCTTCTCAAGAAAGTCCAGAACTGCTGCTCTATTTGAATGAACAAAAGCACTGATGTATACATGGTCTGTTCCTTGAGATTCAGAGCAAACTAGAGTATGTTAAAGTGGACGTGGACCACTTTTTTGCTTATGCTCATTCCCAAATTCAATATAAAATAGTGACAATTTCAATTTACCTCTGCAGGGAACATGCTTCTTTCTTTCTTGGAACACGATTTAGTGTTGAGTCAAAGTGTGTTCCTCCATCAGATAGTGTTTCCCGTTGCTGTGCCCATGTTTGAGGTGTACGTTATGGTTAGGTATAGCAGAGCAAGGTAAGGGGAAACATATATCAACGAAACAGATTTCAATACAACACCTGCTGTCTTTGCAGTGGCCTAACAATAATACCACTTAGAAACACTAGGGGGCTGAAAAGTTGTCTATTTCCACTTTAAACTGCATATATGAACCTATGTCGATGTCAAAATGGGTCAGAATATACTTGGGAAGCTATTAATATACCTGGGTGGAACATCCAAGTGTATTGGCGCATGTCTTTCGGGGACCATCTATGACAAGTGCGTTTTGAAACAAGGCAGAATCACAATCGATCGAATAGTATCAGACAACGTGAGATACAAGTGATGTTGACAGGTTTTCAATGTAGTGCGTCCCCAGACCCACAGTTAGCCATTTGCGTGGGTCCTAATAAAATATGTATCTTTTGACATATTATGTTATACAGTAATATTCATGTATTTTAAAACATTAACAGCAGTAAAATGCAACATATACATTGATGCAGCTGAAATATTAATCTAAAAACATCAGGGATGATTTCACTCGACAATAAGTAATGCTACATTTACTGTTGATGCTTTAAGTACACTTTGCTATAACACTTATCATTTTTACCATAGTACAGTCTAGAATGCAACTTTTACTTGTAGTGGAGTATTGTAAAGTTGGGGTTGGTATAAGAACTTTTGCTTCAGTAATGGACATGAATACCCACCTGAATACCCGAGCCTTAGCCTCTAAAGGAAGGTAAGTTTGTGGGTAACCTCTGCGTGAGTCTAGTGGGTTTGTGGAGAAAGTGAGCTAAACTAAATAGTTAGCAGCTGTGAGTCAGTGTGATTTTTTTTTTCTATTAAAAAAACGTCACAAGTGAAAAGGATCAATCATTTGATTGTGTTTCTTACTCTACCTGTGGGTTAAAAGGTCTGCAACGTATCTGGGTGACCTCCCATTTTAGGTTATTTAAATTGTATGACTCGTAGCTGCTAAATAGCTAACTAAGACTAGCTTTTCACAGTCTAGACCAACTCTGCTGTGAAGAGTACAATGAGGCGCCATAGCAACATTACGTAAACCAGGACTTCTTATTTATTTTCTCTGGCAGCAAACACAATACACAGCCTTTCAGGAACTATTTTGTCCAACACAGTTTATGACTGATTACAGTAGTGTAAATGAGTGTTTTGGAGTTCGCCTACTCTAACTACCCTCAGTGGTGAAACACTAACAACTTGAATATGATGATTTTGCCATCTGTTATATCACCCATTAATATCTATTTAAGCATTTACTTCTATGATTTCAACAGGGATTTGCTGTTCACAATGTAGATTTCTCAGGGAAAAAATAGGTTGTATCCTTTTGGATTTAATGTGTCAGAGATACAGGACACAAAACTATCAACATCACTGATATACTGTCTTTCTTTGTGCCCACAGAGTAGTTTGCTTTTTGTGCCTAAACTAAGCATTTTTATATTGATGTGTATGTTTCACTCCTGCTTCTTGTCAATCACCTGGCACCCACAGGAAGACAACATCAAAACATGTTGTCGTACAAACTGTACCGTCACAGACACGCTGTACTTTATTCAGGCTCTCCCTATGTGCTGGGACAGCAGTTCCCTTAAAGCATTTGTCTCTGCAGATTTCTTATTTAATAAGTCTAAAAACTAACTATAAGACAAAATTGCTCAATGACTGGGGTAAATGTTAAGTGGAAATAGACAATTGCAAATAAGCTTAACTCTAAATTAAATATATGCTATAAAGGCTCATTAAAAGACAGAACGCAGGGACATACTTATTTCCATTTCTCCCAAATATATGAGCTCATAATGGAAACACATTTGCCCAGTGGTGTTGTGGGTATACTTTTAATTTATACCACAATTTTATTTCAAAGCGGCCCGTCTAGCCAAGGATAAACGCCCTGTGTTATAAACAGCGACATGTAAGACTACTTTTGCATATTAAGTTCATTCAAAAATGGCCCAGTGATATTTGCAAATTGTCACTTAACTTCTGCTGCTTAATTAGCATTAACCACAGAAGAGGTGCAGATTTTGCCTCAACACTAGCTCAAAGACTATGGGGTGACACAGTTACATAATAAGTGTCACGATTCTCAAAATTCATTCAATTTGATTTTCAATTCATCAATCCTTGGTTTTATGCTCTGAAAAATTTACATTTTAAAATTTGTCTTTAAAAAGAGAGGCTAATGGCTACATGGTATCAAGTGTGATATAACTACCCCACTAAGGCCATATGGTCAAATTTAAATGATTTATTTAAATAGCTGTGATCAATTTCACCAGTCAGTTGGGTCACTGGATGGCAGAAGGTTCTTTAAAACAAAAACTTGATACTTCTCACCTGTCAAAAGCGTCCTCCTGCGTGTTTCACTGCTAAATTGTGTGAAATACCACTAACTCAGATAAATGTTACCAGTGGAAACACTGAGCAAGCGACAAAGTTTTGACAATGGCCAGTGAGGGTCGATCTAAGAATTGCATACATCTCCAACTACAGAGGAGAAAAGTGCAGCTGCAGGTTAACTTTACTGGTAGGCTAGCTGTGTCATCTTACAAGTGTTTGTTTTCTTTGAACATGCACCACACATGCTGATCGCTGATCATGCCTTGGATTGTAATTACTGAAATTAAAAGTCCATTTCAATCGATTTTTGATTTAATATTGACACCGTGACACTTCTAAACCTAATCAACCCAACCAACGGTCAGAGAAGTACTAGCCAATCAGAGACAACGTAGGGCGAGTCATGCTTTTGCCATCCTGGGAAAAAAAAATTGGCTTGCATCACACTACTGGATGTTGCACATTAAATGGGATTTAGAAGTGGGTATACCTGATGCTGACTAAAAAATAAGTGGGTATACCTGTGTATACACTGCACTACACCACTACTTTTGCCATGCAGCTGTATGGCGGTTTTATAAGCACTAAATAAGGCCTGAGTTGTGAGTCACAGAAAAATGTGTGAAAAAAAATAGTGTTCAGGTTGTTTTGGGGAAGTTGTTCTATTAATTAGCTTTGCTAAAATGTGACAAGAGAATTGGTACAAACATCTCTGTGCTCATATTTAAAGCTATGATATGTAATATTTCTGCATTAAAATGTCAAAAAACACCAGACCTATGTTATATATTTTACTGAGTTGTGTACTGCCAACACTGTTGTGTTGGATATGTCAGAGAGTGAGGAAGGAAATCGGAAAACATGACTAAACGTAGTGTGAATAAAACTGTAATACATTTCCTTATGTGTGATTTCTGCCTGAGTCATGACAGATAGTTTTTCATCTGTGATGGTGGTTGTTTAACACTTAAGAAAACAACTCTTATGATCCCACACTACTTCAGATGTCATTGAATTACCTCTGTTGTTACTGTCTAAACCTCTTAGCGGTAGAACTTACATATTGCACGTGTCAACATTAAGCAAAAGAAGTATCTGTTGCTGAATAACATCACCTTGCAGGTGAGATACCAGGAGCTTGTGTCAGTTCTCATACTCCATGCGAATGCCTTTAAGTGAAGTATTCAATCCCCAAAGACAAGACTACAGTTGTAGCCCAATATGCAACTATGAGTTTAATCCACTAACATCATCCTGCAAAATACTTAGAAGTGCCATAACTGAATGAACCCGATTGTGCAGAAAATCAATAACACAGGAGAACTCCTTCTCAACCTCTTTGTTTTCCAAATGTTCTGTATGTTCACGCTGTCGGTTGCTGTATTCTGATTTCAACTAGACTTGACAGATGTGTCCTTGATGTGGGGAGCTGCAAATGCTCTCACATGTCTTGCGACTCATTTCCAACTATCACTGCAGAGGAATATATAACACCAAATGCACCGCTGGAGGCAACCTGTCATAACAATGAAATGATGCATGGTGTTTAAACAGTTTCTGCTCTCCATAACAAATAAAAAGAAGAGCAGTTGTCATGTTCAAATGTGTTTCACAGCCAGTGGAGGAGTTTAATCAAGGAGGGTATGTCTTTAGAAAAACAATATAGGTTATTGGATGTGGAGATGGACTTAAAGATAGTGCAGATTTGGATGCCAACATATTTTCTGTGTGATGCCATAAAAACATCACACAGAAAGTCTGGAATAACTCATAAAAAAGTTGCAGAGTGAATCAGATGCCAAACTCCGGCCACATTGATGTTATGATGTAATCATCGAGCTACATATAAACCAACACTGTCCCTGGGTTATGCTACTGTTGTGTGAAAATGGCTTCAGGGAGCTTTTATAAATCAGGATCATTGTAAGTGTCCTGGCAATACAAACAACACACCCACACGCACACATCGATGCACATACACAAACACTGTAAATTTAAATCTCTAAGCATCTCCATGCGCTGCTACTTGAGCATCCAATTCAGGCTGCATCCGCACAAATACTAGCACACACAAACTCACAGTTTTATTGTTGGTCCCTCTCCAACATAGGGCTATAAGCAGTGGCCAGTTTTATGTCTTTTAATTAGTACACTGTCACCATAGCAGCAACCAGCTGGCGAACAACCACCTCCTTGCACATATACATAAACAATGGCAGAGGTAGAAACTAAATACTGCAAAATGTGCTCACGGGGTGTCGACCATACATCTTCATTATGATGGGTAAACTGTGTGCCGGTGTTCAGTACGTGACACGTGTGTACCTGAAATTAGGTGCAGAAGCCCATTCCAGAGCCAGGCAGGCCAAGTCCACGGCAGCATACACCAGCAGGAAGAAAATGGTCACAATACTGGCGATGGTGTTGAGCTTCCCTGAAAACAGCACCAGCTGGAAAAGAAAGAATAAAACAGAGGGAGAGGGAGAAAAAGAAGGAGAGAAAGAAGGGATTAGCATTCACAGCAAAACGTCATTCCAGAGTGGGACAAAAGAGTGCATTTAAATGCCTTTTTCTTATGACCTTTTCCAGCTCCCACCTACTTTTCACTCCCAAAAACGTACCTAAAATATGAAGTCAAGCACGTGATTTGCATGTTCATGTGCTTTTTGAGTGAAAATAAGAAGATGAAACATCTGATTTATATGCAATTGAAATAGTTTACCTCACTGTCATTGACCTTAATATGGAAAGTGACAAGTGAAGCCCATGTATCAGTCTTTAATGCCTCTACTGTATGTAGAAAAGTTAAAGACCCCCTCTAGATATGAATACAACATTTAAAACTAGTCCGTTGTGAGTAATAATTTGTGTCCAATATGTTTTTCCCACAAAAAAGCTGAACTACCTTGTTAGTTATTGCTTGTACATATTTGTCTGAGATTTAAGGTAAGAAGACTTTCACTCTTCAGCAGATGAATGTGAAAACTGTTTTCTTGTGTCAAACTCAGGAAAATGTTGTAAAGCTCAAACATCCAAGTGAAGTAGCAATAAGCAAAACACATTTTTTTAGTGAAGGAGGACTGTAAAGAATTCTGACTCTGGCAACTCAAATTGGTAGTATCAAAGAGGATACTGAGGCAGACAGCGATGCTGTTACCCTGCTGTAGCAGAACCCGACTAAATGATGTTTGTTGGTCTTTTATGATCCCAATTCTAGTACTGAATGTGCTTATCAAATCCAAATTCTTTTTCGTAAGTAAGTAACTAAAGTAAGACATAACTAAAACTCAGTTCAAGATTCAATTTAGATCGGTAATCTCCTTCAATAAAATTTAATATCCACATCCGGTTGCTACAACTTGAAAATGAAATGAGAAGCTCAAAATATAAAATGCTGAAGTCTTTCCATTTTGTCATTGTTCCTGTCTACTCCCAGTCATCCTACATGTATATTCAACTGAACGCAGTACAAAGACAAGATTTTCAATGTTCAATCTGTTTAATTTTATTCTTTTTTATAAATATTCACTCATTATGAATTTGATGCCTGCAACACATTTTAAAAAAAGTTGGGACAGAGTCATGGTTAGCACTGTGATACATCACCTTTTCTTTTGACAAATCTCAGCAAGGATTTGGGAACTCAGGAGACTAACTGCCTTGTTTTTAAAGCAAAATTCTTCCCCATTCTTGCTTGATATACGCCTTCAGGTGCTCAATAGTCCAGGGTCTCTGTTGTCATATTTTGTGCTTCCTAATGCACCACACATTTTCAGTGGGGGACAGGTCTGGACTGCAGGCAGGCCAGTCTAGTAGTCTTGTCACAATACTGAAATTTCTCATTTCGATACAATAGGTTGAAAAATATTGATTTGTTTGATTCGATGCCATTTTCAATACCACGGGGTAAAACCTATCCAACATTGGGGGCATAAAATTTTAGATTTCTATTAAACAATGAATGTAACAAGACATGACAAATTCAGCCGGAGAAAATAAGTTGAGTATTAAGAAGCACCATGTGTAAGTGAAAGGGGGCGGGACTATGTGAGCACTGCAGTGTGTGTGTGTGTGTGTCAACTCACTGTCGGAGAGAAGAGAGGGCGCGAAAGTGCAGCTGCTAACAGTGTACTGATACTGAGAAACATGATTATTGAAAGCATTTCAAATATTTAGTATCAATATTTGTCAACATTTTTCACAACAATAGTCTAGTACCTGAACTCTTTTAATATGAAGCCACACTGTTGTGACACATGCAGAACATGTAAACAAAAACTTTGAACATAATTTGAAAAATGTTATAATTAAAAATGGAAATTCTACACAGAGGGGCTTTAAGTATGCTGTTATCAAGGCCAGAGGTTGCTCACATTTTTCAAGTAAAGTATCCCCAGATAATTGAGCATTGGGTCCATTTGGGTCCCAAGAAACCTTCTGAAGATTTTCTGCTGTTAGATATTATTATCTGTCTTCTCTGTGGTTAAAAGGTGAAAGCAAGGACAGATTTGGCCAACATCTGGGGAGCAAGACACTGTTAAAATGAATTTGTTCTCCATTTTCCTGGGGACCAGTGTAGGAGCTCAGGTGGTCCCCAGGCTCCACTTTGGGAACCACTGATTGAGGCTAATGTTCAGTTTGAATTAAAATGCTATCTAGGCTGCTGATCAGCAGCATGCAGTCAGCTACGTGACAACACAGCCAAGTCGAGCTTCATTTTAAATTCTCGGCGCCTGATTTGGAGGGCGAGTCGTATATCTAATAATACTGACAGCACATGGGTGTATGAGATTCACCCTCTCTCTCTGACTGAGGAGTGGTAGGTGACTTCTAATGGAGGAGGGAAATGATGACCCCATTAGAAGTACTGCTCCCTGCCACGTTCTCTCACACAAGAATGTGTGAACAGGGCTGTATGTAACTGAGTTACCACAGATGTGAAAGCCAAGATTGAAAGCAGTAAGAGCTTCCACTGTTCCATCTGCATTACATTTTGCTATAATAACTATGATTGTGGTCATATTTATAATGTAGGACGTAGCAAATATTTGAGTCAAAATATTAGAATTCTGTGTTTTACAGCCACATTGTTGGATTTTTTTGGCTGCAAACACAACATTGTCATACAGTATAAGCACCTTAAAAATATGGTAAACTTGTTACCTATTTGCACAGCAGGCAGAGCAACTATTATAAATAGTAATAGTAATAATAGAAATCTTAAGTATAATTAACACAATTAATATTAACATCTCTTTAAGGTTTTGGCAATGTGATTGGAGCAATATATGCCTCTTTTGGTCCACAATGATCAGACTGGGTTTATGAAAACCAGATTAGCATCTGATCATGTTTGTTGCTTGCTTCATGTTATAGATTCAGCTTCCAGGTCAGACAATCACAGAGCAATTCTCTCTCCAGATGCCGAGAAGATGGCGAGGGCTTCAGTGAAGCTTTTATCTCCATGATCAAGTTATTGTATGCTAATCCTTCAGCTGTAGTGGTAACAAGCAACATTTGTTCATTGAGGTTCCCAGTTTCCAGATCCTCACATCAGGGCTGCCCCTTATCACCACTTTTATTCTCCCTTTCCTTGGAGCCCATTGCTAAAGCAATGACAGGCAGAGGTTCTTGAGCCAATCATCACTCACGACACACCACATTACTTTTCCTTATACGCGGATGACATCTTGATTTTTACCAGAAATCCCTCTGAATCACTTCCTCTTCTTTTTAAAAATGTTTGAGGTTTTTGATAGTATGTCTGGATATAAAATCAACTGGGCAAAATCAGCACTGATGCCACTGGGTGGATTAAACAGGCAGACACCTCCATTTAGTATTCCTGCTGTTTCCAACTTTAAATATTTAGGGATCTCAATATTTTCCTCTCTTGATACAGTGGCTGCAGATAATTACAATAATGCTCTGAATGACACAGACTACAATTTAATGGGATGGAGTAAACTCCAAACTTCATTTCAGTCTAGACTTTCTGTCATCAAGATGAATGTACTGCTCCGCATCAATTTTATCAGCTCAATGATACCTCTAGCCCCACCGGATGGTTACTGGAAGAAATTGCATTCAGTTACCAGCACTTTTTTGTGGAATAAGAAAAACCCCAGAATCAAAGCTTCCACATTGCAAAGGAATAAGTCAGCCGGCAGTATCAACGTGCCTAATTTTGAATGGTATTCATGGCGTTTTGTTTTGTGTCCACTCACTACCTAGTTGAATCCAGACATCTGGGTGTCATGGCACCCCACTGAAGAAAAACATACCCACATAATTTACCATACTCGATATACTCTAACATACCCCATAAAGTGAAACGAGACTTCAGACCAATAATATTACACCTTTTTACTGTGTGGCATAAAGTCCAAAAGCTTGCAAAAATCGTCAACACATTTTTTAATCAATCTCCAATCTTTTATAATTATTCTCTTTTGATAGACAGGAAGACATTTCTTTTCCTAATAGGGGTGATAAGGGTGTTTATATTCTCCAGGACATTGTAGGGCAACAAGGTCTCTGTGAATTCCAAGATTTCCAAAAGTCATATAACCTCCCCAGCAGTTCATTTTTCTATTTACAGTTGCATACAGCAATCTGGGCTAATGGTGTCCTATGAGGCACTGATTTTGATACCCATCTTCTTCAGCTGATATTTGATTCTAAAGGTAAAAACAATGGCATTGTCTTTGACCTTTACAAATTCATAACTGAGGCTTCATACAAACCTTTGCCACTTAATAGACTTTGGAAGAAAGATATTATGACTTGGTCAGATCTGGAATAGCACACAATATGGTCAAATATATCATAAATCATCCAGAAATCCAAACCAAATGATTCATTATAAAGTTATTCATAGATCTTATCTCTCACCTCAAAGATTACAACACATGAAACTCAGAACTAATCCTTATTGCAACTTTTGCCCAGACAACATCATTGGCGCTTTTCCTCATATGATTTGGCAGTGCCTGGAGGTTAACAGATTTTGGAAAAACATTTCAAGCGCCTTGTCTGATATCACTGGAAAAGCCATCCCTCACTCACAGCGTTTGCTATGACTCAGTGACACTTCTTCTTAACAGCAAAATGTAAATGATAGGTGCCTCTTGTTAGCAGGTCTAACGGCTGCTAAGAGGATGGTAGTTTGCCAACAGAAATGACCACATGCACTGTTGGTGAGGGAACGGCCCTCTTCTTATAGAGATACTGTACAACTAGACCTCTCTACAGTATGATTACATCATGCTAAGACACAGAATATTATTTGCTGGTCAAATGTTCTAGAAGAGATCAATGCTTTGTTGTAACTATCTGTGGTTATTTTAATTTCTTAGTTGTGTTAAGTATTTGCTGCTTGTTTACCCGCTTGGATCGTTATACATATATCTTATGTACACTATATGTTTTGCATTTCCTTTGGTGACTTTGTATGTGTACATATATTTTATATATCCTCACGGCTATTTCTGTGGATATATTCATGGATGATGAAGGCAATTGGCATAAGTATTTAATTCCTTTATGTTTGAATGCTGCTGGTTTACATCCATAATGGTCATTGGATTCCTGGCTGGCAAATGGGTGGGGCTTATTTTATTTATTATTAATATTGTTTTGTTTGTTTTTTCATTTTCTTCATTTTTTGTTTTGGTTTGTGTTTGTTCTTGTCCATGTTCATTGTCTTGTTGGGCTGCAACTAATGACATGACATGACATGACATGACATGACATCACATCACATGGCAATGAGGGGGGCAAAGAAACTACTATGTTGAATTCTGCCGTGCATTGTACCACATTTGTGAATGTATTGTTGCCTCTCCCACCTATGACATAATCTATAAGCAATTGATCACAAAAAAATTAATAAAGTAAAATAAAACTAAGTTAATGAGAAAAGGATTAATTTATTTCATAAAAGTCCTGCTTGTACATTCAAGGAAATCACATTGAAATCTTTGTTATGCACAAATAATCTATCACCTGATCAAATATTTGTATATTTATTAATAAGTTGAAAGATAGTTGACTGTTGAGTCTCATTCCCAGGCTGTCAAATACCAACATTTTTGTCTGGTGATCCAGCAACTCAAAGCGTTGGTATTTGGGAATGAGATTCAACAATCAACTATCTTACTGACCTGTGATTGGCCAAAGTCTCCCATCACAGGCTAGATTTTGGGCTGAAAACAAAGCCAAAAGGAGAAGCAGAAGATCGTACTTTGATTACAAGCAAAATTTGCATTTTTTGTTTGTTTTTGTTAGAAAGCTCTAATATGTTTGACATGAAACTAATTGATATAAAAAATGTTTAAGTAAACAAACATGAATGTCCCACATCAGCTGAAGACCATTATTTACAGGAATTTCATGCAGTATTGTTTTTTGTTTTTTTTTTGTTGCTATTTTTGCTACTATTTTCATCCACACAGGGATCCGTCAACACTCTCAAGTTATAACAATGAAAATCTTCTCCATTGTCACCTTCCACTTCACGTGTACCACACCTTCCTGCTTTGGTGGAAGAACACAAAGTATGCATAAACATAAAATCTTTCAGGCAAAGGCCTCATTAGTTCTTCTGTGCTGAATGAAACATTTTCTGTGGCTGTTTAATCATCAAGCCAGCGTTCTTTATCTGTATGCGAGCTGCTGAGACTTATTTCTCAGAACAAAGAGGTAACTACAGTACTGTACCTAGGAACAAACACAAAGTATAGTCTTCCTCTCCAATTAACATTGTTTTATGATTGGGCATTGCAAAACTCCACTGGAGTTGTAGTATTTTCTTGAGCTCAAGGGCATATCATTGGTATATGGGGAGGGGAGAAAGTAGCAGCTCTGTGATCACTAACTTTGTGACCACGAAGCAGAAGTAAACTGAAAGGGAGAGAGAGGATAGACGGTAATAATGTGGAATTGAGATTAATGATGTCACATTATTGACAGGCGGTCAGAAAGAGAGAAATGATGAACCGAGGGAGCAATGAGTACGGAGAAGGGGGGGGGGCACGAAGAAGAAGAGAGGAAAAGATGAAATGGAAAAAAGAAAGACAGACAAGTGAAAAGGAGAAGGTGGGTAAGAGAGCATCTCTGACCTCTGGCAGTCAAAGTCAGTGGGTGTCTCTCCAGCGCTCCCCTGGGAGCTGGCTCAACTAGAGCATTAATTAGCCATTAACTCAGACACAGGCCAGCATGGACAACTGCTGTCATAGCCCACAAAGTGTGAGTGTGCACACACATACGCTAAATCTCTCCTGGGTATGTTTTTGTGTGGCAATTTGAGAGACTGTTTTTACTGGAAAGCGGTGTGCATAAATTGCCATAAATTTCAGTGAAAAAAGACTCTCACACAAACACTTTTATTAAATAAGAAGAATTGAGGGGAAGCAGCTGAACAAAGCCAATCCTCTTCCAGAAATGTCTCCGGGTTACAGGTAACACTTGGACAGTGCTTGCTTGAGTGTGTGTCTGGATACAGGCGCAGATACAGCATGGCTTATGAAGCAATTAGTTAGACAGTAAATAAACATTTTATGAAATAGTTTAATTCATTAGTAATCAGGAAATTTGAACAAATATTTTGCACTTGGCCTGTATGATGAAAGAAGTTACTGCTAATCATAATGTGTAATAAGTTCCAGTGACAGTAAATATTCAGCCTAAAGGAATGCCCTGAACATTTCTATTCCACCAAAGTTACTGCGGGCCTCCTGTAAGTGAACAAATTGCACAGTATTGCCTTCACCACTTCACGCTTCTCACTGTTAGCATGTCAACTTATGCAAGTTTGTTGAGTATGCTAGCGAGTAACTTGCTTGTTAGCAAACACTGTGAAAAGAGCGACCTGAGAACAATTTTGGTGACGTTGTGGCAAGCAGGACTTTTTAAAAAAATCTGTAACTGATGAAGTAAGGGACATACAATTATAATCTCCCCAACAGACATTTAGTCACATGTCCTTCATGGTCAGAGTAAGTCACTGCTCCAAGGCAGGAGAAGTTCAAGTGTCTTGGGGCTTTTATTTATGAGTGAGGGTAACATGGAGCAGGAGATCAACACTGATTTCAACACTGTTGAAACTCAGAAACCTTAAGGAAACGGCCAAAATAATGAAATAACAGTCAAAATGGGTTTTCTTCGGTTAAACCCTGTAGGATAAGGAGCTCAGAAATCAGAACAGAGCTGGAGTTGAATCACTGCTCCTTCATACTGAGGTGGTACAGACGTCTAATTCCTCTTGGAGAATTCCCTGAGGAGGTGATCTGAACACATCCAACAGAGAGGAGATTACGAGGCTGATTGATAAATATTTGCAAATATTGTGAGTATTGGACGCATTTGAATTAATTCTTAAAATCACGAGATTGTGAATTCTTAAGAGGGACTGTCCATCTTTTTCATCGCTTTAATTTGCTCCACAGTGCAGCTTACTTTCACTTCACCTATCCAGCTCTATCATCTTTGAACTTCTCTTAACTTGCTTTGTTTTTCTTCTCCCCCTGTTCTTGCAGTCTGCTTATTTTCCCTTTACTTAAAAGTCTAATAAAAGAAAGCCCTGGCTCATACCTTCCCCCTCCTCCTCCTTCTTCCTTTTCAATCCTGCAGTATGTGAGTGTTGGGAGGCGAGATTACAATCAGACTTTTGTCATCAGTGAATCATTCAAATGGCGGAGGAAGAGGCAGAGCGAAAGAGGACGAGAGAGTCAATGATCTCTGATGGCGACGGCGGCGCAGCTAACGATTTCCATCTAATTGCTCCTCCTCCACTCCTGGAGAGTGGCAAGGGATGAAGAGAAGAGGACGAGAGAGGGACAGAGAGAAAAAGAGAGAGAGAGAGAGAGCGTAAATAATGACAAGCCATTCAGCCTTTAACACTCACCTCTGATAATGATGGGATAGTCAGGCCTATTTGCTCTTAAGATCCTCCTCCTCTTCTTTGTCTCTCTATCCTCACCCACCTCCTCTCTGCCAATATTTTCTCCTCAGTCTAAATTGACTTCTTTCCCCCACTTAGAAGACACAATAGAAGAGAAAAAACACTACAGGAGTATTTTTTGCTCTCTTGGTCAGAGTAAAAAACACACAGCTGTTCTAATACTACTGTATTTCTGGCCTCTGTTTGGTCTGTCCCTGTCTGTTCTGGAAACAATCGCTGTGCTCCTCCCACAGCTTCTCTGGCACCACAAAACTTGGGGAAATGATGCATCTTCTTTTCACATTCCAGCTTTTAAAAGTTACTCTGACTGGTTAAAACCTTTTTCTACTCCTGTAAAATGAGCCTAAATCACCTATCCAAGGCATACCCAAAGTAAACTGAAAGCTGAACCATTTGAGATCTGCATGGTTATGATCTCTTTTGATAGGTAACACTCTAAAGTTTTCCCCCAGCAGTCAAAATTACTTTAAGTGCTACTAGCATTGAGTAAAAGAAGCTTAAACACACTGAAGTGCAAAAATATGCCTGCAGATGACCTATAGTTGAGACTTGTTAGCTAGAAAACATAATGGAACCACAGCATTTCGCCTTAGCTTGTCCTAAGTTCAATTTTGATAACAATTCCACTGAAAACAGATATTTACACATGTTTCTCTAAGGGTATGTCTAGGCATCTTTTTAAAAAAGGGCCATTTGGAGACCACAAAAACCTGTGATTCAGAGTAACTGAAGCATAAACACATTATAGTGCCTTTTCCCTAGTTGAAATTATACTTGTGTGTATAAAGGCATCAAAAGAAGTGCTATGATGAAAAAAAGCAGTTCATTTAAAAAGCTACTCACAGCAACCTACCTAACCTACATTACTTCCCTGTTGTAGCTTCACATTACATACTGTCATGTTTTAGGGTTTAATTCACTATAAGAAGTGCCAGTTATCAGGGTAATCTGTTCCAACTGGCTCTGTCTTTACACAAGAAAAGAGAGGCAGGCACTTCCTTTCAACGTGGACTCTCATTATCTATTGTGGGCTGTAGACATGGAAGCTCCTATTGGCTCAAATGAAGCAATTTGTGGGTATTTATCGATGGAAACAGAGTATCTTGGACTAAATATGTTCCTGGACTGAATTGACTGAACCTTTGCCAGTGTAACAAGATCATTTTTGGTGGCGTATTATTGATTGGTGGATTACTACAAGCCTTCAAACGTGAGTTACCTGAATTCTGTATTTGTTTGTTTGCTTGTTTGTTTGTAGCACTGATTGTACCTGCTATTGTGACTGTATCTTGAAACGGTTTGCATTGCTCAAAACACAAGAAACTAGCAAGCTTTCTGATTGCATGCATGAGTAAACACATTTACATAGCAGTTGTGTACTTTGACCCCCTATTCCACTAAACGCTCTGTAGCCCTGCATTTATGAATTACTTTGACCAGCCCAGATGCGGACTGTATGTAACCATGGAGCATAAGTTCTCTATTTTCAATTTTTTCTAGTACGAAGGGAAAGTCTTATGTTCATTAGTTGAGAAGTATCTCTAAAATCAAACCCCTTGGAGAATGTTATTCATGCCTTCATTTCATCTCCTCTTGATTATAGGAGCTACACTACTGACTATATTCAGCAGCACTCAGTAAAAAACTCACTAAATCGTCTTCTGTTGGTCCCTAATGCGGCTTGCTTGGATTTCAACTGGAACCATTAGCAGAGAATACATTACTCCAATTTTAGCATCCCTTCACTGATGTCCTACAGCTCTCAGAATTCAGCTCAAAATTGTATTAATTGCGTGTAAGGCATTAAATGGATTGGCTCCAAGCTATATTTCTGACCTATTAAGTCCTCATGTATAAGGGAACTCACTAATGTTGTCAGGAAAAGCTCCTCTCACAGCTCCAAAGTCTAAATCTGGACTAAGGGTGAGTGTAGCATGAAGAACTTTGCTACTTCAGGTTTTAAAAGTAATTTTATTACTGTCTCTCATGTCCTTTATGAAAGCATTTTGTAACTATGGTAAGAAAAGAATATTGATCTGTTTTTTTCCAGGTACTATCAAGTCCTATAAAAGTCCTGAATGTGATTTGCAGAAAATTTAATTTGGCAAAGAAAATGCCAAATATTTTTGGTTTGAAATCAACTGACTACATGCCCTGAAAATGGAGGCACCACACAGCTGCATGAAGACAATATGTTGACCACTGCATCAACAAAACATTAAACATCAAATAATCAAATAAATTTTTTAAGTAATTAATTAAGAGGAGAAATGATGCGGCTCTAGTAGCAAGCAATGGAAAACACCACCCTTCTCTTTTGTAAGATCTGTCTGGTGGCAAACAATAATATTATTTTTCTGGGGTAACTGAATGAAAAATATCGAAGCCAAGTGATTTCTGGGGTCCCTTTTTGACTTCAAGCCTTATTTTTTCCAAAACAAATGTGCAAATTTAAGAATAGTGTAACAGGGTTGCGTGGATGCAGACTAAGCAGTCAGAGGAAACAAAGACATCAAACTGCCCAAACTGATCTATTTTTTTACTGTGAGTGAATCATGTCTGTTTGAGGGAAGAATTCTCTTGAGTTTAACAGGAGGACTTTCTGATCTTCCTGCCTGAGGAAAGTTCCTATGACAAGACTTCACAATCCAAACAACAAGAGCTTGGGCTGATTTTGTTTCTGCCTCCCCGACCTTGGCATCTACTACCAGGAAATAATAGAATCTTGTTTGAAGCTTTTCCTTCTTCCTTTTGTACTGAGCTTCACTGCTCCCATAGCTCTGCAGGAATTTCTTCAGGATTTATTGATTTTGCTGAAATATTTAAAACAAAATCCAAAGTAAAACAAGCCCAGTGTTGTTTCTGATTTCTTGAAGTTCTACACTTTTAGGCCCACTGATTGCACAACGAAAAATGTTTGAATGCAAATGGATACTTTTTGGTCATTTAATTTAACAGAGCAGATAAAAACAGAAAAAAAGTCCTAGGCACACTAAATTGTTTTTTTCTTCTTCTTTTCTAAAGAAATGAATAACCTGTACAATGTGCTGGTACAGAAAGATTCACTGAACACTGTCCAGTTCTTCTGCAAACCAAATTTCAGGCAGGACAAAGACTGACCTAGACTGAAGTCTTGAATGAGCAGTAGATCTTCTTCTATAGCTCTGGTCCTTTCAACACTATCAAATGTTAGTATTGGTTTGTTTTTAAACATGTGAAATTGAAAAAGTATTGATACTGTAAACCACAGCCTTCTAGGGCTTAATGCTGTAATTGCTAACTCCAATAATCTGCATTTGTTTATTTCACTAACCTGCACAAGGAACCAGGAGATGATCACCGAGGCCCAGGGGTTACCACTGTGGGATGTCTTCTTAGCTGGAGATAGCGCCTTACCTACAGGGATGGAAAGAGATCTCTGTGAAAACAACAAACCCATCAGACTTTATGGCATTATTAGTATGAAAAGTATAGTGAATTTTATTCTTCATCAGCAGCTTCAAAATAAAAAAAATAAAAAAAATCAGCGTTGACCTTCAAAACCCACGTCAGTGAAGCCCTGGATGCAGCTGTGGACAGAAAGGTTTAATCAAAGAAAGAATGTATGTATGCTTGGGTTTAATGGAGAATTTCATTCTCCATTAAATGTCAGCAGGCATTTCAAGGATGGAAAAAGGTTACACTGTTTTGGACACACTGTAAGTGTAGAGGAGCTAAAGCAGGTAGATGTTGTTCCTTGTCAATCAGATGTCACTCAAATAGATGGATATCTACTTGTCAATACCTGCACAAGTTCACACTAGCACAGTTTAACTTCAGTCCCTCTGTTGACACCTCCTCCTCACTGCTATTCCTGACAATTTCTGACACAACTTCCCACAAGTCTCTGTGAAATATTAACATATTCACTTGGCATGCAACATTTGCTGCCATCTCAGTGATTCAAACAAAACAGAGTATGAAATAATAAACAGGATAGTGAAGGGTTACAGTGTGGTGGAGTCGTAGACTGTAAAATAAATGGTGGACGGAGATTCTGGGTCTGAAAAGTGAAGCCTTAAACCTGCATTCCTCTGAATGGCCAGTAGGGGGCAATGCCACTGGTTTCAAAAAAGAAGTCCAATCGTATACACTGTTATGGCAAAATGAGCCTACATCTGACTTGATATATTACCTCAGTGTTACCTACTGAGTTTATGGTCTCCATTGCTAAATTGATTTGACACATGTTAACTCTGGAATATATTTTGGATTGAAATGAGGACTGTACATTTTGATCTATTTTTTAATGGCACACATTCTTAGTAAATTAGTTTTTAACTAAAATGGTTCAAACATGATATGGCACAGTTTGAAAACAAAGTCCTCTCATACATATTTCACAGATATTTGTCCAGGGTCCTGTTCTAGCAGGATCTTGGACAAATTAAGCTCTGTTGATACTGATACTACTTATTTATACCGATACTTAGTGATACTCTTACTGATGCAACTCACTAGAATTTGGCGCAAAAAATAAAGACATTGTTTCCGAAGTTATTCCATTTTGCTGAAATTTCATTAAATTTAGTAGAGTGACAAACACCTTTGAACATTTTGTCCTGTCAGTTGTTTATGCCATGTTACATAGTGATAATAGTATCATTTGTATGGGGGTTTATCAGTATTTCAGTACTGATCAGTACCAGTTAAGCACTTGTTTTCCATACCCAATGCTAAAAAAAATGTATAAAAACACATAGTTTGTGCTCTTCTTTCTCTTCTAATTCACATTGTTTCCTACAGCAACAGATACAAACCAGACTGTCGAACATCAGACCTCAGAGTGGCAGTGATAATGTTACAGTTTACAGATTGGATCAGATTTAGACGAGGGAGGGCAATTTCTAATGTTACCAACATTTAAATCAAATTTATGTAATTAACTTCAAGTCTGAGCAAGAAAAGAAACAGCGAGCGAGAGAAAAAGTGTGTGGGTGGGCGAGACAACGAGGGAGTAGAACTAAGCCAACACTTAACTTTATTTAACATCTTATATGGCTGTATGGTTTACTGGAAGATGATTCATTTACATATAGCTTCTCAGTTTTTCATACATGACATTTCACCACATGACGATGACATTTGTGTTGAATGGCACAGTGGCCAAGTACAGTAGAGGTTACATATCTACAGTGAGAGGCAGATCCAACCTCAGAGCCAAAAAACGAAAAAGACGAGGGAAGAAGAAGGGGGAAGACTGGGGGTGGGGAGGAGGGAGGTGATAGTTGGTGGAGGGGGAATCCGAGTTTAAGACTAAATTTCACAGCTGATAAAGGGCTGGAATTAAATCAGTGAGACTTTAAAGTCAAATCAATGTGGCTGAGAGGAGTCGACTGAGTGATGGAGAGCATAGAGAAAGGCGGGACAGAGGTGAAGGAGTTAGAGATTAGCGAGTTCTAGAGAAGAAAGAAATGGAAGATGTGTGGGATGGCAGAACAAACTGCGTGTGTGTGTGTGTGTGTTGGAAAATTGATGCATCCATCACTCCATTTGCATCAGACAACGGTCAAGGTTAAGCTGTGAGCAGCATGCATGAACGACAACAACATGAACGACACACACGCTCGTACACATACAGTGTGGTGATGCTAACCATTTCATCGCCCCGACAAGAACATTACGCATTTATGGTTCCACAGTCTTAATGAAACAGATTAATCTAAGTTAACCCTTTGGCTGTTGGTGAAGAGACAACTGAACAAGAGTCATCTGCCTCTGCTCCGTCTGATTGCTCGACGGAGGAACTCACACTAATACAGTCATTTACCTCCCCTGACACACACACGCGCACGGCCACACACACAGACAGAAACGGGCCAAATCAATTTGCAATAGACTTAACAAAAGAGCACAGGATGGGATAAGGAAGTTGCTCACAGTCATTAATAATGACAAAGCAGCAGGCAGCACGGATTCACACCGAGAAGCAGGGAGGGAGGAAACCCGAATGCTGTGTTCGCTTGATATGGGAATGACGGTAAGAACTTCATGGCTAACATGACAACTCAAGGTGTGTTAAAACTTTCAAGAAGCATTCAGTTACGCTGCTTGTTATGGATTAGTTTCTTAAAATACAGCACATAAACAATACATATATCCTTAAAAGCTCAATATTTTTGAAATGAAATAGTTGGTAAAACATGTTATCAAGCCAAAGTGTTCATACCTGTTTTGTGTGACAAAAAGCTTGCTATCATAACCTCCTCATGGCTCCTTCACAATGGGCCCATTTCACATGCACATAACAACATAAAAGCACATTAGTGCTCATACTTTCAGGTATATATTTCTTCTTCTCTTTAGAAACAAACTAGTAGCGGCTGACTTCACATTGCTAACTCAGTTTATTACTCTGGCTTTAACACTCCACACTGAACAGTGACAGCAACCAAAAAGGGTCCAAATTCAAACTCTAAATTCATAGTTTCAAAGTTTAATTTCATATGTGAAGGAATTTTAAAGGCTCTTTGTGCCCTGTGCAGTTTTCAGGGGTTCTGTTCATTTTGGTCTAAGATCTTTTTTATTTATTATTTCATCATAGCACTGAGCAGCAACAACTAATTTTTTATTTAGTAGTAACTAGTAAGTCTAGTAAGTAATTTATTTAATACTTTCATATACAGTATGAAATGATGCTGCTGAAATAAAACTCAGAAAGACTGACTTGTTTTCATAAATATGAAAATATGAGTCATGATAAAACTGCACAGTATGATTCACCTTTTTCCCATTGTCTAGTTTTAAGAGCAAACAAAAATTGCAATAAATTGGAATATGAAATTGCAATACTTCCCAAATTGCAATGCCTCAGAATCACAATAAATTCAAATCGGCATCTAGATATTGGGACGGAGTTAAGTGTATTGTCCCAGCTATACTAAAAAGAGGGGCAAGTGGTGAAGAAAATGGAAAATAATATGAAAGCTTGAGAGGCTGCTATGCTGTTGTCACGATGGCCCATTATTCCGAAACCCCAACAGACTGAAAAATTTCCCAGTGGACCAAAAGTCCATTCCAAAAATACCCCTAACAATATTATGTAATAACTAATATCGAATAAGTTTTATTTTGTTGGAACAGCTAAGACAATAAAAAGGGTTTAAGACAGCTCAGACTGAGTTTTTCAATGACTTGGGTGATGGGGGCCATGCACCAACTGCAGTAAAAGTCATGATTTTATTCAGACATTGGAAACTTGTCTGAAACAGTAAAGTCATTTGAAATGTTGTTTGGTGGACAGTAAAAAAGATAATCTATCAAGCCTATTAAGGGCAAAAGCCCAGCGAATTCAGCAACATGGACAGGGTCAGCAGTCACTGAACTAACAACTGAGAGAGGTAGAGTATGTATTTTTGCAACATCTGGCCTTTGGAGCAATGGGCTCAGGTTTGGGACAGCAGACTGTTAAACAAATGGGATTTCAGTTCAAAGCCATGAGAATATTTATATATACAGGATATTAATGTTCTAAGTTGTTTATTTTGTCAAACTTCAATAGAATGGTTTTGGGGTCTAAGGAGACCATTTGATGACGTAATCAGAAGAAAACATTGTTAAACTTTCGATCATATTACAAACATTCAAAATAGCCCATTTGTCTCCAGCAGGAAATGGTTGTGCTACCTACCAAACAAGTCGTCTCTGGCCAGGGCGTAGAGGATGCGTGAGGCTCCGATGAGGTTGCTCATGGCAGCAGAGAGAGTTGAGGAATAAACCCCGATGGTGACAAACGGGTGCCAGATGTTGATGTCTCTGAGGAAACTGTAGTCCCTCTGAAGCAGCACTCTGTAAAGGTTTGAAGAACACAATCCACAACAGATCACTTTAACAATCATGCCTGGTGTTTGATTCCGGCCTTCACTATAAACTAAGTACAACAAAAGCCTTTCATTTTTTCAGTTTATGGCGTACTTAGTTTCATTTTATAGTTTTAAGTAGAAATGCATAAGAGATGGGAACAAGATGAGGGAAGATCTGGGGAGGTCTTTCGCCAAAATCAAATATGGCTTATCCAACTGGGCAACACAGACACATACAGTAAATGAACTAATAATGAATAAACATTTATCACAGATATTTGTACTGGCTTGTATGTTGGCAGAAATAAATGCAGAAAGAAGTTGTAAACAGTAACGTAGCATTAGTAGTTATCCTGCAACTTGATTGGATGCTGTCAGGTTGGTTCAAACAAAGTGGGGAACTGACTTGCTGAGCATGAATAGCTTTAACAGTTTATTCAGGAAATAAAGTGAATGCATTGATTTGCGGATTCACACTTTTTAAATAACATACTTTTAATCTTTGGACTTGGAGTTATCAAGAATTTTCAAATCAAAAGTCTCCAAGTAAAGGCACAAGTCATTGGTGTTAAACTCCAACTCAAGTTCCAAGTCCTTTTTTGATTTTGTCAAGTCGAAAGTCATCAAATTTTTTGACTCAAGTCTGATTCGAATCCAAGACATGTGATTCCAGTCCACACCTCTGCAACCTAGCATTGAAAATTACCACATGCAACAGCACCATACAGAAGAAACCCATCATCTCTGTAGCCATAAACAGACAAACTCTTCATTCTATTACATCCATATCAGGAGATCAAAATCAAGTGCTCTGAAAAGGTTGTGTGTCATTTCAAACTCATTTGTTCTGGGAGTCCAAACGTGTCCAATGAAAAAGAACAAGATTGAAGAGGAAGTGATGATTACTCTGCCAGGGAGCCTAATGATGAGATCCCGGAATAAGGGGCTCACACTCTGGAGGGTGAGTGTGTGTATGTGTGCACAGGAGATGCTGCACTAGACATGGAGAAAGAGAGATCAGAGAGTACAAAAACCACAGCAGGGTGAGCATGATTGCGGCCTGCCCCCCACCTCTTTTCAATACAACACAGCAAGAGAGAGGAGAATTAGAGTGCAGTATTTCTCTCTCTCTCTCTCTCTCTCGCCTGATCCACCTCAGTCTCTCTTTGTGTTTCAATACACACACACACACACACACATCCAATCCATCTATTCCCCTCCCTCATCACCTCCATCCATCTCCCTCATCATGATGTTTTTAAAACCCACTCAAGGTTTTTTTTTCTAGTTTTCTCTCTCAGTGACCCCCCCACACACTTTTATTGATACTTGTACCAATGCCCATTTTCTCCCCCCTGCCCATTTTCTTTCTTTCTTTCTCTCTCTTTATTTCTCTTGTAATTAAGAGTCTCTTCACGTTTTCTTTCAGGTCCAGTGATTTTAATACTTATTATCATGGCCCTGTTAAGTATTGTTCACTCCATCCAAAGATCTGAGCACACTATTATTTCACATGGAGCCCAAGAGGGAGGCAGTGCACACTGACACACACACGCACATATATATACAGTACACATGCACGCACGCACAGAGGCTTCTGCATTACCACAAATCAACTAAACAAAGGTTCTGCAGGGAAGTTAACATCACCCACGAAATTAGGAAATGCCAACTACTTTGTTTATTTGGCGTTTGTGTGTGAGCGTGACATGAGCACTGCAGTGAAAAGTTTATGAACCATTGCTTTAATCAGACTCTCTGACATATTCATAACACCAAAAAAACTGTTCAGTGGTCTGATACGCAGGCACACGCTTGGAGGGCAGTCTCAGTGTGTTTGCTGCACAAAAATAGGAGAATCGTGCCAAAAAAATAAAAAAAGGTGCTAAGCATGATGAGAAATTAAAGTATGTGTGTGTGTGAGAGAGAGAGAGGTGAGTGATGATGTGGGTCAAAACTTATAGGCTGATTATTAATTTCTCTGACATGCAGCAGGAGCAAAATAAATCTTGAAAAGCTTGACATTTCCAAACTGGCTCTCAAAAACAAAGCCGCTGCAAACTGGGTGACAGCGATGACAAATGTGTGTGTGTGAGGGTGTGTGTGGGTGTGTGTGTGTGTGTGTGTGTGTGTGTGTGTGAGAGAGAGAGAGAGTGAGGGGGAAGTTGTTCATGTGTTGGGTCATAATCGAATGAGCAACTATGTGTACTCTGTTTTATAATTTCTTCCAACACTGAGTACTCATTACCAGGGGAGTATTACTTATATGTGACTCTGTCTGTGTGTGCGTGTGTGTGGCCCGGATAGTAATTATTGATCAGATCATCCAGCTGAAATGAGCTCTGCCATCCAAATAAAGAGGAGAACAAAAGCGCAAGGGAGCGAGTGACAGATTAAAGGAGCTCGTTTAGAGACGAGGAGGAAACAAAGCTAAAGGACTAAAAAGGAGCCCGCAGAGATGGTTTGGCCGATTGTTCTCGCTCCTCCCAGCCCGCTCCATCCTTCAGTTCATTTGTTTACCACTTTTATTCATGCCCTCATTTGTGTATTCATGTGTATTCATCTTTTAATCCATCATTTCATGTGTTTGTGCTTCTGATAATTCACCAGTGCTTTGGTCGAACATTATGGATTAATTATCCGCGATTTTTCAAATGGGATGAAAAATGATTTGCTGACAAGCAGTGTGTGTGTGTGTGTGTGTGTGTGTGTGTGTGTGTTTGTGTGTGTATGTAGGTATATTACACACCAGTGTAAGAATTCTTACCATAAGCAGTGTTTATTCTGATGTGATCCTAGCTGTTTCAGTTCTCAAAGAGCGAGGTCACTCCTCATCAGGGCTGACATAACAGTTCAGATCATCTAGTTTAATGATCCTGAAGAAAAAGGCTTAAGAATGTCCAATAAATGCTCAAGTGGGATCATAGCTAGTTACTGAGATGACTCCGGCTTATGGCTAACATCACTGTTATGCTCATTGCACCATTATGGGGCCATTTGTGTCTCTGCAACAGAGACCTGATGGTGCTGTAAGTCAATACTATGACTCTCTGTAGAATTGAAAGGTTAGTCCCTCTTATGAGTCTCTCCACCAACATTACAAGGACAGCATTTATTTTTACTGCATTTTTCTTGTGTTTGCCACTAATGTTTATAGATAAAAGCTGATGACTGTTATTAATCTTTTATTTATTTATATTCTCGACCTCCACAGTGTGTTTTAGCGTACTGTTGCTCATTGTTTTGGTTTTCAAGTCCAGCAAATTCTGCCCTCATCAACCCTTTTTCCAGCAGCAGCAACAGGCAGAAGCTTCTCACTGTAACCTACCAGCTCTGCACTAAACAGCGGCCCAACAAAGTTAACAACTAGTTGGTGAAGAGAGGCAGACATCTAACAGCTGAAGAACCAGCAGCTACAAGGAGTGTGAAGGATTGGATTTTCATTTGTCAGGTGGACAAAAACACTAAATTATAACTGTGCAAGCAGCACGTCCGCGCATGCTGAGGTGTGCATCAGCTGCAGCCTTGTTACTAGACACCAACCAGTTGACACTGCTCTGAATTCGTATGTGTTTTGGAACCTGCAGGAAGGAGTTCAATATCACTTCCTGCATCCACTATGTGGCGCTTGAGAACACCCACAAATTACAAGTTTTATTCCAATATAACATGTGAAGATCACACCATGAAATTTCCATATATCAAATAATGATTATAACAAAATTCTTAATTCCTACTGCTGCCAGTAGGTGTTGCAATGACTATTACTCCTAACTGAAATGTGGATGTCCTCAGGCTGGGACATATCAAATGTGTCCAACAGCTGTTATTGATTTCAGAAGAGGTGCTCTCTGAGTTGAGACCCCAGTCTGAACCAGGAGGACCCTGAGAGCCCACACAAAGAGAAACGGGGAATTCAGGATCCATCAGGAGAGAGCAGCTTCAAAAGCTGGAGAAAAGATTTACACATCAGGAAGTTGTCAAGACAAACGAGAGTCCATATAGGAGAGAAACCCATTGGTTGTGATGTTTGTGGGAAAAGATTTACACAAAAGGGAAATATGAGGAGACACATGAGAGTCCATAAAAGAAAGAAACCATCTGGTTGTGGTGTTTGTGGGAAAGGTTTTACATGTCAGTGTAATCTCAAGGTACACAAGAGAGTGCACACCTGAGAGAAACTGAACAGTTTTTGTAGCAAGGATTGCTAAAAGACAAAAAACTAGAGATACATTATGACAGTTCGTCATTCAGTTACACAGCCCTCAAGAGCACAGTTCCATGCCGTTCATAGTTTAAATTTACAATTTAAATTTTTATGATGTTGGAAGATAGAACATTTTGGTCATTTCTGGACAATTTCATGTTTTATTGTGTTTGTCGATGATGTGACATAAGGTCTATTAAACAAAGGTTCTTATCAGATCATTTCTGGTGTTCTTTAGTGCCAGGTTTAGGTGGTGATGGCAATGTTATATGCATGTTTTGCTTGTTTCTACTTCCAGTTTAAGGTGCATAGGCATACAACTTTTATCAGTTTTCTAATTTCTCAGTGCCTGTTCAGTTGCAGTCATTTTCAGTTGCAGTCATGATGTGTCAGGCCAATGCATGTCACTATAGTTTTCTGTCGAGCAAGACCGATAAATAAGCCAAACTAATATATTATTGCAATTATTGCTTACTGTAGATATATCAGCATCTGTATATTAGTGTATTTGTCTAGCAGAGAGCACTAACAAGTTTGTTTCAACACTGAAATGTCCTGCTCAGTTTGTATTTTGCTGACAATAAAAAACAGAGACAGGCAAACAGAGTGGAGGATCTTCCCTCACGTTACAGGTTCATTTTGCTCTGCCATCAAGTTACTCATGTAGTTAACTTTAATTAGCCACAGCTGCCTTCATTAGATGTCTTTCATTAAGTCTTGAGTCAAGACAACCCTGATAACATCACAATGACATCATCTGAGTTATTTTTCTAAATTTGAAAAGCTCCTCCAGGGCCACACAAGACATTACATAACTGTTTTCACAAGGTAGAAACCCCTCATGAAAAATACACTGAACTTCTATGTGTAAATTCATCATAAATCATTTTAAGGCCAGGGAGAGGTTAACATAGATCATATGGTTGTTATCAACAGAATCAAGACTTGTTAAAGGGTTTCTGGTCCTTAATGAAAAAAAAACAGAGTATGTCTGCTTTGTAAAGTGTACCTTCATCCTAACCAAAATTGAATTCAAAGTGTATGATATAAAAGTATAAAGGCAACACCTGAGCTGAAAGATATGAAAAGGTGGCATTTCTATGGCCCAATTTTCCACCGTGCCAGTGGGGAAGAACAAATAACTCGTTCTGCAAGCAAAGCCACTGACAAAATCCTCAGAGCACACTTCAAAAAGTCTGAACAGTAACAGCCTGAACATGTGGATCTCAATTCGCAAAAGACCCGTGTTACCTTTACGGGTCTGGATCTGGCCCGGTGTGCTTTGGATGAGTTCAGGCCTCTTAGAAACGACTGAATCGACTCCATAGCAACAAATGCACCAGCACAGAACTACACTCTTTACTGCTGGGATTTAGTGTCGGTCTTTAGCCTCACTTCACCTTGACCTTGGAGGTACTTTTAGAGTGTAGCCACAGTACACAAGGGGTGAGAAAGAGATACAGACACATAAAGAAGCATCCGAGGAAAAGGAGGCAAACAGAAAGTAAAAGGGAGGCAGAGAGGGGCTGTAAGAGCCAGAGAGAGGGAGGAAGAGGGAGAGTTAAGTGCTCTCAGGGGAGCAGACTGTGGTTAAGGATTATTAAATGGGATCAATAACTAACAAGGCCTCTGTGCACGCACGCACGCACGCACGCACGCACGCACGCACGCACGCACGCACACGCACACGCACACGCACACGCACACGCACACACACACGCACACACACACACACACACACACACACTTCTCTCTCACTCTGTTCTTTCTTATCCTCCCTTTCTCAGTCTCCATCCTTCCCTTTTCTTCCAGCTGTTCACATGTACTCTGCATGTCTCAGATTTTCAAAGGCCCATCTTGCTATTCACATTTTAAAATGTTTATCACATTTTTACAGGCACTCGCATCATGTTTTACGGATGCTCTCCATTTCACCGTTTCCAATTTTCAGCCACTCTATTCAGTCATTCTTTGCACAAACTTCCACTTTCCAGCCACCATTCTATATTACTTCATCATTTGCTCGTGATGCTTGTAATAAAGGGTTGACTAATACTGGATGGCAATGTTGACGTTTTCTTTCCTGAAATTCAGGGTCAGACAGGCCTCAGAGTCTATCATGGGACCACCAACATAAAGAAAGACAACAATTTCATGCTAGCTTTAGATTCATAAACCAAACTATCATTGTCATTTGAGAAAACAACCTCATCACCAGACCACTGAGTGGCTGTTCTGGAGCTCTCAGTCATATCTTATGATCTTCATCAGAAGATGAGGACAGCACAACTGTCATACCATTGTTCATGGATATGGCTGACAGTCATCAACCACTGAGGTCTCTACCATCATAACATCATGACTTAAAAACCTTCTGTATTTGAGGTAGTGAGAGAGTAAATATAAATATACTGTTGCTGTTGGTCATTGGTCTTTATCTCCATGTTCATTATTATTTTTTTTTTAATTGGTGAAAAAATGTGAACGGTGATAATTATAGTATGTAACTATTGTTGTACAGCGTGATATTGATTCTTTTCCTTGATTTCCAGTTCATGAGGAAAGTTTTCTTGGTTCATTGGTTAGGGATATGTAGATTATTTTATTGGATGTGTTGTTTAGGTTGATTTTGGACAAGTCTCCTAGTAAGCAGAGTGAAGGGGATAGTGGGATGCGGCAGCCCAGGAGGATCAAGAGGTTGTCAGTGATATCCTGCCAGAATTTTTTAATTGGTGTACAGTCCCATGTGGCATGCATATAACTATCTATGGTGTTCAGTGTGCAGTGTTGACATATTCCAGAATCTATAAAATCAATTTAAACATCTTTTCTCCTGTGTAGTCTACTCTATGAATAATTTTGTACTGAGTTGGATGTTTGTGCTTATTGATATCAGTAAATCTTGTTCCCATTTTTCTGAAGGGATGGATATTGTTGAGTCAAATGTGGATATTAGTTTGTAAATTCGGGCTAGCAGTTTTCTTTTAGTAGTGATGTTGATGAGAGCTGATGTTAGTAATGGAGGATCCAAATTAGCTGATTTAATGTTTATTTTGGTCTGTATGGAGGATTTTATCTGGAGATATTCTAAAAAGTGGGTCCATCTGATGCCGTACTTCTGGACCAAGTGAGGGAATGAGACCAGACTGTTGTTATGAGATGCGTAATACCTTTGCTAATGCAGGCTGTAAGGTTTAGTGGTTTCCTATTCATTAAAAAAAATCAGGCCTGTTCCAGATGGGAGTGTGTTTGGTAGGTGAGATTGTGCTGTTATTATTTGGTGAAATTTCTTATTTTCTTTCTTATTTTCTTATTAAACCTGCACAGTTAGACAAACCCAAGACACTGTTACACTGGTGGCAGAGGTTTTTTTTTCCTGCTGGCCTCTGTAAGTGTGCTTCAAACAACAACAATATCATCGTCCATCACAATGTTTCACTGTGGACATTGTCATATGCCAATTAGGTAGAAACTGTCCAACTCTACCCTTTGATAAGGCCCCACTGCGAACAGCAACTGTCCAATTATTGATTAGCAGCTCAGAATCACATGCCTGTCATGCTTTGCGTTTCTCTAAATGTTGAAGCAGTGAGCACGGGGCTCTAAGAAGAGTGTTACTCTGTGTCTCACAAGTTTGGAGGGTGGTTACTGTAGTTGTTCAAAAACCTCAAACGCAAGAGCAAATGTGTGAGGAATGGATTAAACTTTGTCTTAATCTCAAGTAGTTTTGTTCCTAAACTTACCCAAGTGGTTTTGTTGCTAAATCTACCCACGTAGGCTTTGTTTCTAAACCTAACCAAATTGCAACTGAAAATGGAAAATAATAAAAAAAAAACCCATAAAGAAATAATAAGTAAACAAAATCTAAAAAAGTGACTCTAAGCACTACTGTGATGAATCAAGTGTGTATGCACAAGAGTAAATTTCAGGTTCCCTTCTAGACACAACCCAATGATATTTCCATAACATTGCTGGGCAAACTCTACTGAGAAAGATCATGCAATATGGTCAAAAGCTAAATTTACCTTGTGGTGAGATTTTTTCTCAACAGATGTTTCCAGGGTCAAAATGGACTTTGAGCCTTGATTTGACCATCATTTACAGTAACTTTATCAAAGCCTTAAAGGGGTTTAAATTATTTTAGTAAGTGCAATGATTCTCATTTATCTTCAACTATTGATAGGAAACCTCAGAAAGAAACACAGATGAAAGAAACTCTGGATGAGACACTAGAGAAGACAGTGTCTAGCCCAGAAGTAACATCAGGATGTCTGCTCTCTGCTCAGCAATGCTTGTGTGGAATTGGATCAAAAGTTTTAATTTAAATAGAAGTTCAGTGCTACCCATAGCCGGCAGGTAAGGTATTCATCAGCTATAATGAACTGCCTCATATCTTTCATGGACGACACAAAGTGACTGCCAACCCATTTTTAATAAAACAGTCTGATATCTAAACCACTGTCACCCAAATTCTCCCTTTCGCTCTGCTGTCTGTTGCTCGTCATCGCTGCATCCCTCCCTCCAATCCCAGCAGCTTTTAATTCAGACTGGACATGTTGTCAAAAACTTGGCCTGTACTGCCACCATTGTTGCCACCCCTCCTAAAAAAAAAACAGGGACAGGAGTGAGAAAAAGGCAAGAGTGGGGGAGAAAGTGAGTGGAATCTCTGCAGTGGAGAGATAGTGGGTGAATAACAAAAGGCGGGAACACGGCTGTGTGGATGGATGGATGAATGATAGACAAGGAGAGGAGAGAGAAAGGAGAAAGGGAAGCCAAGAATGCTGCTGTGGGGTGATAGTGCCAAGAGAAAGGGAGGGAGAGGAGGGAAAAAAATGGAGGAAGAGAGAAAAGGAAGGAGTGAGGATGAGAGGAGAAGAGATGCTGGACTTGTTGCCTTACAATAGCCACAGTCTGGACAAGGAGGAGCAGAAAGCCTGAGAATGAGGGAAAGAGATGATGGAGAGGGATGACAGAGTGCGTGGGAACACACGAGGGTCCAAAAGAGCAAGAATGAGATGAGCTCAAAGGTTCATGGAGAACATAAAAACAAGGAGCATGTTCATGTTTACTGCCTTTGCACCTCGAGAATAAGAAGTGACACAAGAAGTGTGCCAGGGCAAACTGAGGTCTTAAATGGTTTTTTAAACCTGATTTTGTTTGTTTGTTTCTCCAGTACAAGGCTGGATTAAAGGAGTAGCTTGACATTACACATTACACATCTATACATCTGTTCCCTTTCTTGTTGAGTTAAATGTCTGTATGGAGGTAGTAAAGTAAACATGTAGATTTCCATATTTTCAAATTTACATATTTTTTCCAGTGATGTAAAAAACGGATTTTAAGAATTCAACATGAATTTGACACAGGCACAGTGTCTGTATTTTATATAATAAAATAGATTTGTGTGTGTGACTTTTTGCATTAAAGTAGATGATTGTTTCTTTCACTTCCAAGAAAAAACTCAGCTTGTTTTTTTGTTTTTTTTTACATGTTGATCTTTGTACCTACCTATCTTACACTGACTTAACTACCATAAGGGTTTCTTTACAGGTCCCTCTAAAGATTTACTCAGACAGCTGCAACTGATTCACTGACACCAAAAAAGTGGATCAAATACTTCTTATTCTAAGGTCTTTACACTGGCTTTCTGTCTGCCAAAGAATTTTAAAATACTGCTGCTGGTTTTTAAAGCACTGAACGGTTTAGGGCCAAAATATATTTCTGATCTGCTGCCACATTATAAACCATCCAGACCTCTCATGTCATCTGGGACAGGTCTACTTTCTGTCCCCAAAGTTTAAACTAAACATGGAGAGGAAACATTCAGTTTTTATGCACCACTTATCTTGAACAAACTCTCAGAAGAGATTTTGAACAGGTCTGCTGCAACTCTCAGTTCTTTGAAATCAAGTCTGAAAACTTTACTTTCAGAGTAGGGTACAAGTGCAGATATGATTACTTCCTGTACAGACGTCATGATAGGCAGATAGATTTATTAGTAGTTTAGCTTTTGAAATAATGTTAAAAAAATATGTCTGCTATTATAAAATCCTGTAGTTGGTTCATTTGCTTGATGGTTGATCTTGAAGAGGGCCTGAGAACCGAAACATTATCAAAATAAAAGAGATGCATATGAAGCCACAGTGTGCAACACCTTTTCCTATGTTCAAGCTTGCTTCCAGTGAGTAGCACCTCACTATAATCCCTGGTGTGATTTACTTTTCTTTATTGTATGGTTTATTTGCTTTCAGACTGCAAACTTTGAACCAAGAGTTTGGAGCAAGACCTACCTTTTCAGGCAGTCTTGGCCAAGTTGTTTAGTCTGCACTAGGGTTTGATCGACAGCTTTCACACCAGCCCAAACTAACCGCACCAGAGTCCCTTTTATCGGAACCAAACAGGTTAGGTGTGCAATATATTAACATGACTTTGGGGTCTGGAGATTGTTTGTACCTGTGTTTTACTTTGCTTGAACTTTTTCATCTGCTTGTTGCTGGTATGCTTTAAATCAGTGGGTTGCTATCATTAAAAATGGTAGCTGTGTGATTCACCAATCAGAGACATTTATTACTACAAACCAGAAACAAAAAACTCTGTCCAAGAACCTTTAAACCCTTTTCAAATGAGAAAAAGGGTAAAGGTCCTTGAGTTATTGAAATAACTTCAAAGTTCAGGAAAAGAGAATGAGTAAAAAAGTGAATAACATCTATGACTGAAAGGTAACCAGAGTGAGGGGAGAAAAAGGACAAAATATAGAATAGGAAACAGAGGAGTGGAAATAGACAGTGTGTGGGTGACAAGACAAGAGACACAGCAGAAATAATGTTTTTTTGAAGGATGGAGGGAAAAAAGAAAAGTGCTGTGACGAAAGATTGGACTTTTCTGGAAAAGTGAGAGGAATTAGACGCAGTGTGCGTGTGTGTCTGTGTAAGGAGGAAGGGGGGCAGCAGAAGTGAGATGAGAGACAGAGGCACTTCGGGGGGTGCGGATTGCACACACATTGACAAGGCTGCATGTCAGAGATAGCACAACAAAAGAAGGCCCAGCAGATTCAAATTAATATAATTATCAAGTCAGTTATTAATACAAAAGCCTCTATAGCACGGGGCGGATTAGCCCACGGGTCACAGACGCACAGTACTCTGGAAACTCACGTGTGGATATGGACTCAAACACACAGACACACAAAATGAACACACTAAACCAGTTAGTTATTATTCAGGCATGAAACCGGTTCTAAAATAATAAAGAAAACTGTGGAGCAGCCAAATGAGTCGTCATGCTCACTCTGTTGCTTAAACTGTAGATTTAAGTTCCTAATCCACACACACACACCCACACACTACCAAAAGGGCTTGATAAAGTAGCGACAGGGCAATCTGTCATGGTTGGCTAGCTGGTCACATGAGGTTAATAGATTCCTCTCTATCTCACATCCCCTCAGCCTTCATCGTCATCATCAGCGGCCCTCTTACCATAGTGGCATATCATCAGCGATAATCTCAAAACAGACAAAATATGGGACCGCTCTATTAACAGTGACCTGGAAACCAGTTGCACGGCTTTTACATCCAAATGAGCTTCATTTTCTTTGCGGCGCTAATAGCTGTGAAGCAGAAAATGTGCTCATACGGCTGTTAGAAAAAAAAACAACACACACACTCAGTACTGTCAGTGCATCTGCACAGTCAATCAGTCACAGGGATCCCACTGTGGAGCGGGTGTAAAATCCACAACACTCCATAACGAAGTTGCATTACTCATCTGGAATGCTTCTGAAAATGTACTTGAATGTGTGATGGAGGGTAGAGCATGTCTGAAATTTTGTGGCATTGTGTGACTTGCTGAAAGAAATCACGAGACAAAATCATCAGGAATTTCATGAACTCACATGCAGGGAATAATGAAGGACTAAGAGCTGTTGAGGTACGTCACAGTTCATGTTAAAACCAAGTTTGAGCAGGCCGAAGCTGTCGGGTTAAATGACCTCATCCCTCATCATAATGAGCACACAATGACAATCCCACACCCCCACCCAGAACACCTGAGCGAGGGCTGATGCTGTGAGATTGGCACAGACACTGACACAGGTAGGCAGTTATTAAGAGGTACACTTACCGTGTAGTACAATTATTTTCAATGCCCGCTCTCCCACCTCCCTGACATTCACTTTTAAATACAATCTTAACCACTTTGCCTTTTAAAGCTATGATGCAGAACCACAATTTGCAGAGGGTAGCAATTTAGAAGAACTTATGTAAAGGTTAGTTTGTCACTCTAAATCTTCCCTGTTAAGAGAGCAGGGCTGGTTGGCAAGAGAGCATGACTGCCACCCTCTGGATAAGTCACGCAACTACAACATGCACTGAATTTTCCTTTTGCTTTTATTACAGAACCATCAATGAAAACTTGCTCAAAAATCCATATTTTTTCAGCACTGAATGGCCCAGTTGAATGAAATGTGTAACCCAGAGAGCATTATTACCATGTTTGGTATTCATTCTGTTACAAGACTGCAACCTTTAAATCTTCCAGCTTATTTTAACCCTTCCATTTAGTATTTACAACTAGGATTTATACACAAATTACAATTACTCAATAGTTTCTGACAAACTAAAATGTAGTTCTAAGCAAATAAAATGATATTCTTTAATGTTTTCATAAAGATATTTCAGACTAATTTTCAAAATATGCATACTTTGAATATGTATATGATGTATATTGCACTGATAAAGAAAAAGAGGTATTTTCCTCATTTCTGAACCCATTCGCACTTGGTAAATGAATGTTATATGACTTGTTGTTCCATGACAAATATTGGCCTTTTTATAATTTCTCTGGGACATTTTTAACTGTTCATTAATTTCTATTTGTTGAAAACCAGAACTCCTCCTGTGAAGCCACAAGCACTAATTATTTTGTGTGACTGTAAAATAATAAGCATTTATGATATTTAATTACTCTCATTATGCTCATTATATTTAGTGAAGTAAATACTTCATCTTCGCTCCCATGACAACTGAGCAAACTCTATCCTCTGGTGAAGGGATGTTGTGAAAAGTATCGATAATTCAATACTTTTTCAAAACCACATTTAAAACTATACAATATCAATTACTTATCGTAATGAAAGTACCAAAGCTATAAAAATGATCTAAAGTGCTCCTTCAAGACCTCAGTTCAGTTCAGTCTTTATGTCCTGCTTGAAATTTGGCTTGCAAACAGTGTTCAGTGACGTTTTCTGTTGTTAATTTTGAAAAAAAGAAAAAAAAACATATATATATATTTTTGTGTGCCTAAAGCCTTTTTTTCTCTTTACTGCAGTATCAAAAAAGGTATCGAGAATTGTTTTTTTTCTACTAGTATATATCGAAGTTTAAAATTCCGGTATTGTGACAACGCTATACAACTTTATACTCCAGTTTGGACACTTGAGGAGAGGTTACAAAGATTGGCGAGGGCATATTTAGATACTCATAAACACTTATATCTGCTTACAACTACTTTATATGGTGTTATAAACAATAAACACTAAATAAGGGTTGTTAAAGGAATAGTTCACCCCACATCAAAAATACATATGTTTCCTCTTACCTGTAGTGCTATTTATCCACCTAGATTGTTATAGTGTGAGTTGAAGAGTTTTGGAGAAATCAGCCATAGAGATGCCTGCCTTCTCTTTGATCTAATGAAACTAGGTGGCTCTCGGCTTGTTGTGCTCAAAGCACCAAAGAATACATTTGAAAAACTCAAAAGGAAGGTCTGTTTCAGGAAATCATGACCCAGTTTTATGTAGGAAATACTTTAGTTCTGGTAGATTCTACTGCAGAAAGAAAGTAGTTCCAGTAGATTCTACAGTAGAAAGTGCCAAAAATACATTTGAAAAAAATTACCAGCAATGTCTCTGGCCAGAAGTCATGACCCTGTTACTCAAGATAATTCACAGACTCATGGATGAGAGGTTACAGCTCACCCGAGGAAGACAGCATTAATGTTTATTTCCCCTGCTGCAACGAGCATGAGCCTCTTGTTCTTGAGTAAACGCATGCTTTCTTCTGCATGATGATATGGTTGGTGGATGGTGCGAAGAATTCAGTTCCCCATGAAACTGCTCACAACAAGGTCGGTGGATTATCTTGACAACTGTATCATGATTTCTGGAAAGGGACATTGCTGTTGAGTTTTTCAACTGTACCTTTTGGTGCTTTGAGCACCAAAAAGCTCAAGGCAGCAGTGATGTTTGCTTTCTTTCTCTGAAAGAAGGCAAACATCACTCACACCAAAGCAATGTAGATATACAGGACTACAGGTAAGAGGGAAAATATGTATTTTTGATTGCGAGATGAACTGTCCCTTTACATGTTAGGGCTACCCATTTTACAGTTAAATCACAGCAGTTCACACAGAAACATGCCTACCAACCACATCCCACAGTGACATCCCATAATAATGAGATACTGCTGTCATTACAGTTTCCATGGAGTCTAGTCTCAGGTGTGAGGGCGTCCCTGATATGTAGTGTGGTGACGCCATAACATGACGAATGGCTTCAATAGAAAGAGTCATATTTTAATCCATGATAATTTGGTTAGCCTGCTGGTGTGCAAAATTTAATGACAAAAAATCTGCCGTCCGCCTGACACATGCTAGTGTGTTATTTGTTATTTGTGTTATTTATTTAGTTGTGTGACATAAATTTAAGATGATTTTTTTGGTCTGAGGTTTTTGGTTTCTCTTTATATTGATCATCTACATTTTTATGTGAAAATCAACACAGAATGATTTTGTTTGTACACATATATCTCAGAGTAATTTTAACAAAATGCTTTCTTTGAATAGGTTTGTGCTATTGTACTTATAATGGATGACCAGAATTTTCCTCATTTCTAGAACAATTTGCACTTGGTAAATGGATGTTACTTAAATTATTTTGCCTTGATAAATATTGGTCTGTCTCTAATTTCCTTACAGAAAATCAATAAAGTTTTATGATGCACTTGCGGTATTGTTGGTAATATTTTTTCTCTAGTGAGCCGACTTAATGTAGCAGAAACGCCGGTGAATGAAAATGTTTTTTCTGCAGAAGCAGAAGATGAAACACATTGCAGCACACTGCTTACAAACAGGTAATGCATAGAAGCCCCATTAGAGAATGAAAGCTTAGATATTAAAATAGATGGTTCACCCGTGGGACCTGTCACTGTCACTATTGGCCCACTTATCATCTCCTGATAGTGGCTGCTGGCCCGTCAGTGGGTGTGTTCTTGGGAGTTGGGTATCAAATATTGTCTGGTGACTTTAGTCCACGCTGTACAATCAGGCCATTGTGTTAATCTGGGGAAGTGAAAGCAGTAAATTCCAGCCATTTAGATTTTGTCACATGGTGAGATTCATTTGCGCAATACAGAAAATTCTGAATAAATTTGTAAAAGAACAATGAGAAACATACTGAGAAATACGAGGCTATCTTCCAAATTAAAATAACTTGTTTAAGTTTTGAATTACTACGTGTTGTTCTTGTTTTCTTATATTGAGCAGCATAAAAAAAGTCTGGCCTGCATAAGGACAAAAAGAACCAAGTGCACAATAAGGAAATACCCCATCAGAGACAATTTTCCTAGTACTTCCGAGAAATTATTATACATTTTTTCCAGCAAGATAACACTCATATCAGCTCAATTCTGGTCGGCCTCAATAAAGCAGATGACACTGAGCTAACTGAAGATAAGACAGGGAGTGATGTCCGGACAAGAAAGCAATAAAACAGGAGTCTATACCCCATGTGAGTTTATGCTTTCTGTATTTCATAATCACGCAGCTGTTCTTATGTCTGCACAGCACTGAGGAACTTGAGGTTTCACTTTCTATCCCGCCCCTCTGTTCCTTTTTTCCACTCATTCATTAACAAGAATCCTCTACAAATCCTGCCTTGTCTTGCTGTCATCAACTCATATGACCAGATTTCCACAGAAGTCTTGAATGCACTGGTGGGAAAGCTTTCTCACACAAACACACACTTGCCTAATACGTGTTATCATGTCACATGCCCTGGCTAGTATCAGTAAGAATGTTGCAGAACAGAACAAATATCCATTGATAAAGCGGAGGGAGAGATCTTCATCTACGTGGAACAGACCAAGGCATGTAGTTCTTACACATGTAATGTGTCCAGAATCAGATAGTGTCTAGATCCATCTGCAGTTCACACCTGGGATTCCAATGAAAATCAGACTCCAATCAGACGCTACTGACCTGCTTTCACTTGATTTAATCTGTGATAGAAACTGTGACAGCTGCCAAGCATATAACTACAGACACACACACACACACTTTCTCTCAGACATGCAGCCAGGGAGTGGTCTGCAGTGGTGATACCGCACCTCAATGAAGTTTTAAACCCCTTCGTGTCGTCTGACATGACCAGCTCAATAGACTTTTTTCAGAGCAGCCATTATGACGTGAAATAGTAGATAAACAAAGGCTTTACGAATGATATTAATGAAGATCCTGTTCTTTTTAGGTACAGAGTCTTAATTAATGCAATTCATAACACCTGTGTTTACCTACTAATGGCTGTTGTGAAAAAGGCCTATTGGAGGTTTCATTTGCATTCACACTAGAGTCAGTGGTTCCCAAATGTCTTTTCTGAAAACCCCTCAGCCTATGTGCTCATTTGAATTGATTTTAAACTATTTACACTATTACTAATACGATGTTTAGTTTGGTTTGGTCAAGTTTGCACTTGTACTGCTATTACTTGGATTGGCAAAAGCTGGACAATTCAAGCATTTATCCATGATTTTTAACTAACTTTTTCCAAGTTTCATATTTTTGTTTAAATACATTATTTTAGCTATTTCATATTTATCTACTTCATGGTTATTTCACATCTATCTAATTAATCTTTCTATTACTTTCAGCTAACCATTTAACTAACCATTTCAACTGTTTATCCATTACTTTTAGCTATTTTAATTAATCAACTTTAAGCTTACTATTTAGCTTACCATTTCAATTGTTTAACCATCAATTTTATTATCTATTTTAACAATTTATCCGCTATTTATAGCCAACTATTTACTCTACAACCATTTACTTTTAGCTATTTATTTCGTCCATTTATTTTAGTTCACTTGAATAATTTCAGTTAACTTTTTTACCATTAATCCATGACATTTAGCTATATTACCTTTTTATTCATTACATTAAGCTATCTATCGTCAACTGTTTTATGTGTTTATCTGTTTTAATTTAGCCATCTATTTCAACTATTTATGCAATATTTTTAGCTAACTGTCGACCTCTTTACTTGCCTGACAGAAAACTTTCACAGATTCTTTACAGTAACAAGTAGTGTTCATCAGTTATTCAGTATGTTATTCATCTTTTTTTCAAATTAATTGAGCTACTCTACAATATCTTTAGTACTCTCTGGTAATAGTACTGACTGTGCACACACACACACACAATCAGGTCATGTGAGGGACCTTTGTGACCTCTTTGCTGGGTCATGTGAGTGTGTAGGGCTCAGTGCTAACTTGGTCCCAGTTCAAAACACTGACACTGTCTCCAGCCTTGATGATGAAACAACTGCATATCCAACATTTTTACAAGGGAAACTACTTTACTAGATATCTACAATAGATGAAAACCACATGTTAGCATATGCCAACATGAAGTACAAGTAATATGCGTGATTCAAGGGGAAAAGAAAGAGTACTGCAGAGGTGGAGAAAGTGTGTTAAGAAACTCTGTCTCTTATCAGTGAGTGTGTGTGGTAGGTGGACAGAGAGGACAGTGCAGCAGCGTAAATGATGGCAGTATTGATCCCTGATGCTCTTTTATAGCCCTGTCATGTCAGTTTAGCACCTTGGCAACACTCACTTTAGAGCTACATCAATACTGAACTCTGGCACTCAGCAAAAGACAGATAGAAAGAGAGAGATAGAGTTAGGGAGGGAGAGGGACAGCAAATAAATAGAACTAAATACCAAGTGCAACATCAAGGTAAAGACTTTTCCGCTCTAACCTCAAGAGTGAAGTCAAGTGAGGACACAGACACCAAAGTTATCCTTGTGTCCCTGGATTAAAGTTAGATTTCATCATCTTGAGTGTAAAACAGGTTTGCGGATTACAATGCATGGATATTATACTTTTTTCCCTCTGGATATTGGGATATGTTTTGGCATGTTTTTTGAGTCTGACAACGAAGTAACTGTCATAAATCCAAGCAGAGTACAAGCGAGCAGCTTCTGATGGAGAAATAAAACAACATATATATAGTATTCATTATTCAAAATATAGATTTTCAGTGTAATATTTCTTTAAAATACTCAAGTTCATTGTTGACTGGCAGAAGGCCTCTAGCAACTCAAAACCAGAGAACATCACTTTTTGTAGCTTTAAAGCTAGATGACATATTGATATGACATGTTGCAGTTGTAGTTAATTGACATAAATATCTTTTAATCTTGCACAGAAAATACCTGTGGGTGTGTCATCATATGTCATCATATTTGTTATTGAGGTAATTCAAAAGTACCAGAAAGTAATCAAGTTACATGACTTTAATATTGTATTACTTGGATTAGGTTACTGACTATTATTGAATTTTTAAATTAAACCTCCCAACTCTGTTAGGAAGGAAGAATACAAATATTCCCACTGTTCTGTGAAACCACACCTATGGAGTTATATTTGTTTCTCAATCTTGGCCTCACAATGGGAACATTTACAGCACAGAAAAAAAATGCCAGCAAATAAATTACATTTTGCTGCGCAACAAACAATTATCTAGTCTGTGCTTAATAAAATTATTTGCATATATCCTATTATACACATAAGCACATAATAATAACCTCCCACTCAGTTTTACTCACTTGACCTTTCTCAAATTCCCCACTCTTGTGCTCTGAAGCTGCCTGCATGATTGCATAAGCCAACAGAGTATTATCATGTTTCACAATCTCAGCAGTCTGGGCAGCACTGGTCCACTGTTTTGTCTTTATTCTTATCTAGTAGCGTGATCAGTCACTACTGAACAGTAGAAGATACATATAGCTTTATGAGTTATGATTGCAAAACTAAAATTGTTGAATGTAGACTGATTTTTCAGCTTCCTGTGTGCTCGCATGTACATTTGTGTCAAAAATGGGCTTGAATGGAGTCACGCTGGTCATTGTTGCACACAGTGCTGCGTTTCCATCATTTTGTCCACTTTCTTTCAGGCATTCTGCAGTTGTTCGAATTGATTATCTGACACCTGGTGTTGGATAACATTCACTTGCAATAGATGGTTTTGAAATTGGCCTCCTCTGATGCTCCAATTCTGTTTGGTGAAGCAGAAAATGAACCCTGTTTGCATTATCTGATAGTCACTCAGTATTGAATTTCATCTGCTATATCTATTACTACAGCGCCGCACTTGTACTCTTATCAACCCAAAGGTTTAATTACCTTGTTTGGATCTGTGTGGAGTAATGTTCAATTATGGGCCCTTCCCTTTTTGTTTGTTTGTAGATGGAAATGATAAAATCGAATGTGTTACAGTAAGTAGTATAAAACCACAACACTTATATGAAAATGGAAAGATTAAAGGGAAAAAGCGTAATTGTGAATGCTTTCCAGACCGTTCCTTGAGTTTAAGCTTGTTTTTATTTAACCACTTTATCAAAAAATGTACGTCTAAAGTAGCGCTGACACCTTCTGGTCAACTGGTTGACTAATATGCTCTTGTCTGGCCAAATTCTCATTGGTCGGACAGGTGCTGGTGTTACTTTAATAGGGAGAGAAGTGCCCCTTAAATGAAGTATTGTTGGGGATGGGGCATCTGCAGACTTGATATATTTTATTTTTGAGAGACAGACTATTTACTGAACATTTAGCTACAAACTAATGGACACCATGTCAAAGTACCAGCACAAATTGCTATAACGATATAGCTACAGGTGAAAAATAAATGGTCAAACTGCAGGAATTTGTTTGCTTGGGAATGTTGTGTAACCCCGATTAGTACCCATTTAGGCTACCAGCTAGAGTGCACTCAAAGCAGTGTGGGTGATTTAATTCATCTAGAGATAACATGCAGATTTTTCCCCCTTGACACATCCGTTGGTTGAAGAATAGGTAGAATTTCAGTTGACCCATATTTTCTTTGGCTGACTACAGCCCTAGACTAATATCCCTTTTCCATACCTACGTGCTAGCTTGGACTGACTCTGTTTGACTCGGCACATCAGCCCAGAACAGCAGGGATTTGCATCTCCATTACAACAGGGTGACCTGCTTGAAAATCCGTCTTTTAACTGAAACACACTTGTACTGAATCAAGCATCTGTAAAATGTCTGAAATCTCACACGTGAAACAGTAAAAGAAAGCAGATATCTTAAAGTACAAACAGCGAAGCAGCAAAGAAACTAAACTTCCAACCACAGAGATTCAGTTAGAAGGTACAGAAGCACTGAGAGCTGAACACACAGACGCTTTCAAAGCGATATTCCCCCCCAGAATGATAATCCAGTCAATATGTACTCACCCCTATGCCGATGTGAGGATGGGTGAAGATCTTCAGTTCAAAAACAATCCTGGAGTTTCAGCAGAAAACAGGGTTGCAGCCAAATCCAGTACAATGGCAGTGAATGGTGACCACAGATATCCATTAAGAGATATACGAAGTCTCGCAATACATCAACGCCATGTTTACATGCTACCTGGGAGGCTACAGTTGACATTTCTGCTAAAAAAATGGTGTAAATGGCATCTTTTGTGGTAAATTTTAATGTCGCAGCTCACGGACACTTGGATTACACCACATGAATAGGATGGAGACATTTTGTGTTTGTTTTGTGTTCTTTTTTTAACGTTTTATACATGGTCTCCATTCACTGCCATTGTACTGGATTTGGCTGCAACCCTGTTTTCTGCTGAAACTCCAGGATTGTTTTGTGAACTGAAGATCTTCACCCATCCTCACATCGGCATAGGGGTGAGTACACATTGAGTGAATTATCACTCTGGGGTGAAATATCGCTTTACAAAACATCTTTCTATCTGCTCTCATGCACAGACATGAGGTGAGTCTTGAGATGTCACTGCAGCCCACTTGGAGGTGGGTCTGGCACACACTTAGGTCCTACTTGGCAATTGGTCAGTAAAACTGGTAATGGAGATGCAAATCAGTGTGGCACAGTTTGACTCAGCGTGGCCAAAAGTGACAATGGAAAAGCCCCATAAAACACCCCAGTTACATTACCTAAGCGTGTGCATATACAGGGTGTGTGTGTGTGTGTATGTGACTGTTACTGACCGGTCGCAGGAGCAGGCCACCAGTACGCTGAGCAGATTGTAGATGATGAAGGTGAAGATGACAGCTGTGATGGTGCCGCGGGGGATGGAGTAGCTCGGATTCTTCAGTTCACCTGGTAGATAAGAGAGGTTTACAACGTGTGCATACACAGGTAATCAGCTCACACACACACACATACACATCCAGCCCCCACCTACCTGACATGTTGGAACCAGCCATGATGCCAGTGCAGCCATTAAACATGACAGCGAAAACGGTGGCAAAGGTCATCATATTTCCTGTTGTGTAATCCACAGTGTAGTCAGCTGTGGCAAGAGATAACAGATGAATCAATGTAGACGTGCTTCTATCAGCAACATAAGTCTTCTAACAGAAAGTTCAATTTGGTTTGTTGGCAGACTTTCCTCGGAACCTGCCTGCCACCAAACTTCATCATGTTTTACAGCATTTGAGCAAACCATTCACTACACATCTCTCCTGTTGTTTACAGAGCAGCATCTACTATACTCAATCACAGAGTGTTGGGAAAAAAAAATCTTCTTCGAGGTCTTTATGGTTCTATGTGTATAATTGGAAATACACATCATATCTACCCGAGAGACATTTGATCACTATTCCCAAACCTGTCTAACATGGATCATGACTAACACTACCTTCTGCTCTTGTTTTTCTAACCATGAATAATGGCATCTTTACCTGCAGGAGCTCCAACAAGAACTAAACTCCTTAAAAGTACTGTGCTTTATTGATTCATGAGGGTAAACAAAGAAAATCATCTAACAGCCAACGTGTAAAAATAACCATAAATGTAGATATGCAGAGGCATCCAGTCTGGCCCTTCTGTGCCTTAGAGTGTAATTAGACACATCCAGAAACCATCATTTAAGGTTTAACTGTAAACACATAATTATCCTTTTCACAGGATTTTAGAATATTCACATTCAAAATTATGAATTGGCATATCTGTGTGTGTGTTTGTGCTCTGTTTAGTCAAATCTTGGGATTATTCAAAGCTTGAATGTGTAATAGTTCTCACATGTGGCTGAGAACATGTCCGAGTTACAGCTATTAGCTTAGTAATCATGTGCTTGGTTACAAATCCTTTCAAACAGAGTGGAGTGCTTGGTTAGTTTTCCACGGACATTAAGAACTGCAGAGCTTGTACAATACATCTAATTACAGATCAATAAAAACGTCCGTCCTCTGCCAAAGTGCAGGAAAAGATTATGTACTTCTTAGAAAAATGGGGACATACAGGTGGCAACAGGAAAAAGCACTCACCACCACTGCAGAGGCTCTGGTTCCTTTCACAGCAGTAGGGCTGCACCTAATGATTATTATTTTTTTTATTTTTTTTTTTTTTCCCAATTATTTGCCTAATCTAATCAGTAATTTATCAATTATTCTTAAGAATACTTTTTTTCATTATATGATAACAATTAATTTAGCCCAAATAAAAATCAATAACTTGTGTCATTATTTCAAGATTTACTGTAATTCAACCTTAATCCTGAAAAACAGACATATAGGGCACATTAGAATAATAAAATAAAAGTGGCCTATTTTAAAATTAGTTCCACCCTATCTGTCAGTTACCTGATTAGAAAAATACTGGACCTTAAATTAAAAAAGACTGCTGTCACACATATTGGCCTAATTTGATCACTGTGTCATTCCTTTCATTGAACTGGAGAATCAGTATTTTTACTTAAGTACTTGACTTAGAACTTAAACTTAATCACTGGCAAATGTATTTTTGCATCAATGTGGGGAAAAAAAATTGTGGTGACAGTGACTGCCTCTGTATTTAATATGTTTGAAAGGAAGGTTGCTAAGCCTTCATTTAAATACTGCTGTCTCCACAGCTTGCACCTGTTGACATTACACAATTATTCTTAGTTGATCACCAATAAAACGCACACCAACCAAACATGCAATATGTTAGATTGTACATGCAATTTAGTACTCTTTATTTAGGATCTCAGTGAATCAGGCCCTAATTGCTTCCACGCAATTTTAACAATGACAACTGGGGAGAGTGTGTTCAGTCTTGATTGATTAGAGACTGACTTGTGAGTCTATTGGCCTATGTCAACATCTTTGCCTTGTTCATAAGTTAAGTTTTGTGTTACAGCGCTGAGCTGACTGCTTTCTGAGAGCAAAATGAAGAGTGTGATCACCAGGACACTTTCTTCAAACACAAGCCGGAACATTTACTATGTTCTACATACTTTTTTTTTTATTATTTAGCTTCAGCATTGAGTCAGAACTGGCAAAGAAACTGTATGAACTCAAAAGGAGCATGTTGGACAGAGATGTGATAATTTAATTAAATAAGGGGGGAAAGTTTGAATTATAACATTTAAACTAGAGATGCAAATTCCAAGCAATTTTTTCTTAATTGATTAATAGACTTGTTAACAGTAGCTGGTTAATTGTTAAAACACACAAGGTGCAAGTTTTTCCATAACAACAGCGTTTTTAAACTGCTGCCGTGGCCAACAATTGCCACAAAATCCATGTAAATCAGACATTTTAGCAACATATTCAATAATCATGCCATTATCATTTAAATTATAATAAAATAATTGTGGCCTCAGTGAAAATTGTGGTGCTCCAACTCCTTTTTGGCACTATTCAACAAAAATAATGTTAAACCACTCATGCAACCTGGTATTACAACCAAATTACACACCAGTCTTGCCTCATGCTCTAAATAGTTGATAAATACAGTTTTAATCTGTTATATTATTTACAGTGATTAACTAATTATTCATTGACATGTATTTTTTGTTTATCTTAGTTTGAATTATTAGTATTGTTGTCACCTGGCAAAGTGAATAAAATAAGTAAACACACCACAGATCAAATAAGGATCTCTGCTTGCTTGGTATGAGCACATCCTGAGAGACTCATGCACCTTACCCCACAGATTCCCGAGCAGCGTGTCCAACTTGAAGCCAGTGAAGTTGGCTGTGGTGGGAAACACAGGGCCTGTTCCATTGGCTGTCGGGTTGGCAGTACTGGGCAGGACGATGGTACGAGGACGAACGGCAAAGAAGCTGATGAAGATGGTGCCCAGGACAAACATGACCGCCAGGAAGATAAGGAAGGTAGCCTTGGCGTAGATGTGGGCTCCCACCAGGCACACCAGCAGGCACAGCAGAGCGATGGCTGTGGCGTAAAGCAGAGACCACCAGTAGCCCGCCGGCAGAACCTGGTAGGAAGCAGTGGCCACAGACCCGTCTAGAGATGGTAACGGTGTCGAGACAGGAGGTTAGGAGGGAAAAGATAAGGGGGAAGATTTGTTAATGCTATTAAGTGTGTAATTGTCCATCTTGTGTCTCCTTGTCATATGTTGTAAATTAAATCAATATAAAATTATCTTTCTAAACTGAAACAGTAAGGAATGCTAACACATTTCCTAAATCAAACTCACCTTCTGGCACTCCAAAGGTGGCCACAATGGCTTCAACCAGACCCAGCACATAGAGAGCGCTGCCACACACATTGGCCAGGAAGAACATGATGCCGATACTGCCACCGAATTCTGGCCCCAACGCTCGACTTATCATGTCTGAGTGAAGTTAAGGCAAAGTGCACTTGTTTTGTTTTTTGTCTTTTTCCTTTCCCTGCTTTAATACAAAAACACATAGACAATGTAACTTCAGTAGCTAACGTTAGCTTTTGAAGGGAGAAAGTCTTGAAGACACTTAGGTGGTGGTTGGGTAAGTAGTCTTTCTAAATACGTGTCTTCACAGTCTTGTACTTCAACAGTTTTATGACAAATGGCAACTTTTTTGACTTGTACAATTATCTTTTAAATTGACAAACATCATATGTGTAGTAAGTGTCACAATTCAAACGGGATATAAAAATTGTCTCTTTGACTACAATACAAATTTTATAATACAAACTAAGATCCAAGGTGGACCTCCATAACAGTTCTGGTTTCTGCTTGACCAAACATGTTTGACCAGGCTTTGGATGATACAGGTTAACAGTTCCTGTGGAGAGCAAAAGAGGAAGAAGGCATCCGCGATTATCTGACAATTATTTAGCTCTTTGTTAGCTTTTAATTTATCTGCATTCATATGCAGATGAAATCCAGTTGCAGACGTCGTCTCTCAACTCCAACAACATTCTCGCATCTTAAGTTGCTAATCCAATAATAACCAATAACTAGAAGACAGAAGAGGAGGTCTTGGCCTGAATATCCCCTGGCTACACCAGAAACCCCAAAACACTGGCTGTTGCCCCCAGAGATTAAATCTTCATCAGACAATAAGTGATGGGTTCTGCTAGATACCTAAACTCTACATAAACGCAACTTGTAGTTTTGTACACATTAAACAAATGAGATATAACATGTCAATACTGAGCATTACAGATGCTGGCATGTGGATTCTTTTTTTAACCATACTGACTCTGTGTATAAAAAAAGCAAAGCAGCACCTCCGCATGCTGAGGAAACTCAGGACATTTAACGTCAGCAAGGACATTTTAACTCTGGTATATCGGTCACTGATTGAATACATATTCACCTTCAGCATCTCATCCTAGTACAACTCCCTTACCACCATGCACAAAACAAAACTCACCCGTATAACTAATCAGACCAGCAAAATAATCAGTTCACCCCAAACTCTGCTATCTGAACTGTACACCCGGGCAGTGATCAGAAAATTTAAAAATCCATTCTGATTAAACAGGAACCCTCACACCCTCTCCACCAACCTAACCTCCAGTTACAGTCATCACACAGACGTTACAAAGTCCTCCTGGCCCAGAAAAACAGCTACAAAAAATCATTTCTTCCTTCTGCAATCATCACCTTGAACAGTTTAAAATAGACACTGCACTTTGACCGGTTTGGGTTGAGTTTTTTACAGTCTTACTCACTCTCTACACATGTGAGATTCTATTTTAAATGTTTATTGTGTTTTAAATTCATGTGTTTTTAATGTGCATTATTTGTTCATTGTTGAGTGTTTATTGTCACAGGAGAATTTCCGTCACTTTGTGAAAGACTATAACATTTTCCTTTTCTGTTCTGTTCTATCCAACCCAACAGTACGCAAAGTAGTTAAAAATAACACTACCTTAATTCGAGTTCAAATTAATGCTGAATCTTCACCAAATGAGTAAGTGTCTGCTTATGAGTCGTAAAAAGTCATTAATAAGCTTTCAGAAGGAGTAGATGTTAATAACAATTAAATTGAGCAATATGTTAATGGAGTCTGGCAGGCAGTGAGACAGGTAGTCACTTAAGTCCAACTCCAGAGTGTGAATTTTCAGAGCAGTGGGCTTTTGTTTTCAGAATAATGTTCTTAGCTTTACATCAACTTACAGTGTAGGACTCACTGTCATGTCTATATCTAGTCTCATAATATTGATATATTGCTCAGCCCAAGAAGACAGTACTAATTACTGCAGATGATCCATATTTAATGTATTACTTTTATATAAATCATCTAGAGGAGGTCACAACTGCAACAACTGAATGACAAGACAAAGCTGTTTAATGCACATGTGTCTAGCTGGCCTGTCCTCACCAATAAACAGCACTGAGTGGGGTCATTACAAAAGTCCTGGCAACAAAACACTCGGGCCTCTATCTTAAATAGTAAACAGTGCCCCACAGTGCAGTTAATGAACATTTCAGTCCCCATTCAGTGTCACAGACAATACTACATATACTTCACCAAACGCAATGCTAGAGTGAGGACAATTTGTCTTTGTTTAAGGCAGCAAGGAGTTCTACAAGTGTGTGCTCTTGAGATCTCTCTCTATAGCAATATTACTGATGCTGACTGTCACGTGCTGACTGTCATGTGATGGTGTGTGTGTGAAGTGGATACAATAAGCTCCCCCAGCATCCAGGGCTCCATTGGTGGAGATGGCACAAACTGAGAGCACAGTCATGCAGATGATGAAGTAGGCCACCAGGAACATGGCGATAGCTTGGTATAGTCCAGACTGTCCCACCACGAAACCTAGTCGGAGGAAACATAAAGACAATGAAACAGAACACTGAACACCTGGTCAGCTGGTCAAAAGCAGAACTTTGGTCTTGACGTTAACGTCAGTGAGGTTGAGGAGGGAAGTTAAACTTTCCAATTATCAGCCCACACAAACACACAGCACAGAGGATGTGAGCACTCCGGGTGGCATGAGAATCACAAAAGAAGAACTGCACTTGCAGTTTATGATGACGGTACATTTCTGAAAATCTAAGGAATCATAACGCAAGTGACCAGTGCGCAAAATGACTCATCACAACAGTCCAACATGTCTGAAACTGAAACTGGAATCACAAGTTGAAAGTGATTCTTCGTGCCTTAACTTCGTACTTCACACCGTATTTCCTCAAATAGAGACAGGTATCACTAATGGTTAAAAAACTATGAAAAGGCATATTTTAAAGGAAGAGAACATCAAGTCTCTCTTACAGTGGAATACACTTATTATTATTCCTAATCTTATAGTGAAAGTCCACTGTCAGATGCAGAGATAAAATAAAATTCTTCTCACTGGACAAAATAAGAAAACTGCTGCTGAACATTAGAGACGGAAACTCAAGAGTTTTTCATTTCCAGAGCAGCTGATCAGAAACTTCATCAACTCTGAGTATGTCATCCTGAGTTAAACGCTTGCATGAAAGCTATCATCCATGGAGCTCCGATACTTCACCATGGCAACAGGTAAATAAATAGCCGAGCCATCTTAATCCAGTCAAACTAGAAATATGAATGATGACAATGTGGACCATGATGTTTATGTTAAAAAACACTGTTAACACGATTACATTTTACTCAGCGTAGTCCACTCATTCATCATTTTTCCAACATGAATTCCCTTAATGAATGACAAAATGTTGGAATCCTAATGTATGTTAAAGATGAAAATATGGATCAAACAGATGAGACATAGTTTACTTGTGGGCATTTAAAGTCAGTCTGACCCAGTAATGATGATGTTTTATACATATCTGTTCAAATCAAGAACTCTGTGCCTGCTTGACACATCTGAACAGTTTTGCAATCTTTCCAGTGCTCAAAAAAATATATGCAATGTGCAGACACACCTTCTCTTACAAAACTAGTTCAGATTCCAGCTACGCTTGATTAAAATAAATAAAATCTCACAACTTCATAATTGAAGTCATGCGCATCTCATCAAAGTGTGGAAGAAGATATCAGTGCCATTTCACACCATGTTAGACTCATTTTCCACTTTCTACTACCGTGACCTTTGATTGTATACATTTATAGACAATCAACTACTGTGACTAACAGCATAATGTTGCTGTTTACATGGTCTGCTTTTATCCAAGCACTGCGCTGTGGGTGTCACATGATCACAAAGCATCTGAACCAAAATCTCATGGAAAAGGCAAGAACACAGCATGCGCATTTTTCAGTTTATATATGTAGGATTTCTTTAGCTAGTTGGCTGATATGGTAGATCATGTTTGATTTTTAAGATATCTTGTCCAACAACATGTGTCTCCTCATCCCCATGTTGAGGCTTTCACAGCTGATAAACACACAATAGTTTCACATCCACTATGAAACCTCTGTTAGTTCCTGTGCGGCTGGCATGTTAAAGTGTGAAAATAGAAGTCTAAAGTGTTACACAGACCGTTACTATGTGTGTCCATGTGAGTGTGCATGTGTATGCACTATGTGTGTCCACTGAACAGCAGCTGAGATCTCATGAGACTGGGGGAGCAGGGGAGGGGGTAAAAACGAACGAGGGTTAGAAAACAACTTGGAGGTACAACAGGGATAAAAACACACACAAGCACAACACCCAAATAACCAGAACACAGATAAGAGGGGAGAGAAGCAGATCTCAGTTGTCAGTGTCCTCTTTTTTATGCTTTGACAGCACAAATGTGAATCTGGGAATTGAATGACACATGATTACTCGCATCACACATGCATTTTTCACATAAAACGGAACTTTTAGCCTCTTGACATGGACCAAAATGACTTATTTCAGCTATTTTAGCCTAAAACTTACACAGAATTACAGAAATCTTCCTTCAAATGCAGTTGACCAAGTGTTGCCACAACAATAAGACTAAGAAGGATACTATGACCTGTAGAAGCAAGTAGGTTATATTTTCCCACCGATAACACTTTGATGAAAAAGTTTCAAACTATCTGTTTTGTATAATAGAAATATTAAATGCCTGAGTGTCTGAACCTCACTCCTCCATATCATGCCATGTGTCTGGTCAAATTATAACCTAAACCTCAAGAAGTAAGTCCAGCAACTTTGGACTGGACATTTTTGCTGTGACCACACTTTTGCATGTTAACCTGCAAGGCTGATGAATTCCCCCAGTCAGCCAGAGAGCTTTTCCTTCCTTATTTACACTTATTGGATAATAATAAAATGTTTTACCAGACTTCTCTTAAAGTGATATTCCACTTTGCCAGAACAAGCCACTCAGTATGTACTCATCCCTATGCCGATGTGATGATGGGTGAAGATCTTCAGTTCACAAAACAATCCTGGAGTTTTAGGAGAAACAGGGTAGGATGTCAAACATGGCGTCGATCTCGCGAGACTTCCGCACAGTGCGTTGATTAAGAAATATACAAGTCTGCGAGATCGACGCCATGTTTGCATCCTACCGGCTACATGCTACAGTTGACATTTTGGCTAAAAACATGGCGTAAATGGCGTCTTTTGCAGTTAATTTTTAATGTCGCGGCTCGCGGACACTTGGATTACACTACACAAGCAGGATGGAGACATTTTGTGTTTGTTTTGTGTTCTTTTTTTAACATTTTATCTGTGGTCACCATTCACTGCCATTGTACTGGATTTGGGCTGCAACCCTGTTTTCTGCTGAAACTCCAGGATTGTTTTAGTGAACTGAAGATCTTCACCCATCATCACATCTGCATAGGGGTGAGTACATACTGAGTGGGTTATTCTGGCAAAGTGGAATATCGCTTTAAGTTTTGTATATTTTGCATAACCTAATTTCTCTTTGTTCCAATCTCAGCAAAAGTGTGTGAGATGTTGACAAATTTACTGCTAAATTTAATGACATAATACAAATATATACACTCACTTTGCATATAAGTGGAAGTTCATTCTCAATCAAATCAAATATGGGCACAAGCTACTCACAAAAGGGCTGCATTTACCAAGACTAGTTCTCCCAGGGCCAACAGAGGCACAAAACAGAAATAGGATTCTGGTTTTGAGTGCAGGTATGTATGAAAACCTTAAGTGACACCCTCAAAGCCCAACAGTTTAAATTCTCCTTTATGAACAGCGATGAATTAATGCAGGAAATTGAAAAGAATACAATTCTTTAATAGATTCATTCTTTCAGTTTGAATGTCATCAAGCACATCTTTATTTCAATAAAATCAACTTACTGAATTTGTTCAGACTGCTCACTAGTAGCCTGGGTGATAAGGCTTATAAATAATATATCAATATTTTTAGGTTATGCCATGATATACAATATATATCTTGATATACACATTTTCTCTAAAAGAACATACAATAAAGGGTGCAAACATGTTATGATCCTATAGCATATGATGCATTAGTGTCAATTAAAATACTCAGGGCCACAGTTAGAGCTCCAATGACTGATCAATTAGGCTAGTTGTCAACTATTGGATTAATCCCCAACTATTATGATCACTGATTGATCTGTTTTGAGTTGTTTTTTTTTTTTTTTAAGGAAAAAAGGTCACAATTATGTTATTCGCGCTTCTTAAATGTGAATTTTGTGATGGTTCCTTAATCTTCTAGGATATATCTAGATATCTAAATATCTTTGGGTTGTGGACAAAAGACAATGGAGGACATCACCTTGGGCTTTGGAAAACAGACTTTTTGGTCATTGGTAATTAATCAAAAAAATGATCGCAGACTTAATGACAAAACGATAATCTTAGAAGTAGCCCTGGTCACAATATTTTTGACCAAATACCTGGATATTGATGTTTTCATTATTGTGACAATACTGTACTAACACAATTAGATTTTTTGATAAATAATCATGAGTAATATGGATGTAATGACCTAGTGAATAAATATCACGATATAACAATATTCAAAATCTATGATGATATCTAGTCTCATATCATGATATCAATATAATATCCATCTATTGACAAGCCCTAATCACTAGTGCCCAAGTTTCACACCGAAGTCATCAGCTGCTCCTAAAAAGCACAAAGTAACGTTACACACTGTGAAACTTCCGCGATGAGCAGAGCAGGATTAAAATCTCTGAATTTTTGAATGGGGTTTGGCGTATCCCCGGGGTTCATACGTCACACAACGGTGTGCAGTGATTTACGTGGACCTCTGTCACCGTCACCACTCACCTATTCTGAGAAACACCACCACGCTGAACATTGACAGCAGGGTAGGGATCACCACACCGAAGAAGATGGACAGTTTCTTCGGCTGCCGCTGCTGGGCAGACCTCTGCCGGGGCTGCCCGGGCGCTGCTCCGGGGCCTGGCCGGCCGGAGGTGAGCGGTGCTCAGATTCATTGACGCTGGTGGAGAGGCGGTAGTGGAGGAGAGGAGTCCGCTCTGTCATAGTGAAACCTGCCTCTGCCCACGCTCCGCTACTTCATAAAGTGCTCTGAGTTGTTCCCCCCTGAACGTGACTGACCGTTTCACCCGCCGTCTCCAACACGTTCATCAATGTTTCCAATGTTTTCCACGGAAAGTTAACGGCTAGTGACGCGTCCCGGTCGCGAAGTGCTTTCGTTATCAATAAACAGTCTAAACCAGCGAAGTAAACCGATGTATCAGAATGAACGGTCCTTACACATTGTTTTAAAAAACATTTAAAACTCCACATAAGCGACACATATCTACCCACCGCGTCTCTCCATAATTTCTCAGTAAAACTACCGAACAGAATATCATGTGATGCACGAACGTTAATTTACCTCAATGACAAGCACAACTTCCGGGTATGACTTTCAGTATAAAAGTTGATGACGTGAGAATAAAGTAGAGATGTATAAATGATAAAATCAATATGGAAAGAATATAGGCGAAGATTTTTTTTTTATTTATTCCCATATTTGTATTTGTAGTTTGAGAATGAAGTCGAGATGTTGAGAATAAATCGACTTGTTAATAAAAAAAAAAGTTGAAATGTTCAGCATTAAGTCATAATGTTCAGCACGAAGTTGAAATGTTCAGAATAAAGCCAAAATTTCAGCAAAAAGTTGAAATCGTGAGAAAAAAAGTCAGAATTTCTAGGATAAGGTCGAATTATTGAGACAAAAGTTGAAATAAAGTCAAAATGGTAATTCAACTTTATACTCAACATTTTTGGCATATTCTCGACATGGTATTTCAGCTTTATTCACGATATTTCAACTTTATTCTCAAAATACAAAAAAATAAAGCAAATCTTCCTCCTCTCCTTTTCCCCCCTCTGCCTGGCCCTAAAACTTTTTCATAAGGCAAAGTGGAAATAAGGCATTTCAACAGGAATATACACTAAACGCAAATGCAATTGTTCTCCTGCCATAGTTCTCATGCTTCCTAAGAGTACATATAAATCGTGATCTATAGAAATGTGCCATCGGTGAGAAAAAAAATATATGATACCAACATGTTCCAAACTACTCCGAAAGTATTAAGAGCTATTGCCCTATGTCAGGCTAGTCAGTATAATTCACTAAGAGAGACAAAACAGTGCTGGTAGTGAAACATGGTAAATACATTTGTTTTAAAGGCAAATCTTGCTATTTCCGGTTTGCTCTTTCCTGTCTGTGTCTAGCTTGACAATCAAAGCTTTCTATCGATTTTCCTGTGTTTTCCAGCTTTCACATTTCCAGTCTGTTGCTTTCGGTCATATGATCAAGTTGGCTGGGCCAATCAGAGTACTGCATTCGTCCGACCACCTGCAGATGGGAGCCGCATCAAGTTGGACACAAATAACGAGTTAAAAATCTGTGACTTGGCGTGCGTGTGATTTAAAGCATATTAATTTTAATATATAATTTTAAAAAAAGGAGTCATATTAAGTATTCAATGTAAGTTAATTATCATGGATAGATGCATAACGTACACTGTAAAAAAAAAAAAAGTCAGTATTTAATTTTGGCATATATCATCTTCCTCATCTTCTTTCACTTCTGTATTCTCAAATGACGAGCAATATGCTTGCTTCTCATTGTGAATTTATTTAGAAAGGTATGACCAGTTTAATACTAGTGATTATATTGATCCAAATAGTACAGATTAGTGCAACAGTGTATGTCTCAGTTCCCTCCCAAACAGCCCAAAGGCTGCCCCAGCAAATAAATAATACATTAATACACATTACAGAGTCTGACTAGCAGTCTGAATGTCTACACTACAATGATTTAGCTAGATATATTATTGAAAAAATACTGCAGCATTAATACTATATATATATACATATCAACATATGTTTAGAAAATCAAATACATACATATCTACAACATTCCTGTCTTCAAAAACAATACAGACAAATAAGGTCTCTGTGGTTACAAGCATACATGCACACTGTACATTCACATATCTTTGGATTTTTAACATATATTTCCTCAGATTTCAAATATAACATGATGAACTTAAAAATATATTTGTTGATTTTGTTGTTACACACAATAGTACCACTGTATCAGTTTTATTTTTATTCCTTCTTTTCCTCCTCTCTTTGAGAAAGATGAACTTTGAAATCATTAAAAATTAGTTACATTTGCCAGACTTCCACAGTCTAACGAGATATCCATTTCCCTTGCTTCAGCGAGAGCAGATAAATGCAGAGCCCAACATGGATCACCTCTCATCCAGCACCCACGGAGGGGCTACAATCACAATTTTGATTACACATTACAAGAAGAGGTATGACCACACTTATTCATTTTAGCACTGGTATAAGGAGTGTGATTTACAAAGTGATGATCATAATACAATTAGATTTACTTTCTGACATAAAGCCAGAATAAGACAACAGCATTCCAGTTAGATTAGTTTCACTTCAATGACCCTGAACCTCTATATGTCTATGGGCATGTTTCTCATAAAGATACTCACTGCCATCGACCCTTTTCATGTGGAAAAACTCCTTCACTTAAGTCCCAAAAATACAAAGTTAAGTGGTTTATGTTCACTGTTGTCCAATTTCTGTTTTTCTTTAACCACACTAGCAGCATGGCTGTGGGGATGGCCATGTTGGTCTTTCAGTCTATCAGAAAGCATTTCCACCACACAATTCTGGATTTGACATTATTATTTGATGTTCATGGTTCGCAGCAGATGAATCCTCTTGACTTTAGTCCCTTCATTTTTTCCCTATTGCCATTGTGATGTCAAAATTTTAATTTGTAGAATAGGCCTATTTTGGTTTATGAGCAACACCTGCAAAGCTATGATATTTCCATCAGCCTCAGTTGTATTTGTTTAGCATAAGTAGCAGATGTACCATGCTAACACTAAAAAAAGATGTTTAATACAAAAAAAAACATACCCGCTACATGCTGCATGTGTTAGCATTTCAGCATGTATATACATAACATTTAGCTCAAGCACCTCTCTGCATAAGTAGTGTACAGCCTCACATCATTGCTAACATGGCTGTAGACTTTTAGTCTTGTTAAGGGCTTTCCACACTACATATTCTTAGCCCAGGGCTATCCTTAGCCCTTTGAGTTAACCCTGGGATAACTTAAGGACTTTTCACATTGCATTTAGCCCAAGGTTAAGAGAGCAGTTAGCCCCAGGCTAAGGGAACTATTAGCCAGAGCTAAAAGAGCTTTCACTCTGGCACAATCGTGGAACAAATGCGAATTGGGCTAATCCTGACTTTAGCCTAGGGCCAATTGGCCCTGCTCCGGAGCAGGGTTAGCCCTGAGTTTGCAGGGTTATTCCCTGAAAATCAACTAAACCCAGGGCTAAAAGCTGCCAGTGTGAAACAGGGCTTAAAGATTAGAGGAAGAAGAACCTAAGCCCAGGGCTATACAAGTCACACCACACTTCTACTAGCCCGAGATAAATGTCCATTGGAACAGTGGCTAATGTCTACATTTTGCCACCTTTTAAGCCTGAGTTTAGTCCATTTTCAGGGGATAACCCTGACAACTTGGGGCTAACTGTCATGATAAGGTAAAACTCTGCAAAATAATGATACCACTCCACCAGATGTACAAGGTTGAAAGTTATTGGTTGTGTTCAGTTCCTCAGTTAAGCTTGTTGACATGCACACTAAGTCTCTTGTAGGGCAGCAAACCCTATGCTAAAGTCGGGGTTAGCCCGCTTTGGAACATGCCAGCGTAAAAGCTTTCACGAGGTTAAAACCTTTCTTAGCCTGGGTTAAGATGGCTAAGATTCTTTAGCTGTGTGCTTGAGAACTTCTAAGTTGAACAAGATGCCTAAGAAGTTGCTAATACACTTGAAAAACTCCTCAGAGTTTCTTTCAGTTTAGACTTTTAGTTTTAAGAGGTTTTATTGCCTTTTGAGAGGCTTTCCCACACTGACTCCTGTGATTGAGTTTCTGTCACACTCACCTCAAAACTATTGCTGCCTCCTTTGGCATTCAAAACCATTCTCTGATTGATGCCTTTATCCATTCTTGTTTTCAGATAACCAGAAAACCACAGATAATTTCTATCATACCGCTCTATCCACAAATCCAATTCCACCCGTTTCCTCCTGGGTCTTCGTCAACACGATGGACCCTCTCAGTCCACAGTGTGCTACTCCTTGCCTGATATCCTCTTGGATCAGTCCTCAGGTAACACAGCAGCGCAAATAAGCGACTTTCCATTAGTTAAAGTAGCCACAAGATCCTTAAGTATTGGTTGTCTTGTGTTCTTTTTTGCACATACTGTCTTGGAGGTCAATAGCAAGGCGCTCCAGTTTTCCAATGATCAGATTTCTGTACTTTTCCAGCACTTTGTTTAGGCTGGTTGGGCTGGAACAGGCCTGTACTGCAGACTGAGCCGGTGTCCCCGTGTCATTCTGTAAGGGCCCAGAAGTAGAATCAAATTAATTCACACTCAAGGACTTAACAGGGCTTGACAAACAAACATGTTTTCAGAGCCAGGCATTTGTGAATTAAGACTGCTAATGGCGTGTCTATGTTGTCAGCTTACTTTCTTACTTTGGAACATTTGTGCCCCTTATCAGGCATGAATTGTGTTGGGAGACTCAGAAGTGTCTAATTAAATTATTAGATCAACAACAATTTATGTTAAGTAGCCACAGAGTGGTTGGAGATATTCATGTTCATGTGTATCACCTGTATCGTAAGCCTGTTGACAATAGCCAGATAATTGCTGATGCGATGCTCCAGTCTCCCCAACAGTGTGGTCTGACATTGCAATGTGGATTGATTCCTTGCCTCCTTCACCCCACCCTGAAACATCTGGAGGGCTCCAACCACCTCTGCATGCTTCTGCTGAAGCTGGACAAACACACACAAAAAATAAAATTAAAACAAACAAACAAAAAAATAAATAAAATAAATAAAATAAATAAATTCAATTAATTGACCAGTTTGATACAAAATAGTATTTTAGAACTTATAGCCATGCCTTTGTGAAGCTGTAATTGAACTAAATAACATTAGCATGCTAACATGCTCACAGTGGTAATGCTTGTCGATGTTTAGCAGGTATTAAGCAGCATGTAGTAGGTATAAACAAGATAAAGAAAAATTTGTTTCGTGCTTTCATTTTCAGCAGGCTGTACTATTGTAACTATGTCTTCACAGGTCTGGTAAAAAAATCAGTCAGACAGCTGCAGCTTGTTCAAAATGCTGAGTCTTCACCAACACCCAGAAAGTGGAGCATATTACAACAAGTGCCTAAATCACTGCACTGACCTCCTGTGTGTCAAAGGATAGACTTTTAAATCCTATTACTTGTCTGTCTATAAAGCACTAAATGGTCTTGGGCCTAAACACGTCTCTGATTTATTTGTACATTGTGAAGCATCCAGACCCCTCAGATCATATGGAACAGGTTTACTGGTGTTCCAGGATCAAAACTTTAGTTTTAGTTTCTATGCTCCTCACCTGTGGAACAAACTTTCTGAATACCTGAACTCGGCTGAAACTGTCAGCTCATTTAAATCAGGGCTTAAAACATTACTGTTGACTGCAGCTTTCCAGTGAAGTAGATACATAACATCTTGTTAAGGTAATCAATGGCTATTGCTTTTATATTAGTTTGCTTTCACTTTTGTTTTTATGTCTTTTAAATTCAATTTCTGTGATGTTTTTACTATTTATTGGCTTGCTCTTAGTTTTTGTTTTTATGACCTCAAATACAATTTTAATGTTCTTTTAATTTTTTATTTTAATGTATTTCAATGCTCCTGTAAAGCACTTTGAATTGCCTTGTGCCTGAATGATGCTATTGCAATAAACATGCCTTGCCTCGCCAAGCAGTGTTGATACTTGACAACCTGGAATGAGAACTAGTGAGTAACTGTGAATCTTGGATGTTGTCCATTTTTACTGAATTACAGTACTGTTGTGACTTCTCCCATGTGAACTGTTATGCTTACATTCCACAGAATTCCACTGGATAAAACTGGGAGAGGCTTTAATCCCCCATGATGTTGATAAATGGACACGACGAAATTTCATAAATGTGCCATTTGTTTTTTTCGTTTAAGTGGCAAAGCACTTCAACATTGACCTATAACAATGTTATAGGTATGGCAGTGTTTGTCGGTCCACCACTTTGGTCTGGACTGAAATATCTTAAACTATTAAATGAACTGCCATGAAATTTTGACCAGACATTTGTGGTCCCCAGAGGATGAATCATAATGACTTTGGTGATCCAACATGAAGTGACTGGTTTTGAAATGTCTTGACAAATATTGGACAGATTGTCACGAAATTCAGTTCAAACATTCATGCTGAATTGTAACAACTTTTGTGATCCTCTGACTTTTGATCGAGCCCATCATTAGCCATCATCATTTATTTGGTTTGTGAACCAAAACCAATACCATTCACGCTAAACTAAAATGGTGAACATTATAAATACCCACAAAACATCTGCATCATAGCATTGTCAGCGCATTTAGTTCAAAAACCTGCTATGCCAGCCTGTCTACAGCTATAATTATGGCTTTAGACCTGTGTGTTTCTACTTGGCTTTGCACTAGCTGCTGTTTGCAGGAGTCTACACATTAGAAAGAAGCTTAACAAATTGTGAGGCATGGTTTGTCTGTCACCCCAGTCTGCTCAAATCCCCATCAGTGCCCCAACACTAGTGTCTCATAATTTGTAGAAACAAATGAAATACACAGTGGAGGAACTCCTACATTCTTCCTGTTACAATGGTTTTAAAAACGGTAAAGATTATGCAAAATCTCAATAATATGGTATTTGCCTTTGTAAACTACACTAATCCATTATAACTGGGTGGGGCCAACAACGATTAATTTAATCTTTGATTAGTTCTGACTAGAGTTTGGCAGGTTTAAATTACAATTAAGCAGAGCTGTGTAGCATTAAAGAATTAAAAAGTTTAGAAAATCCAAGAGTATTGGTGTGAAATAAAATGAAATAGTCAAACCAATATGGAGAAGGTTGCTCACACCAAATTAAAGTACATTAATAAATACACTGAACAAAATTATAAACGCAACATGTGCAATTCTCAAAGGTTTTTATAAATCCTTGTTCTAGCATATAAATCAAAATTTACAGCAACAAACAGTGATCAAATTCTGACTCACAACAAAGAAAAAATGCAAACAATACACTGTGTAACATGTGTAAAATGGCGTCCGATTGCACCGGGAGTCAACCCCCAATTTTCACACAAATCAGTATCTGGTGTGACCTCCGTTTGCATCACGCAATGCCACACATCTCCTTCTCATAGAGTTTATAAAGTTGTTTATTGTGTCCTGGGGAATGTTGTCCCACTCTTCCAGAACGGCTGTACGCAGTTCCTGGACTGTGGATGGCACTGATAATCGCTGTTGTACATGTCTATCCAGAACATCCCAAATGTGCTTGATGGGCGACATATCGGGCGAATATGCTGGCCATTAAAGGATTTCCACAGAATAGTGGACACCTAGACGCCCAGCAACTGTCCTAAGTGACATTCCAGCATTCGGCATGCCAATTGCACGCTCCCTCAAAACTTGCGACATCTGTGGCACTGTGCTGTGTGATAAAACTGCACATTTTAGAGTGGCCTTTTATTGTGGCCAGCCTAAGGCACGCCTGTGCAATAATCATGCTGTCTAATCAGCATCTTGATATGCCACACCTGTGAGGTGGATGGATTATCTCGGCAAAGGAGAAGTGCTCACTAACACAGATTTGAACAATATTTGAGAGAAATAGACCTTATGTGTACATAGAAAACGTTTTAGATCTTTCAGTTCAGCTCATGAAAAATGGGAGCAAAAACAAAAGTGTTGCGTTTATATTTTTGTTCAGTATAAATGATCAATTTGAGTGCTGTCGGGATCTGGTGATAGAAGGGGAAACTATCAACTTTCCACTGCTTTGTATTCCTTAACAAAACATGACATTGTTTGCTGGCTAGCTAAAAAGCTAGTTAGTCTAGTTACCCTACTGATGATGGCTCGACAGAGAAGCTCCAATTTCTCTTCCTTTGAGAACAACTTATTGGCTGAATTAATGGGCAATGTGGCCAAATAATATAAAATTTAAAAATGGAAAATGGAAAAAAGAAGCTGTCTGGCATCATGTAGCAACAGATCAACTGAGTGAAAGAAAGAAGAGATGCATCATAAAAATCAGTTGGGTTGCATCTGTCCCTTAACCTTTTTCATGAAGCTTTGCTTGATCCAGTTAAGAAAAGCAAGCATTTTAAAAGGCAGTCCTCCTCAAGTGTACATTTAAAGTCAATACTGGATCACATTGTGGACTGGAGTTTAAAGTGTTGGTTCAAAAGAATTAAATCAAATCTAGGTCACTACGCTGAAGTTTAGAGAGAGATTTATATTTAATCTTTCTTCATTTTAAAATAGTATTAAAGTTTTGTGCAACATAATTTAAAGTTAAATCATGACTTAATCGAGCTTTAGAGCGATATTCTACTTCACATGATAACCCACTCAATATGTACTCACCCCTATGCCGATGTGAAGATGGGTGAAGATCTTCAGTTCACTAAACAATCCTGGAGTTTTAGGAGAAAACAGAGTACCAGCCTCATCCAGTACAATTGCAGTGAATGGTGACCCAGTTTAAAACGTTAAAAAAAGAACACAAAACAAACAAAATGTCTCCATCCTGTTCGTGTGGTGTAATCCAAGTGTCCGCAAGCCGCAACATTAAAAATTAACTGCAAAAGACGCCATTTATGCCATGTTTTTAGCCGAAATGTCAACTGTAGCATGTAGCTGGTAGGATGTAAACATGGCGTCGATCTCGTGAGACTTCGTATATCTCTTAATGGCCACACGTGTGAAAATATCGCGAAATTGACACCATGTTTACGTCCTACCGGCTACATGCTACAGTTGACATTTCGGCTAAAAACATGGCATAAATGGCGTCTTTTGCGGTTAATTTTTAATGTCGCAGCTCACGGACACTTGGATTACACCACACGAGCAGGATGGAGACATTTTGTGTTTGTTTTGTGTTCTTTTTTTTAATATTTTATACGTGGTCACCATTCACTGCCATTGTACTGGTTTTAGCTGCAACCCTGTTTTCTGCTGAAACTCCAGGATTGTTTAGTGAACTGAAGGAAGATCTTCACCCATCCTCACATCGGCATAGGGGTGAGTACATACTGAGTGGGTTATCATGTAAAGTGGAATATCCTTTTAACATCCTTGTTGGTGCAACCCAGCCTGAATGTTTATATATGTGAAATTCTAGACTTAATGACCTATGTCTACAAACTAACCGGCTTTTACAACAGCACAGTTGTTGGACAGAAAGACTTTTGGCACATCAAGTTGACAAGCAAAGATAATTATCATTGCGTAACTTCCCTGGAAATGTTTGAAGATATTTCCAAAACTTTTCTTGCAATGTTTTGTCTCACAACATGATCAATCTTGTGCAATATACTTAAATAATTGCTTCAAGCATTAAGCTATTCAGATTATGCATTACATTGTATAAAGTAGTATATTATCACACTGTAAAATGTTACTGAAAAAGCACAACCCCCATTACATACATTTCTGTATTCATTGGTACATAGTAGACCAATAAAGGAGAGGAAAGGCAAAAAAAAACAAAAACATCATACATGTTGTCGGTCTTTGCAATCGGCTGTCAAATTTATGAATGACAAATCAAAAGAAAGTGTGTACACATGCATTGGTCAGATATTACTCACAGTTTTATTTGCCCATGCTGCTGTGCTTAGCCGATCACATGGTAGCTGAATGGGAGAGGACAGTGTATCATAGCCCACGCAGTCTGCCTGAGTACATGATCAAAGTTTTGTCACACACTTGCAGGCATAAATCAACAAAGAATCCCAAGCCCAAGCACTACAGATATTACTTTTTTAAAAACAAATAAATTTGCATCTAAACAAGTGAACATTTTTTAGACAAGCTCTCATAATACAGTATAATGTTTTTGTACTGACTTTGTGCCAAAAAATATTCATGCATAATTCCTCACCATGTCTTGCTTCAGCCCCTCAATTTTAATTTTCTCCATCATATATTCCCTGACTTTAGAGTTGCACCAAAAGTCAGTAGGTGCAGCCTGGACCTTGGTAGTTGGGAGGAAATCACTCCTATCAGCAGCAGCAGCAGGAGTCCTAGAGGAGCACACAGTGGAAATGACCGACAAGCTGCCATCTAGTTCCTTTTGCTGCAGCAGCAGCAAAAGCCAGCTTATATCCCCCTCCACCTTTATTGTCCTCGATCTAGATCCTGCTCAATGGAATAAACAGTACTGTGTCTCACCTGTCAGATTTTACCATATCGTCCTCTCATCTTGCCAAAAGTCCACCCACGAGTTTCGCCCAGACAAGTATGTACTTCCTATGCCCACGTTACACATTATCGCAGCCACTACTGTGTGTGAAATTTGGAACTGAATGAATGAAGTGTTGCTTTGAAAAGTCTGCAGTGAACCTTTTATGGATCTGAAAAGGTCAGACATGAGTCACTCTGCATTCCTGATAAAGACTGCAGAATCTCCTAATGGATTGAGGCATTATATCACAGCCTGATATAACATTAATATGATCAAGAGTCTGTAAAATTTTGTTTGACATCCATGGGAACATTTACACATTTAAATTAAATTATTACACATTCACACTATGTTAAGTATGTATAAACTACAGTGACACCAGATCTCCCCCTTTGTAAATAAGAGTTGTGATACAGGGCATGAGTTCAAGCAATCAACTTACTGCTATAAGCCATAAGCCGTTCCTGGGTGCATGGTGTCCCTCAGCTGTGGTCTGTCAACTTGCATCCCTCTCACAGCCAACTTCATAAAAACAAACTCAGATACTCAAAAATCATTCCATATTCAGTAAAAATTCCATTATCATGTTTAAAGCTCACGCAAAGTCCTGAATCACAGGTCCCGGGTCTGGTGAGAACGCCATTCAGCTGCTTTCTCTTTGAATTTCTTGAGAACAGCCTATAAACTGTGTCAAGAGTGACGTGGGATCGCACAAAGCCATGACTAAACTTTTAGTGCAAGTAGGCTTTATATTTGATTTAGCACAAAGTTAATGTTTGACTCTGGATCCTCAACGCAAACAAGACAAGAGAGGCACCATGTAGACCCAGACAGTACTAAGCCAGTTATAACATGGTGATACACACATGAAGGACTCACTATCATAATGTTTTTGATCGTGTAGTTTATATCTGTTCGTTCATATCATGCTGGACTAAAAATGGGCTTTTTAATAACAACATCACCAATATGACACATTCCACAACTACTATTACATAAATAGCAAAAATCATGGATGCATAAAGAAGACGGGTTCCTCTGTATTCCAGCACTTGGCATGACTGAAGTGTAGAACAACAAACTGATGCTATCACCTTATCTCCAAACAGTGTTCATTCCTCACCGCAAGAAGCCAGTATTATTTGGCAATTTTACATTAGGTATCACCAACAAAGATTAAATTAATCTAAGAATAGTTCTACAGCTGTAATAAGGAAAACTAGCTTTAAAATGAGTAAAGCCAAATTTTAAATTAAGCAGAGCTCTATTGCTCAATTAAAAACTAATCTCTGTTTAGTAAATCCAAGTTTAGTGGTAGATCAACATTAAAGCTGAATCAATATGGAGACGCTTTCTTACCCAAATTAAAAGTAAATACATTAAAAATTTTAAATTCATTTAATGAAAGGTGTGTGTAATGTAACATTAGAAATGTTACATCATTTGCCAGCTAGCTAAAAAGTTAAGGAAATGTTACATTGTTAGCCAAGTTAAACCTCTTCAAGTGTAAGCTGATACTGCATACACACAGCAAATTGGAGTTTAAAGTTCTGGTGCAACAGAATTAAATTTAATCTAGGTTAATAGTAAAAAACTAAACTGGTTTAAATTTAATCTTCCTTCATTTTAAGCAAGTTTAGTGCAACATAATTTGAAGTTAAACCATGATTTAGTTGCATTTAATTGTAGTTGTAATTTAGTTTTATTTTTTACTCCTTTTAGCTCCATTTTGGTTTTCACAATTCATGAGGGAAATATCGGAGCGTTTACACTCTCCACTATGTTCACCAGCTAGTCACTAACTTTGTTTATCTGCTGTTTGCTGGGCTGTGCTGGACAGTACTGGTGCACAGACTGCAGTTACAGCTGCTGGCATTGGGCAATCCGCAGATCAGGCGGACCAGGTCATGAAAATGAATATTCTGATTGACAGTGGATGGTTTGCAGGTGGGAAATGTGAAGCATCTCCCCAGATAGAGAGCACAAGGCACAGCAGTACAGCACTATGACAGCACAACTTCAATTCTGTTTTCAATGGAGAGTTTCCTCTGTCCCATCAAGTTTAGAACTGCAGTTTTTAGTTTTGCTGATTAAGTGTCCCACAATATTTGCTGCAGTGATTTACTGCACGCGTGGAACTTAAACTAAAAAGCAGCCTGTCTAATCATCTAAATCATTAAATAAAACATTCAGGTATCAATACAGCGCACAATATAGAAATTACCTGGAGAGCTTGTGTTACTTGACATAATTTAAAAGGTAATATAGCCTATAGGCACTGGTAGAGGTGCAGGTGTGGGTCTCTGAACTGGGCAAAATAATAGGGGTGGATGGGGTCGATGATTTGAGCCCATCTGCGCATCACTACTGGACAGGTAGTGAAGTGCCCAGTGGGTCAAAGAGAGTGGAGTTTGCAGGCTGTAAGACCAAAACAATAAGCTGGGTGATAGTCCTTACCTCCATTTCCTCAAGAGCTACTTGCCTTGTGTCAGCCCACCATTCTAAATAAGAGTATGTTCGTAATGACTTGCCCAGTTAAAAAAAAGATAAAATATAAATAAATAAAATAAATGAAATAATTCTCTATTACAAGTGACCCCTTTTCACAGGACACCTGACCCACTGTTTATGTAAAAATATTGATTGGTGCAGCTTCAAGTTAACATTGGCTATTAGTTGCAGCTAATAGTTTGAAATGAAATGTAAGTGTAGCAGTAGTAACACCATTATAATTATCATCATCCATTGACATAAATAAACGATGGATGACACGTCTCTGCTTCCTCCCACTGTACAAAACTGAACTAAAAATATCCTGGATACAAGTGCTACCATCTTGAACTGGTGATGTCTTTAGAAGCCGGAGTCTGTGCAGTAGTGACCAAGGTTGGAGCTGAACTTTTGAGTTCCTGCCCACACAACCAGCTGACTCAATTGTAGGCAGAGCTCAGCTTTCAGTCATGGCATGAAACCCTGTCTTCATCATCAACATCAGTGTGATAAATTTATTTGACATGTACTTTGATGTTTTAGTTTGGCTCATGTCAGAGGAAGCAGGATATATGACCTGTACTGCAGCCCGCCACAAGAAGGCAATTGAAATGCTTTGGTTTCACTTTTAGGGAGTTCTCATGTTGTCAATTTCTGTATATATAGTCTATGTCATCATCACTAATAACGGTTGTTATACATAGGTGACCCACCAGGGTGCCAAAGTGAAAAGAGATAATGTGACAGATACCAATGCACAGCGCTACCCACCAAACATCCCATGATCACTGAACAAATAAACAACAGAACTAAATGTATGTGATCAGAACAATATGGAGGATGCTCTAATCTTAAAAAAAAGCTTCTCAAGAGAATTGTGCTGCAAAGTTGTAAAGTTTAATCATGCTTACTCCTTTATCTTTAGAGAGCAATACTACCTTCTGTTCTTTTTTTAAAAACAAGGTTGGCAAAAACAGCCCTGCGAAGCCAAACTTCCAAGGTATCACTTTAATACCTTGGAAAAATAACCATTGCTCCAAGGAATTTTGATGACGAGGATCTTGCCACAAATCACATTGCTCAAGCGTGCCTATGCATGTCCCTTTCCCCACAAACTGTGAAGCTTATTTTTTTTACTCTCACATGATCCTCCCAGGAAGTGACCTTTTTTTTTTTTCACCATTTATAGTATTTGAAAACCCAACCTATGTTCTACGCTGACCGCAGACGTGGCCCTTATATTGTAGGCAAGACAAGGAGACAATGAGCTGTCTCCTTCTCACCAGCAGTGAATTACAAAGAGTTGTGACAAATATCTTTGACAGTCACAACATATAATCCTGAAGGTGGACCACTCATTGATAATCCTCCATAAGGAAGGCACAGCTGAACAAGAGAGCAGAGCATCCACACACAGAGGAGAAGATGTGTGTGTGTTATTTTGTCTATGCAGAGGTTTTGTCAAAGTGGGGTGGCTCATGTGGGTGGCATTAATGAGCTCTTTGTTAACATTTGTGTGTGTGTGTGTGTGTGTGCACAACAGCTCTATGCAGCACATTATCTTGCAGTTGTGCGTCTCTACGGGAAGAGCCATTACCATGGCAACACCAAGCAATGAGTACCTTTTAAAAGGCTGGGCTGTCTCTAACACTCTCTGTCCTCTCTCTTTTATCTGCTCTCGGTCCATTCTACCTATTTCACCCACAACAGTCAGCTGGGAGACAGAGAGGAGGGCACAACAGGAGTGTTTCTTGATATCTGCTCAACAGCGTTCTTGATATCCTGCAGTCTGCCAATGGCCTTTTGCTGTTAGAGAAGAGTGAACTTTGTCATTTTTGCCACAGTGGGACATCTCTACCCACAAGGAAATCTTTGTGATTTCATAGCAAAAGATATCTTAGCAGAAAGTGTGTCTTTTCAGGGATTGCTAAGGCTGCTTCCATGCTGAGTGAGGCCTTGCTTACTGAAGATTATACTGGATATACACAGTCAGGTATTATCTCCATATTGTACATAAACATACATATGGATTTTTTTTTTCATGTATTTGAGCCTTTTTTTGATTGCAAAGCAAAACTGGACTTTTAAGGAAATGTAGGGACTTGTTCATATGACAGAAAATGAGAAAGCCCAAGAATGAATGGCATTAAAACAGACTGCCAGTAATGTCAGTGAGAACTTTTTATCCTTGGGGAAGACATAGGGAGCGGAAGCTTCTGGATGCGGAAACAGGAAAGCCTAATGGAGAGGAACATGAGGACATAGACTCAGATTGTTTGCAGCAGTTCTCCTGCTGTCCAGCTTGCAACCAGGAGTGTGACACTGTCCTGATCTTGCCGTGCTCTCACATCATGTGCTGTCGCTGTATAGCAGCTGGAGAGGGGATAAGTTCAGGTCAGCCTCATCACTGCAATATCCGCCTACCTGTCTGCTCTGCTCAGTGTCCAGGCTGTCGACGTCCTGTGGAGTTGCCATGCTGGAACTGGTCATCTGCCACTTACTGTCTGCCAAAATATCCCACCCTCAGTCCTGCATCTGTCAGCAGGGAGGCAGGCACCAAGGAGGGAGCATCAGAAGATCACCTTCAACATGTACAGGTGAGATATCCAAACTGCAGAGAGAGAAATTCAAAGATTTTCTTTGTCACACATGATGGTGTACTGCTGAAGCCTTGTAAAACATGCAATAAATAATGAGTGTTTAAGAGCAGGATCTGTAAAGGATAGCCCACAAATCTGATAAAAGATAAAGATTAAAATGTTTAAGTGTATATTGGCCAGTGTGTAGGTGGACTCTGCAAATCTTCAGTATATGAAAACAAAATGTACATACACTGCCCGGCCAAAAAAAAAGTCGCTACCTGGATTTAACTAAGCAAATAGGTACGAGCCTCCTATTGGATAATTACTGCATGGGCGATTATCTTTCAGTGGCAACAAGTTATTTAACCCCAAACTGGTGCAATGAGTTGCTTCTCATTTCCTAAACAACCATGTCGAAAGACACATCCCGTGGTCGTGGAAAAGATGTTAGTCTGTTTGAGAAGGGTCAAATCATTGGCATGCATCAAGCAGAGAAAACATCTAAGGAGATTGCAGAAACTACTAAAATTGGGTTAAGAACTGTCCAACGCATTATTAAAAACTGGAAGGATAGTGGGGACCCATTGTCTTCGAGGAAGAATGTGGCCGGAAAAATCTGAATGATCGTGATCGGCGTCACTTAAACGTTTGGTGGATCAAATCGAAGAAAAACAACAGTAGAACTCAGGGCTATGTTTAATAGTGAAAGTAAGAGCATTTCCACACGCACAATGCGAAGGAACTCAAGGGATTGGGACTGAACAGCTGTGTAGCCTTAAGAAAACCACTAATCAGTGAGGCTAACTGGAAAAAAAGGCTTCAATTTGCTAGGGAGCATAAAGATTGGACTCTGGAGCAATGGAAGAAGGTCATGTGGTCTGATGAGTCCAGATTTACCCTGTTCCAGAGTGATGGGCGCATCAGGGTAAGAAGAGAGGCAGATGAAGTGATGCACCCATCATGCCTATGCCTACTGTACAAGCCTGTGGGGGCAGTGCTATGATCTGGGGTTGCTGCAGTTGGTCAGGTCTAGGTTCAGCAACAGTATGTGCTCAAAGAATGAGGTCAGACTGACTACCTGATCAATATACTGAATGAGCAGGTTATTCCATCAATGGATTTTTTCTTCCCTGATGGCATGGGCATATTCCAAGATGACAATGCCAGGATTCATCGGGCTCAAATTGTGAAAGACTGGTTCAGGGAGCATGAGACATCATTTTCACACATGGATTGGCCACCACAGAGTCCAGACCTTAACCCCATTGAGAATCTTTGGGATGTGCTGGAGAAGGCTTTGCGCAGCGGTCAGACTCTACCATCATCAATGCAAGATCTTGGTGAAAAATTAATGCAACACTGGATGGAAATAAATCTTGTGACATTGCAGAAGCTTATCGAAACAATGCCACAGCGAATGCGTGCTGTAATCAAAGCTAAAGGTCAACGAATATAGAGTGTATGACTTTTTTATGCGACTTTTTTGGCAGGCAGTGTATGTCACAATTGCAAGAGAAACTAAATTTTGGTTTTATACTCAAGTGCAAATATGTAAACATAACTAATTGGATGAATTTATCTGGCTGGCCTAAAAGCAGCCAAAACAAGGTTTGCCCTACTATGGCAGGCCCTGCATTCTTTGTAGAGACAACAGTGGTTACTTACTTTTAGATATCTACTTTTCATGGAAGAATCTGTTGCAAGGGCATGTGGAGTTAAAGAAAGTAACGACAATGTTTTAGTTAATGTGGTGGAAACATAAAGGTGTAAATAATACTGATCTGTTGCTGGGGCAGGGGATATTTTGGTGTAAAGTTTGTTTCTTTCTGTATACATTTTTTCCCTTTATAATCAATATAAAAAATTGATCACAAAAAAATGAAAGGCAACACTTTTCTTTCACCCTTCAATGTAACAATTACAAGGAGGTATACAACCATTTAAGTTAAAATCAACAAATATAACTGCTCCTGTGGTCTCCCATACAGTAGAAGCTGGTGTGTAAACAGAAAAATAATGACAGTGTAGTAAGATGCAGTTGTATTTGTGTTGACAAATTGATTATATTAAAAACATTTAGAAATGCACTTATATCTGCTGATAGCTATGTTATAGTACGTTATAAACAATTACACGTTTATTTACTGCTTATAAAAGTTAAATAGTGTGATTAAAGTTACCAAATGAAAAAAACTATAATGCAAAAATAAAAATTGATTTGTTGTGTTGTATGTGTGCAAAGTATACATGTATATTACATATCTTTAACATGCGTGTAAGCTTGGTCAGAGTCTGAATTTTAGAAATGCTGAGGTCATAATGATCACGCAGAGAGTCTCTAAATGGTTTTATTTATTTGGACTTTTTAAGATTTTCCTCATTGATTTTTGTGAATAAAAAAATCAAAAAGCTTTTGCTGAACTAAAAGCAGTCAGAATTGAACATATTGAGTCTAAACTAATACCAGAAAAGGTGACAGATCATGTATTTATGTCATAAGCTAACAACAAATATCAACAAACAATGGCAACTAATATTTCAACATAAAGTGTTAATAGATAAGCTTTAGAGGTGCTTATTAAGTGGCTGTCAGGTGCCTTTGACAAAGCCAACCTGGCTGTTTCAACCCCATTTTCCGGATTTTGTTGTTATTCAACTTCTAAAGCCAGCATTGTAGTAAAGCCCATGGGTGTTTTGCATCCTTCATCTTTTTCCCACTTTACAACTATTCTCACACTTTTCAACTTGTATCTACTCTTTTATACTTTAAGCCAGACACTTTATTGAGACCTTAAAATGTTTCACATCTTTCATGCAGTGTGGGTATTATTCAACTTCTCAGCTAGCAATGCAGCTCCCAGCCATTATTCTTACTCTTTCAGTTATCCAAATTAAAGTCAGCAGTGCAGTTTACCTCCCAGTCATTGGTGAAACAATGCAGTTTAGCTCCCTGCTTACACTACATTTTGCATCCTCTACCTCTTTCACACATTTCTAGTTGTCTTTTCAACTTCTGTATATTCAGTCATACATTAGATGAGAAACCCCAACTAAAACCCTGTAATCTTTGATACACTGAGTTTCATTCAGCTTTTAAATTTCGCAGTCTCCCTTTCCAACTTTTCCAACTTTTCATACTTCTGCTGCTTTTCTATATGAATTAAAGCTGGCAATTTAGCATCAGTTTTTCAACAAACCTTGAAATGTTTGACATTTTTCATATATTATCTGTGTTATTCAACTTTAAAGGCCAGCAGAATTTGCCTTCTCTAGTTATTGTTGAATTATTGTGCAAATAAAAATGTAATTATGTTCATTTTCATTTAATGAAATTCATTTAATTCCATGTAACCTATGTCCCTGGTTTGGAACTTATTTCTTCTATTTTTAATTCCATTTGACTACTGTCACAATATTTAGGGGGACACATACTGCCAGGATGCAGATGACATGACTGCACAAAGCTTTTCACAGGGTGAGTATGACAATCTATTGATACGTCCAGTCAGTTTCTGGGAATGAACCTTTGTCTATGTCATCTGCTCTGTAAAGATCTCTCTATTGACTCAGGCTCCAATGCTGCCAGTTCTTCAATAGCACCACTGGGTGGCGTTGTAGACCTGCAAGAGGAGGAGATGGAACAGTCTGTCTTTGGTCAGTAATCATACGTCATATTACTGTACACCATTTCAAGTTTATGTATATAGAAGATGAGTGATACTTTTGTTTGTATTTATTACTATAATAAAAAAAAAGCCCAGAGGGTTCTCTTCTTACATCATCTGTTTACTTCTGGTCTATCTTAGGACTATGTTTTACTCTGGATGCTTCAACTGTCCCTCCATCTCTCCATCTTTCCAACTCCTCCCTCACCATCACCTACCAAGGAGAGAGCCGTCCTGTCCCACTTTCAGACACCAATGTCAGAAGATCAATGGCCTCTGACCCCGGACTTACCCTGGCTCTCCCCCAGGTCTGCGCTAATGTTGTCATTGCACGTGGACAGTATTACTGGGAGGTGGATGTCTGCAACAGCTCTGTCTACAGGATCGGTAAAGAACTCTCTTGAGTTTGTTTTGGTTGGTTTGACGCCAGTGTGCTTATTGGTTCCAGAAACCCTCACCGTTAGTCAGCAAGACTGTGCTTGTTTAAGCCCACACTCAGATGTAAACACTCATGCACACGTCATCTTCAGGCACAACGTTCACAGTGCCACCAAGCGGTTAGACCATTAACAGACCACCGATAATTGGTTAAGCAACATTGGAAAAGATTTCCATTTTCAATGTTTTGTCAAATTACTGGAGCAAGTTCTTCTAATATCTACAGACTTATTTAACTATTAGCATGGCTTAACTAGAAACATGTTTTCATTTATAAAATATGAAAAACTGCCTCTTAACAGCTTTGCACAAAGAAATGTGAAAAGGCATCTTTGGTCAATGCAATTATTTAAAAAATCTGTACATTCAATGAAGTGTTTTTAATTTAGAAATCTAAACCCAAGTCATATTTGAAAATGATACTGAGCATCAACAGATCGACATAAAAAATGTTGATATTAAGTGGTTTTAGTAATATAAGTATTACTAGTGTGCCTGTCCACATTAGCATTGTCATATGCATGCTCTAATTATGCTTCAGAATTATCCTCTCACACAAAATGTTAATCCACATCATCAGAAAAATCCTCCTCAAAATCCTCTGACATGAAAGTCCAGTAAATCTGAAACCCTGGTGCTGCACCACCATGTGACTGTAACACTAAGCTAACATAGAGAAAGGTCTTTTATTCCCGTAATCAGTGAACGAGCAGTGCCACAAAACAGGAAAACACTACATTACCTGTTAGTAAAAAATAAATAAGACACATAAGACTGTAGTCTACCTCAGGTCTATAATTACCACATAAACATATTAGAGCAAAAAAACAGAGCAAGACTAAAAGTCTAATGTCAGCACACTAACTTGCAATAACGCTGTTAACATATGATGATTTGATGATTAGCAAGTATGCTATAATGTTAACCATCTAGTTTAAGGTGCTAGCATGCTAAAATTAGCTAATTAGCACTAAACACAAAGTACCGCTGTTATATGAGCCTTGTATACATGGTGGGCTGGCTGTGTGTAGCCTATGTGTTCAGCGTAGGTTCACTTTGGTTAAGAACGAAATGCAATTCCCACATTTTGAAAGAAACTTCTGCTTCGTGGCAATCATTTAAGTAAAACAATATGACAGTGATCTGATAATTGTTAGCTGCAGCTACACACACATACATGCTGTATCCTAACCTGCCCCCCCAGTAGTTAGGCTAATGGTTTTGTTGCTGGTTGTTATGTGGGTATGTGACAGTGGTGATATCGTAGCCTAAGTGATAGGCCTTCAGTAAATACTGGGAAATGTTGAATGTACACACCTTAAAATCACAGGACTAATTAGTAGAGTCAATCATGTTGTAAGCATCCATCTACATTTTACACGTCGATGGCAATGACAATGGACTAAGGCTGGCTTTACATGGTGAAACTTTCATGCAATTAGATAAAAAAAAACAAAAAAACACACCCCCTACTGGCACCTCAAAAGAGACCAATGGATAATATCACACTATTCAAGGAGCTTGTTCCCATGAGCCTCCGATGCGTGCATCTGCCCTTTGATTCAAGGAAAATAAATAAATAAATTGCTCTTTGTTGCAATTTTTTGACATTAGCATGAAATTGTAGCTTGATATATAATTGCATTTAGATAACTGCTCTGATTTTCCCCATAACTTAAAACTAATCTTGTAGTAATATTAGTCACAGACTATATGCAATGTAAACAACTTTGTCTTGCTCACATCTGTTTGTTGACAAGTGTTACCAACCTCGCATGAAGTTTCTAAGGATAATCTGCTTCTGAAAACATTCAAAAGACCATCTTCTGTCATATTAATTTATAAATTTTGGTGATAAGTAGTTGTGAAGTTGAAATCAGTCAGTTGCTGCTGAGTTTCAAACACATTTCAAGTGTGCTGCCTAGGGCTTTACACCAATTCAACTGCAACTTAGTGTCACCTAAATTTCAATCAACTAACGCTGCATGAAAGTCTCACCATGTAAAGCCAGCCTAACCTATAAAAATCAATCAATAAAATTCTTCACCAAAATGAATCTACAGTGAACACACAGTCTGCCCACCATAGGTAATGACGCACTAATAACAGTTTTCTAGAAAACTTCAGAAATATCAATTTTCTGACAATTTGGCAGACAATCACAGCATATACTGACCTTCTGCCCTGTTGGAAAATTAGGGATAGTCAATGTCCAAGGTAATGCATTAACATGATTAACTTAGAATGTAACAGAGAATACTACTACTACTTATTATTAGGGAACAGCCAACAGTGTTGTTGAATGAGTTGTATGCATGGTGGGTGTTGGACATATATGTTCATAGCCTATACGTTCAATGTCTGTTCTGCTTCTTTTCTGTATATAAACATATCTTGTGAGCACAAATTAATCAAAACATGGGAACAAACTAATCATCTTGCGTCTGGCATGTCCAGCTGGGAGGAGGCCATGGGGCAGACCGAGGACTAGGTGGAGGGATTAAATCTCCACCCTGGCCTGGAAATGCCTTGGGATCCCCTGGACAGAGCTGGCTAATGTAGCCGGGGAAAGGCATGTTTGGGGTCCCCTGCTGGAACTGTTACCTCTGCGACCCGATTTCAGATAAGCCGGTGAAGATGGATGGATGGATGGATAGATGGGAACAAACTTTATTTTGTGCATGTGCAATAGCATTTAACTGTGACTATGAAATGGCTTAAATCAATGATTTGTTCTTGATCAACTTGCTGGCTTAATCAAATAAAATGAAAGAGTCAGACGGGATGGATTATGGTTGCAAAGTCAAACATTTAAAGCTAAAAATCTTAGAAAGTTGTTTTGTAAAGGTTCTAAATCCATAAATGCGCACAGTAAATATGAAATGTCACTTTTCTGTCTCTCTAAGGTATCAGCTCCTTGGATGGTTCTCATGGCTGGTGGCTTGAAAGGCAGGGCTCGTCTTTTTGTGCAGTGTACGATGGGAGCCAGGAGCCACTCTGCACTGTCCCACCTCACATAAAAACCGTTGGGATCTTCCTTAACATCGGTGGGTGTGCTCTGAGCTTCCATAACCCTCTGACGCAGGAGCACCTAGCCACACTGCCTTCCCTCTTCAACCCTGCTGGAGTGCTCCCTGCTCTGGGCCTGGGCCAGGGCCGACTGAGGCTACGCTGCGGCCTCCCTCCTCCTCCCCATGTGTTCCTCAGTAAGGACTCGGCCTACAGGGGGCCTTGTGGGGCTGGTGGAGCCCGGTGGCGTAGGGAGATTCCATTCCAGTCAGTCAGGAAAGTGATACAGAAGTTTGAGGAGCTGGCTGTGTCGGACACCGACTCAGGCCTGGTGTCCAGTTTTGGATCGTCCTGCTCCACCTTGGCTTCCCTATCCAGATCTGGGGATTCCTGGGATGTTTCCCTCTGGGAAAGTAGGGCAGGAAACTGCAGCTGAATAAGAAGAGCTTCTGAGACTCTTCAATGGGAGCATCAGAAACACACCCACTGCTCCTCTGAGTGGTTTGATCTTTGACTGTCATTTCAAAGGCTAATTTTTCATCTTGAAGGACTTTTGGCCGCCTCTTTCCACTCTCTGCGTGACCCCGGACCTGCAATTGACTCTCTCCCCAGGACACAGCCCTTTCTCTCAACCAAACAACCCCCACTGGCTTGGGGTCGGACCAGAAATAGTCCTCTGTAATGTTAAGTGTGAGGAAAGGGTGGGCTTTTAGCAGTGGGACTCCTTGATTTGCCTCTGTGTGATGGTTGTCAGACAGTAGGGGTCCTACAGTAGTAGTGCGCATTTCCCTGTATGTGTGTATGTGGGCACAACCACTACCCAGGGTATGTGTGTTTTCTCAGTCGCATTTCAGTGTGTTTGTGAGCAAGAGGGAACAATGTACAGGCGACAGGGGGTGAGATGACGAGGTGTGAGTACAGTCACACCAGCGGTGTTGACACAGAGCAGTGAGGACAGGTGGTGACATACGTTTATCCCGCAGCCTGGCTTCGATAGGACAGTAGGGCTGCCCTTTTCTGACCCTTTGAAAACCACAGGGCTCTTAAAGACTTCAAAAGAGAGCAGGAGAACAGAGAGGGAGAAAGAGAAAACAGCATGCATGAATTAAAGACAGCAGGTGATGACCTGGTAAAAAGAAATGAGCTGAGACAGGGATTCCCAACAGCTTTCATGCCCAGAAGCTCTGAATAGATCAACTGGCTCAGGCCACGACATCTGAGAACTTGTTTTAAAGTATTATGGAGCTGCAAGTGAAAAATGCATATTTTTCCTCTAACCTGTTTTGTTATCACCTGTAGAAATGTCTCCCTTTTCTTGAAAATGATGGAACTGGGTGACACTCAGCTTGAGGTGCTCAAGTGCCCTCCCCCGAAATGATTTTGAAAAACTTAGTAGCAATATATCTTTCTAGAAATGATGACCCAGTTACTCAAGATAATCCACAGACCTTGATGTGAGCTGTTTTTTAAATAGGAACTCTTTTCTTTCAACCAAACTACATGCACCAACCCACTCTGTCACCAACACTGGCAACACTGGCCTCTCATCCATGAGTATATGCATGCTTCCCCCTGCGCAGTGATACACGCAGTGTAATTCAGTAGAAAGAAAATAGTTTCCCGCATTAAACTACATACAACAAGGTCTGTGAATTGTCTTGAGTCATCCGGTCATGATTTTTGGAAGAGACATTGTTCTTGAGTAGGGCTGCTCCCTAATAATGGACTAAACTGTTAGTCAGTGAGAAGTCAGAGAGAAGGCAGACATTTGTATGACCAATATCTCCAAAACTCTGCAACTCACACCAAAACTGTGTAGATGATAAATGGCACTTCAGACCAGAGGAAAAATACATATTTTTGATTTGGGAGTGAACTGTACCTTTAATGAAGAAAGTGGCACTATTTCAGTCAAGCACGTGTTATTTTATTGGTCTGAAGCTGAGTACAAAGGGATGTTTTATTTAATACCTCTGTTTGCTATGGGTTTCTCTGCTACTGAGACCTTCTCTTGTGTCTCCTCTTCATTGGATTTTAGCTCCACACCCCTGGTTTTGCATGGTAGGCACAGATTCAATTTGAGCGATTTTGGCCAAGGAAATACTGAACGTATAAACTTTTCCTCATTTTCTCCCCAATCCTCAGGGCTCCAAGCCCCATTTGAAGAACCACTGGTGCCGAGGACTATTTATACTTGGCATGGTCAATGTTCATGTTCTCCCTTTGACCACTTGACTTTTGATTAAGTAATCCAGGCCCTATTGAAGAACTCCCTCCTGCTCCACCTTCTCCTTTCCTGTCTGTTTTTCAATGACTGTGTTTGCCTCTTTGGAAGGTGTAATCTCCAAGTATTTAGTCAGACCACCCAAACTGTACATCTCATTGTAAGAACTAAGAAAATCATAGCACTTCAAGCAACAATCAGTCAGTAGTTGCACTGCAGGACCACTTTTGAGGACGACTAACAGTGGACTTGTGCCAATTTTCCATTGAGCATCATTCATTTCATGCGTGCATGAAATCAGTGAAGCAGCGGGTCAGACTCAGTAACAAGCGATGAGTCAAAGAGAAGCTTGTTAGACTGTCGCCTCTCAGACCCAGTCATCAGTATGACTGTGTGTTGATGTTTAACGGTCGAGGTATTTACCGCGCGAGTAAAAAATGCGTGTGCCGTGACCACTTTTGGCGCAGCTCTCTCAGTGCAGATCTATTACGAATCAAGTGTGTGGAAGCAATTTGACTCTTGTAAACAGAAATGAGAGAGGCGTGATGCAGATTTCAAAGGGCCGGGAGCAGAGACAGAGAGGGGGAGTTTGCCAGGAAGGATGGATAAGACTTGAAACGCGCTGTGCCATGTGTGCGTATTTGGCAGCATCTACTGTGTGTAGTCTGGCTTTCTGTACGTGAACTGTATACCAAGGTGCAGTGGTGAAATGTAACTAAGTACATTTACCTAAGTACTGTGCTGCAGTACAATTTTCAGTATACCTATTTTATGTTTCTTCAGGATATTTATTAATATTTTGCACTGCACTTTCTTTTGTATGTCCTGTTTAATCTGTTTTATTCAATTTTACGGTACTTTTTTATTTTACTCTTATTGCCATTTGTTTCTTCTATGTTTTGTCTTAATGCCTTTTTATGTATTATATAAAGAACTTTGATTTGCCATGTTGAAAGGTACATACATATAATCTTGGCTTGCCTGTATTCTTCTACTCCACTAAATTTCAAAGGAGCCTTTGTATTTTCTAGTGCTTTGTATTTATTTGATAGCTGTGGTTACTAGTTACTTTGCAGATTCATATACATCAGTGGTAGAATGTACACTGTAAAAATAAACCATTTTTTTAAATTAAAAAAATATAGTGTCTCAGCTGCCTCAAGATTTTAAGTTGACTGAATTTGAAAAGAAATGTTGAGGTAATTTTGTAATGATTCAAAACATATAATTTTTTCTGGTCAAATAAACCTGATATTAATTTAGTTGTACTTGAGAAAACATATTCAGTAAGAATCAACAACTCTTCGGTCACACTGACAAACACTGACAAATTTGAGAGGAGAGTTTTAACTGTCAAAAACAGTGCATGCTGGGATGTGGGATGGGATGCTAATTTGCTTATCTTGTGTAATTTCAAATTAATTTCATTGACAAAACAATTTAATTAATTGATTGAACTCTGTGCAGTATATTCATTCAACTCATCATATTAAGTCAAAAGACATCAAGTTAAAATAACTCTTGTTTATGAGTTCTGAAGTGGTCTGAATATAAAAAGAAAGTTTAAGTGAAGTGATTTTTTACAGTGTAAGTAAGTACATTTACTCCTGTACATCATTTATGTACAATACTGAGGCATTTGTACTTAGTATTTTATGCTCCTCAAAACTTCTTCTTTCCTAAATTTCACAGCGAGAAACATCCATGTAACCAGCTTGTCTTGAACAAACAATGACGAATCCTGAAGAGTTTAGCGTAAATACTGTGGTAACATCAGTTATATCAGAAATGGAGAGTATTTCTTCATTGAAAGAAGAGCAAAGAACTGCACTGAAGGCTTTTCTTGATGGACAACATGTTTTCCCTCTTTGATTTACCAACTGGCTCCGCTGGTTGACCTGTTTGGTTGAAGTTACCCCGTGTTAGATGTGATATACAGATGGTTCATCCATTCACCTGCCAAGTGTTTTTGAAAGTGCCTGCCCTTTTTCAAACAGTTTCTAATGACTATTTCCCAGATGGTTCTGTGTAACGAACCATCTGGCATGTCAAGTTACTTGAGGTCCATGTGAAATGGAAATCAGAGTGCTATTTGCTTCCACATATTTATGTGTTTCCCGCAGACAGTCGTCCATTAACCTAGCTGACTCTTCCCAGACTTGGAGCTCTGAATGAACGCTGGTGAAGACTGGTACTGAACACAGCCTCTGAGGCAGATGGAACTTTGACGACAGGGAATACAGCCCAAAAGTGGTGTGCCTGTCAGGTTTGGCTCCTGGCACCTCCTGTAGAGCTAACTGAGCTAATGGCAGTAAGCAGTTAGCTTTAGCAACAAGTAAAGCCATCTTGCCATTAGGAAACTCTATTAATGACCATGCTGTATTCCATGTCAGCCTTAAAGCCTCTGTCTAGTACTGGTCTACCCGTGTTCACTGGGAGGTTGCTTAGCTCAGTTCATATCAGTTCTTAGCACTCTGATCCAAAGTTAAAGCTGAGCAGCTGGAGGATTTTCTCATTAAAATATGATCCAGTTTCCTCCAAATCAGTTTTGTACAAGTTATAAAGTTGTACTTTTGTACACTAATATTAATCAGTGAGGCTCGGGCCCAGCCCATCATGCTCCATGTAGCTAATGTTAGTTGTTGAAGCAGTCCACTGTAAGATGCCCTGAGCCTATATCTGCTGTTACAGACACCACTTTCCCCAAAGTGAATAAATTCTAGCCAGGGGGCCCGTATCCACAGTATTTTGGATTTTGGTATTTTGGGCTATCTTGGAAGACACACTGACTTATCATACTGTTGCTAACTAGCTAATTAATGAATCTGCCTCAGCTCAGCACCACCAGAATTGATTGATTGACAGGTGGATGTCATGATATTGTTGAATGAAACTGGTTAGTTCTGGCTTAGGTAATAACACATCATATTTTGTTTTACAAGAAGAAAACATGATTGGATTTTACATAATTTTGATATAAATATACAAAATTATTATGTTTTTTGCATAATCTTAAATCGGTGCACAATATCTCAACTTTAATCATTTATAACTCTTTATGAAAGTGAGAAATAAAAATCTAAAGATTATACATTTGAGCACGAGAATTTATTATTTAATTTGATATAGAAAATGAGTGACTGTGGAACCGAGAAACTGAAGCAAAAGCAAAAAGTGTTACAAGAGGCCACATTCCCTCCTAATTTTTCTTCAGTCATTTTATTAGTACTTTACATTTTATATTCTTTAGATTTTATATTCTTAAATCTGATAGGTATATGCATATTTTCTATTTTTTTTTTTTTTTTAAAAAAGTACTTATTGTCACTTTCTATCTGTACTACTTGAGCTGCTGTGACAAGTGAATTTCCCTGGTGTGGGATCAATAAAGTTTATCTTATTTTATCTTATCTTATCTTATCTTATCTTATTTAGCTGCAACAGAGTGTTTGCAAACATTTATTTTCTTTTTACTTAAGTAAAAGATCTGAATAGTTCTTCCAACAACAACTACAACAACTGAATTGTATCTCATCAGTCTGTTAAATATTGCTCCCCTTTTTCTCCATCTTTATTTATTGGTGGCAAATGATGGAGCCTTCACGCTATAAGCACATTGTATGTCTTCTCCCCGGGTGTGTTAAAATAAACCACGCACTCCCACACCCCCACAACAACCATAGCTGGCACATTTGAAGTTGGCTTCTACCCGCTAATTGCCTCCAGTAATTATTGTCACTCACTCTCCATCACGGGTCCCAACTCGGAAATAGTGATGGTGAGAGAGAGAAATAGGTCCGCTTTTCTCTCTGAAGTTTCGACTGTGTCTGCAAATGGGTTCCGTTTGTATGAATAAACATCAACTCTGCAAGACTTCTTCCATTTGCATATTAAGTGAGGAGGAAAGACCCATTCGCCCTTTTCCGTTGCCTGCAGGCAGCAGCGCAAAATTAGCTTTACAACTGAGCGGGCCGCCTCTTATTACCATCATTATCAGCATCAGCATAACAGAGGCTGTAAAAGCATCATGCGCCTCTTGTTTTGTTGCTCTGTCAGCTTTTACGGCTATATCCTGCGTTTAACTGATATGCAGTGATACTGTTAGATGAAGATTACAGCTCCTGTGGTGGATGCACTTCAGTTCAGTTCTTTGAGCTGGTTATTTTTTGGCATCAAAGATCATTTTCCAACATCTCTTAATGAGTTACCTCCTTCAGATGTCTGCAAATGATAGAAAAACCTGAAGTACGCACATAAGTTTGGAATGCAGCTAGGAAATACACTATTACAAGCATAGTGTGCATCATGGCTTATCTAAACATTAGTCAGAAATAATTGGGTCTTTAAGATGTATTTACAGTAAATTAATACGGGAGAACAGGAAGTTCGCAGACAGAGCCAGATATATTTCGATGGCCGATATTGGCCTGGGCTAGCACAGCTATATTGGTCTATATCGTATCGATGTTTTTTGTTTGTTTGTTTGTTTTGTTTGTTTGTTTTTAACAGAACATAATGCAGATTGTTTTTTATTTTTTTTATTTTTTTTTTTTATTTTATTTTATTTTATTTTATTTTATTACTTAGTTTTATAGGCAGCATTATATGTATATTTTTGTCTGTTTGATCTTTTTTCTTAATTCATTGTTCAATTGTTTCTCTATAAAGAATAATGGTCCAGCCAATACTGGATTTCTGGGGCTAATGCCAATGCTGATTTTAGGTAGTAAGACAAATTCCGATGTTGATATATCTGATGAAATTCGTTACACACACACACACACACACACACACACACAATATATATGTATATAATATATATATATATATATATATATATATATATAAAATAATATTAGGGCTCTGAAACTGTAAACTTTTAGTGGTATTCTAAATAATTATACATAACTATATTTTTTTCATTCCCTTATATCAGCATCAGCCCAAAACTATCAGTAAGGCCCTGATGTCCTGTGAAAAAATACCAAACAACGTATCTGCTAATATAAATACAGACCAATATCTGTGCTGAGCCAATATCAGGCCGATAATAATGGCCAACCAATATATCTGTCTGGCTCTACAGACCCTTATGCTGATTGGTTTTATTCATTTATTTTTTGTTTGTTTTATAGGCAACATTTTATGCATATTTAATCCCTATTCTCAATTCAAGTCCCCCTCTCTCTCTCAGACAAGAGAAAACGAAAAGGGGTCAAATACACATAAAATGCTGCCTATAAAAGTCTAATAATAACAACAATAACAACAACAATAATAATAAAATCTCCATTATGTTCTCTAAAAAAATGAAGAAATTACGAAATATTTCTTATAGGCTATTGGCCTATATGTCTACGTTTGATTTTTTAAAACTCCCTAATATCTGTATCCATTATCAGTCAGACTCTGATGTTCTGTCAAAAAATATCAGACTCTATAATGATAATGATACAGACCAATATATCTGTGGCAAATATTAGGCCAATAGTACTGGCCAGACCGATATACCTGTGTGACTGTACAGAAAATAATAAAGATCATCATCATTTTTTAATTAAAGTTTTGTTTGATTTATTTTTTACATCTACATTTATTAAGAATTATTTTAAAAAATACCAGTGAGAGTTTACTGTTTCAGGTTCCTGACGTCATCTTGCATTTATATATTTTAATGCAGAATATCAGCAAATATAGTCTATCTACATAATATTTTTTACTCCCTAATATCAGTATCAGCCCCCCAAACCCAGTATCGGTTGGACTCTACATACATACTCTAAACAGAATTTGCTCAATGAGCCACATGGGAGTCTTTTTGGTGTCATAAATCCTAATAAAAAGGATTATGGCAGCAGGATTTATTTAAAGGGATTTACTGTCCAGTGCAGAGAACTGTATATATTCGAATGAAGCAGTTATCGTTTTTGTCCCTTTTTAATTTTTTACAAATCACCAGCTATTTTAAACTCATTTTCATGCTCATTGGTGCAGCATGCCTCCATGTGATGAGAAACAGGTGGTGTGTGTGTGTGTGTGTGTGTGTGTGTGTGTGTGTGTGCGTGTGCGTGCGTGCGATGTAAGACAGGCACATCTGCCAGGCTATCATAGCTCACTGGCTGAATATTCACACCTCCCAGTCCGACCAGCAAACAGGATGCGGTCCCCATGTGAGTGTGTGTGCTGTGTGTAGTCAGACAGACAGATTAAGGGGGTGGAGGGGTGTTGATACTGTTAAACAACCCGCGTTTATGACCTGCAAGCCGGAGCGTCTGACAAACAAGTCAAATACACAGAGGTTGATGGAGAGCGAAGTATACTGTGTGTGTATCCATCCAGCTGCACCATTGTGGATGATTTACAGCCGATACCGCCCCCCCCCCTCACACACACATGCACGCATGCACATACACTCCCTTGGCATGCATGAGAGCAAATTTCGATAATGTCCTTTTAATGATGTCACATTTGGGTCTGTAAAAATATGTTCCTGCATGTTTCTTGTACTCATGCCAGCAGTGTTTCATATCGGGTTATTGCAGCTCTCCTCAGAGACGTTCCTGGACTCTGTAGCTTTATTATAAAAAAGAACACTGCGTCTGCTTCTAATTGAGTCCTGGTCTGTATCGGAGACTTTTGTTCAGCTCTATAAAGTGCCAATGATGGTTAATCGATTATTTTGGTATGTAATTTTTTTCGTGGCTACTCAGAATCCATTCTCACTCTTTTTCTCTAAACCCTTCCTTCGCCCCCGACACCTCTCCTGACATAAACAGAAACAGAGAGATTTGGGTTGGATCAACTGATTAAACATTGTTTGTCGTTTTTACAAAGTAAAGGCATCTGCAGTTTGGTAAATGATTGTTGCATGATATGGCCTTACAAATGGAAGTCCTTAAGCTCAGTGGAGTAAAGGGATCTGGGGCCAAAACACTCATGAGCATCCAAAAGTGGCATTACAGTAACTGCAAACTACCTATTGCCTATTTCAATATAAAACATGTTCAATACGTGGGTTGCTTCTGTGGAACCCAAAAGTCCAAACTCTGTCAGGAAAAGATGAACAAAGTAAGTTATTATGATGCTATTTCTTAAACTATTTCCCCAAGCGCGTAAGGTTCGGCATTGGCACATACACCACTAAAATCACATCTTAACATTGTTTGCTCCCCCATTCCAGTCAGATTTCACCAAAATAACAATGCTAACTAATAACTTCAGACATATTACTACGTAACATGTTTCGAGCAGAGTTGATCCTTATAACCAATGATACTATAAAATGTTTGTTTTTTTTTTTGTTTTTTGTTTGTTTTTTTTTAAAATAATGATTTCATCTATGGCTCATGATAACGTGAGAATGAATAGTGTGCTGCAAATCCATCATTTTGTTTTTCCTGCTATCCCAGTCAGGTTTCATCAAAATAACATCATGCTTGGAGCAGAATTCCTTATAACTGAAGGGACTGTTGCGTGAGTGGTTGCCGATTGAATAATGGCCTCATGTGCAGGAAGGATCTCATATCATAATTCATTTTTCATATACTGTCTTATAATGAAATAGAGTTTGGACTTTAACCCTCCCAGGGAGTCAGTTTCTCAACACGCTCGGGTGGATACTTCCAATACACAAAAACGCTCTCGTCATCGTGCCAGAGTGGCTGTAAGTGTATACTGGGTTTTGTTAGCTCCAATAGACAATTTACCATCCAGTCTGCTTAATGAATCACCGTGTGCAGCGCAGAAGAAAAGTGTCGCTTATCACCCTATGATGAAGTGTAAACAGGCCATCATTGACTCCCATTGCTGCTGGGGGGAGAGGGGAGGAGGGGGAGGTGCAGGGGGGCGCGTGAATCTCTACACCCCGGATGGAAGTGGCTCCCACAGGCCACATAATGTGACACATGCATAAAAATAACACCTTGCGCTCGCACCTTGGCCTGCACTTTTGGCACAAAACCGATTAGATTTGGCACTATTTTACGCAGCGTTTTAGTATAAAGACACAGGGTTTTAGGGTCTCTTGGGGGTGCTTAATAGTCTAACAAGGCCACAGAGAAAGTTAAATGAAAGAAAATTAAGTCCTCAAGTGTTGCTGTCCTGTGGTTCTCAAAGTCGGGTCTGGAGACATTAATGGGAACAGACAGCATCATGAGGAGCATTTTATTCTCTCTGTAAAGGCACTATTTGGAGCATGATTTCTATTAAATATGTAACAAACCATAGATGCAATGTTAAAAAATCAGACTCAGCTTGTCTTTTCAAATTCAGTCAATTTGAAATTTTAAGGCAGCCAGGACAGTAACTTTTTATATTAGCAGTTAATATCTTAAGCTTGTGTTTGCTCAAGTGCAGCTAAATTAATATTTGATTACACTAGAACTGTTTATTTACCTCAACTTGTCTTTTCAAATTAAGTCAATCTGAAATTTTAAGGCAGCCTGAACACTAACTATGTAAAGTACAGTGTGAAGTACAGTGTACAGTAAGCTTGGCAACATTTCCATAATAATTATCATCATATCAAATATCCCCAGTCACTCATTTCTTTATTCCAAACATCTCAGCCATATAATAAGCCTGACCTTTGCTGAACTCTCAGAAATAAATTACCCATGAGCACCACTACAGTAATGTAAACTGTCCTGGCCCCCGAGGGACCACTATGAGGAGCTGCACTGTTGCTCAACTGCTCTGTTTTGTTTGATGGGAACATTTCCCAGATCTAAATAGGCCCTAATAAATTTCACTTGTTGTTGATGCTGTGAAGCTCCACACTGGCCACAGTGAGCTTTAAAAGATTCAAGGTTAAATGGCTTTTGGCTCCTGTATCCACGTGCAAGGGCCTAGAAATGTAACAAAGTCATGATAAATGGGATTTTAAGTGGACTCGTCCAGGTACATGCTTTTAAGCAAGCCAAAAGAAACAGTTTGAGGTCTGAAGGAGGACAGAGGTTTGAAGAGGGCCAGTACAAATCGAAAGGTATTCCAACTATTTTCATTTGTTTCTGTTAAGTCACTTAGGTCTCAGCTCGAAACGCACTTGAAAAAAATAGACGGTGCAGCCAGCCACATCAGCAGGCGCTCACACATTCCTTACTGTACATGATGTGGAGATTCACGCTTTCTCTCCACAGGACCGCTGATGTAGTTCTTCTACTTCACCGGTGTCGACTATACTACACTAACTGAAGTGTGACACCCAGCATACTGAGCAGATCCTTTAAGTTTTATCACAGCTGCAGAGTGTGAAAATCAGAGCATAAATACCATAAATCTATGTGGAGGCCATATGACAAATAACCAACACAGGAGAATAAATAAATAAATAAATAAATAAATAAATGAACAAATAAGGGAGCATTGGACACATGAACCATGACTGTAAAAATAAATTATTTGTTTTAAATTAAAAAAGGTTCGTGTCCAGGCTGCCTTCAAATTTTAAGTTGACTGAATCTGAAAAGACAATAATTTTGAAATGATTCCAAACAAAAAAAAAACTTTTCTAGTCAAGTAAAGTGATATTAATTGAGTTGTGCCTAAGAAAAGATGTTCAATAAGCTTAAGATATTAAGTTGAATCAACAACTCTTGAGTTACACTGATCAGCATTACAAAAAAAAAAAAAAAAAAAGATTTCCTTTTACATTTTCTCAGTTTGAAAAGTCAGGTCTTCATTTCATACAAAGAATATGTTCCAGCATTGGTACAAAGACAATATGTGAAACTACTCTCAGTGAATTTATTAAATTTTCATGGTAAGGAGGTACAGGAGGAGACATCTTAAAGTGTATTAGAGACACACAGCAAGTTTTCATCGTGTTTTCTTCAGACTATAAAACAGAAGGGTATCAGGAGTGTTTTGACTCTCAAATTCAGCTGAGAAGTCTGCTAATATGCTGATCACCTTTCTTTAGAAACTTAATTTAATGAGTTAATTGAACTCTGTACAGTATATTCATTCAACTCATCTCGTCAAAAGACTTAAAATTAGAAGAACTTGTTCCAGTAAGTTCTTAAGTGTTCTGAAAATAAATACTAGAATTTTTAGATTTAACCAACTTGAATAAATAAAAGTTGTATATTTAAGTTGATGAGAAAAGATTTTTTTTTTTTACAGCGAAGAAATTCAAACAGCTGAGGAGAAAACCAAACAATGAAAATAAAGAGAAAAGGTAAAAGGTCACTTCATAATGATATTTGTAGGGATGTTTCACCAACTTTCATGGTAAATATGAAATAGACCAGACAGCTTAATAAGAGGAAAAATCTATGGGACTAATAATACTGATAATATGTACTATAACTTCACTTTGTCCCTGTCTGTAAACCCAATGCTATGGAAGTTTTGGTACGACATGGATCAGACATCGGTTACTTTCCATATCTTAAGCTTTAGTGAATTGATAGGGGCGTCAATTTCCCTTTCCATCACCCAACCCCACCTCCACCCATCACCCATCCCACTCATCATCTCTCCCCCTCCTCTTTGCGGGCCGGTGGCTGCTCCAAGCTGTCAGGGAAGCAGGCTATAAAACAGAAAGGGACGGGACTCTGAGGAGGCTGTTGGTACTGAGGAAAGACATACGGTACAGTTGGCTAATGGCTGCTGTCTTCGGAAAACCTCAGCCTGACTCAAACTCGGATGATTTAAAACAGGACACTCCTTCAAACTGCTGACAGGCGGACACTTGGATGTAAGGAGGACACTTGCAGTTTTTGTTAGGGCGTACAATCAGTCGCTTTAAGTCGACAGTGGCTTATTACAGTAGCGGAAGTTTGCGGGACATAGTTTGCGGAGAGACGAGAGGGAGCTTTGGGATGCTCCGGTCCTTGCTGTGCGTGCTGAGCTGTGCGTGGCTGCACGCCGGAGCTGCCTCGCGGCTCAAGTCTTCTTCTCTGCCCATCCAGTCCGAGAGAGAGCCGCTGCCGTCCAAAGGCTTGTCAGGTAAGAAAAAAAAAAAACATTTTAAAGTCATTTCAACTTTGTTTCCTGTAGTTAGGCTATATACAGTACCATTGTGTGAGACATAGAAAAAGAGTGGCAAAAACTTGGTTCAAAATGTGCCATTCTTAAGGTGACCAGTTCTGTGCATATTAGTCTATGTGACTATAAATTGATTGTACATTTTAAATGAATTAAGAGGAACCAGTCGTCAACATCCAACAACAAGGAGTATTCGTTTTATCAGCAATTTCAAACTTTAACCCGTCTTTTCGCTTATGGATTCGACTTAACACACGCCGACGGGGGGCAGCAGCGAGCACTAAGTAACAATTTAAAGTTAAAGAGTGCTGTAATATGATATCACAATTATGCCGAATTGAAGTTAGCACTCTATTATCATTACCGGTTGCAGTATAAGAATGATACGTGCATATGTTTCGCTGAAAAAAAACAAGAAAACTTTAAATTGTAATTTTTTTTCATGAAGTTTGGATTGATGTGCTGCATAGCCAGGTTTATGACCTGAGTTAAGCCCATTGAGTGGCCGGATGGCCCGTCCAGCTACTGTTTAAATTACATTAAACATTTACATTTAAAGTTGAGTTAAAAGAACTGTCTTCTTAAGTTCTCCCACTAAAATTACATACCCAATTTTCGTGAATTTCCATATTCCCTTGAAATGTTCCCTAATGCCTGGGTTGCTTCAAGTGTAAACTAGCGGCAAACATGTGAGTCATAACCGCAGTGAATGCCATCTGATTCATGTGTGAAAGCCCCTACGTACAAAGCCCATTGCGGTTTTTACAAGGTAACTACTCTGGAGTTCAAAAACTGTGGGAACTCCACGTTAACCACCGCCTTTTAACGCGTAATTCTATGTTGGAAACTGTAATCAATCGACTTTCCATTACAAGCATTGGCTCCTCTGAGATGATTTATTTCAGCAGAGACAGAAGTGGCAGCCTCAGCGAGCGGCTCACAGCTTGGCTCCCTGTAACCGGACTGGACTGTTTTAAGTGTGTAGTCACTTTAATGAAAGAATAATGTGAACCAGGTTGGTAGCGGCGAACAAGGCAAAGGCATCAGCTCGAGTGAAGCTGGCGAGGGGTGACATCACGTTTGGTGTGTGTGTGTGTGTGTGTGTGTGTGTGTGTGTACACAGTCAGCCACACACACTGCTCACAGGGCACTTATCCTAACCAAAGATCCCTGTAATATTCCTGTAGTAACACAGCGTGACTAACACTCAATTATGATTGTAGTATAGTAATAATAACGCTAAAAGCTATTTTTATCTCCTGTAACATCAATACACAGTGAAGTCCCTATATATTAGAACAGTGATGTGTTTTGTATAGTTATGGCTCTTCTCCAGCAGCACACTGGCTTTCAAGAGAAACAATGACTGTGATGTGCCTGTCTTCCAGCTTTTGGATAAGGAACTGTTTTTATCTGTCAGTTTCTACATGGTTCAAAAAGTTAGGTTCAGGGCTGCCTTAAAATTTTAAGTTGACCTAATTTGAAAAAGCAAGTTGAAGTAATTTTAGTGATTCAAAACAAATGCACTTAAGGTCAAATGAGCTTGATATTAATGTAGTTGAAAAAACATTTTGGTTGAGATAATAACAGAGAATATGCTGACTGTGTTTCATTAAAAACTTAATCTAAAGAGTTGTTTGAACTCTTTACAGTACATTCATTCAAACTCACTCATTTCAAGTCAAAAGAGTTTATGTTAATGTTAAAGTTCCTAAGTGCTCTGAAAATGAATATGAGAAATCTTAAGTTTAATCAACTTTAATTAATTAAACTAAAAGATTAGTATTACAGTGTGAGGGCACTGTAATAAAGTTCCAAAAACTCATAATTTTAAGGCAGCTATTTTCATAATTTTCTCTTGAGGTTTAAAATAAACTTTTAAAAAAACGTTTTGTCAGCCTCTGATCTTGTTAAAATAATTTACTTTTCCAAGTAATGACAAATCTGGTTTACAGCTCACTGTGAAAAAATTGAAATGCAGAATTTTTTGGGTTTCTGAAACTCAAGTTTATCTAAAGATAGAAACATATATATGTAAACTAAAGATTATAGATCAGCAAAACATTTTTATAGTTTATTACAGTACTTAAGAGTTTAAGTTTGAATAATGAAATTATGAGTTTTCTCAGTTTTTTTTTAGCATTTCATTTCAGTTCTGATATGTGGGAGTATAGAGTCAAAACAAACCAAAATTCTTAAGAATACACAGAGTTGATTTATTGTAAATTGGATGGACTTCTATTGCTTACTGTACTTATTATCAAATAGCCTTTACAGTACGACCTCAACATTTATTAAATGACTCAGGCCTACATTGTGTATATTTCTGGGAATCTCTGATAATCTTTTGGTGGAAAATTGAAAATTCTCCCATGCCTCATACTCATGGATCATTAAGATGGGACAGGATGCAAGGTTCAGTCCCAAAACTCATGAGGCATTCAGGGAGTTTCAGTCGTCTCCAACATGCCTGGGCAGTGAGCTATGCAAGATTTATTTGTTGTTAAATCTGAAAATGGGTACAGTGGCTCAGTCTGCAATGCAGTTTGTCATCCTACATGTCTGACACTTCATATAAAAGCCTTGCAGTTGCACTTTGTCTTGCTCTTAAATATCAATAACTTTATTCAAGCCAGCTAAATTCTTGTGTGCTCTGCATAATTAATGCTCGCACACTTGAAAAGGACAAACCTCAGATATAATCACATCATTTTATTTAGTTTCACACTGAGATTGCCTGGGGTTTGGAAAGAGCCAAGGAATTGTGATCATAGCTATCCGATGTTTGACCCTGTGAACAGCCCACATGTATAATCAGCCATGTTTGTGTTACAGGATGCTCATTCGGAGGCCGATTCTACTCTCTGGAGGACACATGGCATCCAGATCTGGGGGAGCCCTTCGGTGTCATGCACTGTGTCCAGTGCTACTGCGAGCCTGTAAGTTTTGTTTCACTGTGACTTCTCTATCAAGTTGAAGTAGCTCTAACTCCAGATGAATTTGCAATCAACTGTTTCCTCAGAAAGGCAGAATACTTCACTGTGTGTTTTCAGATGAGATTTGATGAGGGACTGTCTGACGTGTCTGTTTCTCTGGTTTTCCTCTGGCAGCAAAAGAGCCGTCGTGGCAAGGTGTTTGGGAAAGTAAACTGTAAGAATATCAAACAGGACTGTCCAGAGGTGGACTGTGATGAACCCGTTCTGCTCCCAGGGCACTGCTGTAAAACCTGCCCTAAAGGTAATCATCTGCTCACCCAATCTGACCGCCTGCTACTTGATAACATTTTCAGATCTGAAGTTGTTTTTTTTTTTAACTTGAGATCTAAATTCTAGCTGTCATAAATGCATGAAATAGTCAGCTGATAAAACAAGCAAGCAGAGCTTAAAGGGATACATTAGATTTTAGGGACGTGGTCTTGTATGAAGTACTTCTCCAGAGTCATTCAAGCAGAGATGAGTACCAGTATGGAAAGCTAAGCAGTGTATTGCAAAGAAAATAAAAAGTATATATGCACAAAAAAGGGACCGTCTGAAAACATGAATAGCAGTTTAAGTGTGTGCCACGTTAAGAATATTTGTACCACTTTATCTTGTTGCCAGACAGCCTTTTCCAACAGGAAACAAGCCAAATATCACTCTCTCATTTAACAAGACTCGAAATCAGTAATTTTACCTCACAGAGCACAGGAGTTGCTGCACCAAAGCAGCCTCAATCTGTTAGCTTGTTTGTGTTATTGTGTGACTTTGGTGAATCCAAACTAACCTTTTGAAACACCAAAATCACACAATAACACAAACAAACTAACCAGGTTGACCAGCGATTCCTGTGTTTTATGAGGTGAAATTATTGATTCCCCCAATGGAGTCAGGTGAGACAAGAGAGAGCGATATTTGGATCATATAATGGCAGTTTTCCTGACAGAAAAGGCTGTCTGACAGCAAAGCTTGGTGAAAATATTCTAAATATAATGTATACCTGGGGGGGTGAGCCTTTTTTAAGTGGCTGAAACGTGTTTTTCTGCTGACACTGTCAACAGCAGTTCATTGCTTAGCTTTTGTGCTGGTACTCCTCTCTGTTTCTCCAAACTGGGGGGCATGTTGACCACCATCGACTGTAAGTAATATACTGACTATGTGTGAGTACCACATACAACCCTGCTTCAAATCATCCAAATTATTCCTTTAAATTTCTGCAAAATCTCTATAGGAAAATAGCAAAAATTAACCACTTTTAATGGCTCAATGGCTTCTTTTCCAGAGTTTTTGGTGATTCTTTATTCGATCAATTTTCTATTTTTCTTCCTCTCTTCCCACCCTGTCTATCTTCGTCTTTCCTCTGTTGCACAAATTCTTTTGCACTTTTCTCCCCCCTCCAGGTCAACTAGTTAGTCCTCATAACAGCTGTTAGAGGCAATGAGCGGGTCAATTGATTTTCCATTCAGCTGCATCAAATGGACATTTTCTCTAACCAGCCACAACTGGAAGTACCACCCATTAATTTAGCCTCGTTCACACATTGCCACTTGTCCACACACTGCTGCGCACACAATTCCACCTTATTAAAGAATTAGAGCTCCCCTGCACACACTCACACACTCAGACACTCACACAGGGTGGGTCTTCATGCCACGCTGTTATTCAGCAGATTGGGTGTTTTTCTACGCTGTGTGTCTGGTAATGGAATGGAAAGTAAAGGTAAAGCACTGTGTGGACAACAGTGTGCTGTGTGTGTGTGTCAAAAAATTGGCCCAGGAATGTGTGTGTGTGTGTGTGTTGTGGTCAAGTTTTAAGGAAAAGGTTGAGTGTGTTTGTCTTAGCTTTGGCACCAAAGCAGCTAGTATGTTTGTGTAAGTGATGGAAAATGGTGTGTGTGTGTTTGTGTGTGTGCGTGTGTGTGTAATGTGGTGCACCTGAGGATACAGCATAAGTGGGGAGAAGTGAGAGTGACACTACCCAGAAGCCACTGAGCGTGCCCAGTGGAGCAGAGGAGTGAGGCAGCGAGAGAAGAATGATGATGATTTGCGATTGGTGGGTGGTGTGTGCGTGTGTGAATCAGACACCAAGAAAGAAAGCAGACAGTCCTGCTGATCTCCTCAGAAAACTGCCTTGGAGAAGTAAAGTTTAGGTGACTAAGAGCCGGTGTGGGGCTGTGTATGGCTGAATGAGCACTGCTGCATGTGTCACTGTGTGTGTTTGTGTGTGTCTGAGTGCAAAGCAGTGAGGTCTACACATTACATCAAGATGCACAGCAGTTTGTGTGGAACAGCGGGTCATTGTTGGGATCGCACGCCAATGTCACTCCCAATTCTCCTAAAGCTCCTCAGCTGGTTAGTTACCCCTGGCTGAGGGAGACAGAAGTGAGGACAACAGAGAAAATGTGCTGCAGCTCAGTCTGATGTTCTCCAAGTCGGTCCCTCTTCCCATCCCTGCCTTTCTGCTGTAGTTTCTACAATCTGGATTTGTTACAGTTTCTCTCTGGCTGCTTATGTCCACACAAGGGCTGCAACTAATGGTTATTTTCATTGTTGATTCATCTGTCATTTGTTTTCTCAATTAATGAATTAGTTGTTTGGTCAATAATATGTCAGAAAATGGTGAAAAATGTCGATCAGTGTTTCTCAGAGCCCAAGATGACATCCTCAAATGTCTTGACCACAACCCAGAGATATTATAAAGGAGTAAAGAAACCAGAAAATATTCACATTTAAGGAGCTGGAATCATATAATTTTGAACTTTTTTATCTTAAAAAAATCTCAAAATGATTAATCTATTATCATTATTATTAATCTATTCACCCTCTTTATTCATACTCAGAACACAGCAGTGAAATGAAGAAAGGAGGACACCCAGGGGTTCAGTCTCATCTGTGCTCCAGACTTTAAGAATGATGTAGCAGAATGTGTTTTGAATTGCTCTGGTTGACTTGGTTTATCTTTCTAGACAATGAAAGGCAGACACTTAAATGTCTTTACCAGAAACCAGAATGCTGCTACTGCTAATAGTCCTCCATCAGGGAATATAAAGATAATAAAGTCTATTATTGCTTTTTTTTCTTAACATATTCAAATTGTTTTATACCATTTGTCTTTATAGTCCGTGACTGTGGGCCTCCCCTCAGACCAAGCTTGTAAAACATTTACTCGCTTAATTTCACTCAAATCCTTGATATCTATGTGATCATGATTATTTGATCTCATAGACACTCAACATTTGAGCCAAGATACCCTAATATTGTTGATTTAAATAACTTCAGACAGCATCAAATAAAACAAAAGAGTCTGTCCAAAAGCGTTTATTAGTTTCTGATTGAAAACAGTAAAATTCCCCAATACTTTATCTTGTTAACCATCAGAAACATTTAGGCTATTTTGTGTGATCTTCTTTCAGTCATTTAAATCATGGCTTAAAACATTATTGTGCACCGTGGCTTTCCAATAAAGTAGATGCATTACTTCTTGTTAAAGAAAACTGTAGCTATTGTTTTTATATTTGTTTGCTTTCGCTTTTGTTTTACACGGTCCATTAAATGCAGTTTTAATGCTCTCTTAATGTTTTCTTGTTCTCATTGCCTTGTGTCTGAATGGAGCTACATAAACAAACTTGCCTTGCCTTCAATTCACTGAGCCTCCCCTGAAACTATTTGGAGTCCTCTGGGGAGTCCCGCCTCCCACTTTGAAAACCTCTGATTTAGAACAACATTCAAAGGCTAACATATACTGACTATAACTGTATAACAACTCAATACAGCTCCACACTATATAAATCCTGCTACAACACTTTTCAGTACTTGTTTGTATAAGCTGTCCTACAGGTGGTCTGCAAGTATCTCTTTTCTGTAACTGTGTTTTTTTTCCTTCTACAGGTGCGGATGACAAGAAGCAGACAGACTCTGTGCTAGACAGCTTTGAGTATTTCCATGAGAAGGGCAAAGAGAAGGAGGATGACCTCCACAAATCTTACAACGACCGATCCTACCTGAGCTCCTGAGGAGGTGGGCCCCGGGGAGAGTCGCACTGGTGAGTTGGAGCACCCATAGACAGATGCACAGACCACCAACACGCTTACACTGAAACATAGCAGACTGCTGTATGTCAGACTCAAATAAATAGCTACAAATAACTAATACAACTTGAAAGATAAATAAAAAAGAAATAAAAATATGTGCATAATATAATTTATTACACAGCTTTGTTGAACACTCAATTCTGACTGGTCAATTGTAATGTTCTATGGTCTGTTATTTCTGAATAGCAGACTGCGGCTATGAAAAAGACCATTGTGATGGATGCAGTTCTGATCATACACTCTGGAGGACTTAGCAGAAGCAATAAAATCATTTGTAAATCAATAATTTGTGTAAAATTATCCCCACTCACTAATTATTCCTTACATAGAGCACATTCATGCTGGACTCACATTTATGCATCATTTACAAATCCATGCAAATATGCTCACACAGAACAATGCATAGGATAATAAAAGCATTATAAACAGAGATGCCTATCAAGGCATTTGTGCCTATCTGATCCTCTTTCCTTCTGCAGACTTTGTAGCCGTGCTGACAGGACTGACAGACTCATGGCTGCCCAGCTCCAGTGGTGTTGCCAGAGCTCGCTTCTCTCTGACCAGAACGAGCTTGACCTTCTCCATCACATACCAGAGGTAAAATGCAGAGTGTGTCACGACTGAAGGGGTCTAATTTATGTTCTGGGAACATTGTTTTACACCCCAAAACGTCCCTGCTTTCCAAAAGTATAGGAACTATGGGGGTGGGGCATTTGTAGTTGGTCCAGGCTTAGCGGGAAACGCAGACAACAATAGGCTGTAGGAACCTTTTAGTTCCTTGGAAAATAGTTTCTGGGACTAGCAGGTCTGGGTCCTTTGGAGGGAGTAAGTCTCTGGAGGTTGAGCTCTCTTCTTTTTCTGATTAACCTCCATAGCATCACTGCTCATTATTTTCCTCTTTTCCAAGTCTTCTCCTGTATATTGCAAACAAACTTGAAGTGTTTAGAGTACCAAATATAAAATATGTCACAACCTGTCTGTTGTTTCAGCCACAACTTTGTTGCAGCAGTCAGCATTAAGAAGTCGTAAAAGCTGTGTAAATGAAAATCAGTGTATAATATCCATATACGTTAAATGTCTGTCCTTTTAATGTTTCTGTCTTATTTTTCAGGATGGAGCGTCCAACTAAAATAACCTTCGTGGATTCGGATGGGACCACTGCTTTTGAGTACAGAGTCCCCAAAGGACAGTCTGACATGGTAAGACATCACATAAATAGAAAATCATCTCCTCTCGCTTTTGTTGCTTGCTTCAGTGTTGTTTTCATTATGTGCACATGTGTGTTTCCTGAGAAAGAGAGAAATGAATGCTCTCCTTGACTTTGTGCTCAAACTCTGACTTTTTCTCCCATAACTCATTCTGCTATAATAAACAGTAAACAGACAAACATACTCACACACAGTGACACTTCCTCTCTGCTTCATTGGCTCTTTCTAAACATCACAAACACAGCCTGATTGCAGTAAACATCAACACACACTCACATCAGGGAGAAACCACCATCAGGTCAAAGGTGTACAAGACTGAGTTTAGTAAAAGGCCAATATTATCCTGATAAATCAGTAATCTGATATGTTGGTGTAACAGTAGTACCCATGCATGCATGTCCACATACTCCCTCAGCTCACTGGCTCGATCACTACACATCATTTCCTGCCAAGATACACACATCTCCTCATTCCTTTTCAGAGCCGAACACTCGAACTCTCTGTTCAGCGAGGCAGGAGCCCCCTAAATACAGGTCCCAGAAATTGGCCTATTATTATTCTTAGATAAATGTCAGTGTCAAGCACCAGAGGACCTTAGAGAAAACACTCCAGTGCAAAAAAGGAGGGGGGCCAGGGGTTGCTGGACAAAAACTTTTGGAGAGAGAATTTTTCACATGTTACATCACTGCTTAGCAGGGGGACAGAGAGTATATCGCTAATTAAAATGGAGATTACCCCTGAACTGAAAGTTATGAGGTGCCGGCACGCTGCCACATTTCTTCCCTCTGCTCCCAGGGAGACGTCGTGGTTTTATGTTGAAGGTTTGCAGCCGAGGCTTGAGAGCACAGTCACGTGGTTTTATGTGTTTAGCAGATGTGCATGTGTTGTCTGTTTGTCTGTGTGCTTTATGAAAATGTTTGGAGACTATAAGCTGAGTATGGTTTGATATCCATCTTCACTGCGATAATACTGCAACCTACCTGCCTGTGTGTGTGTTTGTGTAGATCTGTGGAGTATGGAAGAACCTGGCCAAGCCTCTCATGCGACAGCTGCAGTCTGAGCAGATGCGCATCAGCATGACAACATTGACAAGCAGACAAGAAGAAGTGGAGGGGAAGATCATCAAACACAGGGCGCTGTTTGCTGGTACGTGTGCATGTGGGATATTACAGCATTCTGATGGGTCATAATTTTTCTTCTAGACATGTGCATGCCTTTGTCTTTGTGTTGGAGTATACAATAAACTCAATATTTACAAAGCAGTGGAATTGTATACGTTCTCATGTAATCTTAAAAAGCCCCGCATGGATTAATGTCGCTCCAAAATGTGGACTTTGTTTATAGGGAAGTATTTGTATAGAAGTCTTGTAAGAGATTGCAGACACTCAATATGGTAATGTGCATGTGTCTTGTGTACAGAGACGTTCAGTTCGACACTGACATCGGAGGAGGAGAATTCAGGCATGGGAGGCATCGCCATGTTGACGCTGAGTGACACTGAGAACAACCTGCACTTCATCCTCATCCTGCAAGGCCTCATCATACACAAAGACAAAGGTGAGACACAAGAAAAAGGAGGAAATGTGGAGAAAATGTAGTTTTGACAAAAAGAGCCACCCAACAAAAACAAAAAACAATTACCAGTTACCAATTCTTCCACTGAGAGTGCAGGTTAAACAAAACTACCAGGATGAAGATCCTCGATTGGAACTCATTTTCTACCAATTTCATCTCAGTTTTTCAGTCTTCTTAAATCTGGAGACCACTGTTGACATTTATGTCAGACATTAATGTGAAAACTGTCTTTTTATCTCTCTTCTCAGAGCCCCTAGTGGTCCCCATCCGAGTCCAGCTTGTGTACCGCCAGCACGTCCTGCGAGAGATCCGAGCCAACATCACATCTCACGTGAGTAATAACACGGTGGTGGTCTACGGTTTAGCACAGGACTTTGTTGGTAAAATCAGTAAAAACTGTTGACAGACAGTATTTTGCACACAATGTTTTTGAAAACTGTTCAGAAATAGAAAGTCAGTGTTCCCCACAAATTAAAAATGTTTGAAGTGTTTCAAGGACTCAAGTTGAGTTTGTTTGAGATGCTCTTTGGATAAGGATATATATGTACACAAAAATCACAAAAAACTCCTTTTGATTACTTTTATATATATACTTTTTTTTAAAATAACAAAACAACAATGCTGCTCTCTTCATTAAAATAATTAAAATGTATTTATTGCGATGGCATGGTCATGTTAGACCATAAAACAAACTGGGAGTCAAAACTTTTTGATGCCAGAATGTGTCACAGTTTGTTTGTTTTGATGTCTAACATGACCATGCAATGACAATAAAGGCATTTTAATTGTTTTAAAAGTGAGTCCCTTTGAGGATTTCGTGATTTTTGTTCCCACAAATTATACAAGTTATTTTTGATCGATTGCTTTTCCAAATAATTTGTGGGAACAAAAATCGCAAAAAACTCCAAAGCACTCTCTTTGGAAAAGCAATCAATCAAAAACAAACAACGTTCACTTTGAAATAAGTAGTAGTTTTTTGGGAAAAGTGCTATCTAAGGCAGACGATGAATTAAGGGGTGACTGGCGGTTGTTGGTTAGGAACATATGACACAGCAACACACTCAGACTCTTGCCCCCCTCCTCTCAGGGAGACGGATGTGGTTTGGTCACCACATCCTAACGCTGTTGTTGCTGCCGCCACTCTGATCACAGCTAACTACCCTGAGACGTGACAAGAAAAATGGATGGGGAGGAAGAGTTAGGGGGGAAAACAAGAGAGGAGAGAAAGTGTGAGAGAGGAGCTCTTCCAGGAGACAGATGTGAGTGAGGGATGAGAGACAACAGAGAAAAAGAGGGGAGGGACAGGGGATGGACTGCGTACACACTCCTCACACATGTCAGTGGTTAGTGGTCTGTGGGCTGGATGGATGGAGGGAGGAAGAGGAGTGATGAAAGGCGGGTCTGTTTTGAATTCTGCCAGGAATTGTGTGAAGGGCTGATGCGCCTCTTTCGAGCCTAGCGGTGAGAGAGACCGTCCGTGAAAAAATGTGAAACGTTTGAGCTCGGCGACTGCCACATGACCCCGCAAAGTGTCCTCAAGCTAGACGCTGAAACCCAAACCGCTGACTCGTTTTAAGTCTAACTGACGAGCATGTAAACAACACAGTGGGCATCATTCTGAGCTAAAGAGGATACCTGCCTTTATTTATCTCTACATACATACATAGACAAGCAAACACATCTAATTTTTATAAGTGTGAAGTCATTTTTTATTGGACCAGTAATCCTGACAGTGTTATTGCTCTGCCTGATTTACACAACACCCCCAGTATATCCTTTTGCACCCTACTTCCCTCTCATTATGCTATCCATTCAATTTCCCCAACATAAGTCACCTTCCCTGTGTCCAGCCCTGTCTCCGTTCCCACTCTGTTTTGGCTCCTCGCTGTGTGGATTTATGGTACATGTATATTTATATTGAACCGAGGCCCTGAGGTCATAAAAGTAACATTTCTTCAACACGCTCGTACATCTGTCCTATTAATCCCACATTTCTCAGCGTCCTGACTGACCCCCCTCTCTCCTGTGCTTTCTCGGGGTCCGGCAGTCTGCCTGCTCGAAATTAAACTTCACTCAATCTGAAACGTGTTAAGGCAATGCGAGCCACATTTTTTGCCCCGGGTTTAAGCGTGCCCTTCTGAGCGTGGTGACTTAAAATCATGTGTTTTTAAGCAGTACAACAGTTTATGTCCTTAATGGCTTCTGACTTTGTGGTGCCTTTGTGATTACTGGATTAATCTGATCTTGAGGAGATTTTACTGCCCAGGGGGATCTGATTTGCTCTCGGTGCTCATCTCATCTTTGTTTAGTGTAAACTGAAGGGATAAGTTCATTTGAGTTGGAAGAATGTCACCAGTCTGTCTTTAGTCTGAAGAAATTGGGGTTTAGTTGCTCTGGTAACCTGTCAGTGTTGTACTAACATCATGTCAACAAGATCTTAAGGGCATTTTATGACATTTTTTATTTCTGGTATTGAAAAATGGCCTATCACAGCTATAATAGTCTATATCAGTATCAGCTTACATCTTGATATGTACTGATGTGATTTTTTTTTTTAACCAAACATAAAGCTCAATGTTTTTATTTCTTTTATTTTTCTAAGTTTTATAGGCAGGGTTTTCTGTATATTTGATCTTTTTTCTTAATTCAAGTTGACATGTATGTTAGTTTTATTTTTATTTTATTTTTTTTATAGTTATATATAATTATTAGAAATACCAGTGAAAGTTTGCTGTTTCAGTGCCTGGATATCTTTTTGGATTTATATATATACATACTAGAGTCCGACCAATACTGGATTTTTGGGGCCAATGCTGCTAACAATATTAGGCATTTTTAAAAAAAAATCCAATATTGATATATCAGCCAATATTACAATTAGGTTTGCAGATGTTGTGCAGTTTCCTTAACCAATAGTTGAAAACGCTAGCAATTGATTGATCGATAATCATTAATATGATACAAAATAGTTTTTTTTTCTTTTTTTCTTGTTTTTTTCCTTATTTTTTCCCATTTTAAGTTTGAGTTTCGTAATTCAACAAATGGCTCCTCTAGACAAAACAAGGTCAAATGAGGCACAGTTCCTGCCATTTCTTAATTGTCAATTAATTATCTATTAATACGTTTTTAACTGGTCAAATTCTTAACAGCAATTAATCATTAACATCCGTAATTGCAATGACCCCTCAAATGTACTTAACAAACACTTGTGAAGAAGATATGCAATAGAGGCTAGATATTTTTTACACTGTTAGTGCTCCAAAAAGCATTAAACTTTTACTTGTATTTTTGATCATTCTAAATAAATATAATTTAAAAAGCACACAGAAAAAAAAAATCAGTGTTGGAATTCTTTTACTCCCTAATGTCCCAGAAATCCAGTATTGGTCGGGCTCTATTGTTTATTGTTCTATTTGTTTACAAGGGAATATGGTTTTATGTTTACCCACTTTTTAACCCACATATAGCAACTTAGCCTCAAGCTAACTGTTTCAATCTGTGCAGGATCCAGACTTCGCGGAGGTGCTGACGGACCTGAACAGCCGCGAATTGTTTTGGTTATCCCGTGGTCAGCTGGAGATCGCCGTGGCGACTGAGGGTCAGGATCCCCGGCAAATCTCTGGCTTCATCACTGGCAGGAAATCTTGTGACAGTAAGTGTCCCCCGCAGTCAAACACTTTTACACAAGTGACATGTCTCTCCTCACATTAATCCAGCGAGGTGAAACACTGCAAAGGAAACAAACACAGGGGTTGCTGGGAATGTGTTTTTCGTTGTAGCTGGTTTGTGCCCATCCATCTGTGGCTGTTTTTGTCATCCTCCTCTATAAATACTTGTTCTCTTTCTGTCTCCATCCTTTCAAGTCTTATCGCTGGGGGAAAACCATGTTTATAGACCTTCTGTGGGACTTGGTGGCCCACCAGGACTGTGTATGCATGTCTGTCTGTGTGTGTTTGTGAGAGACACAAAGAAAGAGAGACAGAGGTTTTAGGAATGTTGTGGACAGCCCAATCGTCTGAAACCATTAAAGTGTGCACACATGGTCTTTTCATGGGAGGCATACTTGAACATGATCATCCGACATCAAGGTGTCCGGCGCACTGAAACACTTTGAAAGGCCCTAACATAGACAAAGCATGCACACAAACAGACACAAATATGTTTTTTTTTTATGTGTATGTTTCACACACCAACACGCAGGCAGTGGTGCTGCCAAGGTCACAGTCTGCTGGACATGACTCTCCATGCTGGTGTTCCAGTGCTGTGATTAACAGCTTGACGTTATGTGTGAAGAATTCTCCTCTCTCCCCCTTCTCTTTCCCACTCTCCTTCTCTCACTCTTCCAGTCTCCCCTTCTTCTTTGCCGTCATTCCTCCTCTCTGGCTTTTTTCTGTCATTTCCCTGCACTTTTCTCATCCTTCTCTGTTACTCATTCCCTCCTGTCCTCTCAGCTCAATCTTTCTAAGCCTGCTGCATTCACCAAGGGTTACCTCATTCGAAGGCTTAACCTTGGGTGGGTTTTTTGTGTGTGTATGTGAGTGTGTGTGTGTGCCAGACAATGCAGCAACATGTATGTTTTTGGCCCCCAGTCAAGCACACGATTACACGAGCAGACACACCTCCTGATTAGCGGTTCAATTGAATCTGTCCCCTCAATGACTCTTTCTGGGTGAAGGGATGACATTATGTGTGTGCGGTTGCAGAACGTGAGGGAATGTAATGCAGCCCCCTTCCTCTCCCTCCTTCCTGAAACCAGCAAATTTGAACATGACAGAAATCATTGCCTCATCTCGCATGCTGTCAGGCTCTACGATGGTTTAAGGGAGGGAAACTCCGAGGGGAAAAGTGATGGTTTTAGATAAGTCATTTGAGCAGGAATGTGCTCTAAAATGGATTTTTGATATGAATCTGTCTTTGTCTGGCACAGCTATTCAGAGTGTGATGTCCAGCGGTGATGCATTGACCCCGGGGAAGACAGGAGGTGTGGGATCTGCTGTCTTCAACCTCCATGACAACGGCACACTCGACTACCAGGTATGGATTTGTCCACTACAAGACAGATAGTTGTTTGACTTTTTTATGATTAATCATAACTTCAAGCTGGGGGATGTAGTTTGCAAGTTTCTGCAGGTCCTTAAAAAGTCTAAAATCCAGCAATCAAAAATTTAGGCCTTAAAATGTCTTAAATACAGTTTTGAGAAGTCTTAAAAACTGATTGAATTATGAAGTTAACATTACTTTTATAAAGCTGCATTAACTACAGTTTTGCTTTTAAATGTGGAAAAAAAAAATTGAAAATGTTTTATTGGTCACGTTGTAACAGCTACAAAACAAAACCAACACTGAACCAATAACCGCTAATGCAAACTGTACATGTACTTTTTTGCCAGTATGGACATAAACTAGGTCTTAAATTGCATTTATAATGGTCTTAAATTTAACATCTTGAACCTGCAGATACCTTCAGTACATGATACAATCATAGCGTTACACAATTAAACAAAATGAATACTGTATCTTGTTTAATTATTTGTTAGTATCGTTGGTTATAGTGAAACACTATAGAGTGCTGCAGGGATGACATTGACAAAAAGCCAATGGGATTTTTCCATTGTTTTTTTAGCAAGATAATCTTTACAAATGGAAACCACTTCTCAATTTTGAAGCGTTAATGCAATCGCCAGAGGTAAAAAGCTAATTTGAAGCTATAAACTACACCACCGACGCATGACCTCAACATTACCCCCACTGAGGGACTAGTCATTACTGCATTTCTCCATAAAGGGCACTTTTTTTTTATCAAGGTTGCAAAGCCACGACTTACCCTGCTGTTGTAGTATAGTGGTGAACCCATCGAGGTTGACCAAGCTGAAATGTTTGTGATGGTGTAAACTGGATCAGAATGGAAAGAAATCATAAAACTACCAGCCAATCTTCCTTCCAAAAAGCTGCATGTCACCAGTCTTACTCAAAATGAGTTTTATTGACTCTCCTTAACAAAAAAAGGGATTTAAGTGCCTAAGCAATAATAAAGCAGGCCAGAGCACATTAAAATCTTTATTAGTTCCTTCTTCATTGGCATCAAATGGAACTGATCTCTGATCAAACCAAAATGCAACACAAATAACTGACCTTTAATTGAAGCTGGGGTAGGCGCTTTAATTTCAAAGATCCATAAAAACTTTTAAGCATAATTTAATCCAAGTGGTCTGAGAGAAAACTATTCCTCTGCTCCTCCTCATGGTTTTGTTTTCAGGCTTTAGAAAATGTAGAGACTTTGACCAGCCACAGGTCAGTGAGATACTTCATCGCTGAGTGTCCTGACCTGGAAATGAGACTCAACAATCAACTGTCTTTCTCCAGAACTGCTTACTGCACCTTTAAAGATACCCTCTAGAAATGTTTTAAGATATTAAAAAAATAGAATGATAATTTGTCTGGTATGATTTGTTTTCCCATCATCCCGAGAGGAATCTGAAAATAGCTCTCTAGTGTCAAACTCATCACTGCATCATTCTGCACCGTGAAGCTCAAACAAAGCCAAAGTAACAATAAGCAGAGGGCGTCTCTAACCTTTTCTTCCTCGTCCCCTTCCTCCAGGTTCAGGTCGCAGGCCTCACCAGTGACTTTGTCAGCCTCACTATCGAGTTGAAGCCACGGCGGCGAAACAAGCGCTCTGTGCTGTATGACCTGACACCGGAGTACAACAAGGCCACAGGCCAGGCACAGGGCAGCTGGAATCGTCTGGAGGCTCGACACATCCACATGCTGCTGCAGAACGAGCTATTCATCAATGTGGCCACGGCGCACAGTCAGGAGGGGGAACTGAGGGGGCAGATCAAGGCCCTGCTCTACAACGGCCTGGAGGCACCCAGACATGGTACGGATCGATGGGAGGGAGGTCATACAAATCATAATATACGTGGAAATATATTAAATGGCTTTCTGTACAGAACAAAGAAAATCTCTACTGTTTTCAAGTCCTGGATGCACACTTCATTTAACAATTTCCCCCACTTTCAGAATTGCCCATTCCTCTGGCCGGCCACTTTGTGTCTCCATCTGTAAGAACCGGTGCCTCTGGCCATGCCTGGGTGTCGGTGGACAAACAGTGTCACCTGCATTACGAGATTGTTGTCGCAGGCCTCAGCAAGGCTGATGACCTCACTGTGAGCGCACACCTCCACGGCCTGGCCGAGATCGGAGAAATAGACGACAGCAGCACGGCTCACAAGAGACTGCTGACTGGCTTCTACGGCTCTCAGGTACATCAGTGTACACGCATGTAGAAATGAATGTAAGATAAAAATACGCATTCAGAAACATACTTTAACACGCTGACCTCTCCTCTTCTCTCCTCCAGGCTCAAGGAGTGTTAAAGGACATCAGTGTTGAATTACTACAACACCTGGACCAAGGAACAGCCTTCATCCAGGTCAGCACCAAGATGAACCCCCGAGGAGAGATACGAGGACGGGTATGTAAAGAAATGCTACAGCTTTACATTAATTTGCGGTTCAGATTGTTTTTATTCACTGTTCAATATGAAGCAGTTTCCTCTCTCAGATAGAAGAGGCTGGGATTTTCTCTCAGATTTGGAGAGCTGCCCGTTTCCTATAACAGTTTCATTAGTCTCGTTAGTGAAAGATTTTAGTCTGGTACAATGGTCCAAACACATTACAGACACTGTTCCTTAAATGAACAAACTCTGAGGAGACAATGTTGATGTTTTTAGCTTGATAAAAAATTATGAATATTAGCATTAGGGGTAAACATCTATATTTGTAATCAAGGAAACTGATAACCAGTATTTGGAACCAATATACATTTGCTGAAACTGAAAAGCTTGGTGTCAAAATTTAGGATAAAACAAACTATTGAAATGTCTTAAAAGATATCTTTAACTAAAATAAATAATCTTAAATTAAAAAGTGCAGGAAGCTGCTAGCAGTGTTTCTTAAGTTAACTGAATTTTTTAATAAATAATAGAAATGGAAAAAAAAATTTGCTCTGAAATCTGTATTGAAATGCCTTTAAAGTTGGACATTCATAAATAAATTTATCTAATAACTAATTGGTTAAAACAAACAAAAAAAACCCCATCATGGTTAAAAAAGTCAGATCTGATCGGCCAGACTGATAACAGGCCGATCCCTAATTAACAGCTCAAATACAGAAAATTGTCCCTCAACTTTGTTCAAGCGTGACGCCGCCATTTTACAGCCACAGCACAGTGACCTTATCCACACAAATCTTTTACTATTACAAGACAACCGTAATGTAATAAAATGCTAATAGTGCAAGCTAGCCCACTAGCGCAACAAGGCCCAACGAGGACAGAATAGATCAGGTTGTGCTCAAAGTTTGACTTCTGAAAATTGATTTTGTTTTGATACAGAAACAATTTTGAGAGCATTTGCTATATTAGAAATTTCCAACATCGAATTGAATGTTACACTGAAACAGAAAAATGAAAGATGTAAAATGTTAAAATGTTTGCTCCAGTCAGAAAGTACCTCAAAGAAATAAGGACCATGTAAGTAGTTAGCTAGTATGATTTAAGTTTAGCAACATCAGCAATATCGGTTGTAGCAAAATAAAGTCATAGCATTGACAAACTAAAGAGACAAAGTTGTGTAAGTGATAAGATCATAGAAAGAAGAAGACGAGTGAGTAGCAAAGCCCTCTGGGCCTCCGTTAACCACCTGAGTGGTTATGTGTCAGTGTGATTGCTCACTTAGCGCTCACTAGCCCACACAGAGACACACTTTCACTGGCAGGTGCTGTCTGCCCCGAGAGACTTTGTTGAAAAGTAAAAGTTTTATTGCGGCTCAGAGACACACACAGATGCAGACCACGGTCGCCCACAAACCTATTTGCGGGTTTGCAGGTGTAGTGGTTGATGAGTTGTTTTAGGCTGCCAGGTACTAACAGGGAAAGTGATGACACACACACACACACGCACGCACACACACACACACACACACACACACACCACACACACACACACAACAGGGTTCAGCTGCTTTAATAGCAAACAGGTCCAGCACATAAACAGACCATCTGCTCGAGAGCACGGAAACACTCCATTTAGGAACAATTAACAAGTCAGCCTGACACCAGCCTCGAGTCAGGTGTGGCCAACAATCCTCTGTTGTCCTCACCACTCTTTCTCTTTTTTCTTTTCTCTGCTTCTCTTTCATTTCCTCCCTTTTATCTCAACACATTTCACCCACCCCTTCATCTACCTTGATTTCTTTCATGCCCTCCGTCTATCCCTTCTTTTTGTTTCTTACACATTTCCCTCTCTCCAGGTCCACGTGCCAAACAACTGTGAGTTTGGGACCAGGGGCGACGTGGCAGAGGAAGCTGAGTTCGACGATCTGTTTGTGAAGGACCCCGAAGAGCTGAAGAAAGACCCTCATACTTGTTTCTTTGAGAACCAGTACTACGCTCATGGCTCCCGCTGGACTCCCAACTACGACAAGTGTTTCTCCTGCAGCTGCCAGGTAAAGTAAACAAACACAAAGGCAGAAATTTAATGTGTTTGTCAAAGGAGCTCCTTGATGGCGCCATCAACATGGAGGCATGTTTTGGCACTGAAATGTTAAAGCCACTAGAAACCTAAATCCATAATTGCCTTCTAACAATGTAATTTATGTACATAATAGTAAGCATAAAAGTATTAAAAATTATGACCAAATTCCCAAAAAAGTTGGGATCCTGTGTAAAATGTAAATAAAATCAGAAAGCAATGATTTGCAATAGCTTTTTGACCTATATTAAACTAAATCCAGTACAAAGACAGCTTCTGTGCCAATACGCCTGAACGAACTGTCAATCAAAGTGTGATCTGCCAGCCTATGTAGTCTTGAGAAATGGTCTGAACATCAAAATGAGCCATTGAACAAAGTTTTCTTATAGTTCTGAACGTTAATTTTTGCTCAGATTTTTGCGGATGCTTAATGACGCACTCAGCTTTGATATCATAACATGCATTTTGCTATTTCAAGCCAAGTATCCAGAGGCTTTAAACCATTTGAAGAGAAACACATTTTTTGCAGTCTGTTGGAAGTGCATACAATATGCCATCTTGTGTCACAAATAAAACTGACCCCTCATCATGTTTCTGCTGTTTGTTCTGTAGAAGAAAACTGTTATCTGTGACCCAGTCATCTGTCCAGTGTTGACCTGCTCACGAACCATTCAGCCTGAAGAAAAGTGCTGCCCGATCTGTGATGGTGAGATTTTGGTTGTACAGAACATGAAATGTATAAATCTATGACATCATGTTTTTACAGTGGTTATGTTGTTTTGAGTCCTTTTTTGTGTGTGGATTTTGTTTTCTTTGGGTGAATTCCCAAAGCGCTCCCTGCACCAATAATAAAGTTGAAAACTAATTCTGCTTTTATTCTCCATTTCCTTTTTCCTGTTCAGAAAGGAAGGAGCCCAAGGACATGAAAGCTCCAGAGAGGGTGGATGAACATCTTGAGGGTAGGAACTCCTTCTCCTGTCTCTGACTTAGCTTCCCTCTCATTCTCTTTGATTTTTCTTTCAAGGTTTTACATCACTTATTGTCTTTTCTGTCTACACATCTCTATACTTCTTTCGTTGAATTTCCACTAGTTTCACAGTTAAAAGTGAAATCATTCAGGCATTCTCTTGCCGACTGTCCTCAGTAACCTTGTTTTTCCTCTTTTCTTTCTGTCAGGTTGTTACTTTGAAGGAGACCAGAAGATGCATGCCCCAGGAACCACATGGCATCCCTTTGTACCTCCCTTTGGCTACATTAAATGCGCTGTCTGCACTTGCAAGGTAAATATACATCAATAAACCCGCTCACATCTGGCTGGATTTACTTTCCCAAAAGCCCTTAATGGATCATTTATCTTGTATTAGACTCCAAAGAAACTGAGGCATAAATAAATTTCTCATCAGCTCAACCTTGGGGAATGTTCAGACTTTTCAACTATTTATGTGGAAAAAAGCAATAAGTCAGCTGCTTCTTGTGCTTAAAAAAAAAGAAAAGAATTTCTGCTAACGTGCCGCTAATGACACATTATATCTGCAGGGATCTTCAGGGGAGGTACACTGTGAGAAGGTGACGTGTCCCGTGTTGACCTGCAGTCATCCCATAAGACGTAACCCCTCCGACTGCTGTAAGGAGTGTCCAGAGGAGGACAGGACTCCTGCAGGCCTGGAGCACAGTGACATGATGCAGGCAGACGGCCCGAGGCACTGCAAATTTGGCAAGAATTATTACCGAAACAGTGACAACTGGCACCCCTGGGTGCCGCTGGTGGGGGAGATGAAATGTATTAACTGCTGGTGTGATGTGAGTATCCTGGCTGCCAAGAAATGGTGCTAATATTGTTACTTTGCTGAAATCTTACTGTAATATAAGTCAGGTTGTTGGTTATGAAAATGACTTGAAGGTAGCTCATTAAAATGGATTAAAATATAATCTTTTCATTACACTACTAAAGTGATGAATTACAGTTCACAGAGAGTTGAAAGTCCTCTGATAATGACAATCTAAAGCCAGTACTTCAGCAGATGTGTTGAACTTGTGCATTAAGTCTTTTTTTAAATCTAATTAAAATTTAAAGCTGCTCTAATCAATATTTCTTTATATGATCAATGGACTAATTGACTGTGTGTAAAAGCCAATTTAAAGCTAGCTTATGAAATGACAAGAGGAAAAAAATGCCTCTACATTTTCTACACTTTTCACCAACTCTCCATCTTCCTCTCTTGTTCTCCACAGCATGGTGTGACTAAGTGTCAGAGGAAGCAATGTCCAGTACTGACCTGCACCAACATCACACGCAGAGAGGGCGCATGCTGTCCTGAATGCCTTGGTGAGCAACAAATACATACACAGCAGGGACCAGACTTATATATCTGAACATTTTAAAGGCAGCATACTTTAATCTCCAATGTGATGTAGGTCCCTGCCTGGCCAGTAATGTCATGACAATGAGTAAAATATGCAGTGAAATATCCTTCATTTATACAGTCGTTTGAAAAGTTAGCTAACTTGGTTAAAAATGCATGTGTTTGGCTTTCAGTGGATAGTTTTCCTGTTTTGTGACAATTCAAAGGATGCTTCAGAGTTTTTTCCACTCTGACATGGAAAAAAAAATTATTTGAAGCTATTGAATATGAGGACAATATGACTGGAGGCACAAACAAAGATAATTTAATCCAAGATTAGTTTGAATCAGACAGAATCAGAATACAGATGTGCTTACTTACCCAAATTAAAATAAATAAATAAAAAATACATAAAGTGCATAAATAAAGTGCAATCGTGACCTAGTAAGACCAAAAGAGGGGGAAACAAAAGACACATTGTGTGCTAGCTGGCTAAAAGGTTAATAAAACATTTAATTCTTTGCTAGCTGCCTTGTTATCCTAGTTAGCCTACTCATGAGAGGAGCTCTATTTTCTCTAATCTTTCTTATATTTAAGATAGTTTAAAAGTTTGGTGCAACATAATGTAAAGTTAAACCATAATTTAATTAGGTTTAAAAATAAATTCTTGTTGGTGCAACACAGCCAATCAGTATCAAGCCATATCAGCCATATCAGATGTAGTACAGAACACCATTACTTTGGTCCTAAATAGATGTTTTTGTTCACTACAGACTCCAAAGAGGAAGACGACCTGATGCTGAAAGCTCCAGACAAAAGGCGGACCTGGAGGCACTGATCTGTTGGAAGCCACACAACAACACCAAACCCTCCTCTACCCATCGAACCCATCCCGAACCCTGATGGACCCAAACCCAGAGCTGCACATTGGGTCTCCCCGCCTACCCTCACACCCACCCTTTTATCAGCTTCAGGATTGTAATGAACAGTGAAGAGCAGAGAGGGAGGAATAATAAAATGAGAACAGAAATTTTCCAAAGACTCGTTAAGTGAAGAGATGGAGCTATGAAGAGGACCAACCAGACTTAATAAAACTGCTGCCTTCTGCTGCGTGCCTTCTGTTCTCTTTTTGCTGGAATTTCACTTTTTTTTTTTTTTTTTTTTTTTTTTTTTTTGCTCAACAGGACAAAAGATGTAACACAGCCGTTCAATGGGATTCTTTTTCTGTTGGTTTTGAGAGGCAAACTTTGGTCAGATTGTGCAAGTTGTATTTCATCGACAGAGCTTCTTTTTGAAGTGCAGCCATAGCTACTGCAGCTCGCAGTGCTCTCACTGGAAAGAGAGGAAAGTGTTGCTTAAATTGGTGTGAATGTGTATGTCTGTGAATTTGGTTGTGTATGTGTTTTGTTTTTTTTTTTAACCAGTAAAGAATATGACTATTCAGCAGTACTGAAACACAGTAAACTCCCTGGGTGGCAAGGCAGGGATGAAAAACTGCAAAAAGAACGTTGAAAAAGTGTTGTTCCCTGCCTCTTCAGCCAGTCTGCAGCTTGTATTTGTTGTACAATTATTTTTCCACTCAGTATCAATCATGTCGGCATCAGGATCAGTGCTGTGTAACTGAAACAGCTGGTTGAAATTTCAGTTTAATACTTTAACAAACATGCCTTCACCTCCTGTTGATCTGCTCTGCTTTGGTTGTTCCTATTTCTGTTTGGAATTAAGTAATATTTTATGAATTTTTCTATCATTGTTGTTTATGAATATGAAGCTGGTTTGTATTTTGTATTTATTGAATGGTGTGGAGACAAAATAAAAAAAAGATGTTGGTTAAATAGAGAATGCCTGTGGGTTTGTTTTGGACGCTGACGCTAACCAGCTTCCCCTAATGATCCCTCCCTCCTTCCCTCTCTGCATTTATATCTTCATTTTTCATCTAGAGTCCCTCAGATTTGACTTTTCCACTCGTCTCTTTCTAGTTCTTTCCCTGCATGTTTCTCTTTCCTAACAGTCAGTCACATATGGAGCCGTGATTAGGAGGGATGACAAGCCAGACTGGCTCGACTGAATCCTTGCTTTTGGTTTCTCTTTCTCCATTGTTCTATCCCTGCACGTTTTTTCCTCTCATCTGTAATTATCTCCTCTGTTACTTTCTTTCCATGTTGTATCCTTTCTTCGCCTTGTCCAGTTTCCATTCTTTGTCATTTAATTTTCTCTTGTTTTTTGTCAATTTCTTGTCTTAATACGCTATAACGTGGTCTTACTTTAGCATGCTTTATTTTTCTTTCATTTTATTCTCTTCAATTCATTTCATTTTATTTTCTCTCCTTTAATTTTCTTTAAATTAATTTCCTTTTTCTTTTCTTTTCCCTCTTTTAATTTCATTTCCTTTTGTTTTATTTCCTTTTCTTCATTTCCTTTCATTTCCATTGTCTTATCTTTATTCTCCTCTTCCCTTCCCTTTCCCTTCCCTTTCCTTTCCTTTCCTTCTTCCTTTCCTTTCCTTTCCTTTCCTTTCCTTTCCTTTCCCTTTCCTTCCTTTCCTTTCTTCTCTTTCTTGTCCTGTCCTGTCCTGTCCTCCTCAGACCACATGTGCTCTGCACTGATTTGTCCCTGACATACCTCCCCATGTACACACACACACGCAGAGTGGAGACAGACTGAAACATAAACACATAGTCACAGATGTACACATGTACAAACTCCTGAATCAGGAACACACACATTGCCAAAGGGCAAGCAGAATTCTTTCCAATACAACACACACACACACACACACACATACACACACGCTACTGCACTCTGCTGGGCAAAACACAGTATTACACCAAAGGTGCCCCCTAAAAAACAGCTGGCTGACAGCACTTCTGATGGCACCTGTTGACCTCCCTGAGGCACAGAGCACTGACTGTGTGTGTGTGTGTGTGTGTGTGTGTGTGTGTGTGTGTGTGTGTGTGTGTGTGTGTATGTACACTAAAGGCATGTTGGAAAGTCATCATCAGGGCAGCGGGGAGAGGTGTCGGGGGGCTGTCAGAGCCGGATGGTTGATGTCAAAGGTTAAGCATTGAGCAACGGTCCATGCAGCTTCCATAGACACAAGCATAAGACGTGTACCAGCCTGCTGGCTGTGTATGGTGTGTGGTGAGTTTGTGATGTGTCTGTGTGAGTGTGTGTGTGTGTGTGTGTGTGTGTGTGATGTACACTAAAGGCATGTTGGAAAGTCATCATCAGGGCAGCGGGGAGAGGTGTCGGGGGGCTGTCAGAGCCGGATGGTTGATGTCAAAGGTTAAGCATTCTGAGCTACGGTCCATGGCAGCCTGTGAACAAGCATGAGACGTGTACCAGCCTGAGCGTGTGTGTATGTGTGTGTGTGTGTGTGTGTGTGTGTGTGTGTGTGTATGTGTGTGTGTGTGTATGAATGGTTGGCAAAGTGAACAGTACCACATACAGTCCAAAATAAATGATAGCAGCCAAACAACTCTCTACTTTGACATATGCAAACAATTTTGTTTGGGTTTTCTTTGTTTCCGTTATAGCATGTTGTTAAATTGTTTTCATCATGCCAGAGATGAAAAAAAAAAAAAAAATCTTCAAATGACACAACAGATTTGTTGATAAGAAGAGGAAATGAACAGGCTTCTTTGTCTCTCAGTGACACCTCCTCAGATATCTGTTTAGTCTGTTATTGATATGAAACCCTTGACCAGCTCTGTGAGGAGTTATTCATCTTATTTATTACTGTTATTACATTTAAATCAAAGCCACATGTTATGAACTGGACTCTAGTCCCTTTTCTTCTTTGTGGTGAAAGAAAAACACCACACTGCTTTATTTAAGATGGATGTCACACTGGTTTCTTTCATTCTCCTTTAGTTTTTTACTCTTACTCAAAATATTTTATTATGTATTCACTGATTTATTCCAGCAGGACACGGGACAGTCCAATATTTTCTGAATGCAAAGCCCCTTATGGATCATGAAAATCACCAGAGTCTCTGCTGGTTGCCTCAAGATTACAACTAGACCCATGTTCTCCTATTGAGATCAACCACTTCAGCCTACAAAGAGGATGCTTGACTCTTACCAATTGAGATGTGGCCATAGTCACCAATTACATACACCACTACTTGCCTTAAATTACAAACGAACTGGTTCGCCATCTAAACAAACTGGGAACTAATGCTGCTCCCTTCAAACATCCTCCAAAACCCCACAAAACTGAAGTAACCAGTCTAAACAACAGAACAAAAACCTTGCGTGATACTTCCAAAAATCTTACCCACAATGCTAAGAACCAAAGGCACTTTCCTGTAATCTACACGTCTAAAAAGTACCTAAACTAATTTTTGCATTCACAAAACCAAACTGGTCACCAGCATACCAATCAAAAACTCCTCATTCGTCACACTAAGGCTGGTTTACAAAATCAGACCGAAGTCCCCATTTTGTCGCAACCTGGCTCAAGGCTGTTTATTTGACAGAACTAAGAGGAAAAATTAAGATAAAGACAAAGGAAATACAATAAAACCAAACATGGTGGAAGCCAGGGGAGACAGTAACTCCTTCACTGCCACCATCTTATATATCTTGTCCCCAGAGATACTGGGCGAAACTAGACTTTGGGGATCTCTGACAGAAAGGCTTTCTGAAGTTAGGTGATGTAGTATGAAGAGAAACCAAATCAATATGGTGAGTATATGCGGTGAATGTAATGGGTCAAATGCAGGACTTTCATTCAGGAGCTGTTGGGAGAAGTTGGTCTGTCAGAGAGCACCTTCTTAGTTAGGTTAAGGGGGGAAAATCATGGTTTGGGTTAAAATAGTAAGATTTCTGACAGAAAGCCCCGAAGACTAATTTCTCACAGTGCCACCCAGGAAACTGTGGTTAGTTTCCAGTGTTAAGCACTTTTAGACTTAGTTGACAGTTTTCTGTCACTGTTTGGTTAGGTTTAGGGGCACCAAAACTACTTGGTTTAGGAAGGTCATGGTTTGGGTTAAAAGTCACAACTCTTGCAAAACACTTTCTGCCAGACAGGCTTACTGACAGAAAAACCTGAAGACTAACTTTTCCCATGTGTGCAGCCAGACCAGGTGAGGGAGAGACATGCTCAGATGGTCATCACAGTAAGAAACCTGTGTTTTTTGGATCAGTCTTTATTTGTGTGTGAGAAATATGAACTGGTCTTTATTTAGCTCACATGATCGTATTTTTCTTGCTAGTGACCAATATATTTGTCTAAAACTTTGGTTTATGACCAAATAGCTGCAAAACTAACTGTCCAGGCTGTACTTTGCCATGATTAGCTACGTTAATATGCTAAAATAAAAAGGTGAACATGGGACCTGTTAAATATCCACATGTTAGCATTGGCACTGTGAGCATGTCAGAATACTGGTGTTTTAGCTCAAAACACAGTTGTGCCTATAGTCTCTACAGAGCTGCTGGCTGGCCTGTATTGCTCTCATTATACATAAATATTTCCTTTTATTTTTTTGTGTGCTAAGTGTTTTTTTTGTTGTTTGTGACAACATACCACCTGATGCACACTCCCATCATCATGCACTTAAAAATCTAGGTAGCTTTCTTCTTACTTTCAAAGATTTATCAGAAGGTCTGAATATCATTTGCAGATAACTATGAGGATACATTTACATAGGTGTAGGTAATCCAGTAAAGAGTAAACAAATAAACAACGTTCCTGTTGGAGAGGGAGGAAATTTTACTTAAATGTCAAGGCTTGCAGATGCTGTCCCTCGAAAACATTCTTTAATTAACTTAAAAGAGACTAGAGTAAAATATTTCAACCCAAGACACCTCATATTTTAGGGCTGCACTAATACATACTAATTAAGACAATCTACATCTATTGTGTATAATAATGCAGTGTAATTTGTGTAAAATATGACCTGACATATGTGGTATATTTTCAAAGTTTGCAGCCCAAAACAGAGGTTAAAATAACCTTCTGTGACGTCCACATCACAGGGTTTTATAATAATGAAGCAGATCTGTGGGGCTGGGTAGGCGGGTTTAAAGTTAAGGGTGGTGATGATATTAGATGCGTGGCTCAAGCTTGTGTTGTTTAGTGAGGTAATGACTCCTCAGTTCATTAAAAGGGAAAACTACTATGAATTAAAACAGAAAAACAGACAAAGTAAGAATAATACAGGTGGTGTCATGAGAGTAATCCTGCAGAGGTGAGAGGAGGGAAAAGATAAAGGCTAATTTGAAGGGAAAATGTTGGTTTAGAAGTCGAGGGAAATAATGAAATGAGATGAGGAGGAGAGGAGGCTGGTCTGTTGTGTTGGTGTGAGCGGGGTTATTCATCTTTATTTATGTTTCACACTGCGGTGAGAAACAGGGGAATAAACTGTGTGTGTGAAAGAGAGAGAGAGTAAGTGCTTTAGAGAAAGAAAAGGAGCGAGAGAGGTTCCTGACAAATAAACTTCAGCACCTTTAAGTCTTGTGTGCATTTTTTCATTCTTATGTACCAAAGTACATGTCAGCAAAAACAAAACTCAGCATGGTTACAAATATACTGAACAACAATCCACTGTGAGCAGATACATCACACAGACACACTGCCACATTTGTTATGTATTGACAGTAGAGGTATAGTGTGAAAACAGGTGTTACAGTCATCAGAGGGTCTCATCTGTCACACACACACAGACACACACACATACAAACACACACACACACACACTTCTAAAAACCACATCTGTTTTGCATTTCTCTGTTTGTTTATTTCTGTTTTCAAATTGCATTCAGTGTTATTTGGTGATCAGCCGTGGTGGAAGAAGTGCTCAGATCTTAATACTGTAATGTAAAAGTTATTTTAATTCACTTTACTGCATGTGTATGTGTTTGTTTGTTTCTAATTCTTATCACACTGGCAGCAGACATACATCCAACTGATCACAATGGTCAAACATTTGAGGTTAAGCTTATGGCCTCTATTACTGACCAGTCCAATGTAGTTTTCCCCATTTATAGGCAATGGCAAGACACTTTCTCACGTCTGCTTCAGTCCTCAGCTGATGGAACCAGACATTCACTGGGTGCAAATCAGCGAGACTTCCACTCTCGAATAGGGTGTTCCTAACCATCATAAGAGCCATTTGAATCCAATCTGCATCTAATTGGGAAGCATTTTATTAATCCCTGTGCAAATTTCAATCTCACAGCAGCAGAGGCATGTAAGGAACAGAAAAAGGATAATGAATAAGGAATGGCTAGATAATACAATAAAAAAGAAAAAAGATACTAACAATACTGATAAAAACATGTAACATGTGGGTGCATCAATGTGCATGTAAGACAGTGCAAATAAACAATATGCATGAATGAAATATAAAACGTAAAACAGGTAAAGGGTGTAAATTAAAAGTACCAAAAGTGAAAGTATTCATTATGCAGAATGGCTCATATCAGAATAACTTTCAACTCGACTTTAATGTTGCAGCTCGTAAAGTTGGAGCCAATTTTAATAACTTTGGATATGGCTGTGTAGCTAAATAATATCATATCATAACATGTCTTAGTTTATTTGTTGATAATATTTTGTATTAATAACTTGAATCTTCTTAGTCTATTATGGTCTTTTTTTGATGTGTGTTAAATTGACATAAAATGGAATTATTAAAGTAAATTATAAGTTCCTCGAAATTCTACTCAAGTACAGTACTTGAACTAGTAAATGTACTTAGTTACTTTCCGCCACTGGGGATACATCCATGTTGCTCTGTTGGTGATAATCAAATTTTTAACATCCAGTTTCCATTAATTTTCCCTTAAGTAGTTTCGAGGTTTTTAAAACTATCTTACACCACAGTTACTGACAATAGCATATATTTTTAATGCCTGTACCATCCCTGTAGATGTAACTTTTCTTTTTCAGCTTCCCCAAAGTTCAAATGGGAAGAGTAGGAATTTTTGGGATCTCTACAAGAATTTACAGCAAAATGAAGCACTGTGGGTTTGGCTTCACTGCATGAGTTTGTAATGACTAAACCACCTGCAGTACATTGGAACTGAAGAAGTTAAATTTTGACTTCTTAATTAGGAAGTTCAAACTAATTAAAAATCTTTTATACAAAATACTGTATATCTTGTTTCAACTGACATCATACACAACTGGTTGGGATTCCCTTAAACACAGTAAAGAGGGAGAGGGGGAAGGCTCATCAATATTTTATCACTGCTGCCCTCTGCTGTGAACGGCTGAACTGACATCTTCAATGACAGTATTAAAAAGAGGATTTACAGTGTTTAACCGACCATGTATACACATAAGCCCTATATACAGCATCATAAAATGCTTCTTTAGGCCTGTGCTCTGGCTGCTGCAGCAGCATTTATGGTGCCATAAAGAACATTTTCAGAGCAGCTCTGAGATGGTTCAAACTATTTTTCAGCCACTGAATTTTCACAGTTTATTCGCTCCACTGGTGCAGGGGTAATTACCTTGCTCAGTGGCACTGTGGCAGCTAAAGGAATAAAACAACTTTCTCTTCCCTGTAGATAATAATGTCATCATTGTCAATGGATTTCAATTTCATATATATTGTCAATCTTATCAAGTCTACACTGCAGGCTGCTGTTAGTGGGGTTGTGCTGGCACAAGTATTTCTTTGGAAATTAAAACTTATTTAGTTCTGTATAAAATTAGTTTAATGTTATTTTTGTAAACTGGGTAAACAGTAATGCAAAAAATGCCCTTGATTCAAAGATCCAAAGTTAAATAAAGTTTTATGATGAAGACAAACTGTTGTTTGCAACTAAAAAAAAGTACTTTTTAAAAGTAGATTTACCTTTTACTGAAGTACACTTAATTTAGTTTACTGTGCTATTTGTGATGTTCTAACAATGTGTTTAATATGCTAATGACTTATCATTAAAGATTTTAAATTCTGAAATACAAATTAAGTGTACTTAACTGTACTATTTTGAGACACCATTAATACTTGAATATACTTAAGTACAACTCATATTTATGCTGTATTTTCCAAAAATACACTGTATTTAACTTTGTTTCAGCATGAAGTATGGTTAAATTATATTTTAAGTGCACTTGAAAGTCATTTCAAATTCAGATAAAATGTATTTATAATGTATTATCCATATGTTTTGATTGATTTCTGAAATATTTCTAATGTACTATACATAGATTTTCAAAGATATGAAAAGTGTTACAGTAGAAAAAAGTACATTTTTTAAAAGTACCATATTAGTATAAAAATATGCACATAAGTATATTTAAGTGCATCCTAATGGTGTCTCAAATATTAGCCAAGATTCAAGATTTAAAGATTCAAGTTTATTTGTCACATGCATATTTGTACAAGTACAACAGCAGTGAAATGAGATTGCAACAACTCTGATAAGTGTGCAAATATCAAACATAAAAAGGAAATCTGAAAAATATATATATGTAAAGTTATGTACAGAGAAAAGTGGCAGAAAACCAACAGAACAAAACTGAATCATAACAATATAGGTACATGTAGGGAAAAATAATGGGATCTATGAATTTTTAGGGAAATAAAAAATAAAATAAAATAAAATAAAATAAAATGAAAGCCAAAAAAGACAAATTTACAACAGTTAAGGATGATTACAACTGTTAAGAAAAACAGTAAGTTAAGAAAAACTGTAGTGTTAACACTATATATATTGCATTGCAGTGATACAACAATATATTGTATGTCCAACAATAAAATATGTACATTGGCAATATGTGCAGTTGGTCATTGCAATGAACAGACAATGTACAGAAAAAGGTGCTGAGCTAGAAAAAAAAATGCAAGGAGCCAAATATGAGTGCAAATATGAGTGTTCAGTGTATCTTTAGTAGCCTAATGTTATGTCATTAGCATACTAAGTACATTGTTAGTACACTGATAATCGCCCACTTCTACATTAACAATGTGCACATGGAAGTATACTGAGTATACTTAAACTAAGTGTGCTTTAGTATGCTTGTTTTTTACCTGGGTGTGCAGATTGTTTCAGCGGGCCAGTTATCTAACCTTCAGGCTCCCCTGGCATACACATACAGGTCCAGAAGCATCTGGGTGCAGATCCAGAGAAAGTTGCACAAATTCAGTTTTTATCATATCAAAAGGATTTTGACTGTAATTTTCCTGGAAACTCACCTTTTTGTTTAGCCTGTGCCTGGAGCAATGATTCACTCTCTGGGGTTAAGGATGAAAGCAAAGTCATAAACGTTATATATCAAAAAACCTAAAGTGAAACCCTTTGTATTACAGAGGGTAAAAGTTTGCTTTTTGACTTCCTTTCTTTGTAAAACTTCTACTTGAGTTTTGTTACAACAGCAGCCAAGTTCAAAACTCGAAACATATAGAGGTCACCGCCACATTTCTTTGTCTTGTTTCATCTTTTATGTTATTTTTTTGTCTTGTTTTGTCTTTTACATAATTTTTTGTCTTGTTACTTCTTTTACGTTGTTTTCTTTTTTTTGTCTTGTTTTGTCTTTTTTGTCTGTCATATGTGATATACACATAAGGGATACACATCTTTTCTCATTTTTTTATTGTTCCATCCATTTAGGTTGGAATCAGTCTTGATGTTGGGAAAGTAGTGCACAATGATGCAAAAATAAAAATCGATCAATCAACAATTCCACTCAAATGCATTAAAACCAAAGTAACGAGTTTTGATAATGTAAGAAGTAGAAAGTATAGATATTCAGTCCTGCGGTGTGATCGAAATCCTGACTGGAAAAAAACTTCAGAAGGAGTTTTAAGGGTCAATACTGTGTTCAGCTGTATTATTGTCCAGCAGAAGGTGTTTTTTCACACTCACTTGACAGTCGTCCAGCTTCTGACAAAGATATGAGACAATAAAATTTAATTCTATCATCAGCCTTTGGACTGGAAGTGGAACCAGGAAACTTTTGCACAATATCAGCTCCAAGTGGCAATAAGAGGTAAGGCTTGAAATATGTTTACTCAGAAATCATGAACAAACTGCACTTTCCACACTCACCTCACAGGTGTGCAGTGTTAAATGTCACTGTATTGTTTTCCAAGCAGCTCCCATGGTTGGACCCTGGTCTCGCTGTTACTTGTTACTTGTGCAGTCTTGAATCCAAGGGAAAACCTACAAGTTCAGTATCTAACTCAATGGCACTTAAGCCAGGCAGCAGACAATTGGATTGCTGGTGAATCAAACTTCAGACTCTCTACTCACAGGTATTTCATTGCTAGATTTTCCTCTCAGTTGGCCACCGAGTGAGATTTATGCAGCACACGTCCTGTGATGTTTCTGGGGTTACATCAGCCAGTCTGTCAGTGATACCTGTCCAGGTTTTTCTTCATCTTGACCATCAAAGATGAAGGTACATCACATGATGCACGTTTAAGGAATCTTTATTTTTCTTTTTGCCTTGTTGAAAAAAGAGTTCAAATGTGAAATCTGTGCTGTTCCTGGGTTTTCATTTATTCATCCGAGGAGCTTGCTTCTCATTGTGATAGCAGCAAAACCTGCTTCAGTTTTAACGCGTTTAAATACATGTATGTATTAACATGGAAATGTTGGTGCATGTAGATGGTTTAAGTTCAATGAATCCCATACTCTTCACCTTCTCTGCATCACTTCCCTTTTTCTGTGTTTCTAAACCCCAAAAGGGTTTGCCTCCTAAATCTTTTATGCAAAAGAGGAAAAATGAGTGAAAAACAGATGAACCTATCATCTTTCATTCTTTAATCAGTGAATGATGGCGATAATAAAATTTGAGACACTGAGGCATTGAAAAGGTTTAATATTCAGCACCTATTAGTATCTGTGTGTCCTGAGAATATCATGTTAAATGGTATGTTGTGGCTGATTATTCCATGGTACATTCTGTTATGTCGCATAATGTCACATCATATTGTTATTTTTGGTTATGTGAAGTCATATTATGCTATATCAATATTGTAACTTGTTATATCATGTCATGTTGTATTATGTCATGTGATAATGTTATGTCATATTATGTCAAGTCATTTTATTTTGTTTGTTATGTTATGTGAGATCATATTATGTTATTATCTTAACATGTTATGTCACACCATGTTACATTATGTTGTCATATTATGTCATGTCATGCTCTTATGTTTTGATGAAGTGATATTGCATTATGTCATATTGTAATATGTCTAGTTATATCATTCCATATTACATTGTCTTGCATGTCATGCTATATATATGGTATATATAGTTAATATGGTTATGTGACATAATATTATGTCATGTCATGTTGTTATGTTGTGTTAGGTTATGTGACTTTATGTCATATTGTAACATATCTGGTTATATCATGCCATGTTATGTTACATGCCATGCTGTATATATAGTATATAGACAATGTCATGTCATGTCTCATTGTTGCCTGCGTGTTGTAACTTAGAAGACTGTGTTCTGGTGTCCTACTGATGAGGTGTATTATACTTTTCCATGTAGAAACACCCTCAAGAGCTCTTTTCCCTCCTGAAACTTGGTGCTGATCCACTCTCACACAGGCCATCAGCTTTGAACGGTAGAGGGGGCAAAAAAATCACTCTGTTGGTAGCTCAGTTTCCCTCATTTCAAGCAGGCTATAGCTAATAACTGAAGTTTTTGACAACTGCAGAGACATATAAGCAGCCAGAGGACAGGATTTATGGATTGGTGGAATAACTCTCTCCATTTGCGATGTGCAGGAAGCAGAACTATTCACATAAGTGCGACAGACTGAGACACATACTGTCTTCACATCCCTCAGAATCCATGTGCTAATCTGCTGGTAGCCCCAAACCAGGGCTGCAGTGGAAACATAAACACATCTGAACACACCTTGTGAGGCAGATTTACTGTATATATCATGCTAAACAGTACAAAACTGATGTAAACAACATGAAAATTAGACATTTCCTAGCAGACCTAACAGTACTGTAAAGCTGACAACAGGGACTTTCACTATCACAACAAATCACTTTTGTTTCACTTTTCCTTTATTGACGAAGAGGGATGTTTATGAGTAAGAAGAGCAGTTATTAGACAAGATGGCACAACCTCCCAACATGTCTCCTCAGCCAGCTGGATATGGCATCATTCATCATTTCCTGCAGGGTTTATTGCAGCTTGTAACTCTGCAGCGCTCTCATCTGTGACAGCAGGGCCAGATACGTAATGTCAGACAATCATTACACCTACTACCTCTATTACTGACGTGGTCATTATCTGCAGAGGGTGGGACGGCCAGAGGCTGGACAGCTAGGATCATCTCTTCCTATCACCTCACCAACACACTGCTGACATTTGCTCAGCCAGAAGGAGGGAGAAAATCCATGGCGAGAGTAATGCAGATGAGGAGATTAGAGATGCATTTCCTTTTTCACTGTTCTAAATGATTCTTTATCAGTCATCTGTCTCCCAAATATTTTCTGAGAGAATGAAAAGGTTATAAGCTGTAAAAAAAAGTTGTTTCTATTCTGAGAAGAGCCAGTGATTTTATATTGTATCAGGCATTGAATATATTACATGTACTGACCCATAGTTTCCAGACTTAAGAGTGGTCTGCTCACAAAAATCAAGATAGATAAATTGATCTGCACCTGTTAAACCAGTATACTACACATTTCATGGTAATTTATCACACCTGAAACAGTCTTTGTGTTGCACTGCAAATTAATGATTCCCTTAAACCCTTTTGGACCTCAACCTAAAAGTTTCCATGTGGGCCTGACATGATTTTTTTTTCCAGCACAAATTTTTATTTTTTATTTTTATTATTTATTTTTTATTTCTATTGTGATCATGCAGTCATACAGAGTGCAATTATACAGTCATATTCATTCTCTGCATCCCATGGCAACAGTGGGCAGCTACTGTGTCGTGCCATCAAAGCCAGCACCTTGGTCAGGATACTGACAGGGTATTTAACGTTGACGTAGCTGTTTCTGATGGTGGAGAAAACCAGAGCACCTGGAGGAAACCCATGCAGACACAGGGAGAACATGCAAATCCACACAGAAAGAACCAGGATACAAACCCAAGACCTTCTTGCTGCGAGGCGAAAGTATTAACCACTACACCACTGCTCCACCACTGTGAAACTGTGTGTGAACACAAAAACTCCATGTTTTACAAAAGTGAAATTAACAGATATCCAACTAAACACAACTCAAGATAAATTTAACAATTAATATGGAATATGGAATATAGAATATGGTAATAGGGCTGTTGCAACAAGCCATCCGGTCCTTGTTTAATCAAAGTGGTAGCTGTGTCCATATTATTGGCACAAAGTCAAACATGTTCCCACTGGGTGTTGGACTCTGCCAAGGTTGCCTCTTGTCTCCAATCCTGTTTGTGACATTCACGGACAAGATCTCAAGGCACTGTCTCTGTGAGGAGAGTGCCCTCTTGGGGAAGCTCAGGATTGCGTCTCTGCTCTTTGCAAATGATGTGGTTCTGTTTGTTTCATCAGGCTTTGACCTTCAGCATGCACTGCAGTGGTTTGCAGCTGAATGTGAAGTGGCAGGGATGCAAGTGAGCACCTAAGCATGGAGGCAAAGAAGTTTAAGTATCTCTGGGTCTTCTTCACGACTGAATGTAAAATGGAGCGTGAGATGGACAGATGGATTGGTGCGGCATCTGAACTGATGTTGGCGCTGCACCATACCGGTTGTGGTGAAAAGATAGCTGAGTAGAAAGGCAAAGGTTTCCATTTAGTAGTCAGTCTACATTCCAGCCCGCACCAATGGTCATGAGCTTTGGATAGTGACTGAAAGAATTAGGTTGCAGATGCAAGTGGCCGCAATGAGTTTCCTCCGTAGCGTGGCTGGACTCAGCCTTAGAGATAGAGGAGCTCAAATTCAGATTAAAGCTGCTGCTCCTTCATATTGTAAGGAGCCAGCTGAGGTGGTCAGCTGAGGTGGTTTGAGGATGCCCCCTCTTTTGGAAGTTTTGCGGGCATGTCCAACTGAGAGGAGACCCTGGTTTAGAGCCAGAACTCCTTGGAGGAACTACATATCCCATCTAGCCTAGCTACTGAGTACATCTGGAATATCCTGCTTAGCCTACTGTCACCCGACCCGACTGGATAAGTGGAAGAAAATGGATGGATTTATATGAATGCATAATTATAGTAGTCTTACCCCTTCTTAACATTCTCTCTGGGCATTTTTCTTGATATTCACGGTTGAAAACAGCTTATCCTCTGGGCCTTCTCTTTTTATGTCTGATGTCTCCTTTGATACTGCTTTATTTGATTAATGGCAGGGGTGGAAACAGATGGTTTGGGACGGGTGGCAACTGAGTCTCCTGCCCCGCCTGACAGAATCAGAGGAAACAGGCACGGTGTTGGACCATTTTTATCGTAATGAATTTTTTTCTCATTCTTTCCCTCTTTTTCTCTCCCCCCTGTTCTTCAAGAGGATTTAAGCATGGTTGTCCCTAAAGCTGGCCTCATGCTGGCCAGTTTGGACGGACAATAAATGACACACCTTGAACAGTGTGCAGACCCTCAGAGGGGGTCCTTTGTGGCCTCTATTAGGGATCCACTTTACTTGCTTGTTTGTCTATCTGTGTCATCTGGCCTCATTTACAACAAAGTCTAAAATAACTGAAGCAAAAGAACGCAAATAGATAAAAATAAATCTGATAGCCGCAAGCAGCAGTGAACAGGGTTCAAGCAGATTGCAAATATGTAGACCCTTGTAAGAAACAAGCATCAAGCAAGCAAGAAGAAGTTGTCATATTATTGGCAAGGGATTGGTCACATGTGGATTCAAACTCTTGACCTTTGGATCCCCAGAGAAGGTGACTTACAGCCTGTGCCACTGGGACAAGTTGACACAATCACATCAGATGTACAAAACTGGGGCATTTTTACCTGTTTAAACTTAAAATGCTTACAAAAGTCAAAATCTTGGTGATAATATTCTGAAAAAGATTGCACATCATTCTGCTGGTTTCAGGTGTTTTGTCAAATATTTTGGTGATGTTTAATCAAACGTTGAGCAAAAAAGAAAGTGTTGTACATACAGTACAAATTACAGGAAGATATTAAATATCACTGCAGACTGACTGTTTGACTGATCTGAACACATTCAAATACTTGTATCTACCATCTAGAGAATGTCTGTTTTGATTTTGGTCCCATTTGAATGAAGGAGATTGACCAAAGTTTGCAGTGATGCCAATTTTTGTCACAATGCAGCAGATGTAGGACATATGGCTGATTTTTAGATGTTTGAATTGTGAAATGAGTTTAATAGTTTGTTGCTGCTGTTGCATTATTCTGACTCTTCTGCTATATGTTGCTTTTAGCCATCTTGTATTAAAGGCTCTTCACCTGCAGTATTAGTTCAAGAGATCTAGTGACATTTCACATATTCACTTCCAGCCCCAGTAAGTCCCCATAGCAGGCCACTTACAATTCAAGCTGTTCAATTCCAAAAGTCCAAAAGTGCACTCTATTATTGTGGAGGGACTCTGTCACTTCTACTGTGCTTATCGAACCATGCAGACTGAGAGAATTAGGTCGTATCTCCCTGTAGCAGGGGAGAAAAGTCTAAAAGCTAAAATATGGTTCAACTTTCTATACATATTATCAATGCAGGGCTCTATGGATGTAGTTAACACTCTAAAACTAGGAGGTGGAGAGCTGAGTTGGTGTTGTTGTGAGAGGTGGCAAAGACAGACCAAACAGGAAATTGTTATTTTGGTGGCTGGAGGTGCCTGTAAAGTAAACTCAACGAAAATATAAATGCAACACCTTTGTTTTAACTCCCATTTTTCACACATTGAAGTAAAAGATGGAAGACTTTTTTTCTGTGCACACTAAAGGTTGATTTCTCTTTAAAATCTGTATTATTGAGCACTTCTCCTTTGCCAAGATAATCCATCCACCTGACAGGTGTGGCATATCAAGATGCTGATTAATGTGCATAATTATTATAAGTGTGCCTTGAGCCAATTGCAATAAAAGGCCATAAAGTGCGGGGGAACTTGTCACCTCATGTCTGTGCAAATTGCTATCAATAAAATGCACCTGTGTTCATTGTCTGTAGCTTATGCTTGTCCATACCATTGCCCAACTGCCAGGACAATCTGTCCACAATGTTGATACTAGCAAACCGCTCGCCTTCACAACACCATACACACTGTCTGCCATCTGCCAAGTCCAGTGAAACCCAGGATTGATCCATGACGATAACCATTTTCCAAAATGCCAGACGCCATTGAACATTTACCCACTTCAATTACAACAATGACCTGCAGGCAGTCTTGGGCTGGCATGGTTACATGTGGTCTGGAGTTGCTGAGGCCAGTTGGATGCACTGCCAAATTCTCGAAAAACAATGTTTGAGACAGCTTATGGTAATGAAACAAACATTCAGTTCACGGGCAGTAACTCTAGTGGACATTCTTGCAGTTAGTATGCCAATTGCTGGCTCCCTCAAAACTTGCAACATCTGTGGCATTGTGTTGTGTTATGAAACTGGACATATTAGAGGGGCCTTTTATAGACTTTTTCAGTGCCAGTGTCACAATTACACCACAGTGTTAGCTGGAGGCAAAACACAGGAGAAAACTGGAGGTAAACATGTCTCGCCTCAAAATAGCAGGACACATAAGTTTTATCGTATACCAGCTACCACTGAGGTCAAAAAAATGATGGTTAAATGTCACAAGACAAAAAGGACTGGACTGAGATGAAAAAAAGGAAATATTCCCACACCAATTTTCCTTATTTAAAAAAAAATACAACCGATCACCTTCAAGTTTCTCTCTCTTCTCTTCTGTCTTCATACTTAAATAGAGGCAGGAACAAAATAAAACTCACCAAACCCATCTTGGTCAGTCTTTCCACTGTTATAACAAGTTTGGTTGTTAGATGTGAAAATAGTCAGGCTCGACAGGCTGTTTTCCTCTCTGTCACTGTTGTTAAGAACCAAGCCAACAAAACCTGCTAGGTTTGCAAAGGATTGTTTTGTCTCCAGCTAAGCCCCACCTACAAAAAAATGTCATAATGTTTACCAGCAGAAACTGTGTCTGTAGTGACAAGCCCAAAACACACCTGTGCAAAAATCATGCTGTTTAATCTTGATATGCCACACCTGGCGGATGAATTATCTTGACAACGGAGAAGTGCTCATTAACACATATTTCAACAAATTTGTGTACAAAATAAGTAATAAGAAATAAGCTGCATATATTTCACAACTCATGAAAAAGGGGAGCAAAAACAAAAGTGCTGTGTTTATATTTTTGTTGAGTCTAAATTATGAACATCAGATGGATGCTGTTTTTAGAGCAATATGCATTGCTTGTATTTCTTCAGCCTTAAAGCCAAGGGTAATATCATCACCCCTAGTGTTGCTGTTTATGTTAATATTGCTCATCAAACCTTTAAATTAAATGCAAATTAGTCTGTTAAATATAATATACAAGCAGTTAGCTGAACATAAAGTCAACAGGCTGAAGAAAAGTCGGGTGAGTCAAAGAGATTCTCAAGCAGACTCAGGTGCTGTAAATGAGACATGAGCAGGCGACAGGAGCACAGCAGGGAAGCTTCCTGATCATTTTTTTTAACCTTTTAACCTCTGATCAGACTGGGATAGGCTATCTAGTCTCTAATTAGTGCTTATAGATTCCAATATACCCATGTGTCCTGATAAATTTTGCAACACACCGTTTCTCTGACTTTTAAAGTGTACAGATGAATCTGCTTTGGGATCGCGGCAGCTGGCTCGCTCATCCATGTGCTAATTGAGTGAGATTGCAAAGGAGCAATACAGGGATGTCGCAAATTACTTTATTGACTTCTTTACGCTCTTTGCTTCATGTCTGACGAATGATTGTAGAAGAGGAGTCTGGTATCACAATGTAAAGGGTCCAGAAACAATTAGTGCCTCGGCTTCATGTGCTTACAACTTGGAAATTCTTTCCATCTATCAATTTACATGTCAAATGTTCGCTCTAGAGGCATCGATACTGCATATTTAGTTTGTCCCACCTCACAGTTACCTTTATAGAGAACTCCCACCCCTTCCAATGTGCCGCATAGGAAAAGATATGAAGCGCAGTTTATGACAAGAGACTAAAGTAATTTTTGGATACAGTTTGAATTGTGCCATGATTTACAAATTTGATGTTTGTCACAGTTTGTGGTAGGTTTGACATAGTTTAGTTTAGTTTTGTGTGAAACTGTTCAGTGAACTTCATCACTTGTCTCACACAATATACATCAACAACATCAACATCGCTGTCCCTGGTAACATCATCTTACCTGATATGTTTTATTCAGTATCTCCTGATCCTTTTATCAGCCAAGAAGTGAAAGAACGAGTGAGACCAGTTACTTGTGGGACTACATCCTGCCACAAAATACACAGGCATCTTAGCCTCAGCGGCTAACGCTAGCTTTTGGAGGGAGAAAGTCACAATGTCACTTGTGTGTTGATTGTGTCTTTCTAATCACATACTGTATCTTCACAATCTTGTACTTAACCTGTTTTATGACAAACTGCAACTTTCTTGACTGTTAAAATGATCTTTTAAATTGATGAGCTACATATGTGTGATTCATGGCACAATTCAAATGGATCAAAGAATTATTTGCCTCTTGCCATTGACTTCCATTCATATTTTTTTTTCTGTGGTGGTCCACCACAAGGGGAGGGATTTTGGCTCTCTATTCCTCCTGTCAAACTTTCCATTCACACATGGCAAATACATGGTTTACAGTGAAAATGGTGGCAGATTTACTACTCAAATTTTGATTTCATATTAAAGTAAAGAAAAGCAGGCTTCTCTTTTCTATCTGCCAAATGTTGATTTTGTTTGCCGAAAAGACGACGATCACTAGCAGATTTATCAACTGATGCTAGCTAATGTAAGCTAATGCAAACTCTATGAGTTGGTGGGAAAACAGTCTCCAGATGACTTTTTAATTTATGACTTGTTTTGTAACAAGAATCTTGTCAAAGGGTCTTATATATGAACTTGATGACTGCACATATAACACTAACAGTCTAAAGCTGCATGTCTGAAGTTAAAATTCCGCACTGTCACCAAATTAAGGTCGCTTTGGAAGACATGGAAATTAAGGAACGGAACAGTGTTAATTTTGACAAGAATTTTTAATTTCATTTTAGTCTTAGTCACTCACCAAAGCCTGGATTTAGTTAAAGTCACATTTTAGTTTTTTAGTTTTGTTTTGTTTTAGTAAAAATTTAGTCCGTGGAAATCAGTTTTAGTTTTAGTCTCATTTTTAGTCTCATTTTAGTCTTTTTAAGTAATTTGACAGTTTTGTTATACTGTAATAGATTTTGCAAAATGATGTTTCTCATGGTAGTAAAAACTCCATTGTAAGCACACCTTTAACTATGTGTTTAGTCATTTAAACTAAGAATGTACCATATTACTCTTGTATAATAAAAAATGTCTAAGGTCTGTTAGAAAAAGTGCAATACATAATCATTTTCTTCACAAGTTCTTGTTTATATTCTGTATATTTGAACAAATGACTTACAACCTGCAAGAATAAAGCTCCAATCCTCTTAAGACAGGGGTGTCAAACTCAATTTCATCTTGGGCCACATCAGCGTTAGGTTTGCCCTCAAAGGGCCAGTTGTAAATCTAAGACAATACAATTGTATCTATATCACATAAGTGCCTCTGCATTTGATTAATATTGATTTGATTGATTTGTGTCTGTGAAAAAACTTTAAAACTGTTTAAAATATTAGTATTTTTGTAGTAAGATGATCAGCTGCTCTGTTTCATATGAAGAGTGCTGTGGTTCTGATCAGTGTGGAGGAACAGTGATGCTCTGTGTTACCTGCTCTCACAGTCACATGACGTCTCTGTGGGTCAGACTCATGTCTCTGTTCTCTGCTGTCAGACACGTTTTACATAAACGATTTGCAGCAGAGTTTCTCAGCTTTCTTAAAAAACTCCAAACTTGTTCTACACTTGCACGTTTTGAAAGTTTGGTGGTGCGACGCGGTACAATGTTTCTGCCGCTGTTTTCATCTCGGTCTGTTCTGATGAAATGACGAGGAGACACAGGAGAGGGAGGAGGGAGCGCTTGTTTTGTGTGAGCGCGGCAGCAGGCGTCCAGTAAGAGCGGTGCAGGCAGAGACAGGAGGAGAGAGAAAACGGGGGAAATTTACAGTGGCAGCTCCTTGATGCCAAAAATGAAACATACGCGCGTCCTAATGAGACACATCTAGCTACTAAATGACTTCAGTATGTGTGTAAAAGGGATGCATTCTCGGACATGTAGTTATTGGACACCATACTTCTGTAATGCAGTTTAGGCTTGCATGATGCAAATTATATTTTTTGAAACTTCTCGAGGGCCACATAAAATGATATGGCTGGCCGGATTTGGCCCGCGGGCCTTGAGTTTGACACATATGTCTTAAGACATCAAAAGAAGATCATAACACCTTAACTGTTATGCCCATTTTAATTTAGTATTTTCTTACAAGGGCATCAAAACCTAGCCAACACATTTAGGTGAAGATAATCCGCTCATCATAATTGCTGTCGTTCCTCTGTGGAGCCAAGGACGTCTGTGTGGCAAAACTGGACGTGCACCGCCACAAAGATAGACTGAGAGTTTAAATTTGAGTTAAGATAATTAATTGGTTAAAAAGGAAAACAATGAAGGCATTGAGGATGGTTGTAATCCAGATTGTCCGGCCGGCCAGCGTCTTCTTTTTCGTCACGTTTTTACTCGTCAGTTGATAATGATCAGAGATTTCATTTTAATTTTTGTTGTCAGTTCTTCTTAAATTCACGTTCTCGTCACAAATTAGTCACGGAATAAATGGTCGTCAATGAAAAGTTTTCGTTTAAGTTTTAGTTGACAAAATTAACACCAGAACAGAATTGTTTACATTAGAGGCTGACATTTCTTCAGGAATTCTGAAGGATGGGAGTCAATTTTGCAATTGATCACTGGACTGGGATTGGACAGGATATAAAGTCAAGGGAGCGTGAATCATAACAATGGGTCAGTTTTTTGCAGGGATTGTCTGTGGATTCACAGGAACTTTATAGGATGGGACCCATTCTTCCAGGATTGGGAGACGGGACAGGAGTTTTTTTGTAGGAGTGGGATGGGACAGGAGTGAAAGTCCACTCCCAAGTCATGCTTTTCATATATTGCAGTTAGCTCTGTAATATTGTAGCTAGTTGGTCCTAGTACTACAGTAGTGAAAATGTTAGCCTAAACTCTGATAAGGCAGCAGCATAGCTTCCAAACTTCCACACGCATAACCTGAAACCCTATAAAATAATTAGCCAATGACATGCCCTTTAATTGCCTTTGGAAAGAACTTTAGGTTACTACTGTAGATATAGTAATCAAGTTAGCTGCTAACTTTTGCACCACATGTTAGGGCTGACACAGAATTGAATCCATTCTTTACATTTCTGCTTATGTTTTTGGTTTTGTAAGGCTGTTAAAAAAAAAAGACACCGTCCAAACTCCTTACATCTGCTAAGCTGTGATTGTATAGTAACTCTCTGAAAGTGGTTTTGCAAACATCAGATATATGTAGCACTTATAGCTATAATTAGTATTAGCTATAATATGTAACATTTCCACATTAAAATGTCAAAAATGCTATACATATCTTATATATTTTGTTGAGCTGTGTACTTACATTATCCCATACTGGCCAACAATGTTCAAATCTGTAATTTATTCAAGGTGATGATGTGTTTCCAGTTAGCCTTGGCTACCTAGTTATTCTTCCTGTCACTTCCAGGAAAACACAGGATACATCAAATATATCAGAGAGTGAGGAAGGAAATCGGCACATGTGGCTAAACATAACAGAATAAAACTGTAATATTACCTTGTACATGAGCATGATTTCAGCCTGATCATGTCAAATAGATTTTCATCAGATAAGGTGGTTGTTAAACAGTAAAGATGACAACTCCCATGATCCCATGCTACTTCAATATGTCACCAACTGTGACATTGTTTTAGTGTGAGAGAGAGGCCTAGTGGCAGAACTTGCATATTGTGCATTTGAGCACTGATATTATACTGTCAAAATAATGCCATAATTTGTATGATAGTAATGAAATTTTCATTCTGATATTTTCTGCTGTAATGAAATCCACACTGTTGCCAATATAGATTAGAGTGCGGGTAGAGCCAGCCAAACTTCTACAGAACAGTCTCGTTTACTGTCTTTAAATTAATGTGGCAATGATTTTTTGATTCCACAATTCTACATAAAGCATGTTTATCCCTTACTGTGGCAGCTCTCTGGGGTTTACAAAAAAGGAGAATTATTTCACACCATCCTATGACACCTAATGCTGTCTCAATTGCAGTGTAACTGAAAAATGTGAATGCCATGAAATTTATTGCTAAAATAAAAAGTCAGGCCGCTGCATTTTGAATTTTCTCTCTATATGGGAAGAGCAGAAGCAGTTAGCCTGCAGCTCCTTGGGTATTATATCCTCTTTAGGCCACCGTCACATTCATCTTTTTCTTTCCAGCTCTGAACGCTCTGCTGAGGTGTTACTTTTGACCAGACTGCCTATAGCAGAGTGTCACATTTAGAAATATAAAACCACTGTAGTGTGCTGATTTTAAACTAGGCTATCATAAGCTTTTTCATGTCCCCATTCTGTAGATACTGTATGTCACAAACCAGAGAGCCATTAAATAAAGGCTTTATATTAGAGAAACAGATTTCATTCTGCAAGAGGGAAGAGGAAAACATCTAATCAGAAACAACCGCCCAAAAAGGTTTATTGATCCAGAGTCAGGTTCTTTGAGCATTTTAATGTGACAGAATCCCTTAATGGGTTCAAAGGTTCTCCAACACCAAGTTCAAGCAATTTGACATGAACCTGTTGTGCTCCTGCAGTGAACTGTTTAAGAATTCACGAAAGGCTCCAAACATGAGTCAGAGCTATTATGGTGCTATCCATAGTTTCTGCCTCATTTTCATATTAGTCACCCCTTATTTATGTCTAGTAAATTATCTACTAATGTGCGACAGATCAGTTATTGGACCAAATTTTGGGTTGCCAGGTTGCACAAACTCCTCATGGCAAGTGTTTCCTTTTGTTAATAAGGCAGTCTTGTCAGTAATCCAGGCCATCCCGGTAGGCTGATAGGTTATGACACATACCATAATCACAATGTCCCCAGTTCAGTTTTCACCAGGAACAGTCACTGTGAGCAGATTCATGTAGGAACTACTTGGTAACACTTTATTTCAGGGGGTCTACATAAGACTATCATTACACCATCATAACCATGTCAGGACCCCTGTCATGAACATGAAGGAGTGTTTTGACCTTAAGTATCATTTGGTCAGTTATGTCATTTTTAATGCATAATTGACATTGTGACATGTCTTTGTTATGACAAGTTGACATTAACCAAGACAAAACTGGAACAAAAATGCAAAATTACACCATCATGAAAAAGCATTTATCAATGTTATAAAACTCTGATCTGTGAGTAGATGCATGGTTCCTTTGCGTGGTGATACAGTTGGCAGACGGTAGAAAGAAAATAGTGAGAGTCACTCAGCTAAAATCTGAAAAGAAACAAATAAAGAAATAGAATATAATGAAATTAATAAATTAATTAATTTAAGTTCTTTATAAAACAATATTGTGACTTTCTATATGTTTATATTAATTAGGGATGTCATTGTTATTGATTATAACTGATTATTTTAAAAAATGAAATACTGATATCATGTTAATAATACACCGCCTTTTAAAGATACTGCATGCTCTTAAATCATTTCTGTTTGTCTCCATTTTTGCTACGACCCCACACGTGCATGTGCACACAGTCATATCTTTTCTTATCATTAAGTGTCATTGTTTTTGTAGCTTTTGTTCAGTTATGGTTACAGACTCTAAAACTATTTTGTGTATAATTCATTTGCCAAACAAGAGAGAAAAAAGATGAACTTTATTGATAACTTTTTTTTTCAGATTTTCTATAAATATCCAAATAATATCATTTTTGTAAGTTATTTTGGTCATAATAATCATGTAGTGAAAATGTGATGAAATTTCTATGAATGACAAACCTTCTCTTTCTCAGCTTTCGAACTTTTTCATTGCCTTTTAAAATTGGTGATACTGAGCTGTCCTTATTCTTTCTCCATATATGGTTAGCAAACATCTTAACATCATCTGATCTATTCTATTTTATTAACAAAACAACAATTAGAGACCATTTTCCATTTTCTATATAACCATTTTCTTGTATCCTGCTAAATCAGGGGGAAGAAAAATCATACAATTTAATTTTTTAAAACATTTTTGTTCTTAAATGTGACACTTTCTTGTTGTTGTTATTTGAATTGAAAATTCTAAAAAGTGATAGCCGTGACAGCAGTGCTCACAGCTCCGTGCCTCAAATGCGCAGTAAGTAGTTGTAGCCTATATCGGTCTATACTGAACCGCAATTACTTCTTCAAAACTTCTTCAGTTATTCAACTATTGTTGACAAGCTGCTGTGTTGACTAATGACCAGAAGAAAATTAGATTTAGATTCATGATCGTTTTTTGTCTTGGATTAACGCCTTATAAATCCAGAAAAACAACCTGTGCCGCATCTTGATGCCTGTATGAGACAGATGTTCGTCACATCTGCGAGCTTTTTGGTCTGTCGGGGTCTTAACCAGATTCACACAAACCTCCCACAGGTAGCTTCGTCTCTCTCCCATCCAGCTCCCTGCGTCGCTTGCCTCCCCCAGCAGTGCGCACTCCTCTCCCTCCCCCCCACACCGCATCTCAGTCTGTCCAGTCCGCTCCGAGCGGTGGGAGCCCGGTTCAGCTGTGCACATCTGGAGCAGCGACGGGGAACCGGTGGATGAGACGCGATCAAGCGGGGTTTGCCGCGGCAGAACCCGCATTGCAACATATGCAGGAGCGATGCTGGGTAGAGGATCGAGCGGCTGTTGAATGTCTGAGGAGCACCTCTCGCCTCTTTTCATTGTTCAGATTGTGCATTTGATCACTTATAGACAGATAAACACACCGCCTGGTGCGCGTCAGTACATCCACTGCTGTAATTTTAATTATTTCTCCTTAATAGGATTACACAGAGGGTGTGTTTTCGGGATTTTAAATGCGCCTTGGAAGTTGGGCTGTTGCAACCAATAGGATTTCTATCCAGTGTGGCACCAGTGGCAGCCTGAAACAACAAGGATCCGGACTGGGATATTTGCAGCAGCAGCAGGCAAGTTCTTGTGGAGGAGAAACTGTTGCCTTGCATCAAACTTTGTCTTTAAACTTGCGGGATTTTGACGTGTCCGACACCTCCACCCTCCCGACGCCCCCCTCCTCCGCCTGCAGCGCTCGGAGGGTGAGACATGGAGAGCTGCAGGTGACTGACCGCTCACCGCTGCTTCAGGACGCCTACTGGGGATTTACTGGACATACTGGGAATACCCAGGCGCCCCGAGCAGGATGGTGGGTAGGCTGCGTACTGCGCGTCCGCATGCACTGTGTGTTTGTGTGTGTTGTGTGTTGTGGGGACATGAATCTGTTTACACACTCACATTGTGGGGACTCACGTTCTTTATGGGGACACGACACAAGTATCTATTAGATAAATTATGAATTTCAGCATGAAGACTTGGGTTAGGGTTAGGTTTAGGTTAAGGTTGGGGTAAAGGTAAGGGTAAGGGTTAGACTAGTGGAGATTGTGGGTAGGGTTAGAAAACTCTAGGAAATGAATGTCAAAGTAATGTCCTCTGAACTGATGGAAACATGGCTGTGTGTGTGTGTGTGTGTGTGTGTGCGTGTGTCTTTCATCTGCCCTTAACAGCTTCACATCACCTCTCAGTCAACTTCCTCACCCCATCCCACACACACACACGCACCACGTCTAAACATGTCCTGGTTTTGGCGCGGCGGTCACGGTTCTGCTTGTCACAAGACAGATACTATATCTGCACATCAGCTGCAGGCTCTGAAATCACAAGAGGGGCTCTTTGAGTGTCTCAGCGTGTCACACACATTATCTGTGTTTTAATGGGCGAGTGATCATGTGCTTAATTCTGTCAGGAAACCCTCTCATTTGTAAGGCTGGCGTCTTCTTTCACGCCTCCATCACATCTGACACCAACACACACACACACACACAAATAAAGAAACACACAGGCACACAGTTGGCACAAAGCTGAATTGGCCAGAGGCAGCCAGTTGTCTTTTATATCGCTGAATCAAAGGCAGAGCGGAGGCCTGCAGCAGAGAGTGTGAACACTCCACAGGTCCTGCTGCTCAGTAAACACTTTGTACTGTATGTTGACTGTCAGCATGAAGACCATGATCATGTCTGGATTGTCCCACTAGAGGGCCCAGAGAAACCATGTTGTATGCCCTCATAGCTTTAACCCTGCTGTGTTAGAGGAGATGAAAATCTGAAAAATACTTACTGAAGCATGGAGATTATCCATCTGTGATGTTCTGTGAATTCCAGCTATACTGATGGAGTCAGGTTCATTTTCTCATTTCCTGTACTGTAACCTGTGTGGTGTGGTGTTAAAATATAATGGCAGCAGTTGGGGCAGTGAGAGGGTGAGATTCTTGTCAGACACTGAGAGTCAGTGAAATTCCACCTTTTTGAACTTTTGTGGCAAAACTTCTAATTTTCTTTCATTTTAAAGACCTAACAACAATATCTGATGCCAGTGAAGCATTTTCTATTGATAAAACACTGACAAAACCCCCACTGTATGGTCTAGATATACTATATGCAGATGTAATTTCAGGTTGGTTATAAGAAAAGTAACACAAATAATCAGTGGCAAGTTACGATGGCTCCCAGTGCACATTATTATGTTTGTTGCTTTTATGTTTGAAAGACATGACTGCTGGCTTTGTTTGTAGATGTGCTCAGCTTGTCAGTCTTCACGGATTGTGGCCTAAACTAGTAACTGTATTTCATATTGTCTTGTCTCAAGATCAAATAGAGATTTGACATTGGGCAACATAAAGATATATATTACTCAGCAATATTCATTGCATATAGTATATACTGTATGTATATGACAAAATACCAAGAAAATAAGAAATGATTTATTTATTTGAATTGTATTTTAAAACATTATTTATAGTTTTTCTAGTTTATATAGAATACATATATCATTTTGTAATGGCTACTGACTATTTTATAAATAAAAAGAAAACTATATAATGAGACAGAGAGACACCTTTAAAACGAGCAAATCCATGGGATTTATTAACACAAAACACAAATAAAGATACTGAATCTAAATCAAGACTATACTAAGTCAAGACAAACTAAATTAAGACTAACAAAAGGCATTAAATCAAAACATAAGTTGTGAACAATACAAAACAATCCCAGGTTGAGACGCAAGAACACCAGCATTCCCCCATGCCACCGGCCTTTGACTTCTGCTGCACCTCAGACCTAAGCACCTAAGCACCTCACTCTGGCCAGGTGCACCTCATGAGCAACCAAGCGGCAGAACTGGGGAGAGAAAGAAGAGGCAACAGCAAAACACTAGTATGAAAGCTTTGCTTGCATATTTAAATGTTTTCTTAATGTTATTCCATTAGCAAAACATTTATCCCTGAAAGGAAGTTACTGCTTCCAAAATCACAGCATGTAACATGGTAGGGTGGCATGTCCTTAAGCGTGTGGGGCTACAACTAGGGAATATTTGGCATGTGTTGTATTGAGGAATGGTATAAGCAATTGATTTACAGAACAGCAACAAATTGGTTTTCTGTTGATCAAATAATCAATAAATCAACTAATTGCTCTAGATATAAGTTTTAAATCTGTGTCTAGATTATTCCAGGGTCACTGATGTTATTAGTCTTTGCTCTGATTCTCTTCTTTTCTTCTCTGTTTCATGTTTATCAGTCCATATTTGGGATCTGGCTGTTTAGAGCAGGATGGGGACTCTGTAATCACAAGTTACATATAAAGTGTCTGAAGTGTCCTTAGTGGGAAGGAGATAACTTGAGAGGGAGAAAAACGAGAGATAAAAGGGGAAGCATTTCTCTCTGAGGAATTGGAAATGGCATATTTAATTCTCTTTCAATGAAAATATGAATACATGTTTCAAAATTGCCAACATAGGACTGAATGAAGTAGGTAGATGACATTTTTCTCATTTGTGTATTTTTTTTTTCTATGCTCTGATGGATATACTTGTATGATTGATTAGATCAATTTTATTTTATAAAACTTTTTCCAGTTACATTTCACATGTACCTTCAGGGACACTTGATGAAGAACTTGTAATTTTCTTCTTTGTTCTTGACTGCACCCGCTGAGCATAGTTTGTTGAAAAGATGATTAAAAATTAATTATAGTCAACAGTGAAATGTTCAGAATAGTCTCAAAAGTGAAAGTTTTTCACAGACCATTTGATGACATTAATTAAACTTTCACATTAAAACCATATTTCACTGGGATTTCAACCTCTACAATGTGCAAATCATAGTCTGTTGTCACCTTGGAGCCTAACTAAGAAACCACTTCCTAATTTCTTTGTTAAAAGTCAAAAAAAAAACATTTCTCACTGCAGTTATGGATTTTTAAAAAAAAATACAACTTCACCTGACTTCCTAAATCCTGAAGAAAGAACTTCACCCAGTATCACAGGTCCTGGTTTGATGATTAAACATGATTGTATGTGACTATCAATTCCAAAAGAAATGGAGCGCCAGTGCAGGGTAACTAAAACAGGAGTAATGCACTCTCTTTTCCTCATCCTTGTTAAAAGTCTAGTGGCAGAGTTCATAACTAGCTCAAGTTTCCCAATCAACTTCTTTGTTAGGCAGGCTAAAAGTGGATTACAGTACTCCAACCTACTAGTAACAACAGCATGAATCAGTCTTTTGGCATCCTGCTTTGTTAAGAAAAGCCTTACTTTGGCAACATTTCTCAGGGTGAATAGTGCTGTCTTGGTCACTTTGCTAATATGGGCCTCAAAGCTTACACGAGAGTCTAAGATGACACTGAGACTATTAACTTATGTTTTGGAGAGCCAAGTTCCCAAGTCTGTTAAAAAGTGCCTCTCTCTTGCATTTCTTTTAAAAGGTTGTCACTCAGCTGTTATTTTTGTTTTAGGCCGAACAGGCAGATAGAGAAGAAAGGGTGAAAAAGAGTGTGTCTGTCATCGGTGTAAGTAGTCTATAACAACCATGTTTACGTGTATTTTTAGGTGGTGACCTCTAGTGGGTGTTGTTAATATTACAAAACAAGCACAGGACTTTCATTCCAGATGAGTGGGGTTGGAGTCCTGTGTGAAACAAAAGGTCAATGTGGAGTTATTTAAAGTTTTAAGTTACTTAAAGCTGTAGTATATGATTTGAAAGTTTGATCATTATTAATAACCTCATTTAGATGGTGGTTATGGTCCTATAGTACAATCTACACAATGTGAAGAGCAAAAAAATCGAAAAAAATCCATTCACTCTAGTGGCTGCAGGGCTGCAGAGACGTTGACCATAGCCATCCCCGAGGAGTCCTTGCCTCCGAGACTTGCTCACCCCTGTGCTCCGCGTTCAGCCTCGTCCCCGCCCCCTTCCACGTTATAAACTTTCTTCAACAAGCAAGTAGCTGAGTAGCAGCTTAGCAACAAGTGCTAGAAGAATGGAAAAGAAAGACAGCGACAGCAGCAAGCGGCCCCTACTTGCCCCACTGGCAAAAGTTGGGAGAAAGCGTAAGTCTGCAGAGGAAAAGGCAGAGACGAAGAGGAAATGTGAGAACGCAGGACTCAAAGCCGAGTAAACATCGGGTCATCCATTCACCGCTGGAGGAAGCTCCAGGAGGATTTGGGCCTGAAAACTGATGCTGATACAGCAGACTTTTTGTTGAACAGGTAGGTAATTTTTGACTTTTATTGTGTGAGTTGTTACATAAATAACTTTTTATAAGTCTATGACAATGCTGGCTTATGACTGTAAACGCTGCGGTCGTTTTCTCTGTGTCGACAGACGGCGTTAGCCGTTTATTTTTAGCATTGTAAACTAGCATTGCTATCATCAGTGTTGTGCCTGAATGCATTCAATGAACTCATGAACTCGTTCATATGTATTTCCGATTGATGAACGTTATTGTGAACGTGTTCATTGTGGCGTTTGTGAACGGCGTGCTCTCTCTCTGATGCAGAAACCCCAGCTAAAACACACAGCAAACATCCCGGTGAGTGTCTGTTTACTGCCGGCCGGCTTGTTGCTCTGGTAGAGGGGGTGTGTCTGGGAGTCTCCAGGCAGACGGCCACACGTGCTCGGTGGGAAGGTTCAGGGAGCACAGAGGAGAGGGGTGTGTGTGTGTGGGCCGGATGCTTTTTTCAAACTTTTCTCAATGTCTCAATCTTTCTCAACTGATTCTCAGATCATATACACAGCTTTAAGTTTCATCATGTGAGTGACTTCAGTCACATCGCTTACAGTTAATGTCATTTCTGATATACTCATTTTAACCCCATCCACAATCTTCTCCTAAACCGAACCAAGTAGCTTTGTTTCCTTCAGGCTAACCACACTGCAACCGTTTCAGAAGTCATTGGCAATCAACCTATTCTGTCATGCAGATATGATGATGTGTTGTCTTTCAGCCTGCAGCTGGACATATTAGCTAAATATCTGTTTTGTGTTATGCTGATGATGAAACAGTATTTAAACTGATTGACAAGAAGGTGAAAAGAGGTTTTAGACATTCAGACCGAATATAACTCAGTTTACTAAAACAACGTTGAAATCCCAGTTGGTGCTTACTGGGTATGTAGTATGTGCTAAAGTCTCTAAACAGATCACCTAAGAAACCTGCATTGTGGGATAATGACTTTTTCCTGTCTTGTTCTTCAGTTACTGAGACGAGCTTCATACTGGGAATATATTGCTCTTGCACTGTGTGCACATGAGAGGTTTTCTCCGCTCCACTGTAAAACTACTACATTAGTTATCTCCACTCTTGGGCTCTTTAGACACATTCCATTAACATTATAGTCGACGTTTAAGTGTGAAAACAATTAGGTGAGGCAGCAACTGAGCTGGCAAAGAGCTGCAGGTCTGCAGGCCGGAGGGGTTTTTCAAGCATGAATCAGTCCAACACATCCACGAGACTAATAGAGTTGTCTACCACCAAATAAACGCCAAGTGTATCCACAGTCGTACTGCCCAAGGCGTGCAATGGATTTTTCTTTAAAGTTCACCACTCGAGGGACAGTATAAGAGTTGCTGTAGAGACAGAAAGAGTGGAGGGGCAAGAGTTAGGGGTGGAGGCAAATGGGGGCAGGTGGGGGATGGAGTGTCAGAGAGCGGTTGGATTTAACCGCAGTATTTAATATTGATCTTTGAGTCTTACTTCCACTTTGATGGGCTGAGAGAGCGAGCCAGAGTGTGTTGCCGGATGAAGTGTTACTAGACTTGAAGTGAAGAACTGATCAAATAGACCATTTTGTTTTCAGATCTTGTTCAGATGAAACTACTTTTGCTAACGGGATCGCAGTTTTAATGAAGTTCATCCATTTTGGTCTGTGGGTGGAGCTCTAGAAATTAGGGCTTAATTGAGATTGCCTTCATTCCATATTGCTCTCCAAAGAGCTCAGTCAGGTGAGTTTATGTGTGTGTGTGTGTGTGTGTGTGTGTGTGTGTTTGTGTGTGTTGTGCAATGTTACTAACATTCTTGTTCAATTTGTGCTGGATAATCATTTCTTTTGATTGTACACTCACTGGGGCACATCTTGGATAGGTTGCAATGTTGAGCAAATTGCAGTTTTTCTGTTGATGGTACAGTAATGACATGCAGCAGAGAGATACAAAAAGGTTAAGGTTAAGGTAATCTTTATTATCCCTGAGGAGAAGTTTGTTGCCCAGCCAGTACACCATGCAATAGATTACAAAAAACACTCAATCACATGATGTTATTTAAAAGACTAATAGCTGCAGGGACCAGTGAGTTTTTGAATATGCTGATCCTGCGTCTCGGCAGGTTGTATCTGTGACCAGATGGATTCCTTCAAGCCTGTTCTTGTTTTGCCAGGAAAATTACCCAAAACCATCAAATAAAAGAGAAGGTTAAACAGATTTAATAAAACAAGAATAAAACAAAGAATAAAAGTTCACCAACCAACTAATAAATCCAGATTTAATTCCATGGATTCCAGGTAAGTTTATTTGCTAAAATGTGAGGTTTAGCAATGTGAGACTTAGAATAATTGCCATGTCTAGAGCTGCAGTGTCTCAGCAAATAGTGAAAAATGTCCATCCATGTCTCATTTTGTCAGTATAAAATCCAAAGATGTTTAATATAACAATAAAAGAAGAAAATCAGGGAAATCTCCATATTTGAGAGGCTGAAAACAACATGACACCACAGCTGACATTTTTGCATGAATAAATACTTTAAAGATTAATTAATTATCAGAAGAGTTTAATAATTTAACTCCTTTTTTTCATTGGCCTGGTTGGGCAAGTGAGTTGCCAGGTTTACTTGTCTAACATGGCCTTTGACTTGTCCTGGGCAAGCGGGCAGGTCTTATTATTGAGCCCTGCAGTTGCCCCAAAACTTTTTTTTTTTTTAGCATTTTTATGATAGTCATGAAAGACAGAAAGAATGGTGACTTAAATGTGGTCCATCATGGTAAACACTTATATTTGCAGCATGTGGTGAAGTTCAGCATCGACCAGAACAAGAGTGGAGGAAATGTTAAAACAATTTAAATTGTTCCTTGAAAGATATTTGTGTCAAGGTTTCACGAAGTGTTACAGGTAGCAGCTGTGAATGACTCCAACAGTCACCTCAACTTTGTTTCTATACCCAGATGATTCCCAGTGTTATATGTACAGGATAATGCCACCTCTGATTGTTTCACAAACTCAATACCCTCCACTCTCAAAGGGCTTTTGTTGCCATTATGATGTTTATACAGGTGGCGTGCCATAGGGTAATCTACATTATTGCTTTTTATGCCACTCTATCTTTAAACTGCCTATTAGGCTACGTTCACACTGCAAGCGTTTGTGCTCAATTGTGATTTATTGCTCAGATCTGATTGTTTTTGTTTTGTTTAGCTGTTCACTTTAATGCTTAAATGTGGTCAGTATCAGATTCCAGTGTGAACTGGTCACAGTCCTGAAATGACCTGCATGATAATAAGAAGAACAACAAAAACATGGAGGCCACTGAAGTCAGCAAATTCATGAGCAGATGATAACAAGGATAAGGAGGAAGACAGCCATTGTTTTAATTATGGGTTTTTGTGGAGCAACAGCTGCTACTTCTGAACAGAGGTGTGTGTGGAGTGGTGGGATTGTGGCATGAATGCCTTCACAAAAGCAGGTTTCATCCAGTATTTTAGGATATCAAGGGCTACTTTTAACCTTACTTATTAGGGCCTATCCACAAGACTCTCACAGAAGTTGCATGAATTCATATCTGGCTGTCCAGACTGAGGTCACAGTGCACAAGATCACATCTATGTCAGATTTAGGACCACATATGAAAGTGGCCCAAATCAGGATTGAAAAGATCAGATTTGTCACATACGAGCAAAAAAATCAGATTAGTGCCACTTTTGTCTGTGGTGTGAATGTAGCCTTAGTGCGGCCAATGTAAAGACATTCACAGGGGCAGATGAGGTGATATACAGCATAATACATGTTTATTTTTATGCACCTGCTTTGTCTTCAGATCTACCTTTCCTTCTGTTGTACAGTGTTGGAGCAGTGGTTACAAGTGGTTTGCACAGATTTAAGTCAGGGCTTGTTTGTAGTAGAGGGTGGGAGGATGCTGGGAAATCTCCTTCAGGGAATATCCCATTAGACAGAATGATCTGCCTGATTTGTTGAGTCTGTTTGCTGAAGCGAGTGACAAAATCCATACCTGAGGTGTGTTTTTTCTGTCTGCGCGGTTGATTGTTGGAGGAGGTGGTGATGTTCGATGGAAGCTGCCTTAATCTAAGCTGTAGAGATAGTGGTCTATTTGTATGTTCTGTCCAAAAAGTGCTCAGTCATATGTTGCAGCTGTGTATAAAAATCCATCCAGGCTGCAGATCCTCCTCAACCAGTGTTATTTTTGAGGTGAACAGACCCATAGTGCAACAGAGAATTATGATCAATATGTTTTAAAAATAGTGTAGTGTGTAATTTATAGTCTTCCCTTTTAAAAATTGACAAGTCTGAGAAGTGGATCCTCTCTTTTATAGTGTTCACTAGATAATTTAATGTTCTTATTGTTGTTCTTAAGATAATTACAGAAATCCATCAGATCTGTGTAACTATCACTATAAAGACGAAAAAAGTCATTACTAAATCTACACATTACAAAACATTTCGATGTTGTTACCATAACGATTCATTGCAGGGTTAGAGACGTATTCAATCTCCCAAATTCTGTGTTGAGGGGCATAGCTAGCCCCCACACCAGTCCCTTTACATCGTCTGAACAATGTGTCTTAAAACAGAACACATTATTATTCAACACCCGTTCAGTTCCCTGATGAAGCCTGTAGAGGGTGTCAGTTCCTCTCAATCTGACAGACACTGACTGACCGCTCTGTGGTCATCACAATGATCGATATTAGCGTATAGTGCTTCTACATCCATGGAAACCATAAAGTCCCAGACTTGTTTCTTGCTGCTGTGAACAGATGTGGAGTATTGGGATTTACCATCATTTTTCATTTTATTTCAGTGAACCTATAACCTCTAGCCTGTCGCCATCGCATTTATACTTATACCCAATTATTGACACATGTATGCATGTCAAGACAAGAATATTGTGTATTTTGTAGAATCTGCCAAATGACTGTGATGTAAAATGAAGTCAGGACTGAGACCAGTGGGGACTCATGACCTCATGTGTTAGGTTTGATCTGATGTCTCCTTTAAATCAGAGGAGAGGAAAGAAAGAATAGACAAAATTATTTAACATTTAAAGTGACAAATGTATGTCCATTATTCACTCTCCTTTCAGCTCTGAATGTGACTCTTAGCTACTAAATGCTTCATATGTTTACTAGCTAGCTGCTAACTTTGTCTTTGTGCCATATAGTGTTGGGCAGGTAGTGTTCACTGCAGAGGTGAGACCAACAACAAGTAATACTTAAGTCTTTGCACTCAAGTCCCATGTCAGGTCCCAGTCAAAACAGTCCTGATCCTAAACTTTGAGTTTTAAGTCCTAAACAGGTCATTCATACCATTTTAACAGCAGCACCTTGACTTACAATTCTTTTTTCAACTTCCATCTTTGAACGAAATTTGAAGTTCTCGCATTTCTGTCTTTAATTTTTGACCCACACATTTTGCTTACTGCAATTCAACTTTTGTTGACCGATCCTGAAAATGGCACCTCTTAAACCAAAACCAAATCAAGACGGAGTAAAATTGCAGGTGAGACATGACCACTAAATTGAAGATCAGACATTCGACTTAGTTCAGGCAGTCTTATCAACATTACATTGCCAAAGCAAATAAGCAGAGTGTCTTTTAAGTGTAAGAGATCCAGACAGATCCTGACTGCATCCAGACAGAGTGTCCACAGTCTGGCCAGAGAGGAAGGACACCACAAGAAGTCCTTGCTAATAAATAGAAGAAGGATGACGTTGTTACAACAAAAAATATGACACAATGGCACTTAAAATGTTAAAATGTGATAAATATCCAAATAACAGACTAGTTTAATTCATCTGCCAGACGAAGTGGGCAACAGTAATAAAATCACAATTTGTGCTAAAACAAAGAGGCTGCCTGCACAAAATGTACACAACAAACTGAAGGACAGGAGGGTTAGGATAGGAATAATAATCCTGATGTTGCTAAAGACTATCATATCTGATAAATTTGTGAGTGTTTTTATTATCGTGGCTTTTGGTTTTATTGCATTGCATTCATTGCATTTTAATTTCTCATGTCATTGATATATGATCTGGTGGCCATGAGCCACTGTGTTTGAAATCAGTAGTGGTCAAATTTAAAGCTCAATATTTTTATATCAACAGTGGGCCAGATGACTGCAGTATGTGTAATGTGACAGGGGTCACTCGTAGTGATGAATCCACAGAGAATTACCATCACACTCCCAACAGAGCTCTATGAAGATTTTAAACACCTTTTAGCGTAGTGTTTTCGTTTTACATCTCATGACTTTACTGCTTGGTTCAATGAAGTTCTCATCATCTTTGTTTTCAGTCACAGCAGGCAGCTGAGGTCAGCACAAACAAGATTTATACATTTAAATGTACACTACCTGCCCTGGCAAACATAGTTCAGCTGCTAAAGAGCCAGATGTTTCCCTCTGCAAAACAGAGCTAAAAGGAGAGTGAATGTTGGATGTACGTTCTGCAAGTGCTCAGAAACCCTAAAAGAATGTTAATGTTGCTCCTGTGTGTATAAATAGTAGGGCTGTATCCAAATCAAAATTCAGTCAAGTTTGCACTTCAAGCCAATGCATTGCAGTGATTCGACTGAATAAAAAATGTGAGTTGAGTCAGACGCTTCTCATCTGATGATTCAAATCGTTTATTTTTAGTGGGTAGCCTTGTAAATAGGTAGGCTAGTTGGTGGCTGGCACATTAACCATAACAACTTTAGAAGGTGTTAATATGTCAACGTTATGTTGAGGTGGGACTAAGTCATTGTTTTGCAAATCATAAGTAAGACTCAGGTCTTTGCACCTAAGTCCAAAGTCAAGACTGACAAGGCCCAAATCAAAATTGACAAGTCCCAAATCCTAAACTTTGAGTTTTGCTCTTCACCATTTTAACGACAGGACCTTGACATACTGTTCTTTGTGGAGCTTCAAATGTTGAACACAGTTGGAAGTTGTTGCTTCTCCAATCTGTAAAAGAACAATTTTTGCACATTGCACATTTTTAGTAGTCCATTCACTCTCAGTTTCATCAACTAAATCAGTTGGTCCTTTCTGTAGCCGTTTTGAGTTTACATAATGTTCATTTCTCCCACTTTTCTCAAGCTGTGTTTCTTGCAATTTCAGATGATGTGTCAGTTTTATCACTATATGGATTTGCCTCTAGATCTTTGTCCATTGTTCCTGGATGAGAGGGTCCACTTTATCTCATTTAGCTTTTTTACAAGCTATTAAAATTATTTTGACCAGTTACCTATCTCTTATTCATATATTCTCTTCGGTAAAATTAAAAGATAAAGTACCATATAAATCATAGGGGTATCCTACCCAAGTGTTTTTGCATAAATTTGTATACAGTTTTCCAAAACAGTGATGCTTTGTGGCTTTCCGAAAATGTATGAGTGGTCTGCATCTATTGTTCCACACTCTCTCCCAGAAAGCAAATTTGTGTTAAAATATTTACTCCTGGACCTTAGGCAGCTTTTTCCTAGAGAATTCCCTCCATATCCACCTACTACAGCATTTCTTTAAATAACATACTTTCCTTTTCTTGGGGGAAGGTATCAAGTATTTTTTAAGGCAAAAGGCTCAAAAGTCCAAGTTGTCTGCTTTTGTCAAGTTGAATTAAAGCCACCACGTTTGTGACTTGACTCTGACTTGTATCCAAGTCTTGTGACTCGACATACCTCTGGTTTCCAGCTCGCTGTGCTGTTCTGTGACTGAGTGACTGAGAAAATCTGTTAATGCACGTATTGGCATGCTCTTGGTTTGGAAAATTACTTTTTTTTTTCCAATTCAGTCTTTCATGTTTAGTTACAGAATTCATAACAAAACAGAAATATACAGGCCACCAACACATAAATGTTGAAATTCATCTAGTTCCTGCATCATAGTGCATAATGTGGATCATATGACATTTTCCTCATGCTATAAAATATATCACATTTAAAGGAATAGTCCACCCAAAAGTGAAAATTCAGTCTTATCTACTCACCCTCATGCTGATTTTTTTTTCCTTTTTTTCGTCAGCTTGGCATGTTGGGGCTTTAGGAGACTTGGATTACACCAGATAAGCAGTATGGAGGCATTTCATGTTTTTATTCTGATGTTTTTTTATGTTTGAAAACTGGTCACCATTCACTTCCATTGTTCTGGAGAGTCTACAATGCTGTTTTCCTGTGAAACCCCAGCAGTGTTTTGTGGACTAACAAAATAAATTCAACCCCGACTCGGCATGAGATAATGACTGAATTTTCATTTTTGGGTGAATTATCCCTTTAAACCTGCTACATTTGTTGCCTCAAGTCCAATCCAGTAGCACACCCTGATTAAGTCCATTGATCCTTGCCTCCCTAGTCAATATATCTGCATACAGGATGCACCACACCACTAATAAAACGATAATGAATGCATGGGTCTCCACATAAGGTACAGGATCCAAATATACTGAAATACAAGTCCCAGCCAGTACAAACTCACAACTGGGAGTCTTTAGGTAGACAGCAGGTGAAGAGAACCAGGAAGGAGAAAACAAACGAGCTGAAAAACAGAGAGGCAGACAAGAACAGAGTTATGGTGACATTTTATTGTGCCAGAATCTGTTCCCCATCACCTTAGGCATCTCCTCAGACCTGTGGCTTCCCATCACTGGCAGCCCAAACCCATCTCTTGTTTAAAAAAATGATCTGGTGCCAATGGCGTTGGCTTCGCTCTTTTTCTCCTCATTCTCTTTCTTTGCCTCGAGACAGAAATCGAAAAAGAGGCGCCTCCTCCAACTCAGCACTGAGACGGTGGTGGGTGGAAAAAAGAAAGAATGAGAGCAGAGGAAAAAAGAGAGGAGAGACTTGGTAAAAAAAAAAAAAAAAATTGCGAGCTGCCACATTTTACGGAGCATGTTTAATTTTTAAACACTGCTGACTTCTGAATCACCAAGATTCCAGTCGAACCTGTGAATGGTTTTAATTAGTGCGAGGCATGATGATCAGTGTTAGCAGCTGGTTGTTTCTCTGTGTACTTCATCCATTTCACACTGTAAATAAGTTAAAGAGTCCTCAGGTGCAACAGTCATTACTCAGATGGGGTTTAGGGGCAAGTGCAAGAATTTATGGGTAAAACAAAGAGCTCACCTCCAGGCATGTGAATGACTTTCTTGTAAACATCAGTGCAGGTGTTGCAGAGAAACGAAGCTGAAGGGAAACCTTCCTATAAGCAGAGGATTTCAGGTGGACGTGCCACAATTCAGATACCATACACACAAGGCAGTCATACCTGAACACGCTGGGAGGTTGCCTTGCTGCGAAACTGATTCATTCTTGCATACACACACACCCAGACGCACACATACACACACTTTCTTATAGATCAGAGAATCTTCATTTCTTGTAATTGAATCATCTCAAGGCTTTTAATCCCTGCAGAGACCAGTCAGCACATGCATCCAAGGTCACTATCAGATGCGTGCGCACACACACACGCACATATGCAGATGCTCAAAAATACAATGAATGCATGTCTGGATACTCAGTAGTCACCTGTTTACCATGGCAGTGCTGCACACACTGAAAGTGGTGCGGAGGATGACAAGACATATTCTTTGCATTAAGTAGCAGCAAGTCACAGCAGATTGATGTCTTTGATCCAGTATTTGTCTTTGCAAATGACTTACACCCAGATTTTGCTGACACACATTTTTGTCTGTTTAGCTGATTAAATGGCTTAAGGAGATTCACTCACAAAAACAAACAGAAATGCTTCACTTGGAGATAGAGAGAGAGAGAGGACATCCTGCTGCTGCACAGGCCTACAGTCAAACCACCAGGTTTACATTTACTGTTTGAATGCCAGAGATTAAACTGGGAGAACTTTGGTGCATTTTTTGATTGATGTGTTTTTACATTTGCTTGAAATGGGCACCTTAGATGAGGATGTGAGATGCTCAATGTAAACAAGCTTTCAACTGTCTGACCTTCATCAGTTCCACAACTCTGCAGTGCAGATGCTACTTACAGAGAAATTATACATTTAATCTAATTGTGATTGCGCCAAAGCAAGGCAATCAGACATTTACATTAGGGGCATTTCTAGGGGGAGGGAATGGGGGGCACTGGCCAACCCTGTAATCTAATTGGCCACCCCAGGTGCTACCCCATTATCCTTAAGTGCGATTGGTTATCTGTCTAGTGAGAGGTGGGACCTTAGTTTCAATCAACATGTTTTAATGAGCATTGTTAAATGTGCATTTTTTTTTGTATGTAGTCTACTTTTAATTTTTACAAGATTAATTTAGCCTACTTAATAGATTAATAAATTATATTTTTCATGATGGATTGTGGAGGATGAATTTAGAGGAAAAATGTGCAATGGAGGTGCAATTTCTTTTTTAGGACTTATAGAACAAAGTATGGAAACTTCATACTGTATTAACTGTATTATATTTGTCTAGTGTCACTCTGTTCTGCTGTGATTGGAAGGGCAATTTAAACCTGACAGAACCATCTGGGAAGTTGTTCCTAGAAACTGGCACTTGGCAGGTGATTGGATGAACCATCTGTCTGTCATGTCAGGCTAACTTCAACCAATCTGATCAAACTCTGGTCAAAGCTGGTCAGGAGCAGAGCAAAAACATCTTTACCATCAAGAAAAGCCTTCAGTGCTGTTCCTTCTCTTTTTTCAGTGAAGAAAATACTCTCCAGTTCTGATATAACTGATGCTATCACAGTATATTTTTGATTTTCTGCATAGTTTATTCAACATTATCTTACTTAACCTGGCAGTATGTCTTCCCCGCTGGTTGCCTTTGTTAGAGTTAACATTGTTTATTACATTAGTTAAATTAAATTAATCTCTGTTAAATAAAACTTTTAGTTAATTCCTCAAGTGTGCTTCCCTTGTTTGCTATGGTCTCAGAGCTGGGCCGTAACAAATTGAGGGCTTGAGTTTAGATTAGGCTGGTGGCAGTGTTTAATTGGTGCAGTTTGTTGTTAAAACATTGATTGGTGGCGTTTTTCTTGTTAATGCAGAGCTCCTTCCCTAGATGCCTACTGTGAGGTAGCAGTAGTGGGTCCTCAGGTGGTGACATTTGGTCTTACCTTGTTTTCGATCAGTTTGGGAACTTGTAGGGAGTTGAGGAACTGTTTTTTCCTTGTATTTCCTTATTCTGCTTTACATATACAGTTAATATGTAGACACCAACTGCAACATAAATAGGAGAACAGAGCTATGGATAGTGAGCTCCTATGCATGTGACTGGCAAAATGATAACTTCAGATTAGGCTTAAACTCTCTTGAGCCAGCAGCTAATGTTGATATGAAACACCAGCAGTATGTGCCTGTTCAGTGTGGATTATGATATGAAGATGGCTGTATTCAACGACAACCTGAAACAACTATTTCAAGTGAACAGGTGTAATATTTCTACACAGTATTAAGGCTTTTTCAGTCAGTTATTAAAAAAAAAACTTGTAATCATAAAGAATGTTCTGTGTGTGGCACACTCTGTGTTAATGTGGCACAACAAAGCCTGTCTTGTAACAATTGTTGGCAGAGGGAAGTATGTTTACAGTCAGTACCAAGTCCTCAGCCAGTGTTCCATGTCTCACAGTGGACTGTGACGTCCACGCCTTTAAATTTATGTCCACTAGAACAGATAAAGGTTAATGGTAGGATCAATATAACTCTCAATCATTGGACGAATGTTTTAGTCGTGTTTTATTAAGTCTGTCCCTTTTCCCCTGTGATTTACTGGTTTGGCAGTCTTAGTCTTAAATAAAACAGAACAAACTGGTAAAAACTGTCAAGCCGTGTCATAAGATCACCGGTGCACTCAACATCTTTTACACATTGAGTTCCAGATGCTTCCGTCGGTGAAGAGGTCAGCTCTCCCCAACAATGATGATTTTGTGCAAGTTACTTTTAAAATTTAAGATATTACACATTACTAGCTACTTTCATTTGAAAATAATACGTTACTTTATAATATTACTGTCTGTGCAGAGTAATGTGTTACATTACTTTTTGTGTTTAGAACAAAATAAACAGAGAAGTATAACTAGGCATTGTAAAATGGAAAAGGGTAATACAGTTTCATAGCGGGTAATCAAAGAACAGAAGTTTAAGTTTATTGCAGTTCATTACAAATCTAGTGCTGGGTGATATTGTACAGCCTACTGAAGGGAGCATGTGGCTGAGGATAAGGATGTAGCCCATTAATGCGTTCACATCCAGTGGTTACCATGCATGCATGGTTACATTAACAGTGATGTAATGTTATTAAATAGAATTTTAAATTAAATTAATTAATTGGGATGGGCAGGTAGACAAAGGATCTGATAAATGATGAAGCAGAGTTAATATAACAGCAACAGCATACTTCAGGGATTATTTTTTGCATATGGGTGAATTCTTATATATATATATATATATTATACATATATATATATATATGTATATATATTACTTTGTTGCCTCTAAAAGCAGTGGTGGACTGGACAGGCTGTCTGAAGGGCAGGGGCAAAATAAAATAAAAAGGGCACCATGGACGGAGTGGGGCACCAGCATGTCAAAGGTCATTTCCATACATTTGCGGTGAAACAGTTCCAGTCCCTGCTTTAGATTAAAATTATTTTATTATCTGACTTTAAGTACAACACACCGCTGTCATAAAAACACCCCGGGAACTATTTAACCATTTAAAGGCACATAGAGGTCAAATAATTACGACATGATGGGGCCTACACACATGCAGGGCAGCATTACGTTATCTCCACAGGAAGGCAACCTAGTGAGCACTTTTTCACATTTTGTCCACTGGAAGGGCACCCTGGAGGGTATTTCATCACGTTTATTCGACCGCAGGGGCATCCAGGAGGATTCAATATACTTGTGTTGGGCTTCTGCCTGCAAAGTAAATTGCCTCTCGGGGACATTAGAGTTTTATTCTACTCTCTTCTACTCAACTCATTAACTGTTAGTCCAGAGATTGACAGTTAATAACTAAGGTCTGACAAAATTTACATCAGCCAACCATGAAAAATGTGTTTGTCACTGAGGACGTTACCAGTGACAGATAATGCAACGTCTCCATGTGTTTCTTCATTTTCCAAACTACATCCACAGTTGTCTGACACTTTTAAACAAAGTGCAGGTGCTGTTCTCTGACAGAAATGGTAGCAGAGCCACATGGAGCTCTGCTCATAATCTCCAACTAAACAGTTTTACAACATTGTATTCAGTGAATTTGAAATAGGCTACCTCTCCTCTGGATGTGTCACTGTACATTTCCTGCAAAACCAGTGACAGGAGGGTAGAGAGCGCTTTGTGGACCTCACAGCGCACCGGTCTGGCCGAGGGGATTTGCAGGATGATTTATTCAGTGCAGATGGAAACACAACTCATTTACATTTGGTTTGAAAAGTTGGCTCAACAGCTGGATAGGACCACTGGTAATGACGAACTGAATAAAATAGAGAATAATGTAGCATTGTGAAGCTCATGTGCTCATTTAGAGACACTGTCACCAGTGTGGGCTGAAAGTGTGGCTGCATATGTGAAAAAGTCACACGGGGGGATGCACAAACTGGAGTTTGTAGTGATGGCTGACCTCAGTTACACCAAAGAAAACAGCATCAAACAGCAAATATCCACCTCAAGCTGTTGCTTAGTGCTGCTTCTCCTTGTGTGTGTGTGTGTGTGTGTGTGTGTGTGTGTGTGTGTGTGTGTGCGTGTGCGTTTATGTCCTCAGGCTGTTGTGCATGACTGGCAGAGTAAGACACAGTCCAATTGGCAATGCGTGTCATATATTACTGCAGATGTTCAGCTACCTGCACTGTGTAATACTGTGTTTGAACTTGCATTTATCACAGAGTTACACTGCAATGACTCTCCTTTTAGGATCACACACATGGTCCCCATAAAGTAAAACCATTGAATTTTTTGGGTTCTTATACGGTCTTTTTGAATTTGTGCTTACACTATTATGACTCATTCCCACAGCGGCGTGGTATGACTCCGCTTGAGTCGACTCTTTGTTTTTGGTTTTCCGATGTCAAAAGTTGTAGATAGGACCTGGCGCTTCGAGGTTCCAAGTGAGCTGAGGCTATACTAAATAGTGGAGTGAAAACATTGCAGACCACTGAGTGCTCAGAGAGAATAACTGAAATTGTCACTTTTGTGACTTGGAGCAACGAGAGTCTCATAAGCTCTGCTCTGATGTAGGATTTCCCAAACTACAGTCTTTTCTGTAACAAAGCATGTGACAGACAGCCACATACAAAGAACATTGACTGTTTGTTAAATATCAGATGAACTGAAGTGAAGCCAACGTGCATTCTTACTAATGGCCAACAGGGGGCAACTCCACTGGTTGCAAAAAGAAGCCTGATTGTTAGTACCCTATGGCAGAATCAGCCCACTTCTCAGTTTTATCATGAGTTTATGGTCTCAATCGCTAGTTTCAAGTCTTCTTATATACAGTGTGATGTTCATTTTGTAAATTATGACCCCATTTAAAGTAAAATAGATGATAAAGCAGAGTATGCTTTGGGTGGAGGGCTACCCTGTAACTGACAGGTCATTTTCAGTAAGTCTATCCAGTGCAACAAACAGGGCTCACTAAAGAGTCAAACTAGGCAGCATTGATCAAACACGGATCAATATTCTGTTACTGCATTACCTATTTCCTGCCCAAAATGTGTTCAGAGACATTTTTCTGTACTGTTTAATAATAATAATACAGGAAACATGTTAGGTTCCCAGTGAATGATGGTAAGTCTGTGCAAGTGTGACAGAGAAAACAGATGTAAAAGCAACTGTAGAAAAAGTTGACAAAGAGATGTAGTGGCATGAAGGCATGTTAAAATAAGGAATCAGAGACACAGAGGACAGCAAGACAGTGTTGTCATTGTTTTATCTCTAAGCGGTTGGCAATTGATTTTCAAGGTTCTTGGGAAGACAGTGGCCTTTATTCATCAAACTATCGGACTCTGCTTATTACACGGTCAAACTCCATATTTATCAAATCAGTAGCTGTTGGGGGCATAAACAAAGATCTGCAGAAAACATCTCTCTGCTCATTTTCGTTTCACATGGAAGACTATTGGAATTATTTGATGAGATTACCTTTGAGCTTTGTGAGAGTATTTATGGCCACATGTGTGCATATTTTGTTGTGCCAAGACTTTCTTTAAAGAGGTCAAGACTCACATAATTAGTGTTTATTAAGTTTAAATGATGAGCTCTTAAACCACTGTCACCTCTGATTTATTTGCGCTCATTTTAGTTGTTTGAAAGTTCCATTAATCTGATGTGGCAAGATTTTAGGATCATGTCCAAACTACATTTGGCTCTTTTTTCCTTGATGAATGAGGGCCAGTATCCTCAGATGAATACCATGTTTTAAAATGATTCAGTCAGTCAGTGCAATATTAATGGAATTTTTGGGCTATCATCATTTGGGTTTATTTTAGAGAGGTTATTTTCTGTCTCATGTTTACATATGTGTAGGTATGCTGACCTGTTCCAAAAAGAAAAAAAAAAAAAAAAAGAAAAAAAAAGAAAATTCTTTAAGTGGTCACATAATTTAAGACAGGACAAAGACTGAAGTCTCGCACATGAAGAGGGGTGATTTGATTCTGTCATTTAGAAACACTTTCCTATACACATTTAACTATAACTACAGTAACAAAATGAGGAAACAGAAGCTATAAAGGATTGGGACATTATTTTTTATACACCTCTCTGTATTACATACTTCTGGGACTGAGTCATGCACCTTTCAATACAAATTCATGACTCATAGTATAGCAGTATTTTACCAGGTGGAGCTTGGAAAGTTGCTGAAGGAGTTAGACTTGTTGTTATATTTAAATCTTACCTGAAAGGACAGGTTTATATTTCTTCAAGACTGGCTTGCCCATATGAACACTGAAACACTTTTTACTTGCAGCATCATATATGCTTGGCAGTTTATCTGAAGTTAATATGAGGCTTCAGCAGTTTGAGTCAGTCAAATCAAGTGGATATTTTCCAAAGTTAAAGGTTTACAGGTTTTACAGGGTTTTAGCTCCAAATTCTCTATTTAGTTTCCATGTTAAGTGGCAGTGGACGGTTCCATTCTTGGCTAACTTGACTTCAATACCCTTCTGTGGCTGTAGAAGATGTCCTGGGCTCTCGGTGTAGTATAAAGATCAAGAAAGTGGGGTGGATGGATTGCTTAAAAAACACAGGACTTTCACCCAGGAGGTGGGGTTCGTGTCCCACATGAAAACCAAAACATTGCTAAAAGCTGTAAGGTACATAACATCGTGTGCATCACATTATTATTATAATATTACTTTTGTAATTAGCTGGCAGCCTTGTTGCACTCCCAAGTAGACCTGCTGATCCAGTGAACGGTTAACACCCAGAAAGCTTTTGTTGTCAGCTGTCCAAGTGTTGGTCGTTGTGGAAACCAAAATCTACCTATTAGTGATTTGTCGACCGCAGTTATAACTGCGGACACTGTGGATAAAAATTAATTTTCTGATTAATATCATTTGGGTTGTGGGTGAGAAAGAGGGTGCATCTTCCCAGAGAGAGCGTGAGGCAATGTGTGCCGACATGCATGATGAGACAGCAGCGTAACTCTTTCAAAATTAATTAATTCTATTTCATTCTGTGTCTTCTGGAGAATTTCTTCTGTCCTTTTAAGTTCATAACTACAGTTTTTAGACATTACTGCACACACTGAAATGAAACTCAAAGCAGCTTCTCTGAACATTAGTAAATCATTAAAGAAAACACTGAAACATCAGTACAGCACACAATAAAGAAATCACGTGGAAAGCTTCAGTTGCACAACATCATTTAAAAGGTAAGATAGACCACAGAGACAGGTAAAGGTGCAGGTCTCTAAATTGGAAAAAAATTATTCATTCATTTTGGGGGAGGCGGTCAGTTGGTAGATGATTTATGCAGACTCTGTTGAACTTAGAGCCCATAGGTGTGACTTGGATTAGTGACTGTAATATAATTACAGTTACAAAGTATTATTACATTCCCTATCATTACTGGGAAAAGTAATAATAGTACATTAAAAGGATACTGAGTAATGCGTTACTGCTCAACACTGCATGTGCCATACATAATGTAATTATTGTAACCCCAAACATGGTCTTACTGAACCTACCCAAGTAGTTTTTGGGCTTAAATCTACACAAAGTGCAACAGTTTCACAGGCTTAACCGCGTCTCACACAGCCGCTAAAGGGACCTTGTACATCAGTATTAAATGCTGAGGGGCACAGAGGGGCACAGAGGGGCACAGAGGGGATGAGAATAGGTTGGTTTCAAGGTTCATATGGATACCTGACTGTTGTTTTGAGACAAACTTTGAAAAATTGTCAAGCTATCCTTTCAGACTGAGGTTTTTTTTCTTCTCCCTTCTCTCTTTATTTACATAAACATACAGTGAACTTCATAAATCCACTGTAAATTATCATATTTACATGCATGTCAGGCCTTTTAAATTTTGACAGTTTTTCAAAACCACTTGTAAAGCAACGTCTGCCCTCTTGTCTAGCTGCTCAGTATATTTTTTGTTTTAATTGCTCTGAGGATTTATGAAGTAACTCAAACTGAATGAAGGTAGTTCAGTGTTTTAGAAAAACTGCATCTTGTTTTGAGTTGTACAAAATATAAAATGTTCGAAATATAACAGTGATCCCTGGAGCTTGTAGTTGAACTGCGGTTCTCTAGAGCGTCCAGATGGTCAGTTTGCTGCTGCTTCTCGTGCCTGATTGCTGTCTGAATTATTAATTTTCTTCAGTATGGTGGGAGTGTTTGGCTCCCGTGGGTCCTGTTACACAAAAGTCTTAAAAAATAACTTGATAAAAAAAGTCTTTTGTAGGATATTAAGGAAGCCCTGGGAATCCAATCTAAATTGTTTTCTCTCAGGTGTTTATGACTTAAGAAGGTGAACAAGCATTTTGGCAGGTGAAGAATCACCTTTTTAATTGTTTGTTGTTGTAATATCCATTTTGGCCATAGGAGGTTGAAGTGCACCACTACCCCAGCTATCCCAACTACCCCCAACTGCTAAATTTGGGGGAATTTTTGGGAATTTTTTGGAAAAACGATGTTTCACAAATGAAAAAATAAGGAACTTATAAAGATTATCATATTTTTCCACCATGTCTTTAAATCGACACTGGAAAGAATTTAGACTCACAAATGATCACCAGATATTTTTTTTCTCATTTGCCTCTCGGGGCTTCTATAAAAAAAATCCTCTGTTTTAAAAAACTGTATCACTGTTATCACCTCATCTTCTCTGCACAAGCCAGAAAATGAGATATGACGCCCAGAATAAAATGGTTACACTGTGTCAACCATTTTAATTACAGTCATGATTTACCAAAAGGAGGCTTTTAAAGAAATATCAGTGAAGTAAATTTACGCAGCTGCAAACATGGATTCTTGAACTTTTTTGATATAGTTTTTATCATTATTATAATTATTATTTTACTGTTCCATTTTGTATGTACTCCTGATCCAAAGCAAGCATCTGTTAGTAATATGGACATGTTTACACAAGATGTCAAGATTGACCGAGGATTCAAGCTGCTGCCTGTTACGTTGTTTTAAATGACTTCACTGGATGCAGCCGGGTTCATTTTGAAAATATTTCAGGTAATTAATCACATATTCATTTGCTATGGAGCAGTATAAGTATACCATTACTAACATTGTGTTAAAGTGTTGCATGGGGCACTGGAGCAAAAAATCTACCTGTGACAAGTAAATGCTTTTGACGTCTGTTATCATCTCTCTCAGAAGAGACAGAACCTACATGTTCATCTGTCACATGTTACTTAAAAGATTACTTAATTACTTAAAGGAGAAATATATAACAATTGCGCATCCAAAAATGGGTACAGCTGTCCAAATAGTGAGTTGGAGCCATAGAGGGTATATTATATAGGTTGAATTCCTCATTAATATGCAATCTATGTGTGACAGAGCTAGTGACTCTGGGATGCTGGCTTGATAACTCCTTTACAGACAGGGACTCCGATCAGAGAGCAGGGCACAGAGAGTTCCATCCAAATAAACTTTAATGACCTTTAGTTGGACAATTACAGGTCAGAGATGCTCATGTTCAGGCGAACACATGGGCAGGGAGGTGTATTTGCATGTGTGTGGTTGTTTGTGCATGAACGCACACAGCTAGTATCCACTACGGCTTGTCCCTGAACCATGCGCTGAATGAATGCGTTGTGGATGCAGGAAGTTATGACATCACCACCTTTCTTAAAGTGCACTACAACTGAACTCAGAAAAACTCACTGTCCTACATGGGTGCAACAACAGAACAAAAAAACAGTAGACTTTCCTACATAGCCGCCCCCAAATTTAAACATTAAATTTGCACTTCAGAAAGGAGAGTCTACACATTACTGGATTAAGTGTCCTCATCATCTTCCCAAGCTGACAGTTTAATAAGACGAGCAACAGGCCGAAGATATGTCTGGCTTTTGATCTTCACTTCGGCTGTTCGGACGCGGCCATCTACACCTGGACAAGTCTTGACAACCCTACCAATAGGCCACTGAGCCCGGGGTAGCTGAGAATCAACCACCATGACAACTTGTCCCGTAGTAAGATTGTCCGTGTCCCTTTGCCATTTCTGTCGCTTCTGGAGGTCAGGTAGATGGTGACGAATGAAGTTCGACCAGAAGTGGTCAGCAAGAATCTGGCTATGTCGCCATCGTCGTCTTCCAAGTAGGTCACTAGAAGCATAGATGGCTTGGGGAAGTGAAGCATCCCGACGTCCCATCAGTAGCAGGTTTGGCGTGACCGGGTCAGGATCTGCCACATCAGAAGAGATGTAGCCGAGGGGCTTTGCATTAAGAATCCCTTCTACTTCTATCAGCACAGTCTGCAAGACGGTTTCGGTGACTGTTTGATTACCCAGCACAACCTGGAGAGCTGTTTTGACTGACTTTATTTCTCTCTCCCAAGTGCCTCCAAAATGTGGTGAACCTGGAGGGTTAAACCGGAACTCAATCTCCTGTCCAGCCAGCTGCTCTCTCAGGGGGGCTTCTAGAGCTGCAAAAGCTGTCTGTAGTTCAGCTGCTCCTCCCCGGAAGTTGGTTCCTCTGTCAGATAGGATCTCGAAGGGCTTACCACGGCGTGCGATGAATCGGCGCAGAGCCATTAGAAAGGCATCAGTGTCTAGACTCTCCAACAGGTCAAGATGCACGCAACTGGTTGTCATGCATTTGAATATTATCCCCCACCGCTTCTCTGTACGTCGGCCCACCTTGATGTTGTAGGGGCCAAAACAGTCTACCCCAGTTGACCAAAATGGTGGCTTGTACAGACGAAGGCGTGCAGGGGGTAAATCTGCCATCTGAGGGATCACAGGGCTAGCTCGCCACCTCTGGCACTCACCACAGCTGTACTGGTGCCTCTTGACTGACTCTCTGCCTCGCAGAATCCAATATCTCCTCCTTATCTCACCAAACACACGTTCAGGGCCAGAATGTAGGAGCTTGTGGTCATACTCTTTGATAAGGAGGTTAGTCACGGGGTGCTTTGGATCCAGGATTATAGGGTGTATGACATCTAGATCCAGACCTTCTGCTCTCCGGAGTCGTCCTCCAACTCTTAACAGTCCAACAGCAGGGTCGTATTCAGGGGCAAGTGTGTACAGGCGACTTTGCTTGGCGATGGACTTGCCAGCAGCTAGGGCCTGTACCTCTTCTGGGAAACTATCGCTTTGAGCTTGTTTCAGTACATGCAGCTCTGCAGCAAGGATGTCTGCAGCAGTCATGGCAGGATTTTGATCAGAGGCCGCCCCATGAAGGAACTGGTGGGTGGCCTTGATGAGCTCACCCCAGCTGTCAATATCAGAGGGGGACATGGTGTTTGGATTGCTGCAGGTGGCACTTCCACAGAACACAGTCTTCCGTAACTCAGTCTCATCTTCTTCTGGGGCTTCGATCTGCAGAGTTTGCCAGGTGTCTGGGTGCTGAAGCAGAAACTGTGGACCTTGACTCCAACGGTTTGGCTGAGTCAGCTCATGGAGGGTCTTGCCACGAGTGAGGTCATCAGCCGGGTTATCTGTGGTGCTGACATATCTCCAACTTGCCGCTTCAGTGAGATCTTGGATTTCAGCAATCCGTGTACCGACGAAGACCTTGTAGCGGCATGAATCTGATTTGAGCCATGTCAGGACTGTCGTCGAGTCGGTCCATAATGTTAACTGACTGGGACGAAGTGAGAGCTCCATCTCCATGACTTTGGCTAACTGCGCTCCAGCAAGGGCCGCACATAGCTCGAGGCGAGGTATGGAGAGTTGTTTACGTGGGCTGACCCTGGACCTTGCCATCACAAATGCTACGTGGATGTTGCCATGGCGATCCTGCATTCGTAGGTAGCCCACTGCACCATAGGCCCGTTCAGAGGCATCACAAAAGATATGAGCCTCCCTTTTGAGTTCATCGGTATCTGCACTTGGTGGAACGTAACATCTTGGCATCTCCACTTGTGGGAGGTCCACCAATTCAGCTTCCCACTGTTTCCATCGATCCAGTAATGCCTGTGGTTGGATCTGCTCATCCCAACCCACTCCTGCTTTCCAGAGGTCTTGGACAAGGATTTTAGCTCGTGTGGAGTATGGTATGAGATATCCCAGTGGGTCATACTGTGATGCCATCACCTTGTAGACATTCCTCAAGGTGGGCAGGGAGTACTCCACAGGGCGATGTCTGTATCCAAGGCGGTCGGTGAGGCAGTTCCAACGGAGGCCCAAAGCTGGCTCTTCTGGGTCTTGACAGTGTTGAGAAAGCCACAGTTCAGTACTGGCAGCTCGAGCTTCCACAGGGAGATGCTCTACAACTGATGGAATGTTGCTAGCCCACTGCCTTATCTCAAACCCTCCTGCAGCCAATAGCTCACGCATTCTGTCAATGAGGTTCCTAGCTTCGTCGGCAGATGTGAGGCTCTGTAAGCAGTTGTCGACGTAGAAGGCCTTCTCAACAGAGGCGAGGATGTCTTCATTGTCCTGGCTGTTGTCCCTTACATGCCTCTGGAGGGCGTACGTGGCACAACAAGGACTACATGTTGTCCCAAATGGCAGGACCTGCCACTCATACACACTTGGCTCTTCTTCCTTCTTCATGGCCCTCCAGAGGAAGCGAAGTAGAGGTTTATCCTCTGGAAGCAGGCGAATCTGGTGGAACATCGCTTTGATGTCACCACTTATGGCCACAGTGTGATCTCTGAAGCGGAGGAGGACACCTAGCAAAGAAGGGCCCAGGATTGGACCAGGCAATAGCTGGCTGTTGAGGATTCGTCCATCATATTGGTATGAACAGTTGAAGACGATCCTAGCCTTCCCATTGTGATAGACCATGTGATGTGGTAGATACCATGACTCACAGGAGGAATCCACAGTTTCAGGGGAAAGTTGTTTGACATAGCCTGCCGACTCCAGTTTTTGTACTTCGTGGCAGTAAATCTCAGACTGTCTCGCATCTTTAGCTAGCCGCCGCTCTGTGCTCCGTAGCTGAGGGAGCAATGCTGTCTTAGGAGCTTGAAGGATGGGGCTCCCTTTGCGACGGAGGAGAGGTGTTGCATATCTCGTCACCCCATCCACCTCTACCTTCGTGGTACGTTGTTCAAGTAGTTCAAGGGCCTGCTGGTCTTCCTTGGAACGCATAACAGTTTTCACATTGACATACGGCAAGATATCAATTTTCCACAGTCTTTCCACATGTTGGAGGAGGTCAGAGGCCGGAGATATGGTGAGGAGACACTGTTGCTCCTCGGCAGGAAGGTGAGCTAGTGTAGCTGGACCTTGCAGTGCCCATCCAAGGGAGGTACAGACCGCAAGTGGACCCCCAGGAGGACCGGATCTTACTGGCTGAGTAGGGATAAGCAGATGGGCAAAGTCAGAGCCAATGAGCACCAGCGGCCGTACTTTATCTACTGGTGGGAGCGGTAACCCCTGCAGGTGTGGGTATTTCTGCACAAGTGCTTTAATAGGATAACTGTGTTCTGAAAGGCCCAGCTCCTCCGCTGTGAAGGCATGATGGATTTCATATCTTGTTCTAGGGTCATGTGCTGGAGAGATTTCGAAGGAGACTGAGGCTCCTTGCAGGTGGATCACATCATGACGAACAGTTCTCAGTGACATTGTCTCTGGCTCTTTGGCCAGATGGAGGTGCTGAACAGCTGGAGGGAGGATGATAGTCCGCTCAGATCCATCATCTAGTACAGCAAATGCTTCGAGGGAAAGCTCGGCATTGTGCAGATGTACCTTCACTATCTTCAACATAACTTTCTGAGGACGGTTAGGGCGGTCGATGTAAATGGTGTCTGGAGTGGCGCTGACCATCAAGACCTTCTTGGGTTCCTGCTGACAAACTGCATGCAGCACTGTGAGGTGTTGCTGCTTGCAGACTTTGCAGGGCTTCTTCAGAGTACACGCTTCAGGTGTGTGGTTTCTGCCACAGCGCCAGCAGCCTTTGTCTTTAATCCACTCTGTGATTTGGGCTATGGACAGAGTCTTGAATGCGGGGCACAGACTTAGGTAATGATCACGGGTGTTACAGTATGGGCAGTAGGCCTTTATCTTGGTCTTTGCATTGGGGGTAGATGTACTGGAACCTGGAACTGGAGATGATGCTTTATTAGCTTGGCTATCGGCATTGTAGTACACAGTGGATGAGTGTCCTGGCATCTTCTTGCCTTTCTTAGCCTGCTTAGCCTGGTCCTGGAACATGTCAGCTGCTCGACTAGAGATGCGCTTGGCTTGTGATTTCACCTGCAGCCACGCAGAGAAGTCAGGCAGCGTGTATGTTTTATCAGTTCCAGTTCTCAGTATGTCATGACTTATGCTATACTCAACAAACCCGTCTCGATAGCTAGCCGGTAGTTTGCTCAGTAGCCTATCTACATGAGAGCCACATCGTAGTTCATAGCCATTTTCGCCCTCTAATGACCGGAGCATGCCTACTAGGGCATGTACTGCCAGGGCGAAGTTGTCGAAGGCTTCTGGGTCCCCTGCTCTTATTGGTGGTGAATTCAATATGGCACCGAGCTCGCTCTGGACTAGTTGACGAGGCTGACCATATTTGTCCTGAAGGGCCTGAAGGGCTGTAGTATATGGTTTAGGATCGTGCATATAGGCTTGTGCTAATTTGTAAGCACTAGGTAGTTGTAGATGCTCCAAAAGCACTTGGTATTTAAACTGCTCTGTTAGATGTGTATGACCACTAAGCAGGTTGTCTAGGGCCATTTTGAGTAGTGCGAAGTCAGACTCCTTTCCACTGGTAAAATGAGGTAGAGCAGGCTTTGGGATTCCATATGAGGTAGCGATTAGCAGCTCCATCAGGTTATTACCTGGCACCGGTCTGGAATCAGGAGGAGGCATTGTCATCCCTGGTATGACAGGTGGTGGGATGGGGTTGTGGATAGGCCATCTCACTATATTCTGCAGCCTATACTGTGAGTCAGTGTAGGGCAGAGGTTGACTTGGTGGCAAATATGGTCTGGATGGAGGTGTTTGCTGAGGCAGAGGTTGGATGAGGGTATTGTGTTGTCTATCAGATGGAGCAGGGTGACGTTGGGGTGTCGGCTGCAGAGCAGGAGGTAGGTAGGTGGCAGCAGGGCGACTGACACTTGGCTGAGGCGCCTTTGGGAAGGCAGCAGGGGGAAGAGTCATGACAGAGGTGATATGCTGCATCTGCGAAACAGGGACGGGTTTTGGTACTGGATCAGATTTAACTGGCAGGACATGAGCTGATGAGCCGTTTATCTTAGGAGCATCAACTGGTAGGTTTACAGGTGATTGTATGGTGTTTGTAACACCTGTGATGTTATTCTGCTGTCCCTGAGGTGTGGAGTGCTGGGGGTATCCCTCTGCTTTAGGGGTGTGCTGAGCGGCTGGAATAAGAGATGAGTGTGTACCACTGCTGCAAATATGTGGTCCTGTGTCATACTCACAGTCACTAAGAGGTCTAGATGAGGCTTGTCCCTCCTCTAGGTCACTCAGGAGGAATGCTGTAATGAGGGAAGCTCTCTCCAGTTCTATTTCTTTCTCTTTCAGGCGACGTTGCATCACTAACTGTTTAGTAATTGATTCTCTTGTCTGATGTGCTGCACGAGCCTCCTCATCCAGCTGATGTCTCTGTCTTTCCTGTTCCCTGAGAAGTTCTTCCTTCTTATTCAGGGCTTCTCGTGCCTTTGCATCCAAGCGTTGACACTGTTCCTCTGCTAGACTCTCCTCCATAATCTGCCATTGCATTTCAGCCAGTTCCATTCGTTTTAATCTCTCCTCCAATATTGCTGTCTGAAGATCAGTTAATCCTGCAGTGGTGGAACGCCCAGCCAGAGAACGTCCACTAACCTGGGTCCTAGGTTTGCTGTGTTGGGAGGCTGAAGCGTATGACCGTTGTGAGGGTGAACGTTTCCCTGAGATGGCTTGGTCTCTATGCACTTCAGCTCCTGCTACTGCTGCTGGTTGAGGGGTAGCCTCTTTTGGTTGATATCCAACTTCATAATCATTAAGGTAGGCTGGTGGATGTCTCTCCCGCTGAGTTTTTGGACGCACTGACATGTCGGTAACGTCATGATGCTCCAACTCCATGTTGTCCTCAAGGTGACTATCAATCCGGCTCGAAGGACCATGTGACAGAGCTAGTGACTCTGGGATGCTGGCTTGATAACTCCTTTACAGACAGGGACTCCGATCAGAGAGCAGGGCACAGAGAGTTCCATCCAAATAAACTTTAATGACCTTTAGTTGGACAATTACAGGTCAGAGATGCTCATGTTCAGGCGAACACATGGGCAGGGAGGTGTATTTGCATGTGTGTGGTTGTTTGTGCATGAACGCACACAGCTAGTATCCACTACGGCTTGTCCCTGAACCATGCGCTGAATGAATGCGTTGTGGATGCAGGAAGTTATGACATCACCACCTTTCTTAAAGTGCACTACAACTGAACTCAGAAAAACTCACTGTCCTACATGGGTGCAACAACAGAACAAAAAAACAGTAGACTTTCCTACACTATGATTGAAGAGAGTTGTCCCCCACCCCCACCACCACCTTCTCCATCTATGGCTCAGCTTGTTTTCCTCTAAATTTTGCTAGTGGCCAGTCCTGAGTCTCACTAGGCTAACTATAGATGTCAAATCTAAAACAAGAAAATTCTCATAGTAAAATGGAGAATTTAACTGTTTCGGCTCCAGATATATTTTTCTTTTTCGGCTAAAAATGGCTACTTTGAGAGTAATGGTTGCAGACTCCTGTCCTAGTGTGTAGTGAAAAAAAACATGATGTGAAAAGCTGTATCTAGTAACAGTGTTTGATTTGTCCTTTCTGGGCTACTGTAGAAACATGGCAGTGTATCATGGAGGACTCTGTGCAAGAGGATGCGCTCCCCCTATAGATACAAATGGGTCATTCTAAAGTAACGAATACACAACAATTCTTATTGTCAGGTGAGTATACTGTAATGAAAACATACTTATTAATATTATATATTATATCACATCTCTACCATATCCTGCCAGTAGATCCCCATAAATCTTTAACACTGGACCTTAAAACATTTTCAGACATCACAACTGTTAACTAGCAGCAGATCACTACTGTAAAAGACAGAACACAACAGAGGAAAAAAATGTGTGTGTTTGTCATGGTCCTTAATGTTGTTTTCCACACGTTCTGGACTCAAAGCTGCAGCTTGATGTCCGGTGGGATTCACCAATCAGATCCTGAACCATGCCTGAGAAAAGCTTTTATTCTTTTATTTCAGCTTCCATCACTGTGTGCATAGAAGTGGAACCCATCCACACGCACATACTGTACATGTACACACACACACACACACACTAAAATGCACCAAAATACTTGTGTATATATAGCATGATATAAGACACATAATCAAAAATACATGCTGGTACACACAGAGTAACAACACACAAACATGTTTAGTAAATGTGCACATACAAAATGCATATAGAAAATGTACCCATGCAAACACATTTATATGTACAGATCTATATAACAGCAGTCCTGTGGACACACAGGTGGCTCCGGAGAAAATATGTGAGCTTTTGGATGGTGTAATCTATAATTGATGATAAGGCCGTTAATGTATAATGGCCTCGGTGTATAATACCATGGGTTAGATCTATGTCTCCTGACGCTGCCCTGACTCATGCGATTCTTCATCTGAGTTTACCCCGGAGACTCATGCTGCCAATACACATTCCTCATCCCGACATTCATCCCAGTGCACGGTTGATTCCCTCCATTCACTTTTCTTGTATCCAGATATTTACAGTCCCTGTGCTATGTAGATTTTATCCCTTTGAAATGATTCTGACGGCATTGTTTTTTGCTTGTAGAAAAATGAGACAAATCTGGTGAAAAATGGTCATTGTTTTCTCTGTGTTTTTGGTTATTCTTTTTGTACTACCACTGGGGGGCACCCAAGTTTGAAATTTCCACTATTCTACACATTGTACAGCAGCAGTAATAGACAAACAAGTAGAGGAAGTACAATATAGCTATCATGGGTTAGCCCACATAAAATGATAATTAATATATTAATCAATTAATTATTTTACATTTTGACATGTCACAGTCAGAAAAGCACAGGTGTAAATGATAAAGCTGCTTCAGTTTCAGGGTCCTGGTGTTCATGTTGGCTTACTGTCACATTGCAGGACTTACTGGGACACTTGAATAGAATGGAGCCAATGTTAATGTTATTAGAAACATCTGAGATTTTTCTACTGTGACATGTCAAAATGTCTGCTGTGATAAAGGCTCATACCACACCTAGGACTGGGCAGTATATCATTATTAGACGGATACTGTGATATGAGACTAGACATTGTGACGGCTACATTACAGTAAAGTGAATTTTCATTTTCTGAACATAGTCATTATATCCACATTACTGATGATTATTTATAAAATATCTTATTGTATTAATGTTTGTGAGAGCACCAATCGTTATCCCTACAATATTGTTGCAATATTGATATCGAGGTATATGTTTAAAAATATTTGGTAATTGATTTTTTCCATATTGCCCTACCCTAACCACACCTGGCTGTGGCTGAAATAAATAGTTCACTACCAGTGTTGTGTAAGTTCACAAGTACAGTCCCAAAAAAGGAACCAGTTCATGTTCATTTCTTCACTGTAACAGGACAAAATTGAGAAAACTCAAAATTTCAAGGCAACTTGCTCAGAAGCCTCAGTACACAGGTCAAATGTTTTACCATCTGAGCTACCAGCCCACCATATTCATGTTTTTTGTAGTAATTTGAATGGCCAGGATAACTTATTTCTATAGTTATTATGAACAGTTTACAATACTTTGAGCATATTTTACACCACAAGGAGATGAAAAGGAGATGAGGTGTGGATGAGATAGCGGAGACAAGCATGTATTACATGGATCTAACTGTCTGTTTGTCATGGTTAACAATAGTTTTGCATTGAGAGACCTCTCTCCAAAGCACTCAGTGCTGGACAAAGGTCAGGCTCGATGCATGCGCATTCTGCTATAGAGGGAAAAAAATGCCCTGCCTTGTTTTAATTTCTTGAAACTGATCACAAATGTCTTGGGTGGCACCTAGCCCAGGATGCAACAACGATGCTGTTGCCAAATGGTGTTGAGAGAGAACTTGTTTTGGTGGAACATTTGCATGTCAGGAGGCATTAAAATGGCTAAATCACCCCCAAAAGAAAAGGTAACAGCTGTTGGCTTGTTTACGTTCATACCATTTGCATGTCATTTTTAGCATGTAGGTTGCTGCTCGGAGGTTATTATTGTTTCCAGGGGACATTTCCAACATAGATGGCGGATGCCACAATGCTAACTGAACCCAAATAACCAATGGCAGGCTTACACCTGCAGTGTGCATCCAGTGAGTCAGACTACTGTTAAACATCTGTCTGCAGTTTAGTGAAAACCATAGAATGTACGCGTTCAAGAATGGGATTGATATGAGGTCATAGAGACCTTAACTTTAAGCTTTGACCACCAAAATCCAACTAAGTTTGAAGAAATTCTGGCACAGGACTCTGAACATGTTGCGTTCACAAGAATGGGACATACAGCCCAAAAACATAAGGCAGTGACTGACTATGAGTGACTTTTAAACACTAGATGCCTTGGCTGTTCAAAAAGAATTACAGCAGTAAAGTTTCTGTGTGACGGTTCTGAAGGCCACAGGGTGTGTAAGTGTGTACAAGTGGAGCTGCCACTGTATGAATGAGCCTGATTGTTCCCTACTCCACTTTTGCAAACTATCTATTTGTCTGACACTAAGTGAACTTTGATGCATTTAAAAAATCTACACATGGTTCCAGGATATTTGTGAGTTTTGCACATGGTACAGGGAGGAGGAGATGGAGGACGCTGCCCTAGAGATCGTAGATAGAGATAGTTTGAATTTACCGCAGACATGCAGGCCAATAAAACACTCAGAGATAAAGCACCAAGGCTGAAACAAACATCACATGTTTTAACAGAAAGCATCTTCCAGTGAAACAAGCACAAAGAGTACACATACGCTCACACAATATGGGTAGGCACAAACAGACTGTGAGAAACCAAGAATAAACAAATTAAGTGGTGGAGGTGGGATGAAGACCATTTAAAGGTCAAAAGTATGCTGAGAGAAGCAGTGGAGAGGAATAATAGTGTGTACGTGTCTGTGTGTGTAGGTGTGTTGAGGGATAACACGAGCAGAGCAAATATGAAAACAAGACCTACAGACTAGATAGAAGTGTAATGATATGAATAAGCTGCTAAAAACCTTAGCATACCCAGCTGTGAGACATGTGGTTAGAGTTAAAAGAGAGGCTTTTTAATTGGGTTACCACACATAAGCCTCTCATGAATGAGACCAGAACCAAGCCTGAAGGGATAATAGCAACCAGAAAAAATCTGACCTTCTCAGAGGTTGATGAACTTATGCATTCGGTAAGAAAAAGACTTAGCTTTAAAGGAAATATATTTTTAATTAGCATGTCAATAAGTGTTCATTTGCTACTTCATATAATGAAAAGAGATCAGCGATTTTCTCTTTATATTTGAAATACATACTTCTTTGTCATGTAGAGTCCCGTTTTCTCTTTTGAGGTGCCCAAAACTAACTTTTCTTTTCTGTTCTTGCACGGGGTAGCAATGCAATATGCTAATCACATGCTGTGTGTGAGGCACCAAGTCAGCAAATTAAATTTAAGATTAAATTGAAGTTCATATTTAGAGTGAAAATACTGGTATCATATGAAACAAGAAGGCTGAAGGAATCCATCGGTGCCATGTCATGCTAGCTTACCGTGGTAATTTTTGACCTCTCAGTTCAACACATCTGAATGTAAATACATTCTGTGGGTACCTACAAGTCTCTCCTTTACAAACATGCCCACTAATCCCGTGCATTCTTGAGCAAAACCATGCATTTTTTGCATGTGGCATAAATGTGTCATTTTTTCCTATTCTAAATATTATATTTGAATATTCTTTCATACTGGTGCTCCTAAACAGTTTTCGAATGGCATCAATTGGGACTTTTGTGGATTCAGTCAGAACCATAATGCTCATGTGTGATGATATTAGTGGCCATAGTAGCTATTTCATTGTAGTGAGACAGTTTTTTAAAATTTGGCTTCACTATATAAAAGGACCTAGGATGTATGACTGTCCTAGATATACTGACCATAAGGTAGTGTCTGAACAATCACCGGAAAGAGAAGTGCTCACCATCCAATTGCTAAAAAAATGTAGTTTTAACAGAAATCTCCAAACGTGCATAGGTTTGTTTTATTCCAGACCAAAGCATGATTTTTTTTTTTCATGATTTTTGGTCTTCCTCAAAGTCTTGTGGTATTTTGGAGGGATTTTTGTCAATATTTATCAAATCTTAAGTGGTCAAAATGGTTAAATTGTGTACCAAATCTGTGTGATAAATAGTATCGACTTAAAAACATGATGCAACAACTTATGAGATGTTACTATACATTCTTTAAACTTAAAAGCATTTTGACAAAGGGCATTTGACATTGACATTTTAATGTATGCAGCTGACTCATTAGAGAAACACATTGTTCATGTATTGCAGTAAAGAGCTACTTGCTCCTGGTATTATAACTATGATTTATTTAAACTTGTGATAAACAGTAGATAATTGCCATTACTATTGCTTGGATAAGTTATATTCAAGTTTGTGAGTTTCTTTTTATCATTCTTGTTTATCTGTTTCAGTACCACACACACACAGGTACATGTAGCACAGATCTCCAGTTATATTATTTCTGTCTGCAGACACAGCTCTGTTTGCTGTGCTGCACTGTTGGACATAGCTTAAAAAAAAAGATTCAAGTGCCTGAAAATTGTTTTCTAACAGACTCAGGGACAGGCGCAATTGCAGTCTCCAAAATAACACATTCCTTTGCAGATCCTCCACTACGCTGCAAAAGAAAAAAAGCAGCTCTCAAGTTAACCACCTAACAACAGTGTTGGTCTAGACTGCTTTGTCTTGAGCCAGATATCACTGGCCTTCATGAAGTCCTAGGGATTATTTTTTTGTCCCACCTACTGTAAATCAAAATGTGATTGGTTAATTCACCTGTCACTTTCCAAGCAAACACACATGCTGTGGCCTTCTGTCCCAGTGATGTCCCAACCAATGAACGAGCCAGCTCTAATCTTTCTCTGCCTAGAGACAACAACAAAAAAATCTGATTGGATAACTCTATTTTGCTCAGTACAGTAATCCTTTCACTTGTGAAGCAAAGTTGATAGAAAATGAAGTTAAATTAGAATTAGAAGAGAATACCCCAATAATTAAATGAAATAAATGAAATGTAACATATTTAAATGTAACGTTTGAAATACTGATATGTTAAACCTTCTCTGAAGGCCTAGAAGGTCCTTGGCGTTCCCCTCTGGTATGACATATGAAGTGCTGCAGATGGCAAACTGGTGACTTAAATAGTTCTGTCAAGAATAAAAAGAGAGAGCTGGAACAAGAAGTTTCAAGGTCGAACCAGGATTTAAAACAGCGATATTTCGCTACATAATCAATTATTTCTAATGGAATTGTGATCAGGGATCAGCTTGAGAAGACAAAATTAATCCATGCAAATATTCTGAAGCTTTTCAACCATCTGGGGAACAAGGTGCCTTAATACTAGATTAAGGTACTACTGTGGGTACTAATAAGTTTGTCTTGTAGTGTTCTCTTTTTACTATACTTTAGAGCAGCAGACACATCTATTTCTTAAACTTTTATTCTTGTATTCTTGGTTTTGGAGAGCACCATCTAAGCTCTTTAGATGCTGAGTATCACTCTTACTACAGTCCTCTGAACACTGCTGCAACATGAGGAGGAATCCAAAGCTTGACAGGCTTGCTGTGTCTAGTTATGGTTGCAAAGCTTTGATTGGTTTCTGTCTGGGGAAGGAATATAGCAAACAGTCAGTTCAAACTGCTGAGATTTTCACCCTTTACTTCTTCTCTATGCCCATTAGAGCCGTTGTGAGATTAATATCCATCTTCCAAAGGGGCAAAGATAATCTACTGTCATGCTTGTGTTAAAACTGCTGTGACAGTAAAAGTGAAAAAAGAATGCTGATGTAATCCCTGAAAAGTGCAGTGTCATGATTCATTTGTCCTGGTGAAATGAACAGGTGAACTATGACAGGTCTGGAATGTGATTATGAAAACCAGTTCCCCGCACAGTGAAAATGAAAAGCTTAAATATTAGAATTTTACCACCTCCATTACAGTCTGTGTAAAGATTGTCAGACTGTGCTGTTTTCTCTCGTGGAAGATATGTGCTGTTTTCAACCACTCCAGTGCATATGCTGTGCCCTTTACCAACCGGGGTGTGTATTGGAAAATCTCCTTTGGTAAAATGATACAGGTTGGGTGAGCACAGGGTGAAGTAGAGTCAATTTTCCTGCATTCAGACATACATCCAGCAGTGAAAGGTCCTTCCAAGATAGAAAACAATAAGCAGTTACACACAAAATAGGTCAATATCTTGTGTCTCTCCAATGCACCACAGATAAAGTTGACCCAGTCAAGTTTATCAGTTGTTTAAAGGCATACTATGCAGAATCTTCCTAAAAATAATGTAAAGAAACAATGTATAAACATAGTACCTCTAAGCCATCACTTGTGACCCACTAGAAGTGTGTAGTGGGTGGTTGTATTTGCAGTGACTCTGCCCTCTGCTTGTGTTTTCTTATTTTCCCATATTTTGCTGTCTTCAGGATGATTCTGGGCATCAGCCTTTGGGCAGTGGTGTGTAGCCCCCAGCCAATACAGCACAAAAAAGGTGTTAGGTCAGGACTCTATAAAAAATGTTATGACAAAATGGTTTCATTGCTGTTTCTGTCTCTCTCCTCTGCTCAGGGATGTGAACAGTCAAATCTGATGCTTAAACTGTGCTGTGTGTCTCCTCTACATGTCGGAAAAATAAAGCCGGCAGGGATGAAAGAAGTACTCAGAACCCTAACTTAAGTAAAAATAGCAATCCAGCATTTTATAAATACTTTTACAAATGCTAATTCTTGCATTCAAAATTCCATTTAATTAAAAAGCATAGAAATATTATCAGAAAAAATATTTACACGTATTGGAAGTAAAATAGTGTTCATTAATGTGTGACAAGTTTGTGATAATTAAAGAACAATGGACACTGCATTCTGATCATTTTCATTTTTAAAAGAGAAAAGTTTTATGTAAATGCTTTTATACATTTATTATGTCTAAAAACAGATGGGTAAAGCAAATTGTAAGTGTATGTTTACTGTTTACTGTAAATGAACATCTCAATAATTTAATAGGGGCCCGTAATTAAAAAGCTTGTTAGTAATGTGCAGATTAACTATGAAGTGGCTTCAGTGAATGTACTTAGATAGCCTACTTTACACTGAGGGCTAGTCGGGTAAAAACGCAGACTGTGTCCCTGACTACTTGAGAGCAGACAGACCTGCTGGAGGATGTCAGATGGGTCTCCCACAGAAATCAAAAGAGGATTAGAAAAAGTGAACTGTGGGGGCTTTTCATCCAGCTGGACTGATCCGTCTTGTCAACACAGACCATGTGAAAAGGAGTAATCTGGGCCCAGAGCAGGACAGTCACAACTGAGCAACTCCTGTCACAAAAGGTGGCTGCTCTACCTGTGTCTCACACGCACAGACGTAGAGCTGAATGGATTTTAGCGGTGTCACTGCTCCAGCTTCTCCCTTTCATTGACCTCAATTCTCCAATTACCACTCCAGGATTGTGCCAGTTCTGTTGTGCAATACACTCCATCACTTAGTCAGTGTTTGAATTAGCTAATAGTTTATTGATTCTCGAATGCTGATCATCTGTATCATATTATGGCAAGTTTGCTTAGTTTAAGTGGCTCTGAATAATAATTTACAAACCCCAATTCCAAAAAAGCTGGACACTCCACAAAATATAACCAAAAACATGCAAGGGGCTAGGCCAAAAACCATCACTGAATGCTCGTGACATTTGACCCCTGAGGTGGCCCTGCAATTAAAACCCACATGATTGTACAAAGAATATTACACAGGCTTGGGAACACTTAAGAAAACCGTTGTCAGTAAACACAGTTCATCTCTGCAGCTACAAATGCACTCTACCATGAAAAGCAAAAGCCATAAAAGCAACATTCAGAAATATTGCAGCCCTCTCTGGGGCGGGAGCTCATCTGAGATGGACTGACACAAAGTAAAAAAAAGTGTGCTGTGGTCAGATTGTTTTTGGAAATCATGGACATTGTGTCTTCCGGGCTAAAGAGGAGAAGGACCATCCAGATTGTTTCGGGCTCTAACTTCAAAAACCTGCATCTGTGATGGTATCAGGGTGTGTTAGTGCCCATGACATCATGGGTAATTGTCACATCTGTCAAGGCCCCATTAATGCTGAAACGTACAGGTAAAGATTTTGGAGCAACATGTGCTGCCATCCAGATGATCGTCTTTTTCACAGATATCCCGGCTTATTTCAAGACAATACCAAGACACATTCTGCATGTGTTAATGCTTTGTAGTAAAAGAGTTCAGATACTAGACTGACCTGCCTGCAGTCCAGATCTGTCTCCCACTGAAAATGTCTGGTACATTATAAAGCGCAAAATAAATTGTTAAAAGAAAAGGTGATGTAACACAGTGATAAACATGCCTCTGCCCGACTTTTGTGGAACATGTTGCAGACATCAAATTCAAGTGTACCGAGTGTATATTTTATAAAAAAAACAATTAATTTTATCAGTTTGAACATTAAATATTGTGTCTTTGTACTGTATTCAACTGAACATCAGTATTGATTGTAAAGTTTATTTTTGTTTTTCAATATCTATTTTTTGGAATTGTGGTTTGTAAAAAAAAAAACAAGGAGACACGATGAAATGTATAAACGACACAGATAAACAGCTTATGAACGAGAAATGTTCATCAATCCATCCCATTGCTGTTGTCAGCTGTCTAATTTGCCATTCTGTAGGTGTGTTTTCTCCTGCTTGGTGGCCCTATCTGTCACACTTGGAGGCCTCCAGCAAACAAGCTGTCAACAGTCAAACAAAAGCCATTAGCTTTTGTATTAGGGCTGCTGATGGATGGCATTACCTTAATATGGATGTGACTGCTTTTATACATTAACTAGATGAGAACAAGAGAATGGAAGCAGAGGGATACGAGGTTTGTGTTTGTATGTCTTAAGGCTGTTGTACTTGGGTCTAGCATTAACAACAAGTACTTTTCCGTTTCTCATGTTTCCGTTCTTTCTCGCTACACCTCCATACTTTAATACCTTCAACACTTCAAGGGATTACATCTGTGTGGAGCAGCCCTCAAATGTTGATTAGTTAAAGGGATAGTTCAGGTTATTTGAAGTGGGGTTGTATAAGATACTTCTAGTTTGGAGAAACAGCAGGAGCACTGGTGTGGGAAGCTAAGCAATGTACTACTGTGGATTAGCAGCAAAACCTATTTCACCCGCCTAAAAAAAACAGCACTGGTTTTAGAACAATTTCATCTTCGCCTTACTGTCAGACAGATGTTTCCAAACGTAAACCTCTGTTATGTAAGACAGATATTGCTCTCTCCATCACTACCAGACTCCACTGATAAAAAACAGCCCTTTAAAATGCAGAAGTTGCACAATATCCAACAAACTAACAAATCAAGGCAGTGGCAGACCAGGAACTCCAGTGTTCTGCGAGGTTAAATTATTGTTTTTGTCAGCAGAGTCTGGTGGATTTGCAGAGACTGATCTATTGAGTGATATATCTTCCTATCAGAGTCATTTTCCCATTAGAAAAGGCTGTCTGACATCAAGGCACAGAGGTGAAAACTGACATTGTTTTTTTTTTTTTTTTTTTTTAGGTGGGCATTTATTTTGGAGGCTAAAATACGTTTTGTTGCTGATCCTGTCCACAACAGTACATTGCTTAGCTTCCATTCACCAGTACTCCTGCTGCTTCTCCAAACTTGAGGTGTCTACTGTAGATAATGACAAAGGATAAGTACCTCTTACAACCCCAACATTTACAATAATTGAACTATTCCTTTGACAACTAAAAGTCAGAGCTTCTGAAAACACTTCAGTGTTTCCTTTGTTTTGTTTCACATTTTGATACAGATGTATAAACTAAATTTGTTTAAGCTTGTTGTAAAGCTTCTTTAAAATCATATCTTGCTGATGATATAATGTAATGATGTAGTCCTGCTGTTTACATCAGCCTGCGACTTCCAGCATGCACTGGGTGTAGAGGGTGAGGGCCAGGACCTTTAAAGCTGAGAACAGAATTGGGCCTACGGTCTTTTGTGTTTCATCCCAAAGTACCAGAACTTTTTAGTCCCAGCAGCTATTTTTTAAGGAACTAAAAGAGTCCTGAAGACCATTGTTGTCTGCATTTCCACTACAGTGTAAATACCTGTGAAGATTAGGCAAATTAGTCCACCGACGCATTAAAAAGTGACGGCTGTTTTTACACATCATTATTGTGCATGACTATACAACAAGGATGCCATATAAAGCAACAGACAGGCATCATTATTTTTACAACACTGCCACAACAGTAAGTAGGGAAGAGATTCAAGTGCTGCTGTTGATAGTGATTCACTATTTGTTTTTATCTTGATGTGTTGAAGCACAATGAACAAAAAAGAAACTGGTTTGCGGCTGAAGATTTTTAAAGATGGTGGTGGAAATAAAGTGCTGCAACCAATCAGAAATGTTCAGCAGCAGTACTACCCCCTAAGCAGGGACTTTTTAGGGGGTAAAGTAATATCTCCAGAACTTGATTTAGATGCTGGTCCCTGCAGGGGAAAGAAGCTGAGTTCCTCCAAAGTTTCCTAGTCCCTGTGGAAAGTTCCTGCAGTGGAAACAAAGCTTTAGGGTCTAGTTCAGGAGTGAAGCTGGATTATATTCTTTTAAAGAAAGTAAAGGTTCACCATTTTTCAAGTCTAAAATTGACTTTAAACAGTAGAACGATTCCCTCATGAACACTAAAACAGTTTTTGCTTGATGAAATGAAGTAAACCTCCTGTTTATTTGGGCTTTAAGACATCCTTCTTAATGTGCTGTCAGTGGAAGTTATAGTGGATAAAATCTGTAGTGCATGATCTGTGCAAAATACATTCAAAAATTTATAAGTTAATATGAGGCTTCAGGCACTGAATTTATCAATGGGCATCTCAAAGTTACAGTCCTTTTAGCACAAAATACCATCTTTGTGTGTCCAGAGATAGTGTTTCTATTCTAAACTCAGGAACAGTAACACTGATTCAGCAAACTGCTTTACTAAAAAGACTGTAATTTTGAATTATAACTTCTTGATTTGTAAACTTTTGACTGTTTATTTGCACAGACTGTGGATTGTGTCCCCCATCACTACATTGGAAGCGCATCAGAAAGAGATCACTTGATGGCTAATATGAATGGAATGAATGACTGATGATTTATTGATGAATAATGACTGCAAGCAAAACCACTGAGGTCACAGCACACTAGAGCAGTTCTGGATTGATGGCAACTTGATGACCAACACGAGCAGACTCAGGGGGTCTACAGCCACATGCAGTGGGGCACCAGCATGCAGAATATTGTGATGCATTTATGGTGAAAAAGTTCAAAATCCTGGTTAGGATTTAGCTATTTTTATTATGTGACTCTGTGATGTGACTATTATGTGATTTAAAGCGTAACTACTACACCTCTGTAGTAACAGAACGAGGTTGAACGAGGTCGACTATGATCAACGGGCCTCATCCAAGAACATGTTTATATTCTTATTTTAAATTTCTCTTACTTTTTGGTACAAAGAGCTCGTACAGACTCGTCAGGCCACGTCAGGCTCAGCAAACACCTGTAACTTCAGATAACTGTGTGAATGATCCACTGGTACATAATTGAGTGCACGTGCACGAGACTTGTAAATTTGCATAATTAATGCCCCAATAATACCATAGAAGTCTATGCTTCCTGCTCCGTATATCAGGAAGTGTTCATTCATGGAAATCAAAGAGTAAAGAGAAGAACTTTACAAGTTTGAAGTTCTGCTTTCAGAGACCTGAAAAGCAAAGTTGATCATTTTAACAGCTGTCAGCAGTGGAATTAAGGGACCTGATGAAGCCAAGGAACGGAAAAAAGCAAGTGCTGTTAATGCAGTGTTACCTGAGGATGTACTGTCAAAAGAAAAAGAAAAAAAAAAAAGTCTTGCCACAGCAAGGGCTGAACGATGACTGTAATGGGAGGAGGAGGTCGAAGAAAGAATAAGTGACAGCAACTTCATAACTGAAATACACTGACAGTAGGTAATAATATAAACCTTGAATTAATGATGAGGACTTTGCTTTAAAGTGTCTTGTCTTTAACTTTAGAAAATATTATAATGTAATATATTTTATATAATTGAAATGCAGTGACATCAGGATAATGTAACATAATTATTAAGTGTAATTTATTTTTCAACCAGATTTCTTCAGACTTATGAAATATGAAGTCAGATTTGTTTTTTAAGTGCTGTGTACAAGTTCTCCTAAATCACTTGTACACAGCACTTAAAAAACAAATCTGTTTGTAGGCTTGCTTCTTGCACGAGGCCCAGTGTGCTCCTGAGGATAAAATTAAGGACTTTTCATGGCGATTAATTTTGAAAGCGTAACAGTCAGTAGTATAACTCATCAGTAATTCAGGAACAGACTTTAACATTCACGGGCTGGTCCTGCTTTGCCAAAAACACCCAGGGAACATTTTAACCATTCAGGAGCACACAGAAGCCACTTAATTCTCTTGCATGCAGGGCAGCCCGTATGACACTGCGTTACATCTCCTCCACTGGGGGGGCATCTTAGAGTGCACATTGGCCCACTGTAGAGGGCAACTTTATCATGTTTTTTCTACCATACAGCACCCAAGAAGGGAGTCTTGCAATGCTTGTTTCAAACATGGGGGCACCAGGAGGGTAATAGAGACGAAACATTTTCAATTGCAGATACAAGTAGCTGATTTTCTTTTGCATAATGCATTTTTGCAACTCTGTAAACAAACAACAGCAGAACCACAGAAAACCCAAATATCAACTGCTCTTTGCTCTTGAGAAGGCAGGGAATTACCAAAGTTATTAGAACATGTAAGATGGAAACCATGAATGGCAGTTCCCAGTTTTGTGCCGATTAGTCCGTAAATGTTCAGATATTTCACTGGATAAGTGACAACTTTGATCTGCTGGTGGCTCTAGATGAAATGTTCATGAAAGTTGGGTGGTATCTGGTCATAAGCATAAATCATAAATCATAAGCAGTTGGAAAACAAGATTGGATTTTGATATAACAATCAATAGACATGGATTTGTTTTTATTTTTTGTTACACAAGATGACAAGGGATGTAATCTAAATGTATTAAAAAGGCATTTGTCATTTCATCTTGACTTTGTGAGGGTCACAAAGCACACAAATGGCACACTGCACACTGTAGCTCCAACCTGAATAGTACAATTACAGTTATCAATAGATGGTGATTATGAAGGAGTACTCCACTGATTTAGCATAGGCAGCATAGGTTATTCACAAATATATGCTATTTTGTCTTGTATTATTTACCTTTGTTTTTTAGTATATACTTCTACCATATGGCATCCAAGAAGGCACTTTTGGCTGATTTTCTTTAGCATGATTTACTTTGCAACTCATAAAACCATCTTGAATTGCCCAACGATGTGAAGGCCGCTCCTCTTTATTAAAAGGAGCCAATTGAGGTGATTAGGCCAGGTTATGTCAGGATAACTCCTTGGTGGCTTTTCCTTTGGCAAATTTCTCCCTGCAAGGATGTGAGAGAGAAATGCAAGTAAGAGATGCAAGGATGGAGGAGACAAAACTGCTAAATGAGAAATCATTGGCTCCACAGGTGACTGCACAGGTGTACAGCTGTCAAACTGACTGGTACGAATGTCCACTGAGCCCCTTATTTAAGAACAATTTGAACAGCTAACAATATTCATTTAGATAGGTTAAGTGTTTAACATAGCTGATTATTAGTATATTCTTACTGAAATTGATTTTAATTCTCATTTACTATTCATTTTCTTCTAATTTAAGTGCAGATCAGTGTTATTTGTTTACCTAGGCTATTTATTTACTTGCATTATTGTTATCTGCACAATAATTCAGCACACGGCTGTGTAAGAATGTGTTTGTTGAATTTATTGTGAAATAAAAAACAAACGAAAAATCAAATTGCTGCTTTCTATGATGCCACAACTCTTTGCAACGATATTATCCTGTTATAAAGTGTTAGATTTATCACACACAAAGAGACACATTATATCACATCTCAACATAACAGTGCTCTATTATATTATCTGTAAATCAGTGTGGGTATTTTTCCTGATTAGCTATTAAAGAGTGTGTGACAGCGATTCCACAGAAATAAGCTCTGAATCATCACTGTCTAGATGTCTCCTTCTTGTCTTGTCTCGTTTGTGTCATTATTCATAACATGTGGTGATTTGCAGTCTAAACATACACATTAGCAGGATTAAAGTGCTGCATAAATATCTGTCAGTCAGAATTTGACTTCCCTGCATGTGTCCTGATGATGCACGAGGACAGCAGCCAAAACTGTCCAATCAATATCATGCCCTTGATACTACCTGCCTAGGAAAGACTGGTGTATCTTCTCTCCTCGGTCGTTGTCTTTTCCAGGTGTACTCAAGGAATTTGGAAGCACGGGGAATGACTTCTGGGTTCAAGGAGGAGAGAGGAGACAAGTGTAATTCAGTGTAATAAAAAGCGCCCCAGGTCACCTCTTTGCGGAAGTTTTCTGGGCATGTTCAAATACGGGGGAACACCAAGACCTAGGGCGTGCTGGAGCCTTCTTTATCTCATTGGCCCAGTAATGCCTCAGGATACCCTGCGAAGAGTTGGAGGATAGGGGCCCGGAAGAGAGATTCTTTGAAAAATTATTTTTATTCCTGCTGCCATCATGACCAAGGTCAAGGAAAGTGGTGTACAATGGTTGGATGTGTTGATCATCATTGGTTCTGCTTATGGTGTACCTCTGGTCATTTTCCACTGAGAGGAAATAAAGCTGTCATCAGTTTCAAGAATGCGAGTCCTTGCGTAACATTGAAGAAAGCGGTTCCACAAAACAAAGGGTTAAACTACAAAGCTTGCCACTTAAGATTCACACAAAGCAGAGCTATTCTAATGATTAACCTACTCACTCACACACACACATATTCTGTTGAACTGGAAAACATCAAGTGTGTATTTTTGTAGAGTTCCATCTCAGGTTGAACTCCCCGCTGACAGCTATGTATAGGTTCTCTGTATTTGCTTCACATCACTGCAAAAGAACATCAAACACTTCAGTTTCTCAGTATCAAGTTTCGGAAGAGCGATTAAATCAAGCATGTGTTTGACCTCAGGGAGAGATATCCTTTGCTTGGGGCCAGCAGTTAATGTCTGGAGAGCTTTAACTCCAGAACATCTCAGAGTTTGAAGGGCCTCAGCCATACAGAGCAGTGCAGCAGCAGAGCTTTCACCTCAGGTTAATGTTGTTTTTCAGACTTATGTCAGTGTGTTGTGTAATCTTTCAAATGTGATGAGTGCATCATATTACATATTTTTTCACTGAAATATCATGTTTTACTTTATAAGACTAACAAACAGGTTAGTCATCAGCATGCTCACGTGTTCACAATATTAACCATCTTAGTTTAGCGTATTATCATGCTAACATTTACTAATAAGCAATAGACACAAATTGCAGCTGGGGCTGATGGAAGTGTTACAATTATCCCTGCCATTTGTGTGCATGAGTGTGTGCATGTGTACATAATCAATGGACCTCCATCTTGTCCGGAGCTAATCTTGCATACTACTGGACTACTGAATTGTTTTGTGCACATTCATAACCGTATTCTGAAGGATCTCTGTGGTCCACAATTTTTGGAAAACCTTTTTTATGGCTGCTGATGGCCGCAGTCACAGGCATTCTGTTTTCAGGTCATCCCATTCTTGTGAACATGATATCTCAACAATGCCTTGGGCAAATTTCTTCAAAAGTGGCACAAATGACCACTTAGACTAAAAGTTAAACTGATTAGATTTTGATGGTCAAAGGTCACTGTCACCTCATGTTTGTCTCGTTCTTGTGAAAGCAATATCTCAGGAATGATGGGGGGAATTTCTTCAAAGTTGGTTCATGCGTTGAATAGGTATACATAGACATACTGATATTTTATATCCAAAAGGTCAAAGGTCAACCTCACTGTGACATCATAATGTTCAGCTTTCTATCAGTACGCCTCTCTTCTCTGAGTGAAGACAGCATGTTTGTCACTGGAAATTATTCACTGGAATCATACATGTATAGTGAGAACTTCCATTTTGTCAAAAATAAACTTAATACCTTTTACATGTCAATATTATGGTAAGTTCCCTATGAAATTCCTTCAGAGTATTCACTCCAGACATTATATAAATCTGGACAGACATGGACGTAAATTGCAACTCGACTGGCTGGGAGGCAGACAACTGCGAGCCAGTAATTCTACATTTTTCTGCTCTGACAGCTGACTCCACATTCATCTTAACCAGCCGCTAGGGGCCGCGAGGGGCCACAAGGGGCCGCAAGTGATCAACAACTGCTTCAGTTTGAAATCTTGTTTCAGTTCGGGATAATGTATGTGCGGTCATGTTAATGTTGGAGGAACTTTGCAAATCACTGCTGGTTGCATCTGGCAGTTGTGGTGACATTGCAGTAGATGCTTGTGTAGCTGATTATGGTTACGGTTACAGTAAAAGTGGACTTTGCATTTACAATTAACATTTACCCATCTGTTTTTACAGACATAAGAAATGTGTAAAACTGGAGAAATAGACACACTTAGATTAAACTTTTCTTTTCAAAAATGAATAAATAAAACTATCATTTGGTAATTATCATTATCAAATGATATGAGGTGAGGTGGTCAACATCTTTCAATTATTACAAACTTATCACATTAATGCACCAGTTCCTAGAATAATTACGTGATTTTATCCCATAGGCACTCAACAACTGAGCCAAGATAGCTTAATATTGCTGTTTCAGACTACACCTTATATATAAAAAGGGTTTGACAAAAGCATCTATTAGTTTTCAATGCTGTATCTCTGAGCTATCTCTTTAACCAAATCACACACACAGTTAGAATATTTAGTGTGATCTCCTTTTAATAACTTATGAAATTACTGTTCATTTCCAAACTGTTTCACTGAGCCTCCACTGAAACCGTTTGGAGGCCCCCTGGGGTGTCCCGCCTCCCACACTGACAAGCTCTGATTTAGCCTATAATTAATTCACTGATGTCCATGGGAATGGTTTATAAATCTAAAACAATATTGCCAATAAAAATGCATACATTAACCATTAAATAATCATAAAAAGCCTATAAGTAGGCCTGGTTGAATACTGATTGATGGGGGGATGTCATGATCTTATTAGTTGAAATTGGTTGGTTTATGCCTGAGTAAATAAATGTAATATTTTATTTAATGGGAGGAAAACATTATTGGATTTTGATGTAAGAAGACATAGTCATGGATATGTTGTTTTTTTTTTGTCTCATATTGTTAAATATATAGGCCTACAGAATAAGACAGAGAATGTGATCTAAATGGGTTAAAAAGGCATTTTTGATTTCATCTCGACTTTAAGAGGGTTAAGAGGCTTACAAATGGCACACTCTAGCTCTGACCTATAGTACAATTACAACCTCCACTGCATTAATAGTTGGTGAGTCATGAAAGAGTACTCAGCTGATTTAGCACATACTCCCATTTGTCTATTGTCCACTGTTAAATAAACAGAATCTAAGGTATTTAGAGAAGCAAAAGACTCATGCTATCCCTTCATGAGAGCATTTGAACAGAACTCCAGCTCAGACAAGTTTGCTGGGGGTTTAGTCCAATCAGATCATGGCTGATTTGTAAACAACCTCTCAGAGCCGATCAGGGACCCTCCTGACTACATTATTTAACCTTTTACTGGTTGTATTTGACACCTTTTTCGATCAGTGTTACTGCGGAAGAAAAGATTATTGTCTCCCACACTGAGTGGTTGATGACTGCTAAAATGAAATAGTCATAAATGTCCTATTGGGAAAGTTTTATCGTCTAGATTATTGACCTTTGTTTTGTAGGGCCCAGAAGACACTTGGGCCTGGACAGGAGTAAAAGTTATTCACGTTATTTAGACCAGAGGTTTTGGGCTTCCTTTCACTAAAAATATAATAATATAACTCATTTTTCATTTTCCGTCACTGAGCCTCCCCTGAAACTGTTTGGAGGCCTCTTGAGGAGGCCTTCCTCCCACTTTGAAAACCTCTGATTTAGCCTATAATGAATTAAGTAGAGCTGCAACAATGCGATTAATCAATTAGTTGATTTCTCCAGTGGTTCCAAAACTTTTCAGGCATGGCCCCCTTGAGAAGCCAAAAAAAGTTCACACCAACCACCCACAATTCAGTAATTAACAATAATCGGGGAAGCAACTAATAAAAATGGATTTAAGTTGAATTTTAATGAAATAAAGGCTAACATGATAGCATCAGCAAAGTCTTGTTTGTTTATTTCCCCTACATAAATCATATTTAGTTAACTTTGTTTCATGCTGCATTTTCCCTCTGGTCATCCATGCTCCCAGTGGCTCTGCAACCCCCCAGGGGGGCCTGCCATCAAATTTGGGAATCACTGGATACGCCCATCAAAAGAAAATTACTTAATCCTTTCACTAATTTTTCAAGCAAATATATCAGACATTTCCAGCTTTTTAAATGTAAGGATATTCCGTCATTTGTGATAGTAAACGAAGAGTCTTTGGATATTTGACTGCAGAGCATTTTCATTTTTTTGACATTTTATTCACTAAACGATAAATTGATTCATCTTTAAAATAATTTGCAGATTAATCAATAGTGAAAATAACTGTTGCAGCCCTACAATTCAGTGATGTCCATAGACATGGTTTACAGATCAAAAGCAATATTGCCAATAAAAAGTCATACATTAACCATTAAAATATTCGCACTAATAAAAAAGGCTACAAGTAGTTAATCATCAACATTTAAGGGTGGAGTGGAGGATCAATCCACCTGGACTCAGGTAACTCATCACAAATTTCCTATTGATACTTTTGGCTTATGTTCACCTTGTGTGTATCTTGTACACGCCTAAACTGTAAAAAAAAAGAAACTTTTACAAAATATGAGAAATATCTTCTCATGAAAAGCTTTGAACAAATCAGAGAGCATAGATCCCTTCAGTTTGATTGACACTGCTTCCAGATGGGAGGGTCGATTCCTCTTCAAACCACCTAAGTCCCGCCTCACAGTGTGTGTATCCTACTGGGGACTTCAGAGGCTATAAAATGAAGGAACTTAGTGTAATCGGGACGCATTCTGTAGCCGGAGTTCCTTTTGTGAACTCCCATGTAGAAACTAAAGTCAGTCCAATGCTTTAATCAGTGCGCGCACAGAGAGATATCGCTGTCGGTTCCCTCTCAGCTTGCAAAGGCTGAAAAGATCTCATCAAGTCGCCGGGCAGAGACAGACGCAGAGCGGACAGAGCCATGGCAGGGGACGGCTCGGACCAGCGGGCGCTGCAGTATGAACAAACTCTGGTAAGTTTGACTTGTTGCTGCTCTGAACTTTGTTCTCGGTCACACACACAGTACACACAGTCCTCTTCTTAAATGGAGAACGGACAGATCATTCAATCTGACGCCGCCTGGCTCGCTCTACTATCTTTATTCACACATCTGGTGGTGGCTACATGATAGCGAGCTGTGGTCAAAAGTTCTGATTTAAATGAAATAAGTGCTCGTTGGTGTGATGTGTGTGTGTGCCGAATTAAGCGGTGTGTTTCTGTGATTCGTGAAATTACTACTGGAGCGTGTTTGTTTGCCGACATCCAAGGGTCAGCTGTAAGTTGTCAGTTTTTAAACGGACCTCCTGTGCACTCACGTGAAAGTTACCCGAGGTTTGTGATGTCGGAAGCAGCTGTGTGCTTATGTGTGTGTACTTGTGAGGGGACCAGTAATTAAGGAACCTTTCTAAACTGTCAAACACCACGCTCTGAATTTCGTTGGCTGCGAGCTTACAGCAGTATAGGTATTAAAGGGGGCTTACTGTCAAAACATCTGGATTTGGCTATGACAGATAGACGTGTCTCCTGTATGGCGAGATGCTGTCCAAACTCCATAGACAAAATTTCACGCGCTTTAAGAAAGCCCCCTGTTCATTGTCGCAAACGCATATTAGAGTATGACTTTATACCTTATTTTAATCTAAAAAATGTGTTGATAAATTCGGCATATAAGATGATTTCACCAAGCACTAGTTATGTTTCAAAATATCAGCTTTTCCAGCTTGGTCGCCTTTTTCACACACTGTCTTGGTCAGCCAAAAGAAACTATGGTGGGCGGCAGCGAGCAGCGTGTGAAGGGTTTGAAAGTTGAAATATTATAAAATTAAGTGCTGCATGGTGTTTAACAGATTAGCCGAATTCACAACAGGCTTTTAACGATTTGTAAAAGTCTTTGAGTCATGCTTCATAATATATGCATATTTGTCTAAAAGCTTATTATCTCTCCCTTAACAGATTTTTGAATGGGATTTTGCTCAATAATTTGCACATTCAAAACCACGATTTGGGATACTATTCTAATCTTTCTGCCATATACCTACAGCATGCAGAGGGGTGATGTCATCTTCATGCAAACAGTGCAGTAGTCACTGGGGTTACTGTATGTGTCAGGAGTTCAGTGTGGGCTGCATTGATATCAGCCACTACCAGCCAACAATAGATCAATTCATTGTTGTTCAGCAGCAGCTTGGGTGCTGAGAAACGCTGCTGTTTACATGTACATACATAATGTGTTGTAAGATGAGATGCATCAGTTGCACAGGTGTCCACTGCTATGCCGGCTAACCTTTATGCAGGGCCCCCAGCTGTGAACAGTGATTGAATTTGAGCTCAGACTATAGGGCCAGACAGATTACAGTCGGTTGATATTATCAGCCTGATAGTTGCCTAGCACAGCTATCTGTCTGCATCACTACCAGTGTATAGGGTATGTTGGCCAGTATTTATTTATTTATTTTTTTTTACAGAACATAATGCAGATTGTTTTTTATTTATTTTTTATAGGCAGCACTTTATATATATCTTATCATTTCATTTGTTTTTTTAATTTATTGTTAAGAATATCGGCCAATATTAGGGCTGCACAGTTAATTGAAATATTATCAAAACTGCAGTATGGACAAGCACAATATCCAAATCAGAGAAGCTGCAGTTTTATTGAAAAAGGAAAAATGTGTGATGATTAGCATTATAATGAAGTACTTTAGTTCTACAGAGATGTCCTGGCCTTCAAATCTTTTTCTCCACATGTAAGGAAACATGTTTGTTTGGTACAGACCCCAAAAAAGAAATTTTTTTTCCCCTGTGAAAATGAACATTTTGATGCAAAAATTATCATTCCCACTGATTGTTAATCATATAGCAATCACAATATCTGTTAAAATGATTCCAATATGATATATTTCCACCATATTGTGCAGATCCAGATTTTTTCACTCCCTAATATCTGTATTGGCCCCAAAAATCAAGTGTTGGTCTGGCTCTAGTTTACAAGTTACTGTATTGTAACTGAGAACTATTACATAAGGCAGTTGTTTTTTTGGCTTACATAACAAGCAGGTAGTTATTGGGATTCATAGGTGGTCTGCACATGATTTTAGAAGATGAATCTACTGAGTGAATGGTCTGATATTAGGCCTGTTTTATACAGCAGGGGGCTCTCAAACATTTGCATGTCACAGGCCCTCAAAGACAGATCAGAGCAGATGGACACCCACTACACAAGTTTGTCATTGGAATCTCCATGATGGCTGGTTTAAATTGCTATTCAGTAATCAGGGTTTCCCCCAGAAAACTTGTTAAGCCTGGTGGTAGAGAAGCCCACCGGCGGCCTACCGTGTTTTTGTAAAAAAAAAATGTTTAAAGTTGACAGGAATTTTGAAATTATGACTATTATGTGTTATTATAAGCCATTTATTAACAATACTTAAACGTAGAGTCTTACAAAAAGGCACAATCTTGAAATACGGTTTTAACAAACACAAAAAAATACAATTAAAATAAATAATATCAATTGTTTTCACTTAAGTTAAATCCTAGTGAATCTTAAAACAAGCCATTGCTGGTCACATTTAAAAGTAAAATAAATTAACATAAATAAAAAAGTGCAAACATGGCCAAGGGGTAAAACCAGGGAACTCAGAGGCTGAAGAGGTATGCTGTGCTGTGCAGTGTTGGGCACGTTACTTTAAAAAAGTAATTAGTTATAGTTACTAGTTACTTCTCCCAAAAAGTAACTGAGTTAGTAACTGCATTACCCCACTATAAAAGTAACTAGTTACCAGGGAAAGTAACTATTGCGTTACTCTTTTTTTTTAGTTTAAATATGTCTAAGAATTTGGATTTTTTTCTAAGCAGGTTTCACAAGCCAGTTGCATAGAGTAGAATTGCATAGACAGGTACTTACACAAACTTTTAATATTCATTGATTAGAGTTGCTTACAACGGACGTGGACAAACACTTCGCTCCAGGGACATAATGTACACTTCACATGTACTGTTCTTGCCTTTTACCTCAAGGAGAATAAAGTACTGTCTGTACTTCCACTTTGAAAACGCCAACTTTCCCTCCAGACTCCCCATTGCTGCAGTTTACTTGCTGTTTGGGGTGTGATGGGGCTGCGTGTGTTTGTGTGTAAACTGAACACTGCCTCTGATTGGCTTACCGTGAAAGCTTACGCTACCTTAGCCAATCATCATCACTTATGCGGTTGTCTCGTCCCTCCCTCCTCCCTCACCAAGAGAAAAAAATAAACAGCTGTGCAGCTCCTGTTGCTGAGAGACAAGTTGGATGACAAGAGCTTCAATGAGTAGCTATAGTTTATAACGCGCCCCATTTAATTGTCGGTGACGGTAACGGCGTTGTAACGATGGAAATAGTAATTAGTTAGATTACCCATACTGAAAAAAATAACGCCGTTATTCTCATCACTGGTGCTGTGTGACCTCTTCTACTTTTTGTTGCACATGGTGCAGGTTGGATCAGTGCAGCAATCCGTCTGGGCTTTTCAAAGAACTCTTCTGCGTCGTCGGATCTCGGGGATCACTCCCTGCTATTGGGTGACAGCTGACTCATGTTCTCGATGCCTAATATGACCGTATGTTAGGTGTGACGGTGGGTTTGCTCAATGATGGAAAATCACAATGGCTCTCACCCCATGTGTTCACGTATCGACATAAGCTGTCGCCATTGCGCTTTCAACCGTATCACAGATGCGGTTAAAAGCTCTGTATACCGGCTTTGGTATCACTGTTTTGGTGCATAAAAAAACCTATTTAAAATAAATAAACAAGTGACGCTTAGCCTGGGGGGGGCAAGAAAAGTCTGGCGGCCCGCCAGGCCTATAAAGCACTGGGGGAAACCCTGAGTAATGAATGGTTGAGCAAAATACAAATTATTGCATCCTTATACCTTCTTCAAGAGGCAGAGTGAATTATGATTTAAATAGATTACATTATTCATCATTTTGCTCTTCCTACACTCTGAGAAATAAGGGTTACAAAAGGGTTCTTCCTAAAGCCTAAAGGGCCAAGGTTTTACCATAACCATTTGCTTCTGCAGAACCCTTTTTTGAAGTAAGGGTTTATGAAGGGTTCTTTGTAAGACTAAGGGTTCATTAAGAACCAGAATTCTTAAAGGATTGTTGAAATCATTAAGAAACTCTTCATTAGGGATTCTTTGTACCATACTTGATGGGTTCTAGATAACACCCTTGGAATGTATAAGGGTTCTCAGTAGGATACCTTTGTTGGGTTCTTGTTACCACCCTTAGAAGGTGGAAAAGGTCTGATAGAAACCCCCAGAGGGCACTTTTCCACCAAATAAGCTCTGGTTCCTGAACTGGTTCTGTTCAAAATCCTTAGAGCCCTTGGTGGCATCTCGCGAACCAGCTCCCACTTCTACCAGTTTTGAGTGGAACCCTTGTAATCAACAATGTCATCAACAGAAGGTTGTGCAGGATGCACAACAACCTGTAGAACATGATCAGCCCACTTTAGTTCCACAGGAAAACCTGCTAATTGTTGGATCCAGCTGGAAACCAACTTTTTGGGTTCTAAACCAGTTTATTTTTAGTGGACGTGCTCAGAGGAATTCAAAATGAGTTGCTTGAACTGCAACGGTGCTTATGGAAAAGGATCCAGAGTGGGTTCTGGGTGGAACCATTACACCATACATGAGTTATTTGTAGAACCTCTCATAGGTGTTGTGGGTGAAACCTCTCACAGATAGTTCTCGGTAGAACCCTTTATGCTGGATTCTCTGAAAGGATTCCAAGTGGAACCAAGTGGAACCTTTAGAAAAGGTTCTACCAGGAACAAAGAATGGTTTTCCTCTGGGAACAAGAGCCCTTTATGGTTCTAGGTAGTACCTTTATTTCTAAGAGTGTAAAGGACGCCCTGAGGATCCTACTGTAGATCCCACTTAAAGTAGCAGGGATTTGCAGTTTGCCCGTCAGGATGATTAAGTTTGGACTGAGAGTCCTGTGTGTGTGTGTGTGTGGGTGTATGAGCGTGTGTGTAAGTGTATAAGTGTCTAGTTGAACTTTTCCTGACAAACTTCTGTCAAGCCTAAAGAATCTGCTGTTTGAAGAGGCTAGTTTTATAGGCCAACTGCACCCATTCAGTGGCAGCGAGGCTTTAAATTAAGAAGGAGCCACAACTGTAACACTTCTTTGGGCCTCTGTTTCCTTTTCTTGAAAAAGTTCCTTTGTAAATAGCCCCCCACCCCCCTTGCCTCTCTGTGTGCTGTTAATCTGTGTGTGTGTGTGTTTGTGTGAGAGATTACACAATGTGTGACCCGCTGATTCAGCGCTGGACACTCTGTCACCCTGGCGGGGTCTCGTGCTCGGCCCTCCAGCTCTCTGACAGGAACGTGCAAGCAGCTCTCGCTGCAAAACATCTCTCTGCACCACCTTCTCTGTTAATCTCTGCTCTCCCCGCTGTGCCTGGATGATTGTTACATGAACACAATTGTGAAAGTGTCTAAATAGAATCAAATAAAAATAACTCCAGTGTGAGAATCACCTCTTTTAACATAAATGAGTTCTCTCTGCCCCCCATCTCCTCGCCGTGGGTTGTAGTAACATGGTGTCTTTGTGTGATATTGGCAGTCATGGTGGTTGTGTGGGTTTGTTGTGGGCAGTGGATGCTCAAAGAGGCCAGTGTAGTTTGGCTGTGAGAGAGGCTGAAAGGCTGGCTACAGAAATGTTGGCATGGCCACGAGTAAGGAGCACTCGCAAAATAAATCCAGCCTCAACATATTGTCAGTTAACATCAGACTGACGCATCCAAAATTTGTACAAAGCTGATTTTAGTTGATTTCTGCTAGAAGCTGAAGTCCGATTTGTGCTTGTTTGTGTCAGATATGATGGACACAGTGCGCTTCAAATATGTTTGCAAAATTACATAATAGGTAGGGGTGTAAAGTTTCATCACATGATATATCTTTTTTTTTCATTTTGAACAACGTTACAAGATTTGCCGATATCAAAGTTGGATTAGAGGCTACACAAGTATACACCAATGTTTTTATCATTATTCTCCTGGGTTTTAGGTAGAGCCTGACCAATATATTGATCAATTATCAGCCAGATATTGGCCTGTCACAGCTATATTGGTAGTGGCATATATGGACCTGCATGAATACTTTTTTAAAAATAGAACATATAAACTTATTTATTTTTTTATTTGTTATTTGTTATTTGTTCGCGTTATAGGCAGTATTTTATGAATATTTGATCCTTTTTCTTAATTCAGATTTAATATATACAGTACAATACCAGTCAAAGGTTTGGACACATCTTCTCCATGCTTTCTTTACTTTCTAAATTGCAGATTAATTCAGGCGACATCAAAACTATGAAATATGGAATTATGTGGAATTGTGTTGAAAGAAAAAAATGGAAAAACAAAGCAAAATGTTTTTTCTTTATTAGAATCTAAAATATTAAAGACTCTTGCAGACTATCTTCTGCACTTGCAATCAAAGATTTAAGAACATGGTTGTCATTTAGTCTTTGATTGCAAGTGCAGAAGACAGAGTTTTTTTTGCTTTTTATTGTCTTTTTCTTGTCATCTACACACCTGTTGATCCACAAGTGTGCAAAAGTTTTTTGCTCTTTGATATTTTGGATTCTTTCAGTAAAGTTCAGGCTTACCAAGATTAAATTGAAATTTTGAATAAGATTTTGTTTTGTTGATGAAAACAATATGAAGAGAAAACACAAAAGCAGCTAATTTAAATGATTTGTTGGCACAATGAACTCAGTTACATATTATTTATTAAAAGGTCCATTCAGACCGAAAACACGTTTACTGTTAAATCCTTACAAATCAGTCCTGCATCTGTTAAATATCATTGTCGGTGTTCACCACTTTTGAGGGATCATTGCAAAAAATGTGTCTTGATGCACATATTTTATATTCTGTATGTTATACTCTGTGTAAAGAATATTGTCCGAGATACCAATATCAGAATTTTTTTAAGTATCAGCATCAGTAAAAAATCCTCAAATCCAGTACTGGTTGGGCTCTAGTTTCAGTAAATACTGTTTCAGAAGCTTTACCAAGATTAAAATATGAAACAATTTTTGGAATAAGATTTTTTTTTTGTTTGGCATTGAAACAAGTCACTTGAAGAGCCCCAAATATCAGCAAACAGCAGCTTCAATCTAAATGTATTTGTTGGTCACAATGAATCTCAGTAGCATGAAGCTTGGACATTTATTAAAAGGTGCCATTCAGACCCGAAAACACCGTTTACTGTCATAAGATCACTACAAATCCCAGTCTCCTGCAAATCATTTAGCTATGAACCATTAATTATATACTAATGCTGCTAAAAGAAAAATTTCCAAAGCATTTAATTTAAGTGTTATTTTTTTCTGACAAGCAGACACATGGTGAACAAGAGCTATTAACAGGTATTTGTTTAAGCTGTGATTTAAGGATAGCTAAAACTTGCAGTGACACGTGTGTTTATGTTTTTGTACCGTGGTGTCCTCATGTCATTAAATAATAAACAGACTATCTACTGATCAAAGGTAAAGTTTTATTAGGTGTTATACAATAGTGTCAATTGTGGTCTGATCACGAGTGAGAGTGAGAGGCTAATATTTATGACTTTTTATGAGGCATGGCAGTTTTTCTCTGCAATGAAAAGCAATACTGTATTGTAATATTGGTCCAATTTAATTGCAGCACTACGTGCACATGTTTTTTTTTAACAGAGAAACAACATTCAGAGAATATGCTTTAATCTTGTATTTTCTGCAGCAATAAAACTGTCCTACAGTGTTTGTTGTTGCTGTGTCAGACATTGAATGTGCAAAAAGAAGTTGTTAAAATTATCGGATGAAACAGATTCATGACTTATCACAGTCTGCTGTCTCAGTCCCAAAGGAGTTAGCATGTTTGATGCAGCTGTTACCAGAGACATACAGTAATGTTGCTTGACTTGGGTTGAACAGTGTTGACAGTCTTTTGTTCAGTGCGCTGCTGCAAATTATAACTGTTGATTATTAATAACTAACATGATCATCACATGACTATAAATTATGTGTGAGGCTTTTAAATTGATAGTTCAGATTAGGTCTATTTGAAGTAGGGTTCTATGAGGTAGTTATCATAGTCACTATGTAACCTGCATTTTATGGCGGTCGGCACGCCCCCAGTTTTGGAAAGCAGCAGGAGTACTGGTGTAGGAGGCTGAGCAATGTATTGCTGTGGACAGGGTCAGCAGTAAAACGTATCTAAACAACTAAAACAATGCATATCAGTTTAAGTGTACACTATGTTTAGAAGATTTTCACTCCTTTACCTTGACTTTACCTCTCCAAAGCAACCAGACTCCTTTGGCAAACAAGGTTACCTTGCAGAACACAAGGGCTGCTGGCCTAACACTGCCTTGATCGGCCAGTTTGTTTGTGTTATTGTTTGACTTTGGTGAATCTTGACTGATCATTTAAAACACTGAAGCCACACAATAACATAAACAAACTAGCTGATTGAGGCAGCAGTAGACCAGCAACTTCCTAATTCTGTGAGGTGACATTGTAGTTTTTGCCAAAAGAGTCTGGTTGGTTTGAAGACAGTGATATAACAAACGATGTAACTTCAGTTCCCCATTGGAAAAGCCTATCTGACGCATCTTAACTGAAGGTTAAGCAATGAAAATATTCTAAATATAGCATACAATGAAACTAATATTGATTGTTTTAAGTGGCTAAAAAACGTTTTGCTGCTGGCCCTGTCCACAGCAGTCCATTGCTTCTCACTTCCCACACTGGTACTCCTGCTGCTTTTACAAACTGGGAGCTGCCGACCACCATCTACTGTAGGTAATACACTGACTATGGATAAATACCTTAATATAAAATCTGAACTATCCCTTTAAAGGGGCACTCTACCAATCAAAGCCATGGTGGATACTACTCAGCCTTTGAAAGCGTTGTATAATGTCTTCTGTGGCTCTTGAAGGGGCTTTCCAAGTCTTGGATTGGGCTAGAGGATGACAACAAAAGGACGATAACAGACAGCCTGTGTTGCAGACTGATGGAAGGAGATTAAAAGATGAGGGACGGGCCAGCAAACGAGGCTTTCTTATTGCTTCATAGGAATTGAATCCAGTGTTTTTGGAGTAGGGCTGCAACTACTGTAAAAAAAAAAAAAAAAAAAAAAAAAAAAATTCCTTTCAATATGCTGATTGTTTTCTTGTAATCGCTGGGTCAATAAAATGTCATAAAATAGTGAAAATTTATTTTGCAAAGTACAGAAATAAAAAGAAAAGTACGTAAGGGTGATACTGTTGTCATCAGTTTTCTCACTTCATATTTTTTATTATTATTTTTATTATATGGGGTAATGTTGATAGATATTAAGAAGTACAGTGGTGTAATTGTGGTGTTTTATCGATGAGGGGGAGAGTGAATTTATGTAATAGATTGATTATTGATGATTATTATAGATTAGGGGTAAAGCTGGACAAACATGTTGCTTCTTCCTACTCCTTTTCAATCAAATAGTGAAAAATGCACATCACAAGTTGTTAAAGTGGAAGATGACGTATTCAAACTGCTTGTTCTTTTTGATCAAACATAGATATTCGGTTTTATTGTTGCAGAAGACTTAGAAAAGCAGCAGATATTTACATTTGATGAGGCAGGAGTGAATTTGGCTGATATTTGCTTTTAAAATGGCTTAAAACAATGAATTGATCATCAGAATTGTTGCTGATTGATTTGTCGGCCAACTAATGATCCATGACCCATACATGATTAAAAGACTGTGCTGAATTGATTTTGTCCCTTCTTGTCTTCTTGTTCATAGTGCAATACTCTCCTGGTGTGTCCCTTTTTTTTTTTTTTTAGCTTTGTGGTCTTTACATGAAGCTAGTCATATGTACTGGGCTAACCTCATTAGCTTGATTTAGCTGACAACAGTAACACCTTCGCTAAGCTTTCTGGCTGGAGCACATCCTTAAAAGTAAGATGTACACATGCCAAGATAGGTAATTAGGCACTATTAGAGGCTTGTCAACCTAGTACAAGCCACCGACAAAACCAAAATGTTTGAGAGGATTTCATAGAATTTATCATTTGATGGGCTGTTCTGACAATAATGCCAAAGCTGAGGTGACACAGCAGCCCAAAGATGGTCTATTTTCCTGAATTATATGGAATCACAGCACGCCAACATCAGAATTATCTAATCGTCTCTGAGATTACACGCCATTTTGCAAAGTGGTGGCTGTAGTATAAATGTGTGTGGGGGCCAGGGGCATCTTTCTGATGCTTGTATGGCATCGTTCTGCTCGTGTCATTTCACCCGTGATACTCCCTCATCCCTTGGAGTCATGATTCATTGCGTTTTATGTTCCTCCTCTCCATCCCATCCCTGTCGGACAGGAAGCAGATTGTCACGCCTCTCCTTTTTGTCTCACTTGTTGGCTCTGATGGCTTGTTATTGTTATAATCAGGCTGTATGAATTTACTGGCTAATGGTGTGTGTGTGTGTAAGGTGACACGGGGACTGTACTATGAAGTAAGTTCATTACTCAGGCTTTCTTTGCATTAACTTGCTTGAAAATACCTAAAACCCCAGTCAGAGATAATGGATATCACTACCAGTACTTATCAGCTGTCTTTGTTAACCAGGCTTTCTTCTTCAGGGTCTGCGTGTTACCATAAAAGACGGTATTTGATGCGTCATTTGACTTTTCTGCACAAAATGGACTGAAGGCGTGCTGCCAATTCAGTTAAGAGGAAGAGATTGTTATAATTAAGAGATCTGAGGCATTTAAAAGTCACTGCAAAAAGCAACACTTTCGCCGCAAATAAGGCGAATAAGAGGAATGCTGGCAGAAAATTACTAATTGACTCAATACGCTCTCAATACCTCCTTTTTACTTCTAACTGACCACTGCACAATAAATTTTAAACTTGATAGATTTTAATATGATACACAAGACATGCATTTAGGTCTGACACTGTCCCATAATGAGGGGTACGTGGAAATCACTTAAGTTTTTGGCCAAATCAAAATCAAATGAGTGTTACTTCTTGAATATTGTGATGAATGCCAATAAACTAACCAATAATAATCTAATCTATTAATATGTGCTCTGATCTATAACACAACCAGTGTAACATGGACAGCAAATCAGGATCAGGCATGAAACCATTCAAAGTGGTTTAGAGCTGCAATGATTAATCGATTATTTAATTTATCACCAACTATTTTGATAATCGATTAATCAGTTTGAGTAATTTTTTAAGAAAAATGTCAATTCACTGATTTCAGCTTCTTAAATGTGAATATTTTCTGTTTTTTTTTTTTTTTTTAGTCCTTTATGACAGTTAACTGAATATCTTTGGGTCGACTCTGAAAATAATCGTTAGTTGCAGTCCTTAAGTGGTTGCAGTCCTAAACTTGGTCTGACAAAAAGTCTTATTTGTGCATCTCTATAAAGGATATCATCAGTAAAAAAGAATTTATAAAAGGTTGGCGCTTTTTACAGCATGTTTCATCTGAAACTCTTTTACCTGAACATAACTTCCTCTAGAGCAGATCAGATAATTTACCACCAATCCAGCCAGGTTAACCGAGAGCCACCTTTGTGACATTTTTGGCTTTAGGCTCAACAACATACCTCCCTAACCCATTAATCTGGCTTCATAGTGCACCCCTGCTGTCTGTCTGGAGGCTTATGACCAGCTATAAGAGAGCTTGTGATGGTGTGTCAACACTGCTTGTGTCCTCTTTGCATGTTTTATGTGTTTTAGTGTTAGAGGATGCGCAGCAGCTCAGATAAGAGTCATAAGGTGAGAGATAAGGTGACCGGCAAACACTGAGTCAGAGGATAACTACTGATTTTAATGTGTCCCAGTCTGACACTTAGAAGCTGTAAAAACAATTAATTCCTTGTTTTACTTTCATCTTGGCCTGTTGAGCTGTTTGCCATGACTTGGAGCAGCTGGCACAGGATATTTCTAGAGACAGAAAGTTGTGTTCAGGCAAAACTTTTCTGCAGGACTTCTGGTTTATGATTGGGAATGTGTTAATATTCTAATAATAACTGTTGAAATGAACATGAAATCAACAGGGAAGTGAAAGTGTTGAGTAGAGAAGCATGGAAACTTATTAATTTGTGTGTGCATATTTTTCCCTGTGCGTGTTGCGGCCATCTGTCTTGCTGTGACACGGGGTAATTTGTAACCCTCTGTTATTCGCCGTGCTGTGGTAATTAGGCTTTATGTAGCCGCGGCTGTGTCCGTTTGATGTCCGTTTGCTTGCAGTCGTAGTGGAAATTTCCCTTTACTTGCCCTCTCCACTCCTTTATTTCACTATCACTCCATCACGCCTTGTGGGTAAAGTCTTGTTTTTTTTTTATTTTTGCAAGACAGGTCAACAACTCCTTGACTCGTGCTTTTAGTGTGCAGAGAATGGGCTGCTTGCATAACATTTGTTCAGAGCTGAAGTTGTGAATAGGCTGGCTCTTTGCTGCAGATAAGCATCAAAAGCCTCTAACGATTTTTCTCTCTCTGTTACAAAAGATCAGCCTTTGCTTATTTTGTTTTTTCTTGACCCAGTCACCTCTATTTACCTTCTGGACAAACAGCCGTGATGGATCTCCTCAGTCAGGACTCGCTGTGTGGACGTCTAAATACAAACATTTGCACAAAGCAAAAGAATTAAGCCTCTAAATGAGCAACTATTTGTAATAATTTGTCAAACACTCCACAAGACAGAAGAAATGTTGACCGTGTCTGTAGGTGAAACTGAAGGAGGAATGCGCGTGTGTGACCAGCTGTTTGTTCTCAGATGCATTGATCATGTCATGTTGATGATTAACGGCTGGGAGACGGAGAGAGGGAACCAGAGAATCAACTCGATGGGTCAATAGATGAACAGATGAGCTAGTTTCAAGTGTTGAGGCGTGTCTCTTGATTAGTGCTATACACTTGTTTCTTCCCTTCCTTTTGTCCTTAACAGAGATGGATTAGAGGACTGATGGAAAACAGAGATCTAAGGCGAGTAGGGGTTGGTTCACTGATAACCATCAATGGTGCTGATTAATAGATTAGTGCTCAGGCTTAAAGTGTAGCACGGAGGATTAAATTAGAGAACACATAAAAACACATTAAGTGTGTCGGTTAATTTTAATCTGTCAAGTCAAAATAAAATATTCACTGGACTGACAAAACTGAGGACCTTTTGTTATGATACAGAAATCAACAACAAAACAACTCTGCTGCTACTTACTGTCAGCTTTTTTGATAGACTAATCGATTGATCTTTTTTTTTTTTCAAGCAAAATGTCAAACATTTGTTGCAGCCCTAACATGTACCATACTTTGTCATCACATTGTAGGCAGCCATTGGATTTCAGTTATTTGACTACAGTTTGAAAACCGGCAATGACTCAAACTTTCTGAGATTGGTAATCCACGGCCACAGGGCTGCAACTGCAATTGTTTTCATACATTATTGGTCAATCTGCTGATCATTATCTTTTGATTAATCTAAATGTTTTGTCTATAAAATGTCAGAATATCAAAAATGTCCTTCACATTTTTTACTAAGTCACAGGTAATGGCATCAGATGTCACAGTTTGTCTGACCAACAGTCCAAACAGCATCAAATCCTCACTCAAGACAATGACTTATATGAATCAATGAGTATCATAATAAATAATGTTCTTGGTGTCAATCGATTAATTCTGCCACAGGTTTACATGTATAGGAATATAGAGGGATGTAACGATGCAAAAAAATCAAGGTATGATAATACCATGACATGATAAAGTCCACAATGCATTATTTATCAGAGTATTAAAAACAATGCTGGAGCTCAAGCTGCCTTTATTTTCCATGTTTGAATTCTTGTCTGAAACCCTAAATATTCAGAGCCACGAGCATGTGTTCTAGCACCACTTGTCTTATAAGCAAGATAATGTAGTAGTCATTCACCCTGCAGATGGAGACATCTGTCTTAATTTACTGTAAGATCATACAGTACTGTAGTTTAGAGAAATGATCGTCTGCTAACTCTTTCCATTAAAGAATTAATGGTTTCTTTCCATTAAGATGCACACATTTTTGTTTTAAGGAGAAATTTAATGATTTTTCCTCACTGCAAACATAATCACATAGATTCCTGTTGTCATATAATGAAAAATGTTGCACACAAATGAGATTTATTTCTCTGCATTGGCCGTAAAATACAACACATGGACCCACGGATACCGGTGCTGTGATGTCAAAATTACATCAACAGAAAAATGAGTTCACAGCTCTAACTATTTGCCAGCTTTCTCCTGTACTGGCTATTTTTTTCAAAAAATGCGTGGACACACGCATCAACGCATGACTCCACTGTCAAACTCTGAACTGTCAGTTACAATCTGAAGACACCCACACAGCAGAATGGGAGGTTCTGTCACATCAATAGTTGCAAACATTATTTTTATTGGCAACAATAATTTAAAGGTTTAACTTATTACTTAAACATTTATTGCTATTTTAAACAAGGGATAGGATAATTCATGAATATGTACAAATAAAAAAGGATGCTTAACAAGTGTTTGCTGTTGCTGCCCACATCAACATTTCACTTTTGACTTTCCTGCTTTCCCAGCCACATTTTTCTTTGAAAGTCAAAAGGTCTGAGGTGCAGCAGCATTTCCATTTATATGAGATACTCTATGGACAGGCCTTTCCTTGTGTTATTTCACACTTTCTCATATTTCCAACTCACAAATGTGCAGAGGCTGCCTTACGATAAGCTTTTCTTACTTTTTGCAATGGATATGAACAGATGTATAGAAACCTAGTCAAAAGTAGGTGATATGAGTTGAGCATGTCTGCCCCTCAAGTGGCTATCACTACACAGAGGCACCACCGCCGAATCTGATTGAAGCTGAATCCTGCTCAGCCGCTTTTTCTATTTACAAGTTCAAAGCCATAGTTTCGACTGGGTGACAAGGACATGTCCCCCCTCACTTTTCAGAATCATATTTTTACCATCCCTATTTATTATTCAGCTCTGACAAAGAAGATTTGAGTTGATCAAAATGTTGACTTTCCTCATCTTTTACTTTAAGCATTATTGTTGGATCACAACAATTAAGCTTATTCTCTTTTTGTCCTCAGTTTTGCCTCTCAGGCAACTGAGAGGTGGCCTTATGCTGACTTCAAGCAACAGGATTATAGTCCTGATTTACTTCTTTTGTTTTGGAGATCCCTGATAAAAGCTCTGAGGTAGAGGCAAATCAGTGTTTGCTCAGTGCTTACAAATCAGGACCCAATCGCTATATGTGAAATGTTCGAAGATGCAAGAGAGCTTGCGATGCCTCACAGATGCCCAAAAGATATCAAGCAGGTTTAATATGTTGTTGTGTTAGGAATGTGTTGGGGAGCTATGCAATGTGCTGCTATACAGCCAACGAGAGCAGGCACGGGCTGGGTGAGGAGAGGAGGCAACGAGAAGAGATGGAAGAGCACTGGAGCAGCAGCCAGAAAGGGACAAATCTAGAAAAAAAAATGCAAAAAGTAGTTGTCGTAGTAGTAGTGTTTCTTAAGTACTTCAAACTAGCTCCACCTTCAGTGCTTGCAACAGTAGCATGCTGCACACTGATGCTTCAGTATTAATAATCTATTGTCACTCTCAGTGTGTGTTTACATGACAAAATGTAATTTGTCAAACAGGCAGACTCGTAGAGGATTCCTCAGGTGAAAGATCTTATGATGTGGTGTGCAAACCCCAGCTCTGAGATTCCCGATAACAAGACAGAAAGTCATGTAGTGTGAACAGTACAGTGATCTCATGACTTTGAAAGTCATGTAGTGTGACCAAAGCATAATCCTCTCGGTGGGAGAGAGGACTGCAGACACTGCTCTGCTGAAAAAAGTCCTGGCACCACCTCTGAACTTTGGGTAAAACAATCATGTAGCTTGTGTTTAATTTTCAGAAGTTGTTCCTAATAAGACAGAAGAACTCATCATCAATCTAAGAAAATGCAGGACGGCAGTACTTTTGTTTTCAGTGTTCATTGTTAACATTGAATATAATAGTTAGTTTTATTTTTTTGCCAAACATTTATTTATACAATATAATTACTGGTTATAAAGAGTAATTCATTTATAAAAACAGTATCTTTTCTGTATATGAGCATTATTAACAAAGATATAATAACCATTTTCATCATTTGCAACATTTACTACATTATGCAGAAAATTTTGAAACACATTTTTTAATCCTCATCGCGTCCCCTCCTCCTCTAAATCCAAACCTTAGCGCTCGACTGAGTTGCTTAAATCTTTCTCTCAGCTGTCGCTGTGCCTTCGTCTCTGCTGGTCTTCAAGCAATCATTTTGAAATAAATGACTAACGGTCCCATTTCTCTCGTCAGTGTGAGGCCACCGTTTCTCTTTCTGTGTGTGAGCTCAGCTGGTCCAGACAAGAGGACAGTCTGGACAAACGCAGACAAGTCACCTTGAGGTGCCTATGTTATCCATGATAAAACTACAAAGTCAGAGTTGACACATCAGCGGATGTTCAGTTCACTATCAGTTGTGTGTGTTTGACTGAGAATGTGTGTGTGTGCCTGAGATTTTGAATGTTTAGAGCTGCTTTTACCTGAAACACCTTTTGATAAAGGTGATCTTGTTGATGTATCAACTACATGTCTCGAAAAAAAAAGATCCAGACGTGAAAATACACACACAATGGAAGCTTTGACTGTGCAGCCATCACCTTTTTAAAATGTCCTTCACCTTGTCTGACTGATGTGTCTGCAGTATGCTGGTGATGCTTAAAGAGCTGCTCGAGTGTCTCTGCCTAATTGTTTACAAGGCTGTGTGTGTGTGTGTCTTCCTCTGCCTTCAATAAGTAGAAAGCTAAGTAATCAATAATGGTGATCTGAGAGAGAGCCGTGGCAGCAAAACTAAAGACGCAATATACAATACATTGTTATTTTCTGCTCTAGTAATGTATCATAAAGCATATAGCTTTGTTAAAGGAGAAACATGTAATATATTTGCTTTAATTAATCATAAAATGACCATGATCGTGTAAACAGAAATTGGGGAAAAATTTTAAGTTGAAATACTCACTACTCTGCCAACAATGCTACAGCTGCAGAGTCCTCCTTTGAAATTTCTATTCCTGGCCAGAATCACCGTTTTTGTTTGCCAGTGACACATTAATTAAAGTTAAAATTAATGTTGAATGTTCGCCGATTGAGTTAGTGTTTGTTTATGAGTCGTAAGAAATCATTAATAATCTTTTAGAAGGAGCAGATGTTTGTAACTGTGAAACTGAGCAATATGTTAATAGAGTCTGGCAGGCTTAACTTTACACTGACAATTGACAGTTATAAACAGCTGATCAGTGAAGGACTCATCCGTTTGTTAATGTCAGATTTACAATATTGTGCTCATCTTGCGCTCCTGCAGGGTTCCTGCAGCCTGCCTGAGCTTCTGGAGTCTTTATACTGTGAAATGGAGAGCCTGATCAAAATACTGATCCTAATGGATTTTCATATCTTCCATAAAATCTGCCTCTTCATAGCTTTAAAACAATGTGATTAATTTGACTTTCCACGAACAGACCAAATTCTTTGATTTCAGCATCTTTAATGTGAATATTTTCTGGTTCTTCAGGCTTTACCCTTATTTATAGAACCTTACTTAACATCCTGTACAAAGTGCCTCATTTAGTGTCTGTAACTGGCTGTGAGTGAGTGTTGCTCATGCAGATGTTTGTCACAATAAAAAGGGAGTATGGTGTGATGTTGAGCTCTTCCTCTTCAGACCAGTTCATCTCCCAGCAATCGTACATCTGTCTGTATCATCCTCTTGTTTTGGTTTGACAGGATGATCTCTGGTGAGGTCAGTTCTTATCTGCTGTCACTACTGATCTTCCTCATTGTGGCTGACTGCCTCAGTGTTCATGCATCCATACTGTGTCAGCACATTTTCCACTGTCGAATATCCATGATGATTAGTCACCAGCAGGCCTCTTAAACAGTCAAACATGAGTGTCAGGAGGTCAAAGTTTTGACACTGTAAAACATTGTACATATATTTTTGGCTGCACTGCAGCAAATCGGGGGTCAGTTCTATAAATGTTTAAGTCTGTGACTGAGTGACTGATGACTGGTCAGCTGAGTGTTGGAGTTTCCTCATTTGCCATTAGGGGTGGCTATCATTAGGACATTACTGATAGTTGCACTGATATTTATGGATACTATTCACCATAATTTCTGCAAAAATAAAATCATGGCATTAAGAGGTGTAAAATGGTTCAACAGTTTATTATTGTTTTTTGCAGAAATAACAAGTTAAATCGTTTCCAAAGTAATTGCATTTAGCTGCATTTTTTATCAAATTTAGTAAAGTGAGCCAACACTTTTAAACATTTTGCTGTGTCAGCTGTTAATGTAACTTTGCATAAATACTGATGGCACTATTGTTTAGGGCTGCAACTAACAATTATTTTCATAGTCAATTAATCAGTCGATCATTTTCTCAATTAATTGATTAATAGTTCTCTGTTCTTAAATGTTAGAAAATGGTGAAAAATGTTTCCCAGATCCTAAGATGATGTCCTCAAATGTCTCGTTTTACTTACAAGCAAAAGGTTATTCAGTTTACTGTGAGAGAGGAGTAAAGAAAGTGTTTATCAAAATAGTTTGCGATTAATTTAATAATCGATTAGTAATCAATTAATCGTTTCAGCTCTACTATTGTTTGTCCAGACTTTAAGTCTACGCCACTTAGGCCTCACTTTGTGTATAAGCTGAGCTGAGACCAATCAACTCAAGTAAGTAAATGTAAACGTAACAAGAGTCAGAGTCAGGGGATCACCAAGTCAGTATATCCATCCTTTGGAGACCACAAATATCTCTACAAAACCTCATGCCAATCCATCTCACAGAGATATTTGAGTAAAAGCCTAAAATCTGAAGGTGGTGCTAGAAGTAAATTAAGTCATCTGGGGAACTTGAGTGTCTGTACAAAACGTCAAGGTATCCATCCCTCAGTTGTTGGGATATTTCAGCCTGGGCCAAAGTGCTGGACAGACTAACATTGCCATGCTGTTAGCACGGCAGAAAATGAGAAGCTGCCTGATAGTATTTATACTGCTCGTGGTTTTCATGTGAGACAGTTAAGGTGCAGTGAAGTCAAAGCAGCAATACATTTACTTGATTTAAAGGAATAGCTCGGAATATTTGAAGTGGGGATCTGTGAGGTATTTATCAACAGTCAGTGTATAATCTACAGTAGATCCCTTTTGACGCATCTCCACTTTGGAGAAGCAGAGAGGAGTACCAGCATGGAAGCTAAGTAATGTCCTGCAGAAAAATGTATTTTAGCCACCTAAAAAAAATCAATAATAGTTTAAGTTTACACTGTATTATGATGTTGTTACTGCTTTTTCTTGCTGTCAGACATCCTTTTCAGACAAAACTGCTGTTCTATAACCCAAGTATTGCTCTCTCTCAACCAAACTCCTTTAGCTAAAATGGTAATTCTACCTCGCAGAAGGAGTTTCTGGTCTACCGCCACCTCAAGTGGTAGACCAGCAACCCCTCGAAGTTGCTGTGTTCTGCAAGGCATAATTGCTGATTTTGCCGGTAGAGTCTGGCTGGTTTGGAAAGAGCAATACTTGGCTTATATGACGGCAGTTTCCTGCCCCCTGGTCGTCCTGCTGCTTCACCAAACTGAGAACATTGCTATCACTGTGAGTATTATACTAACTGTGGTACCTCCATACAACCGCACTTCAAATAGTCTGAACTATCTCTTAAAGGTGGTCATTGTCACCATTGCTCAGCATGGCTCAAACCAATCTCAGCTGCTTTGTATCACTACTTTTTAGGCAAACAAATCTAACCCCAGATACAGATCTAATGAGCCTCTAACATGCTTATAGTCATCCTACATCACAATGGACTTCAAAATACCAAGAGCAGCTACTATATTTGCCTAGATTTTTTTTTCAAGTTCTAGCTAACTGTTTCATTATTGATGTTGTACATATTTCAGACATAGTGTTTCTCCACCTTTTCTTGTGAAATCACTGTACTGTACAAGATTCATCTCCAGCTCTGTCCTCAGTTCATCGCCCATCGTCACAGTAGCTCTCGCATCGCCCGCCTGCCTGCCGTCTAATTGTTGTTAGTTTACTGTTGATGGAGCGTAATTAAACAGACGCTTGGCAGTGTTTAGCCGCTGATAGAGTTGATCAGTGCGGCTCTTGGCAGCCGAGGCACAACGGTCCCTGCGCTGACAGATTGGAAGACGAGATGGAAGGCGCTTTGATGCACGAAACACTGGTTATCAGCAGGCATTACGGTACTCTGTCACAGACACACACACACGTCCTTGTATAGAGCACACACATTTTCACTAATAGGCACTTGGCCTTTTTCTTACATGGAGCTCTTGAGTGAGCGCAGGCAGGCAGGCAGGCAGGTGCAAGGTTCAGTCACTACACATGTAACACGTTGTCGACCCTCACACACAGAGCAGGTCCCACCTGTTTCTTTCTACCCTCGCTGAGCTCCGCTTTAGTGACTCATGCTGCTCGTCATGTGGCTGTGATGAAGAGAGTTGAACTGGTGCTAATGAAGCCTGGCCCTGAGCAACCAGTCAGAGCAGGACGGATTAATTACAAATATTCTCTCCACCTATTTCCAATTTTTCCACATCGGTCTCTCTGTTTCTCTCTAAATGTGAAGTTTTATGGTATTTTGCAAATGTCAAGTCTGCGGTTTGCCTGCTGCGTGTGTGTCTGTGTTCTCTTTCCGAACTTCTCACCTCCCTTGTTGGTCTCATTTTTGCCATCCTCTGACCACACACTCACACACACTCTGTCTGACAGATTAGTTGACCTGCTACCAGACTTTACAATCTTGTCTCGCGCTATCCAGCCCAGTCCAGAGAAGTTCACCTTCACCATCTACTCCTGGATTATTTGGCACCAAGTGTGACTTGGCTGGACTCACTGATAAGATGATGCTGATGTGGGCTGTGGGATCACTGTGTGCCTCTAGTCAAAGCTGAACGCCTTGAAGAGCATGTAAACAAAGGACATGGAAATGCTTTGCTTTACTGAAGCACACTAGATACAAAGATAACGTGTAAAAAAATAATGATTACATACTAAATGCACTGTAAAAAAATTGACTGCTTTAACTTAAATTAAGTTAGTGTCCGGGCTGACTTAAAACTTTAAGTTAGTTGAATTTGAAAAGAGAATATGAGCCTAATTTTGTAATGATTTAAAACAAATCAACTTTTTTAGTCACATAATTTGATATTAATTCAGTTCTTCTGGGAACAACATGTTCAATAAGCTCTAGATATTAAATTGAACCAACAACTCTTCTGAAAAACATTACAAACACAATCGATCTTACAGCTGCAGCTTCTTTGTTCCAGCACCAGCAAAAAGATGATATTAAAACTGCTCCCAGAGAATTTATTCAATTTTAAGAATTCAATACTAACCTTCATCATTTTTTGTAATGTTTTTATTATCGTGAAAACAAACAACCACGACTTATCTTAAAGTATAGTAGAGACACACAGCGAGTTTTCATCATATAGGTTTTCTTCAAACTATAAAAAAAGTTCTCAGGAGTTTTAACTCTGTTAAAGTCTACTAATATACTGATCATGCTTCTTTAGAAACTTAATTTAACGTGTTTATTGAACAGTGTACAGTTAATTTATTCAACTCATCATTTCACTATAAGTTTAAATTAATCATGAATAAATAAAACTTGTATATTTACATTAAATTAGTTAGTAAGATAAGTTGATTGCACTAAATTCCTGCATGAAAAAACTATGCATGTTATGAACAAAATGTAATTTTTTTTTTGAAACTTAATAAAACTTGAGGTTTTAAAAATACACAAATTTTTTTCAATACTGCCATAATGTTAGATGAATTGACAAAGAAAGTAAAAGTAGGCCCTCTTCTGCAGAGGCCACCATGTTGCATTGCAGTGCTTCTACAGAAGCCTTGAACGAACAAACCAAACACTTTATGTATGGTATTTCACGTTTTGCATGAGTTTTTCGGACAGTTTTGTGGTTCTTTAGGTGTTTGCATGTTTGAGATGTTTGCCATCCGCAAGCTCACTGCTACACTTGTTAAAAAAAAGTTGGGAAAACTTTCAAGGCAACTGTCTTCACTAATTTTTTTTTAATCATTTGTCAGCCTAAACTCTTTTGTTGAAATCATCAAATCTAAAACTCAGATCTTCAAGTTCTGCTAGTTTGTTTATAAAAAAAAAAAAGAGTTTGAGCTTCACTTAAAACTGCAAAATTTAGTGAAGACAGCTGCCTTGAAATTACTTTTTGATTTTCTCATCCTCTCTCCCTCTCTTTTATTTATTTATTTATATATTTATTTTTTTTACAGTGTACTAAAATCCTGCACACCGTCCTTTAAATGTCAATCTTATAATTCAGCACTACTACTCAGCAAAGGTCCCATGGAGTCCTCTTCTCTCTGATGTGTCTGTGTGTATCTGCCCTGACAATGTACAGACCAATCCCATCGCTGTTCTCCTCAATTTCCCTCTTCAGCTCTACGCTGTCTTTCCAGGATCCAGACCCATGATGTGTCAAACTCTGAGCTTTCAGGAGAGCTGTAGTATTGGCAAGTGTGTGTGTGTGAGAGACTCTACTGTATGTGTGTGTGCACGTGCGTGTGTGAATGGATAGATGGTGTAATGTGATGTGACAACGGGGAGGAAAAGGAGAGATTAAGTTCAAGAGTTGGCCTGCTCACTTCAACGGCTCAACTATTAAAAGACCCCTTCTTCCACACATCAGCGAGTGATTAGAAAAAACCACACATGCCCCCTGTCTCTTTATACACTGAACAAGCACTATCTTGTGTCCAAACATACAGTGTTATCTGTGTTTATGTTATGTGTTGATGCTAATAGACAGTGGCAGTGCCAAGATGTGGTGACTGCCAACACAAGTATGAGGATTTGAAACGAATCTTTAACAGCTCTAATACAACTTGTCGAATTGATTTTAAGACAGACTTTCCACTTCATTTCTTTATTTTTCTGGTATGTGTGAAAAGAAAAGCTCCTACTGTGATGCTCCTGTTTAATTTAGCATCACATTAAAATGGGTCATAACTCTGTTGTGGTCTTTAACTTATCTTTTTGTGTTTTGCGACCCGCTCCACCACCTCCTTACACAGTTTCTGGATGTGGGCACGACTTATTTACTCTCTACTTTTTCTAACATCCAATGTAATTTTCCCTCTTTTTTTTTCCCTCCTCCCCTATAGTGTTTGTGCATTGGTTGTTTTCTGTTTCTGCAAACAGATTCCGCAACATTCTTTCCCCCCTGGGAGACTGACTGCGTGCCTTTGAACGCCCCTCTGCACTCTCGCCACAACATACGATTAGTCTTCCTACACACACAAAACATGGGAGGGCACGGACACACTCGCTGCACCCAAAGGCATGCGGACACACACACACACACACACACACAGAAACAGTGCAGCATAAAGCATCAAAAACACCAATTAAGCACACACACACTCCTACACTTTGTTTGAAGGTCTGCCCATTGGGTCCCAGTTGCAGTGTGAGTGTGTGACTGGATTGTTAACTGGTTTGTTCTGGAGTTGATCCACCTTTCACCCATCAATCTCCTCCTCCTCCCTCTCTCTTTTCTCTCCTCCTTCTTTTTTCCTCCTTCTTCTCTCTTTTCTTATTAATAACTTTTCTTTCACTCATGTCAGCCACTCCATTCCACCACCAAACTCCCATCTCCCCTTCTTTTAGTTCTTATCACATTATCGTGAGCAAATATCTGCTTTTGGTTGCGTCTTCCACAGGTTAGCCTTCAGAGGTTAACATTTAGAAACCTATTTTTTATCTTCATGTCCAAAATATTTTGAAGTGATTTTTAAATAATAATACAGGCCCTGGAGACACGAAAGTTAAAGTGTTACATGATGCTCTTTCCTTGAGTTGAGTGCCTGTAAAACGGTGGATGTTTAGTTTGTTGTTGTTTCACTATTTTAATTGTTTTATTATGAAGCAGAAAAATGTGGAAATGTGTGCAAAACATGAACGAGAACATAAAACCTTAAAAAAAAAAAAAAAGAATTCCTGAAAGTACAAAGAGTTTCAGTTAAAAGCTACAAAAGTACTGAGAGCTGAGCACACAGACACTTTTAAAAATGTCTTTCTCTCCGCTCTCCTGCTGCAGAGGTGTGAGCTGAGTCCCACACCACCTGTTTGTTTGAAGTGGAGAAGCAGGATAGCAGACTAGCTCTGGCTTGATTAGTTTGGGGTTGATATATCTATCTCTTTGCTTTTAGATGAAGTACATTAATAGATAACCGTTGTTGGGAAGCTTTCATTGTACTTAACAGTCACGAGTTGTTGTCAGCTCGAGCATGTCTCTCCTCTAACTGCTCCTCTCCATGTGAGTGCACATTGGTGAGAAGAGAGAGAGAAATGTGACCAACCGGCAGTGAAATGCTGTAATGCTCTCAGACTGAGACAAAAGTTGACATAAACTAGGTAAATGACATCTATACAATATTTTATTTCTTTCAGGGGAGCACGGGGTCCTGTATTTATTTCTATGATTTCAACAGGTATTTGTTGTTTGTTTAGCTTTATCAGGGAGAGAATAGGGTGTGTCCCTTTGATGCATCAATGGTGGTTTTACTGCGTCCTTTCAGATTTTAATGTGTCAGAGACGGAGGATGAACACCTATCAACATCACTGGATAATTCAGGCTCTGGAGTCATGAAGTTTTATGTGGTGATGTGTAATCTTGGTAGTTTGCCAAATAGAATATATTGTGGCTACAACCAACAATTATTTTCACGTTTGATTAATCTGTTCATTATGTTTTGAATAAAGGTGACATCTTAAAATGTTTTTGTCCGAAACCTAAACACATGATTGATTACAGTGATATAAAACAGACGCAAACAGCATCAAACATTCTTCTTCTTGATAAATTACTAATACAATTCAGAGTCAGCCTGAATGGCCGTTTTGTTTTCATTTGATAGTCTAACATTGTGGTCATGTTAGCCATTTCCTGAATGGAAAGCCTGATTATTTTTTACTAACAGTAGCGACTGATACCTCCATCCCAATGATTTAATTTTCAGTCCACATAGAAGCATTTGGCAGGAGCATAGTTAACATTATTAATGTCAATCATATAAATATGCCAAATTTCATTCTTTACTACCACAAGTTGTGTCAATCTCATCCATTTTCGTTGTGAGTCTTTGTCAGCATTTCTGATGGATGTACTGAAGCCATTTTTCTGGCTCTGGCACAGGAAGAGGATGTCCCCATTTTTCAACTCGCCTACGAAACTCTGACACAGCACAACATCAGACCTCTTGAAATCTCAGAGCAAAACTCAAGAGATTGGAAACCTGGCTATGAACAATAATTAAATTTGTTGGTGAATTTTTTTATCACCTTGTTGATTATTTGACTAATCATTTCCTTGCTACAATATACAGTCCATGATCATGAGGTTGATGATCATAATGAAAGTTAAAGCGGCTATAATCTATTTTTCGTGTTCATGTGAAAACGATGTGACAGTGTGACAGAGGTCTACTGATGAACCCACAGAGAGTTATCACCTGAATCAGCAGCTCCCCTCAGATTTACAGAGCTCACTGTTAAGCTGTCTGGCCCACAACTCCACTGTTTTGGTCAACTCTCATTGCTCTCATAGCATTGGTTTCAGCAGCTGTTTTCAGAGAAAAAGCTCAAAAAACTCGTTGCCCTCTACCTGCTCAACACCAAACAGACAACAGGCAGACGCCAGCTGGTGAACATAATGGAGTATTTAGCAGCTAGACAGTCGGATTTTCCCTCAGGAGTTGGTAAAGACCAAAAACAGGGCAAAAAGAGAGTGAATGTTGAACTTGCCTTCACTAGTTGGCCAGAAACAACCAAAAATGAGTGATAATGTTGCTCCATAACAGCTGGACGTGTAAATAAGCAACTTCAAAGAAGTGATGGACATTTCAAGGAAGGATAGTCAATATTCACTGGTAACTATTCAACCCTTCTTTCACCTGTGTTACCTTTTCCATATTTTTGGCCCTGGAATGTAGTTTGGAGTGCTCCTCATTCTTTAGCCTGGCTCATAGGTGCCAACTAGCCTTAATGGCACTGACTGCTGTGCTGATTCCATTGGGCAGGTTGTGTCTGTGACATGGTATAATATAGCACAGCCCTAAGAAGCAGGCCACGTAGTGAAATAGTTGCTTTTTTGACTGTTTCCGTTTTTTATTTTGAAAATTGACTGGACTCTCCTGTGTCTGACTCCCTGCTTTAGCGCAACGCAGTCCAACCTGAGCATCTAGCTGATCTCACAGCGCTGTAGCAAACGCTGTACTGCTCTCATGTGCAGAAAAGAGCTGAACTGAACATGCCACACACATTTTACTAGCACCTGGTGGTAATGCATTACTAACAGGTGCAGGAAAATCTATTTTATAAGACATGACAAAAATTCATAAATCATGACACACCCCCGTGACACATTTGGCCTGTAATTGTGGCAGCTAAGGCTCTGTAGGCTTGAAGGTCAATACAATAATCCAGTAGCTGATATCGTTCTGGCAATATGGAGTCGACCTTTAACATATCTAGGCAAATCACACATTTTCAGTCTTTCCTCCAGAGTTTAATTTTGTCATGTTAGAAAGGCATCTGAACCAGCTGTAGCCTGCAGGAACCTGTGTGAAGAGGTTTTATGGGGAGGAAGCTGCTAAGGTAGCAAATTTTCAGATTATGCAAATAACCTATGAAACATTTCTTTTGGTAACATTTCCATTTGAAAGAACCTTGTGCTTGTTATGTGCAGAATTGCATTGATTTTCCTCATTTCCTCATCTGTTCTTGGCACTTAAATCTGATTGAAAAGCCACATTAAATCCGGTCAAACATATTGACTGAGACTGCGTGTTCAAGGAGAAACACTGGTTAGTATGAGATGTTGCAGACTCGTGATATCTGACTTGTATTAAAGGTCTTGAATCAGTAAACTGATACATCTATAGAGGCCACAGCAGAACACACGGCTGTCAACAGTAAGTCTCCCGACACCTGGTGCTACTGTTACTGCGCAGTGTTATCAGGTACCCATCTCTGACCTGTCTGGCTCAAACACACAAAGGATGAGGTGTGTGTGTGTTGTGATGTCTGGCCCCCCAGATGGATTTGGCTTCAAAGATCAGAATCAAAGAGTTCAGGAGGGTGAACACACATTTGGCATTCAAATCTGTGTTGAAACACAAGGCGTGCGTGTGTGTGTGTCTGTTTGTGTGTGTGTCCTCACTGGCACGCGGCAGCTCATCTCGTCTACCTCTCCCATTCACTCTCAGACCTCTCTTACATCTCACATCCAACACCATCTCGTGAGGCTTTATTCAAATACTTAAACCCAGATAGCCCCGGCCTCCAACCTATTTATTTCGTCTGATGGGGAGCGCTTCACACGCCCGGCCCTGTGAAAAGCATACCGAATGAGTGTGAAACCTCTTGCAGAATATCAACTGCTGCATCTTCTACCCCCAAATCACCCCTAAATGACTTTTTAGATAACAGGATCCAAGATGCCAAAAAAAAAAAACAATTTTTTTTGCAAATACAATTGCTGGAGTTTTCTCTTCAAAGCTGCTTTTGAAAAAAGAAGACAGAGGAGTGGACTATTTTTCTGTTTTTTATTTTTTAATCGTGGTAATTATCTGGCTCCCATGACAGCTTTTTGCTCAAATGATGATAGATATGTATTGATTTTCTGCATAAATACCTGTGTGTTTAAGTGTGTGTTCAGTTCATGTTCACTGTAAACAAAAAATGAAGAAAATGGAGAAAACTAGAAATGTAAGTTTTGGCTTTAAGTTTGACTCAGAATGATCACTTCTGTAAAGGAGAAATTTATGATGAATTGATTAGTTTATTGAAAGAAATTAGAATGCCACTATTTTGATCATTGATTTGTTGTCATTGGTTCAAGCAAAAATAATAAATATTTGACAGTTTTATGTTCTCAGATATGAGAATTTACTTTTTTTTTTTTAAGGCTAGCATTATGGTGAGTCAATTATTTGCTTATATAGAAATAGACAATATGAGACACACACACACACACACACACACACAAAGTGAAGGGGGTTTAACATCATGATTGGCAGCTGAGTGGTGTTTCCTGAAGGTGTCAGTTGAGGAAACTGCCGGTACACACAGTACATTATGTCCTTATATGTGTCATAGTTTAGCCATTTAAAGCTGGGGGTCCAACGAATCACAAAACTGTCTGATGGAGCCACTTTTCTCTGTCTTTAGTCACTACCATAATAATAATAATAATAATAATGATGATAATAATAATAATAACAATAATAATGATTGACAATGTGTATTATATGCGCATGTGCACAATAGATAACCACATTTTATATATCATAAAGTATAATTTTACAGTCTCACACAATGTCCCACCTGAAGGCTGTGTCACTGATGGGCTGCAGGTTGCTTCTGGGAGTGACAGCTGTGTGTCAGATGGAGAGCAGCAGCAGACAGCGGCAAAGTTACTATAAACATCACAATCGTATGATCTATTTCCGTGACAAGCATGTCCAGTTTCTCAGTTAAACCACTGAAAATACCCAAAATCATGGTCAGATTTCACACGTTGGAGGTAAATTAGCCATCGCTCTTTCTTTTTTGTTACAAAGCACAGCGCTTCAGGGTAAAGCACAGTCTATCTTGTCTTTTCACTGCAACTCTGCATCGAGAATGAAGGAGTTATTACATTTAGTTTGCAAATCACATGCAAGCCGAACCATGGGGGGCGGTCCGTACAGACCACAGGCCAACCGCAATAAGTTGCACCTCTACTTGAAGCTATAATATGTAACATTTCTGCATTAAATTGTCTGAAAATTCTTGTCTAGGGCTGCAACTAATGATTTTCGTATTCGAACAATCTGTCTTTTTTTTTTTTTTAATTAATTGGTTTGTTGTTTGGTCCATAAAATGCCAGATGCTGAAAAATGTTGATGAATGTTTCCTGAAGTGCAAATTGACATCTGCAAATGTCTCATTTTATTCATAACCCAAAGATATTCAGTTCACTGTCATAGAGGAGTAAAGAAACCAGAAATATCACAGCTATGAAGCAGGAATCAGAGAATTTTGACTTGTTTTTCTTGAGAAAAAAAAAAAAAGGCTCAGTATGGGAATAACACTTGGTGGCCACAGGGGGCCACCTACACAGAATATTTGGTGGCCACATAGTAACTTTTTGTGGTCGTGAGCCATAGTTAATATCAAACCCAACAAGTCTTTAAATTAAAACATCAAAATAAGTTTATGTAACACATATTATATATACAATTTTCTAAGATGACACCCCAATCAGCAGGGTGACATCATCTGTGCCTGTTACTCATCACTGCTAAAAAATACACGTCTTTTATGATGGGATATAACTGATTATGTTATACCAGACTCATCTATAACAAAAGAAACACTTGGTTTTCCAGTATTCTGCCAAAAAAAGAGCACAAGTTAATTGTAATGGTTTATCTGCTAAAGACTAAAACTACCAGGATTCACTCTAACGTGTTTGTTGGCACAAATACAATTTCATCTTCAAGTGCTGATGGTTTATATCTCTAGGCAGGGCTTGACATTAACACCCGCCAACCCGCAAAATGCGGGTGAATTTCAGCTGTGGCGGGTAACACAGCCACTCCGACTAGCCACTTTGGCGGGTTGAATTCTATATACATTTTTAATTGTAGTTTTCTCAAATGAAATCTGAAATAATAAACGAATTGCAATGTGAGACTACGACACTACAACTCCCATGAGCACTGCCTGCGCACAGTGTTTGCTCATTTGCTCATTCAAAGTCACATAAAATGTAAAATGAAGTTGTTTTTCTGAGTTTTCTGAATTCTCATTCTCATGCAGATATTTTTTTCTGCTCTGTGTTAGTATTTACTGCTGTAAATAAATATTGAAACAGACAGTGTTTCTTGTTAGTTTTTTTTTTCCAGTTTAGTTTTTAATCTTTTAAATTAATCTTCTACTCCCCTGCACCACTTTTAATATGCAATAAGAAACCACACTTTTTATTACTTTGTACACTGCATATTTTCATAGAAAAGGAGCTTTACACAGAACCTTATCGGAGCTGAATACTTGATAATGACCTGTAGTGTTAAACATTTTATGTAGTCTTGATATGAGTGTGTACAAGGGTCATTTACATTTAAAAAGGTTGTAAATCTAGTTCAAGTAAACTTTAGCACACCATAGTCAGCTTTAATCATATTATAATCATAATCATAATCATTATCATAATTTCCCAACAACAAAATTGTGGCTAGTGAAAATGCTGAGTGGCTAGTAACTTTGGAAAACCACTAGCCACAGTGGCTGGTGAGCAAAAAAAGTTAATGTCAAGCCCTGCTCTAAGGCCTATCAAGTTCTAAAAAGTTATGGTTTTTACAGTGCAGGGCTGTTGTGTGTGTGCTCTTGAATGCTGGTGTGAACAGACAACTTCTCCTCTTCCCTCAACACCTGACAGTGAAGTCATTCATTCATTCATCCTCCTCTCCTTCCCTGTTCTCCAGGGAGAGAGAGAACAGAGAACATAAGCAGGAGGACCTGTCAGTCAGTCAGCGGGCACCCACTGGTGTTGCATTGACACCTGGACGGCTGCAGGCATGTTGGTGTAATGTGCTCTCTCTTCACTTTCACACGGGAGAGGGTACATTGTGGGAGAATAAGGACCATTGTGCTGGTTTGACTGCAGTGCCACCTGATGCCACCCCAGGGTGACCCGGCTAAGACATTTAACAAAAGACAGTGATTGAAAAGGTGAGGGTGAGTGACACAGGTGCATGTAGGGACAGAAAGAGGGGAAGAAAGACAAAATTATGATTCCAGTTGACTGATGCCAGCTTTTGCACACTGGTATCTTTTTCTTTTGTCAATATACTTAAAAACAGGAAATGCAGGGAGAGAAAGAGGGATGTGACATGCAACAGGTTGTTGCAGTTATATAGTGTATATCTTAACCACTGGGCCCCTCGACGCCCTACTATTCCACACCTCTGAATAATTCATCTTGTCAGTTCATTATATTTGCTTACCAGAGCCCAACCACTGTGGGAATTTTAAGGCAAATACTGATATTAAACTGTAAAATAAACAAATAGATTACATAAATTCAAATAATGCCACAACATAATGGTATTATAAAAGCCAGTCTTTATTTTTTATACAGACACTGCACATAAATAAAATATTTTTTTCCAGCTGTCCCATTAGATTTAGTCATTAAATTGTGACAGAGGATGTGTCTTGAGGCAGACGACCAGAGATGTACCAAAGATGAAAGTTAACACTATGAGATGAAAAACAGTCAGCAAGCTTCAATTATTAACAATAATGACTTATAATGAAATACAACTAATAATAAATCTGGCAATGTGTGATACAGTATATCTGTGATAAGCTAATGCCAGATCATATTTATTGCTGTTCGGTCAGATCAGCTGTATGTCCTAAAGCCAACACGCCCTCATACTTAACTAACAGAACAAGTCGTTTGACTCCCAAAATGACATACGTATATGACTGTTGAGTGTGCCAGGGCAAGTCATACCAGACATTTGTCATCATGTGGTTAACAGCAGTTTGCTTAGCTTTAGTTACCACAACTACTTGATCAGGTTTATGAAAAGATCATGACTTGGGCTCAAATAAGTATATCAGTAATGTAACTTCAGTTACGTATGTAAGTTAAGTTACATGTGTGACGTTAAGTATGTTATGTAAGTCAACTTGTGTATACAAGTCGGTGTTTGCTTTTTGTTTCACATGGCAAATAAACAATGGTCTCATGGGTGTGTTTGATTTGAGGTATTTATGTGATTTGATTTATTATTTAAAAAAAAAAATATATATATATATATATGTAGATATAAATAATAATACATAATGTGTTGTGTTTATATATATGTAATTAACTGTTATATATGTATATATATTATATATAGTAAATATAATTAAATATTTATGTGTAATATAATGTGATATTATAGTGTGTTCTAATATTTTTGTGTATAATATATATATATATATATATGATATATACTAGTTAAGTAAATATGTTATCATTATGAAAAACAGAAACAAACCAATAAATTTGTGGTTTGTTTTTCCTGGTCAGGCCAGGCTTCAAGGGCCTGTGTTCAGCGTCATTTTTTTCAATTGTGCCCAAAAAGAAGGGAGCAGAATTTAACCGCCCAGAGAAAAGGTGCTGCACTCTTCAGAACCGTGCTGGTGTCTTCACCATCACTTTTTTTGCAGGCAACCAATCATATATTAGATTGGGACTTGTTACCCTAGTTACCAAGAAAACTTAGAGTTTGCCATTGATTGACCAGAGAGAAAGAGTTTTTTTTAAAGTCCCTATATTCAGCTCTTAGTATCTTTGTAGCTTCTAACTGAATTTCTGTGGTTTGAAGTTTAGTGTCTCTCCTGTATCACTGTTTGTACTTTCAGGTATCTGCTTTATCTTTCTGTTTCATGATGGCTTGAGCTGGATAGAAGTCGTTAAGTTACTGCTGATGAAAACCCAACTTTTCCTGACTTTGCTGTTCATAATAAAAGCTTTTAGGGATAAAAATACGAGGAGTTTTATTGTGAGGAATTTATAGGAAATGAAATGTAGTTAACCAGCATTTTACAGCCGACTCGACTCAAGATGAGTCAATAACACACCTTCAAGTCGTTGGCCCAGATGTGAATCCCCATCTCGCTTGGCTGACGTGCCAAGTCAAACCAGGCCAGCACGTGTATGGAAAGGGCCGTATCAGGGCAAGCATCTTCTGGTTGGCGCTCAAAGTGAAAAAGGTCAAACATATATATCCAATGACCACCGTTGTTGCATGGTGGTCATTTGAATTTTCAAGGTTTGTTGTCATAGAAACGAAAGCCTTGTGCACAATGCTTCATCCAAGCGCTCTGCAGTGCCCTGCCAGCGCCTGTCTGCTAAAAAAAAAAGGACTGTGTGGACACAGGTCTAAACTGCAACTGTATGACACTTACAGTACTTACACTGTCATGGGAGACTAAGATTCTCCATGGAAAGTGAGACTGTTAGGTGAGTTAAATTATGGAGTTACATTATTCTTCAAAATGAAACTTTGAGGGAAAAAGCTAGAATGTTCTAAGAATTAAGGCACATTTTTTAACAAAATTTATAATCATAATGCTAATAAAACTGAGGTGCTTAGTGGTGAAGATCAGATGCCCCATATCCCTCATTTTGACACTTACAGACGGACATCACTGATTAAGATGAGGTTTTTGTCAAAATGTACAACTTTTTTTTGTGTTCACTGACTTAATTCTGTTTTATTAGGACTATTCTTAAACTAGCTTCTCATAATAAGATAATATATTTTCCTCATAATAACAATTTTGTTCCAGTAAATATTTTTTGTGGCCCCCTGCCATGAGACAGCAGGTCTAAAATTTGAAAAGGGAGAAAAAAATGATTCATAGTTATTATTATATAAAATACAAGACCAGTTGAAATATTGGGAGCTGGTGACTATGAAGAAGAGTCATCATGTCCACCAACTCTGCTCTGTACTTGTTCTACTCTCTCTGTCTCTCTCTGTAGCAGGAATATCACTCCACTTTATTTTTACTGCAGGTGGGTGTTTGTTTTTTTAAGTGTGTATGGCACCTACGGCTGTGCTCACTCTCCCATAGCCAGTCCCATTCCCAGCGTCGTGTGTGTGTGTGTGTGTGTGTGTGTGTCTGTATGTGTGTGTTTATACAGTTCCCAATCTCTGAGGTGGGACAGATATGAGAGTGTAGGAGGCATCTCAAATTGCCTTTCATCTGTCTTTGTTCTTCCCTTTCTATCTTTGTTTTCTCCACGTCCAGGTGAGACACATTGCGTCCGAATAGCTGATACGAAGCTTTCCATTTAGTTTTTCATCCCTTTGTGTGAGTTTGTGATTATGAGGACTAAGGTTTGTACGGACACAGGAAGAGTTTGAGCATCTGCATTGAAATAACTCCCCTTTGTGTTTAAGTCTGTTGTTATGCAGTGGCAAATGTGTAGGTGTGTGTGTGTGTGTGTATGTGTGCACTGGATAGTGTGTGTATAATTCCTCAGTGTATGTGATGTGTGTGGTGTATTACTTGTAAAATGCTGGACCTTTGGGACGCTTGATTGAGTTTGGGACAGCTGCTGCATTTTTTCCCCCTCTGCTCCACTATATTCATGTTAAAGCTGGATCAATACATGTTATTTTTAGCTTTCCCAACCGCTCCTCCCTCTCCCCCCTTCTCTTTCACCTCCTCTTGCTTCCATCGCTTCATCTCTCCCCTCCATTCATCCCTCCATCCCTCCTGTCCACACTCAGAAGTGCGTGCGCTGGCTCGCCCTCCCTCATCCCACTGCCAGTGTCGAGAGCTGACACACACACACACACACACACACACACACACACACCAAAACTCTCTCTAATAAGTTGGCCCAAGCCTCAGCAATTCTGCACCTCCCACTCACTCCCCCACCCATCTCCCCCCTCCCTGAGAGGTGGAGAAGAGAGAGAGAAAGAGGGAGGAAAACCTGTTGGGGTTAAGCTCCCACAAAGTGCCGCAGGGCCATGCTATGGTGCAGTGCACTAGGCACAGGCATGAGAGAGCTGTGACTGATACACACGACAGCCGCATGGGATCTGCACGCACAGACACACACACACACAGATACGCACATAAACATTTTTCAGACGCAGCAACCGTCTGATACATTGTCTGGCTTGGTTGCGCTGCAGCTTGAACAACACAAGCCGTGATATGAGGAGTAATATCTCACACACACACACACACAATCTGAACTCCTACAACCTTGGAAACACCTTGCTGATGATGCAATGTTTCTATGTTCAATGTGACAGACACACACTCACACACACTTAGATATGAATGTGGACATTGGTCACTGTATCACATTCTGTAATGGCGGTGCATCGACTGATGGAGATTAGCCAATGTTAATATCTCACTGTTTGTACCCGCGCAGCTATATCAGTTCAACACACAGACACAGAGGTTAACATGGCAATCAACAGTGTTTTTAATCATGGCCCTACACACACATAATACACACCGCCTAACACCTAAAGCTGCTGCATGTCCTTTGTTTGATATAATGTACAGCAACTTCCCAGGTGCCCTTAAAGGTACTATATATAAGAATTTTATTTGGAAACTTTCAAAAAGGAACTAAAATTTAGGGCTGGGTATTGTTTAAAAAATTATGATACCAGTACCCATGAAGTGATACTGATACTAATACTGTAATTCTCATGTGATCAGAAGTGTTCCTAAAATAATTCCTCTGCATTTTAAATGTATTTTTCTAAGATGCCACAGGTGTGTAGTTTAGCCACACTTTTGAATGTTTTGGTGTAATCTCAGCATATTGATCTGCAAAGCATTGTAGCTGTGGAAGTAATGGGCCAATCACTGGTTGCATTAAAGCGAGGACCACTCAACCCAGCTCTACTGAAATGATCAATATGAAGAAATAATAGTCAAAGATGTCTATTTATTGTGTTGCAGCATGCTAACCAGCTAGCTTTGGCCCATCCTATCTCACAAAACCACACTGTAACTCAAGAGGCGATAGTGAGTCACTGTAGTGTGCAGTATGCCCTCAGTCCAACAACACCATGGTGGTTTTCTTGCCAGGTTTGACTCCTGGTACTCCGAGGCTGACTCCACCTTAAAGCGATATTCCAGTTTGCCAGAATAAGCCACTCAGTATGTACTCACCCCTATGCCGATGTGATGATGGGTGAAGATCTTCAGTTCACAAAACAATCCTCGAGTTTTTAGGAGAAACAGGGTAGCAGCCTCATCCAGTACAATGGCATGAATGGCGACCACGGATAAAACGTTAAAAAAAGAACACAAACAACACAAAATGTCTCCATTCTGCTTGTGTGGTGTAATCCAAGTGTCTGTGAGCCGCGACATTAAAATTAACGCAAAAGATGCCATTTACACCATGTTTTTAGCCGAAATGTCAACTGTAGCATGTAGCCGGTATGATGTAAACATGGCGTCGATCTCGCGAGACTTGTATATCTCTTAATGGATGCACGTGCGGAAGTCTCGCAAGATCGACGCCATGTTTGCATCCTACCGGCTACATGCTACAGTTGACATTTCGGCTAAAAACATGGCGTAAATGGCGTCTTTTGCGGTTAATTTTTAATGTCGCGGCTCGCGGACACTTGGATGTACACCACACGAGCAGGATGGAGACATTTTGTGTTTGTTTTGTGTTCTTTTTTTTACATTTATCCGTGGTCTCCATTCACTGCCATTGTACTGGATGAGGCTGCTACCCTGTTTTCTGCTGAAACTCCAGGGTTGTTTTGTGAACTGAAGATCTTCACCCATCATCACATCGGCATAGGGGTGAGTACATACTGAGTGGCTTATTCTGGCAAACTAGAATATCGCTTTAACCACAATAATAGGACTGCTAGCTGCACGGCTAATGGTAGCTTAGCTTTCTGGTAATATGCTGCCCCCTATTTTTTTGAAGTATGAGTTTGACTCCCAGACTACAACCGATCAGAGTCTGTGTAATGAGCAGCTTCTAATTGGCGTGTATGTTATTGTGTAAGAGTAGGGCAGGCATTCTGAAAAACAGCGTGTTGTCCTCAGTGGAACTAATAAACAAAACATTTATGCATCAGTAAACACACTCAGCTTTATCTGCCTTTTAAAAGTAGCTCCTTTACTTTTTCTCATTTCATCAGCCATGTTAAATTGCAAATGGGATGATTTGGATGTATTTCTTGTTTTTCCTTTGTGTTTTAAATCTGTTTTCATTTGCAGCTAGCAATATAAAGGTCTTAAAGCTTAAAGGAACTATATGTAAGAATTGGCCACCTGTTGAATTCAAACCAGACATTCCCAAACTTTTTCTGGCATGCACCCCTTCAGAAGCTGGAAAAAGTTCACGCCTGTTCCAAGAACACTTCAAAGATGACACAGCGTTACTTATTGGCTTTTAGTCCATATCACACTTGATACCATATTTTTTTTTTTTTATCTTAGAAGAATTTGAAATTGTAAATGACAGTTGTCAGGGCATAAAACCAATGATCTGTTGATATTCTGTAGATAATTTTAGTCACTTTTTAAATGTTTTAAAGTAAAATTCTTACACATAACTCCTTTAAATCTGGATGTATTGAAACCTTCAGGTCCCCAAACAGGGATAAATTAATAATGATAATGGTAATCAGGGCTTGACATTAACTTTTTTGCTCACCAGCCACTGTGGCTAGTGGTTTTCCAAAGTTACTAGCCACTCAGCATTTTCACTAGCCACAATTTTGTTGTTGGGAAATTATGTTTAATATGATTAAAGCTGACTATGGTGTGCTAAAGTTTACTTGAACTAGATTTACAACCTTTTTAAATGTAAATGACCCTTGTACACACTCATATCAAGACTACATAAAATGTTTAACACTACAGTCATTATCAAGTATTCAGCTCCGATAAGGTTCTGTGTAAAGCTCTTTTCTATGAAAATATGCAGTGTACAAAGTAATAAAAAGTGTGGTTTCTTATTGCATATTAAAAGTGGTGCAGGGGAGTAGAAGATTAATTTAAAAGATAAAAACTAAACTGGAATAAAACTAACAAGAAACACTGTCTGTTTCAATATTTATTTACAGCAGTAAATACTAACACAGAGCAGAAAAAAAATATCTGCATGAGAATGAGAATTCAGAAAACTCAGAAAAACAACTTCATTTTACATTTTATGTGACTTTGAAATTGTTTGTTCTGACCACAAAAGAGACCCCCTTCATCTTTTCACCACCATACATCCTACAGTCAGTGCAGTACATGATGTTCTCCCCTGGGTCATATACCAACCATTCTCGACCTGCTGTCTTCCACTTTTCGTTAAACGGCCTTTTCTTTTTCTTTGTCTCCCTTTCCTTCGTTTCATCGTCAGGTTTTCTTTTTGTCTGCTCTCCGGGTTTTCTGACACCACGAATGTGCCGCCACATTACCGCCCCACCAGCTTCACAACTGTGTTCTCCACAGGGACCGCCTGTCTAAAGTGACGTTGGTCACGAATGGACCAATGAGCAAACACTGTGCGCAGGCAGTGCTTGGATTGTAGTGTCGTAGTCTCACATTGCAATTCGTTTATTATTTCAGATGCCATTTGAGAAAACTATAATTAAAAAATGTATATAGAATTCAACCCGCCAAAGTGGCTAGTCGGAGTGGCTGTGTTACCCGCCACAGCTGAAATTTCAACCGCATTTGGCGGGTTGGCGGGTGTTCATGTCAAACCCTGATGGTAATAATAATACATTTTATTTCTATAGCACCTTTCATGCAAGAAAAGCAGCCTAAAGTTTATGCCAGAAGAAAAAGTCCTTTCACTGTTATTTTAGGCGAAATACCTGGTACGTTTGACATTAGATAACAAGATAACAAAAATTAGAGAAGTCCAATGTTGCCATAATGAAGCTCTGTTCACTGATTTTTACAATGCCTAGAATAGCCTCATCTCCCAAACCTAATGGATTCATATACACAGATGGCTTAACCCTATGTTGGACTCTGCAATCAACTTAAAACAGGGAATTCATCAGGTAATCATTAACTTTTGACATAACTGTAGCATGTAGAGGATGTTGTAATCTGCCTACAGAAAACGTTCAAAGTTATGCAACAAAGACGAGAGTGATTGTGCCTCAGAGCTGCGGCCATGTGATATCTCACACCCTGCAGATGTGTTTGTGTGTGTGTGTGTGTGTGTGTGCTGCAGTACACGCCTGAACTGAGAAATTACAATATATGCTGTGTTTTTTTTCCAAATCACTTCTGTATTTTGTAATGTAGTTCTACAGATTCCCTTTTAGTGCCAAGTGTGAAAATGGGGAAGACAAGTCACATCCTGAGTATAACAGCTGTAGTATTTTACATGTTTATCTGACTTGACAACTACCATTAATGTTTCTTAATTTGTTCAATGGAGGGAAAGCAAAGTATTAAATTATAGTATTATTTTAAATGTCTTTTAAAAATTATATCTAATGATTTACTGTGATTTTGTTGACCGCTGTGTCAAACAAAACTACAGATATGTGCATTTATCCATGTCTGTAAATCCTGTATAGACTGAAATGTAAATTAAAGAGCTCTGAAATGTATTGAGTGGGCCGATACTCATTAGAGGTTGTTTAGTAGCAGTCTGACGCAGATGCAGTTTGATAAGCAGAGGCCATACACTGTAGCGTCTGCTTTGCACTACTGACAGATCTGCTTCCAGTCACTGAACCTGCATCAGACTGTTGTATACCCTGCACTGCCACCTTCAAAGTTTAAATACCCCTACTGACCAGGCAGCAGCCCTGTCAACACTCATGTTACAGTCACACACAAACATACCCGGCTTTCAGCTTAGAGAAGTAGACAGAGTCATTCTGTGTCTGGAAGAGGTAGTTTTTCCTACATCTTTTCCATTTCTGTGGTGCAGTATTTAATCAGTCAGACAGCTGTTAAAGATTGAATTTAATGTCGCCACACATGCAGGTTAAGCTGTAAACCACCTGCCTTGCAGGTTATCTGCAGGTTGTGTCAGTCATGCTGGCAGGACAGAGAAAACTGAGTGAAATCAGTAATGTTAGTTTAGAAAAGAGCAAAACATCTTGTCGCTGAAGAAGCTTACAGGTGGAGAACTGACAAATATGGGAGATGACATCAGCATTGACATGCACATTTATTATAAGTCAGTCTTATTATTATCTCCGCCAGGTGTAAGAAAGGTGATTTATTGCTGTTTCTTTCTGTAATTTCGTATAAAGAACACACCACCATTTGCCTAAAATCTGAGTTAAAAATTAACTTTTTTATGCAATCAGGACAAAGAAGACGGATAACAACACAGCTACCTTGCAGTCAGGGTCAAACACAACACAAAATGAACCACTGCTATGAATATTTGCATGTATCACAATACCATGATAGTGTTTTTTGTTTTTTTTTTAGAATTGATACAATATCACAAAACATAATGTTGTAATACTCAAGTGTATTGACATTATCTTGCTCCCCTACTACTGAGTGCACACTTCTGGTTTGCTGCAGCTTTCAAATTTTAACCAAAATGTAGACTTGGCAGAAAAAAGTTTGATACATTGCAGTCAAATGGAAATGAAGAATTACATCACTCTGAAAAGTGCAAAATTCAGTGTTTAAAACCCTTCGGAATCTCAGTTGATTTTGGTTTCATGCACACGTAGATGATGTCTATATTTTATAGCCATTACAGTGTGCAATCAAAATTAGTTCATAATGACAAGTTAAAGCAAAAAAGGTTGTACACACAAGAAAAATGACACAGATGTTTATAAAAATGTACAGATCTTTAGTGATCACTCAACATTTTATTTTAGAACAGTTCATGATTGTAAAACATATTGTTTTACTGTTAATATACATAAATAAAGCAATAATATGCAAGTAATAAAATTATATAATAGTCTATTTACATGTAAATTGGTTTTATCCCGTTTCGTTTTTGTGCCTTTTCCATTGAAAGTCAGTGTATGCTATTTTGAACCAATGAAAAAAGAAAAAGTTTCTCCATTTAACCTAAAGTGTGTCTGCTCTCCTTCTTTTAATAGAATAATGAAAGGAACCAGTCATAACCTACAGTAAGCATGTGCTGAAACTGGGATGAATTGTCTCTGGTCTACAATTGCAAAACAAAAACAATCCAGCAGTTAGTAACAGTCCTTCATAAAAAGAAAAAATATATAACATAAAATTATTGTTACATCCCTAATAGATAAATTATGTACCATGTGAAAGACCCACAACAGTGCTTAATGAGTTTTCTGATGCAAAAGTTACCTTACCATAAATAAAACACTTCCTCCAAATTGTTGTCAACTTTGTGGGAGAAATTGACAACAAACTTGCACATCTGCAGAGTTAATCACTCTATATCTCACACACAGTAGGAGGACATATGGTGATTACACTGAACTTGAGAGGCTGGGGTGGAAAGACAGATTTGAAAACAGAAGCCAGATTAAATTTACAAGTTTGGAACAAGGTTGAGGTAAACAATGTAATCACGAGTCTGTTGATTCAGGTTCTCGTTCTTCACACACTCACACACACACATACAAACCCACCCTTTGAACCCAATAAAACTAGACCAGTTTACTTTCTTTGCCAACCAAAGTGTGGATGTGTTTGTTTGCGGTCAATTTGACCCAACAAGCTTAAATTTTCGTGTCTCTAGTGCTTCTCTGGTTGTTGCTTAAAGAGTCAGTACTATAGCCACAGCAGCAGTATTATTCCCTTTGGGCAGATGTGTGTGTGTGTGTGTGTGTGTGGAGTTGTTGGTGGCAGTTGTTTGTGAACTTCATTGATCGCCTCTAGTACCTGTTAGCACAAGACGACTCCGCTAAGCCTGCATACAGAGTCCCCACTGACCACATCACTACACACACGAATGAAAGTAAATTTATCACATATTCTGTTGTTTCCCACAATGAATCATCGTTTCTTTCACTAAGCACGATATTATGCAGATGTGACTGCACTGTCACAACGGCCTGTAATCGCTTATTTATATTCTCCCCCATGCAGCAAGAATCACACACACTCTGTTTCACAAACACACACACACACACACACACACACACACACACACACACACAGTAGTGCAAGTAGCTCTGGCCTGTGTGAGGGGCTGGCTAAATCAAAGGAGATTGATCTCATCAGTCAAATAAGGTGTGTGCCATGTGTGCGTGCACACTTTTACCAGTGACACCCACTTGCTCTAAGATAGATGGGCATCATTAACCTCAAATTAATTAAAACACACACCTCGCATTCCCTCCTTTCTTCCTCTGTTTTCAAGTTGAAATGTATTCAAGAGGAATCACACAACTCCCTGCAGAGAGCAGTGACAGACATGGGTGTAGAAGGTGGACATGTACAAGACAACGGTGTTGCAGGTGCACATGTATAATACAGTGAGAGTACAAGTGAAATTGCACAGTAGGTTGTTTTTAAACCAAAAGTTAATCATCTCAGCTCAGATGGCAGGAGAGAGCAGGCCAGGACTGAATAGATAGGGAAGGCTGGAAAGCTTCTTAGCTCCTGATGGTCCAGATAGTTAGTTGGGGTGCTGTATGAAAGAAAAACAAGAGCTCCCACTCCACTTGAAAATGAGTTTAAATGCCTGCACTGTGCTTGGTAATCATGAGAGTTTAAATGCCCTTTACTTTCATGGCCTTTACTGCAGCAAGTATGCCTCCTCCCTCAGATAAATGCCACAGAGCCAAAACACTGACTGCAGTGTCTTTAAAAGATGCCCAAATAAAATAAAAACTTCTAAGACCATTTTAAACTGTCTTAGATGTTTTTCATCCTCTGGCTAAAAAAAAAAAAAAAGATTTTTGACTCTCTTAGCTGTCTCCTTTAATTCTGTTAATGTTTTCATTTTCACATCAGCAAGGTTGTTTGCAAGACAGTTGCTAACATACAAGCCAATCAGAAACATGCCAGCAGTAGTCAGACACAATATGCTCTCTGAGCCTCTCTCTATTTTCTCAGTACGGGGTTGTTTTCTCCCCCCTGGCATTTTGTTTTCGGGCTTGTGCCACACTTCATCCAATAAAGAGCTAACATGCTTGTTAGCTCAGTCACTTACAGGACAAAAACTGGAAACAGTTTAAATAGTTGACCCTCCCTACGCCCTACCCCTTTTGGGATGTTGGTCAACCTCTGTGTTCGATTGTTGAGCAAGAACCTCTGTTAAGCACATTTTCTGTACTTAGATATAATAAGTACTAGGCTCATCTATGTTGAAAAGAACCAAATTTTAAGGATGCTGGGGGACCTGTTAAAGTAACATATAGACTAGAAAGTTGACCGAGGTTGCGCCTGGTACCAAGCTTGCTCAACACTTATTGGAGCACAGAGCAAATAGGGGCGGGACGCAGGAAGGGTCAGTTTGATGATACAAATACATCTTTTGAATAAAAACTGTGCCTCTTTTGTTATACTTTGACAGAAATAAAAGCGGATGGCACAACTCAGTTAAGAGCTGTATAGCTTCCTCCGTTTTGGACTGTTCACACAGTTGGCTCATGGTCGATGGCATGAATTTGCAGTAAATGTACATGGAATAAATCCATGCAGATTTACTTCATGACATGTTTAGCAGAACCACTGATCTCATGTCATTTTCAGTGTTTTTTAGTTTCAGAACTTGCTTGAATTACAGTATTTTGAAGTCATAGTAGAAATAGAAGGATGGGTAACTTTTTCCTGCTTTTTGTGTCTTGACTTTGACACTTGTCTTCAGTAGAGCCCCAGGCCCATTACAAAGGTCTTAAATGTTTAAGAGAGGTCCTTGTTACCTCAAGGACATGTATGAACACATACCTCCTTATGTAACCCTGTAGATAGTGTTATGGTATGTTCACTTAATGCTTAAAAGCTTAGCTGCACGGGCTGACATGTGGAACTCACCAGTCTTAAAATAAGCTCAGTTTACAGTAATCCACTAATGACGAAAAAACAACTTTTGTATCTTTAGACTTTTATTAAGGATGTAGCCTCAGCCTGCAGGGGGTTTGTGTGTGTGTGTGTGTTGTGTGTGTGTGTGTGTGAGATGCACTTTGGGCAAGTATTATTCACTTGGATCAGTGAACTAGCTTCAGGGTTTTTGATGGGAATCTGAGTGTGTTTGTCTGCAAATGTGTGTGTGAGTGTGTGTGTTCCAGTAAAAGCAGCAGGAGTGAAAGTACCTGGGGTTCCACAGAGCAGAGCCTGGACAAACAGCCATCTCACTGTGCCCCCAAAAACACGAAATGTTCTGTAGATGAGATCCTTCATCCTGTGCCCAGAGTGGGATCAGCTCCCTGCCTTCTTCTGAGTATAGACAGCATGTATAGACAGATCCTGAGTAAACATCCATGAATAAAACTTTCAAACTCTCTTCATGTTTCCGTATGACAACATGGGAATTAATTCCAGGATCACAGGAAGAGGTGTATCCTAATGTGGTCCAACTGAAAGCACCAAATTTATCAATATTAGCATTATTAGCATTAGCCTTGAAAACATTTTTTGTCTGCATCGTGGCTCGTAGGATCATAGCGCTGATCTGTTGGTGTGTCAGTTGCTTGGTCTGTTGATTTGTCTGGTCCACCACTTTGGTCCCTTCTTAAATATTTTGACAGCTATTGGATGGATTGAGGTGAAACTTTGTAGAGATGTTCATGGTCCCCAGAGGATGAATTCTGTAAACTTTGGTGATCCCCAGACCTTCCCTTTAGCGCCACCATGAGGTTGACATTTGTGGTTGTGCTAGAAATGTCTTGACAGCCACGGAATCATGAAATGTGGTACAGACATGTATGTTCCTCTTGAGTTGAACTGTCTTTGGTAACTCTCTGAGTTTTTTTAGCATGACGTGAATATCGAATCCTAGTGTTATTTTTCACCATCTTTTTTAGTTGTGATATGGCCCTAATCGTATTCATGATATGAAAGAGCAGGTAAGTGGTGACACACAAGACATCTGACTGTATTGTAAGAAAAATCTGCACAGTCATTTGCATGATAGCATAGATCACTGAAGACATATTATTATCAGAGTCCAAACCTTGGACTGAAGCACAATGGATTGTAACTAGTATTGATTATGGAATTGTTTATAAGTGGGGTCAGAGATTTTATAAACCCTCAATTTGAAGACTTCACTCCCTGAAAACGTACACATTTGTTGCAGGTATTTTCTTGAAGCCACAACACATGAATGCAGTGTCAGTCCTTCTCTTACATAACCACTATGTGACTGAACCAGTCATGTTATTGTCCTGTCGTCCTCCGTGACAAAAGACAGCTGCAGCTCTCTGACCTCCGACTACACTACTGGTGACTGCAGACTTTGACCTGGGACCAGCACAGTCACGTATTCCACCTCAGCTGCTGGTTTGACTCGACCCACCAGATTCACCCCCTGAAGGGACAGCCCTCTGCAGTGACACTGTGGGAAAGCTGATTTTTACCAGTTGTGTTCTTGGAAATATTTGGTGTTAACTCTCATTGATCTCTTGCCTCTGACAGTTTGATCATTACCTGAGCATATCTGGCTGTTGCCCCTTGATGTGACCAAACTGCCCTAAGGTGTTTATTTATTTATCTTTTTAGTTGTTGGCATCGTAGGGTTGATATTTCCATTAGAGTGAGACTAATAAGTTTGGCAGATTTAACCTTTTATTTTTCAGGATACATGATTTATTGCAACCTGTAGCAAGGGGTTTAAAGTTTAATGGCTAGCTGGAAAACTCTTCTGTGTTGACCACCCGTTCCAGCTGAAGTTCAAGCTACAAGATTTTTTAGGTTCACTGAAAGCGACTGCCACGTCTCTATTGTTTCTTCTTTTGCCCCATGTACTCAGGCCGTTGATAGTTTTAGGTACACAATATCCAAATATGTTAAAAGCCACACGTGGAGGGAGAGGGGGTGGGGATGCTTCCAGTGGGTAGTAAATTAACTTAAATCTTAACTGTAAAGTTGCTCAAACCTATGAGCACAAACCTTGGTAAAAGACTCTGTCCATGGGTATTTTTCATTAAATTTATCATTGTGCAATGATGCAACACAGAAATACATGCCCCATGCCCCCATACGTGCCCCATTTGCGCAGCACAGCAGAATATCTAACAGCCTCATTGATGAAGGGATGAAGGCTGGGAACAAATAAACCTTCCTGTTGTGAGAAAGTGGAAACTAAGGTTACGCACTGTAACAGGCCAGCGGAAAGCAGAGTAGGAAAAAAACAGCCCTTCATGTGCTGACAGGCAGGAGGGAGAGTACACAACCGAATCACCCAGAACACTTGGTGCAGAGTAAGTCAACAAAAAACGGAGACATCCTGCAGAAGTAAAAGCTTAAGAAAGAGCAGGGAGAAGATTTAGAAACCACCGTCATTCTTTCGTGCAACGCAAGGGAAGCTGAAACTATTTTACAGTCATGGTTCGGGCTTGGAATCGTTCAAACATCTTTGACACCAGTACTAATACCTGGATTTCGATACTGGTTCTTAATGATCCTTTTTTGATACCAATTTTATAACATCCATTTCAACAAAAGAAAATCACGTTGCACAATGCAGTAGAGCTCCTCACTTTAATAGAGGAGGCTGTTCAAGTACCTGGGAGCAGATGCAAAACCTGTTTTTACTATGCACATTTTAGTCAGCTTGGATAACTGGACTGTAATGAAGAAACTGATGCTATGTCTGTGCTGCATTTAACTGTGTAACTGTCAAAAGAAGCCTTAATAGCAGTCTAAATAACAGGCAATTCAGAGTGGTTTGCAGAAAACTTTTCCTTTCTCTCAGATTGGAACTGCATCACCTCATTTTGTAACAAAGAAGATGCTCTCATGCTCTTGTGTTTTTTTGTTCTTTTCTTCAATATCCTCTAGTCATCTCAGAATGCACTGACGTAAGTGGTCAGTTAAGTGGATTTACCGTGGCACCAGAGTGGAGTATTTTCACCCGTCACCCGTCCAAGTGCTTCAGCTTAGTGATTATCTGGGAGATTGCAGGCTGGGTGGGGGCATTCCCAAAATTATTTTCACCTGGCCATGCAACACTGATGGCGTATTAATATACTGTATGTAGATTGGCTGGGTTATGAAATAGGGATTATATTGGCCTGTTTCTGACTTTAGTGGATGTTGCACCACAAATGCTGCTCTTATTGCCTGCTCAAGTGTAAGATTTGTTCATCATGATACACACACACACACACACACATACACACACACACACACACACACATACACACACACACACACACACACACACACAACTTGGAGATCTGCTAGTTTAATTATTTCAGCGCTCTCACCTCTCCTCCCCGGTACACTTTGTCTCTCTCACCACGTTTTCTCCATTGCTTTTATTTCAATGCTGTTGCTAAATGGTTTCTTTTGTTCCCCCTGTGTGTCTGTGTGTGTGTTTGTGTGCGTGTGAATAAACTTGATTGAACTAATCTCCCCTCACGTGACAAACCTAAGGAAGTTAATCCATTAGAATGGGCTAAAAGTCATTTGTGTGTGTGTGTGTGTGGTGTGAGTGGAGAGTAAGTGTGTTTTTGTGTGCAAACAGCACTGAACCTCATTTGTCCTCATGTTTGTGCACTGTCAGTGTGACTGTTGGTGCAATTAAGCAGAACTCCCATCTTCATTTCAATTAACACTTCCTTTATGCAGCATTTCCTGTGAGACCCTGATTCATTAAAAGCTGCCGTTTATCCAATACATTGCTTTTAGTCTATATAGTATATATAGATATAGACAGGGCTTGACATTAACTTTTTTGCTCACCAGCCACTGTGGCTAGTGGTTTTCCAAAGTTACTAGCCACTCAGCATTTTCACTAGCCACAATTTTGTTGTTGGGAAATTCTGTTTAATATGATTAAAGCTGACTATGGTGTGCTAAAGTTTACTTGAACTAGATTTACAACCTTTTTAAATGTAAATGACCCTTGTACACTCTCATATCAAGACTACATAAAATGTTTAACACTACAGGTCATTATCAAGTATTCAGCTCTGATAAGGTTCTGTGTAAAGCTCCTTTTCTATGAAAATATGCAGTGTACAAAGTAATAAAAAGTGGTTTCTTATTGCATATTAAAAGTGGTACAGGGGAGTAGAAGATTAACCGTGAATGTGCCGCCACATTACCACCCCACTGCTTCACAACTGTGTTCTCCACAGGGACCGCCTGTCTAAAGTGACGTTGGTCACGAATGGACCAATGAGCAAACACTGTGCGCAGGCAGTGCTCATGGGAGTTGTAGTGTCGTACTCTCACATTGCAATTCGTTTATTATTTCAGATGCCATTTGAGAAAACTACAATTAAAAAATGTATATAGAATTCAACCCGCCAAAGTGGCTAGTTGGAGTGGCTGTGTACCTGCCACAGCTGAAATTCACCCGCATTTGGCAGGTTGGCGGGTGTTAATGTCAAGCCCTGGATATAGATATAGATATATAGTATATTCAGACTATATTTGTGTCCCCTAATTCATCAATGTATTTGTATTAGCCCAGAATATGAGTTATTCTTCGTTATATTTTAATCCATGAATAGAACAAAGCTAATGTTGTTTGGTAGTTGATTGGTATAAGAAAGTCCATTTATCACAGCGTGACATATATTGTTCACTTTCTTAGAATATAACACACAACCCCATATTCTACAATATTAATGTTTTCTATACCACAATTTCTCCTCGTCCCCTTGTTGCTGATGTTCTTCAACTTTCTCTTCTTCAACTTATTCTTCAACAACTTTTTCAATTTCTTCAACTTCTTCTTCTCTGACTTTTTCTACTTCCTCGACTTCTTCTTCATCGTCTTTGATTCTTCAGCTTCTTCTTGGACTTAATCTTCATCAACTTCTTCCTCTTCAACTTCTTTGACCTTTTCTTTTTCTTTGACCTCTTCTTCAACTTCTTTGATTCCTCCAACCTCTTCTTCAACTTTTTCTTCTTATTATTCTTTATCTGCTCGTTGTTGGACTTCTGCAACTTCTTCAATTTCTTCAACTTCAACATTTTTTTACTGACTGATACATCTGTAACAGGCCAATATCAGACAACCAAGTTCATGTTTGGGCTCTAGATAAATACCTGTGTGTAATGTACAGCAGCAAATTCAGTAGCAAAGTGATTTTTAAAATAAAAGTAAAAATGAATATTTTTATCCCAAAATGATTTTCAGATCAAGAACACAAAGCTTTAACAAGCAAAGTGAGCTCTTATCAAGATAATTGGTGTGATAGGTGTTGTAGGTGGGTGGTGGCGGTGTGCAATGCAGCAGTATGCGGATGGCTGCAGGCTTGTCTCTCACTCTTACACACACACACACACACACACACACACACACACACACACACACACACACACAGACTGGTTGATTGGATATTGTCCCAGGCAACCTTTATTACATTACCAATATTGACACAAAACTTGCTCTCTGGCAGTAAGCTGTATCCCTCCTCCTCTTGCTCTTCATCCTCCTCTTGTCTGTCTAAAGTTGTGTGTGTGACGCTGAGGTATTCTTATTCTATTATTCACCCTCTCACCTGGGTCTGTGTCTGACTTTCTCACGTGCTCTGTGTTTTTTTTTCTTCTCTTTCACACTCTGTGGAGGTCTGTTGATGTTATGACTCTCATATTTCTGCCTCTCACCTCCCCATCTCTCTCATGCTCTCTCCACCTCTCGAGGCTTCACACAACTTGTTCCATCACGTCTTTTTCTCGTCTTTTATCTTTCTGACTGTACTTTCTCTCCTTCTTTTTGACTTTCTTTCTCTTCCTGTGTTACAGTCTTCAGCCTCCCACTTTCTCAGGCCAGTTATTGTCACAGCTGTGTTTTCTCAGTCAGATGTCAGTGATGAGTTTGCTGTACAGTGTGTCCTCAGTATGTGCGTGTGTGTGTTGTGTGTGTGTGTGTGTGTGTGCGCGCGTGTGTGAATGTGTGTTCCAGGGCCGTGTACAGGGCAGTGCCATGCCGGTGCCTTCCCACGTCCCGACAGAGCACGTGTGAGAGACAAAAAGGACGAGAGAGAGAAAAACACTGGGAGTCATTGTGCACAAATGTCTTTTCTCCCTCCTTTCCTCACTCAGTCTCACCCCTTTTCTCACTGGGACTCCATTGTCTGTTCTGTTACTGTTGCCTCACTTCATCTACCATCATTTGAAAATGAGAAAGAAGCATAGACGTCATATCTCTCTGTGCTGCATCACTGACATGTTGGTGTAATTATTTAGCACTTTATTATCCATATATAAAAATGTTGCTTTGGCTCTCTGACTCCTTCATGGCTGGTTGATGATGATGTTTTCATCTCATCTTGGAACATCCCTTTGATAAATTACCATCCCCTTTCCATCCTCCCTGTATTATGAGCTGATTTACTGAGTTTAAAATAGAGATATACCAATCCACTTTTTTTCAGTTCTGATCTGATTCAGATACTATACTAAGATCTGCTCTTTCTTGATGATTATGATTATGATGATGTATTAGTAGTTGTATTATTAGTATTACATGACACTAAAGCTGAACTTCAGTCTGGAAAGCTTCTGTAGTTTGTGTAATGTAACTTGTGTAATGGTGTCCTTCAACCATTGTGAGGTGCTGTAGGATTGTGGATTGTGGCATTCACATGTGCAGCTGATAAGGTGAGAGATGTCCTCATTTGCATAATTATCCCATGATGCATAGCTGAGAGCTTAAGTTTGTTGTTTTATGTTCCAAATGCACTTGTTACTTTTTGTCCGTGTTTGTAATGTGTTTGTTCAGAACGTGGTGGTTTATGGTGGTTTATGTTGGTACAGTAATTGTCATTTTTGTGCTGGTTTATTGTTAACACCATGAGTGAGGTGGCACATGGTACATGTTCCTCACTTCAGTTGCATAGTACCTCCTAAACTTGAAATGCAGGTGTTTTGCTTGTATTACATGCAAATTCAGAGTAGAAGTGAAAAGTACTATCAACTTCTCAGTTTGAACTGCTTAGCATATTGTTTACAAATTGAAAACACAAACACTGCAAATATGTTACTTTAAGGAATTAAGTACAAATAGCAGATTGGTATTGATACATCACCAGTATTTCAGGCCCCAATATTGATATTGGATTGGATTGGTCCCACCTCTAGTTTAAAACCCAACATTTAAAGTATTATGTCTTGTGACCAGGTTTCAATAGTAAATTTAAAAAGTGGCAGCCACACAACAAGTTTTTGTTGCCACAAATGAAAATGGTTGCCACTTAATGGCTGTGGCCTTATTATTTTGAGTAATTAACTCATAGAGGCCATTTAGTTTGGAGGTAAAAGTTGAAAAAATCTTATATGCAAAAGTTGCTGGAAAATTAAGGCAGTGTGTACTAGTGCTGCACAAATTATTATTTTCTAGTATAGAGAAATCTTGTAATTGTTTTTTAGATTAATTGTTTCGGTACAGTTTGTGAGAAAGTAATGAGAAATTCCACCTCAGAGCTCCCCAGAGCCCAAGCTGACATCTTAAAAGTGCTTGTTTTGTCCAGCCAAGAATCCAAAACCCAAATATATTCAATTGACAATGTTATCAAATCGTCAGAAGCAGAAAATCCACACATTTGTAAAACTGAAACTAGCATATTTTGCATCTTTGCTTGAATTAATCAATTAAATCAATTAATGGAATTGCTGTCAGTTAATTTTCTATCAACTAATTGCTTATTCACCTTATTGCTTCAGCCCTAGTTTGCATATTCAATCCATCCATATACTCACTTTCTACTATTTTCAGCTCGACTCTGTAACAATGTCAGACTTACAAATCATGACACAAAGTGGAAAATTGTCCAAAAGTAAAAGACAAATCACTTGACTGTCCTTACAAAGTCATCCATCCATCTGAAAATGTATTCCAGTGATCAGTAGGTAACAGAAACACCTATAATTTCAGGCTTGTTCACCAATTGCATTATTATTTTATTCAGGATTCTAATGGAGGCCATTCATAGAGATAGAAAAACTAAATTAATCATTTGGACCACTTCTAATGTGATCAGGGCTTAACAGTAATGGTTACCAGGTTGTCACTGCCAACCATTGAGAAATAATTTACCAATTGTTGGCCTTTTGTTGCCACCAGTGTTGACCACTTTTAAACATCTGAATTAGAATTACCACCTCACAGTCGCATGAAGTCACAATGACCTTGACCATTGATGTCCAAATTTGTTCATCCTTGAATCTCAGTGGACGGTTGTATAGAATTTGAAGAATTTCTTCCAGGTGTTCCTGAGATATTGCCTTCAAAATGAGATGGGAGATGAAGTCACAATGACTTTGACCTTTGACAGCCGAAGGTCAAATCAGTTCATCCTTGAGTCCAAGTGGACATTCAACAGAGTTTGAAGAAATTCCTTCAAGGCAACAACTTGAAAACATAAAGCCTCCAGCCACAGCGTTTGCCGGCGCAGAGGCATAAAAACAGGGACAGAAAACGGCAAAATGAGCACCGCAAAATAAATACATTTTTAATATTCATTGGAATAGCAAAGTAGATCCAGACAATGTTGAACGTGCATAGGTGTGTTTACTTGCGAGCACACAGGCACCTATCTGTCAACATCACAAACTAATTTAATGTATAAAAGTAGAGATGGTGGACAAGCTGATATTGATGCCACTTTAGGGACCCACAATTAAGGACCTGGGTCCAGGAATTGAGGGTGAACAAATTAACTGATATCTCCAATGGTATTGGGCCCAATTTTCACTGAAAAAAAAAAAAAAATAGAATGGATTGATACACTGTCATACCAGACTTCATTGATAAAAAGGAGGGTTTATGTTTATGTATTCACACAATTATGGTGGCTTTAGCTCTGGAGGCAGAGTGAGTTGTAGAGATACCTGGCTGCTGCTGTCAGGTGTCCTTGAGCAGTGATGTAGTGCTAAATGCCCAAAGCTTAAGCCATATAATAAAATTTACAATTTCACATTCTGACGCTAAGGAATTCTGAGGCTCTCTCTATGATGTTAGTATCTGAAAGCTTTAACTTGCAAACAGCAAATCTATCGAGACAATTTGGAATCAGACTTTCTAATCTAATACATTTTGGCAGGTTCACCCTACTTCACACAGATGTGTGGTTATGTCTAATGTATAAGCCCTAAGCCTTGATTTTTTTCCCACTGACAACCACAGAGGACCTCTATGAGCATGTGTAACTGGAGAGATAGCTGGAACATTTTTTCACGAATGACCTGTGCATTTCTTATTTCACCTTCAGTGCAACTTTTCATGAATACCACAAACTGATATAAACTCAGCCGGGCCATGTAAGGGCCACAGTGCATGAGGGGATGATTTTCCCTCCCATTTATTTTTACTCTGCAAAACATGATGTGTGTCTTTGAATGCACACTAGGATGAGCTCGGTGTGGTTTGAGTCCCAGTACACTGCTGTCAGCCATGTCACCTGAACAATTTCCCTAATGGGAATCTGTCCACCAGCACTGCTTCTGTACTGACAGGCTGCAGTGTCCTCATCCCTGCAGGTATGTGTGTGTACAGTGTGGGACGGATGGGATGGAGGAAAGAAAACATACTGTGAGGAAAAGCATAATGGCAAAGTATACTTGGAAATGTGTCTAAAGTAATGCCCCACAGTTAAAGAATAATATGTTTTTATTGTTATTTTCGTGACCAGAGATCCCAGTGTGGTGTGACAGATTTTTTTTTTTCTCTCAGCAGTCTTAAAACCTTATGTGAAGCTTTTCTCACTTTCTCTGCTTTATGAAGCTGCTAAATCAGCTGAAACAATCTCATAATGAGACTTTTAATGAACTATTTTACTCTAAAGCACCTTTGTCTGAACGCCATTTCAAAAGCTTTTTCTGACAAGATCACTGAATTCTTTATGATCAAAAAGAAACCATTTGATTAGATTTTTCTTAAAGTCTATACATGGTGCTAAGCACATTGTTATGGACTGTGCTTCAATTTTAGATTGCTTTCAGTGCTGTGATATCTTTTTTTTTTGTATGTTATGTTTTATTTTGTCAGCAATGTTTCTGTAGGTTGTGTTGTCTTAATCTGTTAAATCATGCAAACTATTGCTGATTATTCATCATGAAATTAACCCTTCTTTTGTTTATTTTACTTGAAAAGAACACATGTAAGATACACTTGTACCTGTTGTAGAGGTCTTTACAGCTTCATTTTTGTAACTGAGACTTAACTCAGGACCAAAATTAGGCTGGCTCTAATTCTCTCTTATCTGGTTGGGTAAGGTCCTCTTTTGTTTTCACTGTCTTGGCTCTGTGTAATGTTCAAGTGGATTTGACAGCCTCTTTATCACCTCTGATCATGTGGTGCAGCATCTTGTCACAAGAGAGGAAATTTGGTCTTCAAGTCAAGATATAGAGTGTCACATTTAGGGAAAAATGCAGATTTTGTTGCAGTTTTCAGCTGTGGCTGATACTTGATTTTGTGCCATGTCATTGCTGATGTTGCTTGAAGATCTAACCTACAAACCAAGGGACTTTAAAGGCCTTGAGGCTTTTCACACCACCACACTGTAACTTGCCGCCTCTAGTCATTTCATGGGGGCAAGGATAGGGGCAAAGGAGAAGCAAATTTAATTGTGGCAGAAAGGAGAAGAAGTGGTTGCCCCCATATGAACGTGAGCAGATTCTTCTCTGCTGGTCATAGTTCACTGTGCTGAACTTCTGTCAGTTGCCTGGCTTTGGCCAGCCAAATAGAAGGGGGGCAAGCATTTCAAGTCAGAAAGAAGCAAATGCAGAGGAAATGATAGTGCTGGTGTCTATTGTTTCACCTTGACAGTACGTGACTCACGCTGTGTTGTTCAGCTCCAGGTATTCATTCTGCTTGTGGAACCAGTGACTGAAGCCTAGCTGAAGTCTTCCCAACTTTATTGTAAATATGTTCATATACAGAGATTTGCAAGCCAGTATATGTGTTGTGGACGCTTTTAAAAACACTTCACTTTTCAGGGAATGCTTTTGTAGATGTCATTGTGGTTACTGCATGGCAGTGTGAAAAATCTTTTATAGACACAGGTCAAAACGCCAATATTGTACTTGGTCATTTATTTATACAGAACAGTAAAACCATTTTTTTATTTGAGACAAGACCTACTCTTAAAAACCTGAATCATCAAATATTTTGGCCACATGGGGGCAGCAGAAACAAGCTGTAAACACAAAACTACACAAATGGCTAAACTGTTACAGTAGCAAGCTGTTACTTATTTACACATCCAGCAGACAGAGCAACATTAGTATTCATTTGAAGTTTATTTGTTTACCCCCCTGATGAATGTAAGTCCAATATTCACTCTCCTTTAGCTCTGTTTCGTTCTCCACCAACTCCTGTGGGGAATGTGTGTAAATGCACCACCATGTTTACCAGCGAGTCACTAACTTGTCTCTGTCTGTCTGTCAAAACAATTAGCTGAAAGATGTAAAACATAAATATGAGAGGGAACAAGCTAATAATTATCTGTAGGTTCATAAATACTAGTGACAGCTTTTATATTACATGCAGCCATTTGATCCATTATCAACATTCTGAGTGTAGCAGCTTTAAAGTTATACAGTATTGGGGCAATTAATTGGCTAAAGGCTGTATAAAACAAAACAAACAAATCAATATCAGTATTGGCCTTCAAAACTGCATATGGCTTTAATCCTTGAGAGGAAGGACAAAGAGTGATGGAAGTGAAGTATCTGGAAAGAGCAGCAGTACGGTTTGCCAGCAGAGCTGAATGTGCCCAAGTAAATATGGGTTTTCTTAATGAGGCAACAGGAGAGTGCACCTGCTGCTCTCCCTGTCTCTCTCTCTCCCTCACACACACACACACATGCTCTACAGGTGAATATCAGTGCTTTGCAGGGGCTGTGGCTGTTCTTGTGGCAGTGGTCAAGACGTGGCACTAATACCAATGTGCAGCTGCCAGCCTGCCATTGGAACTGATTACTGGAGCGAGAGAACGAGGCAGCGACGGAGACAGAGAGGGAGAGATTCATGCTGTCACTGCTGTTCTGTCTACACGCAACTGATACAGAGAGGAAAGAGATGAGAGGAAGAGGTTAGACTTAATTTGTCCTCTGAGCCATTGTAGCTTATTGGACTGAATAATCGTATTAATTTAACTGGAACTCTGGAACACAATTTATATGTATATTGCACAAGTTGGAGTAGAGATTTTTTTTTATTGTAGGATAGATGTGTTTGCACTTCATTATGCACATTGGTGTGTGTGTGTGTGTGTGTCTGCTCTCCCTATAGCGCAACCATTGGACAGGTGTGAGGGCTGTATCATTAATCACCAGCCCTTCCTCCAATGTTCACAGCTGCACTCTTTCATTCTTCTTCTCTCCTCCCTCCCTCCATCCTTTTTTTCTTTCCCCAAGTCCTTCCTCCCCCCGAATGCACAGTTAAAATCTAAATTCAGCTCACATTGGAGGATGCCAAACTTCCTAACGCCCCCTCCTAAACACACATTAACCCCATCCACTTTTTCCTCTCTTTTTTCTTTACCTTTCTTTGTAATCTGTCCATCATTGCCCTCCTTGTTTTTGTCAAACACCTCCTGCATTTTTTCTTGCTTCTTATTTTCCAGTCATCCGTCCGTCCATCCTACCTTCTTTTCTTCCATCTGTTTGTCCAGCTCTGGGTCAGTGTAAGAGGGGCCCAGAGCGTTGGCATGGCAGCCTGGCACAAACACACAAGACTCCCTATTAGCCCCCCGGCGTGCCCCATGGGAGGATTGGGAAACCTTTATTTACTGTACATCCTTCCACATCTCAATCCTTCAGCCTTTCTCTGCTCAGATCTCTTTGTTGCTCTTTTACAATCTGTTTTACAAGTACAGTCCTGCTGTTCTTGGGGTAAATTTGGGATCACACTTCTAAGAATTACAGTAAGAATGCTATAAAAAGCAAAGCTAGGAGAGTGTGAAAAATATGGCACATTTATCGAGCGACTTACTTCTCACTTACAGCAATGTGTAGGAATAACCTTTAAAGGGTGCCTTCACCAACTTTACACATCAGTGTGTGTTAATAGGTGTTGGAGTACTACTGCTTCAAAAAAAGGTCAAGTGATGTCATTTGAGTCAGTGTTTGATGGGGCTGAAGACCTCAAGTTTGAAAATGAATAAAATAGGAATGCATGTGATTATTCAACTAAACGATTAAACATTCCTACCATCAATAAGATGTAATGTAGCTGCCTGCCACCAGACAGCAGCCTTCGTCTCCCTGCGCTAATGCCAGGATGTAAACTGGTGATGTGGAAAGCACAAAGTGAGACAATGTTTAACCTCATTGGGTGTATTTTCTTACTTATAGACTAGTTGACTAATCTACATTAAAATTTCAGTTTATCCGACAGAAAAATTATCCGCCAGAAACCTCCCTAGAATAAAATCTGTTGGTCTGGAGTCCGAAAGAAGTGATCCTTCTACACCTCTGTGGCCCGCTCCTCATCTCGGCTTAACTGCTACTAGCATAAGACACCGGAATCTCTGACTGAACTGTTGGTGATTGAGTTGTTGTGGATAATGTAGGTGCTTGGTTTTGATAATGTGATGAATAAAAGACAATATAGCTGGTTCTGCTGCATTGATTTTTGATCATTTTATAATAATTTTTGATCATAAACTGTTACCTTACAGCTTACACAGTGGTAAGCTATTTTGCAAGGTTTGCAGGTTTAGGCTGTTTTATTTGTGTGAAGTCCATGATATTTCCAGTTGTGACTGCAACATGTGAAATTAACAACAATCTAACACATGTATAATGTTGAATTAATAAAATGTGATTAAATGATTGGAAATCAGCTGTAATGGAAACAAACAGAAAACTAGACTGGAGCAGGATAGAAATCCTACTGCTGTTAAAGGAGATAAATGAGAGAAATAATCTAATAAGTAGAATTTAATACCACAATGACAAGTGTGGGCTTAAAGTAATATTACAATTATTGTTGCTGCTGAAGTTTAGGAGTGTTGATCTAGGAGTTCCCCAAAATATGTCGCACTTAAAATGGAATATTCAGCCCTCACAAGAAGACAAGGATGCTGCTGTGTTCAATAACAAGTCTGTGAACCTAAAAAACTTCCAAAGGATGCAGCATTCTCTCCCACTATTTTATCGTCGTTTGGGTGAGAAAAGTCTTTACACCATCAAATTCCTTCCTCTGTCCCACACAGTCTCTCTCTTCACCCTTTCTTTCTTCAGTCCTCTCACACAGTCCCTCCTCTAGATTAATTGCACAATGATTCTTTCAAATTCTCCTCTTCCTTCCTTCCCACACAAGTGTGCTGACACGCTCGCACTCACACACATAACAAACAGCAGGAAAAGGTGTGTGTCTGTGTGTGTCTGTGTGTGTCTGTGTGTGTGTGTGTGTGTGTGTGTGTGTGTGTGTGTGTGTGTGTGTGTGTGTGTGTGTAACTCCCTCCTCTACCTGTTATTGTGCAGTTGAATGTTTTTAAAAGGAAGGTTGACGGACAAGAGAGAGCACCATCTTATCAGCTTTTTGTCTCTTTTCACTGCACCACTCTGAATCTTTGAGGGATCAAAATCAATGCGCTTTTTCCATTTTCTTCACACACACACACACAGAAGTGGACACACATGCACACACACTCTGTCAGGGAGCTCATTAGCTGAAGTGAGTAGTGGCATGCTGGGCTCAACCGGTGAGGCTCACGGTCATTTGGGGTTGACTGCCTGGACTGAAGCCAGCTCTCTTTATATGTGTGTGCGTGTGTGCTTGTGTGTAGAATATCAGGTCCCTTGCCCCATTCTTGTATATTTCAGGCTCTTGTTCCCTCATTTGGGGTCCTCACTATGGCTATGCCTGTCTTGTGCGTAGCTGGCATGGAACCACACGCAATGCCACACACATACACACACACAAACAAACAAGCTGTTGTCTTCTCCCAGTGGCCGCAAATTACCTTTGTGCAATAAATGACTTTGCCAGCCATAGTACTACTTTATCCCACTATTATTGCTTATGTGTTTCCCATAAAAGAGGTGGGATAGGCGGTCTTGTCATTGACACTGAAAAAAGGAAAGGAAAGAAAAAAAACAAACTCTGAAATGACATTAAAAATAACCTAGAACTTTTTTGTCATTGTTGGGCCAGATTCAGTAAAGGTGATGTATAGCACAATACATGTGTGCTAAAAACACATAAACATCAACTTTTAATTAATCGAAAGTACAAAAACAGAAAACACTTAGGCATCATAAAGAAATTAAGGTAACATAACAGACACGTCTTCACTCTCAATAGGACAATAAATTATGTCGAATTTTTGTTTCAGTTTCAATTCTAAGGACGTATTTGAACATAATAATGAGTGCAGCCAAGCAAAGTGCTATACAGTGCATGTATTTGCCTGTGTGTGTGTTGACTGTAGCCATGCTGGGCTGATTAAACTCCAGCTGGTTCACTCATCGGCCATTGTGAGTGGCTGAACCAGGAGAAGGTGTGGCTCCAGCTGAGCTCCTTGATTGGCTCCTGGAGACAATCAGGACATTTGTCTTTACAGCCTTTCTATGTCTTCTTTTCCTAGACTTTTTTTTCCCCCCTCTCTGGGCTTTTCTTATCAATAAAACATGAATTCCTTTCCTTATCCCCCAGCCTTGTTGTTTTTATCCTTGTACCGAGCTCAGAATTGTAAACAGTTTTTACATTTTGCCAGAGACTTTCCTACATGACTGATTTTGTGTGTAAAATTCATGACCCTGGTTCTGGTGTATGTACTTGAAGGATTTTATGATCTCCTATGTGTTGAGAGGATTCTCTGGCCAGTGAGTGGGGAAACCTTTATAAATGCATGGTGGTAAATATGATTGTCTCGTTAAGCCAGGGCTTGAAATTAACTTTGTTCCTTAGTGTCCCACAGCTATCCCAAATTCTGCTTTTAACTGTCCCCAATTTAACTATCATTGCCCCCCCCCCTTCAGAGAATTTCTGGACTGACTTACATAATTAAATGGAAAAACAGGCCAAGGACAGAGGTGAGACTTATCTCCCACCTCTATCACACCTGTTATCTCACCTATTTTGAGTGTAATTAAACAAGATCACCTGACCCTTAATGGGTATTTATGGCTTTCGTTTTGGTGAAACTGTCACTTATCAGTTGCAGGTTTGTCAGTTAGTCTTTGAACTGTGCTGCTTCTTCCATGTTAAATGTTTAAACTGGAAATCTTGGTTGGAAATATCCCCTGGCTTCACAAAAACACTTTTGAGTGTCTTGCTTCGGTCTCTCCTGGTTCTTCCTGCAACTAATACACGATGCATATCGATGTTGGGTTATTCATCACCCTTGCCCTCTCCCTTGCCCCAGCAGCTAGGACAATGAGTCCAGGACAACCCGTTCATCTGGGATCAATTAACCCAGGCAGGCAGGCTCAGCCGAGCGCCCGTTTCTGACTATGCTCAGCATAATGATAGGCTTTCAACCAGTAATGCCTTTGTTCTGGATGGGTCTGTTTGTTTTCTTCCTCTAGTCAGATGCGAGTTTCAAGGGGGTGCATCCTAGAAGGTCTATTTCTGCCCTCTTGTTTTCGGGTCTTTTGAGTTTCCGTTGCGTTTGAAGTCTTGTTACTTAATTAAAACTTTGGGCTGGCGATCATGAATGTGGCTGAGAATGCCATGCAGAATGGCATCTTGGGTAAAACAGCGGTTGGCATTTGATGTCAGAAACCCCAAATCGCTCCCCAAATGTTTCCCTCCTTGATTTTTCCTCAGTTTCCCACTGTTTGTGTTCATTCCTTCCCTGTTCCCATTTTGGACTTTTACATGGATCCGGCGAGGTATTTTGAGGCTTGTCAGTCAATTAATCCTTTGTACCGAATATGGTTCAGTATTGAGTCGTGGGTTTGAATTGGAACCGGCGCTACATTTTCAAGATCAGGGATTCATCAAGAAATGTTTTGATTCTTTTCTAATTTTTTTTTTTTTAAATCCTGTTTACCTACTACTGCATTTTGGTCTATATTACTGGCTGAAAGTGTGCATGATGGTGTTCAAAAGTATGACTTAACAAAAGGCATTAATGCCACAGTAAGACATTAATGGTAGAGCAAATTTCACTGCATGAAAATAACTTTGTGGGTGGATGTCTGATGAACTGATGATTTCCTGCAGAATTGTCACAGAAGTTTTGATGTCCTTAGTTGAACTCGTACTGCCCAAGAAGCATTGAATGGTAGCGTGTTCAAGTACAAACAGTGTGCAGCCACCTTGCATATTTCAAAACAGTAGGTTTTTGCTTACAAAATATTTTTTGCTTCTATTCTTACCTAACTAATGACACAAATAGGAAACTGGAATCACTTTGGGATCTCAACCCAGACCTTTGTACCAATTCATAACTGCCTGACTGACACTGTGACACACCTCCTTGCTCTGCCCCCCCAAAGAGACAGAAAAGTCCATCATCTCTTTCCCGGTTCAGTTAAGCCACCTATTTCAAGCACAGATCCTTTGATAAGCCTGAGTCAGGCAGATTCAGGTGCTTTCCACTGAAGGAGCAGTCTCTGTATCTACAGTGGTGTGGTGTGGTGGGGTGGGGGGGGTCTTTTCATCAGCCCTGCAGAGATGTACTTCACTTGGGTCAAATGGTCATCTTAGGACCAGCAGGTGGTATCTTACATGACTTTGCACAAATTCAGCAGGTTTCTTTATGAACCTACATAAAGAATAAAGAACATTTGGGGCACGCCGCTTGCTTCTCATATAAAAAAAATCTACAAAAGCACAACCTTCACAGCAAGATGAACGGAAGTGCTCGAATTATGCAGAGTCATTTAGGTGACGCATTACAAGGTCAGAGGTTGGCCTCTGAAGCCCTCTTATGGCCAACTTATTAAAGGCAGATGGTCACTTTTGGCTTTGGAATGACACACATTGTTCCAGTTTTCTATTTAGATTTTTTTCTTCCTTTCTAATTAAAATCTGTCTGCCCAACTGTGTTGACCTGAACAAAAGTGCTCTTGTAAAGTAACACAAGACTAACCACACATCACTTGTAAAGGCCTTGGTAAGCTTCAAACGAACAAGGCCGTACAAAGTGTTTTTACGAGCACGTCCAAAGGCATAAATGTTGATATCTGCTGCATATGGGTGAGCTGAAAACACCTCCACAACCATGGCTAATTGTTTACTGCGTAAGGTGGATATAGTTGCTTGTTGGTTTCGGAAAGTTCAGAAAATTGTTGGATGCCATAATCCCAAATTGCCGCCTGCTGTTACACCATGCAACAAGCCCTTTATCTGAAGCAAACTGAGTCCTTAAGCAGCAACATTTATGCAGCAATATTACTTTTAGGCTTGCGTAATTTTTAGGTATATTGTTCTAGACGATTTTGTAATGACACTGAGAAACAGTATTTGTTGTAGATCACGTCTGGCTGATGTGATCCATTTAATAAAGTCAGCACCAGTGCTGATACCGGTGCCGATACCAGTGACAGAGACTGCTGGAACTTTATTGACCCTAGTGACTCAATTGGCAAAGCTATACAAATACCAAGCATGCTTGATATGGACGGGACTTGCACAACACAGGGCTGCAGGGCTCAGAAACAGCAGTAGTTGACCTTTTCACAACATGACTGTGATGAGACCCTGTCAGACATCTACTCTGACAGTCTGACTTGAGCCCATCATTTCTGTGAATCTGTACCTGCCTTTTTTTTGGGGAAATGTCCTTGAGCCTCTGTTTTGACTGACACTTCTACAATCTAAAATCCTGTTTAGTTGTCAGTCAACACGCTGTGATCGCTGACCTCAATAAAATGGCAACTAGTGAACTAGGGAGCTTTATGGTTCACACAAATTTGTACAAGTGTGTGTGTTTGCCATGCACATAAACAGGAGGCCTGCTGGCTATTTTTAGACACACACACACACAGACGGTGTTTACAAGGTGCCAAGTTCATCTCTATCATCATTCACAGTTCAGCGTTGTGTGTGTTTCTGTGTGGGTATGCTTGTGTCTGTGTGTATATCTAAACAGTTTCTTCCATCGGGCCATAGGGGCCATGTTCCAAGAAATGTAGGCCTGCTTGCCGTGTCTGTTTTATCCTGACACGCATGGATATGTAGTGAATCTGGACATCTGATTATTAAAACAGAAATAGCAATGTACCTTTTGCTTTGCTGTGTAAACATAACCACATCAGTAAAAAGAGAAGTACCATTATTGTGACAGGGAAGAGTATGCATTTTTTCAAGGTCACACCAGTATGTAATGTTATGCTGATTGCAAACATTGTTATTTGACAGGTAGTTTCCGTTCCCCCAATCTAAAGGCAGAAGGTGTAGATTTTGTCAGCTATTTATAGATTGTCTTCATCTTAGCTATGAGATCAGAAATACAAGTTTTTAGGCAACTTCGTCCTTTTTCAGTGTAATTTCAGTCACAACTAATTATGAGCACTTTACGAATCTGAAAACAGATTGATTGGAAATGATTTTGATAAGACTGTGTTCTACGAAAAAAAGGCTTTTTTTTAAGCATGGCAATAGTGGGTCCATATATTGATCCTTTTTAGCCATGCCAGTGTGTGGCTCTAGGTCAGTCAGTTGGTTGGTCCACTGTGCTCAAGACTGAAATACCTCAACAACCACTGGATTTATTTCCATGAAATTTACAGATATTTATGATCTCCAGACTCTCTCACTGACTTTGAGCCAACAGCAGGGTGACATTTGTGGTTCAGAGATAAGTGTTTTGCCAACTGTTCAATGGATCACCATGCAATTTGGTGCTGACATTCATCATCTTTCTGAACTTGGGTCATCTCCTGACTTCTCCTTTAGCACGATCAGGTTAAAATTTCCAAAATACTCAAGTCTTGTTTTTGGCAATGCTGTAATGTGTTCTTTGTTGTCTTTTCTGGCTCCAATACTATTGGTGATGCACTGCAGGAATGCAATAATATTACTGATATTGAATCCACTTTCATTTTAGTTGACTTTTTCATCAATGATTTATAAAGATTTAGTCAGTTTTTGTTAAAAAGTCTCGACAACATCAAATACTTCATCGTAGGAAAAAGATTGTTAACCAGTTAACAAAATTGTGGACACAATTATTGCTATTTGTTAGGTCACATTAGTGTTAACACCAACATATCAATAACAACACCCACAACACACTATAAAAACCAAAAATTTAAGAAAACTCAAAATTTCAAGGGAACTTACTGCAATGAATTTTTCAGTTTTGAGTCCAACTCAAACTCTTAGATTTCAAAAATGTTTTATCAACTAATAATATTTTGCTGACAATTTACTTTTCATCTTTAGACAGACATAAATCTTTGAGTAATAGAACCCCCCCTCCACAAAAAAATTGTATTTCAAAAATTATTGAGTAAACTCATTGAAGTGAAAGTGAATAATGGTTAATATACAGTATTTACTTAAAGACATTTCATCTTCAGTTGCTAAAACTACAAAGATTCATGAGAAAAGAAGAAAAGTTAAAAAAGAATAAAAATGTTGACCCATAATCTTTAGCTGAGATAATTTTGTTTATTTGAAAGCTTAAGAGTTTGAGTTGGGTTCAAAACTCAAAAATCTATTGCAGTAAGCTATCTTGAGATTTTGAGTTGTCTCAACTAAAAAAAAAAAAGAATTTAAAGCTTGTGCATCATATAATAATCATCTACCTTCGGGTATTAATAAAGTAACCTGAACCTGAATGAATACACTGCAGCTAAGCCTTGCTGAAAATGTGTCCCTTGACAAACTGTGCTCCATTTAAAAAAGTTTAGGTTTGTTCCAGTGTGGGCTCTGTTCAGTAAATCTAGTGTGACACACTCTTTGGGCCCTCTCACAAATAGATAAAATCTTACGAAGATTGTCGGTGCATTTAGGAATGAGGTTACCATACCGTATATTTCACTCTCTGTTTCCTGCTTCACTGTGGACCTGCACCACAGTGTCTGGACTTTGAAGAGCAATGCCTGCAGTCCATAAAGTTCAAATATGTTGTGTGCAAAATTTTGTCACAGTTGGATCAGTTTTGTTCACTCTAGGTTTTTGCCTACTGATTCTGAACCTGTTGGTGAAGAAGTTACGGTTATGTTGCTTCCTATAGCGCCACCATCTGGCCAGTCTCTAATTCTGTTGTCTGAATGTCTCTATGAACAGTGACTTTTCATTGTTGTTATCACTAAAATATAACTTTGCCCATCAGCAACTCACATGATGCTGAAATCAGCCTTGACGACCTTGATTGGTCTGTTGATGTGGGTTTGCTGTGTTGTGACGGGTGGCCAAGAGGAAGTTATTAGTGCCCCTGTTCCTGTGCACCACCCAGGGGCATTATGGGAGGGGGAGCTGGTGCATGGGCGGTGTACAAAACTTGGCTCTTCCTGTCTCTTGGACTGCTGACTTGACTTCTTTTGTATGTGTGTGCTTGTGTGTGTTTAACAGTATACGGGCTGAGGTTGTGTGTGTGTGTGTGTGTGGTTGTTGTTATGCTGGGGTCATAGTGAGAGGTTGCTGGGTTCATTGCAGAGATTGTGAGGGTGTGCATGGGTTTCCTGAAAGGACAACTTTTATCTTCTTTAGGTTTTATAAGGTTTCTGCCCTTTGTGTTAGTCACTCATCTCCCACCACTGACCTGCTGGCTGACCTCTGACCTTTAGTCAGGGTGAGGGCTCTAATGGTTCAGAGGTTATCCAGGACACTACAAGGTTGAACAAAAGTGAACAGAGCTACTCAGCACCGTTGCACTGTATCTGTATCACACCAGTCTCTATATACCCCGATTCCTTACGCCTGCTGGAGATCATGGAATAAACTGTGTGTGAGTGAACAGTGGGACTGGAGCTCCTGCATTTGCACAGCAGGAGTGGATTTAGTCATTTCCCGGCCTGGGGCATCAAGCCCTCAACATCCCTTGTTTTCAATATTTTAAAAAGATAGGTCCTAAAAATAAACTTAATTCATCCTCCACACACCACCATGAAATAAGAAGTCTCACAGCCTCAGGAAACAAGCTGTTTTGAAGTCTGGTGATAGGACAGAGGATACTTACATATCTCTAGCCAGATGTCAGCAGGATGTGACTTATTTAGAAAGACATAATTAACAAAAATCTCAAAAATTGCAAAAATCTTAACCATAAGTTTGTGAGGCATTTTATGTGGCCTGTGGTAGCTTAGGACTTAAGGCAATTGCAAACCTTTGCCTAATGGTAAATCCCGTCTGGTCCCCGGCTAATTTCATACACTAATGAACCAATAATGTTTTAGTTTATGACTGTATGTCTGTTGCAGGACACATTTTGGCCTTTGTCTTGGTTCAAAAACCGATATCCATAGAGTTTCTTTTAATTTTAAACTGGAGCATCTGCACATTAATTCCACACTGGGCATGTTATGATCCTCTAAAGTTAGGCATGATACGGCATGACTAAAGCCCCATGTTGTTAGCATTGCTGCCATCTCCACATGCGTCTGCACATTAACCACACAGGAGTGTTTAAGGGCCGATAGTAAAGAATTGAGAGATACAGACTTCACTACAAAATCAAATGTAACTCGCCTCATTTTGAACTGATTTTCATGAAATTTGGTTTGTTATAAACCTCAAAAATTGAACTTGTAATTAAATGAAAATATGTTACAGAAGGTAATCTAATCAGCTCTAGGCCAAAAGATTCTAAACAGCTACAGCTTCCACTGGGATATGCAGGCTCTGACCTATGAATTGGCAATATCCAGTGTGAATGATTTAGAATGTCAGCTTTTGAGTTTTTCCAAAAATGTAGATTTCTACTTCTATTATATTGTTGTAAAACCACCTGGTTGCTTGTAATGTTCTAAATAAATGACATAATGTTGCAGATAAGAAACAATGTTTAAAGATTATCAGTTATACTTTTACACTCCTTTATGTATCTTAAAGAAATCTGAGACTCTACCATACAAATAACTTTATTAAAAACTTCACAAATCTCTGCTGGTTGCATTCATCAGGTGCTTTTCAGAGATCTGCTCTCTACTGAGTGACTTCTTCTAGTTTTACTTTTTAGTAGTGGAGGAGAAACAAAACCATCAATATCGTTGTTTGAAAAATAAATGTTTTCTTCTCTGCCTCATGGTAGGACATGTGGAATGTGTGTGCACATTAACACCTTAAACTAATGCCCTTACTGTGTTGGTTTCCAGATGTATGGGCGCTACACCCAGGAGCTCGGGGTGTACGCCAAAGAGGAGGCCGCTCGGTTGAGGGAGAGCGGGCAGAGGCGATCGGTCAGCGACCGAAGCCGGACCCTGGACCTGCTGGAGTACGACAAAGGACGCTGTGCCAAGTGTCGCAGTAAGTTTCATACCACAGGGTCAACAAGCAACAACTGTTCAAACAGATCCACTCGAAATGCAAACTAATCCTGTCTGTAAACATAATTTCTACAAGGTTATGATCAGTCTCCTGCAATTTAGGACCAGTTGAGTGAATGCCTCTTTTTGGATTCTCAGAGACTCAAAATATTGTACTTGTTTGGATAAAGGGAGCATCATTTAGTAGGACATCTGTATCAAATCACAAGGAATTTTATGCTTGAAGGGCTAAAATTGGGATGACTATGTGACTACTTGTGCTATATAATTGTGCCAAATTAATAACATGTTTTATTTATCAATCTTAAGCCCACTGTTATTGATGTTTTGTGGCTTGTTCATGATAAAATGTTCACATTATTTTAGAAAAATATGTATTTTCTACTAAGTTTTGATATTTGAGGATGGAGTTTCTCATAATATGTGCTGCAGTTTTATGTGTTTTGTGTGAGTATTGATGCAGTCCGAAGGCAGTCACATTTTGATTTAAGAAATAATCAGACATTGCTCTGTCCTGTTGGACAAGAGCCAGGAGGCAAGAAAGAGGCCTGAAATACTTCAAATAAACAAGATTCAACTTTTTCAAGCCAGTTTATGCTTAAGAAGTGAAGAAATTTAGGTCATACTTTAACTGCCTAATCAAAAAAAAACCTTTCATCCAAGATATTTCAAATTCCTGAGATGTGAATGAATGATGCTATGAAACAAACACTGACACAGTCTTAATTCAGTACTTTAGCACTAGAGACCATTGCACTCACCATACCACTTTATATGTGGCAATAACACGGCCTCAATTTTAAAGAGAATCTTGAATTAAAGGGATCGTTTGGATGACTTGAAGTTGGGTTCCATGAGGTTCTTATCCATAGTCAGTGTATTTCCCACAGTAGATGGCGTCAACAGTTTAGAGAAGCAGCAGGAGCCCCAGTGTAGGAAGCTAAGCAATGTACTGCTCTAGACAGGATCAACAACAAAACATATTTTGGCCATTTAAAAAGCCCCAAAAAATCATATCATTTTAAGTGTATGTTATATTTAGAATGTTTTCACCATTTTACCTTGACATCCGACAGCCTTTTCTGGTGGGAAACCACTGTTATTTAAGCCAAACATCACCGTCTCCAAACCAACAAAACTCAATTAAGAAAATCAGTCACTAAATCGTGCAAAACACAAGAGTTGCTGGTCTACCGCTGCATTTATTGGTCAGTTTGTTTGTGTTATTGTGTGACTTTGGTGTTTTTAAAAGGTTAGTCGGATTTGCTGAAGTCACACAATAACACTACGAGATTGAGACAGTGGTAGACCAGCAGCTCCTGTGTTCTGCCTGGTAAAAATGCGATTCTCCCAGTGGAGTCTTGTTGAGCGAGACAGAGCAATGGTTGGTAGATATATCAGTGGTTTCCAGTCAGAAAAGGCTGTCTGACGGTAAAGTGGTGAAAATTGATATTGGTTTTTTATGTGGCTAAAATATGTTTTGCTGCTGACACTGTCCAAAGCAGTACATTGCTTCTCTTTCTACGTTGATACTCCTGCTGCTTCTCCAAACTGTGGACGTACTGACAGACATCCAGGTAATACACTCAACACTGTGGATAAGTACCTCATATGACCCCACTTCAAAAAATTCTAACTATCTCTTTAAAAAGCCTCTCTGGTTCTCAAACTCGAGGAATATCAATTTAGAACAGAGAGGTATCACATAATCTTCATCACCATGAAATAAAATCACCCTACACTTGCAGTTTTTAACAATTATGGCTTTTAATACTTCTCAGCCAGCAGCTCTTTATCTATTTCTACATTTCTGCATATATGATATGCTCGACTTGTCTGTGATCTTTCGAAAGCAGTCAGTAATGAGGTGTGCCTTGGAACAGAGAGCACTGTGGTACTAAAAAGGTCAGGAACAGTGTTTCACTGAACCTTTCATGTGTGTTTTAATGTCACTGAACATCATATTTAACTGTAGTCTGTTTGAGCCCATCTACTGACTGGTCAACTGCTCCGGAGCTCATGTAATAAAACTAAAACACCAGATGATTCCAGTATGAAACAATGGTGTTATTAACAGAGTTCATCTGTGATCATTGAGGCTTTTGGAGACAGGTATTACAGATAGGGAAAGGTGGTGGATTTATCAAATTCTGGGAAGTTTGGAAATGTCACAGGCTTGAATAAACACATTAACAGGAATACTGAAGTTCACAAAAGTTTTTATACTGTTTCTGAACTAAAAAGACAAAGAATATGGGAAGAAATCGCCTCACCTTTGGTGATGGCTGCTTTTTATAAAAGTCATGTAATTTTACATTACATCTGCAGTGGTAACTTTTAACATTAGATAGTACATTGTATCAGCCCCATGAAAAGCAATAGTAACACTGTACCCTCTATATATCAGCCTGAACCATGTGAGCATCACTGCCCAAAGGGGGAACACCATTTGAACATTACCTCAGTGTTGGAAATGTAATAGTAAAAGTACTTTGCCGGTTTAAAATGGACTTACTGCCCTGCTGCTTTTTGCTGTGGGAGCATTGATCACGTTGAACAGTGGGACAGGAAGGAAAGGAGAAGAAATGCTGCGGCGCTGAACAATCGTCACTAAAGAATCTTGTGCTGTGAATCTGAGGACGGTGTGAATCCATGGTTGAATTCATGTGGACAATCGCCCTCCCTTCTCTTTGTTCAGTTGATAATAATAATTGTGTGTGTGTATCTGTGTGTGCGCGAGAGTCAGGTGATAATGAGATTAGATACGTTTGTGTATAGGACAAATAACAAGATAAAACCCCATGTAAGGAATGTCATTACGATGCAAGAAAAAACACACACACCATCCATAAGTGATGGTGTGTGTGTGTGTGTGTGTGTGTGTTAGAGCTTTATTTGTCCACAAGTCTGACTTGGTGACATGTTGGGACTCATCAAAGAATATCTATATGACCACACTGTCTTTTTCTTTCTCATTTTTTAGTCTCTTCTCCCTGCCACAACTCTTCTCTTTTCCCTGTTCTCAAGTATAACTTTATTAACAGAATAGAGCAAATTTAAACAACATGCAACTTGGTTGTATATTCTCAGTTCCCTCTTTTACACACATTTTACACACCAAAGTCTGTTTACAGGTCTTAGGGAGTTTTACTGCATATGTATATATATACAAAAAGCCTTGGGAGCTGTGTGAAGTCTTTGAAGTCTTTGTTGTCACTCGAGTCAGTGCTGTTGGGGTCTGAAGACTACAAGTTTGAAACTGAACTGGAAAACAAAATCTTGAGGTGTGGAGATAGAAATGAGTGAGCACCAGACTTCTGTAGCCCACACCTCATCTCTGATTGAGGCTGGAGGCTCGAGGCCGTGTTAGCCCAAACGAGCATAACGCACCCAAATCTCTGACCTAACTGTCAGCAGTCGAGTTGCATCACAGGTAATGTAGGTGCCAGGTTTTGACAAGGAAAAACAACACATGGAATAAAAATAGACATTGTCTCTTGTTTTGCTGGATTGATTTTGATTCCTGTCAATCATGAGTCTGTCCATGTTAGAAGTGCAATGGTAAAACAGTGGAGCACTCTTTTAAAGTGAACAGACATTAAAAAACACAAAGAAAACATTAGCAAAAAACAGGAGTGAAAGAATAAGAATATACCTCACCTGATCTGGACAGCTGTAGTCTTTAAAGCAGGGGTTTCATACTCATCACTCATTTAGTTAATGTACAACCAAATTTGATCAAGTGAGCCAGACCAGTAAAACCATGGTATAATAACCTGTAAATAACAACACCTCCAAATGTGGCAGGCTTTACAAAGGTATACATGCATGTACATACATTCAAATGTATAAGTACAAGCACATTTGTTATAGAATCAGTAATACAAAATAATAACCACAATAAATCCCATTCCTGTACATATACTGCACATCTGTAGTATCTAAAACAGAAAGGAAAGCACCAGTATAAAAGAGCAGCACACAGTAGACTGGTCTGAGAGACACGCAAGTAAGTAGATGATTTACAAAGGCTTCAACTCTAGTATTTGTAGCCTTTGAGCAAATCTCAGCAAGGGTTCCCATGTCGACAAAAACTTATTGACTGATCCTCCAACTGTGTTTTTCATCTTCTTAAAGCAAAGGTTGACAAATTTTCAAGTCTGAATGAGGACTGTGGGTTTTGTCCCCCATCTCTTTCATTAGATGTGCATTAGCAAGAGATCTCTCTATTATTATTACAGCAAGCCCAACCTTTTCTTCAGTGTTTATATGGGCACCTGTATGAGTGAACTAATGTGGCCAGGCTCCAGCTGATGAGGGACTATGGGATTTTATTGTGCACATGAGCAGTGATGAAAAAGTAATAATATCTGTTTGTTTCATCCCAGAAACTTTGAAGCAGAGGACAAGACTAGAGAGCATGACCTGGGCTAGATTAATCCTCTAACACTGGTTGAATGATTTATGCTAACCTGGTGTTTCAATATATTTGTGAATGATGAGAGACTGAATCAAGTCACTGCTGAAGTGCTGTTGAGCCTGCTGGTAACATTTCTCCCTTTGCAGCTGCCTGTTCTGTGTGAGAGCTCCCTCTGCTGTTGAGATAAGCTCAGTGCACCCAGCACTATCCTCTCATAGACGCACTTTTGCCTTAAATCCTGCAGATCTTTGAGTGTGTGTACGTCTTGATGCGTGTGTGTCCTCTGCTCTCATCTCAGTGATGAGTTTTGCTGTTGTTTCACTGGCAGCTGATGAGTCAGCTATCCATCTCCCTCTCTCTCCTCCTCTCATCCTCTTTGTAAAGATCAGGACACTGAAATGCCAGCAATTGAATTGATTTGTCCCCCAGCAGGTAGCTTCAAGAGATTTGATCTGGATTTGATTCTGGATGGCACACACACACACTTTGCCCTCGGCATGAAAAAAAAAGGCAAATATAAACACACACAGAGTGAGGTAAAGGCATAAAACAAGAGGTGACTGGCTGAAAATATATGTAAATATAAAGTGACACACACAAACACATGCACACGTTCTTCTTCATTGCTACTGTGGGTTATGACTGCAGCTGCTGTGGGAGACGGGGTGCTCTGACTCTCTTACACACATATAAAAACACAGTATTCCCCTGCTTAGATCGGCACAATTTCTCTTTATTATTGCTCACTCATACTGTCTTGTTATTTCTATTTTGTACACATACACATGCACACACGCGCACACACACACACACACAGGGAGAAACAAACACACATCTTTCTTTCATTTGCTGGTGTTTAATGATGCTGAATGTTGCAGCCAGCAGCAGAATCTCCAGCCTATCATCTGTACAGGGTGGCCCAGTAGGAGCTGTCATCATTTTATCTGTGCATTAAAAGTGTGTTTGTGTGTGTGTGCGTGTTTTGATATGCTGGTATGACTGCTTCAACAGGCAGGCAGCTTCAGCAGCTCCAGGCATTGTTCACGGCGAAATGTAATGACAGCAGAGTGAACAACAGGTAGTGCCTCTGTAATTATGGCCAGCAGTGTAGCAGACAGACATATTTCAGTCAGAAGATGCTGCTGGCAGTTCATTGTACTGTAGAGCCTGTTAATGTGAATACAGTGTTAGCTTTTAATGCTTGTCAAATATTGGAATAGCATGGAAAATATGTTTAAGATAGATCATGAGTTGGTGTAAACATTAACCCCATCAAAACTGGTGGAGAACAATCAGTCTGATTTTGAAACAATAAGACATTTTCAATAAAAGTAGGGGCACTGTGTAAAATGTCAATAACAACAGAATGCAATGATTTGCAAATCCTTTTTGACCTACATTTAATTGAATACAGTACAAAGACCACATATTTAATGTTCAAAGTGATAAATCGATGAATTTAATGCCTGGATGGTCCCGGAAAGACACGACATCCATGAGCCTTTCCAGGATGTCCCTTTAATACAACCTCGGTTAATGATATGATGCTGTCATCTGTTACCAATTAACCTGTTCACCTGTGGGACGTGCAAAACCAGTGTTTTTGAGCATTCCACAACTTTCTTAGACCTTTGCTGCCCCTGTCCCAACTTTTTTGGAACATAAAACAATAGAGTCTATCAGTTTGAGCATTAAATATCTTTGTAGTGTATTCAATTGAATATGGGATGAAAAATATTTGTAAATGATTGGATTCTGTATTTATTTATGGTTTACACAATGCCCCATTTCTTTTCAAATCAAGGTTGTATTATTGTGTATTCTGTCATATTCATTTTTTTACCAAAGGCAGAGTACATTTTTAGGTCTTGTCTGTCAGTCTAAAAAGACATCAAATGAAGACGTCTGTTACACAGTTTAACCAGTCAGCCTCCAATCTTCAAACCATGTTTTTCTCAGCTCTATCTCAGTTCTGCGAAAACTAAAAGAGCTACCAGTGTGCCTAAATTGAGTTTTCCATTGCCTACTACAACAACTGTACTACAACTGAGTGAACCACATGACACAAGAGGCATGTAGGTGTATTAAAAAGCTCTTTCAACATCAAAAATGTCTTACACAGCCACAAAGAAACAGATTCTGACTGTATACTTGTATGCAGTTTTCAAGAACCGTAGATGAAAGGACATCAGGGAAAAGCAACACCAGTAGAGTGGAAGTATTAGCACAGTCAGAGTAAAGTAGCCTATTAATCATTCTTATCATTTTTATGTCTTACAGTGAATCAGGTGTGTAGCACAGATTAGAATCACAGGCAAAAACTTGAATTGTAGTGATGCCTGTCTAAAAGCAAAAAGTCAAAGAAGCCTAAAGTAATTTTTCGTGTCTGTGTACTGTACAACTTATAAAAGTGTTTACTGGTTATAACTGTCTTTTCACTTTTCACCTATCTACCTCAAGTGTTTCTCTTCCATATCTGCAGCTTAAACACTGCAGTCTACTCCTGGACCTGGAGCCCACCTTTTAGAATTTATTCATTCAATTTCTAGCTTTTAACTGGTGACTTTTAAGGCTCGACTGGCTCTGCCCCTACAGCTATACTTCACATCTATCATTTCCTCATGAGGCAGAGCCCTGTTGTGCATCATCAGCCAGGGAACCTTTGCCCTTTCCAAGGCTGTGGAAAAGCTGACTAGGTCTTTTTTTTGCAAGGAACTGTACATTTGCTGGAGATCAAACATCAGAGTAACTTGTTCTGAATCACTGTTTAAAAAATAGATATTTGTGGAGGTCTGGTAATCCTTGAAGTCATTTCAGAAAGCTGCTTTACCTGCAGATTTCTGCCTGCAGTTAATGTGTCAGCTGGTGAACCAAGATTAGTTGTTCGGGTGTCTTCAGGATATAGTGCTTCAGTGATTACTATAATCTTATGACATCTTATTTTTATGGTCCATTTTGTTGAGATATTCAGTGTGAGTGTGGTTAGTGTTAAATAGAAAAGAGTTGACTCTGAGTTACCATTAACAACTGTTTAATTGAAGTATATTCTGAGTTTTGTTGGCAAAATTTAGCCCATATGAGAAATTGTATTGACTTTGCAACCGTTTCTCATTCATTTATACCTTGAATGGTTAACCTCCATCAATACAATTGTACCTTTAACTGGGAACCAACATTAGCTTCCGATACAAAAGCAGTTTTAAAAAATGCTTCTGATGCTGCCTAAAATGCAGCACAGGGTATCAGCGAGTACGTGACCTTATGCACTGATCTGATACAAAACGGGACCCTGTTACTTAGGGCTGCATTTCAGGGCAAGTAAATTACTTGGTATACACTAAATTTTATATGGTCAGTGGAGGAGAGAAACTCCAGCTTTAACTTGACATCAGATTGCGTCGCCAAGTCTTTGTTAGTCTCGTGCAGAAGCCTGTTTCAAGAGGAAGAATAATCCAGTGAATTGTACATTTCCAAGCTGGAGTTTCTCCTGGAATTGTCGGCCTTGGAGCTAGCTTGGACACTGCAAACCTGACTGACTAAGTTACTTACTGATCAACAGTTTCATGAGCACTCAGTGTATATATTGTATATAATCTCTCTTAACGTACGATCAGATGCTCTTATTTCCTGATTTGGTTTGTTTTTGTGGGACATGTAGTTAAAACCTGGAGCAGTCTTTTTGAGGAAAACAAAACATATTTTTTTACCAAGTGTGTTGAACTCTTACTTTTTTTCAATACACAGGTATTGGATCCATACTTGATATCAGCCGATATGCAAACTTTGAATATTGGTATTGGGAAGGAAAAAGCGGTAATGAAACATCTCTATGGAAAATTGGATGGAGGTGATTAATTACCCAATGATAATGCAATGTATTTATTTATCTATAGCAAAATATCTTAATGATCTAAATACCACAGAGAGCTGAGTGCTCCAGTCACTGTTGTTTTCATAAAGTGCATTGCTTTTTATGCAGGACTGCCTGCTGTGACTGGCCATGTTGAAAGAGCATTTAATTTGTGTTGGCATCTACAGTGTTGCTACTTTCACCCAGCTAGAACCAGGTGGTTTGAACAGACGAACAGAGTGAGTGACCAGTTGACATTTGGCTATGTGTAAAGCTGTGCTACTGCTGCTAAAAATATCTAAATTTAACGAGAGTTGCCAGTTATTTTCAGCAGTAAATATGTCCACTCTTCAGGGGGTCACAAAACGTCAGATGGGCAGAAAAGCTGGGACCTGCCGGGTCAGGTCACCTGTCTTCAGTGGTGGAAAGTGGAAGAAGCGCTCAGGCCTTAAACCTGCCACAAGAAGCTTTTAAATGGTTATGAAACAGTCTCAGTTTAATACTGATGCCTCCGTATGACTTACATAACCAAAGAAGACCATCTGCGAGAAGTTTGGCTGTTTCTGTATAGCTATTCTTAATGGCTGCCACCAGGTCAGATTCTCTGTGAAATCAGATTAAACGAACCTGTGTTTACATTTTCCCAGCCAAAGTTACAGTGAGTAGTATGTTAGCCAGTTAAAGAGAACCAGGAGATTTTTATTTTGATAATTTTATTTTTGACATTATATTTTGTAATTATGGCGGAAACACGACCACGTTTGTCCACAAGGGCCTCCAAAATAAACAAAATACGGAGGCTCCTTGAAGTAGCTTTAAGTAAAGGTATAATGATCTAAATGTATTTAAGGTATCACAAGTTAAAGGACTCAAAATTGCTGCTGGGTGTATCATATTATCATATTATCATGTGTGACATTATTAGTTTGTTAATACCGATGTATCAGTGTGCAAACAGCATTTGACTATTATCGCTGTTTGGGGGGGGGTTCCACCTTAGGCTTGGGCCCACTTACCCTTTAAAGGGTCAGTGAGATGATTAATGGGTCGGAGACAAAGGAGAAAGCAAATTTCTCCCATACAAATTTATGTTCATGTTTTGGATTTTGCTTTTTTTTTTTAAGAAGTATTGAGAATTTTGACTTCTTAAGGCATCCAACTGTGGCTTTAAATCAAACTACAGTATGGGAGACATTTGGAGCAGAAATGTCTTTGTCTCTTTTCCTTTTTAAATATTTTATTCTGCAAAGTAACTAGTAAAGCTGTACAATGGAGTAAAAAGTCCCAATATTTTCCTCTCAATTGTAGTGGTGTAGAAGTAAAAAGTATAATAAAACTGATAAATCACTACAAGTAACTCAAAATTATACTAAATACAGAACTTGAATAAATGTACTGTCTTTCCACCACAGCCTGTCCTCTTTTCTGTCAAATAAGTGCCAATGAAAGTTGGGATAATTATCTGAGTTTTGAATGACATTCATGGTTCATGAGTCTTTTTGCTGAATCACTTCTGTATAACAGGGTTTTGAACAATTTGCTCATAAATACATGGAGTAAAACATTCTTGCTTTATAACAGAAACTGGCAACTTAAAGCTGCAAAGCCGGATGGGTTTTCATACCCACAACGCCTCCATTTGGAGACCATAAACTGGAAAACAAGTGCCACAAGGATGAACAGACGGTGCTTTCACTGACTGTTGGCTGTTCAACCAGCCAGAGTAGTCCTTTGGGAGAGCTTGTTGTTGTGTCAGCTGGCCAGCAGGCTGCAGCATTGAGCTTCACAGCAGCACATTGGGGAGGACACTGGAGGTAGAGGAGTGTGGTTAGAAATAAGACCTCAGAGAGGGAGTGTGATCTTGGCAGTCCTCTGTTGTGTGTGTGTGTGTCCATGTGTGTATGCTTGTGCTCAGGTGTGTAATCTCTGGACGTCAGGGAGCATTGTCTCAGACTCAGTCAGCCTGCCTGTTCACAGTGCATCAACTGGAAACACACAAATATTTGTATCATCTTCCATAACCACTTAGTATCTATTTACCATTTCATGTTTAAAGGAGAGATATGTAATATATTTACTGTACTAAATCATAAAACGGCCATGATATGGGATCAGAAATGAAGGAAATGTGCTAAGTCAAAATACTGGCTGCTCTGACAGCAATGCAACAGCCAGCGTGTTCTCCTTTGAACTTTCAGTTCTGGGCTGGAGCGTCTGTTTTTGTTTGCTTTGTTTGGTTATTAGAAGTAAAATCAATGCTGAATGTTCACCAAATTAGTTAGTCTCTGTGTATGAGCTATAAGAAATCATTAATCTTTTAGAAGGAGTAGATGTTCATCAATAGTTAAATTGAGCAATATATTAATGGAGTCTGGCAGACAGTCACTGAACTCAAACTCCGGAGTGTGTATTTTCAGAACAGGGGGCTTTTGTTTTCAGGATAATGGGCTTAGATTTACACTGACAGACAACTGACAGAATTATAAACAGCTGATCAAGTTACAGTGTAGGACTCGTCATCGCTTGTCAGTGTCAAAGTATAATGTTGCGCTTGTCTTTTGCTCATGTAGTTTCTGTCCCTGCAGTCTGCAGGCAACCTGCCTGAGCTTCGAGTTTGAAGAAGAGGGGATGGGAGGGAAATGACTTGCTTCAACCATAGATTGTATATTAAATAGGGATTCAACCTATTTAATGCACTGTTTATGGCTCCAATTCACTATTTGTACTGCAGTACTTATTTTTGAATGCTTACATATTTTTCTTTGAATGCAAAAATCAGGGCGAGGTTAACCTTAATCTCATTTTCTTCTGTAGCCACCAAAAGTAATTCCATTCCGTTTGGTCATCGCAGGTGAACCAATTGAATTTCCTGTGCGTGTTATTGTGCTTTAAAGGTTGATGGCATAGAGATACTGCGTCTTATTTGCAACTGACCATTTTAAATTGAATCCCCTCACCGGACAGGGTTAAAAGGTAAGGATTACACAAGCAGCGTGATTACATTACTCTGTGTGCGTGCGTGCGTGTGTGTGTGTGTGTGTGCAGCGCAACGAATTCTGTTAAAAGAGCTCAGCCATGAGAACGGACATGAAATATTCAGCTGACAAGAGGAACTTGCCCTGACACACACACACACACACACACACACACACACACACACACACACACACGCACGCACGCACACACACACGCACAAAGGAGCAGTAGAAGATAACTGTGATGCACCAATTCAAATCCGAGTCAAGCTTTATTTGTCCATGCAGTGTGACTTGGTGATCTGATGGGAGTTGCCAAAGCAAATTTACATCAACCCCGTTGCCTCTTTTTTTTTCTTTCTTTTCCCCTTCCTCTGTTTCTGTCTCTCTGTCTAGCATTTTCTCAGGTGAATTCAACATTGATTTGTCTTAAAAGAATAAAGTAAAAGATCATGTTCTCGTCTTGTAACAAAGGAGAAACATGCTGAAACATTCAGATAATGAAATATCTATTTTTATCTTTCCATCTCAATCTCTCTTTCTTTCTTTGTCTCTGTTGCTGTGGGAAGAGGGGACGGAGGGAGGGAAGGGGGGTCACCTCTTGCTTTTGTAACCGTGTGTGTGTGTGTGTGGGGTGTGTGTGTGTGTGTGTGTGTGTGTGTGTAAACAGTCAGGCTTCAGGCTGCTGTCATTCACTCTCACTGCTGATGTCATGGGCTCCCAGCATCCCAGAAGGGACACACACACACACACACACACACACACACACACACACACACACACACACACACACACACATACATGCAGTGTAAGCAGCTGTGTCCATGTGGTGATGAAATATACACAGCTGTCTTTTTCTTTTTTCTTTCCTCCCTCCGTCTCTCTGCTTCTCTCCCTCGGTCCACCTGCACCACTATGTCATTTAATTGGTTCCAAGACACACACACACACACGCACACACACACCGCGCACACACACACGCGCACACACACACGCACACATACAGCGTTTTTGCTTCAACAGGTGTGATGTCAGCAGGAGCTCAGCATGGCGCCGCATGTTGCTATGGTGACCGGCAGGCGCCTAGCGACCAACAGTTGCTCACATGCTCTTATCTTCTTTCCTTTCTTTTCATCTTCTTTTCTGTTGCTCTTCCTTGTCTGCTTTCCATGTGTCCCCTCCTGTTTTCATCTGCTCATCTTCCTCTCCTTCACTTTTTTCTCCCATCTTCCTCCCGTCTATATTCCTCTACTCACTCGCTCGTTGGTAGTGTAACAGCGGATTGAAACGGCAGAGCAATAAGGGACCTGATAGGCTAATGGCAGGCCCAGGTGGGCAATGTCACGTGACACACACATGTGCAGGCATGTGCACATAAACGCACACTGACACACACGAACACTTTGAGCCTGTTCAGTATTGACAATACTCTACTAATCTCCCAATTAGATGCTATAACAATACTTGGGTGTTGTTTCCATATGTATTGTGATTCTACAAGTATTGCGATTCGATATTATGATGTATTGCAATTTTTTTTTGCTTTTTTTTTGACACTAGACCTACTGTACAGTTGAATCATACACTTCTTCACTTCTTCTTCTTTACTTCTTAAAAAAGAAGTAAACAATTTTGCTGCTCCTGTTCATCAAGCTAGTGTCACAAGGAAATAATGAATAATCCGCTTGTTCAGATAATATTACTGCGTTTGCAATGCTAATTTCCATAAGTGCCTCAAAGGGACTTCCCATCATAATTTATGTTAGCAGTGAGCTAACAGACTAAGTGCTGGTTAGTATAAAAAATATTCAGTACATGAGTTCACATCTGGCATTACAAGTCCTCTTCAGATGTGTCTTGAGTGGCCACTTGTGGTCAGATCTCGCTGCCCTGCTCCACATGCACGTAATAACAACAGCTATATGGTCAGTTAAATGTCCAATACTATCCATGTGGTTGTCTATTCATGCCTTTTGCCGTCAATGGACCTCTCCTCATACCTTTTACCTTTACTTGTTTTACCAGAGAATCCCTGTGGTGCTATGAGCAGGATGACACACACTACTTTTTCTGACTGCGTGGAAATGTGATGTTTTCACACCACAGATGAAGAAGAAAGGCATTAATGACAGAGTCAGTGAGAGGGTAAAAGTGCGCGTCCCAGCACACCAATGAGTGTCTCTCCTGTCTGCTCTTCTCTGCAATATGATTTCTTTTACAAGGAAAGAAACAACCTAATATATTGCATTTCATGCCAAATTTACAGGAAGGCATAACTGATTAAGAAATCACCATAGATGTTTCACTCCCCTACATGTTTGCAAAATAAGTTGTAGTTTTTAACTGGCAGCTCAACAGAGGGAGCCAACACACTTGGACAAACATACGCAATGTTTTTTTACACAAAGCAAGGAATAACTTTCTAAATTAATAAATAATAGCCTAATAGTTAGCTAATAATAAATTCACATGAGGGCCCAAATAATCACAAATTTCTCTTCGACAGTGTTTTACAAAGTTTGCAGAGTTTCTCTTCACTCAGCAACTCTCAAAATAGCACAATTTTTAAGGGAGTCTGGGGTTACTAGTTTACAAACAACCACTGATACTAAGTAAATTGCATTTCAATGAACCAAATGATGTACTTACAGGACATCGCTTAGTAGGCATTTTTTCAATCAGGCCCAGGACACGTAAGATAAGACTGTGTTTGTATACAGCCCAGACCACTTCTGAATGTGGTCTGAGCGATCAGATCTCAAATGGGTCCTGAGTGCGCTGACACCTGTACTTAGAGATGACCACTTGTGAAAGGATCCCCAAGGACACATGTTAATGCCAGGTCTGAGCAGGGCCTTTGATACCTGTTAACCAATGACACTTTCCATGTTGCCACTTTGGTGCCCTGCATGACATGCACATTCATGAAATACACGCCTGTGTGTGTGTGTGCTTGTAAGTGCATATGTGTGTACCTGCAGGTGTGTGCATGCCTTCTAATTCCTTCTGACATGTTGTCACAGCAGTTTAGCGAGGATTAGCAAAACCTGTTTGGAAGCTGAAATTTGAATTACCTTTATTGGACAGTAAAATCAACAACACTGCCAAATAAATATCCAAATACATTCCACCTCTTGAGTAGACAAGAATAATAAATAAAACAGCCAATAATTAATTAGAAATTAAGGAGGAATTAAATGACTAGAAATACAGATTAAGAGGAGGATAAAGAGATGGAGGAAAAATGCGTTTTCTCTACTTTCTCAGACTGTCCTAATGCTGTTAAGCTGACTTTTAAAGTTAGTTTCAGTTGTCAGGTGTTGAGTTTCAGGTGAAGGCTGACAGTTAAAAGATTCACTCCTGTCCTGGGTGTCTTTCTCTTCATCAATAGTCATACTGGTCACACACTCCTACAGTGCCGCTCTGCTGGTTGCACCATTCTCTGTAAACTGAAATAAACACACACCAAAACACTGTGGTGCCTGCGTTTATTAGGATCAAGAATGTGCTATGAATTTATATAGTTTGGTCCATTCACAGTAGCAAAGCAATAGTTGCTTTCCAACTCATTTACACATTCATTGCATTACATAGAACCCAGATCTGCTGACGGCAAAAAACAAACTAGTTTTGGAACCATTAAAGTTCCACAAATCAATATTTTTATATTAAAAGTAGATCAAATAACTTTGTATTGCTTACAGAGACAAACTCGCAGAGAATTATTACCCATCTCTGCAGCTGAAAGAAAGTTGTCCTGTTTATCTCTCAGCTAAAGACCCAGATGTTTTTCCTCAGGACTTGGTGGAGACCAAAACGGAGCTAAAAAGAGAGTGAATATTGGCCTTCTTCATGTAGCCAGAAATTAATGAATGAAGTAAATTAACCCTTGTGTCATGGAAACGCCCCCATGGCAGGGGACTTTTGTTGCAGGTCAATTTAAACTGGGACACAATTTGGCATTTTATATCAGTACAGACTTACACATATCCCCGATGTCCAGCTTGAGTGATTGTCCATGAATTAACTTACATAGAAAATAGACTCATAATGACTCCAGAACTGAGAATCATCATGTTTTTTTAAGTTTTCTGCAGTATCAAAGTAATACATTAATATTACAAACTGCTAATAGCTAATTCGTCTTGCTTGTATGTGAATGAAAAATGTAAACAAATATAGGCTTAAAAAATTGAGCTGAAGCTGGAGCCTGGTTTTAAGCAGTTTTGGAGATTAACAGATTGCATTTAACGGAATTAAAGAACTATGTAACTGGGACACGAAAAAGGAAACTGTATTCCATTACAGCTGCAGAAAAAAAGGACATAATCAGATTACAGTTGCATTTAGTAAACTTGAAGATTATTTAACAGGATTATGATTCGAAAATACATTTTAAAATTAAAAAAACCAAAAAAAAAAAACCAATATACACAAGACCCAGACTGGCATATGTTTATGGCAGGTTACTTGAAGTTTGAGTGTGAAGTGTGAAGAGCATACATTTAAACGTGCATGATTATCAGTCTTAATCTAGACGTGCATTTGTGCTTAACAAAGGAAGGAATATCTGGACAAACAATTAATAAACCTAATAATGAACATGAAACTATGGGTGTAAGAAAATATTGATACACTTGAGTATCGTGATATTATGTGATACTGTATCGATTGATATTGTGATACAGGGCAGTAATTCATTTTGTGTTGTGTTTAAAACCATGACCACTAGATAGCAGTGCTGTTATCTATCTTCACTGTTTTGATTGTAGAAAAGTGAACTTGAAGTGAAGATTTTATGCATATCGTGGTGTGTTCTTTATACTATTACAATTTTCCTAAAATTTAATTTTAAAAATTCCCTTATGTAAATATCCTTTGCTTATAGTATTGCAATATATTGAATCGTAATCCCTGTGTTGTGACACAAAAATAACGGAAAGTAATCAAGTTACATTACTTTAATATTGTGATCCTTGGATTAGGTTAATTACTTCCTTTTTTAACAGGTAATCAGTAATTGTTTTGGAATACATTTTTAAAGTAACGCTTCCAACCCTGGCTCCAAGACAATATAATACTTAGTGCTGAGTCACCAAATCATGGGACTGTGGTTCCAAAACTTAAGGCATTATCACCCAAATCAAAGTGAGATGAAGACTGATAATAGGAGTAACAAAACAGGGGAATGTTTGGGAGGCACAGCTGTCTTAGTTTTGTCTGAGGGTGGGCCCACAGTGTCAGGTCACATTCAAGCAGCTTGAACCAATCAATGATTGGCATTTTTTTTTTACTTTAAATATTTTTAAAAAAAATAGACAGAATGTATTTATAAAATTGTTTACAATTTTCTTACATTTGATTAACCAAAATGTTTAATAAAAGATCTTAAGACTATACATCAGACTGTGTATCCGTCAGTTTGGTCTACACATACACAGAACAGTCATGTTATTTTTCCACGTGCTTCACGATGGAGATGCTTCATGTGAACTACCCACACACAATATGTACTTATGCACCCACTGACATTATAATGTTCCCAACTTCTGCTACTTGTGGCCACTTCAAAACACTTAAAAGTTTTCAAATTATAGCTGTGATGAAGGTAATGACCCAGAGACCGGAACATGATTGGATTACGGTTTATGGCACACTTCACTTCAGCATGGACTGCATTTACCAAATCAGTGGTGAATGGGCAACATTAACCGGGCAAATGATTGAAGAACACATGCTGTTCCTATATTTACATGCACTCACACACATGCTTGTTGAATATACATATACGTGAGCCACGTGAGTGTGTGTCCTGCCCTTGTGTGTGAGTTGGGCACCACACTGACGCAGTGTGGGGGTGTTCAGACGTCATTCACATTCAGCTGCCAGCCAAGTCCAGGAAGTAACACAACTGACACACACACCGTGCTGTTTGTGTGGTTGACTGTGTGTGTGTGTGTGTGTGTGTTTGTGTGCGAGAGAGAGGAAGAGAGAGCAAGGGAACTTTCACTTTAATATATCAAGTAACCAAGGAGACTTGGGCCGCTGATCAATATTTGATTCAGTGCCACTCGGGCTGATTGTGTGTTTGTGTCTGTGTGTGTCTGTGTCTGTTTGTGTGTCTGTGTGTGTGTCTGTGTCTGTGTGTGTGTGTGATCTTGGACTTCTGTTGTCCATTGCTGATACTATAGAGGTTGTGGCACTTGTCCAACGTGTATGTCAGCAAAGAGAATGGTCACCAGCCACAGTGCTGGCTCAACCTGCTGTCCCTGAGATGACAAAATCAATGTAAGCTAAGATGGCACCCATAACAACACGTGTGTGTGTGTGTGTGTGTGGTGTGTGTGTGGGGGGGGGGGGGGGGGGGCATTAAGATGTTGACATCACATTTAATATCCATACAGCTGCCCCAGTGTGCCAGATGTCTGAATTAGAGTTCCTGTGGTTATTCCAACGTACAGCCAGAGTGGAAACACTGCCAAACAGAGACATTCAATTCCATCAGTTGGGATAAGAGCTGGTGCGTTGTGTGGGATGGGCTTTGGACAGCTGAAGGATGTCACTATATTCAATGTCATTGCATGCATTGCGTATTTATTAAGATTTAATTCTTAAATTTATACAGATTAGAAGTGAAATGACGAGCCCTTTTTTCTCAACCCAGCCAATTTGCCTCTTTTTATGAGCTACACGAACATTATACAGGAATACAGTGGATTCAACTATTCTTTTATCTAGGGCTGTGACGATAACCACATGATGATGCAGGGATGCAGGACCTCCAGACGTGTTCATATGATGCCTGCTGCTCACTACCAAAACTGACCCTTTTTGCTCTGTGCTCTAATAACAGTTGAGCAAACTTGGTATCCTGCTCAACTTCCTCCTTTTCCTATAAAAGCAACATAAGTTAGCTAATATTAGCAAAATGCTAGCTAACTATGTAATAGTAGCAAAACGTGAGCTAAGTATCTATGACCAAGGTACAAAGGTTGCTCAGCTGTCATTGGAACACAGGGCGAAAAGGGGAGGGACTTAGGAAAGGTCAGTTACTGCCTTTTTTTAAAGGTCATTTTGTTTGAGATAGCTGTCACACACAGGCCCAGTCAAGAACACAGCCTCTGATTGGTTGATAAGTCAGGAACACACCATCTAATTCTTCAACAGACTCAACCCAAGGCATCATGGGATTTATTGGACAGAAACTGTGACAGTTAAATCCCGCCAACCTGCAGGAATACATAGCTTTTTGCAGCGCATTAAGAAAAAAAACATACTGTTACAGACCTACTTTTATCATTCTCTCAATGTAAATATTTAACTTTTCTTTATTTCAAGTTAATTCAACTTGAAATTTCATTTATGGTTGAATTGCTAAATGTTCAATCAACTCATTAAAATGAGCTCATGAGGAAACACGATCTTCTTGCCAGCTTGCATTGATTCAGAATCAAAATTCTACAGAAAGCTCTCATTTTGTGTAGCTTGAAGAAAACACACATGATGCAGCATTGCTGTATGCAGTGTCAGCTGTAGTAACAGACTGTGCTTCTAATGAACTTCTTGTGATACAGTCACTGGTCAGCTAAGCATAACTCAACACAAATGACAGAGGGACATTTCATTAGATTTGGGAAAACATAATAAAATCTGCATTTGTTAAACAATTATGGTTGTAGTTTAGTTTTTTATTGAAACATTTGCTTCCAAACAGGAAAACTCAAGCAGCAATAAACCATAGTTACAAAACTAAGCTAAATGGCACACTAATAGGTAGAGCATCTCTCTGTATGCACAGGGACAGTGTAGTTTGACAGACTGAAACCTCTTCTGGGAACATTATTCAGTTTCCATGATGACAGCTTCATGTGACCTCTTCTCTGGACGTGCTTCTCTTTTTCACGAGCAAGGAAAGAAATGGCGAGCCGATTTTTCCAGCAGTGATACTGTCACTGAGGGACTCACAAGGTTTCCAAAGTCATCAAGTTTCTAAATCTGCAGGAACACTTTTAAAGAGTAATGCTGCACCCAGGTTGAGTTTCTCTCCGCCTAATGGAGAGTAGTCGGTAAAGGTTGAAGAATGGAGGAGGGCACAGGGAATTCAGGGTTTGCCCACATTGCCGAGCGGAGGAAGATGGTGGGTCATTCTTCCAGCAATATATAGTAAAGACAGGGAGAAAATAAAATACAGTGACTGTAAAAGTTGACCTCCTATACTAATACCATGATAAGAAGTAGTATATAAAGATGTAGTTCAGATTATTTGAAGTGGGGTTTTATTAGGTACTTATCGATAGTCAGTATATTACCTACAGTAGATGCCGGTTGGCATGCTCCCAGTTTAGAAAAGCAAAGACAAGTACCGGCATGGAAGCTAAGCAATGTACTGCTGTGGTCTGACCTTAAAAAGATGGCCCATTACCCCATCTAACAAAAAACAATATCCATTTAAGTGTACACTACATTTACAATATTTTCACCACTTTTCTGTTTGTTTATTTTGGTTTACTGCTGCCCCAGTCAGTTTGTGTTATTGTGTGACTTTGGTGAATTTGAACTAAACTTTTAACACACTGCAGCCAAATAAAAACACAACACAAAGTAACAGATTGAGGCAGCAGTAGACATCAACTCCCGTGTTCTGCGAGGTAAAATTACTGATTTCGGGAATGGAATCTGGTTGACTGAGAGTTAGCAATATTTGGCTTATATGATGGTGGTTTCCTGTCAGAAAAGGCTGTCTGACAACAAGGTAAAGTGGTGAAAGCATTCTCAATATAATGTACACTAAAACTGATGATTTGATAACTGATTTGTTTAGATGGCCCTTTTTTAAACATGGCTAAATATATATTTTGCTGCTGACTGACATTGCTTAGCTTAGCTCCTGTCTGTTTTCCAAACTGGATGCATGTTGACTGGCATCTTCTGTAGGAAATATACAATAACTATTGGTAAGAACTCATACAACCCCACTTCAAATAATCCACACTATCCTTTTAAATGATGCAAATCTATTAAAATATGCAATTTTAATGAGAAGACTGCACTGATTCACCCCCCTGAAACAGATTCTCATTTGAAGGGGTTTTGTTATGGTCACTGTCTAGAGATCAAAACTGTAGCATACTCACTTATGAGACAGTAAAAGATTTATTTTCTAATTAACTGTACTTTAGATAAATTAGTCCAGGGGCACTCCAGTTTTCGAGTGCAGATGTAAAACCAATAAGTTGTATGTGAGTTGTTGACAGTCTTTACTGCAGCTGTAATCATGTAGGCCAAAGTTATATTAATGCTATAATTAATTTTTATGTGTTTGGTTTGTGGTATCAACACGTGGATTTTATGGCCGGCTCCTCTCACTTTGCAATCAATGGTTATTAAACGCCAGAAGCAGCGGTGAAGTCAGCATCCTACTTTCTTGGTTACTTTGCAGTTTTTTGTTTTTTTTTATTTCTTTTTTCGATCTTGCCTGATCTCTTCTGCTCTTTGGTTTCAAGTCACTGCTGTTTTTTCTTCTTCCTATCCCTCCTTCCCTCCCCTTCCATCCTTCCTTACCTCCCTCCTTCCTCTTATATAAAATTTGTCCTTTACTTTCCTTTTCATCTCACAATTTCCATAATATCCTCCGATCCTGCATCTCTTCTCTTCCTCGTCCTATAACTCTATCTTTTCATTCATTTCCCTCTCCCTCATGTCCTTTTTTCTTTTTCCTTACTTAAATTTCTTACTCTCCCAAATCTCTTCCATTCCTCCTTCCTTCTCCACTCCAGTGACCTCTCTTCTCTTCCGTTTTTTTCTCCATCCTTTCTCACCACTCAGCTCTGTTCACTTCCCTTTGGTCTGCAATCCATCACCTCCTCCACCCCTCTTTTCCAGTGGGTATAATATAAAATGCATGTGTGTGTGTTGGTGTATCCCTCTGTCTTCATCCATCTGAGCCCCATGTTCTGAGTTATTACTCTCTAATCATCAGTGAGCCCAGAGCCAATCCACAACACTCAACACATTTTTCCATACTTTGCAGGTGTGTATCCGGACTTGAACAAGAGCTGAAAACTTTTCTTTAATCTTTTCATTGTCTTCATTAAAAACTTTATCTCTGTGGAGGAAACAAACAATAAGACCATGTTTTAAAGACACGATCTGCTTGAGTTTTGATTATATCACTGTGTTATGGTGTGCAGATGTGATAGTTTTTCCTCTGTGAACTTTTATTTCAAAAATGGAACATCATTCAGTTGTGTTTGTCACCTGATATGATGGATGCGATACTGTTAGACTGATGACATTTAGTGATCAATACTGCCCTGGCAGGTTTTTGAAGGACTTCAGCCTGAAAGACTAATTTGAATTTTGATTAGATTAAAAAATCATCAATTCTGTTTGTGATCACATTAAACTTGTTTTAAATGCATAATATAAACATGCTGTTGCAAAATAGCATTGGATTATAGGAGTTGCTGTTTTTATTAACAAACAACCACCAATACAGATAAAAATTCTGTCTGACATGACTCAGGCAGAAATCATTTTCATGGACGGGGCAATGTATTAAAGTTATGTTCACTAACTTCCTTTCTCACTCTCTGATGTATCTGACATATTCCGTGTTTTCTCAGAAATTATTGCAACTAGTGACTAAGAGGAAATGCACTGCTACCTTGAATAAATTTCAGATTTTTCTGGGTTTGATAATGTAAGTACTCAAGTTAACAAAATATATAAAATAGGTCTGGCCTTTTTAGACATTTTAGTGCAGAAATGTAACATATTATAGCTTTAATAGATATGTTTTACCTGAAAAAAGTTCTGAATACCTAAAATATTTTAGCGTGAAAACAGATAATTGACCAGACTTGACCAGACAGAACCTTTAGGTTCTGTTGCTATTTTAAATAGAAAGTTCTGTGAAAGTGTCTTAAATATCAAGTTGATGTCCACATGCTTTTTATCATGGTCAAATGGATGGAGCAAAAAGTACTGTAAGTTAACTGTCCAAGTTATACATTTATAACTAATACAACTTTCTTAAGTCAGCCTTATTTTTATATCGTTGGGGGACAGTTTATCCCAACAGCTCGCTAAAAGCCCTATCCTCCTCTTCCTTGTCCTTTTTAGAGGCTATCCCTATGAGAAGGATGCTGTGGATCATATAAGCTGTGCCACTTCTCAGCCTCATTAATTAATCAAGGATATCAGCGTCGACTTTGACCAGTGTGAAAATAGGTTAGAGGTGGAGAAATTACACGAAATGTTGTTGGAGTTGAGAAACCACGTCTGTGACTGAATTGTTTCACAATTAGCCAGTTTCATATTAATGCAGATATATTTTGAAAAAGATAAATTGTCATCAGACGATAGCCAATGGGTTCCGAGATGGCACTTTGGCTAATGCGTTCTACCTCTTTAACTCTCCACATGGACTGTCCACCTCCATGCAACCACAGCCTGCTTAAACGGGATTAGTCAGTACTACTTGGACTACAAACAGAAACACCTCCGATATCAAAATCTTGTACTTGCCCACAGATTCTGCAATCGTATGCAGATATCTGTTTATAGAGATTAGTTACCTGCTAACTTTTGCAGCTTATGTTAGAGTGTGCTAATGTTTACATCTTGTTAGAGCAGCTAAATTCATTCATTAATATAACCCTTACATTTCTACTCTTGTTTGTTTTGTTTGGTAATCAAACAGGGTACTATCCTGCAGACTCTTTAGATATATGATATTGGTCCTAATTAGAGCTCCATGAACATAATTTCAACATGTAGAGAAATCCAAAGCTTGACGGGCCTGCTGTGCCTAGTTACAGTTGCTAAGCTATGACTGGACAATCACTGTTTTTGAACAGGCTATATGAACAATTTCAAAAATAAATATTACCTAGTGGCAGCACTCATCCATGAATACAGTATCAGTGTATGTTCTGCTCCATGTGATGATGCCATCAACCATGAGTGCTAAATCATTCACTACCTACACTGTTATATAGCCTGTCTTTTAGTTCCTCCTCTCCTCCTATATTTTCAGCTCTTTCGTGTTCTTTTCTCCTCCTCCTTCTCCTCCTCCTCTTCCTCTTCCTCTTCCTCTTCCTCTTCCTCTTTGTCTTATCATCACTCTTCCACACCTTCCCTTCTCTGTTGGAGAGTTTGCATTCTTCCATCACTTCTTCGTCCCTCTTCCCCTTTCTCCTCCACTGCTCATTCATTTGTCGTGCTGCTGAGTTTGCACAGGGCTGACATCAATCACAAACTAATAATGTTATGTAGAAAAATGGATAAGGAGAGAGATTTTTCCTTTTCTTTTTACACTGAAGGAAGGGAGACTTGTCTAAAATGACGGATGGATTGTGTGGAGGCAAAAAAAAAAAGTATATCCATAAAATGAACACACACACACGCACCGCACGCACACACACACACACACACACACACACACACACACACACACACACACACACCAGGTTTGTATAAAGTCTTGAAAGTTTGATTTAAACAGGTGTTTCCAAGGTTAGAAATACACTTGAATTTTAATATACTCCTTGAAAAATGTTTGCTTTTCAACATAATCTTGTGTTTCATCTACACAATCGCTCTTGTAAACCAAAAATCATTTAATATTTGAAATGAAACGATTTCGTCGTCATATTTTTCATTATAGCTAGATAAATCCCTGTTGATCCAGCCTGTTCTCACCAGAAAAAATAGCTCTAGCTCAAATGTGCAAGCAGCTTCTTCCAACTCATATTTCTGTTTATTGTTAGATGGCGAACTCTAGTCGGTATATGAAAAGGGAATTGTAAAGAGTGAGACAGGTCGCATATGGATTAGGTGGACTTTCAGGACTTTCACCCAGAAGACTGAGGTTTTTAGTCCTTGTGAATTACTTAAAGTTACTTAAAGTTTTAAGTTAGTTAAGTTTCAATGTGTGTGCACGTGACTTCTGTGGCGTGACATACGTAACATACTTACTTTAACCTCAACCACGATCTTTCTCTAAACGTAATTTTATAGTCTAAACCTGCCCAAGTAGTTTTTATGGCTAAATCTGACCAAACTGAGATGGAGAGGTTTACTTTCCTCTGGTGGAAGTTTTGTGTTATTGTGAGTTTGTTTGGCTCCTTGTTAGAGAATATGTGGTGATGGAGTTAATTTGAAGGCCACACTCAGGAAGTGAGGAGGTCAACTTTGTGTCCACCGCAGCTGACATCTGGACAGCTAATAACAAAAGCTTTCTGGGTGTTGACAGTTTACTTTATTATCAGTTCAGCTTGAGAGCGCAACAAGGCTGCCAACAAGGTACAAAAATGATATAATAATATAATGAGTAAGGTAACTAATTACTTTTGATACCAAGTAATAAGTAAAGTAATATCATTAAAGTAACTCATTACAATTCCAGAGTAACCTGCCCAACACTCTACTATGGACATAAGCAAGCATTGATTGCTAATTATGATTAAAACATACAATCAAAGTTAATATGAACATCTGGTGAAATAAACAAAGTGACAACATACTGTATATTGTGGATGTAAAGGAATTTACAACTGAATATTTAGTAACAATCTGGGATGATAAAGGGTGAAAAATGTTTATTTAATTAACATGAAGTGCTTGAAAAGTGCTTGAATTTTACTCTTAAAAAGCTGCACACACACTCAAAGGGACATTGCTTGTGTTTAATGATTTCATGTGGTCTATTTGTCCTCCAGGGTCAGGGTACCCGTATGTTCTGGAAGCCCCAGCCCACGACTTTATCTCTGGTAAACAAGCAAGCAAAAAAACGTCCGTATCATTCCCAGTCTGCCCCTTCAACTACCAACTACCCCTCAACTCTGCTACAGCTAATACTGCTGCATTAGTGCTCCATCATTAATCTTTAATAAGTGGCCCATAAGTGTGGCTCCAACTTCATCAGGCGCTTGAGAGCAACATATTAATGCCGCCATCAATTAAAAAAATCACATGGTTGGTCTCTGCAGATTCCAACCATTAGTGTATGTGTGTTTGTGTGTGTGTGTGTGTGTGTGTCTGAGGGCAAGGAAAAATAAAAGCACAAGCCAAAGCCTGATGATCCTGCAGTTTGCAAAGTGGCGCCCGCAAACACACACACACCCACGCTTACACACAAACTCACTCACCTTGTGGCTTCATATTAATCAACAGCCAACATGAAAAATATCTCTGTGTGCATATTATTCCCATTCCGCCATGTGTCTCTGTGCCAAAAAAGACTAACTCCCCCAGCCTGGCCTTATTACAGCTAGCCCCGAGCCCTGATGGAAAGTAATAAAGAGCTCTGAACGTCTTAGTTTAGTGGTGTGTTTAGTGTGTGTGCATGTGTGTGTGTGAGATAGTGGAGATGAATGGTTCTGATTAGGCGGTGCAAGCTGCAGACAAGCATGGTGATCAATGTCTCCTCCGTCTCTCTGATGCTCAAGAACAGACAAATGTAACATGTCCCCACACACACACACACACACACATACACGCACTGTATGTTGGTTCTTTCATTAATTGTGATCAGTGTGTGTTTCAGTGTGTGTCTTTCCGCATTCCCCTGCAACTTTTAATACTTTTTGTTTCTCCCAAGATTGATGGCATGTTTGCTTCATTTCTCCGCTTCCATATGTATGAATGCACTGCAAGTAACCTTGTGTGTACTGTACATATGTACACTCTTAGAAATGAAGGTGGTTACTAGAACCACAAAGGGTTCTTTGACTTGTCCCCATAGGAGAACCCTTTTTGATTCATGGTAAAACCTTTTATAAAGGTTAAACTTGGAACCTTGTCATCAAGGCCCTTTTCCACAGAACATGCTCTGGTTCTTGAGCTGCTTCTGTTCAAGATTCTTGGATCCTTGGGTGCTTTCTAGTGAAACAGACCATGTTTCCACCAGTTTTGAGTGAAACCATTGTAATTAAGGATGGGTGCTGCACAATGCACATCAACCTGTAGAATATGACACATCCACGTTGGCTCCCAAGGCCTGTTTGGTTCCAGCTGGGCCTATCAGGGCCGGTTTTCCATCACTTTAGCTCTGGTTCTCAAATTGGCTCTGTTGAAGATTATTGAAACTTGAGTGCTATCTAGTAAACCAGCCCACGTTTCCACCTGTTTTGAGTGGAATCATTGTAATACCAGATGCTCAGATGCAATATAGGGCTTTGCACAGTGTACCACAACCTGTAGAAAATTACACTCCCACTTTAGTTCGCAGGGAAAACCTGCTATTTTCTTGGTTTCAGCTGGGAACCAACTTTTCAGGTTCTGAACCAGTTACTTTATGGTAAAAATACTCACAACAGTTCAAAATTAGGTTCTACCAAGCACCCTCCCTGGAGGGTTCCATTCAGAATCTAGGTGCTTCCTAGAAACTCAAATATTCCAAGGGTTTTATGTGGAACCCACCCAGGGGGGTTCTACAGAGAGCCCTTTTATATTTCAAGGGTGTCACGTAGAGCACTCCCATGGGGTCCTACAGAAAACCCTTGGAATATATAAAGGTTTTATCTAGAACCTACGCAAGGGTTTCTACCTAGAACAGTTATGTATCCAAAGGTTTCGTATGAATCCCATCCAGGGGGTTCTACAGAGATCCCTTTTATATTATACTACAGAGAACCCTTGATGAAAGAGTGCTTCCTAAAAGTGTTCTTTGGATTAAAGGGTTCTTAATGGAACCCTTATTCTTACAAAGAACCCTTGATGAACCCTTACTTCAAAAAAAGTGTTCTTCAGAAGCAAATGGTTCTGTGCAGAACCTCAGTCCTTTGGGAAAACCAAAGTTTAACCCTTATTTCTTAGAGTGTGTGCACGGTACGTAGGTGCGTGTGTTGCTGTCAGGTTAAAGAATAGCAAATGCATGTACAATGGAAATGCTGTGAAATTGGTTACGCCAGGATATAAAAGTGTAAATCAGTGCACTTGTGTGTCTGCAGAGGACTGCGGAACGGAAGTGCTGACTCTGCAACAGCGGAGATGGGTGGTTGGAGGGGAGGGGGGTTGGGGGTGGGGGTTGTGGGGGTGGACGAAATAAAAAAGAGAGAAAGAGAGAGGGCGTAAAAGAAATGAACAAATGCAGAACAGAAATAGAGGGATGATTTAAGAGAGAAGGAGGTGGAATCCTTACGTAGGAGTGGGAGCAGGAGGAGGAAAAACTAAAGAGAGAGGAAGGAGGGAAAGAAATAAAAGAAAGAGACAGAGAGAGGGGGAGTTAATGGCAAAGGTCTGGGGATTGGACGGATAAAATCAATTGAGATGGAATGAGAGAGGCAGATGAGAGGGAGAAAGAGAGAAGCAGTGCAGAGAGCTAGCAGCAGGTCCCTTGGCTTTTGCTTCACCAGGCTTTCATCCAGGAAATGAAACGACTTACCTCTCCCCTGTGTGATCGGCCTAGACACACACACACACACACACACACACACAAACACACACAAACACAAAGATAGAGAAACACACTTCCCAACGCCTTTAAACCACATGCACACAAACATACTTACCCACACTTAAGTTGATGGGCTGTTGTCCTCAGCAGTGCCACCATCTGCCTTTCTTGGCTCTGCGTTTGTCTCCGTGTGTCCGTATTGTGTGTTGCCACTGGAGAAATCATGTCGTTGCTTTCTGCTTTCTCAATCGCATCATCCAAGCCTTGGTGTTGATGCAGAGCTAATTTTGTTCATCATCATTGTCATCATCATCACCAGTGTTCGAGAGAGTGTTGCTTAATTGAGAATCATAAAACAGAGGAACGATTAGTTCAAACATTTAGTCCCTCTCAGTAAACATGTCTTTGTTCATAAAAGCTTATTTCAAAAAGCCCTTCACATGAAATAAATCAGATATTTTCATTTGACATTCTCATTCATCTCTATTGGAGCGCGACCAATGAACTGGCCCGGCTGATATTGTTGATTGATATTAACTTGCGTATTTTATTTGCATATATGCCAGCACATAAATATCACAAATTTGCAGTACAGAGGTGCCATAGATCTGTGAAACAGCATCACATTTACTGTGTGTCCCCCCTAGAGCACTGACAAGTTTAATTTTCAGCTGTAAAATTTAATAATAAACATATTTTGTCACATTTCTCTAAAACAACAGTTTTATGCACTGTAAAAATGAAAAAGTAAAGAAAACTCAAAATTTCAAGGGAATGTACTCCAATAGATTTTTGAGTTTTAAGCCCAGTTCAAAATCTTCAGTTTTGAAAAAGTTTTACCGACTACTATCTTTTACTGAGATAATTTACTTTTCTTCTTTAGATAAAATTAAATCTTTGAGTTCTAAAAACCCCCCAAAATTGTATTTAAGAAAAATGAGGAAATCATCGGGGTGAAAGTGAATGATAGTTCAAATTTTAATTAAAATATTTAATACTTTTAACATCAAAATAATGACAAATAAGGCTAACAGCTCTCTTTGACTATTTTTTTAAATACTTTTTTTTTTAATTTCTAAAACAAGAAGGAAATTACGTCAACTGAAGATTATAGGTTGACAAAACTTTTTTAGGTCAGTTTCTTCTGAGTTTGAGTTGGGCTGAAAATTCAAAAATCTATTGCAGTTTGTCACCTTGAAATTTTGAGTTGTCTCCACTGTTTTATTACAGTCTGGATCTAATTATCAAAACAGTTGGTATATGTTTTGTGTTTATATAGAAAGTAAAAGTTGAATAAAAAAAAAGTTGAAGTTGAATATTGCCAGATGTTTAACCTCCCAAATATAGATATATAGATATAGATATAGATATACTGTAGGTGATAAAAATATAGTAATTGTGGGGCTTTAATGTTCTAAAATCCCAAGAGCCTTCTCATGATCTATTACCCATGACCTCCATTACCAGTTTGAGTAACAAACTGTATTAGTGTTTCGATCACCTGGTTCTTCCTTAAAGACCTCATGAAATAAGGACTATAGAGTTGTCTAAGACAGAATCTTCACAGAATCTCACCAGACAAAATCTGGAAAACAGTGAATTCTTAATGTGATAGAGGAGGGATAAATTAACACTTGAGTCCACCTGTCATGTAGGTGTCTACCAGCTTCAGATCTGATGATTAAGAACCAAGTACAGTAGTTTCAGCCTCCAGTGGATACTGTGTCAGGACAGAATGCTCTGTGAAATGCTTTCTGAAATGACGGTTGTGATATGTGACATCCTTTATGCACAGTAAATGAAAAAAAAAAAAAACAAAAAAAAAAAAACTTTGCACAGTAAGTGCACTTCCCACATAAACTCACCTTCATAAGCAGAATCTAAAATAAAAGATGTCACAGCACACAGGACCAAACATTAAGACAAAAATAAAAAATCATAATGATCATCAGCTGACCTCAGACTCTGACATTAGTAGCTGTAGATGTTAAGCAGGTTAATGACAGTGCTTCCAAGAGTTCTGAACAGAGAACTCATTTGGTTCTTGGAAAAATCATAGCTATGCAACATTGATAACAAACCCACTTGATGATATCTGTCGACATCTCTCCTCTTTCTACCCTGCACTGCTTTTAAATGCAGAATAATATCTCAGTTAAGCATGTGGGTTTTAGTGTTACTCCCTTAAGAAACGTTAAACATACATCACACACTCTCCGGAAGTGATTAAAGAGAGATGCAGAGGCTGTTTTTGCATAATAACGTTGGTGATTGTGCCGGCCTGTTTGTGTGTGTGGATGTGTGTGTGTGTGTGTATACACCATTACACCTCATTAAGCAGACATTGTACTGCAGCCATAAGACGGGTGTCGCAACCGCCGTTGCTTGCAGAGCAAACGGAGTGATTGAGTGCGAGACGAGGTGCTTTGCCTGCTCACGCGGGACCCACGCCGTTACAGCACATTTACATAAACATCACCTCCTTTTACATCTCATTAGCATAGAGAACACATCAACATGAGGGAAGGAGCGGAGGAGGGATAGATGGATGGATTAATGAATGAATGAAGGGGGGAGGAAGGCAGGGGAGAGAAAGGGGGAGATGCTACAGTTAGAGTCTGCAGAGGGAAAGGAGATGGCCATATTAAGTACCAGAGGAAACATTTACAGATGCAATGTTGGTTTTATTACCCTAACAACGTTTCTTTTCTGTCTTTAGGGGCCAATTTGTCTTGTTAGTTTTTGCCCTTTTCTTCTTGTACTTAACTCCATTCTCTCCTGTGCCGTCTTTTCTTTGCTCTTTATGCAGCTGCACAATCGGCCCATTTCCAAAATCAGTTCTTTTCAATGGAATCGCAGGGATCAGTTGATTCACTCAGCACAAGGATAATCCACGCTGAGCTTTCGTGTATTGTATCAACTTTGGTCAACTTTACGATGCTAATTTGCTTTGTTGACCAGTTGAAAACCATTTTGATGTGCAGCATTTAGTTTCATGTGCAATATTAGCTTTCTATTTAATGTTAGGTTAATACCATGTACAATAGTACGTTTCTATTATGTTTAATTTACAATGTTCTATATCATGTGCAATATGGCTTTTCAATATTATATGTAAAATTACGTCTCATTATTAACATGTACAGTTGTGTTAAATATCACATGCTATTTTTCCATTCATAATTTAATGCAATATAACTTTTCTATTACCTCTCAATATCACTGACAATATTACTTTCAATAGAATTGCAATTACTTTTTCTATTTAGCTTAATTTTGTGCTTAACTTATCTTACTTCTATTGTTACTCTATTAGGCACTGTTTCTTTGCATTTACTGCTTATACACTTTACATTTTATATTTCACTTATATTTGATGTTGTATTATTGTTGTTTTTCTTATGTTACTGTAATTTTGGAGCAACATGGCACAAGAATTTTCTTCAGGATTAATAAAGTTCTATTCTATCTATCCTATCCTTGAAAGTGCTGAACTTTAAGGTACTTGAGAAACAAAGAGTCCAGAACAGAGGATGCTATTAGATTAGCTGCATCGCATCATCCACTTATAAACCTGTACTGCCAAACTATAAACTTTTCCACAAAAGATGCTTAGGTTGCTGATAGGAATCTATGATAGAAATCCATCTCCCGAATAAACCATTAACTTTTTGTCCAGTCAGTAAGGCTGGATACTATTTAAGAAGTTATGATACCAGTGCAAATACCAGTACCATAAGAGGGACTACTTCATTTGATAAATTTTTCCCCTTCTTCATTTGATACCCATCATGTGGATGGAAACATTAAAAAAAATCCTTCTGTATTTTATGCATTTATTTTTTATTCAGCACCACAGGCGTGTAATGCAGTGATACCTCAAAACGTTTCGGTGACATCGCGTCACATCAGCACAGACTGTTTGGGTTGTAGCAGCTATGGTAGTGGACCAGTCACAAGTCACATTAAACTAAAGAATGCTTGTGGGGATTCGCTGTGAGAAAAAAATGTATAAATAATCAAAATCAGAGATCTTAATTGCCATTCTACTCAGGAAATAATAATTTTGTCTACATCTAGGCACAAAAAGGATCAAATCTAGCTATCACTTGCCTAGAGAAGTTTCTATAGTACTTGGCACTGGGTTATTTCAGTCAATAACTTAAAGGTGGAGTCAGTAGGATTTGTCCGAGCTGTTTGTAAATGCATCTGGGCATCAAATAACAATGTTTTGGGTAGGTGAAACATCCCGAGCACAGAGAAGCACAGAGCTCAGAGAAGTGACAAAAAATAAGGAAAGCCATTGCAGATACAGCCACCGCCACATACTTCTCGTGGGTCTCAAGTGATGATCAAATGGGATAATGTAATATGAGTCTATGCGTAGATTATACCTTTAAAGGTATTGAGCACCAATACCCAGCCCTACGACCAAACTTGCTCTCTTGGCGAGCAACTGTGCCACAGTTGCTCGCATATTTCTAGATGCAGTAGCCACAGTAGTATGCCAACTATCCCCACAAGTATTTCAGTAAGCTTCCAGCGTCACCTATTTTGAGTGGGGATGCCAATGAATGGCACTTTCTGATCGGTAGGGGGGGCAATGAATCACTTGCCCAGTCTTGAGTTTGGACAAAAATTCAGGTACTGCAGCATTAGTCATTTGTTCATCTAAAATAATGGAGGTCACTGCCTAAACCACATCCTGTTATTTTATATTTCACTCTCTCCTCTGGCTTATGCTCACTATTTTATCAAGTACTGACCCAATGAGAAAATGCATTTAGAGGCCTACTGAATGTACACTGGCACATATGGATGTCTTCAGAGCTGCAAAAAAATTCACGGCTCTGAACAGAGTGTTCAGTGTTTGACTTAAGTCAATGCCAACTTGTACATTACAATTAATTAAATGCATATTAACCTGGCCACTTTGTTCATTTGCACTGTTGCTGCTTAACTGAATTGGCCTGAAACAGAGCAGAGAGTGATATTTCATCTAGTGCTGCTTTTAGCTAATAAGACAGTGACAATCACAAAGTGAGAGAAAGAAAATCCCAAAGCAGGTATTAAAATAAATATGTCTGAAATGAGAGTGCTGAAGAAGGTTTGAATATATTGAAAGTACATAGAGTTATCCAAATCTTTGCTCCAAAATTTGTGGCATCAACCTTTAAAAACCTTCACTTATCCCTTTTTTCTTGTCCTGTTCATGCAGTACATGCCATTATACATACTGTGTCTTGAGTTGCTATTTAAAAAGCAGGAGAGCTGAATAGTCAGATTTGCCTATCTATATGAATTCTAATCTAATTAAGACGGTGGTTTCAAACACAGCCAGGAATTTCAAATTGAATCTCTCCCTAACGCATGAAGCCACATAATGAATGTGGGAGCACATACACACAAAATGGGGATAGGCCTCATTGGCATGACTGTGCAAAATTTAGGCATTAATGGTAGGCACTTTTACCCTTTACACCCATATATAGCTGTCACCTTGCATAACAAATGAGGGGCTGATTTGAATAATTGGGTTTTATGTGGAGAATCTGCACCGGTGGTGATTTTCCTCTAAGGTGTGTGTGTGTGTTCACTCTGCACTGTACCTCCTGCCCTCATTTTCACACACTAGTGTCATTGTCACACTAGAGTTAAACAGACATGTTGGTTTTCTGGTCACGTTCTTTTATTGAAAATAATTTACTAGTGCGTTAGTTCTACCTCTGAGATGATTGATATTGTGCAGTTTTACTCATTATAAGAGGCCCTTTTCCCACTGCGACATGTCAAAATGTCTTCCATGAAAAAGGTCTATTCTTACTACAAATTTCAGGCTAGTATGTGGGAATATAATTTCTATGGAACCCAAGAGGTGTCAGGAGTAGAACTCCTGCACTCAAAAGAGTGTATCCAGTACAGTTGTGATGCTCCATTGGATGCCTCAGCATTGATGGTCAGCTTTGGCTGCTCGATGTTCACTTTTGGCATAAGATGGTGCTGATGGCGCTTTTTTACTTTATTGTTTTTGCTGAAACAGATGTTGACAAAGTTTTCCTGTGGGGACACAATTTGCAGTTGAAAAAAAGGTACTAAATCATAACGTACGGAATGATATGGCACTACTTATTTGCGATATCCATTTTGCAATATTTTAATATCACAAAATGGCTAAAATCACAATAATTTACCGTGACTTAAACACACAATATATAAATTCTGCTGCTATATGGGTCTATCTCTCACACAATAAAACAATAACAACAGATGTAGATTGGTGATGTTGTTGATGTGAGCATGTTACATATTATGATTAAGTTTTGGGATCACAGCAAATCGTGAGGCCTCTGTTGATTCCCACCCTTAACCAGTGTGGACCTGGCCCTTATTTGTGCCTGCATTTCCAAAAAATACACACCTGGTAGTTGACTCCCCGATGAAGGCTTGATGCAGAAATGTGTCGGACTTTGTTTTAATATCTAACACAGTCTGCAACCTGCAGCTCTTTTGACCCTCTCTAGTGATGCCCTGTGGACCTTGACAGAAACTTACACAGAAACAAAAAACAGTTATTTGAAACATTTTAATTTTCATGTATCATTGTAGGCCTAAAACGATTATTACTTTTTCCAGTTACAAAAATGTAAAATGTAAAAACTTACACGCTAAATAAATAATTTCAGTCTTGAGTCTTCTAGGCGAGCTATGGATGCCAAATCCAAAGAAATATGCACAGCAAAAAGCTCCTGTTTAAAGTATTTATTTGCAGGACATTTCAAGCAGGCTCTTCCTCAGACTGCTTCTCATTTGTACAGAGAGTTTTAATTTTAAATACCCATAATTCATATTACATCCAGCACATGATACATATGCAGCAGGTAAACAGACCTTTACATTAAACAGGTCCACACCAATCAAAGAAATACCAAACTTTTCAAAGAAAAAAAAATCAAAAATATGTATAGATCTATAATGAATACAATCCATGCCTATGTTTTGACAACATATACTGTAGATCTATTTTAAACACCTTTGAATGTATCAGACAAGTCTCAATGTTCATATACACCAATCTTTTCAAAAAATACAATTAAAAAAAAAAAGTTTTCCAAAAATGCAGATCTATAATGAATATAATCTTATACAGAATTTATGGTGCATAGACACCAGTCTTTTCTGAACTATGTAGATTCATAAAAACGTAATAGTTGCCACGACAAGTCATTTTAGTTGTTTTAAAAGAGAGCAACTTGGAGGTTTTTGTGATTTCTGTGATTTTACACATGTTCCTATTCAAAGAGCACCTCAAACAAACTCAATTTGATCCTTAATGGCTCTTTTAACTATCAGGATGAAAAAAATATTATGTCTTTTGCACAATAAAAAAGACATTCAGTGTCTCCTGAAAGTGCCCCGACTTTGTAAAAGTGCAAATCTGAATTTGCTTGAATGTGCACTTTAAATTTTTATTCGCATTAAATATCAAATTACAGTCATTTGAGTCCAAGAGTAATGTTGAATTGAAATGAAAATTGTATTCCCAATCCAACATAAACACAAACACACATGTGCACACACTCAGACAGTTTCTTAATGCCAGGCCAAGGAAGTAGTTGCGCTGTGTATCCAAGGCAACCTAAATTAGTCTCAGCAGGTGTGTGGGCATTATGTCTCTCACTGAGGAGAGAATGAGCAAGCGGGCAAGCAAAAATGAAAAGAATAGAGACCGACTGAGAGAGAGGTGAGAGTGCAAAGAAAGAAACAAGTGTGGAGAGGAGGAGTGGAGGGCAGCAGATAAGACCTGAGAGGGAGAGGAGCAGATGAGAGGTAAAGTCAGAGGTTGAATGTGATTAGCAGCAAGCAGCAGCAGAAGAAGAAGAAGGGAGGAGGAGAAGGAGGAGGAGGAGAGAGGGAGCAAGGGATGATTGGATCAGGGAAGGGAGGGATGAAAGGGGAGAGTGGTGCAGAGGGTGAGTCAGAAGGCAATGAGAGTGATTGGGAACTAGCATGCTGCTTATTGCATGCCACGAAGAATAAAGTCAGCAACCAGTCTGCAGGGTCCCTGTGTGTGTGTGTGTGTGTGCACTGCAGAAAAAAAGCTATTAAGCAATAACCGCACAGACAGAGCTAACTAAATTACATCTCCAAAAAGACAAGATTACACTTGCTGCTAGACACACACACTCCTACACACATGCACACACAGACACACACACACCATGTTTAGAGGCTTAAAGAAACCATGTCTGCACACATGCAAGCTCTCAGACACAAACACACACAGTAACACTCATTTACATTGACTAGTGTCTGGATGACAGAAGGGGTCCAAGAACACAGACGGCCCGTGGGTGAGATGACGCACAAGCACGCACACACACACATGCTCACACACATAAATCTAAATATACACATGTACAAGGCCTGTTTCTCAGAATTGTCACATAACTGTCTGGAGTGATAGAAAGCAAAGGCGAATCAATGAGTGTGTGTTTGTCACAGCCTTTGCCAGAATGTGTGTGCTCCTGAAGGTGTTGATTGGGGAATATGTGCTTCAGTGAGTGTGTGTGTGTGTGTGTCTGTGTATTTGTTGGCATGGAAGTGTGTATCTGCATTTTTCTTTTTCATCCCTGCAGCGTTTGTCATCCACCTCCTGCCCTCTCTCTCTGTCACTCAAACGGAGGTGTCGGTCTCACCACAACTTTGAAAATGTATTTGTTTTTATTGTTTGGAGATGGTTTTTTAAAAGGGGTTTTTATATTTTAGCCACTTACTGATTAAATATAATCCATGATGTTCACGGTTCATCTTTGGTTTTGGTGCTCCATGCTAGCACTTTTAAACACTTATCATAGCAGACTTTTAATTTTTATATAATACTTACCTTTTATCACTCAGAATTTGTCAGTGGTCTGTAAAGGTATAGGGCATTTTTCAACATGTTCATTATTTTCTCATTAAGTACTAAACTTACCTGAATAAAAACAAATATCTGGCACATGTGTAATGTGATGCAGTTTTAGAGGAATTTAGTGGAATGTGCATCCTTAGTAAAGAATGTACTTCCCAGGGGCTGCTTTCATATCTGTAGTTAAGCTTAGTTGGTCCAGATCAAGGGAAAAAAAGGAACATACATTGCTACCTTTTATTTGTGGTCTCTTTTTGTGGTCACACAGACTTTTTACAAATCAACCCAATACCTCAGATATGGCAGCTTGGTCAGTGCCCCTAGGCTTCAAACTATGACGCCACTTAAGCGTTATGCTTTAATGTGCTTTCAAAGTCAGGTGTAGTATATAAAGTCCACTTATGGAGGAGGTGTAGTAGATGGATGGCTCAAACAAACACAGGACTTTCATCCAGGAGACTGGGGTTTGTGTCTTGTGTGTACAATCAACGTTGACAACCTCTTCTTAAGAAGCTACTTAACTTTGCATTACATCACTTACATACATAACTTAATTTCACGTTATGATACCTCACCTTACGCTACAACACATACTTACTTACTTATGTAACTTACGTATGTTACATATGTGAACTTACATAAGTAACATACTCATTTTAACCCAAAGCATGATTTTATCCTAAACTGCCTCCGCAGCACTTTTGTTTCCTGAACCTTGTCAAGTAGGTTTTGTGGCTTTGTGTTGAAAGTCTACCCAGATGTTGCATATTTATTATTGTTAACTTGACCACAGATCCCTTTTTGAAGTGAAAGGCCACTGACCAAGCTGCTGTATTTGATGAGTTGGGAGTGAGAATGTGTTGAACATGAAGAGACAAGTAACCTATTAATTATCATAATATTACTGGATAATTATTGTGTTAACGTCAAGTTTCAATCACTTTTTATGAGGTCTCACCAAAATACTTGATAGGACACACACACACATATACACACACAGCACACCAGCCCTCTCTCTTCTTGCCATTTGGCTTTGACGATATTAGATGTGCAGCTGGAGTGAAAGTGAGTGGAGGGACATTTGCTTGGTGGAGGAGTCCAAAGAAGACATTAGTCACAGTTCCTCAACAACAGATTGAAGGAAACAAGATTCTTAAAAAGCATCATGAGGATAAACTTCATCATCCTGCAAAGAAAATATTTGGCATGTTGATGAAAGACTGGATGGATTTTCTTGGATATATGAAAATACAAAAGGTTACTGGAAAATAGTCGTAAGTGTTACATAAAAATTGGTTTTATATGCTGGAAATTAAAGGAGAAACGGAGACAAAAAACAAAATGGGTGTACAGTATATGTGTGTGTTGTGAGTGTCATTAGAGTGAGGGGCACCCTGCTGCTCCTAAGTGTCATTTCCCTGCAGAGGAGAAAAGGGAAACGAGGACAGGCCTGGAAGAGGGGAGGAGGGGAGGAGATGAGTGAAATCTGCTGTGAACAAGAAGCATTATAAATTATTGTGTGTGTGTGCAAATCCTAATGAGTCACCATCAAACTAATGTTTTGTTCCAGCAATTAGTCACAATTAGTAACTGTGGATGCATGTCTTGCACAGAGTGTTATACAGTATATTAGCCGTGAATCTGACTCTCCTGTTGCTTGCAGGTGAGTATATCAGATCTGATCTGTGCTTTGTGCACTGGTTTGTGTGCATATTTGTGTGTTTTGCTTTGTAGTGCCTCCATTTGCTGTGATTTTTGTGCTGTGCATTTAATACACATCTATCAGTGTAGTAGATCAGCAGAGTCTGTCTTGTCTTTGGCCTCTTGCCCTATTACGTTGTAGGTAATATATTTTTAACACAAGGTGAAGACACTCTCTCACTTTCTGTCATAACATAAGTGTTGTGTCATAACGTCTGCTGGACAGAGTTAGTCATAGCCGGTCTGAGGTCATATAACTGACTATATCAAAGGTACAGGAGCTGCTTTCCATCCCAGCTTTAATCAAAAATATTTTTAATGCTAAAAAGAAATGTCGATGACACATGATTTTTTGTTAACGCAAGGAAATATTTGGATAATTGGCAATGGAAATGCATTTCCTTAATGAGTAAACAAATCGTGATATTTAAATGGCAGGGTCACCTTAATTACAAAAAACATATTTAACTTAACTCTGGGGGTATCTATCCTTGTTTTGGTTTCATTTGTCTCTAATGAATGGTATTTTGTTTGTGGCACTCAGCCTTGAAAATGTCAACCGTAAATGCAAATACGGCTCAAAAAAATATGGCAACATACTGTATGCCTTAAGTAACAGTGTCACAATTATTCTAATCCAAATACTGCATTTTACTGAACAAATAAGTTTAATACATGTAATAAAATTAATGAAGACTAGCCTGGCATTACCACACTAAATTTGCAAATCTTAATTCGTCTTGAACCTCTCAAGTTTTTAATTTGATGCATGTGCAGGCCAAAATACCTCTAGATGCAGTTGGATAGACCTAGACTCACAATCAATCAGACAACAACAAAATGTAATCTACGAGCAATCAAAGCAAAGCTTGGTCCATTTCTAAGCAGGGCACCGAATGGCAGCTGCCTGTTCACAACCTTTCTCATATTACAGCTAACAGTGAACTAGTAACAGAAACGCGACTCATATTTGATTAATACTGCCCAGTTTGACAGTTTGATCTGAGTTTCGTGAACCTGAGGTGTTGCAATCATTGTACACTATCCGCAACAAATTAAATAAATGGTTGTGATTGGCCTGATTGGATGTTGGAGTTCTGTCTGAATAGAGAGGAGGCCAGAAATATCTAGATGAAAACATACAGATTTGGCAGATTTGGTCTCCAGGCTAGATGAAAACTGTTTACTGTGAAATCTGGTCAAATAAAACAACAATAAAAAAGGCTACGTCTGCATTGTTAGATACAGAGGAGAGTGAAGAATATGAGAAAAAAAGAGTAGAAATTGGTCCATAAACTGGTTTTTTAGTCAGCTGTAACACCAGGTCAGCTGGAAATGTCACTTCTGATTATAGGAAATAATTCAATTATGGAAAATCCTCTAAAGACAGTCAAAAATCCTCAGAGCTCTATTTCCCTTGTTACTAGTATTCAACATAGTTATTTTAAGAAACCTTCCAGGAAATTATTAGGAAATGACTGATCCATAAAATAAAGAATTGCCCAAATTGCTGAGCTCTTTCATTCCTGCAGTTTCTTTGTTTTCAGTGTCTATGTGTGTGCGCCTTCGATCAGTCTCTTTGTTCATCCATCCATCACGTATCAGACGCCACTGATTAAATTTGAGGGAAAATGATAGATTTCAGCATTTTCAAAACTGCTTTGAGTCACCTGTGGGAAGGCACTGCTTCTACTTATCAAAATAAGTCCAACAGTATTTAGGATGGAGTGGATTATTGGGCAGACAACATGTTTTTCAAAAGCTGTCGGATGGAGACACAGCAACTGTTACTGGCCAGCGTTGCCGGCTTATGGATTAAATACTCTGAATTTTCCAAACCTCAATGCCAACTCCTGGGTAATGTAGTTTATCTGTGTGTTTTTGTAGTCCATAACATGTTATGTTTGTGTTCCTGCCATCCCTGTAGTCTGCACAGTTCGCTGTCAGAAGTTCCTGATCTCGCGGGTCGGGGAGGACTGGATCTTCCTCATCCTGCTGGGACTCCTCATGGCCCTGGTCAGCTGGGTGGTGGACTTTTGCATCGCCATCTGTCTACAAGGTGAGGCATGGAGGGAGGGAGGGAGGGAGGGATTGGATTTAGTACCTACAGGCTGGGGGCTTGAACAGTGTTGACAGAGGAGAAAGGTTTCTTTGAAAGTGCTTTACAGTTATTGTAGTCTCTCCTGTCCAAAATAAAACCAAGAAAACAGTATTCAGACAAAACCTATCATGCATATATATACTTCATTCATAATAATTTACAATGTTAATTAAATATACACACAGAGCTTATCCAGAATATGTATGCTACAATGATGAAACAATTAAGAGACAATTATATCATAAAAAGCAAATATATAATGTGGGAAGAGAGATTTTGTTTTATTTTCTTGAAACATTAAATGGAAAAGTCCTGTGGGAACATGCATGCATCTACAAGATCCTGTATGTTCATATGCTGAGAAACTTCATCAAAATAATTCAAAATAACTTTCTGATCTATCTCAACTTACTACAGCATTATTATGTCCACCTGGTGTAAGCAATAGGTTGTATGTGTGTGTGACCAACAGGGCTTGAACACTGTCCACAAGTAATTTTGCATATTATTGGACCCATGAGCCTGATATTTTATGTGCACATTTATGACTTGCAGTATTGACCGCTCTGTTATATACTGACTGCTGACTCCTCTCTCCTTTTAACCAACTGGAAGCGGCTGCATGTCATCAACAACTGCCAGAGTAAAAACAAGCCTTACTAACTAGGCTGTTGCAGGCAACATTTTGGCCTTTGTCACGGCCTAAAAACTGACATTCATAGAGAAGTTTTGTTTGATCTTAAACTGGAACATCTGCAGATTCCATACCCGATAGGTTATGATGCACCAAAGTTAGGCATGATACGAGATGAATAAATCCCAGTTTTGTCAGCTTTGCTTCGCAGCCCTCTCCCCTATGCATTTGGTTTATTATAAACCTGAAAAATTACTTGAAGTTGTTGTGGTTACTTGTTGGAATTAAATTCAATCACTGGGGGCAATCTAATCAGCTCTATTTTGAAACATTGACCTTTGAAAACCTCAACTTCTACTGGGACATTCAGGCTCTGACCTTTTAATACACAACATTACAAAAACAATTTATTAAAAACTTTGCATACCACTAGATAAGAAAAATTCCACTACACCATACTATAGAACAAAAAAACTTTATTCAAAACTTTGCAAATCTCCGTTGATTGCATTTGGCAGTTGTGGTGGCATAGCAATAGATGCTTCACCATCTGTTGCCTGGTGGATATCAGCACTATACTTAGTGACCTCTTCTTCTTTGAACAAGATTCTCATTATTCTGAGATACTAAGTCAGTATTTAGAGATAAGTAAGTTATTATTTAAGGATGTCTTCTCATTATAATCTTTGTTTTTCCAACACATTGGTTGAACAGGGCTTCCATTCTATAGCCATTTATGTTTTGAGACAACAGTATTTTAAGAGACACAGAGACATGCAAACACATTTTTTAAATACTCTTTTAGGTTAGTGAGCCTTGTGTGAGGTTTGCCAGGTGTGTGGACCCAGATATACTTGCTTGCAAGTCTAATTTTCTATAAATCTGTCAAAGTCTGGTCAAAACATTGACTCTACTTTATTTAATATAGCTGGAGAAAAACTTGTTATCCAACATTTTTTATTGTAATGAGTTCTTGAAGATAGTGAAACTCTGTTTACAGGGCATCTGCATTGCATTGCAATTCAATTGGATATTTTTTAAATGATCTGGCCCCACAGGAGCTTGTAATTAGAGAAATACTAGACTTAGGATTGGGCCCTTGGGACAGCTGTTGGAGATATCAATGTGTTGCCTGTGATGACCAAAAAGTTTTAGTATTAGAAGCAAGGAGAGATAGTAGGCTCAAAGGAAAAAAATGTTTTTGAAAGAGGAAATGTAGACAGTTGTGGAAGGATTTGAGTGAGAGACAAGGGCAGGTATATAGGAGGCAGAAAATGAGGGATTTAAGACAGAAAGAAGGAGCTGAGGTGGATCAAAGGATGGCAGGATGGGATGGATGAGAGACCTCTTATGGTATCAATCATCTACCTGGAAGGTGGATGCAGGAAACTGCAGGCGGAGGTAACGTGAACCAGGGATTTATCAGTAAGTCAGCATGCCAGGAAGAGGAAAGCAAACATCTTAAAACGATTGAAAGAAGTTGTGAGAGCTGATCTGAAACCTTATGGGACCCGCTCTAATTCACGTGGATTTCTCAGATTCTGCGCGTGTGTGTATTTGTGTATGTGTGTGTGCTGTGCTCTCAAGGAGAAGCCAACCTAGACTTAAAGTTCCAGTTATGGCATACACTTCTTTTAATTGGATCCAGATGATGACTAACCACTTGTGCTGAAGAGGCACGCATGCATTTTTCCTTTCATTAAATACCTACGTATATGTGACAGCTGTCCTGGACATTTAGACCTGTGTGTTTGTGCATTACAATCAATGAATAATATTTGAATTTTTAAATCTAAAATAGTACATAGATTATGGTCTGATCTAACAATCTGTAACTCTTTATAAAAATTTATTTATAAAAAAAAAAATCTTCCTTCCACCAGTCAAACACGTGTCACCAACATGTTTCCCTTTAATGGTGGAAATTGGCGGTCTCTACCATATTCATATCCTAGCCAGCCCTATTATTGTTAAATTTTATATTTTCTATTATTCTATTATTATATTTTTTTATATATTGTTTTAAATGATAAAAATTTTATTAGTATGCACCAAGAGTGAAACACACTCTCTTGATGTGTGTGGGTATTCTGGGTTGTCAATGTCCAAATGTTTAACTTATTTTTAATCTTATTTATTTATCCTGTATTTTTCTTTCTTATAACTCAGTAGAGGTGTGAGAAAAAAAAAGCTATGAGGGGCATGAGGGGCTCAAGAATCTTTGTTATACAGTATGTTTATCCAAAATTTATTTACATGCACGCACTCTTTTTTTCTCTTGCATTTTGTGGCATCTGTGTTGCAGTTGTGGTTTACATGTCCTGGTTTGTGTGTACGTGTGTGTCCACAGCACAGAAGTGGATGTACGGTGGTCTGGACAGTAATGTGTTCCTGCAGTATCTGGCCTGGGTCACCTACCCTGTGGTCCTCATTACCTTCTCCGCTGGCTTCACCCAGATTCTCGCCCCACAGGCTGTTGGTATGACTAAAACACACACAACATTACACACGCACACAGCATGTGGCTAACCCATACATACAACATGTGAGCACTAAAGGGACCATAGAATCGCATTAAAAGTATATTGTTTTAAAATTAAGTTGACGAAAAGATTATACAATCATCAAAAATAATTAAAAATAACCGATAGTCAAGGAATCGTTGTTTGTCTCATAAAAATGTTCACAAATATTTGGTGTTTTACCTTCTCAAATATGAGGACTTGCTGTTTCTCACTGTTTTTTAACATTGTAAAAGAAAAAGTTTTAGCTTTTTTATTGCTAATCAGACAAATTTGAAAATGGCGCTTTCACCTTTTTGAGCAATTTTCAGTATATCTTAATATATATTTTAGGGGCCTTGTCTGCATCAAGAGCAGATTGCAGGAAGGAGAGAAATCCTCCACAAGTTCTGTGCACAATATAAAGTTGTAGTATACTCTAAGATTTAGGTTAGGTTTGTCTGGACTCAGTGCAGTACTCCATCAGATGCCTGAAGTCATTTCTGCTACAGACCTTACTGTCACTCTCAGTAACAGAGGCTAATGAGATGCTTGTGCCCCTGTGAATCTGAGATTTCCTCTTCTATCAGTGTGACACTCCTCACCTCACTGAAACACTGTGTTGTAGATGGGACACTGTGGGTTTTTTGTTTGTTTATTTAAGCTTACTATGAAAAAGAAGCCAGACTCTGCTGTTGAAATGATTTTAAGCCACGTTCATAAAACTGTGATGCCAAACAAGTGAACACACATAACATAATAACATTGATACTTCAGAGGCAGCAGTAGAGAGGAACCAGTTGTCTGTTTGCGTATGAGCTCTTGGGACCAAACATGACAGTTATTGGTCTAAGTTTAAAAACATATAATAACATATAAAATTGTGGAACTTGAAGCAAAAGAACATCAAAAAACACAATTTGCAAGTAATTAATTGGTCTATCTAAGGAAATTAAATTCTCTAAAATTAAAAATTAGTGAAAGTTGGAGAAAAAGACAGGGAGTGCTGCACTAGGTTGAGAACAACAGTGTTGGTGATATAAAAGTAAGAATTCAGGTGCTCTTCAATGATGGGGCCACGGTCAAGTAAAAAAAATCAGAAATAAAACAAAAACAAAGACCGTCCAGCTCACTGTTAATGGAAGTTCATGGTATTGGTTGGCAGTCCAAAAATAATCAGAAGGACTATGACTATGAATATGAATATCCTTTATTAAATCACAGATAAACCAAAGTGTTTCCGCTCAGAAAGTATTGATGAGGGTACAACCTGCAATGAGAGCAGGTATTGAATGTAAAACATGTTTGTGGATCCTGCTACTTAAAGCGATATTCCACCCCAGAACGATAGTACATTCAATATGTACTCACCCCTATGCCGATGTGAAGATGGGTGAAGATCTTCAGTTCACAAAACAATCCTGGAGTTTCAGCAGAAAACGGGGTTGCAGCCAAATCCAGTACAATGGCCAGTGAATGGTGACCACGTATAAAATTTAAAAAAAAGAACACAAAACAAACACAAAATGTCTCCATCCTGCTCGTGTGGTGTAATCCAAGTGTCCATGAGCCGCGACATTCAAATTTAACCACAAAAGACGCCATTTACAGTTGACATTTCGGCTGAAAACATGGTGTAAATGGCGTCTTTTGTGGTTAAATTTTAATGTCACGGCTCATGGACACTTGGATTACACCACACGAGCAGGATGGAGACATTTTGTGTTTGTTTTGTGTTCTTTTTTTTACATTTTAACCATTCGCTGCCACTGTACTGGATTTGGCTGCAACCCTGTGTTTTGCTGAAGCTCCAGGATTGTTTTGTGAACTGAAGATCTTCACCCATCGTCACATCAGCGTAGGGGTGAGTACATATTGAGTGGATTATCGTTCTGTGGTGAAGTATCGCTTTAAAGAGACATCTATTGGCAAAAAAGGAAAAGAAATGAAAATTAATATTCAATCATAAATCATCCGAGAAAAAGTTAAGGACAATCTAGCAATGATATGCTGGTGTACGTTAAGAGCACTAAATGTTAAAAAATTTGCTGCTGTGACAGCTAAACATTAATTATCCTGAAGTTCCATGTGCAATACAAAGGCATAGCCCTTAAAGTCACAAAACATCTTTTTCAGCCAGAAAGGAATATTGTCAAAGAAATATTGTGACATAAAGGTAAAAAAAAAATTCTTATGTGCTGTCTTGCTGAGAGTCAGATGAGAGGATCACACATCTTCTCACTAAATATGAGGCAGCAGCTGGTTAGGTTAGCTTAGCATAAAGACAAACATTTTCTTTTTCAAGGGTTAGAACACAGAATTGAAATTGCTATTTTTTTTGCTTGTTTGTTTGTTTGGTTTTTCCATTGTCTTTTTTTAGGTTGTTTCTCTCTCTTTTTGGTTCCTTTTTGTTTTCCTCCTTTGCTCAGAGGCATTGACTTACACTTTTTGTCAGAAGAACTTAATTTACATCTATGTGCCAGACTGCCAGAAATAGTCCCACACATGAGTCCCCATAAAACTTTTCGTTGTATAGAGAAAACAAACAATTTAAAATGTGTTAATTAGTGAGCTTTAGAGGTGCTGGTAGACTTTGTAGAGTTTATTGCCTTTGGACGTAGCCAGGCTACTGTGTTTTTGTCAGTTTATACTCTTTAGGCTAAACTTACATCTGCTGGCAGTAGCTTCATATTTACCATGCAGATAGAGTGACATTGATCATCTCTTCTAATTCTCAGCTAGTAATGACCAGATCATACTATGTGTTGTTTTAAGGCTCTTAAGTAATTGCCAAGTATTCATTTCGTCAGTGAAGTCCACTCAAAGATCAGGTGCTCATTTAGTATGTGTGTTGTAAGCGCCTGCTGTGCTGCCCTGCAGGTTCAGGTATTCCAGAGATGAAGACCATCCTGAGAGGAGTTGTGTTGAAGGAATACCTCACCTTCAAAACTTTTGTGGCCAAAGTCATCGGTCTCACCTGTGCTCTGGGCAGTGGCATGCCCCTGGGCAAGGAGGTAACACACACACTCACACACACACAAATAAGTCAGCACTGCCCACTTTATGGATGCCCAAATGCTTTTATGTACTGTATGCAGTTGGTCGTATGTTAAGTTATAACAGGCAGGATGGCCCAGTGGGAGCAACCCTCTGTTAGAAACCTGACTTTGTCTGGGGATATTTTCAACAGCACAGATGCTATTGGATGACCTTAGAAATATTGAAATAATTGCACACAATCCTTTCTCTCTTCTTGTGACTCATGAAGGGGGCACTACTTTATGGAGTATATAGGCTACAATACAATATATAATTGAGTACTAATAGTATATAGTTTAAAAAATATTGTGAATCCAAAACAAAACTGACAGGTTGGGACTGAGAGAAAAAAGTGCTATTACAACTCTGTCTGCTCCTTCAGCACCATGGACAGCGCCATGGATTTCTCAATAGCCCTGCTTTTCCACTCGCCATGTTCAACTGCAACTTGGCTACTAGAGGATAAAGAGGGAGGATGGCAGGTTAACAAGGGGGGATGAATTTTAGTAATTTTTCTAACAAAGGGTATGGCATGCCCCTCAAATCGCCTGCTGACTGAATGCATCTGTGTGTGTGCATGTAGTTTTGATTGGAACTACCCTTCTGAATGGGAAGATGCACTAGGCTTGGACACCATGTGACACACGCTGCACGAGCTGACATCTTTGTCAATCAGTGAGTCAATCAATATGTGACTCATAAGACAGAGATGAAATGCAAGCTGCTGAAACATGTGTGGAGGAAAAACTTGGAGTGAAATGATTCATATGCTCCTTTATAATTGCTGATGAATTCAACATTGTTTTTTTTTTTGTTAGCAAAGCCAGAAAAACTCAAATGCTGACCCACATTGTTTGCTAACACAGTTTGAGTGATTCACAGCATTGAATCTTTGTTTGTAATAAAATACAGAATCCAGGCCGGCACCAAGCTGCTGTCAGGTTTGAATGCCAACTTACACAACATCCAGAATAAACCTTCAGTATTAGTGCAGAATAGTAGCTTCAGATCATTATCAGTCTTCAAAATCCCATGTAGGTCAATGTGAAGTGCAGGAACACTGGCAGAAGCAGGTTGTAAAAGAGTCAGAGCATACATACAGAACTGACATGCTACAATACATGAACTTCTCAGGGAAACACAACCCTCACCAGGTCCTTAGTGTTACAGTTCCCTACATCCCTGCAGCATGAATTACAAATGATTCATAAATGGCTCACAATGGGCTGATATGCTCAGGTTCAGCTCGAGAAAGTGTGAAGTCTGGAGAAGGGGGAAAAAACGAGAATAGAAAGAAGTGAGGAAAGAGTGTGTAAAGTTGAGGTGAGACTTTTCTGAACCCAAAGGGAGGGAAGAGAATGTTTTTCCGAAGATTTTAGGATCCCCAACCTACCTATGCAGATGTTGTTTATGTCTTGTGGATCCATCTGTGTGTATGTGTGTGAGGAATCCTAATCTACACTATATTATACACAGTGTTTTGTAGCAAAAACAGTTTCAGGTAAGTATGGCATCCCCCAAAAGACTGCCTAGCCTGAAGACATACTAGCAGGAAAATATATTTTCCCCTCTTTCTCTCTAAACACACACACACACACACAACACACACACACACAACACACACCCCCTAAGCCTCAGGCCATTTCTGCAGCAGCATCCACAGTTTGGATTCAGCGCAGGCCTCTGACTTCCTTTAACTTAAGCATCGCTTTTCTGATGTGATGCTCTCACTTTTAATCCTGTCAGTTCCACTTTGAACTTCATCCTCAGAATTTTAATATTTTCTGCAGACTTTGTTGTTATTGGTGTGTTTTCAAAGAGTTTTTATGTGATATCCTGTGTGACACACAACAAACAGGAGGCTAGAGTGCTTTTTAACTTTGCACCTGATCTTTATTTTGTTTTTTTCTCCTTGTCAGGGTCCGTTTGTACACATTGCCAGTTTGTGTGCTGCTCTCCTCAGCAAGTTCATGTCTCTGTTCGGAGGAATCTATGAGGTCAGTCTAATTCAGTTCCCTTCTTCTCATGTTTTCTGTCTTTTTCAGTTTTGTTTAAAACTGCTCAATTGATGCAGCTGTTTTACTGGTTTTACTGACAAAAAAATCTCTTAAGCATCTCTTAAGCATTATTTCTTTTCACTTTTGGTCCACTTTACATTTCATACACTATATAATTTCGACTCATGTTATTGTCCCATTCCATTACCTTCTCCTCTACACACAGCCTCTCAGGCTGTATATGCACTGATCTGTGTTATTGGTCAAGTTTGTTGGAGCTATATGAAACCTTGAAGGAATTCCCACAAACACTACTCATGCAAAACATCAAAATGCAACATTATCTATCATAATATCTAGAAGTGAAACTGAGAAGGATTTGAAATCAGGTTAGTGTATTAATAAACAATAGAGCTGTCCCGACTAAAGACTTTCCCTAGTCGATGAGTAGTCGTTAGTTCAATCTGTTATTCGACTGTCGTCTCATGCTTATTGTATTAATTTAATTATTTAAATAGATATGTTTTGGGGCATCAGTCCTCCTCATCAGGCCTCTGTCAGTCTTGGAGGCTGTGTACAATCTAATAAGACCACTAATGGCAGCTACAGCATAGTTATCAGCAGTGCTCCAGTAATAAAGGTGCTACAAGAATAAAGGTCTGAGTTGCTCCCCTGATAACTTTTGTCCTGAGCCTAACAGCAAGGCGCAGCTCCCAAATTGAGTTTCCTTTTTTTCTGCAACAAACAGGTAAATAAAAACTTAATCAGCTGAGCCTCTTCTGACGGACTAACAGTTTAGTCAACTATGAGGAAGCAGCAGTAATTAACAATTTAGATATAACTTCTTAAATAAAAATTAAAAACTTATAAACTTATTCTTAAGAAATAGTACAAATTGGGAAATGTATGTCATTTTTCTGGTTAGTGCTAGGTGTTTTCTCACTTTCTAACTTGCAGAAACAATCTATGCACACAACATGGACATATCACCACCTTTTAAGTTGATTATCATTGATTTGGAGTCATGTTTTGGTGACTTTAAGTCCAGTTTTCATTGCTCTGTTTTTGGTCTCCACCCAGTTCTGAGGGAAATATCTGTCTCTCCAGCAGCTAAATGCTTCACTGTGTTCACCAGCTAGTCTCGCACTGTGTTTGTCTGAGCTTTTAGAGTTTTTCTCTGAAAAAGTCCTTCAAAACCTGCCTTACAACAGGAGTAGTGAGAGTGAACCAAAACAGTGAAGTTGTGAGCCACGCAGAAGTTGATGCTTTAATTCTGAGCAGCTCAAGTGGATTTACATCAGTTCCTTGATCATCAAAAATTGATCAGAAAAGCAGCAGGCTACACCTTCAGGGAGAATGATTATATAAGAAAGGGGAGGAGATGAGATAAAACAAAAGTTCAGGCAGGTGTTTTTAAAGGCTAACAGGAATGGGTGGTAATGGAAAACTGACATTTTCCATGTGTTTGAGAGAGATTAAGAGGAGAAAGACAGAGGGAAAGGCCTGAAAAAATGAAACATAAAGACAGCAGGTGAATTACTGAGAAAGGATTGGAGTGAAGAACTGAGAGAATAAAGGAGAAAGAAGACAAATGTAGGAAATCATTTCCAACACTGCTGTTTTTAGGGACTGTTGAGGATTGCAGCCTGATGCCTGATGCTTTAATATTTTTCACACTGTACATCTGTCTGTTTGGGTCTGGTCTGTTAATGCCTTTGAGTGGAGAGAAAATAAGACAGGAGATTCAACACCTGTCAAAAGGCTTTTGTTTTTTAGTTAGTCCCCTTCTGTTTGTTCCTCTATCATTTGTTCAGTTAAAAAAATGGAAAAATAGCTTTGCACACAGACACAAAATGCAGATATTTCTACTTTTTCCTCCAGAATCAATTTCTTTCAAGCCATGCAAAGTCAACAGCGAGTCATTACCACTTTTATAAATGTTTAATCAGTCTGTTATTTGTCAGCAAATTAGATATTTTTTCATCTTCAAAATTAACTTTGCTCAGAGAGAGATGCAGTGAGATAGAGATGAAATTTTATAGGGGAAAGGAAGAGAAGGATGGGAAAGATGCAGATTGATTAGAGGGAAAGGAAAGCAAAAGTATTTACTTCTTCATAATCTCGTCCTTCTTTTGGTCCTTCTTCTTCTTTTCCATCTTTTCTGTCCGATGGGATCAGAGTCCATGAGCTTTAGGAAGGCAGAGAAAGTCTTGACTCTCATCTCTTCCTTTTCTGAAGATGTAAGCACCTCTCTTGGGGGGTAGGATGGTGGCAAGAAATGAGGGTTTGAAGAGAGTACAGAGGCCAGTGAGACACAGAGACTAGTTGATTCCAGAGCCCCAAAGCCCCCAAACTGCATCCACAATATGGCCTTAAACTAAAGGAACCAACTGTTATGTGGTCAACTGCATTGGCAAAATGGATATGTTCATGCAAAGATAATTTGGAGGATCAACTGGATTGGCCATCCAAGTTCAGAAAGTGAACAGAGTAACAGAGCCTAAAATGTACTGTAAATATTATTTACTCACAGTGCATGGCAAAAAGTATGCGGACACCCGCATGTACACCTATAAGTCACTTTGAACCCATGTGCTGCAATATGGTTTCTACCAGATTTTAGAAGCTGGCTGCAGAAATTTGTGCCCATTCAGAAACCAAAGCACTAGTGAGGTCCAGTGTGTAGTGGTCCTCTAGACTGACCCATAGACAACTCCCATGTGACGCCCGTGTGACCTTGTTTGTCTGTCGCTTCCTAAATCTGTTTTATGGTCTGACAATGCTTTGGTTATGGCTTGTTTAGGCACAAAGACAACCTTGGTTAAGGCAGGGCAGTGGTTCTTAAATTTTTTTCTAACATGCTGCCCTTCAGGGGCCAAAAATACTTACCCCACAATATTTATCACAATTTTATTAAACAACTAATGAAATAAGGATCAATTTTAAATTCTTGTTAAAAGTAAGCATAAGTTGGAAATGTGACACCAACTGCAGTCTCCTGTTGAGGAATACAGTATCACTCCATAGCCCCTCTCCTGACCGCAGAGACCGTCAGACGCAGTTTCACTTGCACGTCTGATGCAACAAAAATGCGCTCATTATAGTCGATGCAGCTGTCTGTACCAGCTCCATGCAGGCTCAGCTGCCTCACACAGGCGTAACTGCAACCTGAGCCATTTATTTACACTTCAAGTCTATTTTTTATGACAATATGTGCATAAATGTGAGGTTGATGCCCAATAAAAAGTCACTGAAAAAATATATCAAACTTAGGCAGAGCAGAGTGTGCTCTTGACACAGAGATGAGCTCACTCATTACTCTTTGTAATCCCACAGACTCCCCCTTCACTTTACCCAGAAGCTGGGAAGCAAGACGGGGGAACTTCTTGAACTTCTATTGCAGTTTTTATTCATGTGCAAACTATACATTTACTGCTAGTAAAGGTATCATGATATATTTATACATATCAACAGAAAACTGTAAAGAAAGTCTGGCTGCTCATTTGCTGCGGATGCTTTGACAGAGCCAGAAAAGACAGATGCTCCGGTGTGGCGTGAATCCTGTAGTTATGCAAGTGTGATGTTTGCAGTGTAGACAAGGGGTAATAATGTCATTTTATAACCCAGCAAGGCCCCCAACAGGCAAGAGTCATAATTTACGGCGACCACTGGAGATCTTTGTCACTTGAACAGAAACATAGTTTGTTTTTGGGGCATTGTTGGATGGGGTTGAGGTCAGGGCTCAGTGTACACCAGCCAAATTTTTCACCGCTAAGCTCAGAAAAGCCATTTCTTAATGAATGTGCTGAAACAGAAATGTGCCATCCACAAGCTGTTGTCTAAAATATCACTATACTCACTGCATATCAGAGCTGCAGCATTAAGGCCTCTCTGAAATGGAGCTAAGGGGCATAGCCCAAATCATGGTGCAGCACCACTAAAATAAATGGATAAAAAGCCCACAAACTTTTGATCATATATAATAATAATGATAATAATAAATATTATAAGATACACTTTGGACATCTATTTAAAGGAAGCACATTTTAACATAAAACCTTGGAGCTGCTTAAAGAATTGCATAATGTTTCCTCAGTCAGAAATGCAAAGGTCTTGCAATTTCAAAACTTCACTTATTAAGACAAGATGACCTGCAGGAATAATACTGTATATAATTTATGGAATAGTTCAGCCAAATAAAAAGCAACTTTTCATTCTCCAGGCAAATTTCAAAATTGAGTTAGAAAAGGAAAAATACATTTGAACTTTTAACCTTATTGCATCTGAAGGGCAATTTGTTGCAATATAGAGCATATACAGCCTTGAACATGAGATACATAATAAAAGCATATAATCTAAACAAATCCATTATATATTAATGCGTACGACATCAATTCTGACAAACCGCAATGTGTAAAAGTGATAGTGATAGCAAAACATCAAATCAGTGGTTAAATTGCTACCTAGTGACATTTTTATTTATAAGACTCATCGCCGGCTGGTGAATGAACATCAGCAGTTATATTACAGATGCATTTTAGATGAAGACACTTCTCACACTGCTGGACGTGGCTTTTGATAGTGAGCTTGTCCCTGCTGGATGGACATTTAGACTCTCTTCCCGTAGAGAACTGAGGAAAAACTCAAGAGTGGTTTGCGCCTTTGAAATTGTTGTGTTGGAGAAAATGTGAGATGAGTCAGACAGACAGATTATTTTTATTTGAGATAATGAAGAGAAACTGAGAATCTGACATCCACTTAAAGAGTCAAGTTTTGCTTTGACTGAAGATAAGTCATTGGAAGCTTCAGTCAGCTTTTCTGTAGGCGGCAGTTTACTGTGGTCTTCCTGTTGAAAACAGTGAACATCTATGTTGACATTTACTTCACACTGTAAATGTTTTTTCTCTCTTTAATGTTTCCATCTGCCTATCTACCTTTTTATTTCTCTCTTCAGTAATCATCATCCTCATCATCTCCCTTTAACCCCTGTTACTTTTTCCCACTCTCCCCTCCCTCTGGAGTGTTGTGCTGCATTTTATTGCATATTAATGCTGAGAGTGTGTGTGTGTGTGTGCGTGCGTGTGCAACGTCCCTCTGCTGCAGTATCTCGTCCTCTTCAGAGTTTGAAGTACACTATGCTAATGCAGTCAGTGAGCTGTAAAAAGCAGCTTTTTGTTTCAGCGTGCTTTTAGAAAACGTGCTGTACATTAAAAACTCTACGCACGTGTGTGTGTGTACTCCCTACCCACAATGGAGATATCATTGTTTGAAAAAGGCACACATGGGATCAGATATAATTGAAAAACATGTCTTTATCAGCTCTGTGCGTGTCAGTTGATTTAGAAGAAATGTTGATGCAAAAACACTGGAGACTTTTAAGTTAAGTTAATTAACTTGGATACAATTATTGAAAATCAGATTGATATTTGTTAATCGTTCCTGAGTGGCTTGACTTTGTCTGTTACTCTTATGCTTCCTGAAGGAGCCCTGGAGTAAGGTAATTCAGTTGTGCACTTCCCAGCATGCAGTATTCAGGTTCTGGAACATGCTTGTCAGCCTTTAAAATCAAGTTTTTTCTTCTTGTTTTCCCTCACGTTTTTTAAAATCATCATATTCTTTATATTTTATGTCAGCTTGTTTACACTGAGAAAAATATTCAAACCCAAGAATATTTGGATATATGTTTGTTTTTTTATTCCTCCCCTTAATCCATCAAATAAAAATGTTCTAGGTTTTGTTGTGCATAATATTTGACACATTTTCTACAAATCCAGTCTGACATTGTTGGTATCTTTGGAGATTTGGGCCTGATGCAAGAACAAACATGGAAACATTTTTACATCAGTGATTTAAGTGAACTTCTTGTATTCATCATCTCTCATATTTTTAATTTTAAGAAAACTAATGAGTGGTCCACACTGTTTGAGTGCAGTCGAGTCCCTCTCTGTCCTCTCTGCGTTCATTTTCAACATGGCAGGTCTGATGAGTAAGTTTCCCATATTACGGCTGAACAGTGCACTAAAATATGTTTCTGAAAACATCTTAGGTGAAAAATAAGCAATGTAGTAACACAATCTTGATCCATAATTTATCAGCACTGCCTGATCTGACAGCTGAATCAGAGTTTTGTGAGCAGTATGAGTTCAGATACCGCTTTCTTCTTTTTTTTTCTTTCAGACTTTATTCTTATTATGAAGTGCATATTTGTTTTGATGTGAGATTCTGGTGGCCTGTTGTGGCCTCTAGTGGCAGGGAATGTCAATTCCAGCACCTTTAAAGTGTGGGTGAGTGATTCTAGGGAAAGAGAGTTGATTGTTGAGTCTCATTTTAGGGTCACTCTGGGTTGGGTTGATTGTATTTGATGCCTGGATCTGATGAATCAATTAGAATCAATTATCTTTCTCTAGAATTGCTCACTCCACCTTTAACAGACTTTGCAGAATACAACTGGGAACACGACAAAAACAACCTAAGGAAAAAATGCAGGTTAAAGTTACTATATAATATAACAGGAAATGTTCTTGCTTGAGGCCCAGTGTGTGGCTGCATAAAATATGTTTGTAATGACTGACTCAGTTGTGAACATCTAACCACAAAGTGGTGAGACAGTTTTTTAATTTGTTGGGAAAAGAAGTGTGTCGTAATGTTCTGCACTCCCGCAGTCATGAAAATGTGGTTGTGGTAAAAGTGATTTAAACTCAGAAGAAGTGAAAATATTCCAGCCTGCTGGCATTTTTTAAAATATTCATTTAAGATTAACATGTTTTGCAGTGTAAGCTGTATTTGCAATATCTTTCTTGACCACCCCTTTATATTACTCTGTGACCATCTTTCTGTGTGTGTGTGTGTGTGTGAGAGCAGCAGTGCAGCATGCTAATCAGAGTTCCACACTGTAAGTTTGTAAGACCAGGATAAGCCACTGAGTGTACAGTAAAAGGAAGTACAACACACACACACACACACACACACACACACACACACACACACACACACACACACACACACACACACACTAACCTCTCTTTATCACTGCCATGCTGCTTGAAGGAAACCAGTCTCATAGGAATGAAGGTAAGTAAGATCAGGCATGTCAAAAAAGAATTCCCAGGGTGCACCATGATCCTCTGCCCTGCAGTCATGCAGCTCAGTCTTTTCATTTATTCTTACATCTGTCTGACTGTAACTCCTCAACTAATCAGGCCCTCATTTTTATTCTCTTAAAGACAGACAATTAAAGATGCCCCTGGGATGAACTGTTCAGCTATGACGTTATTTAAGGGCCTTTAAAGCATGATGCCACTTTACCCGCTTTTTCTTTCTTTTTTCTGTTTTTGTCAGTAGTTTAAAGAGAATGTCTGCACAGTTGCTGAATGATCATTGTGTTATATTTCATTTTGACTGAAATTTATCTGTGTTTGTGTTTCAGAATGAGTCGAGAAACATAGAGATGCTGGCAGCAGCCTGTGCTGTGGGAGTGGGCTGCTGTTTTGCTGCCCCTATAGGAGGTGAGTCTTCAGAGCAAAATATATAGTAACATACTGTAAGTCTGGAGGTGTGTGATATTTAATACATGTTTTATCACATTTAATATTGACTGTACATCACACAATAACACATAGTGAGCTTTATGTCACTCAGTGGAGATATTATAGTGACAGCTCCATCTCTTTCTGTGCACCTAATATCGTCTCTGTTAAATTTAGGGCCTCAGTTCATGCTAGTACAAGTCTCACAGCATGAGTGTGATCATGTAGTTCACTGCCTGTGCTTGTTCAGACATTGTACACCTCCCATGACATTGTCCAGTTGATACTGAGTGGGAGAAAAGCAGTCGAGGGGACTCTGTCGGTACGTATCGGCTGTTGTTGTGTAATTTTGGTTTCAAAAATAAAGATTATGCTCCAGCAATCATGAACAGATGTAAGTGCAGATGCTGAAGGACACAGTTACTTGTGTGTGGCTCAGTCACCATGACACAAGTACAACATATACTGCTTCAAATAAGCTTGAGCAACATGGACACCAAAACTGCTGGCATCTAAAAGCCACCAAGGGTAACAGTTTAGCAAGCTAGTGAGCAGGTAACATAATGCAGTATATGCCAGTGCCTAATAAAAAGATGAGGCCTTGGGAATATCAGCATTTTCCAAGGACATATTATAAATTACCAGGCAAAGCTCTACAACTAAAATGACACTGTATTGACTTACCATCAACACATTACATTACAAGCATCCACATAACAAATATCTGTTGATAGAACAACCAGTAGTATTAGTGTCAGAGCTTATATTTGGAAAGTATAAAAACACTGACGTGCTTGGAACAGACACACAAACAAAAGAAAGAATAAAATCAAATCAATAATGACACACAGGACAATTAAAACAAACAAGCAAACACTAGAATATTTTTACACCAGTGATCAAAATGCAGAGACAATGATGCAGGCCAATCCCCTAATAGTGTGAGGAAGGAAATTTGAAATGTACATAGGACTTTGAATATTTGAGCTCCTCCCAGTCATACACCCTAGTCTGGCCATCTAATATTAGAGAGGTACACTGCCATTTTAAATGGAAACTTTCCACTCTGTTCATGAGTGTGTGTGACAGGTTTCCAGTACGGTTAGTCTACCTAAATGGTTATGCTAAAGATTTACAGGTTGGGCTGAGGTTACCTTCCAGGATATACAGCCTCTGAGAAAGAGGTAGATTGTGCCCTGTGTGACATTTTTGTGAATCTCAGATGAGGACTCTTGTATTTTGGGGCAGCTGCACAACATATGAGTCAACGTCCCCTACTCAATCTAGCATCTCCAGTGTTGTTGGGGTTTGTATTAGCTTGACTTTATATAGCTTGGATGGGGTCCAGTAGACACAACTCTGTTTGAAGGCGACAATAGTCACAAGGATTCTGCATGTCCGGAAATGTCTATTTAACTTACTTAAGATCCTGTGTATTCATATTTTAAATGCCACATATTTATACCCTGCGCCTCTTTTGCAAGAGTGCCATTATCATGAGTCTTTTTGTACTCTGTTAATAATCATGTGTGACTCAGGTTTTTGTAAGTACTTATCGTCTTCAGTACATAATGGCCAAAATGTGAGCAATTAATTTTAACATTTAAATGGTATGTAATGTGTGTGTCTGTGTGTGTGTTCCAGGTGTGTTGTTCAGTATTGAAGTAACATCCACGTTCTTTGCGGTGAGGAACTATTGGAGAGGTTTCTTTGCTGCTACCTTCAGTGCCTTCATCTTCAGAGTACTGGCTGTCTGGAACAGAGACGAAGGTAAGGCCAACATGTGCTCAAGATAACATATATTAATGAGAAGTGAGAACAAAGGCATGTGTACCTGATGAAGAGCCAACCTGGGCTCCAAACATTGTATTCTCTCTGAATGAATTAAAGAAAAACTGTTTTTGAAATGGAGCATTCTACAATGTTCAACCAGAGCCCTAATTAAACATCCTTATTTGGACTCCTGGACAGAAAAGATTTGCGTATGTTTGAAACACTGATTGCTGTAATGATTTAAAATACAGTTACAGTTGAGTGAAGTTTTTTAAAAATGTCAAACTGCAACAAAAACAAGAGAAAATGTGGATAATGTACCACAGCAGCTTGATTCATCATTTTGACTGTTTGCATTGATGTATTTCAGACAGATGTTTAAATTTAAAGGGATAGCTCAGATTATTTGAAGTGAGGTTGTATGAGGTACTTATCTACAGTCCTTGTATTACCTACAATAGATGGAGTACCAGCATGGAAGCTAAGCAATGTACTGCTGTGGACAGGGTTAGCAAAATCAATTGTGTTTAGAATATCCTGGCCACTTTACATTGCCATCAGACAGCCTTTTCCAAACAGAAAACTGCAGTACATTTCTTTGCTGCTTCTCCAAATGGGGGATGTGTTGACTGTCCTCTACTGTAGGTAATACACTGACTATGGTACCTCATACAACACCACTTCAATTAATCGGAACTATCCCCTTAATAAAGATTTTTAAACTTAGCCTGAACTTATATTTTTAAAGTTACTGACATGGGTTGGACCCACAAATATTAATGATGAAGGCAAAATTCATTTGACCCATGTTTTCTGCACTGTTGTGCAGCCACACATCTGTTTTGGCATTGCAGGAGAAGCAGAAGTGTAACTGCTAACATTAGTGCTGGCTCTGCTCCATTTGAGTGTCCCAGTAAACCATGACAGTCACTCAGTTTTCAAAATATAAGGATGCTGGACCTGTAACACTGAAATGGAATGCAGCCATCCTTGATGTTATTTCCTGTGCTTTTCTTGCTGTCTTTGACATGTTGTTACTGTGTTGTTACTGTCTACTGTGAAAATGGCCTATTGATCAGCAAAGAATGATGATGTGTAGGCTGTGATGTTTCCACTACAGCAGAAAACTAGAGTTTCAGTTTCCAGCAGTAGATGTTCAAACTCTGAGCCAATCAGAATGTCTCGTCAGGATTTCCAGTGCCTTGTTAAAGCAAGTTTTCAACAACAATTTTTCCAACCCTGTGTTTACAGAACCGTGGTCTGGCTTTGTTAGGTTAGGAGTTCTGGTCAGCATCTCCACAATGAGCTGAACTTTTTGTTTACTTCTCACTCGTTACTGAACTTGAACTGCTGTAACACTTGTACAGTGCACTGCAGCTGATTGCAAAACCCTAAACCTTGTCCTGGACCTCATCTTATGATTTGGATTATTTGTTTTGGCAGTAACTTGTTCTCTCTCCTCACTATTGTGTCATACTTTGTCTTTCTCCAGAGACCATTACAGCCCTTTTTAAAACCCGCTTCCGGCTAGACTTTCCCTTTGACCTCCAGGAGCTTCCTGCCTTTGCCGTTATTGGGTAAGTCTTGATTGGTCGATTTATAATTTTCACAAATTCATATAGGCAAGGGTTGGCGATATGTTTAATTTCAGTTTAGTTTCTAAAGTGTTTCTAAGTCAGTCAGTCAGGCAGTGAGGCTGGCGGTATGTCTGACCTACACTACTCTGCTTCTGATCCTACCCTAACCCTACCCAATCACACACCTCATGCTTAAACCTGCCCCGAACCTACCCAACCCATATGACCCAAACCAACAAAGGCAACGAGTACTTGCCAGAGTCAGAGTAAGGCAGTTCATGACTTCACTTTCCTGAGTACTAAACTGCATATTAAGTAACCTTGTAAACTGTGTTTGAAAATCATAGTTTACAGTACCACAGTGAGTGAAGCTGTCAAATTATGAAACACTCAAAGAAAATGGTCAAACTACAGTGGCTCTCTTCTTATTTTCTTCACTCATGTTCCTCACACTTCCTTCTTTCCTTTTTTTACTCCCTTAATTTTTACTTCTTACTCTCATATGTAGTAAAATATAGTATACTATTATTAGTATTATTACTACTATTATTAGATAATTCCCAATGGTTCCCATTGTTTGCCTCATTCTGGTATTTTATCTAAAAAACATTGTTTGGAATAATAAATTGGCAGACTCTGTAATCATATGTTTACCTTTGCTCCTCAATCTCCTTCAGTCTCATTCCTCTCCACCCTACCTGGCTTGAAAACATGTTTGTGGTGCTGTGGATTCACTTGACACTTGCAAGCTTCTAGACAAATTTTCCACAACAGTTGTCTCTAAAACTCACCTACGCAAGTAGTTAGTAGAAGAAGAGTGAGAGTGATGAAGCTGCTATAACGAGCAAAAGAACCACAAGGTAATTGAGACATCAAGCAGGTTCAGCTACCTGATCTTCCTTACCACGTAAAGTTCTGTTTCACTTTGTGTTTTGTTTTTAATGCATAGATAAAAACTGTGCAATCTCTGGAGACGGCTCCAGCTGGGGACAGGCCACAAAAAAGGTGGTTGTTCCTGGATAAATGGGGAAGTTTGGTCACCCTGCTGCAAGAGGGAAGTGTATAATCACAACTTAAGTTAGTTAATGTTAGCAAAAAGCTGGATAACTGGCTATGATTGATAAAAATTAGCTACCTAGGCTTTTATTTTTTTAACCAAGGCAAGCTAAGTACGTTAACATATCTGATATGCTGCAACAATTATTGATAATTGATTATTGAATTAATCACCAACTATTTTGATAATTGATTAATTGGTTTGGGTCATTTTTTTTAGGAAAAAAGTCAAAGATTTCAGCTTCTCAACTGTGAATATTTTCTGGTTTCTTTACTCCTCTCTGACATCACACTGAATATCTTTGGGCTGTAGAAAAAAACTTTGAGAAACACATATCAACATTTTCTGCCATTCTCTGACATTTTATTGCCAAATAACTATAACTATTAAAAACTGATTTAATCGACAATGAAAATAATCATTAGTTGCAGCCCTGGAGAAAGTTGCCTAAGGTGCCAAAAGGGGCAGCATTTAGGAAGAGTCAACTCACTCTCAGTTATGTAGACACCCCAGACTTAATAAACACATGCACCAATGCCTCCTCATGCCGGATGTGTTGGCAAAGGTCGCCAAATTGACAAAGACTGAATCTAAAATCATTTCCTGTATATTTTAGTTAGTTAATTTATTTTAGTTAGTTCTGTAAGTACACAATACGGTTTAGTTAACTAAATGTTTTCCACACCTACTTTTAGTATTTAGTTTAGTTTTCAGTTAACTATAACAACCTTATTTACAAAGTAAATGCCCTTTACAAACAATTCCTTAAAGGAAAATCAACACACGCTGGTTTGCAAATGAACACAGGTTTGATTTGCCATTAAAGTCTATAGAAAGTTCAAACAAATTCAAACAATGACTCACTGTTTTTGGCCATAAGGTTGTCCTGACAGGTATCCCCATTTTGCTGTGACTGCAGTATAAATTCAGATATTATTCAGGAGCTGTGCTCACTGTAGCTTGTGAAGGTGTTACTTCAGGGTAGCCTGCGTGAGTCACCTAACATGGATAATTCAGCCTGCAACAGTTGCTAGCGCACTGAGGCATGTCTTATTTTATCCTGCCTTAGCCCGAGGGCTCCTCCATGCTGTGAATGAGACCATGGGCTCCTGGAAGGAAGCTGGTGGAGAGATGGGAGAGGTGTTCTCCCTCCCCCTCACTCTCTCTCTCAGATGAGAGCACATGCCTATGCGTAACTCTGTGTAGGCTGCCCAAGAGAAGAAAATCCCTCTCTTTTTCTTTCTCTTCCTTTGTTCTTCATCTTTTGGCTGTTTTTTTTTTGTTCAGAGGTGTGAACACCCACTGCTGCATCAGTGGATGCACATACAGTACATTTAAAGGAATAGTTTGGATTATTTGATGTGGGCTTTATGAGGTACTTATTGGTAGTCAGAGGTAGAACTGCACTATATGGTAAAAAAAAAGTTATATTACGATTATTTTGACTGAAATTGTGATTCCGATATACAGTGCTATTAGCGAGAGTGATAATCTTTATATTTTTATTGAAAAAAAAAAAACAAAACTAAATGATGTGACATTTATCAGGATCTGTACTAACATCTGGAGAACATGATTTTTAGGCCATAGCATCTCTGCAGCACTACAGGTGTTACTCACACATTTTCCACCAGTGGCCATTATATGATTTTGATAAAATTGTGATTAATATAGCAGACTATTATCAGTACGGTATATTTAGAGTATTTTTACCACTTCACTTTGCTGTCAGACAGCCTTTTCCAACAGGAAAGATATCAAATATTGCTCTTTCCAAACCGACCAAAGTCCTTAAGGAAACATCAGTAATTTTATCTTGCAGGAAACAATTGGTTGCTGGTTACTGCTGCTTTTATCTGTTAGTTTTTTATGTCATTGTGTGACTTTGGTGTTTTAAAAGGTTAGTTCATAATTCACAGAAGTTACACAATAACAAAAACAAAGTAAGAGATTGCACAGCAGTAGACCTGCAACTCCTGTGGTCTGTGAGGTAAAATTACAGATTTCGCCCATGGAGTCTGGTTGGTTTGGAGACAGCATTATTTTGCTTATGTAACAGCAGTTTCTTGTCAGAAATGACTGTCTGACAGCAAAGTAAAGAGGTCAACAGACCAGCATCTACTGTAGGTAATACACTGACTATGGATAAGTAGCTCATACAGCCCCACTTTAAATGAACTATGAACTATCTCTTTAACACAGCCCCCAGCATGTTCAGCCCCAGTTTTACACTGTGCTATATTGTGTGTATGTGCACTGATACGTCTGTGTGTGTGTGTGTGGTGTGTGTGTGTGTGTGTGTGTGTGTGTGTGTGTGTGTGTGTTGTGTGTGTGTGTGTGTGTGTGTGTGTGTGTGTGTGGTGCGCGCGGCGCGCGCGGGTGGAGACAGGGTGCTGGTGCATCCCTGTAGTTTCCATCTTCCCCTGCCAGTAGCTGTCAAGCAGAGAAAGTCGGTCAGTGTCTCAGTCAACTAGGCCAGAAAGAGTTTGTTCTGTGCTACAGAACATGCTGCCAAGGGCACGTCTTTGAAGAGTCACACACTATTCTACTTACTGTTCACACCTTAAGGCTGTAGGAGTGAGGGTCACTGGGACACAAGGAGGCGGAAATAGACGACTCCATGCAGTACAATGACTATATAGGTAGAAGTGTATGCGTATACAGTATTCGTTCATAAAGTTTGTCATAGTTGTGAGACCATTGAGTGACAGCCTTCACCTCACACCACCACTGGGCATTTTCACAATACCCTCATTGTACTGTGTTGTATTTTCTGTTGTGGTTGGAAAAAATACATTTTTGGTTTGAAAAGCACTGAGGTTCAAGATGCTCCGTGGAGTTTTCTTGGAAGCAAACGATGCAGTGTTCCTCATTGTGTGTGTGTCCTTGAGATCTAAAGAACATGTGGAATGCATTTCCTTCCTTGTAAAACATTTATAAAGGCGATTTTCTTTTAAATATAACCTTGCTTATATTGGCTAACAGCCTTCTTCTGGCACAATGCTACACCACAAGCTGTCGATCAGAGGAGTAGTGTGAACCATCAGCAGAAATGTGCATCTGATCACCTCTGTGCTTTTTATTTGTACTCATTTGTACCCACACATGCTAGCAGAGTATTAGATAGTGCAGACAAATCAGGAATCCACTCATTAACACTTTAGAATAGAGCACCGCTTGTGATCAAAAACTTCATACTTAAAGAATAAGACTGACCACTGTGAAACCAAATGCTCAAATTAATTAACTGTAATAAGCAGTGAAAACTTAAAATTTGTTTAGTAGTTCTACTAACTTAAAAATGTTCAGTGCCAATAGAATTCTCTTTCTTTTGTGTTTATTAAACTCTTTTTGATTAATATGAACTTTACTGAACATGAAATAATGGGTTTTTATACTTGAAATTATTCATTTCTGTTTACTTATTGCAATGAAAGGGGTTAAATAAACTGAGTTGGATTTGCTGAAAATATTTGAGTTGGCTAAAATAATCATTTTAATCTAATTGTGTATTTAACACTACATCCAAATATTATATAAGCTCTGATAACCTCCAACTTTTGAGTCTATGAACTCCAACAAATTGTGCCAACTGATTGCCTCAATTGTTTTGAGTACTGCTAACTTATTTGGGTTTACAATTTTGGGGTGTGAGTGTCAACAAATCCCATGAGAAAACCAAAACCAACAGTGTTAGTCTGTCTTTCAATACACTCCAACTCTCCTGCCCCATCTGTGGCTTTCAGCCCCAAGACTACTGTTTCCTACTGGGTCTCAATAGTCAAATATAAATATATAACTGGATGAAAAATTCCTTTATCTCGTGCTGTCAAAAAGTTAAATGCTCAGGTGATGGTCAGTTTTTTTGTCTTTTTGTTGGGTAATGATGGTGATATTGTTTTAATTATGAATGGTTGGGTGGGGTGATGCTGGCTGGATGTACTACAGGATTTATGGTAATGGATATTGTTTTATGTGACTGTATGTTTTTTTATATTAGTTATTTGATTTGTCGACATGTGACAAGCAATTATGTTAGATACATCACTTCAAGTATTTATTCAAAATGTCAAACATTCTGTGTTTTCAGCCTCTCAACTGTGTTAATTTACTGCTTTCCTCTATTTTATTTTAATTGCAAATTGAATATCTTTGGGTTTTGAACTGGTGATTTAAAAAGCAAACAATTTTATGACATCACCAAAAGGGTTCTGGAAAACAATTATTTTTATTGCTGCCAAGGAGGTTATGTCTTCAGTGTGGTTTGTTTGCCTGTTTCCATTTGTCTGTCATCAGAATTACAGAAAAAACTACTGGGCTGATTTTCATGAAACCTGGTAGACAGGTGTAGCATAGGCCAAGGAAGAACCCATTAAAAGTTTGGAGAAGATCCAAATCACGGGCTGGATACACAAAATATTTGTCACTTTTGTTAATATCGCGAGGCTAGGAGATTTGGTCTTTGTGGATTAAATGCCACACATCTTAAATTCCAGTAGATGATGGTAAAGTTCAACAGTGACAAAACAAACAGAATACAGCTGTTATGGAGCACTCAGGGACAGTCATCTCATGAGATAACTGGTACAATTATAACAACACTTTATTCTCAAACTAAAGTGTGGCTATGGAAACATAAATACACTCATGTAATTCAACTATTTTACTCATACTTGCGTCCAAGTGTGAATTGTCTGCAGAAACTCCACCAGAAATCCTCCAGAAAAATGTTTAAACCTCGTGCTTAACAAGAACAAACAATAATATACAGAGAATACAGAGACTTTTGGGCTTGCAGATTTTCATATCATAGAAGTGTGGACTATTGGCCTTAGTTTTTCCTAATTTCTGGCATTTTAGAGATGGACAATTAATGATGAATTCAAGAAGAAAAAAATAACCACCACATACAGGCACACATGCAGTGTTTTCCTCGGCTGCACAACAGGGGCAAAGACTCCCTCATCATCCTACTCATTATTTATTCAGAGATATTTGACAGAATTAATAATGCAGCAAGATAAATTTATAAGCATTAGCTTGTCTGCGTAGCTGTCTGAGTCTATTCTTTCTCTCTCCACCTTTCTTTCGCTCTTACTGTCATGAACAGGACTCCCACTGAGCTTTTAAATGCATGCTTATGTAAACCTCTTTTTCTGCTTTGACTCCCCCACACTCCCCCATTCGACTGTGTACTCTTGGTTCCTCTCACTCTCTGTCTATCTCTGCTGTAATTCCCTGTTCATTCTTCATCTCTAGTATGTTTATCCTTTCAATCGATGTCTTTGTTTTTCTCTGAGGTTTTCTCTTTTTTTCCTCATCTCTATCTATGGTGTAACCCTCCTGTGTGCCTCTCCTTCATTCCCAGATTTTTACATACTGTATGCCTCATCCAGTATATGCACTGTATCTACTGTAAATATGATTCAGCTGCCTTACATTTGCATCTCTCACTGACACCCGCCTCCAGTGTAGTGGAAACTCATTACGTTTACATTGTTTTTATTGTGGCCAAATGCACTGGGGACGACCTATGGAGGTGGTCTGTGAGAGAAAACTGTTATTATTATTATTGTGTTAGTGTTATTATTGATGCTTTGGTGTGTTCGTGTGATTGCCCTGAATGCATTTTTATGCTAGGCAGAAAAAATGCCTCCAGCTCTTCCTCATGTGTGTGTATCTGTGTCTCTGCAGTATTGCCAGTGGTTTTGGCGGGGCTCTGTTTGTCTACCTGAACCGACTGATAGTCCAATTCATCAGGAAACAGAAGGCCATCAACAGATTCCTCATGAAGAAGTAAGTCTGACCAGCTGTACAAAGTAACTTAGTACATTTACTCTGTACTTACTGATATTTGTCCTCTGTACTGTACTTAAGCTTGTTATTCCACTGCATTTACTTTAGTGCTATAATTACTTTCCAAATGATTTTTTTTGGTACAAAACATAATACATGTAGAAAATATGATGCATTGTTGTAGATTTGGCAAACCAAAGTATTCCAGGACTCCCTGGAAGAAGAAATCTAGTATCTCAATAGGACCTTCCTGGCTAAATAAAGGATAAATAAAATAAAACTTGAACTTAGTTATCCATCCATCCATTTTCTGTAACCGCTTACCCGTGAGGGTCGCGGGCGGCTGGAGCCTATCCCAGCTGACATTGGGCGAGAGGCGGGGTACACCCTGGACAAGTCGCCAGTTCATCGCAGGGCGATCACATAGAGACAAACAACCACTCACACTCACATTCACAACTACGGGCAATTTAGAGTCACCAATTAACCTGCTGCATGTCTTTGGACTGTGGGAGGAAGCCGGAGTACCCGGAGAGAACCCACGCAGACACGAGGAGAACATGCAAACTCCACACAGAAAGGCCCTGCTGGCTCGGGATTCGAACCCAGGACCTTCTTGCTGTGCGGCGGCAGCGCTAACCACTGCGCCATCGTGCCGCCCTCTGAACTTAGTTATAATTAGCTCAAATGATTTCAGCCTCAAAATTAAAATACTGCTTATACAGTTATGCCTCAATGATAATTCATTAATATATTAATGCCCAGAGGGGTTATTCAGCCATTTACTTGCTATATTAAATGTATTTTGTTGACAGTACTTCTGTACTTTTACTAAATTTAAACTCAGTGCCAAGTTACATGAACTACCTTAAGCTGAGGGATTCATTTAGAGGCGTTGCACAAAGCCTCTTATACTGTCTCCTTGCCTAAGTGTTTAACGAAGGCTTCTCACAATAGTTACTGTATGTGCACTTCAGTTACCATGGCTAAACCGCAATCATCATCATCATCCTTCAGTGTTACTTGACAGCATTATTGTCACTGTTAGCTAGCTTCTCCAAAATGGACAACAAAGAGAAAACAAAGAGAAAAAGAAAGCCCAACTGGAGAGATGATGAGAATGTTGTTCTCCTCGAAGAATATGGAAAGCACAAGCACAAAGTACAATTTATTCCAGCTATAACAAATACAAACAAGCAGAAGATGTGGCAAGAATTAACTGACAAAATCAGTGTGAGAAGTCTGACAGCAAGAAAGGAGCGAGCCAAACAAGCTGGTGAGTTTCAATGACATTAATGTATGAGATGGAGTCATGTCAAGGTTTGGCTTGCTTAGCTACAAAAGTTGCTAGCATCAGTCATGGTGTCCAGTGGGTTTTCATTGTTCTGAAAAATGTCTTGGTATCTCCTCCTCCTCTTCAGTCACCATAAATTCAGCCATTGTCTTATGTTCTACAAGTTATTTCACTTTTAAGAGACTGGTATGGGTCTCTTGAAATTTTCTGATGAAAATAGTTTTAAGCACTTTCTAGCAAAGCATAAGGGGATACATAAGTAGCTAAGGACTAAAATTTAGAGATCAAGGGGTTTTGCTTAAATCTTTACAGTCATTTTATGCAACTAGTTTTTTTTTCTCCTTGTTGGATGAACATTTAAGGGCAACCTTAACCTAAGAGGTATTATGCAAGGCTGAAGTAGTGAAGTTTTGTTACTTTTACTTTAAAACATTGCAATACATGTGACACCACTCAGCACCACACACTTTCCAGCCTATTGTGAGGTAATACATGATTCCAGGGATCTCCACATCAAGGCACATTAAGGCCAGTTCCCCATCATGTGGCAGGAATGTGACAGGGAGTCATATAGGAGGATGTGAGGAGGTCCAGTGGCGAGTGATGTAGCTGTCATAGATAGATACATAGATAGATGGATGTAAATGGAATGTCTTTGGGTTTCACACTTTTGGTTGAACTAAACAAGACATCTGATTATGTCAGCTTTGACTCTGAGAAGTTGTGACGGGAATTTTTTTCACCATATTTTATACTCTAATCGATTCATTGGAAAAGAAATCAGCAGATTAATCGACAAACCTCCAACCAGTCATCACTAGTCATCCAAGTAGGTATTTTAGATTATTTGTGATTGGAATATATGGTAACACAGCAAACTGTCTTGAGCTGTTCACAACACGAGTAAAGATGTCTTCACTCACATTGTAGTTCTTGGAGCAAATCTGCTTGTGTTCTGTGTCATTTGATTGCTTTTTTTGCTTTGATGATTCTTTCACATATCACTTTGCATTATACCTGATCACCAATGCTTACTTTGGAAAATTAAAATTTGTTTTTGGAGGGTGTTTGTCCAACGGAGTTCATACATTTGTTGTTTACGTTCATGATGGTATTATTTGTCCACTTCAGGTCTGTGTGTAAAACAATATGGTTTGTTTATTTTTCATCCGAGTGTATTTGCACTGCTGTAAAAGAGCACATATACCAAGTCTACTGAATAAAAATGATCCTGTTTTATATCAATAAAGGTTCAATTAATTAAATAAACTCACACATAAAACGTACTGTACAGGTGATCACCCGTAGGTTCACATGACATCTTAAAGGTTATTCAGGGTGTGATGATGAACACACACAGCAGGACTTATAGTGTGATATAACACCAGTATTTTTCCATTAGTCTGAAACCTTGCTGCAGTGGCATTAATAATGAAAGCTTTAACGACTGGTGTGTTAACTCACTCATTTACACACTCTGAATAGTGTTAAAGGCATAGTTTGGATTATTTGAAGTCAGGTTGTATGAGGCAGTTATCCATAGTCAGTGTATTACCTACAGTATATGACAGTCAGCACGCCCCCAAGCATTGATCCATGGAAAAAAATCAATATCAGTGTAACTGTACACTATATTTAGAATATTTTCACTGCTTTACCTTGCTGTCAGACAGCCTTCTTCAACAGGGAACCACCATTATATAAGCCAAATATTGCTATCTCGCGCTCAACTGGACTCCTTTTGCAAAAAGGATGCTTTTATCAGTTAGTTTGTGTTATTGTGTTACTGTTATCAAACTAACCTTTTAAAACACCAAAGTCACACAATAACAGAAACAAACTAATTAAGCAAGAGTATCTCATGTTCTAGCGAGTTCAAATTACCGTCTTCCCTTAAAGAGTCTGGTTGCTTTGGTGACAGTAATATCTGGCTGATATAATGACCGTTTTCCATTGGAAGAGACTGTCTGATGGCCTAGTAGAGTGGTTAAAATAATATAAACACAGCTTACACTTAAACTGATATTGATTTTTTTAGATGGACCTTTTTTAAAAAAGGCGTTAAATACATTTTTATTGGTGACCCTGTCCACAGCAGTACATTGCTTACCTTTCATGCTGGTACTCTATTCACTGCTTCCCCAAACTGGGACGTGCCGATCGCCACCTCCTGTGGTGTAACTTTTAGTACATACTGCAGCTGTCTTTACAAAGTAAGTACTGTTGCATGCAGTATGCATACAATTGGTATATATTACCTTCTTGTAACATTGCACCTTTAACTTTGACCCTCTTGCTCATACACCCATAACAAAGGATTGTGAGTGAGAATAGCCAGATAATCATGCCAGCTTGCAAAATGCCCATATGCAGGAGGTATTTGTGGTATTTTTGGCATACTGCATTTGATGAACTATGTATTGGGATATGCTTAATCTTTTTTTCCAGGATAAAAATGGTATGTTAGCATGGCTATTGGAATGTACAGACTCACTATAGATACCTCATACAACCCCACTTCAAAGAATCCCAACTATCCCACTATCAATGCTTTTGTTGATTTAATGTATTGATGTTGACTTAAATCTTCAGCATTTTATATGGGGTGTAATGATCAAGGAAAACATTCCTTTGCCAATAAGCCCATTTGTCTGATATTGATTGCTTTTGTTTTGTGTTCTCTGTGTTTGATACACTCTCTCTGTCTGTGCTCTCTTCCTCAGACGTCTGCTGTATCCTGCACTGGTCACTTTACTTGTTTCCACACTAACGTTTCCCCCTGGCTTTGGACAGTTTATGGCTGGCAGGGTAGGTTCTGCACACCCACTCAACACATGCTGTTATTTTTTATACACAGTGCCCTGTGGCCAGTACTGTAATTCAGAAATGTGGAAGAAAGCTTGTGGCATTTTGGGCCTTTTAAGTCCAATACTGATGCAAGACATTCACTGGGTATCAGACTCACAATGCGCATTGCGATCTAATTTTACAAAGGAACGTGTTTTCATGCCACATTTTTTTCCATTTGTTAAGACTGCACTAAGCCATGCGAATTGAGAGCTGAACGGTGCTTTTCACATCTATTCCTCATTTCCATGTAATACAAGGGAAACGTGTTCGAAAGTGTGAAGAGAGAAGAAATGCACTAGCCCCAAAAGAAAAAAAAATTACAAAAAAATTTACAACTACCACCACGAACCACAATGTTCTGAACAAACACATTACAAACACTAATAAAAAGTAACATTTGCTTTTTAGACTGTAAAATAGCAAACTGAAACAATGCAATGTATCATGGCATAATTATGCAAATGAGGGCCGTCTCTAAACTGCTCATGTGAATGTCACAAGCCAGAATCCTACAGCGCTGAAGGACACAATTTCACAATTACATTACACAAATTACACAAGCTTTCCAGACTGAAGTTCAGTTTCAGCCACAAGTAAATCTTACACTTCTAAATCTTACCACTACTACTACTACTACAACTACTACTACGACTACTGCTGCTACTGCTCTACTATACTGCCATAATAATAATAATGATAATAATAATAATGTGATGATGATGATGGCAATGCAATAACCATCATCATCATCGCAATCATCAAGAAAAAAAGAGCATCGGTATTGATTAATATCGGTATTGGCAGATTTTACTTAATTAGCTGCTCTTAGCATGATTTATATTTTCTATGTAATGTATTGTTTTGGTTGTGGTCTCTATGCCGCTGCACACAGCAGCTGTGTAATGAGCCATTTTAGATCATTATATTGTTTCATAACAGCCTGATTACCATTCATGTCTGTGTGTGATTGTTTTTTAATACTCACAACACTGCTTTTGTGTGTATCATCTGTGTATAATGGAGACTTGGATGAGCATACTGTCCTTTTGCTTCTGGGAAGACTTGCGTGTGTGACTTCCCTCCAATTTCACCCCCTTCATCTCTCTAATTATCAGAATTAGAAATGGAAAATTCTGTGCATCCTCAAACCACACACACACGCACACACACACTTCCTCAGTTTTGGCTCCTAATGAGAGGGTGAGTCAGGCCTCTGAGACTCTAAATCTGTCTACACTGACCCCCTCCTCCTCCTCTCCAGAGAGCTCACTCAGAGTTCTGTATCTTAAATCCCTCTGTCTCGCTCTCGTACTCCTCACTCATCATTTCTCTGACATTATCACCACCAGCGTCTCCAGCTATCAGGGCTTTAAAGCGGCGACAGATGAATTTGTCGTCTCACACTCCCCGCTTGCTATCTTAAATCTTCAGTGACATCTTTGAAGACACTTTCAGCACATCATCTATACGTTCTGTCACGCGATATACACTTTGCCTTTGAGGTGTTTTTACTTCCAAGCAGAAGTGTTTACATTTACATCTCGACTTGGATGCACTGAAGGTTTTGATGCGATTCCTAGATAGAGAGAAGTAGAGGGTCGTCTAACGATTTGGAGCACCTTATTGAACATACAGTATTTGCACATGAATTTGACATAATGATGGGCCATAGATGCAATAGATTTAGGTAAGTTTTCACAACACAACAAATGTACAGTTGACAAAACTCTTTAAACAAAATTCCCCCTGATATGAAAACATCTGTATCGATGATGTAGTTTAAGAATGACGTTTGAAAAATTATAAAATATATGGTTGAATTTTGATATACTCCTTGAAAATGCTTAATTTTCAACAGAACCTGGTGTTTTATCCACACAATCACTCATGTAAACCAGAAATGGTCTAATATTTGAAATGAAACAGTCCTGTCATCAGTTTATTTGTTGCCTCAAAAATGTTTTTTCTTGTAATCACTCTTCATTCATGGCTAGATAAGCCCCTTGTTGATCCCTTACTCTGGAAATTAGGAGAGCATTGATCAAAATTAACAAGGTTAATAGGAACCTAGTAACATAAACAAAATGACAGTATACACTGATTGCTGTGTATGAGGGAAATCTTTTTCTTAATTTCATTCATAGTAACAGTTTTGATGGGATGATAAAGGCTTTTTGGTTTAGGCAAAAAGTTTAAGAGCTTTGGTAGAAGCTTGAAAAAGCCAAATTTTACTCTACTATAACAGACATTCATAGCAGCACTGCAAACAAATAGTAATTACTCATTAATCATTGATCATTAATTATTAATTCTCATATTCAAAGTAACTCCGATTAGTGTATTCAAAAAAATGATCAGTTCCTCTCTTCTCTCGTGTAACCTTTGTTGGCTGGGCAGACAGAGGACAATAATTCAGAGAGATTTTAGTGAGTATGTAAAACTTTGACCATATACACTTCTGAAAAGCGAGAGGGACATTCTGCCCTTGACCAAAGCAGTTCTAAAATACCTGTAACAGGGTCAAAATCGATTTAGTGCATAAATGTAAATTCTTAAGTAAAATACATATATTGCCAAAATGACCTAAATGCAGACAACACATGTTTGCATATGGTAATGATGTCACTTCTTGTGGCCTTCAGCTGACCCAGAAAGAGTCTCTGGTGACGTTACTCGACAACCGGACGTGGGCCAAACAGGGCATCGCTGAGGAGTTTGATTACATCGGACACTCTCAGGCCTGGAAACACCCGCAGGTCAACGTCTTCGTCACCCTGGTCCTATTCATTGTCATGAAGGTAGGAGAAAAAAACCTGTGAAAAGACGTCAGTAATGTCTCATGTCAGTACTTAAATACAAAATATTGTGATCGCTCTTACTGTGAAAATGAAATTTATTTGCCCAGCCCTGCAGACACTTTTAATCTTCATCATCTGTCTTCCCTCTGGTTTCTTTCCCTCTTTTGGCTGGGTTGCACCAGCAAAGATTCATTTTTTTTTTGACTTCTGTTAAATCATGGTCTAACTTTATTTTATGCTGCACCAAACTTTTAAAACGTTAAACTTCTGTATTAACTTTAAACTTGGACTTGAAGAAATAAAACTTTAGCTGCTTTTTTGAGCAAAATAAATCGGGGCCAACATGAAAGGTTAACTAGGCTTACCAACTGTTTAGCTAGGTCACTAACAATGTAACATTTTTTTATTTTTTGGTATCTAGCAAACAATATATAATGTTATAGTTTAATGGTTTTTGTAAAGGAATACAGAGAAGTGGAAACTGTTTCCCTCTTCTTTTTGAGGCTACTTACTAGGTCCCAACAGCACTTAATTTTATTTTTATTTATTTTAATTTGGGTAAGCAAGCGTCTTCATATTGATTAAACTCTATTTAATTAAGGCTGTCACATTAGACTCGGATTTACAAAACAAAGATTACTTTTGAATTGTGCAACAGAGCTCTGCTTACTAGTTTTGCTAAACTGATAAGAGCTAATCTTAGATTAAATTAATCTTTGTTTGTGCAACCCAGTCTTTATGTTCACCTTTATACGCTGTATATTTCCTTCACTTCCTTTCTGTATGCGAAATCCACACATACAGTCTGCTGCTGGTGGCTTTGGTGCCACAAGATGAACAAAGGTCATGAGGAGAGGGTGAATTGAACATGGTCGTATTATAAATGGGAGGGTTCTGCCCTTTTTATTCAATACTGGACCTGGGCTAATGGGAAAGTATTGGAACTGAGCCCATCTCCTCTTGTCAGTGGTAAAGAACAAAGGCAGACCATGTTAAAAAAAAATGTTGGAAAGTGGCCTATCTCTCCCTCACTGTGTTACAAAGTTATGTTCCCGGGAGGCCATTTAAAGTTTTGGTCGACTTTGTGGTATATCGCTGAGTGAAAGAGCTGATGGGATCCATGTACAAAATAACAGAACAGAGCACATCTTCATGCCCCACTGTTACACTTTATGCTGCTTTGGTCATTGTGAGTGACTGGAGCTCAACTTGTCCTGTTTGATAATAAAGGTCAAATGAAAGGTGCTCAGTATCTAATGCAACCTGCAGACTGTATGGATTAATGAAGACACTATCATGTGATTGACATTAAGTACTAAAACTCGCCTCTATGTCTTAAGTAAGGCAAGGGGTGGGTTGTGTCAGCAAGTTCTACCTCAGATCAGGTCTCCCATCTGGAATATAACCAAATTTGTTCAATTCTGAAGCTGACAAACGTGTCGGCAAAGCAAAAGTTTATCTCTCTTCACTCTAGAAAAGAGGAGCAGTTGCTCATTTGTAGTCACTGCTGACTGTTGCTTTTGTGGGTCAAAATAGCAAATATCACCAGCAGTATTATTTGTGAGGGAAAAGATGCATCCTTTTGTAACGTAGCTCTGTGACTGTGAGAGAACAGTGTGTTTTTGTAGTTTGTCTAGACCAACAGAATGGTGATCTTGAAGAAAACATCTTGTGTCACATCAATTGACCCTTTCTAAGTCTTCCTAAGTCTGCTGAACTATTATTAGAGCACAGAACAAAAATGGGTGGGACTAAGGAAGGGTCAGTTTCAAGAGAATTCTAGTTTAAATGTTCTGCATCGATTATGTATGGATAATTTAAGCTTATAGACATAACAATTCTGCATTGTATACACTAGTAATTGGAACAAGTAGCTTATGAAAAATAAGAATTGAAAGTCCAAAAACGTCTGATTTTCTTTTGCCTTCCCAACCAAGAAAAAGAAAAAGCTGATAACAGATCTTAGAGTTATAGATGTTTATAATTTTAGTCACTTGCGAATGTCTGAGGCTAAACCCACTGTAATTTAAGTTGATAATGGATTTGCAGTGATTCAGATTTGGTTAAAAGTTAAAATATGGCACTTATGCTATGTTTCGTTTGTTAAATGTTTGCAATGTCAGTCAATTTTAGGTCAATCAGACAGTAAAAGACTGCTGAGATAAAAGGCAGTGAACCTCTCAGTATCTGGCTTAACTCCCCTGGGTCTCAGTAAGGAGGAAAAAAAAACAATCACTGTGATATAAAGTATTGGAACCAGGCCACTGCACTTTTGGCCTCAGTGGAAAAAAAACAAGCTCAACAGTTACTATATATTTATTTTTCTCTTATGAAAGTCTGGCCAACCCATCTTCCTGTTTCTCTTTTGGTCTCAATAACGAGAAGAAGTTTGGCCTCTTCGTCTGGGAATCCAGATGAACTCCGTCCCCATCAGCTTGCCTGCTACTGTTACGGTCGCTGTTTAAAGGCTGCTGGAGGAGAGTGCTGCTTGTGTTCTGATTAGATTGGCTTTTTTATGTCACCTTTATTTATTTGGGTTGCTCTGTTCAGCTGGAATGAAATGTCCTTTACGAATACAAAAACACAGAGGTTGTAAATCTCCCCACACTGCATCAAGAGCTGTGCTTTTGTGTGTGTGTGTGTGTGTGTGTGTGTGGTGTGTGTGTGTGTGTGTGGCGTGCTGTGAACTTCATAAAGCAAATAAAGCACACAGAGAGCCCTGCAGAGGTGTGAGTAGGTGAAAGAATTCAACTAGGTTATGTGATTATGTATGTCCTCTGTGTGTGTGTGTGTGTGTGTGTGTGTGTGTGTGTGTGTGTGTGTGTGTGTGTGTGTGTGTTGTGTTGTGAGTACACAGGCAGTTGGCTGCAGGCAGGGTTAGAGGAAGCTTTTTGAAAAGCTGGTTTTCTGAACTATAGCTGCTACTGTACTTCACATGAAAATAAATTCCTTTACAGCAAAACTATACTCATGTGAAATGTGGATTTTTCAACTATTGTTACACAGAAAATGAAAGTAAAAACTTGGTCGTGATCAGACATCTCACATTTTAATTCAAATAGCAAAATTTATTTGAACTCACTGGGTGTTGAAGTGAGACTATGTAATTTTGAAAAACACAAATAACACTTTCATCCTTTTACAAATAAAACATCATAAGTAATAAAACAAATTCTGGTTTCAAGAAAACACTAAAGAGATTTGCTGCTACAGCCTGCTTGGCCTGCTGTGACCGTGGAGAGAACGTCATCCCTCCAGAGAGCATGGCATTTACCACCACCGAGAGCAGAACTACATAAAAATAAAAATATAAATTTCTTATATTGACATTGACAGCTTGTGGTTCAAAAAAACATTTTTGTTGTGTTAATTCCATACCTACCAACACTGGGTTTCTCCCATATTTCAAGACCATCTCCTAATGCCCAGACCAGCTAACTCAACGTAGCTGAATGTTGCCAGGTGTGTAATTTCACATACGCAGTTTTGTGGCCATCTGAATATTATTATTCCATGGAGATATTAAGGCTAAAATTGAGTACATCAACTTACCATTCAATAGTCTTATGTTACCTTGAGATACTGTGTGGAGGTGTTGAAGTTTCGCTGACTCCATGACTCTTCTCTCTCTATTATCTATCATATAAATATTATTTTTCTTCTGTTTTTTTGTTATGTGTTTATAGCTTTAGTCTAGTGGAATAAGTTTTAGCTTGAAGAAGAAAAATGAGACAATACCAATGAAAACTGCTACATGTGTCACTTTTTGGTGCACATCATCTCTGGCATTGTAGTTTTTTTTAAGTTTACCTCTAGGTGTTACCAAAGCCAAGTTGAATCCTATGCATAGTAACGGTCCTTGACACACTTAATCTGTTTAGGCTGGGCTCAGGCCAGACTTGAGACTTGGTACATGTATCCTTTTTCCCCAAAATAATTGAAGAGGATGGATCAAGTAGGCTAACTTGTTAACTACACTTCATGTAACAACAAAATAACTATGGAGAGAAAACTATCAACTGAGAAGTTGAGCTAACTACTGCCAAGCAAGCTGCACTGCAAGATGTGGTTAAAGACACGCACACAGTGAAACGAGTATCCAACACCAGCCAGAAGCTCCGGTGTCAGAGTTATGTAAGCAGAGAACTGATGGTGTGACAGTCTGCACTGCAGTAATGGCAGAAACTGACTCACTGTCTTTTTGTCATTGTTTCTGAACAGTACAATAGAGAACATCTCTCTCAGCCTTTTGTCCGGCCATGTCTCAAAAACGACTGTCAGAACCCAATCGTGATTACTTTATAAAGGCAGTTTCACTGAATCAACTTTTCTTGTTGAAACCCAGCCGTCTGTTCTCTCAGTCCTCTGTCTGTCCTTTAGCAAAGCGCTCTGATGGCTCTCGGCATCGCTCCTCTCAGTGTGACGTCTAACCTCTGTGTATGTGGCCACTTCAATGCATCTATAGGGTTACCACAAAAACAAATGCAGCTTTTCCCATATGTGACATAGAGGTGAGATGTGTACGCTATGCAAGGACAAACACACACACATATAGACACTTCTATAACTTTAATCACCCACCTGCACAGATCTCATCGAGCTGCTCTCAGCATCTATCTGTGGGCATGCACTGACTCACGTCCTCTCTCACTCACACACACACACACGCACACACACACACATATAGACACACACATAGCATTCAAAGTGAGGCTGTAATGGCTCTGTCTAATTACAGCCTTTGGTTTTCCTGGATTCAGCCTGGTGATTTTCAAAGGGGAGATTGCTCTCTCCCTCTCCTTCTTGGTAATGAATGGTTCTTTTATTCGACATGGCAGCCATCTTGTCTTGTTGCTCCTTTTCATGCCGAAAACTTCTGGAAGGCTCTCATTCCAGCTGCTAAACTTTTGAAAATGAAGGTATGTGAAGTGTCAAGTGTCAGGAAGTCAGTGTCAGCAGTTCAGCAAATGAAGCTGCTAGAAATGCTTTAATTAGAGCATGTGTGTGTTCTGCTACAGTACAAAACGGGGAACAAAGAATGTGTTCTCACACTCTTAGAAATAAAGGGCCTATCTAGAACCATAAAAGGGTTCTCTTGCTCTCCCTATAAGGGAACTCTTTTTGGTTCCTGGCAGGACCTTTTCTAAAGGTTCTACTTGGAACCCTTTCAGAGAGTTCTACCTAGAACTAAACATATGTAGTATCATTTCACCCCATATGAGAGGTTATACAGATAACCCTTCTATGGTGTAATGGTTTAATCCATCCAGAACCTTTCCACCTTTTAAGACACCTCTAATAAGCAACCAACCAGGAGGTTCTACTGAGAACTCTTTTATACTCCAAGCGTTTTATATAGAACTCGCCCAGGGATTGTACTGATAACCCTTTTATATTCTAAGGATTTTATCTAGAACCCATCAAGGTGGTTCTTTTTTTCTTATTATTATTTGGGGCCTTTTGTGTTTATTGGATAGGGAATGCTGTAGAGTAGACAGGAAAGGGTGCAGAGAGAGACGCAGCAGAGGGCCACAGCGGAGGACTGACAGCCTCAGTACATGGGGAGCACGCTCTACCAACTGAGGAATTAAGGAACGCTCCCATCTAGAGGGTTCTACTGAAAACACTATATTATGGTACAAAGAACCTTTGACAAACCAATCCTTGAAGAAATCTTTCTTTCAAAAAAGGGTTCTTCAGAAGCAAATGGTTCTGGTAGAACTTTAGCCCCTCAAGAAGAACCCTTTTGGAAACCCTTATTTCTGTTGGTGTAGAGAGAAGGCTGAAAATGTTGCTCTTTGTGAAGTTCACTCCACTTGGGGTGAAGATGAGTGTTAGCTGGAGTGCTGCTGAGAAAGTTGTGTATTTGTAACTTTTTAGCACACCTGAAAAGTCACACACTCACCCTCACTCACACACACTCACCCACCACTCACCACACACACACACACAAACTTGCAAACTAATTTGGCATGCTTTGTAGTTAAATGCTATTTTTAGTAGTGTGCAATTATGCACATCAACAGCTCTCAGTGAAGAATGTGTTTATTAATACAGGTGTGTTTCTGTATATGTGTGTGTGTGTGTGTGTGTCCTCCTGAGTGAGTCCTCTGTTATCTGTCAGTGTATGTGTGTGGGTGTGATTGTGTGTGTGCATCAGAGTGACAGAGAGCTGGCGGGACTGTAATTGGAGTGGGAATAGAAGAAGGGCCCCTGAGGGTCCCCTGAGGCCCCCAGGCGATAGACTGTCCTCTGAACGTGACACACACACACACACACACACACACACACATACACACAAGCATAGAGGTGCTCCCAGATGACTGACAAATTAAATAGAGTATAAATGTCCTGGATACTGCGTCATAACTGATACCCTTGACCTGAGTATCCTTCATTTCTCCCTTCTAGCTCACTCATGTTCTCTTGTTTTTGTTTTCTCTCTCGTAGTTCTCTTTTTCCTTTCATTCACCTCAGTCACTGGAACTTTTAGCCTGTTTTTAAACTGTTCAGATATGATAAACAACAAAAAAAAAGCAAGATTAATCAAGACCCAGGGGCCAAGTAGTACAACAATATCTGTACTACACAGACTTTGACTGATGAGTTTACTTAGTAAATAAGTCTAATGCTCATATATTTTTTATGGAAATCACTGCCAATTGTGCCAATTGTCCAATGGCGCATGGGGCTGTATTTAGAACATTTACTTTGTAGATTTTTGGATAATTGTCTTTTCAAAACCAAAAGTACAAGTCTAAGGAACAGAATTACAGTTACAGTAGTAACATAGCATGACTTCCAAGGCCAAGGAATAGAGCCGCAACAATTAATCAAATATGAATCACTTTTTAAAGTAATTGCCAACTCTTTTCCATTAATTAGTTTGAGTAATTTTTTTAAGAAAATAAAAGTCAAAATTCTCAGACTCCAGCTTCTTAAATGTGAATATTTAAGGTTTTGTTAGTCTTCCATGACAGTAATTTGAATATCTTTGTCTCGTGGACAAAACAAGACATTTGAGGGCATCATCTTGGGCTGTGGGAAACACTGATTATTATTATTATTTTTTCACTATTTTCTGACATTTTATAGAACAAACAACTAATTGATTAATTGAGAAAATAATCAATCGACAATGAAAATAATCATTAGATGTAGCCTTACCAGAAAACATATCAAACTTTGTATAATTACACGTCATTTTATCACATCCACGGTGTGGAAGTCAATCCTGGATGACACTTTATCAGTGTGTAGGCTAACAGTAGTGGCTCTGTTCTGCTCTTTATTGATTCAGGCACGTTTACACTCTTGCAACCATTGGTGGGTTGTTTTTGCATAACATACACTTTAATCTTTGGGCTTGAGGGAAAGTATCAGGTATTTTCAAGTCAAAAGACTCAAGTCCAAGTGAAGTCACAAGTCAGAGGTGTTAAAGTCTGAGGCAAGTTGCAAGTTTTTTTTAGTCAAGCCATCATTGTGATTAGAGTTTGTCTCAAGTCCAAGCTATATAACTCAATGCCACACCCTGGTAGCAACCCCAGACAAATTCGCTATCCAAGATAGTGTTACATGGTTCGTCCACATGCTAGAACAAACAGCGAAGCAAATATCTATTGTCTTTCTTGCTTGTCTGAGTATGTAAGCTAAGCAGCTAAACAGTCACCGTCAACAGTTGTGTTAGAATAAAGTAACAGTCTGATTTTGCATTTCTTTTTCCTTATCTTACTTGAAATACTTGGACTGTTTCTCTCTTTGGTCTTGTACACAGCTTATCAACAGGTGAGGATGTTGGCTTTTTACCAAGCCAGTGTTTTCTACCTAGTGGAACAAACTTTAGCCAAACTACCTAGCTATTTACAGATGATGTAATCTGAAAGGATGGTGGTCATTTCAGCAAGCAAAATCAACAGTTGCTGTCTGAAAATGAGAAATTGTATGCCTCAAGAACCCTGCTGTGTCAAAAATTACTATCACTATTATGGTGAATTTGCCACCATTATCATTGTAGATGGCAACAGTGGGAAGTTTGATAAGTGTAGCAAAAGTAGTAAATTCACTGGGTCTCAAAAATGCCTCTGCCTGTTATTCTCCACTTAGAGCCATGATGAGAAAAATTAAATTGACCAGATGATGAAATATGTTCATGTGTCCTTCAGTAAAATCTGATGAAACTCAAGTTAAGGATTTCCCATAGGTAATCAGTGTGGTATTGATCAATTATATGATAAATTTGCAATTAATCTAACTGCACCATATCTATTGGTTATCTGTTTCCTTTAATGAAAGGCCAATGTTCACCTGAAATAAACCTTCAGCTCCAGGTCTGCCACTTCATCGTTCATTTCGTCCTCAAGTGTTAGAGTCAGAGCTGTAGTTAAGTAGTTCAGTAGCTCATGTCTTTACATATTAAAATTATAACCTTAAGTGCACAGTTCTGCAGAAATAGCATTTATAGATAAATTTATTCAGCTGAACAAATTAAACCAAAATATCATAATGCCAAGGTTATGTTGTAGAGTTCCCGATGGTCTTCCATGGAGGCTTAATTCGGTTTCTTGTTCTTGTGCTCGAGATTTAGTTAATTAGTCGTAATGTTCTTAACATCTGAGAGACAGTAGAGGAAAGCTGGTCTTTGTCTTGTTCATGCCTAATGAATTCATGTTCATCTGTTTTTAATTTGGTTTAATGAGTGTCTGGTATTACAGTCAGTGAGGCTGTTTTAACTGTCAGACACCTTGCTTTTTTATAGGCTAAAATGACCCCAGTGACTTGTCCCAAAAACAGTCACACAAGTATTTCCTGATTAATCACCTCAATGGTTAAAGTCTCTTAAATTTTGGCAACTTTATCTACTGGACTAACTTTAGAAAAGGGTTATGGCCATGGTTGATAGGGAATAATCACCATTGTTACAGGAAGACTTTGATAAATAGTACAGGACATGGACCATGTTTCACTATGACATCACTCTACTTTTTAATTACTGCAAGAAGACAATAATTACTTTCATGATCCCAAATAACAATATCAATATTGGTTATTTAAGTACTTGAATAAAGAGACCCATCTTCTACTAGAAGCTGAAGACAAATTGCCTGATTGAAGAGACGGTTGAAGACAAATTGAGGTATTTGAATGAGAAGACACTCCATCTGAGCCTCAACGCGGCAGTTTTATGTTCTTAAAAAACAGCTGAACAAGAAGAAAAACAGCATTTTCCTTTTCATACTCCACTGATTTTCTCAGCTCTCAAACTACTCGATTGACCATTTCTGCTCCGTGTTCAGAGTTGATCACTAGCGGTAGGAAAGAAGTTACATAGAAGCATCGTCTACTTTCTGTGCTGATTTGTCTGCTGCAACCACCCCAAACTTGCCCAGCTAAACACTGGCAATCATTTTCCTCAAAAGTTATGGACAGTATTGTCACCAGCTTGGGTATGCCATTCTTTGGACCGCCCATTATTCTGAACCCCAGTAGCTTAAAAAATGTCCCACTGGACCGAAAGCCCAAGCTCTCCCTGTGGTTGTTAGTTCTGTGATTGCTGGCCCTGTCCATGGTGCTGACATAGACAGCACCATGGGACAGGGCTTTCTTTCTGGCCTGACACCGAACGACATTTAAAGCCATTTTGCAATGAAAGACAAAGTTCCAATGTCAAAATAAAATCATGAGTATTTTCTCTCAGTTGGTGCCACCGTAACTTGACTTATTAGATGCAGACTGATCAAAAACTCAGTTGGAGTTGTTTTAATAGCCAACAATCTTTTTGCTGTCTTGGTTGTTCTGATAAAAACATGTTTGATATTTGTTATTAGATGTTATGGTTAGACTTAGAGTTACCTCAGGAGCAATGGTTGTTTGTTTTCAGGATAACGGGCTGTCAGACATTGGGACATTTTGGGACATTGGGCATTTTTTTGGACTGTTGGGGTTTGGGAACAATGGCATGGCATCCTCAGCCTTGGAAACAAAGACCAACGATTCCTCCAACAGAATTAGTCCCTTTACAGTCACCTTAGTAGCACCTCTATCCTTATGTTATTCTGACAGCATCAGTGTTACTTGCTAGTAGACCCACCAGTAGCGTTAGGGAGTATCACCATGGGCCTTATGCAAGAACCACCTATACAATAAGAGTGTGGCTGATATAAATGATTTACAGTAAAAGAATCAGTCTCTTTCACCAATTTTCTTCCATTCAGAAATTTATCTAATGAAATTCATGAGAGGTCTGGGACTGTTGCATGGATGAGTCATTTTCATTTTCTGCCACAGGGGAAAAACACTTCTTTAACTTATTTTGAGAATTTTAATGAATTTATCTGAATAACTTTGGAGTTTAAATTTAACAAAATCCTCCATAATCAGAATAAAGCTAACAATGTTATTATCCTGTTCACCCACTCAGTGTGACTCACATCTTTGAACAACAATGATATATTTCTTATTGTAATTTTGGTGTGACAGTTTATTCAGTTCAGTAGTTGTAAAAAAGATCTCCCACTCCATCAGCTGCCTGAAGGTCTTTACCGCCAGGCCCAACATAAGTTGACATTCAGGTTTACATCCTCTCATGTAATACCTGTAATGGGACATATCTGTGTGAGCTGGTCTTCTTACTGGTTTTAACAGACAACTCACATCACCCCAGTCCTGGCTTCCATCCAGGACTGGGGTGGTTTTGGAATTGATTTTTAAAATTTAACTGGTCACTTTTAAAGCCTGTCTGGGTCTGGCCCCAAGTTACATAGTTGAAATGCTGACCCATTATAAGTCAGTACACAGCCTTAGACCCTCGAGCGGGGCCGTCCTGGCTGTTCCAAAGTCGAGGCTTAAATCTAAAGGTGACTGCACTTTCTCAACCAGGGCCCCTCAACTTTGGAATAACCTGCCCGAGGAGAAAAAGCTTGCAAAATCAGTAACATCCTTTAAATCACTTCTTAAAATCAATTTTATAGACTTGCTTTTATGTGATGTTGTTGTCTCTTTTCAATATATTTAATCTTATTCTTTTATTTGTACTTACAGTATTTATACTTATTATGTAATGTTGTCTTATTTCATTCCTTTTATTTATTTATATTGACTAGACAACATCATGTAATGTCTCTGTAATGTCCTCCCTCTGTTTTCATTTATTCTTATTGTCATGTTTTTCTTGTTTTCCTGTTCTTATCACTACAATTTTAGTTTAATTTTTTCTTGCTCCAGTTTGGCCTTCTGTTGTTATTTTGCCTCTGGGGTGTCTTGCTCTTTTGCTTTGTCTGTCAAAGCACTTTGTAAACTCAGTTTTTAAAGGTGATATATAAATAAAGTTATTATCATTAGTATTATTTTCATCTCAACTTTACCACCTCCCATCAAAGTCATAAATGGCTTTTCTTCACTAAGAGACTTTGTTTCCTGTTGTGTTACAGTTCTGCGGTAGTTCTGTAGTACTGACACAATTAACTTTGTGATGTTTTCTTTTGCGTTCTTCCGCTGTGTGTTCCTCTTTTTCTACCCTTGGGTGACACTTTGGTGAATGAAACTTGCCCACAAATGGAGGGTAACAGGTAGTCATATTTAGTATTTAGGGTTGTTGACTATATCTCTGGTCAAATCTCACAAACACACACACCTAACTCATGTACAGGTGACCTTCATTGATTTTAAAAGAACAATTTAGGACAGGTTTGTGCTGGATATTTTCCTGAAAGGTGCAGTAACAATTCTGGAGAAAGATAGTGGATTTTTGAGTCACAAACTGAGAATGAGAATCAACAATCAACTCTCTTACTGACCTGTGATTGGCCAAAGTCTCCTGTCATGGACTGCATTTTCTAAAGGATGAAATCAGAGCAAAGAGGAGAAACAGAAGTCTAGCTCTCTTTCAGCCCACTTGCATTACATTATACTTAAAGGTTAGGTTTGCCAGATGGCGCCAAAAATAAACTGCCTACCACAGCTTTAATGAGACAGGGAGAATAACATAATAAAGATGGAGGCAGTGTTTTTATTTGCACATAAGGTACTCATATAGGCAAAAATGCTAAACACTGGCAACTACTCAAAGGACAGTTTGTCTGCAGTCTGAGTAGATTATCTTTTTATGTGAGGTTCTGACCTACACTTACACGGCTGATTTTGTTCACAATCTTGCCAAAGGAAATTACAGCCAAATAATGATCTTAATAGCACATTATCATGAAGGTGTTAGAGGAAATTCTTGTGTCTACGTCATTTTTGACCTAACTTAGGTCCAAGTCACGATTTAAATTCAACAAGAATTATAAAAAGGCCACTGGTGGTATTTTATGTCAAGCAAACTCATTATTAATAATGTCTACTTAGTAGATCTGACTCACATATATTGACTGAATTTAATACATTTTTTCTTCTAAAATAGTTTAGCCCTAAGGCAACTCTGTGACTTATAAGTCTCATTAAAGCTGCCGTCAAAATTCCTGTGGCTCATTAAGTCATTTTTAATTGGACTTTAATGTAGAAGATTTTCATGTAAGAGGTTTTCTTCCTCACTTCTTTAACTTGGTTTTTTAAGCGCTTCCAGCATTTTTAACCAACAACCCAATCAAGTGTGGGCTTGCTTTTCTTGCCAAAGGCTTCTGCTTTTTTTTCCTGGTTTGTCGAAGTCAGTTTGAGGTCGGAGATCCTCATAAATTTTGATGGTCGTGCACTACCTCAGTGAGATGTACACTTAGTAGATTACATTAGATTAGATTAGATGAAACTTTAATGATTCCTCCAGGGGGAAAGTGAGTCACTTCCTGCTGCAAAGAATTGGATATAGCTATAGCTAGGAGGATATAAATAGTAATAGAGCAAATAAAGGGCATATAGAAATATGTCCGGAAATGCTAAGGTATCTCGTCAAAAATGATCAACTCTCAATTATACTGTCACACTATGTCCATTTGAAAAGTGCTCAAGGAATCTCACATGAAAGCTATCCAGCTGGTACTATCCCTTTAAGGTAAATGTGCTGCAGACTCCGGCCCTAAGGTCTTGTAAACTCTAGCAGGGCTTTCAGCAGGACAGGGTTATAACCTTGTAAACAAGCACACCCATCGAGTTAGACATCAGATCATGCTGATTGTGTTCAGCAGGTTTAGTTGGAGTGAGACTGATGTAGTTTCTTGACAGTGATGTTGAAGACAAAATGGCCAAACTGTTGTGTTTTCTGTGTGAGGTCAAGTCTTAAACATGAAAATATTGTAGGTTATATATAAACCAGGTATTATCAGGATCCTGAAAGGAGCAGAATCAAGGACACACTGACTCAATTTCCATGCACATCTCCATGAGTATAACTGACCAAAACTGCACTTTTTGTCAATAAGGATGGTTTTGTTAATAGTTATGGAAGTGCATTTTGTAGCAGAGTAAAAGCATGAAGTCAGTTACCACAAAGGCCACCAAGGCTCCAGAGGCAGTGCATCAGCATTCAAAGAAGACTCCACAGAAACCTTATGGCGTATGTGTTGTCTGATGTGCACAGATTTGAAAACCTTTATTTTTCTACAGAACATAATGCTGATTGTTTTTATTTTTTTGTTTTGTTTTATAGCATTTGATGTACTGTATATTTGATCCTTTTTCTTATTATGCGAATATCACATTTTTTTCCTCCCTAATGTCACTATCTGCATCAGACCACAAAATTCTGTATCAGACAATAATCAAAATATAATTTCGACTGACCCGCATTTTTATTTTTATTTAAATGGCATGATTTTAAGCTTTTTATTCTGAGTTATGCAGGAATTAATTATATAGATATTAACTTAGGTGTTTCCATTTTATGCTTCTACCTACACTTCTGTTTCACTACAGTCCACAGGAAAATGTTTTACTCCTCTTCATACTTGTGCTTGATACTTGTAGTTACCAGTGACTTTACAGATTCTGTATAAAACTTTGTGACATATGATACTTACGTTATGGTTGAAACTACCCATTAGGAGTTCTATCTTGAGCAGCTCTTTACATGTTAAAATGTAGATGGTAGGGATTCAATATTTGAATATAATAGCTACAATAGATAATAATCTAACATCCTGAAAACAGCCTAGAACTTTTCCTTTTTTCCTTTTATCCTTTGCTGATAATACATCTGTACCTTTACTTGTAAGTAAAATGTTCAAAGCAGGTCTTGTAATGAAGTATTTCTACAGTTTATTACTAAGGGCTTCCTCCAACACTGAGCACAGTACAATCAATACTTGCATAAGAAGGATAAATACATATGGACCTACATTTCCACTCAGAGGCAGATCATGTTTTTGTGGTTATTAGTCCATCACCTTGGCAACCCCAAGCCACCTGGAGGAGGACCCATGGGTAACTGTATCTGTGCAGACAGTGATCGTAAGAGTGTGGTTGCCATGGTTAAAGCTCCTGTCCTATGAGGATGGAAAAGAAACTGCAGCCAGCATCCTGTCACACTCACCTGTGTGTGTGTGACCTTGTTATTATGGGTAAACAAGCAGCTGGTTCAGATTACACTGTCATCTACAGTGGCTTTGCTGGAGATGTGTCTAAGCATTCTCTCCCTCATTTACTCTATGTGGGCTCAGGTCAGACCACCAAACTGCCTAAATCTAAAAGTACGTTTTTATAAGCAGTTTTTTTTTATAAAAAATCTCCATCCACACTTAAAAGTAAAATAGGGAAATCTTGTCTTCTTCATCCTACAAAATTGTGCATCAGGACTGAGGCAGACACAGCTGAATGTTTGGCTGAGTTTCAGCTAGTTAACTGTTCTGTCCCTCCTGTTCTGTGATTACCTCCGCTGTGTTTTAATAAAGTTAAACTCTTGTTCTCAGACTAGCCTGCCTGCGGTCCAGACCTGTCGTCTGTTGAAAATGTGTGGCACATTATGAAGCACAAAATACGACAACAGAGACCCCAACGGAGACTGTTGAGTCACACATCAAGCAAGAATGAGAAATAATTTCATTTTCAAAACTTCAACAATTAGTGCCCTCAGTTACCAAACTTTTACTGGGTGTTGTTAAAAGAAAAGGAGATGTATCACAGTGGTAAACTTGCCCCTGTCGCAACCTTTGTGGAACATATTACAGACATCAAATTCAGAATGAGTATATATTTACAAAAAAACAACAAAGTTAATCAGTTTGAACAATAAATGTCTTTTCTTTGTGCTGTATTCCATTGAACATAGGTCGAAAAATTTTTCAAATCATTGCATTCTGTTTTTATTACGTTTTAGACAGCTCTTTTGGAATTGGGGTTGTAGGTTGGTCCACTGATTTGGCCTACTTATCAACACAGTCAGCAGCAGCAGTGACACACAGCTCATGGAGGCAGTTTACATGAAAAAAACATCTTACTCCTTCATGGAGTCATAGTTCAGTCAAATCTGAACATACGGACATGATACACATAATTTTAAACTCGGCATGACTTATGTTTCCCAAGGATATTATAAGTCCATCATGAATAAATGGACATAAATCAACTTAAAACTAGTGTTAGTTTCCCAGCTATTCTTAGACTTTAGATTAAAAGTCCATGTTACTGTATGTCATATTTTGTCAACCTCATTCTTTTTTATTTTTAGTCAGTCTACTAAAACTCTTGACATTTTAGTCCAGTTTTGGTCATGCACAAACACACACAACATTATATACTACTGTGGGTTTTTGTTTCTGCTAAACACTTAAAACAAAAGAGGTTTCATTAATTTAAAATTCCAAATTTACATCTTTTACTTTTCTGCCTTGTCCTCTGAACTTTACTTAATACTATTAAATACTATTCAGACGCACACACGTTCACTTGTGTTATTTTTTGGGGACGTTACATAGACTTACATTCATTTCTTGAAGACTTATCCTGTTCGTAACCACTACTTGTCTAACCCTAACATTTACCCTAAACTTACCTTAACTGCTGAACCCAAAATCAGTGTTTTTCCAACCGACAGGCCTTTTGTCCTCAATTGCACCAGCCGTCTTGAGTGGTCTTGAGTCTGAATTATGTCCCCGAAAATAGCCTAACACACACACACACACTTAGACCGGGACTTTTTTTTCAGGAATGGAGCACAAAATAGAAAACTGGCAACATTCAGAGTTTGCATGTATGAAATCTGAAATCTGAATGAGAGTATTGTACAAGTCATTACACAAACTTCATCGCTGTAATAATTTCATGGTTTCAAATAGAGTTTTTAATTACACTCGTTGCTCTGCCTCGATGCCTCCCGTCCTCTCCCTCTCTTCTCCACTCCCTCTGCTCTGTCTATAGTTAGCTGTAATTAAGGCCGGCTGCCATGGCGAAGTAATGGATCTCCTTCTGTAACCCTGCACTGTCGCCGCTTTCACACCCTGCACTACACACATACGTGCGTAGGTGTTCACACACGCCCACGCACACACCATGTCACAGACTCGGTGACGAGAATCAGAGCTGGATGCGGCCAGGAGCCTGAGAGTAACAGACATACAACAAATTGAATACAGAAAAGAGGCCTCATGGGGGAATGAGACGGCCATGGGAATAATTCCTCAGACTTCTCTTGGATTGTCTTCCACCTCTTCCTCTCTTATTCTTTCTCTCCGGCCAGTAAAACCTTAATAAGAGCTGAGGGGTTTAAAGGATCTGGGAACTCATAACACAGGCTTAACTTTATTACAGAGGACATGAACTCTGAGGAGGGAATGTATGTGTGTGACAGATCGTCACACATTTTTAAAAAACACTGAGTGGAGAACAATGCAGTTTAATCCAGTAGCAAATTTACAGTTAACGATGAAGCCCACAGTAACTGTAAGCAGCTGTTGGGTGCCAAATTGAAAGTGCAAGGCACAATGGATTTAATTAATTCCAGGTGTGTTCAAATCCACCTTTGCCATCTTACGCAAGAGGCGCAGGGGTGTCCTGTCCTGTGGCACCCCTTACGTCAGCAGCACACAGTGAGATACACCTATCAGGTGTACCTAAGTGCCTTGATTAATTCACAGGCGAGTCTAGGCCAAGCACGCAACAAAACCAGGAAGCAGGTGCACCAGGAGTGAAAGTGGTGGCAGCATGACGGTAGATTTACCAGGAGCAAACAAAGTGAAAAGATTTTTAAACCGAGTAGGCAGATCTCCTGGTTTGAGATGTGAAAGTGTGAGAGTGCACAATATATGGAGACGGCTGGGTGTCTCTAAAGTAGTTTCATGCGTAGTTTATTTTGCATGCACGCCTGCAAAAAGTAATACAATACATGAACCACAAATGTCATGCAGATATGTAACTGGTTATGTTTACATTAAAGCACCTTACATTTACGCTGCATTCATTCATTCATTCATTCATTCATTCGCTGTAATTCATTATCATCAACATTATTAAGCAGCTCCACTGGCTGAAGCTCCTGAAGAAAGTGCCAGTGGGCAGGAGTTGGGGAGAGATGTTATAGATCAGTAATTCTCTCTCTGGATCCCAATAAACACCACAGCTGCTCCAGCTGTCATGCTGACTGATCTGACAGCTTTGATACCATCCTGTGTGCACTTTGCAGGTCTTTTGAGATTTATTAGGTTTTATAATAATAAAAATAACAATTATTATTATTATAATTCGTTGTTTCTTATTAATGACAATAAGTTTAGATACACACATGCACACACTGTTGAACATAAATGAAAGGTGTTTTGTGACTGTGTGTGCGCCTCAGCCAAGCCTGAGACACACATGCATGCTGTTAGCTTCAATACTTACACTTTATTGCTGATCGAAAATTCAAAGGACACTTTACTAATCGACACTCCTGTGTGGGGAAAAGATTTAACATAAATGGAAGTGTTTTGTGAGTGTAGAGATGTGTGTGAGATGCCAGACACGCCATTGCAGTCTTGTGCAGACAGAGCTATTGTGCACAGACTTTGCACTTCAACCAGGTTTTAGCCGGCCCAAGTGGCAGCCTTCTTGCCCTCTGTGAATGTAAATGTCTCAAAAATATAACTTTTCTTATTTTCACGGAATTAGAAACTAATAAAAACATAGTATTATGTTCTACACACTGGACCTTTAAGACAGGGTTTTTACTCCCAAAAAACAGCCAAATAAATGATGCTAGAGGGAGACATACAGCATCGTATTTTAAAGTATAGGGCCACTGACCAAATTGCTGTGAGATGGGAGTGAAAATGAGCTGTTTGAACACACTGTGAGATACTGATCATGTGCTAAAAATTTGGCTTAGTCAGTGTTGTCCACCTCCAATGTCAAGGACATAATGATTGATCATATATTTACTGTAGAATCGATCAATATTAAACTGGCTGTGTAGAGCTTAAATTGAATTTTAATGAGACATCTAATCTAACATCTAATGAGTCCACACCAGCATGCCTGAATCTTGTTTTTGATCATTATAGTTTTAAGACTGTATAAGTATCAGTGGACCTTTTTCTTTCCAAAGAGTCACACAGTGTCTGTTGAACTTAGATCCACACATGCACAAATGCACACACACCTGACGTTAACGCTCACGCATTGTCAGTGGTGACATTTCCCTTTTTGTTTTTCTTTCCTAATTAGCAGTCTCTTCCGCTCGCCTGGTACAGTGTCGGCCAATCGGCGGAGCCCGCTCATTACCCAGGGTTCATTTCAGGGTCTTTGTCAAATGAGGAGTGAAAGTGACAGCTCAATCTAACCTCAGCAATAAGCTCCGCATGGCCGCCTCCTCACTGCTGGTGGAGGATTCAACTTGGCTATCATCTAGGGGCACACAGGATGGTACTATGAAGCTAATTGAAATGCCAACCTGTTCTTTCTTTTCATGTCTTCTCTTTCTTTATCTCCTTTTTTCTCTCTTAGTTCTGGATGTCTGCCCTGGCCACCACCATCCCAGTGCCCTGCGGAGCCTTCATGCCAGTATTTGTCATTGGTAAGAAACAACTGGCCGTGTTTTTTGTGTCGGTGTCTGTCTGTGTATTATTTGTATTTGTTAGACCAGTGAGGTCTAAGGTTTTAACAAGTTCAATTTAAGACCTTTTAAGACCATTATGAATGCAATTTAAGACCTATTTCACAACTGCACTGGCAAAGACAGGAAATGAGGGAAATTTAGAGTCCCAGAATTACAACATTCAGCTGAACATGACTACACAGAACCGTGTGTACACCAGAGCAAGAACACATTTAAAATCGAGGCTTAAGTTAATGCAGCTTTATAACAAACATTAACTTCATTATCCAATCAATTTAAAATCAAAATCATATTTGAGACATTTTAAGGCCTGAAATACAGATTAGTGTACTTTTAGACTTTTGAGAAACATTCTTCATAAACTGTTGGACTATTTCCTCACAGATGACAACTGTCATCTGCTGTAGGTGATACATGGACTATGCATAAGTACCTTATACAATCCCACTTCAAATAATCTGGCTATTCCTTTAAGAGTGCTGTATTGACTGCAGGCTCTGTGTCATGTAGTATATTTGTGTATATATTTCAGGGGCAGCCTTTGGTCGTCTGGTTGGAGAAAGCATGGCAGCCTGGTTCCCAGATGGCATTCACACAGATGGCACCATCTACCCCATAGTACCAGGAGGCTACGCTGTTGTGGGTAAGTTAAAGACACAATCATGGTGCTGTGATTCATCAGTCTCTATATTCTCACTCTCTTGACCACTCTTCTAAATAATCGGTAATGTGCTTTTACTTTTTTTGCTGTTCTTTAATATCCATATTTTAGTATTTTCTCTCACTCATATAAACCATTTTGTCAGTTTCAAATCATTAATATTGGGGGTTGTGGCAGTTCTGGGACCTGCACAAAAATATTTATAATTCTCCTCCAACTTGGCTGCTTTTAAGTGATTCAGTCTTTTCAATATGGTAACTGTGCGCACATTTTCTTTACCTCTCATTAGGTTTCTGGGAGGCATCAGTGCTTCCACCTTGAGTGAAATATTTTACTTCTCCTGCCAGCAGTCATAGAAAATGAATCAAGATGAATATTTCCTACAGCTTCAATTTACTCAGCTTCAACTTAAGACTCTAAATGGACCCTGATTAAAGGAGACACGGGATATGATCAGACTCAAACACTCAAGACAGAATCGAATTACATTTACGAGATCACTGCACCAGACAAAAAAATGGCTGCATAACAGCTCAGACAGCAGCTGACAAGACAACAAACATCCACAGCCCATAGGGCTGCCGTCAGGAGCTCATATCCTACTTAAAAGTTTGGTAGTTGAAAGCGCAACTTGTTGTATAATTCAAAGCTTCTTAAAAAAAACAGAAATTGTGCCAAAGTAGTTGTTGCTGGCTTCTTTTTATCCTTTTTTCAGTGTGTGACTTCATGTTTTACTTTCCAACTTCTAGCTGTTTTTTCCTCTCATTTTAGTGCATGTAACCGTTCATGTGTTTCTTCTTTCTCCTCTCAAGATTTGCTTTATTCTTTCTGATAAAATAATTAGGAGGGCTCTTATTATTTTCTTGACAGGTCATAAAAATATCCAGCTGTAGTTTCAGGCCATTTTTTTTTTTTATCAAACACAGATTTTGCTCTTGGTTGCTAAACATGATAGAGTCAGCTTTTCTTGTAGCTGTCTCACAATAAAAGCCTCTTTGCATCATTACTTTGTTTCGTGACTGTAGTCAGAGTCTCAACCAAGTTTTACCTCTGGTTGATTTAAGTGTATGACAGAAAAAAATATCAGTAAGATGTACTTAATTTATATGAAAATTAAGCAAAAGACTGGAGATTTTAATGAATTGGTGGGACTTCACAATGAAGAAACCACAGGAAATGTTGAGTTTGCATTAACAGTAGGCGAACAATGCAAACTATGGCACTATAACAAATCCTCAGGCTGTTTAAACATCTTCTCATTATTATATTACTGACAAGGAAAATTGGTACATTTAGCTAAAGAATAAATTAATAAGAAAAGTGAGAAGTTAGAAAATAAATGATCAAAAACATATGGAAGACCAATAGAATTATTGTTTTACTCTGCAGAAGGAGATCTATCTATCTATCTATCTATCTATCTATCTATCTATCTATCTATCTATCTATCTATCTATCTATCTATCTATCTATCCGTCTATCCATCTATCTATCGGGATGTCATGATACCAGAAATTTAGTAGTCAATACCACTACTGGTGAATTTTCATGATTCTCTATACCTAATTTGACACCACGGTAAAAAAAAACCTAAAACTAAAATTCAGCCCTTTATTAATAACCATCAGGGGAGCACATTGTTCATGTCTGGAAAGTGATAGAGTGTAAAAGTGATTTCTGCTGCTGAACTTCTATCTATAAGTCTATTACTTCTGTCTATAAGTTGAAATCAGAGTGTGAGCAGTAATTAAAGCTTACTAACATGGTGACATGCTGTTTACTGTTTTTCTTATCGACAAGTTGAGGCGGAGTTGTCGCGGCAGCTGCACTTGTTGCCATCTTTAGCATGTAGTAGACAGCAGTAGACATTCTTTTTCCTTTGGCATTTAACGACAGACTAGAACAGTGTGTATGTTGTCCCCATCAGGTTTGGAAGCATCACATCTGGAGCATTACAGCGCCCAGTACTGTAGAAAAACAAGTACCGTCAAGAGTTCGGCATGGACTTGGTATCTGTTCTTGTGACATCCCTGATGCAACTGGACTCCTTCACATAAATATTATCATATACAATTTACAGTATTTCAGATATTTGCCATTAGAGTAGATCAGATAAAATTCTGGTTCTATGTAACAGGTGGAACATCAACAATCAGAAGCGGCTTGGTGTTATTGTTCTGATTATTCATTTTTCAAGAACAAAGAAATCTTGATGTTTTTGACTTGTTACAGAAAAATCCTTAACGTACCTTCATGTCTTGCAAACACCAGCTGTCCCTTCATCGCCACGTCACTTCCATCCCCTGTGTGCCTAATGAGATGCAGTGTTGTGATTCCCTCCGCTGTGCTACTTGTTGACAGCCGTGCTGATTATGCCACTGTTGCAGGTTGGCGGCGGCTGTTTTTCTGGGGCTGCTGATGTTGTTGTTGTGGTGCACTGTAGCTGATGACTCAGCCCTTTACAGGCCTGACACTCTGATGAGCCTCTTTCATCTCGCAGCAGAGCTCGCTTTAAGCACTAAATGTTAGGATGGGCAAAGGGAGCAGCAGCATTTATCTGAGGGGGGATAGGCAGACATACACAGGCTTAATTAAGTTACGAGAAAGAACAATGAAACCTGCCTTTGTAGACTCTCTCACCCACCATCTGTTTCCCTCCTCTCGCTTTGCACTTTATTTTAATGCTTTCATGCTCCACGTTTTTTTTCCCCACTGTTCATCTCGTTTTTTGGATTGGACTCATCCATTTTCTCTGTTGAGCAGTGGAGGCTCATTTGGCCCCATGCTGCTCTGTCTGCTTTGATGCAGCTTTTATATTGTTTCCACAACACATTATTGAGGGAAAAAAAAAAAGATGCGGAAATATTGAGGTTTCCTGTTGTATTGAATTAGATGAATAAGTCGATTTTTGCCTTATGGGCACATGAGAGAAAACTGTGTGCGAAGGAATGTGAATATGGTTTATTGGGCTGAGAGTGGAGAGAAAATTGATAACGAGATGATGACTTAGAATCTTTGATTTCCAAAGTTGAAGTGTGGTTTTGTTGATTAGATCAATAATGCTTGGCTCCATGGATGTAGGCTATGACCCACAATTTAGTTGAAATATTAAAACATGTTTTTTAATTAGTGCATAGGCTATATAAATTTTCAGTAGGAGAATATAAGAATCACTTTAGGCCAACAATAATGATAAATGAATAAAATATTATAAAAATAACCATTATTCATTTCCATGTAATTTCTTGTTAAAACTACAGGAAGGGGCCAAAGAGCTGCATATGGCTCCGGAGTCACAGCCTGACTTTATACATGTGCATGTGGAAATCATAATGAAACCGTAACCACAATTAAGTTAGTCATTCATACAGTATATGTCCAGTATGACCAGTACTGGATGGTTTGGGCCAATACCGATATCAGGGAGTAAAAAAATTCTGATATCAACATATTGGTCGATATTCTTTATATATATGTGTGTGTGTGTGTGTGTGTGTGTGTGTGTGTATGTGTGTGTATACACAATCCAAAATGACATCAGAGCACTGAAACAAGGGCTGGTATTTTTTAATAACTACAGATAATTATAAATCTAAAAATAGCACTAAAGTCATGTTTTTATGCATTTCAAGGCTGATAAAGGAATGTTTAATTATTCATGACATTTATCCTTGGCACTTCTTACAGAAAAAAGTCATGAAGTTACATGTTTTCCATAGTAAAAGTATTACATTAACAAATTAATAGTAGAGTCAGATTTGTCCAGGTTGTTAGTAAACGCACCAGGAAGGCAGAGAACAGTAGGATCTCTGCAGAAACAGACTCCACCACACACTTCTAGTGGGTCATAAGTGATGATTGAAAGGGATTATATTTATATGAGACTACACGTTTTTTTTTAGGGAAAATACTGCATATTATGCCTTTAAGTGAGTAAGCTGTATTTATATCACACTTAATACAGTTAATAAAATGCATATTGATACACAGCATGAAAAAAGCAAATAAAATACAATTTATAAACAGAAACAGCAATAAAAGCAATGTAACCACAAAACACTGCATAACAAAGAACTGCATAGTAGTACACATCATAAAAGTGCAAGTAAAAAAAATAAACTAACAATGAAACTAAATGAAAAGACAAATACAACCAACAGGAATTGCAGGCAGCGAGCTTATAAAAACACCAGCTGATGCAAGTGGGTTTTTTAACAGTTTTTTTAAATGTGGTACTCTGCTGACCTGACAGTGAGAGGGAGGCAGTTCCATTGTGTTGGAGCTTAAATGGCAAAAGCACAATCCTTCTTTATTTTGAGCCTGGAATTTGGGATCTTTAAGTTAAAATTAAATCAGAGACTTTTGTAGTGAAGAGGTGGTGGTGGAAGAATTGTGCCAATTCTTTTCTAAAAAGTAAAGGTAAAAAAGCAGTAAAAGCAGTGATAAATACAAGGTGAAACCTCTTATAGTGACATCTGTGCAGGTCAGTTTAATTACCATTAATAGATGTTTATTGTCCTTTAGACATTTGTATATTTATCACCTGGATATGAAGTCATGAAGGGGACAACTTTGCTATTTAGTGAATTTTACTGACTGCTTGAAAATACAGTGCAGCTGTTTCAATTGCTGCTTCAGTTTTTTATATATAAATTACATTACTGTACTGTGTATATTTCAAACATACTAGCACAGTGCTGTAAAAAATGATAAAATATAGCTTACTGTAATTTCACTGCTACATCTTGTTAGTTTTTTTGTGAGTCCTTCACAGTGTCATAAGCTCTGAAGAGACAACATTTTTAATTGAGAGAAAATTACTTTCTTTTTCCTGTCTTGATTGCGATGGTATCAGCAGCAGCATCAGCAGCTGGAGGCACAGGGGTTACTGTGAGGCAAAGTATCATAGGAGTAAAGTAAGGAAATAGAAATTACCATAGTTGTGGGGACCCCTGGTAGCTAAAGGGCTAGCAGAGCATGTGCTCCATGTAATGTGGAGTAGCCTTGGTTGGATTCCCACTTGCAGCCCTTTGCTGCATGTTAATCTCACACATTCTTCCCCCTTTCCTGTCATATCTTCAGCTGTGCTGTCAAAAAAAAGCGATGAAAAGCCCCAAAAACTAATATTTTGGGGAAAAAAAAAAAAAAGAAAGAAAAAAAGAATGACCATAGTTTTAAAATGAAGTAGGACTAGGTGATTACTGTAAATCAGTTATTTAAAGAGCATGTGTATAGGAATGATTCTGCTCCAAGATTTTTAATCCATACAAGTGGCTGACCACCACTGTAACCGTCATCACTAAAAGCGGTTTCCATTGTAGTCCTCTCAAGCACAGAAAAGAACAGAAGAGTTCTGAGCAAAATGTATTTTCTTTATTGAGTTGATGTTTTATTTAACAGGGACAGTGGGGATTAATACGCATTGCTGTAAACGCAGTTAGACAAGAGGTTATTTTTCATCTGTAGTCCTTGGACAAGTGTTACGTAGTCGCCCTAAAAAAAGAGCACAAATTGCAATTTAAAATTAGTGGAAATTATGTGCATAAACTATTGAAATGAAAAGCTCTGTCTTGCACCTGTCGATGTTTTAACATTTCCTTATTAGAAACACTGATTGTAGGTGGTGAATTTGATCTAATGTTTAATAAAATGGATTATATTTTATAAGCTTAGCATAAGTTTATTATTTAAAATATTTATCAGTAAAGATAGCACTAACAGTTGCTCCCAGATCAATATTGCGTAGTTATCTCTCTCTGAAATGTAATCAAGTATAAAATAGACTAAATAGAAATACCACTGTGCAGAGGTTATCGTATATCATCTTGTAAATTTAAAACTTGAGAACAAAACCTGTTTTTCTATAGTCACTCTTAACACTATCCTCCGTTGCTGAGACTATTTCTGTTTTCAGAAATTAGCAGGTCTGGTGGGAAGTGAGATCTGAAAGTGAGAAATATCAGCAGTAGTAGTCAAGATCTTGAGTCACTGGTATTGTTCAACATCCTCTCCATGATATGCTATGTGGTGGTGAAACTATAATTTAATGCCCTTTGAAATCATGGTAATATTAAACTATTTTTCATTTTGATGGATGATGCCCCTGAAACCCCCTCAAGGACCCCCTTTATTTAGCACCAGACCCCACCACTGATCTGAACAACTGCTTCTCCACAGTATTTCTCTGTTCTTTTCGCTCACCCGACTGTCCTCTCCCTTACCCAAAGGTGCGGCGGCCTTGTCAGGAGCGGTCACCCACACAGTTTCCACTGCAGTCATCGTGTTCGAGCTGACTGGCCAGATCTCCCACATCCTTCCGGTGATGATAGCGGTGATCCTGGCCAACGCTGTGGCCCAGTCCCTGCAGCCCTCCCTCTACGACTCCATCATCAGGATCAAGAAGCTGCCCTACCTCCCTGAGCTGGGCTGGGGACACCATGAGTACGTACAGTGGAACACTAACACACCATTATCAACAAACATAGCAATACTTTACATAACTTACATTGTTTCAGCAATAATTAGTGCAAAGAGCAAACAAAATGTCATGCAAGTGTTGACCATTAAACATAATGCAGGTGATATTTAAGAGGGCAAAGGGCAAATCAAATCAAAGGGCAAAGAGGTCAAGCTGAGGTGGGCCGAATGAAACAGCTACCTAGTGGCTAGCCACCATAGCAGGTATGCCCTTAATTATACATAGCTTTAAGCCTTATTGTAATTTACACAGGTAAGTTTTTTTTATTATGCCAGGCAGTAAATATGTTTGTTTCTGCTGTAAAGATGGATATGTTAATATCAGGGACTTGCTTTTGGAGCCAGCCCTAAGTGGCCATATAGCACTTTGGTGCTGGTTTCATTTTTTTTTAGTCCCAGAGGTTGCTGCTTGGATTTTACTCAACATGAAACTCATATGGTGCTCCACCGTAGAGCATTATGTAGTTGTATGTGTCATCTAAAGAAATAGAGGATTGATACCATTCTCAATCTGTGCAGTAGATATAAAGCTGCAGCCAGTTAGCTTATCTTTAGAAATAGATGAATTAAACAAGCATGATATAATGTATTAATGCACCTTTTTCAGGGCAGCCATTTTGATATGAAAAAGTAGAGTAAAAACAGGTGTTAACAATGATACTAATAAAGATTCAGTTCCATTCAGGTGAAACAGATGCTGCTATTGTGCTGGCTTGCTGGAAATGCCCTGCTACACCAAATGGAGCCAGACCTTAATAAGTATCAGTGGTGACACCATTGTTAACCCTGCTATTTCATATCAGTAAGCCACCATGGAAAAGGTCTGTTAGTGAGTTTTAGAGATGCTACTTGCCAGATTTTGTTACCTTAGGACAGAGCTATGCTTGCTGATCTTCACCCTAGCCCTCAGGTGATATTTTTACATGTTCACTAACATTTAGCTTAACATTTAATTTATTTGTATGATCATGTTAGTATGATAGCATGTAAAAATACTGGCCTTGGGGCACATGTCTAACTTTTAAAATGTTACCTTGCATGTGCTGTAGCGAGTGTGGTAACATGTGTTCCTGTTTGTGTGTTTGTGTCTGTGTTAGCTATAATTTCAAACTAAGGCAGTTTTGTTGTTGAAAGTTTTTGTTTGTTTGCTCTGCAGGGCTTTATTTTTCTCATGGCAGAACTTTAATTAGTCACATAATGGTGTAGATACTGTGCAAATGTTTCCAGTCTTAATCTAATGTGTTAATAGGTATGGCTGAGTGCACAGTGAGTCTTAATGGTTTTAAATATTGCCTTTAATTTAGCTGTTTGAACTCTAAATAGCACACCTACATACCTTCAGGGTACACTTGGAATCACAGAGAGGACAAAAAGACAAACGAGGGCGGAGGTGCCTGGCTCAATGGTCCACTGTTATGTGGCTTTTAATTGCTTTCACCCACATTAATAATTTATATCAACCACACAATACTGAATGGGATTAGCAGCTGCTTGGTGTCCTCTGAGTTCTGTGAAACCACACAGAAGCACTTTTCATTTAATTGTTCAGAGCCGATTATTGTTATGGATGTTGGCAAATCATTGGGTGGAGATAATAGTTTGGATGCATCATCCACAAATTGGGAGTAATGAGGAAAAATTTTATTTCATCCTCCATCTGTTCATCATTTTCTGTGGCCATTCCCTGAAGAGTTTTGTCTCTGTCTGCCACTTGAGTCCTTCACTTTCTGCATCAACACCTCAGTTGACCCACACTATCCATCTCTTTGTTATCTATTCTTCTCTCACTCTATCTTTACTGCCCTCTTCTCCTCTGTCTCTCCTTATTATCTACTGCGACCTTATGGCCTCTCCCTCCCCTCCTCACTCTCCTGTCCAGTCTGTTTGTGTCTGACAGAGTGAAGAGAGGACAGAAAGCTGTCTGTTATGCAAGTGCTTTCAATAAGTCCCTGCATAGTTGCTTATTCTTCTTTGCTGACTATATAATGTAACAAACTCTTAACACACTGTTGGACCGACCACACAAGCTCCCAAAGCCCTACAGAATAATTAATAGTATGATAATAAGTGCATGTACAGTAGTTGCTTTAAATGATAATCCATTTTTATTACAACTTGGATCTCATTTTCATAGGTTAAGCACTCAGTTGTATTTTATAATCTAGTTATCTATTTTGTTATTCATTTAGAGCATTTTATACACCACATGAAAATAAAATCCCTCCCTCTCCATCTCAAACTGGTTCTTAGAATCTGCAGTCTGTCAGTCTGTCATCAGGGCATCACTGTTATTTGTGTCTCAAATGAAGCACATGTGATATCCTTCCTGTTCTGTTGTTGTCGTTGTTATCACTGCTGTGCTTACATCGTGTAATATTTCCCTGTTGATAGTCTGCAGTTCATGAATATTGGTATCATACTGAGGTTTTGGATGTACTAATAAATCTCACACACTGATGTGGCGCACTAAACATTATGTTGGTTGGTAAGGAATTTCAGATGCAGCCAGTAGCTGGGTTTTATCTAATGCTAATAAAAATGCTAAGCCAACCAAGACAGTTATTACAGTACAAAGCCCAGTTTTCCAAGAAAAACTTATCCAACAAGCTCATTAGTCACCTGAAGATGCCGATGAAGTCGGTGATGCCTCACTTAAACTTTTGCTATCCATAGATGATTGAGTTACACTGTTTAGAAGCTGGCTACAGGCGTGCTAACATTAGCTGCAGCTGCTGTGGGGTACTTGGCTTTCAGGCTATAAAAATGATGCACTCAATAGCTTTTAGTTGTTCTGTATTTTCTGGCTGTTTAAACCTGCTGCCTTGCCAGCTTTGCATTCCACGTTACATTTCTGCAGCAAGTGTTGTCTGTGTCAAGTTCTGAAAAGTTAAACCACAATGAAAAGGTACGCTAACCCTAGTCAGGTCAGCAATTACAAATCACAGTTTTGTGGTCCTTGCAATACGGTTCAACTAAGCTCTGGCCATTTGACCAATCACAGGAAGTGTACCAATGTATGCGTTATTTCACTGGTTCAAAACATTTTCTCTTCCTGTTCTGCTGACTGCTTAACTAGTAGCATGTTTAACAAAAATTTTGACTGGTTGGAGAGAAACTTGGACTCAGGACAAAGTGATAAATACCTGCATTATTAAATTATTTAGTACCCCCTGCCTTACAAGACGGTGCTCCATGATGTACGATATCCAGGAAGAAACTGGCCTGTTTGTTGTTTTTTTACCCACCGACTGTTTGACCAATATTCAAACAACTTTTCCACTGCAAACTGCAAACCACACCAGTTGGGAAATGAAAACAATACATCATCCTCACACTGGTTCAACTCATGAACCAGAATTAATCCTTTAGGATGAACCCACCTACTGAGCATCCATCAGCTTTTGGAAGTCGGTGCACCTCTTTCCTTTTCTTCAGCCGTGGCCACAATGCCACAGTGGCTGAAGACTAGGTTTTCAAGGGAAGTGTGTCACTTGTTAGCCCTTCTGGATTCCAAAGTTGGAAATTTGGCTTGTAAAACTACTTGCACATGTGTAGCAGCAAGATCAAGGCAGCTGAAGTAACTATATAAGGTTACTTCCCAAGTCTTAACTTCTCTTTGGAAAGGTGCTTGGATGGTATCTTGACCACTGTTACATTACAAGCTCGTGACATCTGAACTGGCTTTATTATTCTCCTGCTCCAGTTCTTGACTCATAAATGATACAAACACAAAATTCCTCAACATCAGTGACCTCAGCTTTGTTTCTAGAGCTAGTGCGATCAAAACACTAAAATATCAGAGACACTTCTGACACTGACAGGTGCAGCACCAGCAACCCCCTAAATCTTTTAGAGGAAAACATTAGATAAGTATTTTGACACCACGTTATTGATTACAAACAAATGAGGAACACGGGGAAGTTAATTGCTTAATTGAATGAAATAAATGAAGTAGATAGGATTTAATGAAGTCTTGGGTCGCTAAAGACATGAGGTATGCATTTAAGGGTTAAACAATTCCTGAAGTTAGCGAGATTTATTTTAGACATGAAAACAAAGGCAAACTGTGAAATTAAGACTGACTGCCTGCTACAATGTCTGAAATATAGGGGGTTTCATTAGGTCTTTATGAACATCTAGGTCTCTCTGAAAAGCTCAAAATCAAAATTCGGGGGTCTCAAAAAATCATTATTTATTGCAGATTGTTTATCTACTTTGTTTGCATGTTAGAATGTTAATTAGTGAGCAGCAGCAGAGACATTGTGACTGACAGCGATGAGTCAATATGCTCATGTAAATTTGCCAGTCAGATGAAATGAACTTTCACTGGAGCTGAACTACTGTTACATCTTGGTTCCATGTCCTCATTTACTGAATTAATGAAGATACCCATGGCATATATAAAGTACACAATTTTGGAGAGGTCTGGGTGTGGATCTCTGCCAACAAGTTGGTCTGGGTAAACAGAAACAGATTGTGACAGGGAACAGAATGTGTTGAAAAACATACCTCTCCTCAGCACTCTGCGCATATCTCTGTTTATATTTATTTGGATCGTTTATTTACCCCTACAGTACAGTACAGTACAGACCCCTACAGTATCCTTTACGGCCCAGTAGCCAGCTCGGAGCATATTTGATTACTGGTATGGTTACAGGTCTTGACTGTATTAAAAGTTCAGGTCAGGGGGCGGATGTTAAGCTCAGTTAGTAGAGCGTCCAACCCATGTATGGAGGCTGTTAGTCCTCTGCAGCGACCGCTGGTTCGACTCCCACCTTCAGCCCTTTGCTGCGTGTCATCCCCTCTCTCTGCTCTGTTTCCTGTCTACTCTCTGGCTGTCCTGTCCAATAAAGAAAACTTGAAAAAAAAAGAAAAAAAAAATTTCAGGTCAGCTCTGGAGTTCATTAAGAAGCACTGAGTTGTACAATTACATACACTATATTGCCAAAAGTATCAGGACATCTGTCTTTACATGCACATGAACTTTAATGACATCCCATTCTTAATCTGTAGGGTATAATATGGAGTTGGGCCACCCTTGGCAGCTATGACAGCTTCAACTCTTCTGGGAAGGCTTTCCACAAGGTTTAGGATTGTGTTTATGGGAATTTTTGACCATTCTTCCAGAAGCGCATTTGTGAGGTCAGGCACTGATGTAGGACAAGAAGGCCTGGCTCGCAGTCTCCACTCTAATTCATCCCAAAGTGTTTAATCGGGTTGAGGTCAGGACTCTGTGCAGGCCAGTCAAGTTCCTCCACACCTAACTCGCTCATCCATGTCTTTATGGACCTTGCTTTGTACACTGGTGCGCATTCATGTTGGAACAGGAAGGGGCCATCCCCACACTGTTCCCACAAAGTTGGGAGCATGAAATTGTCCAAAATGTCTTGGTATGCTGAAGCATTAAGAGTTCCTTTCACTGGAACTAAGGGGCCAAGCCCAACCCGTGAAAAACAACCCCACACCATAATCCCCCCTCCACCAAACTTTACACTTGGCACAATGCAGTCAGACAAGTACCGTCAACCACCACACCCAGACTGATTCATCGGATTGCCAGACAGAGAAGCATGATTCGTCACTCCAGAGAACACGTCTCCACTGCTCCAGAGTCCAGTGGCGGCGTGCTTTACAACACTGCAGCTGACACTTTGCATTGCACTTGGTGATGTAAGGCTTGGATGCAGCTGTTCGGCCATGAAAACCCGATCCATGAAGCTCTCTACGCACTGTTCTTGAGCTAATTTGAAGGCCACACAAAGTTTGGAGGTCTGTAGCTATTGACTCTGCAGAAGGTTGCCGACTTCTGCGTACTGTGCGCCTCAGCATGCTTGAATTCTGTGAGCTCCTGTGAGTGACCCATTCTTTCACAAATGTTTGTATAAGCAGTCTGCATGCCTAGGTGCTTGATTTTATACACCTGTGGTCATGGGAGTGATTGGAACACCTGAATTCAATGATTTGGAGGAGCGTCCTGATACTTTTGTCAATATAGTGTATGTGAACAAACTGTACATCTCTTTGTGGCTCCACAGGGAGCTGCACAAAATCTGATAAATTGTTCTCATGTGTTGTCACTTGTGTCTGCGTTGGTTGGGAGTGAAGTTTGAAGGAAGTGAGCTTGCCGGACCTCTGTGGCCCGCTTCTCATCTCAGGTTGTGACAAGATAGAAGAATGCTACAATATTAAAGACAGTATCTCTGTTTCTGCTGCATCTGTCTTGATCTTTCCTTAACGACTGTCCATTTTGAGTCCAACAGTGTTGTAAAAGTAAAATGCTAAATCAGTGCAGTACTTCCAATTGTCATATGGTATTTTGCACACTGACCCAGAGTACCGTACATACAGTAGCACACAACTGTCTTGTGCAAAGAGGAATTATTAGGGACAACGTTTTCATTTTTTAACTGGTTTACCTCCCTCCATGTAGTTAGAGATGCATCATTTCATCATCGTTATGATGCACTTTTTTCAGTGTTGTTACGATCTGATTGTTATGCCTGAATTTGAATACCTGTTGATACAATACAGTTGCAGACTGTCTAATGTTATGTAATGGTGGGTTCATGGCCCAGCGCAAGTATCGACTGTATGTCTAACTTGAAGAATTTGGGGAGACTAAACAATGTGGAGATGACTGGATACCATTTAATTACTAATTAATTAATTAATTTGTGCTGCAGATTCTGGGTATGGAATTAAAATTGCATTGTTGCATATTTATAATTCATAAAAACATCAGACCATAGAATCTTGATTGCAATGTGGATCTGCAATGTCAGTCTGAATTCTGATGATAGAATTACATCAGTATTGGCACCTGATACTGATATTGGATTGGATTAGAGTCGCAATGAATTAATCGGCAACTATTTTGATAATCGATTAATAGAGCTGAAAATTTTTTTAAGAAAAAAAAAATCCAAATTCTCTGGTTGTAGCTTCATAAATGTGACATTTGAGGATGTCATCTTGGGTTTTGGGAAACACTGATTGACATTTTCACCATTTTCTGACATTTTGTGGTGCAAACAACTGATTGATTAATCGAGAAATTAACCAAGTGATTAATTGACAATGGAAATCATCATTAGTTGTAGTCCTAGATCAGATCAATCCAAACAAGAAAGTAATTCAGATCATCCAGCTAAACTGTTGGTTTGTTTACAACCTGTGAGCACAGTTTGTTCGCTGTGTTTCAATTCAGAGTTCAGTGTTACCATAACTGATGAGAATGATGGCCAAAACTATAAATATAAGAGTAAGAAAGTTGTAATAAACCAGATTTATTTACCTTTTATTTACCCTTACCTTTATTTATTTACCTTTCCTGCGACTCTGTCTCTGCAGGTCTGTTAAATTACAAGTTATTAATAATCGAAGTGTTAACAAATCCAAGTGAACTAAATCAGTGATGTGATCAGAAAAACATGAGAAATCTCTGGGGTGTTGGTATGTGTGCATGCACAGTCATCACAACATCATCAATCATCAACACACAATCAAATTATTTATATTTAATGATAAACACAAAGTTTCCAAATGTTCAAAGTTGCTCGGGCATAAATATGATTGAGAAACTGTCAGAAAGCCTCTTGCGTGTGTGTGTGTGCGTTTGAGTGTGTGTGAACGGAATGCATGCAAAGTGAAAATAAATCGTGACACGATCATCTATCATCAAAAAATATCAAATTATCCAGACATAATGACATACGTTTACAAATGTTAAAAGTTGCCGAGGCGTAAAGATGATTGAGAAACTGTCGGGAATCTCCGCTCTGTGTGTGGGTGTGTTTGTATCTGTGTGTGAGGACTGAATGTAAACACACACAAACATAGACAAAAATGTAATCTCCTTGGGTCATCAATATTTAATACACACACACACACTACAAACTTGAGTCTCTGTGCAGAAAGCTCCCACTTCCCTCCACCCTTCATTCTTTTTTTTCTTTTTTTTACCTCTGTCTGCCTTCCACACAGCCTGTGTGCGTGTGTTTGTGTGCATAGGCGGGAGGTAACGGAGAACAAATACTTAACTGTATTTACGCAGTTTTCAGATATCTGCACTTTACTTGAGTAAAAACGTGCATACTTTTGCCATCTGTGTGTGTGTGTGTGTGTGTGTGTGTGTGTGTTATATTACTGCAGCATATGAGAGCGGAGGAGGAGGCAGCTGAGGTGGGGGGGGATGAGGCACTGTAGGTTGCGTGGCCCCCTCCAAGCTGAATGTGTTTTTCACTCAAACTGGAAATTATCCATCTCACACCCACGCAACGTCCACCCACCCACACACACACACACACACACACATACTCACACACACACAGGAACACTTGTGTAACGCCTGCCGTGCAGTACACATACATGATGGCATGTACATTCGCTCACACACCCACATGGACATGGAGAGAACTGGATTTCTTATCTTGAATTTGTGTATAGCATTTGCAGATATGAATGCGCACACACAGATCATATATATTTCCATTACAGGCTGTTACCCACCCTTTCTGTCTAATCAGACCCAGCAGCACACATAAACCCTTTTCCACCTCTTCCCTCGCCTTCTCTCATTCAGATCTCTCTCTTCTCTCTTGACGGATCCATCTTCAGCGTGGCGAGTGGCGCTTAAAAACAAGTGTGGGAACAATTATGTAACATCACTCTGTCCATGTGCGTGTGTGCACTATTTGTTTTCTGTCACTCTTGTGTTTTTCAGCTTTTTATAATGGCCAATTATAGTTTACTGAATTGTCCACGGTCCACTGTTGTCTCTGTTCGTCTGACAGAAGCGAAGCTGCAGGTAATGATCATATTTTCTCTGGATCATTACAAGCGTCCTTTTATTGGCTTTCACACCTTCTTCCCCTGCACACACGCACACACATCAATGCCTCGAGCCTCTCCACTCCACTCTGGACAATATGGATGATCTTTAAGCCTGGATTTATAACTCTATAAGTCTGTTTATCTTGGCTCAAATCTATAAGCTCAGGCTTAAAGCAAGATAGCTCAAACTGATCAGATGTATTGCATGCCTTGTGGGGAGAAAGGTTCAATTAAGAGGAAACCAATCAGATTTCATCAACTGCCTTTGATATCCCGAGGGAAATTAGTCATGGCAGCGGTTGTGGCCAGTTCAGAGGCATGCATTACGTTATTCTCTCAGATCCACTAGCAAATTAAAAGAGGCTGCCAATGCATCAGAATAAAGGAGCTTTCTTCAAGGGTGATGTTTTTTTCCCAAAGGTTCTTTTCACATATACATATTTCTGTACTTTCTAGCACAGACTGATATTTAGAAAACAGTAATAATTCAATCTTTATTAGTGTCATGAAATGTATTTGATAACACTAGGTGTCATGGAGGCAAATATCTTCTGATACCCAGGAAGTCATTTATTTTTCACTTGGGACTTGTTTAGATAACATAGAATAAGAACAGTAGTTAGTTTGAGCAATGACAGTCATGTAACTAAAAAGGAAGGAATCTTGAGAACCGTTTATCTCATCTGCTTCACACTTGGCGGACGTATTGCTTGGAACCCACAGAAGTGCAGTGTCAAGTTTGTGCAATTTTGACTAGATGGCTGAACTAAAACAACAAGATTTTACAGTATGGCCTGTAACTTTTGAACCACAAGTCTCAAAAAACAAAATTAGTTACAGAACAAATTTGGTACAGAACATCTGTGGACCAAGCCTTAAGTCAATCAGGTGAGTGGTTCTCAAACACTGCAGCTCACTTCAGGGGGCCAAAAGGGTACTGCACTAGTAATGACTATAAAGAAGAAAAGCAGCAGCTACAAATGTTACCAGCTGAATATCTAAGAAAAAAAACATTGGCCTGCACTGTTTAGTGCAGGCCAACTATCTATAGATAGATAGATAGATAGATAGATTTATTGTCCTTTTCAGGATAATTGTTTTCACTTTCCGTACAGCCACGAGAATTACACAAACAACTTTACAACACCAACATCAATACTACATATACGTAACGTATACGTATACCCGCCACCATACACATGTACATTCCCCCACATTTACAATCTTTTCATTCTCTTGTTTAGTTCAGTTATGGCATATGGGATGAAACTTTTGTTGAATTTTATATTCTTCCAAGCCAGCGACCTGTATCGTTGGCCAGAAGGAAGGAGTGTAAAGTATGAGTTGAGTGGATGACTGGGATCGAGTGCTATGGAGTGTGCTCTGCATGCAGTGGCTGAGCTATTGAGGTCTGAGAGGTTGGGGGTGGGGAGCCCGATTATCTTGGCAGCTTTGTGTGTGATTTGTGTTAGTTTGTTTCTGTTGGGTGCTGACAGCATGTTGAAGAAGCAGGGGGAACAGTAGAGGAGTATGGGTTGAATGATGCTACGTAAAGAATCCTTTACGTAGCATGCTGGAAAGAAAAGAAATCTATATTCTTCAAACAAAGTGACAGATCTTAGAACAGCCTATAAAGTTTATGACATCAAAATTTAGGGATACATGATAATATCAGCACGTCATCGACCAACAAAGACTGTAAAATGAAATAACTGTATCAGATGGTCTGCCGATATGACAGGCTGAAACGATTACTCTTTACTTATGCACACACGATGAAAGTAGTCTGTGTCGTGGAGGTTTTTGGAAGTGTCCGAAACAAATGTCAAAACTGCTATTTGCAATAATTGCTCAGCATCAGTCATGCAAAGAGGAACCAAATAACATTCCTTCAACACTAATTAATTGCCCATCTAAAGAGCTGTCATTACAACAAATGAGTGAAGAACAAAGAGAAACAGGCACCTGATAAAAAAAAAACTATGAGGAGCAGTTTTCCTCTTTTGTTCAGTGAATGTGTTTAAAAGTATTGTATTTTAGGTCTGCATCTGCCAGTGGCATGGATGGATGGATAGATTACAGAATGGGCACAGGCACAGGGGCCAGCACAGCCACAGGGGCCCAAGTGGTCATGGGGTCTCTGGGCCAGAATCTCATTTTGAAGTGACAGTTGACATGTCTCCAAAGTCAATCAAATGACCACAAAGCGATACCAAGGAACTACAGAGACACAAAATAACCACCAAGAGATGTAAAATGACCACAAAATGACTACAAAAAAGACAAAAAGGCCACAGAGACACACAAAACAACCACAAAAAGATACAACATGACTACAAAGAGACATAAAATGACAACAAACAGATTTAAGATGACAACAAAACATTTTATTAGTCTTAGTGTTGCTCCTGTTGAAGATCTCTGTGCCAGGTTGGGTGAGACCAGGCTTGCCAGCAAGCAGACGATCCCCTGTGGTGACCACTAACAGTGAACAGCTGAAAGAAGAATCTTGGTCCTGTTGGAGGGGTGGGGGGCCTTTTACATGTCTGTGCCCAGGAGCCCATCTCATAATCCATCCATGGCCAGTGGGCCATCACAGTAAGAGTAGGCATAATAATTTGCTAATTCCACTACAGGAGAGACATCCCCATTTGTGTGATTTTTTTTTCAACATCTTTCTTGGCCCTCCTTTGGAACAGTTATAAACACTTTTGCCTTCAGTTATGGGCTGACAGTTAGTCTTAAGATCTTCTTGTTGTTTCAAGCACACTCTAGCATTAAGGTTGGTGGAGGGGTGTGTAGTGAGATTGACTTCCAGCTTCACCGAAGGACCTATAGTGAGGGCTTTGTTGTAGCACAGAATTGTATTGTTGCCATTTCCTGGTGCTGCCTGTATACAGGCCTTTTTCTTAATGGGGATCCTTGACCAACTCTGTACTCTGTTGTATTGAAATGGAGATGGGGGAGGATGCTCATCAAATTAACTTTGTATTTCAAGAGAGGTCAGTGTATTGAGTTGTCACCACAACAAGGAGCGGAGGCTTGGCCGGAGCCTGTGTCCTGGCACGGCTACGGGCCTTGGCAGCGGAAACATCGAGCGGCTGCTGTCATGTTTTCCAGGTTTTGGCAAGCTCAGGCAGGAAGAGAAAGCTGAGTGTTTATGACTGGTGTACCGGGGCGTACAATTCTGCTGAGGCAAGATCTGCTCACACAATGTCACCCACTTCCCCCTACTGTACACATGGCCATGTCGTCACTGCCGCTAACATCCACGTGACATGTCGACAGTGTAGCGTGTTATTGGACTGACCGGTCAGCTGGAGGAAGGATGTGCTGTCAGCGTCGACGAAGGAGAGTGGTCATAGATCAGTGCAGAGCAACATTTTATTAAAACTGCACTGAACAAGCTGAAATTCCAATTCAATGACTTTAGTGACATTATATTGTATCAGAAAAAGTATCACAAAAACAGTCATAAAAAGTATGCAGTGTTTATGTTCAGGTTATTCAGGGGAAGGTTATTTGATTCAGGCTTCTTCCTCTGACTTTTTTTCTAAACTTGCCCCCTAGAAATTCCTCTCATCTTCCTCCTCATCATCACATTTTCTTTTGTCTCTTTGCCCTTGTCTCTTCTCAGTAAGTATAATATTCGTGTGGAGGACATCATGGTGCGGGACGTGAGGTACATCACACTCAACTGCTGCTACAGAGACCTGCATAATGTCCTGCTGACGGGCCACCTCAAGACTCTGGCACTAGTGGAATCAGCTGGTGAGGCACAAACATACATTCATACTGTAGAGAGGGAGAAGTATTACTAAGTATTTGTGACAACTTTAAAAATGAAAGGTTGTATATTGTAATATATAGTAACTCACTACACTTACCCTTGTTGTGCCATATCAGTTTTATTCACAATTTATCTTCTAATATATGCAGTACATACACACTCATTTCCAACATGACTGATGTTTAATGCTGACTCACCACTACTCTAACCTTTCTATGCAACGAACCACAAAACACAGTATCGATCCGCCTGTGCAGTTCTGCACAATCATACACATGAACTGCTGTGTGCAAAGTCTGACGTCAAAGCCAATGAGTGCATACAGACATAACCAAAAACCGCATGTACACGGAGACAGAGAGCATTTAAGTCCCGCCCACACCGAAGGGGAAAACAATTCATGGTTCTCCACTGACTTTGTAGTGCGTGAAGGTGCCTCTTGTCACTTTCCATCTGCCAGAAAACAATAGAAAAATGTCAAAAATCTGCTGTGTGGCTGGATTGAACCTTTATGAAGACAAAAGTGGATACAGACATGAGGCATCAGCAGTAATGTTAAGCCTAAATTACAGTTGCTAATTTGTCCTGACAAACTGTAGAAGTTGAAGCTAACTAAGTTATGAAAGGCCGAGTTTTAATCTTTGTTAGGTTGAATGATGATCTTTTACTCACTGATTCAGTCAAGTGGTTCTAAATATCAAAGTATTTCGCTCATGGCCATTCAGTGGGATCATTTCTCACAGAAAACGAAGTTAAGGACAAGGACACTGACATTTACAGGCACTATTGTGTTTGTCAATATAACTTTACCTCTGGTGGTCATAGGGTGCTAAAATAATCCTTTGACATGATGCATTCTAATGTTTTTAGTTAGCTACAGTCATTTTGTTAGTGTTTCATCCCGATTGGTGGGTGTGATTTACACAATATGACAAGTTGCATTCTTTCTCTGTGCAGGAAAAGTGTTCACTTATCTAGATTTAAATAATCATCAAATGACTTCCTACTGTTTCTGAATGTTAAAAAAAAACATGTTTACTTAGATTAAGATTTACTAAAATTTAATCAGGTGTTTTTCAAGGTAAAATGACCGTTTTCTGGATGAGAGAGAGTGACATTTGGCTTATGTAATTGTTTTCCCATCAGAAAAGGCAAGGTAAAGCTGTTAAACAAATCTAAATATAACATATACTTAACATGGTATTTATTTCTTTAGGTGGGCCTTTTTTGAAGTGACTAAAATATGTTTTGCTGCTGACCCTGTCCATAGCAATACTTTGCTTTGCTCCTCTCTGCTTCTCAAGAGTGTCACTCTGGCATCTACTGTAACAAACTGACTATCAAGGAGTGCCTCATACACCCCCACTGTACATAATCTGAGCTATCCCGTTAATGTAAAGGATTCAGGAAAACCAAATGGTGCTGAGTCTTGTCACCTTGCTTGATTACTGTAAATCTACGTATTGGAAATCCTAAATCAACGATAGGAAACTCCCTAAGAGACTCCCCTGCCATTTCATTGAGCTTATCATTTTTGGACCAGTCATCAATTTTCATCAGATATTTGAAGGACATTACAATAGTCGAAAGAATATATTCAACTTTGATACTCCCTAAGCCATAGCTTTAAGTTGTTACAATAGGAAGAAGTAACTAATAATGTCCCCACCAAGAAGTGTCATATCAAAAATCTGTTTTTTACACCATGCGTGTGAATATAGTGTGTTGTGCTGATCACTGCATCCAATGTGATATTGATGTCTGCGTTCGATGTTGCTGATGCTGTTGGACTGAGCGTCCCTTCCAGTCTGTACCGAAAACAAATTCCATGCGACCTTGGTGGCGTGCTCATTAAGGTGATTGATTGATTGACAAACTTGCCAGGGCACAGCTTGCTGATGGAGGTGCACTTGCCACCTCACTGAAGTGCAAATTTGGTATTCCAACACTGTCTCAATTATGCAATCGTGCAGGAACAATTAGCTGCGGCATTTAACCAAATACATAATCAGCACGTACTGTCACAAAGGCAATTACTTAAAGCAAGCAAGCTGCCACCCACCTACGCACACACACATGCACACCCACACACACACACACACACAGTAGTTAATACACATTCACTGCACTCTGGGCTCTTGTTATGTAACTCAGCCGAGCTCTCTGCAGTGCTGCAACATGTGTTTGGAATCTCCTGCAGTCTGCTCACTCTTCCCTCCCCAAACAAGTTTTACTGTCTCTTCTCATCCTCCATGTCATTCTCTATTTCCTTATATTGCTTCTACCTTCGTCTCACTTCCTCTGTCTTCTGTTTCACTTAGATCAACTTCAATATACCCAAAGTGCACATCACCCAGAGAGGCTCTGTGCACTTTACAAGTCAGTACAAAACAAAAGCAGAAAAGAAAGCACACAATATTTCATATTACACATACACAGGTAATAATGTTGTGATGACAAGGATGAGTTTAAGATGAGATCATATAACCATAATGGTTTGGGTAGTTACTGTTGAGGAGGAAAAATATTAGAGGCTCAACCACCAAGAGTTCTTATTAAATGGAGGAACAGTTCAGTAACTGGCATCAAGGGAACATAAAAGATGTGATGGCATATGTGGAGAAATAAGACTGGAGATGTATGAGGGTAGCGAGTGCAGACACATCAGTACCGGAGTTATATGATCCAGCTTCTTTGCTCTTGCGAGGACTCTGGCAGCTGCATTCCAGACCAAACTGTTTGTTGCTGTCTCATTCAGGCCAGAGAAAAGCTGTCTAGTCTAGATGTTATGAAGGTGTATACAAGGATTGCAGCATCTAATTGTGATACATTGGGCATATTTTGGCTTTTTCCGAAGGTGGAAGAAGGCAGTTTGTGTTATTTACTTAATGTGTGGCTCAAATGAAAGAGAGGGATCGAACACTATTCCCACATTCTTAACTGCATGCGTCCAAGAAAGTCTGCATTCATCAAAGTTAATGGAGAAATCTGTAAAAAGTGAATCTAGCTGGACCAACAAGCAACATTTCAGTGTGCATTCATGTATAAGAAATGATTGCACATCTAGTGATGGAGTTATTACAAGCATGTCCATAATATAGTATTATGCTTATTTTCAGGTTTATACTTTGCAGGTCCGTGCTTTTATTTGGGGGTTCAAATAGAATAGGTTTACAGGCTTTGATGTTCAAAAAACGTATTATTTTTCTCATACTAGTGTTTGCTGCAGCACATCTATTCACCCTCTGTCTGAAACACTTTGTTTTAGCTCCTGTCCTTGCTCCTGAACAGCCCAGCCACCTGTCTGGAGGTGGTGCAAAGCTCTTTGTCGCATCATAAGAGGAGGCAAATCTGACCGTTGTTTTGGAGCACACATTTTCTGAAAGGGGGAGCAAGCAAAAAAGAGAGAGGATGGTCTTTTTCTCATATTTTGGGGGTCTTCAGAGACACTTATTTTTGTTTAAAACCATGAAAAAGTGAGTGTATTCTGCGTTATACACCATTATTACCAGCTTTGAAGAACCATTTACTGTTAAAAGAATCTAGATTTGTGTGTCATCTGCATAGCAATTATACATTGTGTTGTGTTTTTTGAAAGTGTGACCCAAGGACAGCAAGTTAACACAAAACAAGAGGGAACCGAGTACTGATCCCTGAGAAACACTGTATTTCCTCTCTTTCACAAAACTGCTCTCCACCCCTCCACTCTTCCACTCCTCATCTCATTTCTCTGTCTGTCTCCTCTCCCAGAGTCCATGATCCTGTTGGGCTCCATTGAACGTGCTCAGCTCCAGTCGCTGCTCTCCCAGCAACTCGGTCGCCCCAGGCGGCTGGAGTACATCAGGGAACGAGCTGTTGCAGAGAAGAAACGCCTGTCAGTTGTATCGAACACTGGCAGCGAAGATGGCAACCAGCGGGTCAGTCAGGAGGTCCGCTTCCAGGTCAGAGGTCACTCCTCCTCTCTTTTTTCCTCACTTTCTCCATTCTTTCCCCTGCTGTCTTCATCAGTGCTTTTAAATGGTTTCATCTGAGGATGCAAGCCTTATCAATGAATTTTGATGTATACTCCACCATTTAGCAAAGGATTTATAATGCTGACAGATATCTTTGTAGTAAGCCACCTGATAACTGATTACTATTTTTGATGATATGGATTTTTTTGTTTTTATTGTGCTGGAAAATCATCTGAAACTGTATTTATATCAATCTTTACATCAAGCCCTTCCTAAAACCAAAATAATGATGTTTTTGCATGTTAACAATGTAGGCTCAACCAGCACAGTTCAAGAAAATGCTTGTTCTTCTTTAATTAAGGGATTATACTGTACAAAAGACAAAACTGAAGACTGTCTGAATTTAACATGGGAAAAGAAAATCCAGCTGGCTGATGTCCAATATTTAATTAAAAGACAATATCAGCCCAGTATATCAGGAATATTAATTAACTTACAAATGGGCAGCTTCACAAAATTACAGCTGAATATATTCTAACTAGTTTCACTCAAGCATTTGATCTGTGAATCATCTTCTGGTTGAAACCAGAATGTTCCCCCACTTCAGAAACACATTAACATAACCCAGCAAAACTATTTTTTAGGTCAGGGAAATGCCAGCATGGAAAGTCATTTGAAGTCATGAAATTTTATATCAAGGCCAACATGAGAACACATCTTTTGGCTCTCATCTCCCGCTGGTTTCTTTTCTTTTGGGGTTTCTTTTCTACTGTTTCCTCCTTTTGATTTGCCTCCATCTCATTGCTCCGAAGAAGTACATCCATTTGTCTAATGAGTCCACAGAAAGAGGAAGAGGGGTTGAGCTCTTAAGCAGGATTGGAGTTTGCCAGTTTGGAGTGCTGCTTCTGATCTGTCTGTGCATGTGTGTGTGTGCGTGCAGATCTCTACTGAGGAATCAACTTTCAGTCCTGTTCGTCCAGTTGCTCAGAAGCCCCTCAAACCTGCACTGAAGAGACCCTCTGTAGTGGAGCGACCAACTGAGCTCCCCACCAGTAAGAAACACACCTAACCCCTGACCTCCACAATACAAACACACACTGTTTCCAAACACTAGACAAATGAGACAATCAAACAGGAAAAGAAGAGATTTAATAGATCCATAAGGTGCATCTGTAATGGCCTCTCTGTCCCTACATTTGCTAATAATCTTAGTCTCTCCCTCTCTCTGTCTTTCTTAAACAATGAAAAAACTATTTTAGGACTTTATGACTGTCTTACTTGAAAAACAAACAAAAATCTCTTTGCCCAATTCAGCTTTTTCTAAACACAGTACACACCTGTCAGTCTCTCACATCCAAATCTTCATTGTCATTATCTGTAATGCAGTAATAACTAAAAATATAATGATAATAAAAATAACCATAATGCATAATTAAGTACAGTACCAGAAAAGGTCTCTCATGAATATAATCCAAAAACATGACTTAGAGTCTACAGTCATTCTAGCAGCTCTGTGAGGCTGTGCTTGAGCACTTTAAGCTAAATGCTAACGCTCGCAATGACAATGCTAACACGCTGAGCAGAGTTTGCCATGTTCACCATCTTAGTATAGCATTTTTGCATGACAACATGAGCTAATTAGTGCTAAACCAGGGGTTCTCAAAGTTTCAGTGACTGAGCGCCAATTTATGGAGCCATCATATGATTGAGGGCTGCGACTTGTCACAGGATTTGTCATTGGTGTCATAATAGTGTTTAATATTAAAAATTCATTGAGCACTGAATTCACCTGTTTGCAGACAAGGTGGATCACTTTCTCTGTCCCCTGAGGTCCAACAAATTAACTTGATGATTCTTTTTGAAACCTCCATTTCTCCTCAACCATAGAGTATTTGTTCCACTGTGTGTTTTCCATCTCTCTTCCACATTAAACTGCTGAGATGTCCATGTCCACTAGTTGGCATGCAGCCAGTACCTTTCCACAACTTGTCATTCCTAACCTGACAGACACTTGCTAGGGTTAAACTATAATGCATAAATTTCATTTCACATTTGGAGACTATGCAAAATGTTTCTGAGGGCTGCCATTGACCCGCTGGCTGTACTATGTGCTAAACACAAAGAACAGCTGAGGCAGGTGGGAATGTCATCAGTTTTGCAGGTATCTAGTCATAAACCAAAATTTTTCAGAATGAAAAGTTTGACCTGATCATTGTGCTGAAAGAAGAGTTTCAGGGAACACTTAAAGGAGCAATATGTAGCAACTGCAAATCCAAAATTGAGGACAGCAGTTCAAATAGTGAGTTGGACCCCTAGACTGTATATTAAATAGGTTGAACACCCATTTAATATACAGTCCATGGTTTAAGCGAGTTGTATGCCTCCACCCCCTCCTCCCCGGGTTCAGAGAAGCTCAGGCAGTCTGCAGGAACACTACAAGAGTGCAGGACTAGGACCACTTTGTAAATTGACAATAAAAATCAACAACATGTCTTACACTGTTGATCAGTTGTTTATAATTGTCAATTGTCTCTTTAAGTAAAGTTAAGTCGTTATCCTGAAAACAAAAGCCCACTGCTCTGAAAATACATACTCTGGAGTTTGAGTTCAATGACTGCATGTCTTACTGCCTGCCAGATTCCATTAACTTATTGCTCAAAATTATTTGGCGAATATTTGGTATTAATTTGAACTACTGGCTAAACAACTAAAATAGTTATTCTGGCCTGGAATAGAAATTTCAAAGAAGCACAGCACAGCTGTTGCATTTTTGTCAGAGAATCAAGTATTTCAACTTATGTTCCCTAAATCTCTGATAGTATATCATAATCATTTTATGATAAATTACAGTAACTATATTACAGATTTCCCCTTATTATACAGTTATTATAATTCAATCTGAAGGAAAATTTCATGGCAGTCCATCCGAAAATTGTTGAGCTATTTTACTAAAAAGCAACAATGTCAACCTTGATTAAAAGTCAAGGGATCAGCAAAGTCAGAAGAGAACAGGCAGCAGAGCTCCATACAGTTTCATGTGTTGTTGCACAGTTTTCCTGCTGGCTGTGACTGACATGTTTTGCTGTATGGCAATGTCAGTTTTTTTTTTTCCAAGTAAATACTGAATTTTGTTTCTGACAGTGTGTCTAACATTTGGTATGTGAGTTTTCTTTTGGCGAAGAACTTGATTCTTGGGTCTCTGATCAGGCTGCAGTGCAGCAGGAGGTGTTGACCTGTCTGCCTGTGCTTGTTGGCAGAATAGACAAAGTCTGTTTTCTCTGGTTTGTTATGTTTGTGTCCACCAGTCTCAATGGCCAGACTATGGTCATTCAGTCTGCCTTTAGTTTGGGTTCTTTTTTCAGTTTCTGGTTGCTCACAGTGTCCAGATAATCTGTCTATTCAGACCCTCAGTATGATTAAAGTTTACAGACGTCCAGGGGTTGTTATATTTTCCTTGGCTATTATTTGGCTGGTCACTATCAATCCTGTCTTGGTCTTCTCTAGACTTATCCTCAAAGCCAAGGTGTGAGAGAATTTTTGCAGATGGTGCAGCAGTTGTTGCAATGATTCTTTAGATGAGGCCAGTAAGATAAAGTCTGCAAACAGAAAGCACATAATTAGAGGATCTAACAGATGGAGGCCAAGACTCTGTTCAGATCTGGTATTAACATGCCTCCTCTGATCACAAGTGGAGAAGTGCATGAGTTTACGCCTGGCATTACAGTGCATCTCCAGATGTGTCTGACCACTTCATGCTCTATATGCAAATCAACACTAGGGCCATTTTGTCAGTCGAATGTCCATTACTGCCCTTATAGTCACTGCTTTTTTTGGTTCAGCACCACACTAAAGTCCTCTATCTGAATTTACAAGAAGGCCCAAATGAGTAAGAATTTGTCATAGACAGCATTTCCAGCAGGATGTCAGTTAGGTACTGTAGGTGGTCCATCAATGTGGTGCAGCCCACATTTGCGTTCACACTGCTTAAAAAAAATGTGGTCACATGCAGCTCAGACCAGCTCTGAATGCGGTCTGAGTGACTGGATCTCAACTGCATCCTGGGTGCGTTCACACCTGTGTTTATAGCTGTCCACTTGTGACAGAATTACCCGGGACGTATGTTAATACCAGGTGTGAATGGGGCCCAGGAGTGTCTGATGGTTACACAGTTTTTGACCCTCTCTCTGACCCTCTCTCTGTCTCTCTTTCAGGTCCACATGGTAATTCGGGCATTGCTTTAAAGAACCTGTTCTGCGCCAGTCCAGACACAGAAGGCCTAGAGGTGAGACAGCCGTGTCCTTGAATACACCCAACAACACCACCATCACATGTACACACACACACACACACACAGACACGCACACAGGCTCACATCCTGTCATTCACACATTCTGTACACCCACACAGTCCTATGCTATCTCTCACATACAGTCCTTCACGCTCTACAGTACAGTACCTCCCACACAAACAGACAAACACATACACGCACACACACAGCATCTCAAGCAGCCTCAATATAAAACCTTTTTCACTTTGTCTCAGCCTTGCATCCTGCAGAGCTTTAAAGAAAAATCTCCACCCCTGCACCACCCTGCCGGTGGTTTCTTTCACATAAATAGGTTTTCACTTAATTTTTTTCTCCAGCCTTGCAGTGAAGTTTGTTCATGTCAAAGTGGCGTTGCAAGGAAGTTTTTTTCTTTTGCAAAGTCAAACTAACGTTGAGGTTGTTGTTAACGTTGTGCTTGTCTCTGGTCGCCTGGAAGAAAAACAACAACGTGGAGAGCCCCACGTCTCCTGAGCTCAGGAGGCCGTCCAAACGGGTCCGGATATCCGTCGTGGTAAGATCCACTGATCAAGGCTTCCCAAATGCCTGGAATCCACCCGGCAACAGGTTCATCAGCCAATCAAACCGATTGTCACCCCGTCATTCCATTCCAGGGCTAATCCCAAATGCCGATGGACTGTGATCTGGGCTAAGCTTAGCTGAAGCCCGTCTGTGTCATCGTGCCAAAAAGTGTTGAACACCCTCCTCCTTGTACCACCCGTAACCCCGCCCTCTGACCTATCACTGCCTCTAGTTGCTTACATGATTGGCTAAACCTAGGACCCATTCAGCTTAACCTGTTTTCATTGGTCTAATGGTCAGATGAGGTTATAGAGAACACTTGACAACTGAAATACCACTAATGCTAATTGGCAATACCAACAGTGCATCATGTGCTTTTATAATTGGGTCCTTAGAGCCATTATGTGTAGAATTTAAAAATTACCGAATTATGCTTCTCCTGGCTGTAAGAGAAAGTAATGCACAGCACTAACAGCTATGCACCAGCTTTCAATGATGCTGTCTCAAATTACCTCCAAACAAAGGTCTGACAAATACTCTAAATAACCAAATGTTAGGCTGTAACATATCTAAAATGCTATTTCCATAATGACTTTTTTATTATTATTATGTAGTGGCTAATTTATTTTTAAAAGTAAATTTTGGCACTTTTCATGTGGATGCCCAGACACTGTTGATGGTAACTGCAGTAAACTGAAGCAATAAATGCCTTATTATGAGGCCTTATGTCTCTTAGTCCATACTATATTTATTAAGGAAACTGAGTTTTTCTGCTCATTGAGCCATGCAATAATGCCTACATTTATCAGGACGCATACTACCGGTGCCCACACCACCCTTGCCAATATCTATTACTTTGTTGGCCAGAACATAGCATTAAGTGACAGCACTACTTACCTAGCATGCTCTCTTTTCTACCCAAAGGTGGAGACTAGATATCCAAGCTGAAACAGCCTGTAAAATAGCAGTTTGCAGCATTAGAACTCAGCTTTCTCTGTCAATACAGCAAGCACTGAGGAATTTATTGCTGCAATTGACTACATTTACCATAAACAATGACTGGACATCCACATGAAAAAATACCAAATTTTCCCTTTAAGTCCATCTTGTGTAAATAAGAAATGATTGTACCAACATGTACTTTACAGTATCTGAAGCCTGATGCATGTAATAAAGGCAGAGTTTCAGATGGCAATGATAAAACCACAAGTTTATGCTTGACCTACCTTAGATTTGTATAACAAAAGATAAAGCAATATGATGACTAGTTATGCAGAGTGATGTCATAACCCCTTAATGTCTTTTTTAAAATGATCTCCAGTATTTCAATTTCTCACCTTGATACAGTGATGTAAAGGTGTACGCCAGCCCTGTTGGGTGTGATTACAGTTGCCACAAATCAAATAAATAAATAAACAATTAAACAAACCCACTTCTGCACATGTCCAATTTTAGGCGTTAGCTAGGTGTGGTCACAGGTGAAACAGAGAGGGCAGGGAACTTTACTAAATCAATAAAACATTATTAAATAACTATTCATGTGGATATAAAAATATATTTATATGATTAATTCACAACTTCACATGATGAGTACATGATAAAGTATGTCTGTATTTATTCATACTGTTAATATATTTCATAATGTTTCATTTAGCTCTTTATTCATTTAATTTTGGGCACTTTTTCCATTGTTTTAAAGTAAGAATTTATTGTCATGACCCAAAACTCTTGATGCATCCTTTTTGTAACACAGGCCTTTAATGTTTTTAAGCTTTTTTCTAAAGCTGTTACTTACGACAGCCACTGTACGCTCAATTTGATCATTGTTAAATTCCAAAGTGCATCATTTAAATTAAGCTTCTCAAATGTGAGGATGCTCTGTAGAATGCACTTTACACCTGGTAAATTCTGTTCAAATTACTGGCAATTTAAAATCAAGATGTGGTTGAGTTGTGGTCAAGTGGTCTACAAGGACGAAGCTGTTCAACCAAGCATGCTGTGCTGTCCATCATCAGCTGTGTCACCCGAGGTGTCCAATCAGTGACAGCCTCACAGGGCAGGCCTCACCTTGTTCCTGGAGTGACCCAGAAATCCCATCGCATTTGTTGTAATTGATGACAGAAACTGTGGAATTCCATGTTTTAGATGTGCAGTAGGGTGGGGGGAAGGGTAGGGCGGCCTTGTTCCTCTGTGCATGCAGCGTTAAATATCCGATGGGAGCATCATATCTCTTCATTAGGAGCAGGCAGGTATTTGAATGACAGCGTTCCAGCAACAGCTCGAATGAAATGATGATGCATGAGAAGTCCTGGGAGGTATTGGAAAACATCACCACAAACTGGGATGTAGCCTGCTGTCCAATTACCAGGGAGCACATACACTCCAGTAGCGATGCATGTCAATCAATGAACCGAGTGTCTGATTGTGAATTGAGAAAAATGTTTCCACGATACCAGAACATCCAGCGTTGCATGGCAAATTAACAGACAACATCGATTTGTGAAAATCAAACACCATTAAACATTACATGATCATGCATTCAGACAAAATACATTCACACGTTTGATCTCTCTCCGTTTATCAGCATTAATGATTTATTCATAATCTGTCTTAGTTTACAAATCATCATGAGATTGTTTTTCACTCATCACGTATAATGTCATTCCATTCACTAGGAGCCACCACCCAGCTTAAAGAGTTTCTCTGGGGTGAGCATGTCATCCACATTTCTTCTGCACATTTCACTTCTATTTCAATCCAGTATTCAGACACAAGGGCAGAGATAAAACTTACTAACACACACAGTGGATCTTTGTCTTGATAATCTTTTATACTGTTTCTCAAAATCATACGGGAATTTAGTGGAATCAACTATTTTTTTCTCATTAACTTGATGTAAATATACATATTTTATTATTCAAGTTAATTCAATTTAGAATTTCTAGTATTAATTTTAGAACACTTATCTAATTTGCTTTTAATGTTTGTAAGTGTAATGCAAGTTGTTTGTGCAACTTAATACCTTAAGCTTATTGAACATGTTTTCTCAAGTACAACTGAAATAATATCAAATTAATATTAAAAGTACTTTTTAAGTGAAAACAGTTTATTTCTACAATGCAGCTGTTAAATGTTGCTGCACATTTCTACTGATTCAGTTACACTTAACCATCCAGACATTAGGGAAACAAGTTTTTCTATTATCATTTTATCAGTTGAAAGGTGTGTACATACTAGGGCTGAAACGATTCCTCAAGTAACTCGAGTAATTCGATTACTAAAATGCCTCGAGGCAAATTTTTTGCCTCGAGGCCTCGTTTAAATCTGAACAACTGTACAGCACACTGTTTCGCACGTAGGGTACTGAAATTCAGTATTAAACAGCTGAATTATTAACAGAGCAGAGTATTGATAAGCTCCGACGTGTAAGTTTTGATGTAATTTATTATCACACGGCTGCAGCGCTTCTCCTCTCGTGTGTCAGCGCAGCTCCTCCATATACGCACATACAATAATGCACAGACAGAGCGAGGTCAGTGCGTTTCTCTTACCCTGTCTGTGTCTGATCTGTTGACTTACTTCATCAGCAGGATGTTTTATAAAGTCACCCCGAAACCCAACTTGCATTTTTTTGTTTATATAAATATATATAAATTCACCCATGATTCAGTTTTCACAGCAGCAGAGAAGCTGCATGTGGAGGAGACTTGTTGTTAATGACGGAGTTTATTAAAACAATCGAGACTAACGTGATGGTGAACGACACCAACCAGCTGCACTTATACGATTAAACGACTGTATAAGGAGGCCTTTACATTAAACAGGAGAGTCTGTGTTTCTCTGTCAGAAATTGTCAGACCTTCTCACAGCAGAGCTAACAGGTGAGGGAGGGGGAGGAGGGCAGATTGATCACTAATCAATCGCGGATGCCGTCGTCCTCTTGGACTGATTTAAAAAAATGCCAAAATTGGTCACAAACTATTCCTTAAGTGTCCGCACAAGTAAAGTCTCTGTGTGAAACACTGCAGAGTGTCACATCATGCTGTTCACAGACAGTCTGCTGTCATTAGTTTGACAGAGAGACACAGAGAGGGTCGTGTCTAGAAGGGAACCCTAGACACGCGAAAGATTGCGCAAGTTTGATTATTTTAGTAGAAACAATGGACACAAATCTTGCAACAGTTTTGCAAATCAAGAGTTCCCTTCTAGACACGACAGAGAAAAGTGCGCAGCTCCAAAAATAGAAAATCCCTTGTGGTGCTGAAGTTTTTAAAGTGGCGGGCCGCCATAAAGCACAAGTCAAAATCTTGCATGTAATTGTTTCCCTTTCTTGAAAAATCAACATTTTTATTGCTTTTGTTGTACTTTAATGATACTCTTATTGGTATTTTTTGATTACTAAATACAGACCTGCAAACTCATTAAGAAGAGAAAAAGGTGACATGTTGGTAAACCAGTCCCCTGTAGGGGGTCTGGGAGCATTCTGCTCCAGAAAAAAAAAAGAAAAAAAGATTTTAGATGTTAACAAAGCATTCTGGTGACTTTCGGTTAAAAGAGTGACCTACATCTTCTGTTCATGGTTTCTGCAGACATTAATACCTTTACTTTTACTTTTATGCTTCAGTAAAAAGTACTAAACAAGGTACTACAGTAAAAATAAAGTTACTTTACTTAGTACTTTTACAATAGCAATTTATAGTTGTTCATTTAAGAGACCTGTCTTATTTTCTCTTTTGTATATTACCATTGCTCTTAAATAAAGCAAAAGTAATGTAATAGAAAAAATTGCAGAACGCGCAATATTTTTTATCCGATTACTCGATTAATCGCCAGAATAATCGATAGATTGCTCGATTACTAAAAGAATCGATAGCTGCAGCCCTAGTACATACCAAAGTGAATTTTCACCTTGTGTGTATTTGACTGCCAGATTTTTGTTTATTCACCCCAAACAACCAATGCAACAACTGTAAGAGCTCATTAGCTTTTATTTAATAGAAACCTGTTTCTGTTATTTTCCACCAGTCTCTCTCTTCATTCCTCTTTTCTCTTCTCTGGGATAAGCCCAAATTTTTTCGCTCAGGTTTAAATATTTTCAACTCTTGAAGATGTGTTTTTGCCTTAGTTCATACTGCCTGCAGCAAATTTGTGCCTGTTTGTGCTCACCTATGTCCACTGTTGGCCAGGAGTGCAACTATTAGTCGACATAGTCAACAAAAATCAATTACAAAATTAGTTCCCTTTGTTTTAAGAGGTACACATGCGCAAAAGCAACTGGGAAGCAAAGTGATTACCTGCAAGATTTGTGAGGCGGACTTTGCTCATGATTGGAGCACATTGGTAATGCACAAGCATTTGAAGAGGAGGCACGTGGGACATGTGGACGATGTGGACTTACACTTGCCTCAGTAATAAAGCTTGTTAGCTTGCTTGCAGTTAAAATCCAAAACAACTCTGTCTGTACCTGCGTACAGGATTCCAGAAACAAGAACAAAAAATATGGCTTGAATGTCAGCTTTTTCCATGTATTAATATATTTGGGCCTCCATAAATAGATTTTTGTATTTTTGGAGCGCGCACTTATCTTGGTCGTGTCGAGAAGGGAAAGTCCACAAGATTTGTACTGATCACATCTTCACAATCTTTCACGGGTCTGGGATAAACTCAGGTGAAAAAATTTAAAATTCATAACGTGAGTTGTATTTTTTGGGCGACTTAATAAAACAGTCAACAGATCAGACACAGACTGTATACAGGGAGAGAGAACACGAGGTGGAGCGGGGCGAGCCCCGCTGTGTGTGCAGTAACAGCTGTGTGTGAGAGTGGGGAGAAAAGAACGGAAGAGAAAAGAGAGGTGAGCTGATAAAAGTAATTTGTGACTAAACAGTAAAATAAGGCAGTGAATTAAGCATACACTGTTTAGCTTATGTTCTGGTACTCCTACTATCTACTTCTCCAGATGAAAATTTGAACTATCCCTTTCATAGAAAGCAAATCCTGTGTCTGTTTTTATAAATATACATGCATTTCCTAGATTTGACTGACAAAACCTTCATACTGGTTTCCAGGGGAACAAAATTTTACAATTCAAAGATGGTTGAATTGAAGCTACTGTTAGTGTGATGGGCAACTTTCATTGATTTATCTAACAAAGCTAAGTTAAGTCTGCAGGCATTAAAGGAAATGTTTATTTGCCCCCACATCATTTGAGTATAAATTTGATAACGAGAACATACTATTCTTCTTTGTGATTCTTGGTCGTTATTGTGTCAGTGTAACTCTGTTAGCACTATTAATGATTTATACTCGAGGAACTTAAGGAGCTCCATTAGTTTAACATGTCAGTGACAATTATTGAAGTCTGTACACATTTTCAGTCATTCACAAGCACAGAGTGGTGCTAGATCATTCCTCATCTATTGCTCCAAGGCCCATGTGTAAACCCGTGGTATACAGCTGATAAATTACACAGTGAGGTCTTAATTTTGTTGACAAGTACTGAAAAACACTGTCAAGATTGTGTTCTCAAATCACTCACTGCCCTTGTCAAATTCGTCCAGTGGTTCTCAAAAGGCTCTCAACCCCAGCAACATTATTTTTCTGTTGTTTTCCTGAAATGGCCAGTCTCAGCTATGAAATACCACAAAAATGGTCTCAAAATTCAGCAATTTGGTTCCTTAACACAATTTATGCTATGCAATTACACTGCAGAAGTCAGACTTGCCTTGAGGAACTCAACAAAAAGTACAAAATTAGTGACAGGGGAGTCACGCTGGGAGTGTTTTTTCATTTGGTGGCGTAAAATGTGAACCCTTAGGTGTATATTTCACACCGTGACAACACAGTGCTTGTAGTGAGTTGTGTGACAGCAAAAGGACCGCAGAGACTGTATCAAACCGGAGAAACTACTTTGAGGTGAATGACGAAACACATTTCTTCAGCTGTAGTAATGAAAAAGGTTAATCAAAAGAAAATGTACTAGTTTCACACATTTACAGCGGGAGTACTGCTCATTACATGGTCTGCCTGTTTTTGAAGCAACGTCTGTGCAAGAACGCAGCACGTTTGCACTTTGTCAGTTAACAGTCTCATTGATTGTCCTGATGGGGTGCTACATTAAAGGTCAGAGAACTTCAAAAACTTTCAAAAGCCGTAACTGTTATACCACAGTTTTTATTTGAGTGAAATTCAAAATGGATAAAGCATCTGTCTATTGATTCACCACAGCATGCTGCATTACTCCTGGCCAGGGGACATGTTTTATTAAGCCTATTAGTTTATAAGTAAGTACCATACAGCTGGGGTTCAGGGACTCCCAAAAGTCCTGTGGGGGTTTCTTGCACCCTGCAGCAAAACAAAGCCCTTTTCACAGAGGACTATATTTTTCACATGGGGACCTCATGTAATTTGTAACATTTATAGAAGTTGTTTGAGCTTTTAAGGCTCATTTGTGATAATCGTTCGATACAGATATGGACAGTGGCTTCACTACATACTCTGCATTCATCTGTATTTCTGAAAGCTTAGGGATGCGGACGAAAAGGCAACAGCAGCACTGGTAGTTATGGGAGCAGTGTAGAAGTGTAGCCAATATTTCAAATGAGACACGACCACAGGAAAATGTAAAAATCCTGAAGTATTGGAAATGACGTTCATTGTCGAAAAGACTTCTCTGTCCACATGTCGTGATATTTAATTCCCACACTGACCACTATCGTCTACAAGGCTGCCTATGCTTTTGCCTCTTTTTCAAGAGGTACATTATTGCAACCTGCTCCAGTGTCACCATGTTTGTTGTTGGCAGACGCTTTTGACTCCTCTTTTTCTTCCTTGGGAAGACTTTTAACTTTGAGCGGCGCCCTCTAGTGGATGTATTGTTTAACATCCATGCCAACCTAAGGACACATGGAAGTATGAGGGCACTGACAGTTACATAGTTTAAAACATACACATCATCTATTCTCGTACATAAAGTGACCATAAATGACCCTTTAATCATCAAATCCACCAGTCCATTATCTGTTAGGTAACAACTGTGCTGAAAGTTACTAGTTCAACTGATAGTATGCATCTGATTTGTAATCTCAGGGATTTCTTGTTTTTTGTTTCCTGTAGCTTTTCCCTCCTTGCACAGGTTAGAAATTATTTAGGCTGCAGTGGACATCATTAATGAGAGGCATGACAGCAGATTTAGCTAGAAAATAAATTGAAATCCAGAGTAAAACTCTGAGAGATAAAGACATGCAGTTGCAACTATACATAGCATTTCAGAAGAATGATTCTGTCTTTCAACAAGCTCAATCCAAACTTCTTGGGATAACAGTATTACTTACTAATGATAAGCTAAAGTAACATTTGAGTAGTCTTCTGAGGCTTTGGGATTTGGTCAGTTAATTTTAAGAAAAAATGGGCATAAATGAGGTCATACCAAATAAACCAAATGAGGCTTTCCTAATAGTTTTTTTTTTCATCAAATGAGGTCTGTAGCTATGAATAGGATTTTGGGAAATGTGTAAATGATTTAATTCACTGAGAGCTGTTTTTTTTTTTTTTTTTTTTTTTGTTTTGGCATTTTGCCTTTTTATATAGTGACAGTAAACACACAGACAGGAATAACTGGGAAAGAGAAAGAGGGATGTAACAAGCAAAAAAGATGAAAGCCGGAATCGAACCATGGACCATTTTAAGACAAAATACTAGTACAGAAGTACATTACGCATTTGTGTCAACTACTTATGGAGAAAGATTTGTTCCCAACATGCTTAATCTAAAATATTTCATGTACAGATTGTCTCTTGTTGAAAAGGGTTTGTTAGCAGATAAGGGGATGAAGGTACAAGTGGTGCATGATGAATGTGACTGCAATAAAGACTAATGTAGTTAGTATATCATGATATCTATATATCACCAACACAGCATATAGGTATCTAAAAGTTTAAAATAAGTCTCAGCTACAGATATTTAGAATAGATATCAAAGTGAAACAAAGAAAGTGACTATACTCCATTTACCTGGAAAATATTCTCTCTGCACCTGGACAGGATTGAATACAACCATGGTTATAGCCATGATTTTTGCAAAATACAGTATAGTCACTTGCTTAGATTCACAAGTATCTGTGCCTGAGGCTAATTTTAAACACTTTGAAATACCCATACACTGTGTTAGTGATATAGATAACCACATCAGTCTGTATTGCAGTCACACTCATCATGCACAACTTGTACTTTCATCCTCTTATCTGAAAACAACCTTGTTTTTAATAAGAAAGAGACAACGTGTACATGAAATATTTTAGATTAAGCACATTGTTAAAACAAGTTTTTTTTAAATAGTTTTGTAATAGTTTTAATTTCAGTACTTATATCCCCTGTATATATTGGCCACTTCTTGTACCAGAGTAAACAGTTAACGACACAATCAAGATCACCCTCAGAGGAAGACTTTTATTTCCTGGCATAAAATCTAAATGTGTGGCTTTAGTTTGTAACTACAGGCTTCTATAACATACCCAAAACCCAAAAGTTTGGACACTATGTAAAACGTAAATAAAAACACAATGCAATGATTTACAAATACTATTCAACCTATATTCAATTGAATACAGTGCAAAGACAGGATATATATATATACTGTAATGGTCAAACCGATTAACAGTTTTTTGTAAACCTATACTCATTCTAAGTTTGATGCCTGCAACATGTTTCAAAAAAGTTAAGTCTAAGTTAGCCATGCCATGGGCACTAACACACTCCCATACCATCACAAATTCTGGCTTTTTAAGTTAGTGCTGGTAACAATTTGGATGGTCCTTTTCCTCTTTGGCCCAGAGGACTCAACATCCATGATTACTAAAAGCAGTTTCAAATGTGGACACGTCAGAATCGCAGCGCCCTTTTCCACTTTGCATCAGTCCATCTCAGATGAGCTCGGTCCCAGAGACATAGGTGGCATTTCTGGATGTTGTTGATATATGGTTTTCACTTTGCATTGTAGAATCTTAACTTACATTTGCTGATGCAGTGACAAACTGTGTTTACTATCAACAGTTTCAGTGTTCCTGAGCCCATGTAGTAGTATCCACACATTTAATGCAGTGCCACCTGGGGGTCAAAGGTCACAGGCAGTCAGTGTTGCTTTTCAGCCATGCCCCTTATGTGCAGATATTTCTCTGAATCTTTTGATGATATTTATGGCTTGTAGATGGTTAAATCACTAAATTCCTAGAAATTGTGTTGAGAAATGTTCTCACACTGTTGGACTATTTGCATTTCCCATACTTTTGCTGCCAGTATCTTTTTTTTTTAAAACATGGTGCAGGAATCAAATTCAAAATGAGAGTATATTTACAAAAAGCAATAAGTTTATCAGTGTGAAGATTACATATCTTGTCACTGTACTGTTTTCAACTGAATAGAGATTGAAAAGAATTAGCAAATTATTTCATTCCATTTTTATTTGTGTTTTACACAGCATGCCAACTATTATACAGTCTAAGTCATAGCCCTAATTTAGGCATTACTAACTAACATCAGGGGTCAAATGTGTTACTTGCTGTTAAATATACACCTTTTTTTATGGCTGTGTTTAAGTTTATGCCCTACCTATACATTTTTATAGTGTTTAGCATTAATGGGTGGACACCAGTCAAGTTTCCAGTGGACCTTATCTGCCACTGCTGATTGTAATTTAATAAAGTACAGTGATTTGTTAAGTGCACCCATGAGGAGCATATTGTATGGTCAGTACTGAGACAGATGGTACATTATTAGCGCCGTGAAATTTTGGATGTGTTAAGTGGGCCTAGAAGCATGTTAGTCATTATTGCCTTGCAGTGAGCTAATTAGTAATGAACCCCTGTAGCACTTTGTGTGTGAGTGTGTGTGTGTGTGTGCGTGCATTTACATTACACTAGGCCCGTGGGCTTGTTTCCCCTGTCATCAGGAGTTATTATTAACATTCAACAGTGTATAAGTGCACGTGGCAGAGTGCGATGCTGATTACAGCGTTGCTATGAATCAGTCGGGGCTCTCTGGGCCCGAGCAGGAATATGGACAAACACATTTATCAGTTTTTTTCCCAAGACTTCTGAGTTACACCCCTGCGGCATAAGAGAAATCAAGCTATTATTTCTGTCCTCCCTTTCTTTCAGATCCACTCTCTTTGTTTCTGTATCTGGTTTGATCTCCACAGCTCTGCTTCACGCTCTTCGTCCATCTTTACGACTTTTCCAAAGCCCTTCTTCCTCCCGTTTATGTATCTCTGTCATCTGTCCACCTCCCCCCCTCCAATCCCTTCCTCTCTGTCCATCTAGGGCTGTGAAATATTGATAGAGGGTAAATGACATCAGTAGTCTGTTTCAGAGAAATGATGCCGCCCAGTCTCCCAGTCTCTCCTGGCTGTTTTTCTCATTATTTTCCCCCCACTCTTGCGTCTTCGTAATGCCTCCATGCTTTATTTATGATGGCTTGTGGGCTTGTTTTTTTGGCACCTTTCCTCTCCCTCTTTATTTCTCTGAGTTTTTTTTCTTTTGTTTCTTTAGATCATTTGGGAATATGTGTCATTCTTTCTTTCTTGGCATATACGCACTTACATCGGAGCACACATACACGATAAAGAGAGAAATTGCATTAAAGTGTAAGAAGAGGAATATGTCCTCTTTGCTTGTCGCCTTAACAATGTCGTGTGTCTGTATATGTGTGTAATGAGCCCTCTTTCTCAGCTTCCCTACCTAAATTCGATTCTGAGTAGCTGTTCTGCTGTTCACACTCCACTGCATCAGCATCACCTACTGTGAAGAGTTAGAGAAAACAAGACCTGGGGACAAAACATGCAAAGAAACTGGCTGAAATCCTTTTTTGTTGAATAAATATGCATGTTGTCAGTTGTCCATCTTTGAAATAATATGATAAATATGTTAAGTGATGGTGGAAAAGATGTTAGAAGCCAGTTACAGCTCTGGTGACAGCATTTTGTAAAGAGGGGAATGAATTAATATTTGATGCAGAGTTGCACAACCTTTTTGTTGCGTTTATTCAACATTATCATGAAAAATAATTGCGGAATTTCACAATTATCAGTGTCGCAGAGATAATGAGCTAAGTTGTTGTGACATCTGGAGTCTCCAACTGCCGAGGCCAATTACATACATTTCAGTGTTTTTGGCATGCAGCTGCAGAGAATTTAGGGACACTTGTTATAATTGGCTCATCAGAATCAGAAATACTTAACTGATCCCCAGGGGGAAACTGCTCACATTACAGGTGCTTCCATTCAAGAATTAAAAATATATAAAGAGCATAGAGAAAAAAAAGTTGAAAGTTGAAAATCAGTATAGAAAAATATGTACATTCCACTAACAAAATAGTAGAACAGTGTGCAGTTTGAAAGGCAGTGCAGTGTCTTTCTTTCCATTGTTCAGAACACAGCTGAAATATGTTGTAGTGTCATCAGCAAAAAATTAGAAATTAATGTTTAATTTTCAACCAGCTGGTCATAAATTTAAACTTAGCCTAGCTGTAGCATAAGTGTTTACTAAGTGGAGATTTACACATTACTAAATTAAAGCAGACTGCACCTCACAAAATAGTCCATACGATCAGTTGTTACTAAATATTCACACCTAGCAGAGTTGTCATGATACAGGAATTTTAAATATTAATACAATACTAGTATTAAAAATTGATTCTCGATATCTCTTTCAATACCAGGATTTCTTTTTCTTTTTTCAATTAATAACCTGCACACAGTGCTGGCAGAGAAAAGCACAGTCTGGTTTTGCTTCCTCTTAATTCTGACAATTTTAACAGCTAGTAACTGCCAGGTTTAAATGTTGCATCTCTTACTGAACCAACAGATCAAACCAGCATTTTTATTTTTCTAATATGTAACCTGACACTTGATCAAAATGTTGTTTAATAATGATGAGAAAACTGTGAAGACTTTAAATTCATTTTGCAAAAATAACATTTAAAATGACAAATATTGATGTCAATAACAAAAGCAAAAGCCACCTAAAATCGATTACTTTGTTTGTGCAATGATGTGACTTCTGTGTTTAAAAAAATTAGTTCAGATTCACAAAGTTGTACAATTACACAAACTATTGAATAGAGGCGGTGGTAGACCTGTAAATCCTGTTTTACAAGGTAAAATTATAGTTTTTCCTTAAGCAGTCTGGTTGCTCTGGAAAGACTGATATTTGGCTTATGTAGCAGTGGTGTCCCATAGTAAAAGGCTGCCTGATGTGAGGTTAACATGTGAAAATCTAGCTTCCCTGCAGGTACTCCTCTCTGCTTCTCCAAACTGGTGATGTGCTGACTGCCATGTACTTTAAGTAATACACTGATTTTCAATAAGTACCTCATTACAACCCTACTTTAAATAATTCAAACTATCCCTTTAAATTTTATCTGTGCAATCAGATTTTTTTTTACTAATTTTTCACTAATTTGAAACCAGCTACTAAGAGCTATGGACACAAAAAGTTAGTGATGGATTTACAAATTGTTGATGCAATTTAATCTAGATGAGATGAATTAAAGACATCTTGTAAATGAAGGAAAAAAAGTCATGGTTAAGCAAAGCAGATGTGTAGTCCTCAAAGCCAATACAAATGATCATATGCTAGAAATTGGACTCCAGGCACACCCAGCGCTCAAAACAGAAGACAAGTAATGATGGGTTTTAACAGTTAGATAGTAGATAGAGTCTACTAATAGAGTCATAGAAGATTAAAGGTTTCATTGTTGTGATCATCTGGAAGAGATTCCAGCACAGGACACTTTTTTACAAGAGCTATATAGCAAGAAAAGGGAGTTTTGAAATGGGGTGTTCATTATTAAAATCATTAGGGTCAAGTGTTAACACTTTCAGAATAGGTTCAATGAAACTAAGTTAAGTTGTAGAACAAAGACACTGACTCCATTAAAAGTGTCCCTCAGGTATCTGATAGGAAGAATATTCAGGGGACAGGATGAAGTTTTCATTTCCTGAATAATTTCAAACAGAGAGATAGAGATGCACGAGAGAGTGAACTTATCTAGAGAAGATGAGTGTGACATCGTACTGACTGTAATTTGTTTTGAGGGTGAGTTGATTTGTTGCTCAGTATCGGATACTTTCAGGCTGAAAAAATTGCTGCAGGTTTGAGAGCATCAATGGGAGGACTTAGACTATTAAACTTAAGTTTGAGGTTTAGGGGGTTTTCTAATGTCTCTAAGGTGCAGCCAGTGATCTTGGGTGTCTTTTCCAAACAATAGGGGTGATCACTACCACAGCGCAGCAGATTATTAAGATTATACCCACCATTTCACAACGTTTCCCAAAGCTGTTGCAACTGCAGTAGTTTGAACAAAGTCCTTAATGATGTTATTTCACAGTTGTGTTAAAGTCTCTCTAATCTAATCAGATACAGAGATAAGGTAGTAATACAATTTAAAGCAATGAGCAAAGTGAGTATGAGCAGCTAAAGCCTGCACATTAATGATAAGTAATTACTGTTGCAATGTTTCCCTACTGCACCATTCTTTGCGTTGTATGGGCAGCAGTTAGACAAACAACAGACATGACTATATTAAACACAGACATGTGCTGATAAACTTGATAGCGTCCTTTGTCATCACTGCACCAAATTAAATTGCTATTCTGAGGACAGAGTGCAGGTACTAATGATAATGATGCCGATGTCAACTTCAGGGAGTACACACACATCTTGGCAGTTTGCATCCAACAGGCACTGCAGAGCTCCATCAGTAATAGTTTGTCACAAAGATTCTGTTTGTGTTGAGAACATCTGTCTTTCCAGATATGCATATCTCAAAATGTGGCTACATAAAATCGAAAATGACTGTAGATGCCACTAGGAGTCATTGACAAATATGGGTTTTTTCGTGTTTTTGATGAACTGACCCTTGAAACCAGCGCCAGATTTTGGATTCAGATAAGAAGACAAAGATGTTAGACCTTCCCTTCAGCAAAAATAGAGAGTGTAAAGAAAACCTTCCCACCACCCCTTCTATCTACTGTAGGATGACTAAAGAAAGGAGTATCCTGGAAGGCTCCTTTTTATCCAAGTTTCCACAATCATAGAACTATCTTCGTTATATGCTTTAGCTGACTACATAATCCTACAGAGTGTATGTGTGCGCGTGTGCATGATACAGCAGTCTTTGGTGGTAGATTGTGTATGTGCCCTGCTGACCTAGTCTTGGATTTTTGCCACTGATTGGGTGATCGGCTCACTGGATGGAAGTAAAGATGGATTGCTGCCGGGGGAAAGAGGGAGGGAGGGATAGGAAGAGCAACGGACCTTTCTAATCTTTGTCTGCTCACAGAAACAGCGTAGCAAGCAATACAGCTTCATCGGCCTATTGTCAGCACTCTGGAGTCTTTCTGCCTCTCGCATAGCCCTGCACACACACACATCACACTCATTCAAATGTCATTTGAATATGCCCACACAGTTCCTCTGATTTTACGTCAGTCGCATGCAGACTGAAAAAGTTTACTCTCCCACTTCCCATTCAAACACGCACACAGTCGTGTTTCCATCATTTCAGAGGACATTACATTGACTTAAATTCTTTCTGGAGATACCTTAACCTTACCCATAAGCACTACTTGACTAACCCTAAATCTAATCTTTATCCAGTGGTTCCCAACCTTTTTTCTTTGGAGTGCCCCTACTTTTATCTAAGAAATGCTGAGCCCCAAATCTAATGTTGGCATGTCGGAGCAGACAAAGCCTTGGGGACCCCCCATGAATTTTGTGCCCCTCTGAGGAGGGCCCAGAGCCCAGGTTGGGAACTAATACCTTACCCTAACCCTAATCCTAACCTAACATAACCATAATCTAAACCTAACCTTACCCTAACCATAAATTAAATATTCTCCGTGAAATTTATGATTTATGTTATGGGGACTTGTCCCCATAAGGAAGGCATGTCCCCACAGTGTGAGTGCATTAACAGTTTTATATCCCCACAACATGAGTAATACATGTCCACACACACATCTTGTTCCTATCAGTGCAGAGAACATCACATCGACTTCCATTCATTTTCTGGAGACATACCCTAACCCTACCCATAAGCGCTACTTGCCTAAGCCTAACCCTTACCCAAACTTTAACCTAACCCAACTTACCCCTTGTCTTCACCCTGAAATTTATGATTGATGTTATGGGGACTTCCATTTTGTCACCTAAGTGTGAGTGTGTAAACAGATTTATGTCTCCACAACATAAGAAATACGCATCCACACCAGAGACTGTATATAAAAATGGACAACATGAGAGCTCCCCAAAATTGAAGCCCAAACATCTTGATCGGCCCCTGGTGGCTGGCTGCAGAAAAGTTCATAAATCCTGCCTCCCCAATGTTAATAGATTGGACCAAACTAAAACATCAAAGTACACGTCAAATAAATTTTTCATAAAGATACTCTCTGTCATTTTAGGTAGTTTTATCCCATTGGTGTATGTGCAAGTGCTCATTATTATGATCAGTTTGGTTTTAACTAGTTATTTGATGCTACAAAAGGGGGGGGGGGTCCTGCCATGATTGACATCTGACCTCTGCTTGTGATTGAGACAGCCGGCTGCATGGGCCGGAACTTGGGCTCCAATGCTAGTCAGTACTGTTCAGACTCTGGCTCCAAATGACATCACCAGCCCAAGATGGCAGCGCTTGTATCTGGGATATTTAGGCTTTATTTTGTACAGTGGAAGGAAGTGGAGCCACAGCATCAATCTTATATTTATGTCAATTATACACAGACAGATAGACACTTGTGCATAACTTCTGCTATGTATCTAGAAGCAGGGATTTGCTCTCTTAATAGAACAGCTAATCACTCTATTGTACATGCACTGTCCAACTTCTCTCTCTTTGTCTCTCAAACACACCTACTGCAAACACACACACACACACAAAAAAAACACACACCCAAGTGATTTGATCTCCTCCTTTTCTTTAGTTTACATTTTACCCCTGGAACAACAGTGTGTCTCAGCGACATTCAGAGTGCCCTTGTGACAGGCAGAATGATCAGTGAGACAACAGAGATAAAGTGCTGTAGGTGTGTGTGTTCAAGTGTGTGTGTGGTGTTTGGTTTGTCTCATCAACTCCAAGCACGTCTGGCCTCTGCTTGCATAGTGCTACAGTAGGGCACCTCTTTCTACCCCGCGGCAACAGTTGCTAGGGTTACCGACAGGTCGGCCACCGCAGCGATGAGGATAAATGAGCTCAGGGCTTCCATCAGCCCCTGGGTCACACTCACTCTGCCTTTCTCTCTTTCTCTAACACACACACATGTTCTCCTGCATTCAATCCTGAAAAAGTAAATACCTGTACACAAGCACATGACTAAACCACTCTGAAATTGTATTTCACAGCCCATCACACACACACACACACACACCACAGCTGCATACACACCCTGCGGTAGAATTCACACGCACTTGGCTGTATATATTTCCATGACCTAGAATTGCTTGTCTTTGCTTGTCTGCAAAGCTCAGGGTTGCTAGTTTGACTCCAGCTTGTCAAACAGTGTCGGCAGCCTGTCAGTTATGAGCTGTGAGCTCTGAGTGCGCCGCAGATCCATCATTATAATGATCATCTGCTCTGACATCTCATACATCACATCCCCCGCACTCATTAAATGTACTGTAGTCGCTCCTTTAGTCACTCATTCCATTTCTGTCCATCTGTCTCAAGACGGTGGCGCTGAATAACACTTATGATGTGGTGCATGGGTGATTATGTGTTTTCAATATGTTATTTTAGCTTCTGTGCACAGATGTAGTGCCGGGGCGCAGTCAAAAAGTGGAAATAAATGTTTATTGAGATAATAACCAACTGGACACCATTGTTTATCTACCATTCATTTACTGTTCCATCACTGTTTGTGTATTTGTGTCGTACATGTTTGATTTCTTCATTTTAATGTGCTTCATGTGCACACAGAATATCTTTGTATTGTGTGCTGACCGCTCCCTGTCGCTTCTTGTCTGCAGGATGATGGAGATGTGGAGGATGACATGACTATTAGAGAGGTAAGACAGACAGCCAGTCACACAACAGATGCATGCACGCACGCACGCACGCACGCACGCACGCACGCACGCACGCACGCACGCACACCACACACACCACCCACACCACCAGTTAGAGCCTGCAACTTAAACAGGGTCTGCGACCTCTAGGGGGTTCTGAGATTGCTGCAGAGGGGGCACTAAATTATTGTGAGATAATTTTTATTTTTTATATTTTTAATTTAGCCAACACTGCCAAATTTATGAACTCGTGGGAATTGGTTCTCATTGAGTAAGTAATGTCCTAAAAAAGTTATTCAAATACATGTTACTCAAAATGTATTTTTGTTGGGGACTGTTTTCAGCAGCACATTAATCCAGTGTGTTGCTTTAGCACGTATTTCCAGCTGTAGTACAGTGTATGCAAGATTTTGGAATAAACTGCAGTGTGTTCATGGCAGCACACTGTTGTGTTTTTAATAGTTTTTGGACAGCAATGGCACTTAATGGGACTGTAGTCATTTGGTGATACTGTATGTAATCTGCATAATTATGGTAGGATACTATGTGTAGATGCTGAACACAGGTGGCCCAAGAATGGAGCCTTGGAGCACTCCGTGTCATTTTTTAATTAATATGTAATTACTGATCAGAACAAGTAGATGCCCATCCTTCAATTCTTAATTATACACTGGAAGTAAACAATTAAGTTATTTTAAGTTATGGCACAAGTTAGGTTTTTATACAGTTGTCGACAGCTTATTGACTCACTCAAAAAACAAATGGAGAACCTTTTTGTCAGACTTAGTGCTGGTGTTTTTAACAAATGTTACTCAAAGAGGAGTAGTAGTAGAAAAGAGTTTTTTTGTCAGGGACTACTTTCAGCGGTACAGTGTATGTGAGATTTAGCAGTAACAGACTACAGACTGAAACATGTCACTCAGCACAACATTATGGATCATTTCTGGACAACAATGGCACTGTGGTCCAGTAGAATATGTTATATCAGGCTTTGGATACACACAAAATATGTGTTATTAGGTTCAGTCCATTGTTGGTTTTGGTTTACAATCAGAAAATCATAGAATATGACCCGCCTTATCCTTTTTATCAACTATCAAACATGTTGGATTCTTGGTGTGCGGATCAGTCTTCAAGCACCTGTATTTGTCTAACTTGAATCTCAGCTTCCACTTGATGACGTCCCACCTTGACAGACCTGGCTTTTCAGATTCCTCAATATCCCCAGACAGGCCGATTACCCTGGAGTCTTATATTTTTGGATATGACATCATTCATAATTCATCCATCAACAGTACCTCTCATTTCCTCTCTGTCAGCCGCACATTCCTCACACTTTCTCCCCCCCATACCGTTTTTTTTTTTTCTTTTGGGATCACTCATCGTTCACCTCTCATACGTCTGCCATGTCATTGCTTCTCACTACGTCTCCCTTCCTTGTTCGCAATTCACCTTCCTCACCCTCCGTCGTTGTAGGTGTCCTATGATTTATGGAGTCATTCAGTGTGGGGCCTGGTCCATTGACTGACTATCAGAGGGAGGTGATTTTTCAGGAGGTGGTATGGGATGATTTGATGTCTTTGGCTTTTGATTAGTGACTGACACAAAGCATAAAGACATTGTCTGTTAGCAGCATCTGTTACGCATGGTGTCACTCCAAGTTGTATACCTCACTTTGGTTCCTTCTGTTGTTGGCAATTCGTCAGTGATGTTTATCTCTCATCACCAAACTCCCTCTTCCTCTGTGTGTGTTTTGCAGATTGCAGAGTGGGAAGAGATGCAGCTTGATGAGCAGGTCAACTTCAACAACTGCAAGATCGACCCTGCCCCGTTCCAGCTGGTGGAGCGTACGTCGCTGCATAAGGTCTGATTGTAAATACAGCTGTTGTTCAACCTCTGTGTGTGTTTCCTGTACTGGAGCACAAATGTGTATCCTTGTTATTAGGTGCATGTCTTCAGTTCCTTCACAGTGATTAAAAAAAACCCTCCATATTTTGAGTTGTTCCCAGTGCACAACATTTGAATGAGAACAAGTGTGTCAGTGCTTACAGATTTAGGTAAGGCAAGTTTATTTGTATAGCAGCTCTGAACAAGTAGGCAATTCAAGGTGCTTTGCATAACATAAAAAGGGATTAAGATAAGATTTAGAAGACATACACTCTGATATAAAATGACACATAAGAATTTTCATGCACAGTAAGCCAATGAAAAGCTCTGAGAACTGGAGTGATGTGTTCCACTTTTCTGGACTTCTTGGAGAACTGCAGAATCTGTCTTTGACATCAGCTGCAGCTCCCTGGTCGGCTTTTTAGAGAAACCTATTAAGACACCATTATAGTACTGGGCCTACATTTCTAAACCCAATTTGTTCAATGTGCTCAGTGATATTATGGGACTGCAGTCATTTGATGATATTGTTGTATAAACTGTGTGTCATCTGCATAATTATGGTAAGATACTTTTCTCTTCTCAGTAATCTGAGCTAGTGGGAGCATGTAGATATTAAACAGAAGAGGCCCAAGAATGGAGCCTTAAGAAACTCCATGTCTTTTTTTTTTTCCTTAAATGTGTAATTACTGATCGACACAAATAGATACCTGCCTTCAAATAGGATTTATGTTATAACAATTATTCACTGAAAGTCAACTATCAGCTTATATTATTGTACAAGTTATAGTTTTATACAGCAGCCAAACACCTTAGTGACACACTTGAAAAGCAAATGGAACCTTTTTTAAACACATATTCAATGTGGACATACAGTTTTTAGCACATTCCTGGACAGCCAATTCACTTTGACAGTAGAGACACAATATTTTTAAGGTCTCAGGTTTAAATTCTGCCATACATTGTATCCAGATTTTTTTTTTTTTATGGAAGTTATCCATCAATACATAAATTACATATTAATATAACTTTTCATACCACTAACAGTCTAAAAAGGTTCTGTAGTGCTAGCATCCTTTGGGTGGAAGAGTGGGTGGTAAAAGGTCAACAAAAGATACTATGACTTGGAAATTCAGAATTATTATCATAATTTATCATTCACATCTTAAGCATTTTCATATCTGAAGGCATTTTTCCTCCCAGTGGAAAACTTTTCTGTTAGATTTTATGTCATGTAAGTACTGGGATGAGGCCATCCTGACTCCCCAACACTTCCACTTCCCAACACTCTCGATACTCTCAGGTGCTCCTGTGGTGTGTGTAGTGACATTGAAGGAGCATGCAAACAACCCAAAAGTACTCACACACGCTCTCAAGCCAATTTTGCCCCCACTGAGTGAAGGAGAAAGTGCAGCATGAAGAAAAGAGCTTTGGCTCTTTAGAGTTTGTGTTGATTTAGTTTTCTTACTGCAGCACAGTCGCACACCCTGAAAGACGCTGTGTCCAACACGCGCGCACACACTCACAAACACACACACATACAGTTAAATGTTGAAACCCTCACTTCCGATCAAGCATACACGCAGAAACACACACACACACACTGATTCTTTCTGGCTTGCCAGCGGCTGTGGCAGCGCCTAATGTTCTCCATTCATAACGCTCTCCTCTCTCTCTCTCTTTCTCTCTCTCTCTCTCTCACACTTCCTCTGGGCTCTGTGTGAATACTCTTTAAACATTTAAGAGAGGGATCCTGCACCAATCCATCTCACTCCCCTCCCTCTGCTGCACACTGCCAAAAGCCAATACCACGCACAATCTCCTTCAGCATATTAAACACCGCCCGTCGCCACTGCCGCTGTTGTATGCAGGCGTGTGTGTATGTGTGAATGAAGTTATTCGCTCTACATTTTGCCTTGCTCTCTTGCTCGGCCTCTCTGGATCTGGCCACTATTTATCCCGTGCTGTTTACTGTTGTTGTTTGTCTGTGGGCCCTTTTGTAACAGACTAATCTCTTCCTTATTTACATGACAATATGTTACCGCAGCCACTGTGGTCTGGATTTTGGCCCTGGGTCACTAGGGGTAGTGGCTTACAGGACTCAAAAGCCGTTTTCATAAATGCACTCCAAACTATAACCTGAGAATCAGGTCGGGACATCATCCAGATTTGCCCTTTCACACATGCAGCACACATAGCCCTAGTCAGATGTATTAACATGTTGGAATGTTGGATGTTGGATGTTGTTTTTGTGTTGATCAATACAATTGATGATGTTGATCAATACAAACAGTGTCTTAAAATTAACAAAGTATGATAGAATAGGAGAAGGGTGATAGACACTGATCAACTGACTCCAGTCTGCTGCTGCAGGACGCTCACTTTTACTTTCTCTGACTGTAATTTGATGTTTTCACATCACAGATGATGAAGAAAGGCATTGAAACATGAGCTAAAAATATTAGAATCATGTAGGCTGATATCGATCAGCAGCCTGTATGAAAACAAAACAATATAAGCAAGCAGCTGCACAGTGTACAAGCGGACTCCATTCAGAAAGTAGTATAAACAGAACTATAGCCATCTGTGGGGGCCGCAGCTGTTCATCTATGCGTCCGTTCAGGAATATAATAGAGGGTTTAGGATTAGGGAGCGTGCAGCGTTCAGTCCAGGCCAACTAATGCTGACATTTGCTTTCACATATACAGCTCCACCACGTGCACAGTTCCAGTGCATGTGTGAAAGGGGTTAAAGCAACTAACTCGTCCATACTTCTATAGATTTTCATAAAGGAAAAGACCTCTTGAACCAATTGCACATGTACAAAATAAATATCATCAAAACATGGGTTCACCCAAATTAAAACAAATAAAAAACATGCTATGGAGAAATAGTTTGCCATTTTGGGAAATGCCCTTGTTTGCTTTCTTGCCCAGAGCTTGAAGAAAAGATTCATGACTAGAGATATCCTTTAAAGGTGCAACAGTATCATTGTTAAAGTTCTTGTGTGTGTGGGTGGGTATTTTACAGGACTGCTGAAGAAAGGACAGAAACAGGGGAAGGAGCTGGGGGACAACATGCAGCAAAGGGATGCTCTACCTGTGCTACCAGGGCACCCCATCATTTTTAAATTTCAGTGTATAATTTGCCACATCAATACCTCAATAGAAATTTCATAAAATACCATGTTTTAGATATTGGTTAGTAGTGGTTAATGACAGTGCTTGGCCAAATTAAGACCACGTTTCCCATTACCCCCATCCTGTTGCGGCAGATGTTTTCACTTTATGATTAAAGAGGACAAAGGACCAAATATGATCTAAAAATTCAGTGCAAAATGCAAGGTATAGAAGCTGTAGTCTGCTGGCCAAGATAGTGTTTGTTTAAAGCCTCTAATGTCTCACATCACGATGCTGATGATCAATTGATCCTAAAATGATATTTGCGGCACCTTTAATCAGTGAACTACAATTTAAATAGATGTGAATGGGCTGAGTTGGAGGTGTGCTGACTCTGTCTCTGGAGAAGCTACTATATCCTCCTGCGGGGCAACTCTTTGACGGATTACATTACGACTGGCCCTGGCCTAAAAACACTTAACAATCTTTTTCTTGGCACCGCTTCCGTTTGCTTGGCACAGTGGGATCAATTTCAGATGTCCCAAATGTCCATTCTGGCTAAGCATAAGGTCCCATTAAACACTAAAAGGGTCTAGAACAAAAAGTCCAGCTGGCATCAGTCCTCCAACCTTTTCTGATCTGCTACTGAAGTTGTTGACCTCTCGCTCTTTTTGCCTTTAACTCCACACAGCCACACTCTTCCATGGTAACTCTAGTAGTGAAGATAAGATTAGATGAAACTTTAATGATCCCTGTGGGGAATCTGAGTCATTGCATCAGCAAATACAGTACTAATAGGACAGAGAGTATAAATAGAGCAAAACAGGGTCATAGAAACATGCAGTATAAAAGTTAAAAAAACAAAGTGGAAATGTAATAATAACGACATGTATGACACTAATGGCACATAATGACAGCCTCAGTATTCACAGAACATTTTAGCACCAGTCTTTCTTATTTGGACTGCATAGTAATTAGTCGCATTGTATTTTAAAAGACAATTGAGTTCCTCTATCATGAATCACAAATACAAGAGAAACATTTAAATAAAAATGGTTTGATTATTGGCTGTCATTATCTGTGAAAGGGATATTGAAAACATTACAACATTAGTGTTGGCTGGCTCAAAAGGTTAAAAGGGACAATCTTCAGTTAAATGCCTTTTTTCCCAACATTTCTAAAGAGTGCACCATAACCAACACCAATGGATAGACATACAAGTATAACAGAGTATACTGAGGTTCCTCATATTCCCCCATCCTTTCTCTCCACCCTCATACACCCAAGTAAACAAGAGACAGAAGAGCAAGCAAAAAAACAAATATTTAATAAACAAACAAACAAACAAAAAAAAACAACAATAAAAAATAGATATGCCTATGACTAAACAGATGACAGTGACAGAATGACAGAATTATAAGTAAAAATAACTTAAGAGTTTATGTTTATATCCATAAAAGTTCTAGGCCAGAAAATGTTCAAAAGGGCCAGAAAATTTTCAAATGCACTCCTAATCTCCTCTAGAAAAGTAAAAATAATTATGGGAACCAGAGGTCTTGAAAAATATGTCCTTGTTTTGTTCTAAGGTTTGTCTCTAATGGTAATAATTCTGTACTTTGGTCGAGGAACAGCTTAAAAGTCAGAGCAGATTCGTTTTCTGTTTTTCCAAAACAAAGGTATGCTTTTCTTTGCAAATTAATACTTTGCATTCTGTAGATCTAAAATCAGGAAAATCATTTAGTACATACATACAAGGATTTAAATTAAAATTTTGTTTTCAAGGCTGATTTAGTGAATAAATGAATAGAATTCCAGAAACTTTTCAGCAAATCACATTGGCAAAACAGATGCATAAATATTCTTTTTTTAGTTTTATATCTGGCACAGTTAGTTGATTTATATTTAAAAATTTTATGCATCTTTATGGGAGGACATTGAATTTATGGATCAACTTAAAATTTGTTTCCTGAATTAGGTTACTTGTAAATGGGAACTGTGTTCTTTCACAAATGTTTAGCAAGGTATTTTCATTTCAGTTAAAGGGTTTTAACTTAACTGATGTAAAGGCTAAAATTAACTTCCACACTATTATTAGAAATTAGTCTTGACATTTATACCCTTTTACACATGAGACTCTGCACGCTTCAACATCTTTAACCTGCGTTTGACCTCATTCATGAGACAGCTGTCACAGGTTAATGTGTGGTCATCGCCATTAGTAGACTCAAGTCTGCAGGTAGAGTTCCACACATCACTGCTAAACCATATAACAACATAAAATAACAAATTAGCACCAAATAAAGTTGTGCTCCAGTTAGTTTATCAGCAACTATTCTTTGAAAACAGTGAACGGCAGCCCTACTCATCACCAGCTAAATCTGATATATCCAGGCTAATGAAGTATGTGTTTACTAAGCCACTGCAAGCATGATCCTTAGAGAAGAATCAGAAACACAAAAGATGGACTAGTAAAATGAAACAAAAACAAAAATGAGGGAATGAATGGAAGCACGAGTTTAAATCACTAGAATACTAGAATATCTGCCATCATTGCAACAGGAAGGACAGATACTGTAGTTCAGGAGCCAGCTTCACCGGCCCCACTGTGACTTCTCTATTGAGGAGCTCCACTGTGTACCAAAAAAATTGCTAATGAAAATGACAACCATCACTGTAATGACGGTAACGTTAATTGCAAGCACTATTGTTACCATCAGTGTTTTTCAACTCCAGTTTATAGTAGAACCAGAATACCAGCACAAGTCTACATTAAATTGAGGTCCCATCACCCACAGAGATTCCTTTTGACTCACTCCTGTACTTCTTATCTCACCCTCTGTGTTTATGTTTGGGCTCCTGTGCTGCTAAGTCTCTGTTTCTAAATTTATTTCGCTTTGGTGTTTTCTCACTACCATAGTTCACCTAACTGATAAGCTTTCGCCTATAGCACTGTTGCACTTTCTTTCTTTCTTTTATGATAATGTGATCAATCAGCTGAACCTGTAGATTGTGTGTAATCTCTGTATGCTCATTTCTTGGCCTGATTACCAACCTGTGCTTGAAACATAGTTCCTCATAGCCATATAGTCAGTTAATAAAGGCTTATTTTTCTGCAATCTACTGAAGTCCTCTTCCCTCATCTCACTTTGATCAGAGGATACTGTAGAGTCTATAGCTTCACTTATTTCTTGTCAGCTTAAGCAGGTGTTTAATAATTAATTCTTTATCTGTTTTAAAATGAGACGACTCTGAATGTCTCTGTGTTATTTCCCAAAGTGATCGTATTCCATTTAGCCGAACATTTCGACTAGTTGAATGAGTCCATTGTGAATGAAGTTGTCATTGTTGGATAATTGAAGTCAGTGGTGCATTTCCCTAACTGAGCCTCATTTCCTACTTGAAGTAGTAACCCAGCACAGTATTGTCCCTGGTTTGTACCATTTATAGTCTTTCATTGATTGTTTCCAACCACCTCTGCTGTTTTCCTGCAGACCCACACCATCTTCTCTCTGCTGGGCCTCGACCACGCCTACGTCACCAGCATTGGACGCCTCATTGGGGTAGTTTCCCTGAAAGAGGTAAGAATCTTGTAATGGTTTTTTTTTTTGTTGTTGTTGTTGTTGTATTCTTTATAGGGCCATTCTGAATATCCTGAAATTTTGGGGCTTCAGAAGAGGGGGACAACATGTTCTATCATCCTTTCCTCAACCTTATGTGCATTATTTACTTACATACTTTATTATATTAAAAAACATATATGCTAGGTCAATTATCCAGTCACTACCCCTGAGGTCATGGGGCTGCGCAGCGGCTGTGTACTACTGCAAATAATAGGATGGGTTAGATGCAGAGATTGAATCTCAGTATATGATGTAGGGCTGCAGCTATCGATTCTTTTAGTAATCGAGTAATCTATCGATTATTCTGGTGATTAATCAAGTAATTGGATAAGAAATATTGCACGTTGTGCAATTTTTTCTATTACATCACTTTTGCTTTATTTAAGAGCAATGGTAATATACAAACGAGAAAATAAGACAGGTCTCTTAAATGAACAACTATAAATTGCTATCGTAAAAGTACTACGTAAAGTAACTTTATTTTTACTGTAGTACCTTGTTTAGTACTTTTTACTGAAGCACAAAAGTAAAAGTAAAGGTATTAATGTCTGCAGAAACCATGAACAGAAGATGTAGGTCACTCTTTTAACCGAAAGTCACCAGAATGCTTTGTTAACATCTAAAATCTAAAATCTTTTTTTTTTTCTGGAGCAGAATGCTCCCAGACCCCCTACAGGGGACTGGTTTACCAACATGTCACCTTTTTCTCCTCTTATGAGTTTGCAGGTCTGTATTTAGTAATCAAAAAATACCAATAAGAGTACCATTAAAGTACAACAAAAGCAATAAAAATGTTGATTTTTCAAGAAAGGGAAACAATTACATGCAAGATTTTGACTTGTACTTTATGGCGGCCCGCCACTTTAAAAACTTCGGCACCACGACGGGATTTTCTATTTTTGGAGCTGCGCACTTTTCTCTGTCGTGTCTAGAAGGGAACCCTTGATTTGCAAAACTCTCGAGAGATTTGTGTCTGTTGTTTCTACTAAAATAATCAAACTCGCGCGATCTTTCGCGTGTCTAGGGTTCACTTCTAGACACGACTCTCTCTGTGTCTCTCTGTCAATCTAATGACAGCAGACTGTCTGTGAACAGCATGATGTGACACTCTGCAGTGTTTCACACAGAGACTTTACTTGTGCAGACACTCAGGTATAGTTTGTGACCAATTTTGGCATTTTTACTTTTTTAATCAGTCCGAGAGGACGACGGCTGATTAGTGATCAATCTGCCCTCCTCCTCCTCCCTCACCTGTTCGCTCTGCTGTAAGAAGGTCTGACAGTTTCTGACAGAAACACAGACTCTCCTGTTTAATGTAAAGGCCTCCTAATACAGTTCTTATAAGTTCACCTGGTTAGTGTCGATATCGTTCACCATCACGTTAGTTTGTTTTAATAAACTCCGTCACACAGCGAGTTGGGTTTCAGGGTGACTTTATAAAACATCCTGCTAATGAAGTAAGTCAACAGATCAGACACAGACAGGGTAAGAGAAATGCACTGACCTCGCTATGTCTGTGCATTACTGTATGTGCGTATATGGAGGAGCTGCACTGACACACGGAGAGGAGAAGCGCTGCAGCTGTGTGATAATAAATTACATCAAAACTTACACGTCGGCGCTTATCAATACTCTGCTCTTTAATAATTCAGCTGTTTAATACTGAATTTCAGTACCCTACGTGCGAAACACAGTGCGCTGTACAGTTGTTCGGATTTAAACGAGGCCTTGAGGCAAAAAATTTGCCTCGAGGCATTTTAGTAATCTAATTACTCGAGTTACTCAAGGAATCGTTTCAGCCCTAATACATGTACTCTGTATGACTGTATATGTGACAATAAAGTTAATCTTTACCTTATTTCTGTAATTATGTGTTTAAAGCGAGACACAGACAAGAGGGGAGACATCTGTGTCTATCTATTCCAGGGTTTCGACATCAACCATGGGCCCAATGGCCAGTGACAATAAAAAGTTACTTTGTGGCCAACAAATATTCCTTATAGGTGGCCCCCTTTACCCACCAAGTTTTATTCTCTCATACTGCAAGCCTTCACTAGCACAACATTACAGTTCTACTAACATCCCAATTCCTTTTCACCTTTTTAGTTCAACATTTTACAAAAGCAGTGAACAGTAATCGTTGACAGCTAGCTACCGATATGTTGTGGCTAGTATGGGTTTGCTAAGCCTACTCAGACTGTTAACATGATCCTTACAGAAGAACCACAATGACCAAAAGCAGACTGTGTAAAACCGCAATGATAACAAAATTGTAGCAGTGAACGGAGACAGGTGTTTATTCAGCTAGAAAATGACACATCTAAGGACGTAATGCACTGCAGTGTGTGCTACCAGTTTCCTCATCTGGCTGAGATGTCTACCTCATTTTTAATTGGAAAAAAAATGCCTGAATGCCTGAAAACACCACATCACAATTCATGGGAAAGGTTTACATTTGGGCCATCAAAAATGTACTGTGGCTACCAAATTTAGGGGCTTGGATGCCCAGGGGGCTAGTACTAAAAATATTAGTGTCTATCATTGTATTTCAGCTTCACCTCCAAAGTCTCGAAGGTCAACCTTGCAAGCTAGCAAGTTGAGTCTAGGGAGGGCTGAGCTTGCGGCATCACATTTGTGCAGATTGAGCAAACATTTGGTTGGATGGTTTTCCGCTCACTGAAGCAGCTCTGTCCACTCATAACACATACATGTGCCTGGTTTTTATGTGGATGGGTTTTGAGACTAATTAAATGCCATAGAGGAGCTCCATTTCTAGCTCTTTATCAGCCTTTTGCCCCTTTTGGTGCAGTCAGTGCAGCATCTCAGTCAATTACATGGCAGTGGCAGGAGTTTCAGAGCATTCAGGTTGACCTTAATTTTTTTTAGCATTTTCAGATAATTATTTTATCACATCATTATGTTTTTCATACCTCCTGAATCTAAACTCACAATCCAATTTTTGTGAATTTGTCACGAATAAAGTCCTGACTGTCATCATTTATACAGGCAGCATATTCACTGCTTTCATAACTGTAAAATCATTGTCAATATCAAGAGCACTGTCAGCGTGCAGTACACACACACAAAGACATTTCAGTCAACATTAATGATTCCTCCTCCCTCTGCCTGTTATGTACTGTGACAGACAAAAGGCTGCTTAATATTGCTGTCTCTGTCCATTGTCTCTCTGTCTGTTCTCCGCCCCCCACCCTCTCTTTCCCTCTCTTTCCATCTCGCCTGCCTCACAAACAACTGAAAACCTCTCGCTCTTTGTGAATTGGTCAGGAAGTGGTGAGAGGATTGTTGCTAAGTGCAGCGCTGCTTGCCTGTCCCTGACATTTAGGCTTTTTTGTTCTGCGTTCCACCAGCAGACAAAAACCCAGCCAAGGCAGATAAAGCCCAGCCTCTCCCAGTCTGCCTGTCTGTCACACAGACACGCTGTTATATCACAGCCTCACTGGTCCATACGGAAGAGGAGAATCACAGGGATGTTTGTGTGTGTGATTAGAGTGCATTATTTTCACCCTACAGCATGCAGACACCATTCTTTTCAGTGCTGCCACAGGGTCTGTGGCACCCAAATCCTTCACCTTATCAGCCAAATGACAAACTTGGCCCAGCCAAACAGAAAATTCAATAATACTCTCACACAGAGAGCAGAGAGAGGTGGGATGAAAGAGGTTGGCGAGAACTGCAATAAACTTTCAGACAGTTCTGATGTGTTTTCAAATGTATGCATAATTAGTTTTTAGAGGACAGGGATAGACGCTAATATTTTGAAGCACTGACCCCAGGGGCCACCAGGCCCTTAAATTTGGTGGCCAAAGTACATTTTTGGTGGCCCAAATGTAAAACAGAAAAGGTCACTTGACACAATTTAACAAAGCCTTCCTGGACTGTGACACTTGTGTTGTCCAATTAACTCCCAGCCAAAAATGGGCACAGAGGTGAAGCGTGAGTAGAGCTGAGGTAGTCAAATGAAGCTGCTAGCTTGCGGCTAGCCATCTGTAATAATACCCACCTTACACTCAAAATGGGCACGTAATTATCCATTACTTTGAGCCTTAATGTAACTTAAACAGGTGAATTATAGAAAAACTTACCCCTGGTACTGCTTCATGACGTGGGAAGCTCCAGAGATCAAAACCATTTTCGGTACCAGGCTGTAAACATGCTTATTTCTGCTGTTTAGTTGGACATTTTAATATGGGGGTCTATGGGATTCCCTCACTGTTGGAGCCAAATTCAAGTGGCAATTCAAGGAACTGCAGTTTCTGGCACTCCAGCATTGGCTTCATTTTTCAGCCCTGGAGGTTATCGTTTAGTGAAGTCTAGCTAGGAAGCTAGGAAGCAAGCAGAGAAGTTTAAATAGTAGTGAATAAACAATTGAAATAGATAGTTAACATGACTAGTTTCAGAACCTTGTCTTTATTTTCCCTTGAACTTGTACCAAATTACATTGATCTTGTCAGGAAAACTTTCAAGAAAATATTTGGTATTAAACAATACAAAATAATGCATTACAATTTGTTTTAGTCCGAATGTTCTATATCCAAAAAGTAATAGAAAGATAATCATGTGTTTGGTTAGGAGTTTCCTCTTCCTCACAACTTCAGGTAGACCTACAAAACTGCACACACTTTTAGACAATGCCCAAAAGAGTTTTCTTCAATTACAGCTGTCTTTTACTGTATCTTTGAACACTAATAATGCTTGAAATAATATCTTTATTAATTTTAGTCACAGTTAACAATCTGAGCTAACATCAGCTACAGGTTGCTGATACATACAGTTTGACATAGCAAATTCTGTGGTGGTGGTGCTTGCAAAACAAAAAAAATGCTTTCAAGCAGTAGTTGGTGTTACTTTGTTGGGCTGGACCAAGTCTAATCCTTTACCAAAATTAATTGTCTCTGCCTGTCTCTGTCACTTTAATTTCCTCGCATAAATTGTCACATTTCTAAAAGGCAGACTGCAGTATGCACTGTGGCAGAAGCAGGTCTGACCCTGTGAGTGGACACTTTTTTGATCTTTACTTTCATTTCTGCTGTGTGTAGGTGGCAAGCTGGAGCCGCAGAGATTAATAAATGTGCAGTCGTTCCCACCTCTCCTTTCTCCTCTCCTCTTATTCTATGAAATGATTCAGCAAACAGCAGCAAAAGTCAAAGTCACGCTGACCTCTGACCACAAGCTTTCCCTCTGTTACATTTTGGAGAAGAGATTCAAGTTCAAAATAGAAAATGGCTTGTGTGCCTGTGCATCTGACTGTAAACTACTGACATGATCTTGCACTGTAGAGCAAGGCCAGTACAGCGTCGGGGTTAGCAGTTCTATTTCCACTGGGTCCACCCACGCCAAAACTGAATGCAGCACAGCATAATAAAGAACTGTGAATAAAACCCTGTACCAAATAATACAATTTAGACACAAAGACTTTATACTTTACTTTTAATTTTTACTTAAGAGTAGAGATGTGACATGTCCCAAACCCACACTACCTACTAATTCTACACAGGTTTTGAGTATGTAGCATGTTGTACATACTCAGTGCAGTCAGTTTTTAGTACACTAGTGATACTCAATGCAACGCCCAAAGGAAATTTAAAAATTAGGGCATTTTGATGTCTCTTTGCGAAGTTAAATCAGCAGTGGCATTCTGAAGTTGCAGTTTGATTTCTGTCTGAAGTTAAACCTGGTGTATAATTTACTGATGGTCTAAAATGGTTGACGATGTTGATTATTTTTGTGCACTAATTGCTGAAACCATGACAATTAGTATATGGTGCATACTGTACAGAATTCATATGTAGTATGGATTAAGGACTCAATTAATTTTTTTGGCAGAAATGAGTTTAGTATTTTAAAATGAAATGAAATAATGTCGATTGCTACACAAATATCAAGAAAATAATGCATTCTATAAAGTTTTTGTGATAATATGATGAATCATTCATTAATGGAATAATTCATTTGTGAAGCAATGTGGCTATTCTAGACAGTGTTTGTGATTCCACCAGAAGCGCTGCAGTGCAGTGTGAGAAGCGTCTCTCTGCTCTGCTTCATGGAAAATACATGCTGAGGCTATTTTTAATGGAAGCATCAAGCTGCACAGAGCAGATCAAGCCAGGCAGGAAGTCAGACACTGGAACACCACAGACAATCCGATCGGTTTTCAAAATGAAACACCCTGTGCAGACTTCTGATCATAAAAACAGACAAAAAAAGAAACTGTTTGCTATTTAGCCTACCTACCCATGGTAGAAAAAAAATTAAAAAATCAGGGAAAAATTAGAAAAACATCATAATCCGAGCCAGCCAAAATCAAGCAGGCAAAATGCTCCACTGGGGGTATCGACTGTGTAGTGGACGGATGAAAATCATTTTGTATCTGCCCAGTGGAATCAAGGCATTAGGGCTACAGTCAACCAAATAAAATGTTGGTCAACTGATATTCTGCCTTCTCTTCAACCAGTCAATTGTTTGATGGGAGAAAAATCTGCATGTTATCTCTAGATTAACTAAATCAGCCAGTGTACTGAGTGTACTCTATCTGGTAGCCTAAATGTGTGGCAATCAAAGTTGCACAATGTTGCCAAGCAGTTTGACCCTTTCTTTTTCACACATAGCTATATCCTTACCTTCAGAGTCCTTCATGTCTATCAAATAAATTTACACACACACAACAACACACACACACACACACACACACACACACACACACCAGTGAGGATCACAGAGCAGAAGTGGCTTCCATTTACCAACACAGCTAATGCTAGCTGAGCCAGAGCTGCATTATTAACCTCCAAAAAGCAACATGAAAAAACAGTTTCCAGCATCCAACCCACTACACTGTTATTTAGTTGGCTTTAAATGAGGCCTAACATTCACACTTTTTCTCTTGACTGTACCACAGTATTACAACAGAAGCTCAATATCACCCCAGCCTGTGGGAACACCCACATTTGTCGTGAGTCACAGTGCAAATGGAAAGTTAAATCAGTTTGAACATTAAATACCTTGTCTTTTTACTGTATTAAATTGAATATAGGTCAAAATGTTTTTGCAAATCATTGCATTTTGTTTTTGTTTACATTTTACACAACATCCCAGTTTTTTGGAATTGAAGTTGTACGTAGCTTCATTGGGGTGTTACCTGCATGAGTGCCTAGACACTATTTATTTCCTCTTCTCTAACTTATCTTTCTCCATCCAGCTTCGCAAGGCCATCGAGGGCTCTGTGACTGTGAAAGGTGTGAAGGTGCGTCCTCCTCTGGCCAGTTTCCGGGACAGCGGCACCAGCAGCAGCGAGAACGAAGCCACTGAGCTCCACAAGCTGTGGGACCGCCACAAGAGCATGTCGCTGCCCCGTGAACACACCCCCTCCGAGTCAGACGAGAAATCCCAGTGAAGTAAAGTAGTGGTGGAGGAGAAGGAGGAAGAAGAAGAGCAGGTTGAGGAAGAGGAGGATGCATTGAGATCTTTAATCCCCCCAAAGCCACAAACATGCAAAAATCCTCAGGGCTTAGGATCAATATTTAATTCTGGAAAGAGTTCTGCTGCTACGTCAGCCTCTTCGTAACTCTTAATTTCTCTCCTCATCTACTCCTCTTTCTTGCCTCCATCCACTTTGCTTCATGGACCCACCAGTGCTCTTCCCAGGGGTCTTGCACTGACCAAGCCACACACTCCACGGGAGAGTGGAACACAACTCAACCTGTGCCCTGCTCTCCATTTACCCTCGGGAACCCACAGCAGAGCGAATGTGGATTAGGGGAAGAAAAAAAAGGACACGTGTTGGTTGAATCCAACAAGGGACTGAAAATGGGTTGAAATCTTTAAAAAAAAAAAAAAGGGATTTTTTAGCATACTTTGTTTAGCTTGTGTATCTTGAGAGTTGGGATCAAAGTTTGGACCTGCAAAAGTTATCTTTTGGAACGCGTCTTCCACTTGAGTAGAGAAAATTCAGAAATGATGACAAGGAAGTATGTGTGTACTGTAAGTGTGAGTGTGAGGGATGAGAAAATGTGAGTGTGCATGATGAGGGAGGTAGCAAACGACTATTTCTTATACGATTTTTTAATTGCCTTTCAAACACATTTGAGTCTTTGTTTTCCAGCTTGAACGATTTGATTTCTGACTGATCAGGCAGTCTGGGTTTATCTGGAATTTGCCATACCACCATTTCTTTGTAAATCTGTCCCACTGACAAGCACTGGACTAAGGGGGCAGATGCTTTATTTTTCTCTTTTTTTTTTTTTTTTGCTTCCATTACTCCTCTTTTCCTTCTCATCTCCTCACTGCGAGTCTTAATGGTCAAGTAGAGAGTTCAGTCTATGCAAGCAGACATGCCTGTTGGCAGTGGTGGAACCACCTGTAGCCCTTTTCATAAATGTACACTCCTTTCATACTGTAGCTACAGCCTTACATTACAAATTGGACATAGAACACACACAAACAAGACGGCGGCGATGCACTCAGAGAGTCAAGGTTTTCCGCTTATCTAAATATAGCTCTTAATAACCGTTCCAGAGAAGGCTGGGGCGGATGAAGAGGGCAGGAAGCGAGGGAGAGATGAAGAACACGGAGCAAATGGATGGCTGAAAGAATGAAGACATCATTACCTAACCAGCTGCTCTGGGCCCTCTCATCAATCTGCCTTTGATTTCCATGTTAGCTAACCTCCATTACTATCAGAGACACAGTAGCCCCCCACCCCACCCCACCACCACCAGCTATATGATGTAATTTTCCAGTGCTGCGGCAGATGCTGTTGTCAACATATTGAGCAATACATGACAACATGTGAGCAGTTTGATTAAAGGGTAACTTCGGTATTTTTCAACCTGGACCCTATTTTCCTATGTTTTTGTCTAAAGCCTCAGAGTGAGGTCCACAGCAGGGACCAGGGTCTAAATGAAGTTTCGGGGGGCATTATTTTACTTCCTAAAATGTCAGTTTGTGGGGTGCGGTACAAGAAGTACAGGAAGTCTGTAGGTAGGATTTGCAGCGCTGAACATTTCTGCATTTTACTTCAGTCACCACTTTCAAAACTGCAGCCACAATCCAGTTTGTTTCTTGTTCACTAGGGCTGTAGCCGATATCCGAGTACTCGAGTACTCGCTCGGCTTGGGCGGCATCTGAGTGCCATTTCACCTACTTGGATAAACTGAATAAAAGTCAGCAAAACCGTATTGGCTCGTCTTTCTACTGCTCCAACAATCACCAACTCTGGTTGTTTGGTCAAAATAAACCCTTTATTCACAAAGGTAGATGTGAAAATATCAGGAGAGGTGCGAGAGGGAGGTCGGACATGAGAAGCAGTGAGGAGAAACACATTTATAGCCAGAACATTTTCACATCTGCCTCTGTCAATTATGGGTTTAATGTCGTCCAAATCACCACAGCTGGCGATTGTTGGAACAGTAGAAAGGCGAGCTAAGATGTATTGGTGAGTTTTGTTTCTGACAGTTTCTGTAAATGGAGTTTGACAATGAGTTTGGCAAGAGCAATAAAAAAAGCTGTTTCTGGTTAAACAAGAGGTATCTTTCTCTTTTTAATAAAAAGTCTCTCTGTAGGGATCCTTTCCATAATGTTGTCAGACTAACAATCTGAGAATGTGAAGCACTTTTAGTGGACGATCTTTGACAATGTGCACTTCCCTATAATGATGAAACTGTAGCTTAGTTTAGCTTCTGCCAGCTTCAGTGCTCTCCTGCAATACTGAACCAGTTTCAAAAACTGGTTTCCCTATTAGTCACATAGACACAAAAGTATGTGAAAATAGGATCCAGGTTGAAAAATACTAGTGACCTTTTAATGCACACTAATAGCGTGAGTGAACTGAAGCATGATTAGATTAACCCGTATAAAAACACTAACAGAAATTCATGACTGATAAATAACGATTGGTCCAAGATGCAGTTAAACCATTTAAAGTTTACTTTGTTTACCAATATAAGCCCAAGTCATTACTAAATTATCACTCCAGCTACTCACCGAACATGGCTGACCGATAAAACATGGAACTTGAGCTATTCATTTTTTAATGACAGGATGGTTTCTGATTCAGCAAGCAGCCTGACATGACAGATAATGTATACGTACTGTGTATTTAATAATTCATGTGCGCCATAATGCTTGAGGCTTGTCAGTGCACACTCTGCTCATCAATAGGAAAACATTGATTTGTTTTCCCTCTCCTCCATCTTTTCCACTTCCATTTTTTATTTTTTTTTATTTCTTTTACTTATGTGGGCTACGGACCCCAAATACAATTCAATTCTTTAAGACACACTCCTTTTTAGTAGTTTCATCTTTTAAATTGTTTATTGTTTGTTTTGTTTTGTTTTTTGTTTTTTTTGGGGTGGGGGGATTCCACTACTACCTACAGAGTCAGCTCTACTGTTTGAATGCCTTAAATATGCACTCATACCCAATTTCATGGTGGTTTTCAGCATTTGATGCCTCGCATGGATTTTATTTTTAGTGGTGTCTTGTCTTGCTGCGTGCCACTGAAAGTAAAATGCAGTAAAAGAGCATGGCTTTGCATGACAGAGTGCATGTGAGATTTGTTTTATGTGATCAAAATGTACCAAAAACAAAAGCTTGACGGAAATGACTACGGGATGAGTGAATAATGTTTTGTCTTAGTATGTTCCATCCTGTGCCTGTATGTGTCTTTACAGTATCTTATTTTATACTTCAAGCGTCAGATTATTTCACTTTGATTGGCATCTTCCATTCATCCAATAAGCTTTATCCATTGCCTAATTTTGAACTGGGGATGGAGTATCTGGGTTAGCAAAGTTATGCTTACAGATTAATATATTTAACATCATTCCTGTAATATAAAAAATCATAATTTAATGTCTTAACCAATCTTAAATTGACTTCTCTTTTCAAAAGAGATTTTGGGGGTTTGTTTTATGATACTTGTATTTTTTTCACTTTTGATGATTTTGCAGTTTGATTTTAATGCTGACCTTTACGTTTTTTTTTTTATCTTTTGACATGCTGTCTGAAACATTTCTACTAAGACATTTATTTGTAAAGTGCAAATAACACTAACAGGGTGAAGGCTCGCAGTGGCTCTCTGATGGGAAAGCAAAATAAGAAATGTAATTGTGAAGCCAAGGGAAGTTAATGTGCTCTGTCAGTGACATGTTCATTCCACAAGTGCCTGCATCGACTCCTCTTCTTTATAAGCAATCAACACCTAAGTGTTAGGATCTGGTTCTCTAGTCATAACTCATGCAGACGAGGCACTTTTCACACACACATGTACACAAATATGTAAGTGGGGTGGATGATGTGTCAGCGCGGTGTGCAATTATCGTCATAGCAACCTGTTGTCATCATCACAGCCCCCCATCTGCTCACCCCAGGGACTGACTGAGATCCACTCGTCTGATTTGGGTTTGTTCATTTGTTTGTGCTTTTCATCGATTTTCATTATTCTGCCTTCTGCGAGAGCCTTCCCCTCCACGGACATTTCACAATTCTTCATCTCATTTGCAACCAGACAGATGTAGACTGAGGTAGATGCATATTTATTAGTCTGTATTAATCAAAGTAGAAGTTGTAAATTTTGTTTGGTTTCTCATTCTTTTTATGAATGATCAACTTGTAGGTAATCAATTTGTGCAATAACAGTTGTTCATCTCACTTTGTAACCCAATTTTAATTGATGACATGAATGCAAGATAACCTTATTTTTGTAAAGAAACCTGAAAAGTGTAAAAAGATGTATGTATATGAGGAGTGCTATAAGTGACGCTCACACAGGAGCTTGTGTGTGATAAAGTGATGTTTGAATGACGGCTTAAAGGGGAAGGTTTCCCAAAAGCTTCAATAAAAGCTATCAGAATCTCAGTGGAATCAGCATTGAAGTGTTGGTCGTACTTTATTTTACAGGACGCTAATGAGACAACAAGATGTACTTTGTATCAAATTAGACAAAAAACAGAAAAATTTATTAGACATTTTGAGACTCTTCATAGACTTTACTACAGAGTAATTTTGGACACATTATAACTGAACTGTACTGTAAACTTAAGTGTTTTATTTCCCACTGTTAGACATCTTATAAGACTTTATTAGAGGGTAATTTGGGACACACTGCAGCATAACTTGAACATATCTGCTACTTGAGACGCACCTTCACTGGCTGGTCCCATATAATTGTCAGAATAGCCACTGTTAGACCCTGATTAGACTTTATTAGAGGGTAAACAGGGACACATTACAACAGAACTGCACTGTAAACTAAAGTGAAGTGACATATTTACTACTTCCCCATTTAAAAAAACAATATGTGTACCAGATCTACCAAGGCCAAAATTGTCGAGGTAAAGGAATGTAGCAGATATGTGATTTCACTTTAATTTACAGTACAGTTCTGTTGTAATTTGTCCCTATTTAACCCTCTAAGGGCTCCATCTCACATCCCTGTATGTTAACTGGTGAGTGGCTATCGCCTGCCAAGGTGAACGACCCACATACATTTTTGCTAGTGGCTGAGGCTGTGACACCACCCACTCAAACCTCTCAAAAGCTGAACTTGATGCGAATAAAAGTCGCAAATTTGCAGCCACTTCCCTATAATTCGGGCAAGTGTGACCGGGCCTTAATGAAGGTCTAACAGTAGGAAACAATACACTTTAGTTTATAGTACAGTTCTGTTGTAATGTGTCTCAAATTACACTCTAATAAAGTCAAATAAGGGTCTAACAGTGTGAAATAATACAGTTTAGTTTACAGTAGAGCTCTGCTTTTTCTGCAGTTTTCTTTTTTAAATGCCCTCTAAGAAAGTCTCATAACTGTCTAATACTGTCTAGTAAAGAACAAATTATTTCTAGTTGTCTAATTTCATACAAAGTACAGTGTGTTACATCTTATGAGTGTACTATAAAATAAAGTGCAACCAATAAATATGTAAGGACACAGTGTGCAACCTTTTAAATGCTGTTTAGCCTTTGTTCAAGAACAGAAATAGCTTAGACGCCTCATTTTGGCTCTGGGAAACCTTCCCCATCTGGTCTTAAAAGGCTCTGTGGTGAATCCTGCTGCATGGACTGTAGCTGGCGCTCTCATACAAGCCCCCCCACCTCCCTCCCCTTAAGCAATGACGCTGAGTCAGTTTTATCATGCTTCTCTCTCCTCTCTTTCAGTCTGAGGGGCTTTGATAAGACCAGATCCTCACATCAGCTGTTAAGGGTTATCTTTTATCCACTCCTTAGGGCTCTTAGGAACTGTACATTGTACATACTGGAGGCCTCCTCTACCCTGAGGGCCAAACCAGATGGAGCTGAACAAAATCCAGAGCTATTTTTCACACAGAAAAATGAAACATTGTTTTGTATATCAGGGATGAATAAATGAATTTTAACAAACAAGTCTTTTGTTGATGACGACTCTCTATTTTTTATCTCCCAGGACTTGTGTTATTCTGCAGCTGTGATACTTTCCTGTCTGTCCTCTTCTTTCCCTTCAGTAACAGCTGGAAAGCACCTGGAGTGTTGTTTTTGTCTTCCGTTGATACTCCCAGTGGGGAAGCAAACACAGTAATGCTGCAATAATGTTCAAATTAGTTCATTTTGTCCCAATCTTTTTATAGCACAGGGAGTCAAAGGCTTTATACAACATTTGCTCTAACCCTCCCTGCATTTTGATCAGATGAGGTCTTCCTTAAATACTCACTGCTGCAATAGCTATACTTATAGCTTATAATTCAATCTGCCTCAATCCAACTCACTGAATAAAGAATAAAGCATTTCACAATACTAATTAAAATCATATATCTTGTCAGATTTTATATGTTTATCATTCAGACACAAATTAAGAGTATCTTATCCACATTAAATTAGAGGTTCTTGGCCGGAGTGTGTATAAGGTGTACATTACTTCTTATCTACCAGCAAAATGAGACAGATTCAGTGAACTGCAGTTTTAGCCATATAGTAGTTGCATGCAAAAAGAAAGACCTGTTTTTATTTGCCATTAGTAAACGACACCCATCAGCTGACTGGCTGATAACACATCTAAGTCTTAAATACAGAAACAGTCATTAACACAGTTTAATGAATTCCTAAACTGAACAGCAATGGGCGGCGTCCACAGAAAGCTGGACACCAGAAATCTGTATGCGTATCAGAAATGTTGCTGAACCCCGATTGCTGTCTTTGGTACTACACGGATTTATGATTTCAATCCTGTAACTCTGTCAGACTCATGACTGACAGTTAATAAAAAATAAATACATTTAAAAAAAAAACTGATGAAAAGATATCATTTTTTTGTTATCAAAACCTGCCACCTTTATTAACCACAATACAACTCCACTGTCAACAGTTTCATCTATGACATACATAAAGATGGATAACATGAGAGGTAACCAAAAGTGGAGCCAAAATATCTCAATTGCCCCCTAGTGGTTGGCTGCACTATAGGTCATAAATCCAACACCCTCCATGTTAACAGAGGGGACAAAGTAAATTATTTCTCATAGGGATGCACGATAACTATCGGTACCGATAATTATCGGCCCGATATTGGAAAAAATGATGTCACACAGATAAGTCCGATAATGAAATTTTTTTGCCGATAACTACATCCAATCATAAATAGCCAACATTGCCTTTATTTCGCTCATTTTCAGTCCGTTTGTTTGCTCTGTGTTGCTGGCGCCTGCTGTTGTCACGCACATAACATCATATTGATGCGCCACCTCAAACATAAACATGGCTCCGCCATCACCAGTGTGGGCATTATTCCCTATTTCTGAAAAAGACAGCGTGATTCAGTATGCAATAAATGTTCAGCCGAAGTGCCGAGAGGAGGTAAAAAGTCTACCAGTTTCAACACATCCAACCTTATTATCCACTTAAAAGTTTCACCATCGAAACGACAGTATATGGAGAGAGTATGAGGATGAGAAGACTGCTGAGGATGGTCCCGACGACTAATTTCCCTGAAGATTAAACGCAAATTTTAATTTAGACTAGTCGAATAGTCTAACACTAAGAAAACACACACAAAGCAGTTAAAATTGAACAGAATTTATTAATTTATAATGTTAAATACTGTCCTTAAAAATACTGTGCGTATTAAGAGCCATTTGAAGCTGTTAATCACAGTCAACAATCGCCAAATCGTACTTTAAACGCCACTGAACTGCACGCTACTGTGCAATACAAACATTACACATTAATATACAAAACATGACAAACAACTCACTAAATGCTTCACCTTTTCAGACCGAAAGGATGACAGTGTCTGCAGGTAAACAACCTGGAGCTGACTGTCACCTACCAGTCTGCCACACAGTGTGGCTAACGTTAACAGTGCTAGCAGCAGCAGCAGCTTCTCCAGGTTTAAGTCCGTGTCTGTACTTAATGTGGTCACGTTACCCCAGTCGAGTGAATATATGTATCAGCTTATTCTGTCACAGTCTACATTCAACATTATTTCTATCGTCTAGATTAAAACACTGCGAAACCACGCTGGTTTTTCGAGCTGTCATCTGTCCGACTTTACTGATATAAACATCCGTGGTTGCCTAGGCAATGGCCGAGAGGGGCTGAACTATATAATGTATTCGCAACACACATTCAAACGCTAATCCATAACAACGTACAGAGTTTTCATTCTGTAAATCTTTTATTTTTGTATGGACAGTGATGCACTTTATTTTTGCACTGAGTTTTTGTTCTGTAAAATCTTTTTTATTGAGCGATGCAGCTGAGTGAAGCAATAATAAATGTTTTTTTTTTGAGTCATAACTTTTCTTGTTTTTGTTGTGATTACAACACTAGTGATGTATGTTACATTATTTTGATAAGTCAGAGGCAGCGTTATAATGTTAAATTCATCTTTACTCACATCTTTGCCTTTCTTTACCTCAGGTGTATATATAAACTATTAAAAATGTTATCGGTTATCGGCATCAATTATGAGAAGCAGGAAGTTATCGGTTATCCGTATCGGTGGGAAAAAACAGTTATCGCGCATCCCTAATTTCTAAAGATGTTTTCTGTCATTTGGGGTGGTTATTATCAAGCTGATGTGTGTTCAAATATTCATTTTTCTAATAAGTTTAGTTTTAAAGGCAGTTAGTGATTCTGGATAAATTGACTGTTGAGTCTCATTCTCACATCATCAGTTTACTGATGCTTTGAATTGGTGACTCAAAGATGGTTGATTGTTGATTCTCATTCCCAGGTCATCAAATACTTATGTTTTAGGAATGATATTCATCAATGAATTTTCCTACCACCCTGTAATTGGCCAAAATCCCCCTTCCCATGCTAGATTTTAAAAAACAGAGCCAATAGGAGGAGCAGAAGTCTAATTTTCTCTCAGAGCAACTGAATTACATCATGTTCAACGGTTATCATGAACTTTTGCCCAATGACAGCAAAAATAAAGTGTGTTTGTCTGGTTTAATTACCTATTTGATGTAGGGCTGGGTGATAAAACGATTTCGAAACGGGATCGCAATAAAATGTATGTCGATGATGATGATAAACTATGGTCATTTTTACGCGATATGGATAGACCTAGATCCTTAGTCACTCACGGGCAGACCGTGGTCCAAGTCCAGACCCAGACGCCGTCCTATACAGACCCGAAATTTTTTGCCTCAAGGCCTCGTTTGAATTTGAACAACTGTACGGCGCACTGTGTTTCGTATGTAGGTGTGGGTACTGAAATTCAGTATTAAACGGTTGAATTATTAAAGACCAGAGTATTGATAAGTTCCAACGTTTAAGTTTTGATGCGATTTATTATCACACAGCTGCAGCGTCTCTCCTCTGTATCAATGCAGCTTCTCCATACACACACATACAGTACACACACACAGAGCAGTCATTGCGTTTCTCTTACCCTGTCTGTCTGATCTGTTGACTTTCTTCATCAGCAGGATGTTTTATAAAGTCACCCCAAAACCTAACTCACATTTTGTTTTTTTCCAGGTAATTCATCCGCAAATCAGTTTTCACAGCAGCAGAGAAGCTGCATGTGGAGGAGAGTTTATTAAAACAATCAAAACTAACGTGATGCTGAATGACACCAACCAGCTGCAATTATAAGATTAGACAAATGTATAAGGAGGCCTTTACATTAAACAGGAGAGTCTGTGTTTCTCTGTCAGAAACTGTCAGACCTTCTCAGAGCAGAGCGAACAGGTGAGGGAGGAGGAGGAGGGCAGATTGATCACTCATCAATCGCGGATGCCATCGTCCTCTCGGACTGATTAAAAAAAGTAAAAATGCCAAAATTGGTCACAAACTACACACATACTATAATCCTAGACCCGCAAAAGATCACGCAAGTTTGATTACTTTAGTAGAAACAAAGGATACAAATCTCGCAAGAGTTGTGCAAATAAAGAGTTACCTTCTAGACACGACCGAGAGCGGTGCGCTGCTCCAAGAATAGACAATCATGTCGTGGTACAGATTATTTTAATGTGACAAGCCGCCATAAATGAAACACTGTATTCACTAAACCACAGAGAGTCACTGAAACACTGATCACTGATCTGTTGTGATGGAAAAAGTACTCAGATCCTTTACTTCAGTAAAAACATTAATACCACAATGAGAAAATACCTAATTACAAGTAAAAATCTTGCATGTAATTGTTTCCTTTTTTGAAAAATCAACATTTTCATTGCTTTTGTTGTACTTAAATGATACTCTTATTGGTATTTTTGATTACTAAATCTGACCTGCAAACTCATTAGAGAAGAAAAAGGTTAGAGGTGACATGTTGGTAAACCAGTCCCCTGTAGGGGGTCTGGGTGCATCCTGCCCCAAAAGAAACATGTCATAATTTTTAACATGTTAATTAAGCATTTTGGTGACTGTTTCAGTTAAAAGACTGACCAACATTCGTTCATGGTTTCTGCAGACATGAATTCCTTTACTTTTACTTTTGCACTTCAGTAAAAAGTACTAAGTAAGGTACTACAGCAAAAGTAAGGTACTACAGTAAAATTAAAGTTATTTTACTTTAGAGATGCACCGATTTCAATTTTCTTGGCCGATTCCGATTTCCGATTTTTTTAAAAGATCTGACCTGACGATTCCGATTTTGGCCGATTCCTATTTTCAGTCGTAGAACTATAATTGACAGCATTCACAAACATTTTGCAACTTTTCTTGTAAAAATTAAATTAGATGTTCGTAATAAAACACTGACTATTAAATATTCATTCAATATTCATTAATTATTCATTAAGTACTATTTTACATTTTCTCCAAAGTCATCCACGTTACAGCCGGGCCTTATTATAGTTTAATAATAAGATTATGAGTAGTGAGAACGCAATCTCACGGGATCATTGAATCTCGCGGGATTTTGCGAGGCCCGATTTCACATGATCTTCTGTGGAAGCAGATGTAAACAAACCGCAGACAGACGCGGTGCAACAGTTTGCTGCAGTAAAACTTTTCCGTGAGAAAAACAGCCGCAGAAGTTAAATGAGTCGAGAAAATGTCTGAGGAGACACAGGTTGTTTATTCTTCATCCAGAACGGGAGGTGAGATTTTAACTGTCCCTCTGTGAACAGCAGTCTGCTACTGGCTAACATTAGCATGAAGAGCTACAAAGTTTAAAGCTGTTCTACGACATTGTCAGCTGCTCTGTCTCGTTGTAGACTGTCTGTCTTCTCTTTATCCTGTTCTTGGAATCTGTCGCTGATACCAACTTCATGCAAGCATGTGTCTAAGTGTGTGTAGCTTGATCAGCGCTGTGGTGGGTGTATATCATGGCCAGTTTGTCTGCTGTGTGCATGACGTGACCATCGTGCATGTGTTACAATGAGGGGCACAGAATCGGATATCTGACACTGACCGGCCGGTCACCGGTCAAGGCCAGTCATGCTGAAAACCAGCCGGTTCCAGTCTCTGGCCGGTCGATCGGCGCATCCCTACTTTTAATTTTACCTTAGCAATTAATAGTTGTTCATGTAAGAGACCTGTTTTATTTTCTTTTTTTGAATATTACCATTGCTCCTGGACAAAGCAAAAGTAATGTCAATGCACAAAGCATATTTGCATGTTTACAGTGTTATTACAAAATGTTTGCACACTTCTTTACATTATATTACCTAATTTTATGTTAATAAACTATATTATAAGTTCATCTAATGAATCATTTGGTTTCTTCAGGTGTCAGACTTTATCAGGATACTTTTCACACTCACAGCATTATCAAATTATATATCGTGATAAATATCGATATCGATCAATACGGGGAAAATTATCGTGATAATATTTTTTGCCATATTGCCCTAATTTGATGCTATAAAAAACAGGGAGTTATGTCATGATTGGCAGCTGAGCTCTGCTTGTGATTGAGTCAGCTGGCTGTATGAGCAGGAACTCGATACCATGGCTGCACTCCTGATCACTACTCCGCAGACTCTGGCTCCAAATGATGTCACCAGCAAAGTTGTGAATAAAAAGGGAGTTTTGAAGGTGGAAATGCACTACATAAATGCGGTCTATGAAGAGGCTCAAACTGTTATAGGACAGAGAGTACTTCCAGCCGAGGTTTTTGCTCCACCTCTAAAAGAGTGAGTTGGGGAGGGAACTAGCTCTCAGCAATGACGCTCCTCTCTTAAACATACCACATGGTGCAATTTGGGTCCTCCAGCATGAGAACCTTGATATGGCTGCAAAAGTGTTGGAAACAAAAAATCTCAAAATATTGAAGTTAGTCAGTCAATTAGTAACTCAGCTCAAAACTCAACTCAGCTGCTTTCCCACTGGGAGTGTTAACTGCAACAGTTGGCTCTGTAATGAACTGCAACAACAACACTTTTTTCACAGACTCAATTTTGTGACTCTGGGATTTTTTTTCTCCATCAGTGTTTTTCTGTCCCCTCCTTCTGGTACATCCTCATTCACAACATGCACACATGCTCACACCCATGCACACATGCACACACGCACACACACACACACACACACACACACACACAGAGTATTTAATTCTGTTTTGCTGTGTGTGAATGAGAGAAGAGCATCTGGACTGTAATGGGTGGAGAGTGCAATGGTGAAAGCTTAATGAGCTAAATGAGTTCATTCGTTAAGTAGGCTGCAGCTCTGTCCCTCAGTGAGTTTCAGGTGGGAGCATGAGACCTTCTCTAGAGAGACGAAATGAGTCGTGTCTGCTTGTGTGTGTGTGTGCTGTAGAATTGTCAAGACACCAGAATTTTAAACTTTGATAAAATACTAGTATAGAAAAACAAACAATAAAAACTCGTCCATCTTTCGATACAATGGCTAAAAGAAAAAAGGCACACAAAATAGTTGTTTTTTTAAATCTACAACCTGTACACAGTGCTGGTACACAAAAAGTCACTGAACACTGTCTGGGTTTGGTGCAAGCCAAATTTCAAACTGAACTGAGACCGAACTGAACTGAGGCCTTGAATGCGCACTTAGATCCCTTTTTTTAAACAGCTTCGGTACTTTTAATACTATAGACCATACCAATGTCATGATTACATCAAAGTGTTAACTGGAGGCACCCCAGAGTAGTATGCCACATAACCATGCAAAAATGTCATCGTGCTGTGTTGCTGGGTGGCAGAGTGGGTGGCAGTAATGGCTCATTTTATTTCATATCAAAAACCAAAGATGACCATGGTTAAACACAATAACACGAAAGCTGATATGTGTGATGTGCTACCCATGACAAAATTAGCAAAACGAACTCATAAAATGCCAAGACAGGACATTTTCTCATACCTATTTTCCTTATTAAACAGACAAAAAAAACTAAACACCTCCTGAATTCAAGTTTCTATCTGCTACTCTCCTAAGACAAGCTTTAAAGGCCTCATTAACTCTGTAAACCTCACTTCATTTAAACTTTACAGACAGAAAGAAATTAAACTCACTAAAACTGTCTTGGTCAGTCTTTTCACTATTCTAACAATCACCAACCCTGGTTTGGTTGAAATAAATCCTTAATTCACAGCATTAGATGTTGAAGTAGTCTGGCTCTACATGCCATTTTACTTTCACTCATCCTCCAGCTCAATGGGTGTGTGTTGTGCTGCTGAGTGTGTCGCGGAGCAGCCCCTGTCACTCATGTAGACCATTAAATTATCAAAATACAATGACACTGACAATGAAAATTGCCCAAAAGACAACTGGCAATGGACTCGGCAATGTATTTGTCCAATCACACAACCTGCATCCAGTAGAAAGATCATTAATCCATTGAGTGAGCATGTACGAGTCAGCCAGCCCGCTCCCACCGTGATCCTGAGAGTGAGTGATCATACATATTTAGAAGAGCTCGAAACTTTCTACAGCTATTGTTCAGACACAAGCCAAACAAATCTTGCCAGCTAATTTTATCTAACGTGTTGAGGGAATTGTTTTGACCCCACCTAACCTCCGCCTACAAAAATTTCACAATGTTTACCAACAGAAAAGGGGTCTATAATTAATTATTTTTTTTAATAAGCCCACCCACTCAACTCCAATTTATTTTCAGAATTATATGGCATAGACCTTTACATTAGATACACACTCATGCATGGAAGGTGAACTGGTGAGTGCTACAAAAATATTAAATAGGATGTGTATACAGTTTCAAATTTAGGTATAACACTCCTACTAGGGTGCAGAGGCCCAGTTAGCTTATTAATTTACTATACTATTATTGTGAGCATTGTGAGCAACTCCCATGCACACTAATTTATCACTCCTATAGCCCTTACCTTATAACCACGAGTCACATTTACACCACACTAATTACAGCATTATCAAATATGAATAAATGTCAAAACACAGATTCAATGCACAAATAGAAAAACATTTAACATAACCCGATAAAATGAAAATGAAATAAAAAATACTGAGCACCTCTACTGCAGCAGCATGCAGCATGCCTGGCGGTCTCGCGAAGCACACTATCCAAAAGTTAGTGAAAAAAAATGATGAATATCCTGTCTTTTAACCATAAATGTCCATATCATTCCCATATAATAGTTCATACTCACTCAGAAACTTGGGGCAAGAAACCCGTGCTTCCCAGACGCACGCTCTCATCCGTCTCCCTCCTGACTAGCGAGGGCGAAGCTCGTTAGTTAACTTAGCTAACAACAGTCCATACTTGGCTACAGCATATGTGCTAATTTAGCAAAGTTACTCACTGAAAACTCGCTCCAACGTCGTCTTATTTCTCCGTTCACACAGGGCTACACACTCTCATAATAAAAAACTCCGGCTTTTAACTTAGGCAGAAACAGTAAAAATGAACTAACTAACCACTCTAGATGTAATTACGTCCCCCCCCCGTCGCTCTAGCTCTGTCTGCCCGTTGGCACGGAGATTTAGTCCCGCCCCCTAAAGGAATACGGTAGGTTACAGCGTTCGATTCAACTAGAACGTGATTGGCTAATAACAACAAATTGACACCTGGCTAGCCAATACATAAACAAAAAAACAGACCTGAGGAGTTCAAGGTCTACTCAAACAGGGGGAAATTTCAACATCATACTGATGATAAACATTTCTTTATCTTAGTACCCAAAAGTCACCATACACATAGCGATGAAACTGAAATACATTCCAAGAAATTATGTAAACTAAATTAGTAGGGTACTGACAAAAAAGTTACCACCTTATCATAAATATAATTTAGAACTTTCTTTAGAAGTTTCTATTGTGGTTTGTATCTTCCATCCACTCTAATCAAGCTCCCAGTTAATAGCAGCAGTGATGAGACACTTTGATGTCCTGTTTCACAACTGGGCTATGAACATGTGTGTGTGTGTGTGAGATGACTGACTGTGTGCAAGGTCTCCAAGACTGAGACAGAAGGGTGAAGAATGAGTCGAATCAAAACGTGGCTGCAATCGCTCATCTGCATTGCGATGAATGAGGTTAGAAACACCTTGATCCTTGTTGAGCAGAGCGCCATCTGTCCGTGCTGACGCCGCCCTCGTTTCTGGTGAATATTAAATAAAGGTGTCACTCAAAACAGTCTTCCTGCCTCCCAGCAACTGCTACAGTGTAGGATGTGCTTGTCGCATGTGGAGACTGATTGATGTAATCGCTGGTAAGAGGTGCAGACGGGCCTCTAGAGACAGACACTCTGCTCTCCGTCTGTGTGGGCACAAGTGTCTCCATCAATGCCATACCTCCTAACAAGAAAGAAAAATGTTTAAAAAGTATATTAAGTTAAGTATACTAAGGTGTCTATCAGTTCTAGTTTTACAGATTTTTAAGGGTTAAAGGGATAATCCAGTTTTTTTTTTAAGTGGGGTTGGATGAGGGACTTTTCTAGTCAGTGTATTCCCTGCTGTATAGCAGTTGACATGCCCCCAATTTGGACAGAGAGTGGTGAAGAGGAGTGAATTTATACAGGCCTATTTATGTGAGTAATTCAGTAAGCCAAACGATTAAGTAAAGGTGCCTTCTTCAAGAATATTTACCTTTGTTGAAGTAATTTATGCTGTCTTGTCATTACTGTTGTATGTAGCCTACTCACTCCATATCATGTTACCATGGTCTTGAATTCATAAATTGGACTAAGAGTTAGGGAATAATGGGCCTCCACAGGTTTAGTAATTCAACTATGTGTGTGTGTGCCGACGCAGGTAGAGGAGATGAGTGGTGACAGGCATGAAATTTCATTTTGCCTCTGTGTAAAGCCTCACGTCAGCCCAATTATCTCGATTCTTATCAATGGCTCAGAACAAGTGTTTGGTTGTTGTCAGAGCCGTTGTTTCAAATATTTACCCATTTACTCCTGAAGAGAAACTCACTGTGAGCTCAAATCTGCTGACTTACTTTGTCAAGATTTAAGTTGAAGTAGATGGTAGATGTTTCAGACAAACAAATCCAGTGGTGGACTGTGTGGAGTGATAACAAGCACAGCCCTCCTCTTGTTTGTTTATTTTCCCTACATAAATTAATTTAACTGGTTCCACTGAGTTTTCCCTTGGTCATCAGTGCCCACCTGCAGTGGCCCATAGTTAGAGAACCACTGCATTAAACAACCATCACAATTAACAAAAGCTTCTCATACATTTTTTTGTAAAAACATATTTATTAGACGTTTAAGAAAAAAACACATTCTCATACAACCTAGCTTGACACTACAGACAAAATTGATGACTTGGTGCACTTGTACAACTTTTGAAGTATACTATGAAATTACAAGATGAACATGAAAAAGTTGATTTATTGCATTCTGAAAATCAAATATTTTATGTCTTGTGAGTCAAACATGTGCTTCCAGTGGCTTTCAATAGTCTATGTGTCCACATTACCATTGCTGTGTAGCCAAGTTTGTTCCACAATGCTTGCAAGGGCTAAAGGCTAACATAATGTAACCATAACTCATAGTTTTAGGCTTTTAATTTAAACTACTGCTGCATTCTGAGTCCAACTTATATTCAAAGTTCAGCCTCAGAAATCACTTTTGCACTCAATTACTCCAGACCTGCTCCCTTGACAGTGATTTGCATCAAGCTTAGTAAAAATCCCCCTCAGTCTTTTGTCCACAGAGTTTTTATTTCAGATGGCAAAAAATAACAACAGCTGAATTTTACTATTGTTTTTGTGTTTTACCATGGTATTGAATTAGGTATCGAGACTCGTGGAATTTCACTGTTATTGGTAACAACTACTAGATTTCTGGTGCTGTGACATGTAGGATAAACAGGTGGACAAAAACAACTTGTTTTTCAAAGACTAATTTACAGACGAGACAACCTCATTTTAATGTCATTTACAGCTTGATAGGAGAGTGTATCACTGCTATCACTATACCAAAATGATAATATTAAAACAATGGTTACTGAGGCCAGAGGTCAAAGGTGAGCTTCACTGCAGTAGGTGGGGACACCTAGTGACTCCAGTCCTCCCAGTGGTGTGGTCCGACGGACACTCACCACCAGGGTACCATCAGGGTTAAGGGTCCCACTGACCGACAGAGGATCCATATCCTCTGGGAACAGGGACTTATGGGTGAATGTGTCACTGACGCTTCCATCATCAAGTACCTGAAGGACAGAGGCAGGACAGTTATATTGTTTTTACACCAAAATTAGTGTTTAAATGCAAATGTGATTGAGTTCTTTGTCACAACCAGTATACTTGTTTGACTCTGTTTCTTTCTGATGTGTGCCGGAAAGCATCGTGTGTGTGCAGGAGAGCAGAGAGAAAGGTGTTTTTAAGGGTTTGTGTGATTATCTCTCGGTATGTTTGTAGCTTCTACCTGAATCTCTGTGATTTGAGGTTTAGTTTCTCTCCTGTGTCGCTGTTTGTGCTTTCAGGGATCTGCTTTATTTTAATGTTTAATGTTTGCTTTCAGATGTGTAGTTACTGTCAATGAAAACCCAACATTTTCTGATTTTTCTGCTTCATAGTAAAAGTGTTTTAACAAAATAATAAGGGATTTTTATTGCGAGGAAGTTATGGGATATTAATTCACTGTCAATGTTAATTCACAGCCACTCAGCTTAAATACACACCTTAAAGCCATTGCAAACTCCACTGTGCTGGGTTGACGCAGTGAGTCAAATCAAGTAGGGTGTGTGTATGGAAAAGGGAAGACAGGGCAAGAGAGTTGCAGAGGTCACTGACGGAGGTGAAAAGCCTTAATTGCCTTCTGGAAAAGGGCTGAAAATCAGTGTGTCCACCCAGGCTCATGTTTCCACCACTGCTTTTCAGAGCTGGAGCTGATAAATATCTGTGACTTCTGCAGAGTCATGTGACCTGGGAGTGAAGGCTGATTGTATACTTTCTCATTGAGGACAAAAGGAGAGAGCTGTTGTAAATGGTTAAGCAGGGGAGAAAAGATGATGCAAAGAAAGGTCATCAAGCACTGGAGGATGACAAGAGAAAGTGAGAAGAGCAACAGGGCCAAAAAAGGCATGAGGGTGAGAAAACAGGGTGAGAACCAGTGACAGGGGGAGAGGTGAAGAGGTCAGTGCTTCTCAGCTGGTGGAGAGAGAGAAAAACAGGGAGGAGAGAGGGGAGGAAATGAACACTGACTAGTTCTCTCTAAAGACCTTTTTTTGCTGTTACAGCTCTTTAATGTGAGTTGAACGGTAGTGGATTTTTGCCAATTTGTCTGTTGACCACTGTTAAAATAATCTTCCTGCACCGCGGCAGAGGCTCTCCCTCGTCTTCTACTCTCACCTTTTAAACATGATTAACATCAAACTGCGAGGGAGGAGAGAGAGAGAGGCAAGACAGGCAGCAGGCAAGCTGCAGTTTGCAGATTAACTGACAAAACATGTCTGAATCTGACATAGTAGACATGATGCAGTTTGTTTGATATATTTATTATAGAGCTGATGAATCAGTTTGTTTTTGAGAAGACACTGATATTGCTTCATTATCTGCAGCAGCATGTACAGTAGCGATGCAACTAATGATATTTTCAACACTTCCTCACACCTACGTGACAGAAGAGGTCGATTGCCAATTACTCCAAAAATGCCATATATTATTGGTGGAGAGTATCAACAGCAACGGGCTTAACGGAGATTAACTACCAGTGGTGAACCATGACTATTAGAGCTGGGACTTCAATTCAGCCAGAACATAGCCAGACACACCAAAAATGCAACGAAATGGAAAACAATTTTTCTGGAATTAAGCGGCAAGCAGCCAGGCAGCTTGTGACAGGTGTTTGTAGTGTGTAGTTGCCATATACAAAAAAACCCAGTAGAGGGCAGCAAACACCACACAATGATAGCAAAATAAGTAATGTTTTTTCTAGTTCAAGTTGTTATAAACTGTAGATAATTGCCATTTACTCTGTTACTATTGTTTGGATAAGTTAGGATTAAGTTTGTGTTTGATATTAAGAGCTGTAATAATCTATATAAATCATTCTGAGTTTCTTTTTTATCATTCTTATTTCTCTGTTTCACCACACGCATAGTTACATAGTATATACACTATATTGACAAAAGTATCAGGACACCCCTCCAAATAATTGAATTCAGGTGTTCCAATCACTTCCTTCCACAGGTGTATAAAATCAAGCACCTATGCAGACTGCTTCTACAAACATTTGTGAAAGAATGGGTCACTCTCAGGAGCTCACAGAATTCAAGCGTGGTACTGTGATAGGTTGCCACCTGTGCAATAAGTCCATTTGTGAAATTTCCTCGCTACTAAATATTCCACGGTCAACTGTTAGTGGTATTATAACAAAGTGGAAGCGATTGGGAACAACAGCAACTCAGCTACGGAGTGGTAGGCCACGTAAAATCACAGAGCAGGGATCAGCGCATTCTGAGGCGCACAGTGCGCAGAAGTCACCAACTTTCTGCAGAGTAAATAGCTACAGGCCTCCAAACTTCGTGTGGCCTTCAAATTAGCTCAAGAACGGTGCGTAGAGAGTTTCATGGATTGGGTTTCCATGGCCGAGCAGCTACATCCAAGCCTTACATCACCAAGTGCAATGCAGAGCGTCAGCTGCAGTGGTGTAAAGCAGCCACCGCTGGACTCTGGAGCAGTGGAGATGTGTTCTCTGGAGTGACGAATCACGCTTCTCTGTCCAGCAATCTGATGGACAAGTCTGGGTTTGGTGGTTGCCAGGAGAACGGTACTTGTCTGACTGCATTGTGCCAAGTGTAAAGTTTGGTGGAGGGGGGATTATGGTGTGGGGTTGTTTTTCAGGGGTTGGGCTTGGCCCCTTAGGTCGTTTTCACACCTGACCAAGTGGACTCAACCTTGTTTCGGTTCTGCTTTCACACTGTGATTTCTGAAGCGCACCAAACTTTCTGAGCAGCATCACGTGGTTGAAAGGGGCGCTCGTCGATTGGACAAAGTAGGAGGGGAAATCCCTCATGCTTCATCACATTAGTTTAGGGAATGCTACAACGTTAGTGAACGCAACTGTTCCTATAATGCTATCGTAGCTTGTCAGGGATTGATTCTGTTATTTTTCTAACTTTGACGATCTAACTGACAACATATGAGTCGAGTTAGACTGTGTGTTGTAGTTGTGATTTGATTTTGTTTAAATATGCCAAATTGTGAATTTATGGGTTATTGTTGTTCAGACAATTGAGCTAAGCTAGCTAGCAACTGCTAATGTCAGCGGTCACTTTTGCCATAGCAACAGTAAACGTTCACGTAAGAACTTATGAGCTGTAAATAGAGATGCAGAATCAAGCTATATTATAAATACAGATGAGATACGTTGTATTTTAGCACAGAATACATGATTTTAGTAAACCTATAGAAAATAATTTGTTTAATTTGCATAATTTATCTGTGTTTGGTCCGGTGTTTGGTCCGGTGAGCTTCACACTGCATACGAACCGAACCAGGGTTCACTTGCAAGCGAACCGAGACCCATGTTTTCAGGGGACCAGAGTTCGCTTGTTTGGTCCGCACCAGAGTTCGGATGAGCTTTCACACCTGCCCAAACGAAGCGGACTATCCGAGGAAACGAACTCCGGTCCGTTTAAAGCGGACCAAACAGCTCTGGTGTGAAAGCGACCTTAGTTCCAGTGAAAGGAACTCTTAATGCTTCAGCATACCAAGACATTTTGGACAATTTCATGCTCCCAACTTTGTGGGAACAGTTTGGGGATGGCTCCACAGACTCAAGGACGAGCGCAATTTCAGTCTCAAAAAAATAACACAATCCTCTGCATATCCTCTACAATCATGCAAAAGTCCGGCCTGAAAAATACAGCGCTATCAAGCTAGCTACTTAGCAACAGTGTCAGTGACTGCCTCTTCTTGACCAAGATAACTTTGGCCTAAGAGGATGATTTTTAGTCCCACCTACTACAAATCAAAATGTGATTGGTTAATTCACTTGACACTTTCTAAGCAAACACACAGGCTGTGGCCTTCTGTCCTAGATGAAGTCCTAACCAATGAGTGAACCAGCTCTAACCTTTCTCTGCCTAGAAACAACGACAAAAGATCTGATTGGATAACTTTGTTTCGCTGTTTTCAGGTCAGTAACCCTTTCATTGCTGGAGCAAAGATCCTCTCTGTTAACTACATTCTGTAAGTCATGTGACTTTACACATATGGTTTATGTTGTCAGATTTAGCCTTAAAAACTACTTGGGAAAGTTTAGACCATAAATCTACTTGGGTGGGTTTAGAAAATCATTGTGTTTGGGATTAAAATAAGTATGTTACATAAGTGATGTGACGGAAGTGACATCACTCGTGATTAAAGTGACGCAATGGAATTCATGTGCATAACGAAACTTAATTAACTTAAAACTTTAAAGAACTCCACATTGACTTTCTGTTTGACACAGGACTTGAACTCCAGTCTCTAATGTTCGTTTGAGCCATTCATCCCCACCACGTCCTCCATATGAGGACTTTCTCACTCTGTATGTCTCCTGTCTTACTTACTACATCCACTGAGGTCACTACCTCACAATAAGATGATGAAGTCAGAATAAGCTACTTGCAGATTCGACCTACACGCTGGTTTCCCAATCTTTTTGGCCAATGACCTTGAGGAATTAAGTAATGTCTACTTGTGACTCTTCATTCTGACTGGAGTACAGTTTTGAAGTTGTTGTACTTTACCTTAATATTTCCATTTTATGCGCCTTTCTCCTTCACTTCATTTACAAGCAAACACTGTACTTTTTACTTATTTATATTTTTTTGACGTCTTCCTTTACTTGTTACTGCATATTGAGAATTTGCATATGGAAGCTGAGAACAGCTAAGCTTGAAATTCTTTTTTTAAATGCCATTACCTCAAGATCAGGAGTCAGCCTAATTATTTTGTTATCTAAAGATAACAAAGCTTTAACAGCAGCTAGCTTGACAGCAAGCTTTAAGGCTGAAATCAGGTGTGATCAGATCATTTTCGAGTTCTCCATAATTATCCTGTGATCTTGAGAAAATAAGTAATTTTCTTGTGATAGATTATCTCATTGTTTTGAGAAATCTGCCTTTTGTTTTCTTGAGATAACAAGATGAATTAATCTTATTGTAACCGTATCTCAAGATAATTAAATAATTAACCTGTGATCTCAAGATAACAGTATCTAAACAAATGCAAGCACAGCTATTCTCGCCTTCCATGTTCATCTACAAACATATGATAAACTTATAAAATGTGACAAATTGATCTCAATTCAACTATCTTCAATTGTATCCATGATATAAAGCAGGTAGAATAAGTAACAAAAACATTGCTAACTTGTTAATGCATCAGTTATGATAATCCAGGAGCGTGATATACATGATAATATGATATTAAATGTTCATCAGAGATGATCATCTGAGAATGGATGTGAGTTATGAGTATTGCGATCTGAGATTGTTATATTCAAACGGTTTTTGGAGGCCATAAGGGGTGAAAACATAGTATTTCACCGGGGAAAAAAAGGACATTTTTGAGAATTTTTTCTCATCTGGTGAACTCTCTATGTTAAATGACCCAAAGTTGGAAATCATTTGATTTATCTATTCCTTTATATAAAACTGAAAAGCAGCAAATCCACACATCTGAGAAGCTGGATAAAGGACTTAAAAACTGATCAATCAAAATTCAGTTTTTTGTTGAATTATTTTCTGTGGATCGACTAACATAGTAAATGACTAATCATTTCAACACCAGTATCTTTTGGTGTTTTGTTGCATTTGTATTATTAGTATGAGCATAATAAATGATTTAAGATTTGGTTAATGATTCACTTGCCAGTCTGAATATTATTCTGAGGTTCAACAATAATTATCTGTTTTTATTTTTGCATGAAAATGGTCACATTTTAAAGATGTTGAGTGCTGTCGATGCTGCAGATCAGATTCAAAATACAACTGGCTGCCCTAAAACTGTGTGTGCCTCAAGTTCAAGTAAGTTCCTTCTTAGTTCCAATTCATTTCCACAGTCATATCACAGCTGTGTTTGTGTGTGTGTGAAAACAAACCTGAATCATGTTCACATCTGCTCTGCTAGTTAGAGTTCACACGATCAAAAGTATAAAAAAACACACCTCTGCTAATTTATACGCACACAAATACACACCTTCTGGGCATGAATGACGACATGGTGGTTGTAGGCCATCACCACTACGTCATGTGGCTCAAACTGGCTGACGTCAGCTGATATGTAGTAGCTGTCTCCCAGACATCGCACCCCACTGCCTGTACTGCTCTGCCGGCCTGTCACAGCACCACCTGCAGGAGCTGCAGAAAAACAACGGGGGGGGTCTAATTAGGACAACATCTCGAGGTGTGAGAGAACATCAGGAGCAGGGAAAGGATGTTTAAATGCTTTATCAAACATATCAACTCATACATACAAGAATATGTGTAAAGAAGAATTCAGTTAATGGAATATAATGGCAACATCATGGTAAGTGTGAGAAGTTTGTTGAAATGTAGGAATGAAAAGCATTGCCTCCATATGAAAGAGTTTGGGATATGTTTTAATCATAATACAGGGGATAACATAATAACATGAGATAATCAACCTGTCAAAAGTTTGTGTCCTCTTATTACTTTGAATGTTTGAATGTTTATCAGAGATCAGGAGTGCCTTGCCTGCATGCATAGAAAGTGTCTTGAAAACTGAAGCAACTGATTCAAGCTGAAAGTGTTAGATCAAGGAGTACCTAAACTGATCAACACACAGCAGCTGAACTACCGTACATGCAGGTAATGCAGCTGCATTAGGGCCCGTAACCTGTCTCAAATAAATAACAATACAATAACACAAAATAAGTTTTATATACTTTATGGACATATAGTTTATTGGCTCATAACTCTATGTCACATTTCTAAAATAAGTTTAAATAAGAATTCATGGGTGATTTGATGTCCAAAAATGTACACGTGCACCCATGTGGCATTCTGGGTTGCAGTTATGTACAAGCGCACTACAAAAATAATTCAAGAAAAACAAAATAGCAAACACAGTTTGAGTTGTTCCCATGAATGTATTAAGGAGAGTGCAAGTAGTTTTTGTTTTTTATTTAATCAACTAATAATGAACTTACACATTTGCATTTATGTGTTTATAGGTTAATGCCTATGCACAGACATGAATAATGCTGTCAATGTGCAGGTGCACTGTCCCGGATTATCCGACTCCCTAAAAACTTGGTATTTCACCCAGATGGCCGTGGTTTTGCAGGACATAGCAGTGCATGCTTCAGCAAGCTCATGGGCAGGCTTTTAGTCACTACTGATTAGACTGTATTTTCATCTGTGCTAAGGTGTGCTGTCACTGATTATATTTTCATATGTGTGAAGGTGTGCCATCACCTATTAGTTTTCATCTGGGTGCACAGTCATGAATTATGTTTTCATCTGTTATGGTGCTCTCTTCTGAGTCTCTGAGTGACTCTCTTCTAAATCACAGCGGCCTGTTTTTCTGTTCATTCATTCATTACCTGTAACCACTTATCCTTGAAGGGCCACAGAAGGGTTGGAGTTGTCCCAGCTGACACTGGGCAAGAGCTGGGTACATCCTGGACAGGTTGCCAGTTCATCGCATGGCCAGCACATAGAGACAAACAACTACTCACACTCCCATTCACACCTATGGACAATTTAGACTCATCAATTATCCTATAAACCTGCATGTTTTTGGACTGTGTAGACATAATTTATTATCTATTGCAATGTCTTATTTACTTTTTTAATATAATTACTGAACACGTGGGGGCTTTTCATATGAAAGCCAAGCATTATTGCTCAGTTGTTTGGGGTGTTTTAGTATTTTATGTTCAGACTAGAACAGGCCTTTACAATTTATGAGCGACTGAAGCTTCTGTTTTGGCTGTAAATGTGGTTTACTGCTACTCTGTCTAGAAAGAGAACATTTTTCACTAAAGATGAGACTCAGTAGGAGCATCAAACACTTGTGGGTCTCATTTTTTATTTGATGTGACATTTGGGCACTGAAAGATTCCAAATGGGTCAGCTACATCAAATTTTAAGCCCATTTATTGATTATGCTTTAATCTGCCTGTAGCGTCACACCAGTAATAAACCTTTTTTTTATTGTGGTTGTTACTGCTTTGTGCGCAAGCAGAACTGTTTTAACACTTCATATTAAGTCTTTAGAAGCTCACATGTTTTATATCAGCAGCGCTCCACTTTTTCTTTCATTTTTTTCACATTGCCATTAGTTCTTTATGTGGCCCAGTAGACGATGTCTGGAGCCACACAGACTCTTTTTCTCACAGAGCACAGAAGCTCTTTCGGCTCTGGCTCATTACTTTCTCTGAGCCGCAGGTCTTTTTCTTCTCTATGGCGTTTTCCTTTCAATCAACCCACCACTGTAATGTGAAATACTAATGCCTTTTTCCTGCTGCTAGAGAAAATGAATGAAAAAGGCTCTACCCTGTGCCTAAAAAACTCCTGCCCAGGTGCCCATGAGCTAGGCAGTAAAGCTTCAAATGCTCCTGTAGAGTTGTTATAATGCTAGAAGAAGAGTCACTCAAACTTTTCTTATACATCAGACCAGGATATTGAGGTGATTCGCCAAACGCTGTGGCCATTTCACCTTTTTGGTGGATAGAAAACCAAAGAATCTGTTGATTATGATTTTGACACTTTGTTTTCATTCATTTCCTGTTACACAGGCCTATTTAAAAAATACATGTCGAATAATTATTCTGCTGCTTTGCCTGAACCAAAACTTTTGCAATACCTAAATAAATTAAAATTTATAAGTCAGCCATCATGCTCCTTCAGTCTACTAGCCAGATAGTGCTTATCCAGACATCTATCTATATTCACTAGAATCACCAGGTTGTCTGTAAATAACCAAGCTGTTAATAGCAAGCTGTTGATCTGGGCTAGGCTCAGATTTTGTTGGAGACCACAGTCATATTTACTAATGCTGCTATACTGCATGACTGTACTCCAGCAGCCTCCCACTCAAGCTGTTAGCTCTCCATCAGTAGTAACTGTCACTAGCATCATTTAGCTGTTTACCACAGTGACAGTGAAAATTCATGTGTCTTATGTGCCTCAGATTTCAGTGTGAATGCCTTAGTTATTAATGCATTTGTTTCTTGTTTCTTATTCTGATTGTTTAAAGCTTTTACAAGGAGTTTCTAACTTTAATTAAACTGCATCAGTTTAATACTGATGCCTCTGTATGATAGCTGTTCTTAATGCCTGCCACCAGGTCAGAGTCTCCTTGATCAGATGAATCCCATGTTTGCATTTTCTCATGCAAAGTTACAATGAGTAGTATGTTAGCCATTATAAAGAAGCAACAACACCTCAACAACACAAAAAGAAAAGAGTAAGGAATGGATAGTGTGTTTGTCCTCTTTAATGTAAGCTGCAAATGTTAGCATGTCCTAACTACCTTACTACCTCCAGTTGTAACTGTGTGTTACTTTCATGGTCCTGTAAGGCATTAGATTATTATGGTATATCCACTGTGTGCCAATATTTTAGAAGTTAGCTTTAGCAGCTCTGCTCTTTATTGGAATGAGGGAAGTTAACAGTTCCACAACTCAGCCAACCCAACTTTTCCCAAATTACATTTGTCAAACATATTTGCATCCCAAAGGCCTTTTCTCTTGTAAAATTAAAAGTGACAATATACTCTTACTCTGCATGGATCGTACCGTATCATCAAGTGGTAAGGATGCAAATTTTTCACTGCGGACATGTGGCTTTAGCCTCAGTCTTTTAGCATAATATCACAACTTGTACAGTATGTATTTACCCATCAAGTGCATTATTAAGACACTCTGAAAAATTGAGATACTTTCACTTGCCACTTTTAAGTTGAAACAACTTCAGAAGTAAGTAAATACAACTGAATTTTAAGTAAACTTAATAAGCAGATATAAAGAAATCATATCTTGATATAATTATATTTTCCCAACATTTTCAATGCAACTGGTTTTCTAGATTGTTTTAAAAATAAGATCAACTCCTCAGATTTTAGAGTGAATCTGCCAGCAGCTGTGATTTCATTTTGTCTACCTCTGTCTGACATAAAGGCCCAAACTACTACTGAGTGGTAAATCCACAAACGTTATTAAACTGCATTTGCAGTGTGGTAAGAGAAAGGTTGACAGACATTGCAGCAGTAATAGGCTTTGGCAATCAGTCAGTTCCCTTACCAGTGTGTCCATAGGAGGTTCTGCTGTGTCTGTTGAAGGGGGCCAAACAGCTTGGTCCCCCAGGGCCCTCTTCTCCAAACAGACCGGGATGATCAGCAGAGTCTAGAAACGGTTCAAAAAGGGGATCTAGAGAATCGCATGATCCGCCCAGTGAGCCCTCCGACCGATAGGAGCTGGAGGTGCTGTAACGCGACAATGAGCAGTAAGATGAGGAAGATCTGCGGCTGGAAGATGTCAGGGATGCCATAGCCGAGGATATGCAGTAGCCTTTCACACTTGTACACACACTTAGAAAACACACTCCCACTCTCAATATGCCCTAGCCTCAGAAAAAAAGACCTTTTCTCAGATTTGATTCCTGTGCCTCCTCAGAATAGGTACTGACAAATACAGCCGAAGAAGTGGGTTACTGAAAGCTATTAGACTCTCACTCATTGTCCAAGGGTCTTTGTTGTGGGGTTTTATAAAGCCCTGGTGCATTGTGGGTTAGTAGAGCACAGAGTGGGCTCTATAGCATTCTTTTCCCTTTAGCCATAAATGGCAGTTTGTCCAACCACTGTTGCCAAGAATGTAACGGACAAACTGATAAGGAGTGGAGACCCCTTCTTATTCAGACACACACTCACACACAGTGGAGATAAGGCTGAAGGGGCCTCTTGGAGATGCTTCTAGCATGTGGTCAGAAATAGAAGAGTGGTGAGTGGTCAGGTCGTCCGTTAGACTGACCAAGCACACAATGTGCACACTTTATCAATAATGCAATAGAAAATTGGCCATTTAAGTTCTGCTTACCTGCTAATGGAATAACAGATATGCTCTAAAGTTCAAATCTGAAATGGAGAGTGCTTCCTGGGAGAGCAGATTCAAGGCCAAAATCACAAAACGTGCAAAATTCCTTTTAGTCTGACAAAAGCCAAAGTATATACAGCCCTGGTTGACCTTTACAACCCGTCTTTAAAAGCTTTAATTGAAGTGACATTTGCCAATTGACAACGGTGCTGCATGTCCAGGCTGACATTCAAGACGGTCATATTAATACTTTTATGTTACATATGTGTGTGTTTTTCCATTCGAGGATGTGAAAAATTACATTCAGCAGCACATCATGTTGCCCTTCAGGATAATATAGTCTCGGTCCTGGCAGGGACACTTCATATGTGAGCTATAAAGCTGAAACAATCCAGTTAATACAAGCAGCATACATCAACATGACAGTCCCAATTTGTGCTCTCAGGTGAAACACTTGTATCTGTCCTTGTGTAAAATAGTATGCATTAATAAATTGTGTATGGCATATTTTTAAAAAAGGCTTTTCAAAACATAGTTTAAAAAAATACATTCAATATGTGACCTGAAAAAAGTGCAGTATAATAGAAAATAGATGACTCTTTTCAAATGTAGGGACTCAGCTGTCTCCCTCAACTCTTCACAGTCAGCAGTAGAAGAGTTATTCCTATGTTCACAGGGTCCTATCTTCCCAGTTCTATCTAGCACCTAATGAGTTATGGGTTAAGGCTGAGCATACAAGATAGGACCTTGGGATCTTAGGGCCCTGAGAACATAGGAATCTGGGAACTCATGACCTTGGGAACAAAAAACCCTTGGATTAGAGGACCCTGGGAACATAAGACCTCAAGAACACAGGACCCTGAGAACACAGGACCCTGGGAACACAGGACCTAAGGAACTTAGGACCGTGGAAACATAAGACGCTGGGAATTTATGACCTTGGGAACGCAGGACCCTGAGAACATAGGACCTTGGAAAATAGGATCCTGGGAACATAGGACCCAGGGAACATAGGATCCTAGGAACATAGAACCTTTGGAATTTTGCACCCCGGAAACTTAGTGCCTTGGGAAAATAGGACCCTGGGAACATAGGACCTTTGCATCATAAGACTCTGGGAACAAAGAACTTTGGAAACTTAGGAACCTGGGAACATCAATATGTTCCAGAGGAGTTCATCTATTCAGCTCTCCTTCCAGAGTTACAGGATCTCCACTTAGTCTCTGGGTGGCATACTGGGGTCTCCAGAGGCCAGAACACAATATCTCTCCCGACCTCTAACATTTGGTGCATGTCCATGAGGTGCGCTGGCTGAATTCAGAGGAGATGGAAAGATTAAATCAAGTTAATGAGGTAAAAACAGATAAGCTGCAGATTAGCTGTGGAACATCAAAGCAGCTCCATTTTGCATTTTGAGCATCAATTAATCATTGCCAAATCAACCATGATCTTCCAAAATCCTCTGTGAATAGTATGGTCAAGACCAGTAACTGCTGTGTCTCATGTCTGTGTTCATTTAATACTATGCCTTTATGCCTTTCTCAATGTGAAGTCCAAACTTTGTTTACTTGGTACTAACAAATGTCTTATGTTCAGGTGTTGCAGCTGTCAGAAATTATAGAAAAGAGAGAGCTCTCTCTGGCAGAAAGGGCTGATACCTAACTTCTTAGATGTGCTCAAAGATCAACATGTTAGTGCTGACTTGGGGAATTAGCTTGTTAATATTAGCATTTCATTTGTACTGGTGTATTTTTGCTTATATTTTTTGATGTATATTTGCTTACAATAATTACACTAATTGGGCGGCACGATGGCGCAGTGGTTAGCGCTGCCGCCGCACAGCAAGAAGGTCCTGGGTTTGAATCCCCGAGCCAGCAGGGCCTTTCTGTGTGGAGTTTGCATGTTCTCCTCGTGTCCGCGTGGGTTCCCTCCGGTTACTCCGGCTTCCTCCCACAGTCCAAAGACATGCAGCAGGTTAATTGGTGACTCTAAATTGCCTGTAGGTGTGAATGTGAGAGTGAGTGGTTGTTTGTCTCTATGTGTCAGCCCTGCGATGAACTGGCGGCTTGTCCAGGGTTACCCCGCCTCTCACCCAATGTCAGCTGGGATAGGCTCCAGCCACCCGCGACCCTCACGGAAAATGAATGAATGAATGAATAATTACACTAATTCCTCAAAAGTACTGCTTCATGTAGAACCTGTATTGGAAAATGGTCAAACAGTTACAGACATCTTATTAAGTGTCAGAAATGAAACCTCAGATATCAGGATTTATTTAAGTCTTGACCCAGATACTGCTGGTTATGTGCAGTTCACAGCCTGTGTGGCAGCCACTCAGGCCTGAGCCTAAAAAACTGAGATCTGATCTTTTCATGGCTGCCTGACCTGGGAAGATCAGATGTGGTTCCAGCCTGTTTCCACAGTCATGACAAGATGACATTTGTACCTCAACAAAAAGCTGAATCTTTTTTTTAGTGTGTGATCTGCTGTCGTTCAAGTGATGCATGCTGAACATGCTGACATTAAAGACATAAAACTGTATAAGTATTTAGGTTGGTTTAGAAACCTGCTTCTTTGCCAGATGACATGATCATTAAAGGAAATCTTTGTGCTATCTTCCTGACATATCTGAATTATCGCTTTTGGTAAGAACAAAGGCTTCTGTCGGTTTAGGAATGTGACTGATGCATTACATTATATTATGATAAATGCAGTGTCTCAGTGACTCAGAGTCTGTCTTTTGTTTCAGAGGGAGTCTGGTGCTCTGTCTGCTGGGTAACCCAGGTGACAGGAAATGATGAAAAGAGGGGCAAATATGGGCAACAGAGAGTAGATAGACTTTGTGGGCAGGTTTGCAGAAGATCTGAGGTTCCCAGGTGACTTGTATGCCTTACCTCTGAGTGTGGTCTGTACACTCACTGGTCTGTAAACTGCATGGTTCTCAGGTGCATCCAGAAAGGTTTGACACTGGTTCTGGCTGAGCATCTGAGTGTAAGTCCTGATACAAGGTCACCTGCTAGCCACATGAATGGAAAATGGAGACAAACTTAAAGGTAGAAATTCCAGCAACACTTGCTGCAACATGGAGAATAATGCCACATCCTGGTAACACCTGATATCAAGGTCATGTGCCACAGGTATGTCGATCTGATCCAGGCCTTGCTTCCCCTGAAGATATGATTCCCCTTTCTTGCTTCTGACTGTGAACATGAAGCTCTGTTGCAGTGCTGGTGGTGTTTATTACTCCAAAGAACATCAACTCAAGGTTCAAACATTCAAAAACTACCAGGCTTGATAAAAAAAGCTAAATAACTGTCTGTAGGAGTTGAATATTTAAGACCTCCCTCATCAGCAATTTGACCCCACTGGGTGTTTGTTCAAACCCTTAACAACCTACAGTTTCCCTGCATGACTGTAACTGAAGCATGTGACTTCAGCCATGACTGTGATCACTCCCTGACTTTGAAGGAATAGCTCAATATTTTGGGAAATACACTTCATCATTTTATTGCTGAGGATTAGATAAGAGGATCAATACCACTCTGTCTGTGTGAGAGGCAATTAGCATAGCTTAGCATTAATAATAAAAGCCGGGGAAGCAGCTCTGTTGAAAGATTTGAATGCAAATAACATTAAAGCTCTCTAATTAACACAGTGTATCTCCTTTGGTATCAACCTTGTCATCTAACTGTTGTGAAAGTAAGAGTGTTTCTCATGACATCATTGTATTTTCAGTTGCCTAAATTTAACCAAACCTCATACATTACAGTGGCAGATCAGGAGATGCTAATATTTTTGACGCTGAGGTTGTGTTCAGACTGTCATTCATTCGAACGGAGCCGGTTGGGCGGTGAAGCAGGTGTGCCAATACCCATGGTTTGGGTAAAAACATATGGAGTTGTGAGGCAAAAAAGTTTGAGGTCAAAAAAGGCCATATTTCTACGGTCTACCTTGTGATCGTCACAACAAAAGATGAAATAGTTGCTGGCATGATAATTTTCTACAGTTGTAACATTTGAATATTATACCAGTGTGCAGTGTTTTAGTGTCTGATAAGCCGTAACATTAATCTGTTACTCCAACTGGACTATTTGAATTGTATTTCAGTGTCTCACTGACACCCAAAACAACACACTCCCATGCAGTCTTCCGCGCTCTGCACTCCTTGCTGGCTCACTTTCTCAAAACAAACAAAATACAGTGTTTAGGTTGTATTATTTGGATATTTCAGTGTAGACCCATTCAACTCCAAGAACCAATCTCAGAACTCATCAGCTTAGTCAGACAAAGATTTAGCCTTTTGGGGCAACAGCCGTGTTTCAGGATAACGGATAACCTGGCCAAGACTTCCTTTTCCATGTGTCAGTCATTTGTTTACAGTCTGTTTACCAATTTGAAATGTAAGACTTGATGACATTTGAGCTAATTTGTTTAAATAGATTCAGTGTCTATATGTATGCATGCAGATACATTTTTAAAAGGCAAATCAAAAGCTAAATTGTTGTCAGACAAATAGCCTGTGGGTTGCATTTCTCCAATGTGGCCCACCTCTTTGGATCTCCACATGGACTGTTTACCTGCATGCAAACAAAGCCTGCTCAAACATGATTGGTCAGGCTGTTATTTTGTTTGGCGTTTCTTATAGAACATTTTTCCTTTCATTTTCACATTTTTGGACACCTCATCAAGGAAAACGTTGTTTACACTCTAACAAACCAGACCTGTCTGTTTGGTCCAACGTTTCAAAACGTGGATGATCACACACATACCAGCCTTTGTTCGGAATCCATCACATCCTGCTCTGATATTTCCCTCCCCTCCCTCTGCTGACCCACCAAATGGATTACTGCGCTCCCCGGGGGATGATGATGTCATGGAAAAATGAAATACCTACTGCTGTAGGATCAGTAAGACCCAGTGCAGTTACTTCTTCGCTCTGGTAATAACTTAATAATGATGATGTCTTCATGTCAAGGAGATAATTGCAGCAGGCTTTATGATGTGCATGCCACAGTGAATGTCCAGGAGTAAATGATGTTGAAAGAGGTGAATGTTACAGTTCATTATCTAATCATAACCATAAAACACTACATAGAATCTAGTGAGATTAATGGAGCCCTCCACACTTACCCAATCTATCTTAAAAGGATATATTTACTGTAAACTGTAAAATGACCATGATATGTCAACAGAGACTAAAGGAAACATGCCAAGCGGAAATGTTGGCTTCTCTGACAACAGCGCTACAGCCAGCATGTTTTCCTTTCTATTCTGGGCTGAAATGTCAGTTTTTATTTGCCCATTTTGTTTTTATTCACTTTACATAGAGTTAAAATCAATGCAGAATGTTTGCCAGATGAGTCAGTGTCTCTTTATGAGTCATAAGAAATCATTAATGATCTTTGAGAAGGTGTGGATGTTAATAATTGTTCAATTGAGCAATATATTAATGGAGTCTGGCAGACAGAAATCAGACGGCCACTGAACTCCAGAGTGTGTAGTACGTTACATCGTCTTGTACTCGTGTTCAGTGTCCCTGCAGCCTGCAGACAACCTGCCTGAGCTTCAAGTCTGTGGAGGAAGACATGTAGAATTGTGAAATAAACCCAGGCAGGGTGGTGCAGGACTTGACACAAGGGAAGGATTTTAAATCACTGAAGACATTTATTTCGGAATAATGACTTGTTCACTGTACATTATCCTGCTTATTACGTGGTTTCTTACTTTAAAAAGGTACAAAAAATCTATTGTAATAATATTAATTAATGATTATTAATTAATCAGAAATATTAAAATGTAAATATTTTGAAATTATTTTATTGCTCCTCCAGAGTCTATGGTCAGAATTGCATCCATAGCAGCAGTCTGTTCGTCATTAACCAATTAAAATCAAGTATTCAACAAAGCCATGTAATAAAGACAATATATTAAATTGGGCTTCAGTCTATTTGATATACCATCCATGGCTCACACTGGCTATTTAGACTGCTGTACTCATTTTTGAATGCATGTTCTTTGCGTTGTAATGCATACACGTTTCTCCTTTAACTCTTGTGCCTATGTTACATGAAAAATAAACACATCACACCAGATTTGTATTTTTTGCAAAGAACAATAACAATATTTTATTAACTCGAAATAATATCAGATGCAGCAAACAAAGATTCATTTTTCAAATCCAAGGTGGCAATAATCAAATAATTACATTCAGCCAAAAGAGGGAGAAAATTATTCAAAAGGAAAAAAGGAGAAAAAAGAAGGACAGAATTGAGATCTCAGAGGGAGGAGAGGGTTGAGTGTGTGTGTTTGACTGATGCTGATGGTGATATGCAACCCACTTAGGATGTGGATGGGACAGTACATTCATTTTGGGTCATCTATTTTCCTCATACCCTGTTAGTTCATGGTGCCTTTGTCTCTGTTGGGTGAGTTGTATGGCTTTGCTCTCTGAACTCTCACATAAGTCTCTGTTCAGTCTGTGTGTGTGTATGTGTGTGCCTGGTGTCACCCGACCCCCCAAGGACTATGGGACGTTTTAATTAAGACGGTGGAGGCTAATGTGGGTTAAACGCCGACCATCTCTTTCTCTGTATTCAGTTCCTACAGCAGTTTTCACACTCTCGTGTTTGCAGGTTTTGTCCTAATATTCACCACTGGGGGCCAGTGGTGTGGTGAGAGTGGTCCCCGGGCCCTTCAGCTTTGTTCTAAAATGGTAAGTAGGCTATACGGTGACGGGGTCGCCTCCGCCATCTGAATATTCATACGCCCTCCTGCCTTGACACTGTCCAACAGATGTTTTGATGTCTTTTTATAGCACTGGGTTCTCCCGCCTCTATCACACACACACACACACAGAATCTGGAGCTTCTCTCTGATAAGTGTCCAATGTCAGCGCTCGCCTGAAGCAACAAACTGAAACACACTGCCCGGAGACACACACTCACACCAAAAGAAACATGTCAAGCTCTAATAAAGACATCTGTCTGACTCAAGGACAGCAGGGTGTTTTTTTGTTATTAGGCTACGCAATATTCATCATTTCCAAACAGGGAGGCCAGAGAAAAACACTTCCCTTCATCATCCACTGCTTTCCACAAACCACCAAGAGTTTTCTGGGACAGCAAACCTCAAAAGATGTCACTTAGAAAAAGCTTATGGCGATGAGGAGGGGGCGGAGAGAAAGAGTGAAGGGGAAAAAGACACAAGGGTGGAAAAATAAAAGACAGACAGGAGAGATACACATCTCCTGTTCGTCAGGCGGTTTCATAATCGCGGGCTAATTGCCTGTCGGCAAAGGTAGCACTCAGACGTCCTCTTGGTTATGTAATGAGCCCCCTGTGGGGATGAATGGACGGAGGGAGGGAGGGAGGGAAAGAAAGTGAGGATGCAAAGAGGAAAGGACAGAGACAGAGGGGTGGGAGGAGATGAGAGGAGGGCGAGGGGGCAGGAAATGACAGGACAGAGACAGAAGGATGGAGAGGGGAGACATTCATCAGGCTGTCTGCGTGTGTACGTCAGCGGGAATTCTTCTGTTTCTACTCTTATGAGGACAAAATGTTCTCGCAAGGATAGAAAGATGTAGAAATCCACCAAAGTGCCTCTTCTACAAAGGGATTAGGACTTGGATTGAGGTAACCCTAACGGATTAGATTTAGGATGGGGTTAGGATGAAAGTTAAGACTGGATGAATGAATGTATTCATAGTCAACAATAAATAGCACACTCCATGTGCAGAGGTGGGAAGCTAAAAGTACAAATACTTTGTTACTGTACTAAGCAACTAAAAGGAATTTCCACTGTAATAACCACAAAATTTAACATCAAAAATAAAAAAATCTAAGTAAAAACTTCCTCCTTCATCTGATTCCAACCAGTGGCAGGCATTAATAAAACTATATAGAAATAGCTGATCCCTTGCGCTGCAGGACTGATTTTGAACCCAAAAGGGTACACTTTGATTCAACAAAGTTTGAGAACCAGCTTCTGCTGAGGCTGAACAAAAGATTTTGGTTGTCCTAGAGAGGAGGGAATTTATTGGTGTGATGGACTGTAAAGTCTCTATTTTAATTGCAGTTTGTGCTTATTATGTCAACTTTTACTATGAACTGAGAAGAGGAGAAAACAGGCCGGTTTTGGCCCCACCCCCTATGTTACTATTTGATGTTTACAAGATTTATTATTTAAGGGTAGGTCAGCTCAATTTGTGTGAATTATTAACATTAAAATACCCTTTGCTTCTGGTGGTGAATGGGAAGACTGTTAAACCAAGTGCCATTCATAAAACAAGTGTTTTACAGTACACCATCACAAAGACTCTTTTCTGATTTGCTTTGATCTACAGGCACAGTTGGCACACATGTCATTTACTCAGTAACATCATTAAGTAACCTGTGAATAAATTGTTTACCACAGACTGGCCCAGTGCTTGTTTTCACTGGTGTATGCGGCTCATACCACTTAGCCATTTAATATATAATTTCAATTGTATAATTTTTATTGGGGGGACAACTTCATGCTTTTTAGAAGTTGGGATGGACGTTTCCCCTCCATTGTCCCTGGGATCCGCGGCCAAGAATATGAGTTAAGGTTCAGTTAGCTTTGCAAAGAAACAGCCCATAGAAATGTCCTTCAGAGGGTTAATTTTAACTTTTGTTCTATGTGTACATTTCAGAGCCTGTAGTTTTTCACTTGTACTTGAGGAAAAAAGATGAATGAGTACTTCTTCTTTTACCAGAGTCTTTTTTTACACAACTGTCTCTACTTCTAGCTGACTAAAAATGTGTGTACTTCTGTACCGCTGTCCATATAAGAGAGAGAACATGACAGCTTGGTGAATGAAAAACGTATCACACCAAGGTGCCCGTCTTCTCTCACACACACTCACATAATTACACACACACACTGCCCGAGGAGAGGACAGGGACGCTCAGATAGACAGACAGAGCAAATGCACTGTGGTGGACAGACTGATAAATAGAGGAGGAGGAGGAGAGGGGGGTGAACAATGGAGTGTTCTCGTCACTGCGCCAGGACAAAAGCACAACCTCGCCTCGCCAGCATCACTCAGCTTTTAATGTCAACGAAAAGGACAATCGTCCCTTTGTAACCTCCAGCCACAGGGGAGAATACACACGAACTGATTTTAGGAGCATTTTACTCTGCACTTGCTCATTTAGGGAGGAGAGGACGTGATGATGGTGATGGTGCAACTTGGGAAGTCAAAGGTGATGAATGAAAGGCACAGCTTCAATGGTTCCCCCTGAGTTGCTGCTGTCTTTTCTGCCTCTCCTGACTGGAACTCTTCATTTTCAGTTCAGAAATCGGCTCATCCTGTCTGTATTTTCAAAATAAAGTCCAGATGTTATGTACTGTATGCTTTTTTTTTTTTTTTTTAGATTTTTATCTCCAGCACCAGTAAAAGTTCAACCTCCAACGAGAGCTCAGCTACACCAGACACTGTTTTAAAGGGAATCGCTGCATTGGAGGGGTTTTGGAATGAATATACAGTGCAAGCTTGAGGAGCTTGCTGACATCTTACAATACAGCCACACACACAATCACACACACATTTGCACAAAAACATACAGACTCGCACATTGAGGCTTATCTAAACAGTCAAACAACATTAAAGAAGGATGTGAGGACTGAATCTGTGCTTTAATTATTTGTAGAAAATAACTACGCACACCAGGCTTTCACTCTCACAAACGCACCCACACAAGTACACTCACACACATGCGGAGGATGAGAGATGAGTGGTGTTATGCATGCGGGCGGGATGCAATGATGCTGTGGTCCAATGGGATTTCCTGAGTTGTATGAATGACAGTCCCTCTGGGAGAACCTCAACGGGGCTCCTCACATCGCCATGGAGATGGAAGTTTCTGCATGTGTCACATAAACATGCCACTTTGCAAACATCATAGAAAAGAAGGGAAAGTATAGAATAAAAGGCAAAGCTTCTCAGGAGTCAGTATGAGAGGAAAGAAAAAAGAAAAAACAGGAGCTCTTCATGAGGATCATGACATATGGCGATAACAAACCGTATCACAGTATCCTCTTTTGAAATAAAAAATAAAATAAAAACTTTTTGTTCACATTATATTGTTATTTTTTCCCATTAAACTATATCACACAGTGATAACGAAGAAAAGGAGAAATCTACAGCCACGTTAGCTTCGTGCAAAAAACCACATACACTGGCACGCCGCATAGGCAAAGAGATCAAAGCAAGACAACGCATACAAAAATATAGAAAATTCCGATGCAACTCGTCTCTTCACAGAAAAAAAGCTTTTCTGTCTTCTCCACCTGCGCCACATCCTGCCAACACCTACCGCCAAAGGGTCACTTCAGGAACATTCTGTCAGTGTTTGTTGTTGTCGTTGTCGCTGCTGCTGCTGTGTATTTTTTTTTTAAGACAACCAAAGTTCTTGTGTCTTCCATGCAGGAATCCACAGAACCCCAAAAATATCCAGTAGCTATAATAGATCATTATGGTGGACGTCCATCATAATGATGTCTGGAATAATGTGAACAACAACATGTTGGAGTGATAGAAAACTAGTACAATAAAAGCATATCATTTCTGTCATATAATTTGTGACAAATCTTTTTTTAAACTTTGTTATTTTAAAATACATACTATGTCCTGTCACTTTGAAGACATTCCAGCATTTGCTCATAATTGGTAGTGACAGGGTTAAATAGTTTGGCATACTCAGCAAGCCATGCCCGAAAGGATGCTATTTTGTCTCTTGCAAAGGAGGGGGGAACAGGGAGGGAGGAGGGGGCAGGTCCCAGGATGCAGTGTCAACCCTCTCTCCCACCACGGATGGGAGACGCTAGGGGAGGTGGGCGGGGTGTTATACAGAACAGCTGAGATTACAAACCGTGCTCAAGACTGGGTCAGCCCATCGATTTCAGCACTTGCAAAACACATGCAAAGATAAGTCAGAGTTTTGGACTCAGTCATTCTGTCTGCCGTGTCGGTGGCGTCCGTTTTAAGAGGCGCCTCAAAGGTAGGAACGGAGCCAAAAACTGTGAGCGTCATACCCACATGTAGCGTCACTGGACTGCTGCACCGCGTCCAGCATTCACACTGTTAGAAAAGATTGTTTGGACGCCTTCAAAGAAAATAGACTCAGATGGGGACAAAAGCAGTTATGAGGTGAAAAGGAGGAGTTGAAATGCTGCAAGTAAGGCAAGGACAGATGCTTCAGTCAAAAAAAAAAGACAACATGCGCAGAGGTTTTTCAGATGCCATGGAGGAGAGGGGGGAAGTTGTTGCAAAAAAGAAATCCCTCTAAAGAGCTGTGAGGGATCAAACACTGAGGTGAGATGATGAGAGGAGTCATTGGTTGTTTGGCTCTTCTGCCCTCTCCTCCTCCTCTTCGTCCTCCTCATCAAGAGACACAACCCCGGAGGAGGCCACATCAGAGACCCTCCTGCGTGGGTCATAGTCAGGCTGGTACTCCACTCTGTTGCCCTCTGCCTCCACCTGGCACACGGTGCTCTCATAATCCTTGCAGGGAGTGTCATCGTCCTCACCAGGCGACAGGTACGTCTCAGAGTAAGACATGGAGTAGCAAGGAGAGTCCTGACCCCCGCAGGGCCTGATGCCCCGCCCTCCCCCGCCAAGGCTGTGGAAGCTGCAGTCCCCTCCGCCGGACCCACTCTGCCCCACCCTCTGAAGTCGGGCCAGCAACAGCTCCTCCCCTCCCTGCAGCGCTGACAGGATCTTGGCAGCGAGCTCAGCAGCATTGCTGTGGGAGTGGGTACCGCGGTGGCCGCCCAGGTCGCGCAGTAGTGGGTGGTGCTCATCCAGGCTGCAGAGGCTGGAGCATAGAGTGTCTGGGGAGCCGGCCGTGGGGGAAGGCTCTCCGCTGCCTCCTCCCTCTCCGCCTCCTCCTCCACCCTCACAGCAGGGCCCTCGCAGGCCCAGGTGCTGGCAAAGCTGGCTGTGGATCAGGTCCTTCAAGTAGGGAGGATACGACGGAACATCTAGAGGGAATAGATACGGACTGTGAGCATGATGTCCTGAAGAAGAAGCATAATGATAAGAGAAGAAATATGAATTGAAACTGAAATATTCTGAAGGGTCATTAAGTGGCTGCAGCATTAAGTATGAGCAGGAAATACAAATGATGAATGGTGAAAAGAAATGTAGCAAAGCACCTGCAAAAGGCGGAGGAGAGGATGTAAACAAAGTAGGTTTTAAAAAGAAAAAAACTGCTTTGAGGTCATTTATGAATGTAATTTAAAATGTTTGTTAGGCCTAAAAGATGCACAAAATGTGTTTTACTGAAAACCCCTGAATTTAAAGTTTAACACCATGGGGTACTGGTTTTGCAACAGGAGGCCAAAGTTATTTTAAGGATAGTTCTGATTGTTTGAAGTGGGTTGTATGAGGTACTTACTGATGATCAGTGTATTACCTACAGTAGACGTAGTCGAGACACCCCCACCCACATAATACAAGGTCCGTCTAAATAGATTCATATCAGACTCCTTTTGCAAAAATAGTCATTTTACCTTGCAGAACACAGAAGTTTCTGGTCTACCACTGCCTCAATCTCTTAGTTGTTTGAGTTATTGTGAATTTGGTGAATCTGGACTAGCCTTTTACTGCAAAACACCAAAGTATAACAAACTTTGTAACCAATCCAGGCAGCAGTAGACTAAAGCAGTAGACCCCATGTTCTGAGAGGTAAAATTACTGATTTTGCCAGTCGAGTCTGGTTGGTTTGGAAAGAGCCATATTTGGCTTATATAACAGCAGTTTCCTGTCGGGAAAGGCAGTCTGACAGCAAGGTGATGTGGAGCACATATTAAATATAGCGTAAACCTAGGTTCTTTTCTAGGTGAGCCTTTTTTAAGTGGCTAAAATACATTTTGGTGCTGACCATGTTCACAGCTGTACATTTCTTCCGAGATCGGTACTCCTGCTGCTTCCCCAAACTGGGGACCTCCATCCACTGTAAGTAATACACTTATGTACAACCCCACTTCAAACAATCCAAACCATTTATTTTATGATAAGAAAATAAAAAGGATGTTTCTGCTGCTAAAAGAGATTACTGAAAAGTAATAATATCAGTATTCTAATTTTAAAAAGCAACCGATACAAAATTTAAGGATGAAAAATTTGCATGTGAAAGCAAAAAACTGTTACAAGGCACTGCATATACAATAGCAACTAAGTGAATGAATCAATATATGACATATATACAATGTGACATTGTACCAAAAGTAGGATTTTTTTGTACAATGCATGAAGTGAGAGAGAGATGCAATGAAGAAATTAATGTCATATCCAGGCTTGTGTGTGTGAAGCTCCATTCACTAAATGGCCTTTTACAGAAGGTAAGAAGCAATAGATGAATATAGGAAGATAGGAGAGCAGCACTGAGCTGAATGTTATTAGCTGCGGGACAGGTTATTGGTGGTTCAGTGTAATCAAGATGAAAGCTGTGGTATACAAACACCCACACACATTCACATACACAGCCATGGTCAAATACACTGTGTGTATTTATAACCCTCTTACACACCATCCTCACGCAGACGCTGTCTCTGCAGCAAAGGAAATGATATTAAACTTGCAGTAGGGATATCAAATTGCGCCGAAGAACAAAAAAAAAAAAAAAAAACGTTGGGAGGGGAGGAAAACTAGGGCACTGGGACAATGAAAGATACAGAGAGGCAGAGAGAGATGGATGAGGAAGAGGGTGTGTGAGAGGGTATTAGGAAGGAAGGCGACAATATGAAGGAAATAAATGTGATTTAGCTTTATCACAGTACACTCTGTGTGGTTGTGTGTGTGTGTGTGTGTGTGTGTACCTGTGCTCTGTGTGGTGGGCTCGTTGGCAGGCAGAAAGTCCTCGTCATATGAGTCATCGTTGGACTCGTCGCCGTCCACAGAGGACCAGGCCCTCAGTTTAGCCTCTGCTATGGCGAACTGCTCGGCCACACCTGCATAGACACACACATACACACATAAGCTGCACGTGTACATACGCAAATACATGGTTGGCATGGTAACAATGAGGCAGCAAGCAGGCCATTGTGTCTCCATGTCATGCAGCTGTTTTTGATTGGCAGGTCTGTGTGAGGAAAAAAGTGCAGGGCGTAGTATTAGACTGGGCAGAGACAGCTTTCCCATTATAGTCAATGTTCCTGAGCGGTCATTTGGCGGGTGCACTTAAGATGGCCGTCACTGAGGGTTTAATGGTGTTGTTATGCAGGTTGCATTCTTACCAGTGAAGAGGAGACAGTAAGTTGGAAGAATGACAAAGAAAATCACAGACAATGTCTGTATGTTATTGGAAATGCCAGGAGGAAAATACTTCAGTAAAGTAGTCTGAAGGGCTCATTTATGATAATGGACTTTGATCTTAAGTTTGACTTAAGCAGAAAACCATGTATAAGTAGTTACTTATAAAACCTTACTTTGACGTGAAAATGTTCTTATCTCTAAGCAAAGTTTGGACGTGACTGTGGTGATTTTCCTGCTGGTTATGTAGGGGTACTGTAGTTTGGGATGCATATGTGCCCAAGCCTGGGTGGGAACTTTGTTTTAGCTTTATGTGCAATGTAATAGGAATTCAAGAATTAATAGCAACACACTCCCAGGTGACGTGCTTGGCTTTGCTTCGCTAGTCACCCCACTATTTAGTCCAGTGAATAATGCATGTTGGATCTCATCTTCCAAAAAGTTTGCTTTTTTTAGTTTTGATCCATGGTAATTCCTGACTAAACCCTGATTTGTAGTAGCATTATATTAGGAGAAATGACTGATTGTAAGGACGGTGCTGACAATTTTAAGTTAATTTGAGATGTATAAATCACAGGTGCTTAAGTTAGGAATTTCCTTCTCAGAACCTTCTTAAAAGCAAAGCTTTTTATGCCCAGTATCTTTTATGAATGAAATGTAAGCACACCATAAATGATCGTCTTAAGACTAAGTTCAAGTACATACCTGATAACAATTTTATAAATGAGGCCCCTGATTTTAAAGTCACAATCCTGGAAGAAGTGAGCCCAAAGTTAATCTATTAGTTTTCTGTACATCAACACAGTATTTCTATTTTTTTTCGTGACACTCAAACAAATGTATCATCCACCATTGTTCTCATTCAAAAGTCAAGTAAGCAATAATAAATATGTAACATTACAGTTTCAAAATAAAGTTTGCTCAGAAAGATTTCAGGTGATGGTTACAGTTTGGTGACATTAAGGAAATGATAATAGTTTGGGTTAAAATAACCACTCACACAGGAACCTGTGTAAAATCCTGTGTTTGACCCTACCCATCCTCCCTGTCTCCTTCTTATGTAGGCTTTATACTATGTTCACTCTTATCACTTTGAAAGTCATGCTTACTGTCAGGAAGTGAAAGTAAAATGACTATTTCACGAATTGCCATGATAGAAACACACACACACACACACACAAGTAAGGCCACAGAGAGAGGACATCAATGTTCGTGTGTGTGTCTGTCTGAGGTGACTCAGCATGTGCCAGAACCAGTAAGCCAAGGTCCAAGTGACCAATCGCCTCCAATCATCTTCAGGAGCTGGCCAATCAGAGAGGAAGCCTCCCTCTGTCTTTTTCTCTTCCTCTCTCTGCTGAGCTTCTCTTCCTCTCAGTCCATCTGTTTTGTATTCCTCCCTGTTCATCTGCTGTCTCCTTCATGTCACACCTTTCTTCCCCTCTCAATAAAATGCTCTATCAACTCACCTGACTCTCCTCCTTCCTACAATTCTTTTTTTTTCCAGCATGCCAACTTTTAGCCTTGTCCCTCACTTCTCATTTTGATTCCTATCTCTCTGACTCATTCTCCTCAGTCTCCTTCTCTTTAAGTCTCTCTCTATGACTCTCTCTGGTCAATGCTCAGTATTCACGCGTTGTGTCCCACAGAGAGAGAGATCGATGCTCTCATTCATCTTCCACTTTAGCTGAGCCCTGAACTCTGCTCACAAACACAGCCACATCTTCCAGCAAATGCAGCCATGTAGGCTGCTCTTTAGTTCTCCTTTGAAAGCCTTTTTAATTTCTTTAACTGAGGAAGGAGGAGAGTTTTCACCTGCATACAAAGTTTTCTATGTCCCTGACCCACATACCACACAGCAACAGGGATGGAGATATGCCTCCAGATAGACACTCACACAAAACCACCTCTCTGTTTTCTCTCTGTAAAAATTCAGATTTTTATTCTATGATACAAATCAGTATCCATGGACAACCAGGCTTGGCCATTTCAACTTTCAATGGTGTAGACTGTTGAATAAATTATAGGGCTGAGCCGATTCATCGTTGTAACCATCACCATCCATTACAGAAATCTGCCGACGTGCGTCAGTGCGTCGCAATGAACTGCTGCACCCGGCAAAAGCATGGATTCACCCCGGGGATCGAACTGCATCAAACAAACCTCATCACAATCATCTAAAATGTGGGAGCATTTTAGACAGTATGTATGTAATAGTATGGTTCTCTATAAGCTCCACAAGCTGAAATGGCTCATCACAGAAGAACAACTGCTCTGTACAAACACTTGAAATGAAAGCCCTGGAGTTTTCCCTGCAGCAGCAGCAGTGAGACAGCATCATCCTACTTACTTTCTGTCAGCGGCCAGGCATGATATACTAGGACTAGCAACACTTGAAATGAGTTTCTGTTAGTATAGTCACTTAAAATTGATTCTAAATGTTTCCTCATTGCCCCCATGTTAAAGTAATTTCCACACCACTCCTGTTAACATTCCTCCATGCATCTAATGGTGTTGGGCTGCTTTAAGTTTTCTCTTCATTTAATGGCACTTTAATGCATGAGTGAAAACTTGCTGCAACTAATGTTACAGACTGTTGTTACAGTTTGTAAATCCTTTCATTTCCTTACTTCACACTGACGCAAAAGTACATTGCCAGGGATTATTTTACCGGCATCATTAATCATTACGTTATTACTCCAGTGATGAAATAAATTCATGTCATAACCAGTTTAAGTTTTAAGTCAAGTACTTGGGTGAAAATACTTATTGTCCAGTTCAGGGAAAGAACTGACAGTGATTACTGAAAATAACATACAGAACAGCAATCCTTTTTAATATGAGGTCCACTATTTTTCTGATCAGTTAGTGGAGTTTATTAAATTATATAGGGCGGAAAATAGACAAATTTCAAAATATGTCACCATTATCATTATTCTAATGTTTTTTATGTGTTTATTTTTCAGAGTCATGATTGAATAAGATATTGAAATACTAATTGGACAAGTTTTGATATTGTTATATTAATTGAATAATTTAAGAAAATCTCCAGGTCAGTTCATAAATTAATCATAAGTTAATCGACAGATTAATCATTAGGTGCAGTCCTAATAAATTAATATTAAGAAGAAATGGTTTAAAGCTGTATTCTAGGGGCAGTGCCCCTATAGCTCAGTTGGTAGAGCATCCCCATATACTGAGGCTGTAGGTTGTCTGCAGCGGCCACTGGCTTTATTCCCGCCCGTGGCTCATTTGCTGCGTGTCATCCCTTCTCTCTACCCCCTTTCCTGTCATATCTTCAGCTGTCACTGTCACAATAAAGGCAAAAGCACAAAAAATAATCTTAAACAAAAGCTGTATCCTAGAAATTACATTTGTTCTATATATGTTAGCAAACTATCTTCCGTTGGGTCTCGGAGACTGTTATAGTCCCGGTCCAGCCGTGTTCACTGGGAGCTCTCAGTCTAGGGTCAGCTAGTAGGGCTGCTAATCTATGGTCCACTTTAGATGCAGAGCAAGGAAAGGTGTACTGTACAGCTCTATAGGCTACTGTAAACACCAAATAATACCTGCGAAAAGTCCCTCCCCAGCTGCCTGTTTTACAGGAACCACATACAATAAGCAGTAAGTACTCTGCTGTTTGTTTAATGGGAACGTTAAGAAAATGGACACAGTTTGACATAATGTTTTTGTCAAAGTACACTAGAACTGCAATATACTGCACTGTTAGGTGTGCTGTCGCTTTTAGCAAAAACATGTGCTTCAACACACTAGTTGAGATTTTCCAGCACCCTTGTTTGTGTAAACATGGTAAGCAGGACCGTTCAGTCGACATACACCCATGACACACTGCAGTGCACCAGGACCTGGAATACCGCCACTCTAATACACACAATCACACATGTACTTTAAAACAATTCTGTCACTCTCACATTGTCTCTTTCATTCATACAAGCGCACACACACACACAGTGACATAAGCCTCTTTCTGTGCTGGCAAGCCAGTTTCATGCACTATGGAGAGACACTGCAGGATTAACCTTGTGTGTGTGTGTGTGTGTGTGTGTGTGTGTGTGTGTGTGTGTGTGGTGTGTTGGTATATGTGTGTGTGTGTGTGTGGTGCGTGTGTGTGTATGTGTGTGTCTGTGTGTGTGTGTGGGGTTGTGTGTGTGTGTGTGTGGGTGTGTGTTGTGTGTGTGTGTGTGTGTTGGCAGAAGTCAGTCTATCAATCAGGACAGCTCCACCTGCATTTGCAATGAAAGGATGCCTCCTACACACATACACACACACAAAGACATACAGCTAGCTTGCATACACACCAAAACACACCTAACAGTCACTTCACACGTTTGCACATGCTCACGTTATGTACTAATGCGCTCGCTGACATTCATGCAGTGTGTCCAGTCACCCACAGTAACACCATCACAGGGCTACAAGGAGACAGTTGACAAAAATAAAAGGAGTCAGCAGAACTGGCAGCTCCCCGATGGAGTGGATGTACACTGATGATGCAAGTTAAAGAGACAAGGAGAAGTATAATGTATAGTAGCGACTCCCTGACCCAACCTACTATAGTCAACTTGCGCTAGTGACAGTGAACGTAACACAAGCGTGTGCAGAGCATCAGAAATTCTTGCGTACTAATAAGACCATCTATAGAGCTGTTAAATTCCCATGAAATGCCTGGCAAAGTGCTTATTGGTTACATGTTTTCCTGTAAAACTGCTAAATTGAGAGGTCCTATTAGCTGACTCTTCACAGGCTACCCTGACAGCTGGACCAAAACCACCTCCAAGACCAACAGAGACTATTTGGACAACAGATAATAAGGTACAGTGTCAAGGTGATTTTCTTGCTGGGTTTAGCTCCTGGCACCCAGGGTCTGAGTCCCAGGTAACTGAGCTAATGGCTGTTAGTGGTTAGCTAACTAACTGCCATCAACTTAACTGCCCTATCAACAAGTAAAGCTATCTTTCTATCAGGAAACTCCATAAACCACCTTGGTACTGTATTCCCTGTCAGTCTAGGAGGCTGTGTTCTGACCATAAAATATGATCCCCAAAATATGACCCAAATCAGTCATGAGCAAAAACGTGTTTCATTAGACACAAATGTAGTGTACGCCCCCTAAGTGCAGGATAAGTCATGAACAATTTTAAACTGTTTTCCAGAAATAGACAAACTCTGAAATACCATGTTGGGTCAAATATTAGCATATAGGTGATGTTGGACAATTGATATACAGATGAGAGAAAGAGAAGAGAAGAGAAGAGAAGAGAAGAAGAGAAGAGAAGAGAAGAGAAGAGAAGAGAAGAGAAGACTAATGTATATAGTAAGATATAAAAGAGGAAAAGAAAAAAAGGAGGAGAGAGGAGGTGCAGAGGAAAATCGCTCTGTCACGGTGGCACTAGCCAGGAGCAAAACCTTACTGTGCAAATTAACCTTGAGAGTCTGCATTGCAGGGAGCGAGCAGGAGAATGAAGGGAGAGCAGGCGGGAGGGACAGGGTGAAAAAGACAGGAAAAAGAGGAGATAAAGAGACAGAGGGCAGAGAGGAGCATTAAAAGAAGGGACAGTGTGAATAGGAGGGTGGGGGTAATGAATGGTGGGGTGAATGAAAGAAAAATAAAAGATGAGGTGAGTGAATAAAAGATAAAGGAGACAGGAGAACTGTGGGTGAGGACAAACCATCTGTATGTGTGGAGGAGAAGAGAGGGCAACGAATGTGGCTGCATACAGTAGCTGCAGAATCAAATATACCGTTTACACCTGGTATCAATATACTGTCTATATCTGGATAATGACATCCAATCATGTGCCTTTTATGATTTTACTCACTTATATCCTTTTACCTTAAAGTGCATCTGCTTTCCTACTTTAAGAAAATACAATAAAAGTAGCCTGCCATGTCCTAAACATGTGGAAAAAACTTGGCAATGAAAACAGTTGAATAATGAATAATGAAGCTTTGTCGAAACTGAGAAAACAACTTTTAACCCAGATGATGTCCTAGTGATGTCATTTGGATTATTTCAGTTTGGGCTTGAAAACAACAGAAACTGTGTACAAACTGTTGGAGCTGCATGATGATCACTGAGATCCAGTGTGATTGAGGGTGCACAAGAAAACCTAATAACTTGTGGAATTTCTGATGGCCTCATAAAGGTATCTACCATTAAAGTTCAACTGTTTGAAGATAAGGCAGATCCTTTTATTGGTCCCACAAGGTCAGACAAAATAAAAGACAACCCTCCTTTTCTCCTCTCAGGCTACAGCCATTTTCCATGGTGGCTTTTTCATCTCACTTCACATTAAAATGCAGAGCTGTGCAGTAATATCACTAATTAAGCTAACAGCACTAGCATTTATGTACATAATACCTGCAGCACCCAGGTGCCACTAGTTGTCATTCCTAACCTGACAGATGCTTGTTTGCAGTTTGACGCAGTAGCTGAGTATTGTATTAGATGAAGGCTATTGAAACTTAAAGTACTGAAATGGACTATGGATGATTAAAATATAATGGATACATTTTATGTCACATTCGAGATGCCACACAAAATGTTTCTGGGGGCCACCACTGGTCTGGACTGCACTTTGAGAACCCCTGACATAAACAGTAAAACCTATGGACAGACTGGGTTTGACATGCAGTTGACGTCAACATGCAGTTATGTGTTAAGGCCAAATCGTCTTCACCAGAAAAAAAGACGTTTAGATCGTCTGAGCAAGCAGCTTATTACAACCCACATTCACGTTTATTGTTAGTCAGTAGTGGCCATAATAATTATAATGTGAATAGTATAAAGAGTGAGAAAGTCCTGTAGGAGGTGGTGTCTAAAAATAATAAGTCGACAATAAGCTTCACATGGGAGTGGAACCACAGTCTCCTATGCATAACCCATTCATCCACCACAGCCTGCTCCTGATGTGGACTTAGTTGCTCTTCATACTAAGCAATCTGATTTCCTAAAACCTTTCAGGCAGAAAGCCCTTTCTGCCAGCAGTTTTCTGGCAGAAAGTCCTGAAGCCTAACTTGTTCCAGTTCATAACAATACGTATGAGACTTATTAACGTCACTCGTTTAACCCAAACCATGATATTTTCTTAAACCTAACCAAATCCTTTTGGTGTCTAACCTGAACCAATCTGTCACCATATACAGACTGCGTTCACACCTTGCTGAGATCCGATCACACTGTGAAACAGCCAAACAACCTTCACATATTGTCCCATTGCAATGCCTTCTGTGATATTGAATTTATACCTTGTATTAGCATGTATGTTCCCATATCCAGGTAAGATATCCAGAGTGCGTGTTAACAGTAGGTTTAAATGGGTTAAGCCTGCAACCAGCATCTAAATATCCCTCAGATATCAGTTAAAAACTACTTCCAGAGCTGTTTTTTCAGTCCACCATATACTCTGCATTGTGAAAAAATAGCTTGTTTGAAGATAAATTCTGCACATCCATTTCTGTCAAATGCTTGTGTCGTTTTACAGAAATTCTCTTTGGAACATCTTGATTCAATTGAGTGGTTATTAATAATCATGTGACATAAATACCCTGCCCCTGTCTATCTGTCTGTTATGGTGTTTTCTCATTTAATTACACTCTCCTCTGTGATCTCTCATTATTATTTTGTACATTTTCATGAGCCTTCCTGCCTCAGGTGTGTGTGTCATCTCCTCAGTGTATTTGTTGTCAGTTAGCCTGTGGCCTTCAGTAACTCCCTTTCAGCTTGAACTTTGAGTGTAGCAAACAGGATGTTTGTTTCCGCAATATTTGTGTAATAAACAAGTCTCATACACAAACAACAGAAGTCTCACCGGCAGCAAAGCGCGCCTCCTGTTCTCCCTCAGTGAGGTCGGAGTAAGAGTTGAAGTCTGATTCCAGGGCTGCTGGAGTGTCAATAGGCTTACACCAGCCTTTCCACTCTATCAGATGGGCCACTCTGCCCTGAGCCATCGCTGTAGGCTTCGTCACATGGTCCTTCACTACCTGGGAAATACCTACAAGGACAAAGCCCGGGGTTATGCTACAGCATATTTATCAGCTGCATTCATTAACTTTGTTTTATGTTTAATGTTCCACTCACCATGCAGGGAGGATCGTGCTAATGCAGCAATCTCTTGAATGGTGAGAGCTCTTCTGGATTTTGGTAACATTTCAATGGTGTCATCAACATTCACCTGAAAGGACAAGAGAAGAAAACGTGTGACTCAGGGGAAAACTGGTACAGTAGCTCTGCTCAGCATGAATGTGAGCCAGCTTCTCAATGACTCACAGGAAAACCCAGTGCTGTCTTTTCATGGAGAAGGGACTCCTGTGTTCACAGTATTTTAACTACTTCAGTGTAATTCAAGGCCTCGGAAAGACTTTACAAATCTAACAATGATTTTAATGAATCACAACCATACATGAGTACCTATGTGCATGCATGCACGTGCAAATACTGACTTGTGCTAAACAATGATTATTTCAGTCATAAATCAGACTGAAATGAAACTGCTCACAGGGTCTGTGGATTATCTTGAGTAACTGGGTCATGGTTTCTGGAAAGAGACATTACTGTTGAGTTTTTCAAATTTTTTTATTTTTTTATTTTATTTTATTTTTATTTTTATTTGGCACTTTGAGCACCACAAGTCAAGTGCAATGTAGCTCCATTATATTTGAGAGATGGCCGATGTCTCTACGGCAGATATCTGACTCTGCACTCTCACCAAATCTGTCTAAATGGATAACTAGGGCCACAGGCCAAAGTGAAAATATGTAAGTAAATATGTAAAAACTATGTACTCTTGATTTTGGGGTGAACTGTCCTTTAAATTATTGACAATAAGCATGTTATGTAGCATGGCAAAGCAATAGTTTGACATTTTGGGAAATAAAGTTATTTGCCTTCTTGACGCAATTAAGATGAAAACAATACCATTCTCATATCACTAAGTGACATGTATCACATTTGTTTAACCTGTAAAAAACAGAAACAATAAGAAAGTAAACAAAGTGTATAAATGACAAGCTGTGGACTTTGGGGCATTATGTGCTGGACTATTTCCTCTCTGTTCAGCTTATGGTTCCAAAGTTCCACCCCTTTTGCCTCTATGCTCCAATAACAGTTGAGTAAACTTGGCACCTCTGCCAACTTTCTCCTTTTTGTATAAGAACATCATATTAGATCACATCTTAAGTTAGCTAATGCTAGCAGAGTGCTAGCTAATTCGCTAGCTAATGTAAGAAAAACCCTCTTTAACTGTCTAGCTAATGATGATGTAGATTAGCTATAGTCAGCGGAGAAAGGTGACTGAGGTACAAAACTTGCTCGACTGTAATTTGAGCACGGAGTGAAAAGGGGCTCACCGGCTAATGAGCAAGCTAATAGTTTGTTCAGGTAACTAAGGTGACTCGTCTCAAGCTGCAGCTCAGGAGTATTTTGCTGTATATCTGCAGACAAGCAGGTATAGAAAGAAAAAGAATTATATCTCTGGTTCTAGACTGGCTGCTGTATATTTGCACATTATTTACAGAGAGCCAAATATCCAGTTGGACCTCTCCAGTGGTGCCAGATGTGGCCATTATGAAATTTCTGATGCAACTGCACATATGGACATAAGTATAGGAAAACTTCTTGAAAGAAAAGTGATAAAGCTCGGTGTCCATACGGATAGATAGTTAACAGAACCAGACAGCAGACAAAAGATGGACTCCCTCCTCTCAGTCTATTCTCCATCAAATCTGTCTGCTCTGTAAAGTCAAACCACAGGGGGAGTATCAGGTGTTGACAAGTTCTTTTGTCTGCTGGCTCTTTTTATAGCCCTACCTGTACTCACGTGGGAAACGGGCACGTCAACAGCAAAGGCCACACGCCGAGCTGACGCTATCATGTTGTTACTCAGTACGGGTCAACACACCTGGCTGATTGAGCAATCTGATGACGTTTTCAGCCAGACAAGTACAGCTCAACATGTGCAGACTTGTGTTCAGTCCTGTGGCGACTGACCTCAGTTCACTGAAGCTCTAGTTTCACCTGCTCTCTCTATAAAAATAAACTATTTGTTTTGGCTTCAAAAAGTTAGTGTTTGGGCTGCCTTAAAATTTCACGCTGACTGAATTTGAAGACATTTTGAGATAATTTTGTAATCATTCAATACAAATAAATGTTTCTTGTCAAATAAATTTGACACTAATTTAGTTTAGTTGTACATGAGAAAATACGTAAAATATGCTTGAAAATTTAAAACATTTAACATTTTTAATAAGTTATTAACTTTTAATGAACTAATTTAATATTAACCTTCATCATCTTAAAGTTTATTACAGACACACAGCAAGTTTTCATCACATATGTTTCCTTCAAGGTATAAAAAAGACGAGTCCCAGAGAGTTTTAAATCTCACACAGTGCATGCTGGGTAATATGCTGATCGTGTTTCTTTAAAAACGATTAATTGATTAGTTATTTGTTCCATAAAATGTCAGAAAATGGTGACAAGTGTTGATCAGTGTTTCCCAAAATCCAAGAAGATGTTCTTAAATGTCTTTTTTAAGATATTCACTCTACGTAAAAGGAACCAGAAAATATTCAGTTTTTTTCACTTAAAAATTTCTTAAACTGAAACTTCTAATAACAACTGCACCCCTAGAAAACATAGAAAGTAATTGGATTGTTGAGTAATTTTGAAGTTAAGACTTCCTGTTTTCCTTCTATTCATTAATGAGTCATCAATCAGTACAGACCACATCTGATTTGCTGTGAATTAGAAAACACCGGACAGCAGGATGAAGCATCCCAGAAGCATCACCCTGACCTTGTCCTGTCAATTCCACTTAATAGCAACAAAATTCCAGCCAAATAACAAACAACAAAATTATCTGTCAGAAGGACCCTGTGAGAGCGAAGGGGGATCCTGAACCTACGATGGCATCAGCGGCTGCCGCGAGGCGTGATAATCCTCTTGTGCTGCAAAGCAGCTCACAGATCAGAGGCAGGATAATCTGGAGATAATGTGACATATACCCTCGAGGAGGGTTAGAAAGATATATTGTGTTAGCCTTTAAATTAAAAATCAGATGTCAGACAGTTAATGTTGTCCACCCACAGTTAAACATGTTTTATTTGTTTTCAAATAGAGAGAGAAATAATTTCAGTATGGTATGGGAGGATTTTATCCATCTTCAGGGACTCAAAAACTCCTGTCTCACCCTGCCTAATGCCCCTAAAGTTGATTTCTTTTCCAGAGCTGTAGTGGAGTAAGAATACCATTTAGAAAGACATCTTGTCATTCCTGGAGTTTGAAGGTCCTAAATGGTCGATTTTAAGTTTTCAAATATATCACTATGAGCTTTTAAAAACTGGGTGTAGCTGTATGCTTCAGCATCACCTTGCCACACAGCTCTAGTTAACAGCACCGCTGACTGCCGCCTCTGTTCCCCTCCCCCCTCTGCTCCCCCACTGCCCTACTGAACAACAGAGCGAATACAGAGGAAGACATGAGCAGCGTTCACAGCAGACTGAGTGCTTCAGTCAGACTGCTGTGCTGCATCTTTTCCATCACGCCCTCCAACAACATGCAGCACACACATATGCACATTTACACAAATAATATCAAATCATCAAATGTGACCCTAACTTAAAGCGATAGTTGGGACTTTTTGGAGTGGAGTTGTAGGAGGTACTTATCCATAGTCATTGTTTTACAGACAGTAGATAACGATCTGCACGCCCCCAGTTTGGAGAAGCAGCAGGAGTCCCAGGGTAGGAAGCTAAGCAATGCACTGTGGTGGACATTATTACATTTATCAGGAAAGAGTCGTGCCGATAGTCACTCTCAGCAGAATAGCAGTACAAACACGCACATACACACACAATGTCAAGAAGTCATAAATCTTCATGGTCTGGTAAACACAGACAGTAGAGAGGCGGTCATGATGCTGCTCAGGTTCGCTTTTGGCTTTTAAATCATTGGTTAACTGTCGCCTCTGTGAGTCAGTGCAAGAGGACTGCTGCAGCCTTGAGACAGCCCAGAGAGAAACAGATTCTTCGACACAACACTGATGTTTAGAAGCTGAGAACAGGCAGAGTGCAGGCTGACAGTGTGTGTGTACGTGTGTGACATTAATCTGACCTCACTGGTGTCTCCCTGTCTGCGTCATCTGGAAGCCTGTACACACACAAAAGTACACCTCAAAGATTTTTTGTTTTTTTAGGTGTGTGTGTAAGATTTGTGGCTTTATTCAAATTTTGATTTGTTGAAATGAAATAGTAAAATCTGATTTCAGGCTTAGTTTTTCAGTAATATGTCTGAACATGATTAAGCCTTAAAAAAACAAAAAAAAACAAATGTTAGTGCTTCAACAAACCTATTTTGTTGTTGTATAGCCATCACACTAGTGTGCACTATATTTAGAACATTTTCACTGCTTTACCTTGCCATCAGACAGCCATATGAGAAACTGCCAGTATATAAGCCAGCCAGACTCCTATGATGAAATCTGCAATTATACCTTGCAGAACATGAGACTTGTTGGTCTACTGCTGGCTCCATTGGTTAGTTTGTTCATGTTATCGCATGAGTTTGATATTTTGTAAAGGTTAGTTCAGAGTTGCTTTAGTCACACAATAACACAAACAAGCTAACAGATCAAGGCAGCAGTTGACTGGCAACTCCTGTGTTCTGCAAGGTAAAATTAGTATTTTTGCTAAAAGAGTCTGGTTGAGTGAGAAAGAGCAATATTTGGGTTATATAACAGCAATTTCCCGTCGGAAAAGGCTGTCAGCAAGGTAAAGCTGTGAAAATATATCCGATTAACTAATACTAATATTTTTAAGACGTTTTTTTTTAAATGGCTAAAATGCATTTTGCTGCTGACCCTGTTGACAGCAGTACATTGCTCAGTCCAGTACTCGTCTCTACTTCTCCAACCTGGGGGGGTGCAACTGAAATCTATTGCAGGTAATACACTGACTATCAATAAATACTGCATACAACTGCACTTCAAACAATCCAGACTATCCCTTTGAGGATATATGACAGCAGAAGTCTAATTTGTGCCATTGTACTGGCTGATTGAGTCAAATACCTTTTTTTTTTATCTATCAAACGTCATCTGTGGAACACAGTGGTGCAGACTTATATTGCCTGTTGCTTGGGCTGCTTTTTGTTCAATTGCCCCTCTCCTCTCTCTCTCTCTCCCCTCTCCTCTCTCTCTCTCTCTCTCTCCTCTCTCTCTCTCTCTCTCTCTCTCTCTCTCATACACACACACAAAAGCATATATGGAAGTCATTATACAAAATAATATTAGAAGGCAAAGTCCTAAATGGTTACAGTGGAACAGATTGGCATGAACTCTGCTTTCTTGGTGGAAAATAACCTGAACATCCTTCTCCTCCCTCGACATGCCACGTTTCTGCCCGACTGTGCGTACCTCTTTCTCTTTTTTCTCGCTCTCTCTCGCTCTATCTCTCAACTTTTCCACAATGGGAACATTTCTATGGCAACTGGTCGCCATGGAACAATTCCTCCTGGTCTGCCTGAGTGCCTGATTCACTGATGTCGTCACACACTCAGAGCACCAGAGGTGGCCACAATAGCCAAATGAATGACATGCACATGCCTTCCTGCTTCCATTTACTATAAATGCTCAGAGGCGTCAGAGATCAGGCATTTGCATCATCACAGAATAAATGGTAGCATTAAATATGGAGCAGAAAATGCCAGATATCCATTAAAATTTTATTTGGGTTTTGTGCACGGTTCCTACACCTTTTCCACCTTGTCAAATTCGTACTTTTCAAGAAATTTCAAGGTTCCAGCATCTTACAGCTATGATAGAAATGTTAACGATTAATCATTGTTCAGTTAATTAATGTATTATTTGCTAATAAATCCATAGTGTAGAAATGGCAGTAATTACACCTCATTTTACAATGTTTTGTCTGGCAGAGCCATTTGTTGACTAAGGAACCTTAAACTTGGACTTAACATGAGTGAAGAAAATAGATTAAAAAAAACATGAAAAAAAACAAAGTGAGGAAAAAAGAGAAAATGTTTTGTTTCTTATCTTATCAATTATCAATTAATTAATGATTAATTGATTGTTTGCATTTTCAACTGATCAGTTAAGGAAAATGCACAAAATCTGCAACTTTAAGCTGTGGTAAATTACATATTTTTATACATATAATCAAATATGATTATTTCATCAGATGCTATGGTGCTGTAAACGAGTGGTTCTCAACATGGAGATTGGGACCTCCAAGGGCATCACTAGATAATTTCTGGTGGTTGTGGAGAATAAAATGAAATAAAATATTGTGGCAGCAGAACAGATGAGAGCCAGGAAGCATCCGGGAGCGACGTCAGCCCTTCAATGACATTCAACATCAGGGACAAGCACTCAAAAATATGCAAAATACAGCTGGCATCAAGGCATGAAACAGCCACTTCACTAATGGATAAAACTATAAACCAGCACAAAAATGTTACATTATCAACATAAACCACCATGTTATGAACATTTGCATTTTGTAACATAAAGTAGCAAAGTTAACAAACTACTCAGTCCAAATGAGGGCATTATTTTAGACTAGGGAATAGTTTTTACATTACATTGTCTGTACTAGTGATATAATTTGCCTTAAAAAAGAATTGCTCAAGCAGCTATAGCCAGTTTGGTAGGTATCACATGGAGCAAAAACTACAGAGTGATTTAAGTAAATATCCCACCAAGCTCTGGAAATATCATCCTGTACACCAACTTGATTATTCTGGGGGATCACAACTCGAAAAGGTTGAGAACCACAGTGATAAACAACTAAAATGATGTTTCATGATAACATTCTACAGAAGGATTACAAATTAAAGGAAAACACAACAAAGTTTCATGTTTCAAAATGGGTCATCTGTCTGTAAGTGGACTACACCTTGTTTGAGCGGATATCCAACTTATTTGTTTCCTTTATCTAAAAAGCAAACTATTCAGTCAGAGAGTGATTTATTATGAAAGCAATGCAATTACAATTTCAAGCAGTTTCGAGCACTTTATCCAAAATCCAAGCACTTTTCAAACAAAACATTAAAATTCAAGTGTTTTCACAGATTTCCAGCACTTGTATAACCCTGTTTATGGCCAACAGATAACCTCAAATTTACCAAATGCTTATTTTGTCTTCAACTTTGATAAAAAATTTGAATTATTACCTAATACAGAATCTGACCAAATGTAGCTGATGTGTGTCTTTTCCCTGAAGTGTAAAGCATTAGAGATTCCTTTGTCTGTACAAGAGATGTGATAAGATCAGCAGTCCAGCCAACCTGTCTCACGCAGTGCCCAGTATTCAATAACAGGCCTGCCCATGAAGAGCGAGAGGCTGCATTTCATAATGGATCACTTAGGCACTGCTAATCGTCGCCTGGCTGGCTCACTGCGACACATCCGATTCACACCCAGATGGTGCGCACTGATGGATAAAAGAGGCAAGGTGGATTCATCATGCTCATTACCACCACCACCACCATCATCATCATCATCATCATCATCATCTCTGAGCCAATTATAAACATCCCACTAACTTCGGTTTCAAGGCCTTTGTTCAAAAAGGTAGTATTTTGCTGTACAATCCAAAATTCCAATGGAGTAGGACTGCACAAAATTAGAAAAAAACATATTGCCATTATTTTGACAGTGATGCATTTGCCATATGATTAATGATTAAGAGGAATTAGGCTTGGGCTGTATCAAGGTATTAGGGTAGACCAGGGTATTAAAAATCAACATTGTCAAAAATATCTGACACTCCTCTTTCTAATAAAGTGTACTGTATTGTGCAGCACGTGCCACCAGAGGTCAGTCTCTCTGCTGGTGGACAAGGCAGCACAGCTGGGCTGAGAAGAAGGGGTCTGGAGGATAAAGTACAGCACAATAGACTGTATATAGAAGTGGACGGAGCTTCCGGCTCTGAAAAATGAAGCCAATGCGGAAGTGCAGTAACGCTGTATTCTCACCGAAATCCAGCAGGGGGCGCGCGAGCTGGTTGCAAAAAGAAGCCCGGTTCCATTGACACCCGTTCTAAAATGCCGAACTTTACAGCTGAAATAAACATATTTATAGCCCGTGTCAAAAAACGATTTTGGTCTCTATCGCTAATATCCCCCACCATGTTCACTGAACCAGACTTGAATTTTCATATAAGTCATTCGTTGATTTTATATTAAGGCTTAAAGTTCTGTATAATTAGGGGCGTGGTTTCGTGATTGACAGGCGTAGTGCCCTATGGTAGTGCCACTCACTCGCTCCCATAGACTATACCGTCTATGCTCGCCCCCCACCACCCCACCCCGCTCCCCCGCTTGTTAATTTTGGATCTCGGTTGTCCGTTTCACGGAGCCAAGTTGACGTGCAGTGATGGCCTCGCCCGACCTCGCCTATGCCTCGCCCACACAGTCTATGGTCCCGCATATGGTCCCGCCCTGCTCCACCGTCTCAACCAATCATATTCACATCCGGTTTCAAAACTGTCAAAATGGCGCTGGCCAAATCTGAAACTCGAGGCTTCAAAACGGGTGTTCAGAAACCAATGGGTGACGTCACGAAGGCTCCGTCCACTTCTATATACAGTCTATGGTACAGCACTAACCAGCAAAAAAGAGAAATGGCTATGTAGCAAAGTGCCACAGGCTGGAATTAAACACATGTCTGCTCCTAAGGATTGATAGCCTCTGTACATTGGGCACATACTCTACTAACTGAGCTACCAGGGCAGCCAGGAGGGGGAAAAAAACATTGAAATCATGATGACATTTGTTGTTGTTCTTTACTAAACATCTGGAGATCATTTATAGATCAGGGCATCTCTGCAGCACTACTTCATAAATGTGTTTTGTCACACATTTTTCCAAAAAATATTGAATATTGCACTTGACCACAGTGCGATCCTGATAATATTTTTATTAACTGGACAGCTGTGATTTCAAGATACAAACATAGTAGGTTATTAACTGTAGCATTAGATGGCTTGTACCACAGCAGAAATGTTTTCCTTATTGAGCCACTACCCTGAGCAAAGAGCCTTCTAAACCCATTATTTTCTAACTTAATATCTTATCAAATTCTATTACAACAAAAGACAGTGACACTTTACCCCAAAAATACACATTTTCCCTCTGACTCATAGTACTTGGCCTTCTAGATTGTTTTGGTGTGAGTTGCTGAGGTCGTAGATATCGGAGATGTCTGCTCTCTCTCAAATATAATGGAACTAGATGGCACTCATGTTGTGGTGCTCAAAAACGTCAAAAGTGTCAAAAAATACGTTTGAAAAACTCAACAGTAATGTCTCTTTGCAGAGTCATGCCCCTATTATTCAAGATAATCCACAGACTCCAGAGAGAGCTCCAAAACTCAGCAACGCACACCAAAACAAGCTAGATAGATATATTGCATTATACAGGTAATTTGTATTTTTGATCTTGGGGGAACTGTCAAACTCAAATAAACATTCAAGGGAGCCACTACAAATGTAGCATCTCACAGCTGAGCAGATCCAGCCATGCATACATGGTCTAACAGTGCAATCAGTCAAACTGCTGCATAGTGAGATTAAGTAGAGATTTTGTGTTACTTTTTGTCTAAAGGCGAGAGGTATTACACTCTGTCACTGAGAATTAAGAACAAGAATAATAAGAAATGAAATAGCTAATTATACTGAATGACTTGCAAATAATTAGAAACCAACTGGTTAACATTAATGAAAAGCAAAATGGAGAACTCAGATTTGAACCACACATTAAAGATTTGGATAGCATGATTAAGAAGGTAATTATTAAAGCAGGAAGGGTTGAGAAAATAATTTTCTGCTTCATGTGGCAAATAACTGAGAGACTGTCATTTTTGATTAGGTATATCTGTTCGGTTCCTGATGAGGTCATATTATACTAAGTTGCTTGTAGCTTGGCTCAAATCATGTGAGGAAATATACACAAAACATCCAATAACTTGTGTATCAGTAAGTGCAAATGTTTATTGTTAACACTTTATAATAACCACCATTCATAAATGGCAAATTTATACTATATTAAACTTAAGTTAATGGTTATTTCACCGTTAACAAACAATGAAATAATAATTAATTCTGTTCAATGATGATTAGTGATGCTATAATATAAGTTAAGGTTATTTTATCATCAGTTTGTGTGATACTGAATAATTAGTTTAAATTAATCCTGTAGTCACCTACAGCGTGATGGTCTGAAGCATATAAACATTGCCTGGATTGTTGTTGTAAAGTTGCAACTGAAAAGTTTATAAAACTTTACAATTGCTTAATAAAAGGTTTATAAAGCATACATAAACTTTATTTGAACGTGAACAGTAAAATAACCATTAAGGAAAGTTTAATTAACGGTGGTTAACGGTGGTTATTATAAAGTGTTGCTCAAAAACTTTTATGTGTGGGACTGCTGTCTTAAATGAAATGCATCATTTGCTTAATCTGAATCATCATTACTGGGACTCCCTAAAAACATCATTTCATCCGGGGGTGGTGCCTGACGCCCTGCGGAATGTTGTGTGACTGATGCTTGTATTGGATCATCTCTTCACTGTCTGGATGAGTTAGCAAAACCATAACCTGAAAGTTGTTTATTAAGTAAACTTTGCTTTAACCCGAACATCAAACATTCAAGACACCTCACACTTGATTGTAACTTCAAACAGAGATTTATTTATTTATTTTTTGATCATCACTTTACCTAGATATACTTTTACTCCTTGTGCTGCTGGCACGACTGACTTCCTGCACATTTCAAATGACTTTTACCTGACTGATGATGATTTCTCACATTGACCATCATAACGTTATACTGGAAATATATACAAGTAAATGGTGCTAAATGACATTCAGATAGACTACAAAAATCTTCTCGGGGGGGGGGGTTAGTATCTTTCAGCCCTAAACAGGCTTACAGGGCACACGATCCATTTCCATGACCAAAAATACAAATAATAGGAAAATATGAATAGTATATTCTGTATGGCGTCATACTTGACACTCATAAACTGATCTTATATTCAATGCTGAGATGGTCACAGAACAGAAGTGTGCACTGCCATGTCCTGCAAAACCACACTCATCTGGACGAAATACCAAGATTTTAGGGAGTCTCCGTCATTACCCCTTAAGACTAACCCTAAACCTAACCCTATCTCTTGCCTATGATTTGATGATTTAGTGGACTATAGCTAATTCTCTGTGTGAGGTGACAATGCATAAGGTTTCAGTAGAGCTGCAATAGGCTATATTAGAAAATCAGACCAAGCTGAAATAAAAAAATTTTTTTAAAAAGATTGTTAAGGGCACCTCGCTGAAGTCCAGTGCGCCCAAAGGTGCAGTCAGTATCAGTCTGCGCACCAAGCAGGTCCGCGTGTTCCCCAAAAGCGCGAGGTCAGACAGGGAGCTTGCCGCGCTCCAGTCCACGCGCAACGAACTGTCAACCGCCACTGTCAGAGGAGGAAGAGAGCCACGTGAAGGTTATAGTAGATGAACAGTCGTAAAACTCATAGGAGCTCTGCACCATGTTCTCACTCCAAAATAAATAAATAAGAAAATAAACACATTAAATTAATATTGTTATTATGGCAACAATGCTTCCCTTTTCAAGAAAACACTGTTGTTCATAATATTTGTTTTAATTACTGGAGCAAGAGTGACCAACTATGAGTTTTAAGGATTAGGCTAATCCTTACGTGTTGCCTTATGGTCAAAGTTGCAGTCACCATGCCAACCCATGCCTCCACGGAGACCCCAGGGCATCCACTGAGGGGTGATGACCAGATAAGGGAATGTAATGTTGCTGTATCTCACTGCAGTTTCCCCCAAAGAAAACCACATTGAAACACCTACAAAACAAGTAACCCCCCCCCCCAAAAAAAAACGTATGCGTATGAATATCAGCCAATTCCTGTCTTCCAAAAAGATACACGTGAAGCAAAAAGACTCAAAGAACCATCAGATTTGTTGAATATAAATCAAGAACTCAAAAATATTTCAATAGAACATTGTTTGAAGACATAATTTTAAATTGCTCTTCTGTTTTAGAGCTTAAAGGGACAGTTATGATTAATTAAAGTGAGGCCGTATGAGGTTGATTGTCAGTTGATTACCTACAGTCAATGTGCCCCCAGTTAGGAGAAGTAGAGAGGAGCACCAGCATTGAAGCTAAGTAATGTACTGCTGTGCATGAGGTCAGCAATGAAATTGATTTTAGCCACTTAAAAAAGTTAACCTGAAAAAAAAAAATCAATATCAGTTTAAATATTTACTATATTTGGAATATTCCCCGCTTTACTTTGCCATTAGACAGCTTTTCCTGGCGGGAAACTGCCTTTGTATGAGCAAAATTTAACTCTCTCCAAAACAACCAAATTCAACAGGCAACATCAGTCATTTTACCTCGCAGCACACGGGAGTTGCTGGTCTACCGTTGCCTCCATCTGTTGGTTTGTTTGGGTTATTGTGTGATTCTGTGTTGTAAAAGGATAGTTTGGCTGCAGCAAAGTCACACAATAACACAAACAAACTAACAGAGAGAGGCAGTGGTAGACCAGCAACTCCCATGTTATGAAAAGTAAAAATACTGATTTCGCGAAAGGAGTTTGGTCGGCTTGAAGAGAGTGATATCTGGGTTATATAACCGTGGTTTCCATCAGAAAAGGTTGTCTGTCAGCAAAGTAAAGTGGTAAATATATCATAAATGCAGTGTCCCTTCAAAAAAAAACCCAAAAAACTTCAAAGATGACACAGGGTAGGTCACAAGTCACTATATCACTCTTGATACCGTATAGACTAACTTTTTGAAGAAGAATATGAAGTCGTAAATGACATTTGTTGGGTCTTTCGGAGCTTGGAAGGAGTTGATAGTTGATAGTTAACAACAGCATAGGTATCAGGCCTAAGAATTTAATTGAATTGTGACCTTAAAGTGTAAAGTCAAATTCAATCATGGATTTGAAGAATCATGACACCCCTAGCTTAAACTGATATTGATTTTCTAGGTGGACCTTTTTTTCAGTGGCTAAAATATGTTTTGCTGCTGACCCTGTCCACGGCAGCACAGCACTTAGCTTCTGCTCCTCCAAACTCGGGGCGTGTTGACCTGTGGGTAAAACACTATGGATAAGTACCTCATACAACCCCACTTCAAATAATCCAAACTATCACTTTAAAAACCATCTTTAGGCTTGTATCATGCACTTTCAGGAAGTGTTTATAGTCGTTCTGGAGCACTCTTCTTTTTATTATGTATGGTACAAGTCTGAGTGTTGGGCTCAGCATTCACAGAACCCTTTATTGCAACGTACTCTGTAGAGACTACTTGTAGTGAGATAACATGGTGGGAGGTTGAAGGGGGGGAGGGTGGAGGCCTACTTCCATGCACTTTAAAGCCATGCCATGTCATGCAGGTAAGGCTCTGGCAGCAGCCCAAGCCCGTTTGATATTTTATGAAGTTGGTTCTGCTTTGTCGGAGGGAGAGAAGCAGTATAACGCATTAAAAAAAGCACAGAATAAGGTACATGCCTGTGATGGCATTATGCAATTTTGACCTCCCTGCTGTTTAATGCACATTCACTGACGTGACCAGGCCACGTCATCAACACAATCGAGCAGAGGCACGCTGCGGGACCAGGACCAAGCAGCGCTACATGGAGCGCAAATGTCACTAAGCAACCTCCTGGCTGCAAACGTCACATAACTGCCTACAGGTACAGGACTGTTCAGGTTGACGACATGAGTTTAACCTTTCTAATGACAGCCCTCGTTATGACCTGACACTCGCGGACCATGATCAGAGATGGGCACAAATACATAAAAAGTATCTTTTTACAGATTACAAATACTTGCTCATTAAATGCATTAAAATAAAATATAAAATGTATTTAATTAAAATAAAATTTAATTCAGGACATGTCATGTGATTCACTTGCATTCAGACTGGCACCACAGCCACAGGTGACTGTGATTAGGCTAACTGTTGTGTCGTATTTGAGCATAAAATGACATATTACATCATGTATTTTAAGTATTTCAAATACACATAAACAAGTTCAAAAACTTGGCTGAAAAACAAGGTTTAAAATGAGCAAATCCAGATTCAAAGCAGACGCACCTCGCATGGCCTCTGCAATTGGTGTGTGAATGTGTGGGTGATTGTGACATGTGGTGTAAAACCACTTCGAGTAGTCAGAAGACTAGAAAGGGTCTGTTCAAAGTAGCCTCAAGAAAAAAAAGAGCCTGCCTGGCAGTTGCTCATTTAATTAATTAGTTAATACTGGATCACAGTTTAAATTGGAGTTTAAAGTTTTGGTCCCACGGAGATAAATGCAATCTAGGTTTAGAGTAAAAACAAGACTGAGGTTTAAAATGAGGTTTAAATTGAATCATTCTTCATTTCAAGCTATTTTAAAAGTTTGGTGCAACATAATTTAAGTTATGTTAAACCACGAACCATTAATCAGGTTAAAAAAAAAATCCTTGTTGGTGCATCCCAGCCTATTTCCTTTACAAAAAGTTAAAAAAAATAAATAAATAAATAAAAATAATTTAATTGCAATACTGCTCATCTCTGACCATGATGGACCAAAGGTGCTTAACGGATGATGGGGCCCCGCACAGTGTGCAGCAGAACATTTCAGTACCTGGACAGCTCCGATCCACCGCATACTGAAGCTCCCTCACACCTACACCAACACACTCACACACACACAAACACACACACACACACACACGCGTGCAATCCTGCGCGTGCCTGCCACTCTTCAAATCAGATTTGCAAAACGAGATTAAGAGGTGGGCCTCTAAATGTCAGTGCCTGGCTCCTCTTTCCAGCCCTCCACTGCAGGGAGGCGTTTCCAGTTACTGTCTGTGAAAAGAGCGACTCGCTCGATTAGTCGCCAGCACCCATCTCAAATATTGAGTCCAATATTAAGACCAATCACTCACCCCCGGGTCAAAGACCTGCCGTTTAGCGCGCCGAGCTCAAATTGCCCACCAGCAGAATTCAATATGTGCCGTTTAATTGGGTGTGATGAGATCAGATGCCCGGGGTGTATTGTATGGTTGAATCTAGGCCACCTCGGTCAATGAAAGTATTGTTGAGAGGAGTGAAAGATGCGCACGTGTTTTGTATCAGACTGGTGTCCAGAATGTGACAGTCATCTGAGCCCGGTACACGCGGGCTGTGCTGCCCGCTGTTCACCCACGGGAACTTTATGGTGACACGTCAGCAACTAATTGTCAGAAAATGCTCACATTTCGCAGCCTCCTCCTGACCGGCTTGTCGTGCGGGTTTGTTGCTCTTTACTGCGACACACAGATAGATTATAAAAGGACAGCTCATCCCCAAATTAAAAAAAATATACATATTTTTTCTCTTACTTTTAGTGCTATTTATTCCTCTGGACTGTTTTTGTGTGAGTTGCATGCAGTGTTGGAGATATCTGCCGTAGAGATTGCCTGCCGTCTCTCGAATATAATGGGACTAAATGGCACTCTTGTGGTGCTCAAAGCGCAAAATAAAGACATTTTCAAAAAAGCTCAACATTAATTTCTCTTTCCAGAAATCATGACCCAGATACTCAAAATAAGTCACTGGCCTTGTTGTGAGCAGTTTCATGTAGAAACTACTTTTTTCTAGTAAAAAGAAAGTAGTTCCAGTATATTAGTTCTGGTACAATCTACCTTGGAAAGAAAAAAAAGGAATGTTTCTAAATCTCAGCACTCACACCAACACAATCTAGATGGGTATACAGCACAATACAGGCAAGAAAAAAAATAGTATTTTGGGTGTGGGGTGAGCGGTCCCTTTAAAGGACATTGCGCACACTTCAACAAAAATGTTTTACATTCACGTCTGCAAGTCCAAGGAAACTAAAAAAAAAAAAAAGAAGAAGAAGTAAGGGTCATTACATCATTGACCAACACTCTCTGCTCTGCTTGGTGTCAGTTCTGTTGAAGCTTATTGGAGATGTACGCAGGAGGACACTGAAACAGAACATATCTACATCAAATGACCTTTGACGAAGTAATGTCTCAGTTCACTTCAGAGAATAACACACTGCCTGATTTGTCAAAAATGCGCGCATTCGTTTATTAGTTGTTAGTCTCCGTTCAGCATGATTGACGTCTGGCACCAAGCAGGGCACAGAACGCAGGTTAATGATGTAATGACCCTTCCTTTGTATTAGTCACAGACAAAAAGACACTTCCCATCCATCACTGAAACTTCTAACTCGGGTTTTCAGGTTGTGCATGAACAAAATCAAATACAAAATGTCCCAAATAAAAATAAAACTGACATAAAAATACTTTATTAAAAAATGAGAGAAAAAAACAAAACAAAACTACAGAACCCTTCCTTCTTTCTTAGTTTCCTTGCACGAACCTCTGTGAGTCTGTGTAACCGTCGTTTTGCAGCAGTGACCCTGGAGACCAAGGATGCCATTTAAGTGACATGCCTGTGGGTTACAGATCCAAATGGAATTGAAATAAACACATGTAATGGAGTAAACTGACGGGACGGAGCTGCTGTTTGAAACATCAGACACAGCGTAGGATCAGCTGAGAGGTCGGCCTCTTTGCTCGGAGGAGCAGACTGAAACTTGTGGCGGCGGCTCTCCCCGCGGTCATCGTCCATCTGTGGCTAATTTGTTAATTTGTTCGACGTCTTTTTATCTTAATTAATCTCCTTCCGCTGACTGTGATCTCTCCAGAACGGAGCTGCATGCGGCTCCAAAAACTGTGTCCTCCTCTCTTCCCTCAAAGCAAATGAGATTTTGCAGTCTTGATTTTATTTTTTTCGTATTTATTTATTTATTTCACTTCGGTCTCTCTCAGTAGTTCCCGTTGTCGTGGAAACTGCAGACAGGGAGACCTCGGCCGTGCATCTCTCTCCTCCCTCTCCTCTCTGAGAGACTTATGAGCGAATCAACACAATTAGGTCAAGACCAGCAGCAGCAGTGTGATGTCACACACACACACACCCCACACACACACACACACAAACACCGTACAGGCTGAATCTGAGAGTCAAACAGGTGGCTGCTGTTGACCTACTGTATATTACACTCCTGATAAATGTGCACGTAAGTCACTTTATGTGGGATTTATGGGACTAGGGCATGTCCTTACGCACTCCGCGACAAGGAGACGGGGACGAGGCGACACATTACATAACCAATTAAGAGGCGCAGAGAGGATCTGTAAGCATGGATACGACGGATAAATCACAGTCTGTAATATTTACACCAGCGAGCGCGTCTGTTTGTGTGAGAGAGATGATGGATAGATGGTTGTGGGGCAGGTTTGATTTACTGAGGCTACACAGGAGATCCAGTTAGATAAATAACAGGTTATGTGTGGGGAGACACCGTCAGAGGTCGGGGTAGCTCACAGAGGACGGGGCCCTGAGACACGTACAGCAAAGGTGTAAACAACCGTGTGAGCACAAAGATGCGGTGGCAACAGGGAGCTTGTTTCTTGGCAACAAGCAGAATGATCTATTGCTGCATGTGTGCGACTACAAGCACCAGTGGAGTCCGTTTAAATACGGACATCTGCGACTGAATAAACGTTATTACTTTTACACCAATCCAATTTGAAACGAATCCAGAAATTCTTAGAAATACCGAGTTATAAAGCTTGGAGATTTGGGGCGTAAGGATGCGAGCAGAAAGGTGTCCTACCTTGCAAGTGAACTGGGTCAGCGCGGTCAGAACCATCGTGCCTGGATGTGAGTCTTCGCGTCACATTAATGTAAAAAAAAAAAGAAAAAAAAAAAAAGAAAAGCCGCTTAACGGCGAAACATCCCTCAATGGTGTCAGGAGCACCTCTGTCTTCTCTGCCTCTGACTGGCGTGCTCGCCAAAAAAGCTCCTTGCAACTCTCTCGTAGCATCGCGATGTTTAGGCTGCAGATACCAGCCCCTCGAGCTCATCGCTTCCCCACCACCCAAACTAAAGTGCACACACACACACACGTCCACATACACACACACCGTTTAACCTCTAATACACTGAAATTTCACAAATTCCAGTTGTCTAAATTAAACGCTTGTCTTATTCATACGCATATGACTCAGCAGCGCTATCATATGTCTCAGATCTCCGGCACAGCATGCTGTGCAACTACAAGCACCCAAATTCACTCTGCACCCACTAAAAGGCTGCAGCAAAAAAAAAAAAAAAAAAATGCGGGCTCCTCTCCAGCAGCGTGCTTTTTTATGATGAGAGCAGATGAAAACAACTCTTACCAACTGGCGCTTTGGAGCTGATACAGCCCATTTTCGTAGCTGCATGTAGAGCCCAATCTATGAATTTTCTTTGCCTATAATTTCCGTGTGCAGGTAAAGAGACGCCGAGCCGTACCTCACTGATCGAAAGCCTCTGTCACTCTCCTCCTCATCTACGGAGGCTCCGCTGGGTTCCCGTACGCGCTGCTGTGCTCAGACCGCCGGAGTGACGCCGAGGGCGGGGGGGAGTCCAGCCATCACTTCTTCTTCTGCTCCTTCTTCTTCTTTTCTGTCTCTTCTTTGTTTCTAAAATGCCTCAAATCCATAAATATTTGTTTGATGCTTTTTTAAATTATTATTTTAGAGTGATCTTGGGTATCTTGGGTGAGTCTCAGTTCTACGTCACCGGTTGAAGGGTCGCGTCCTGCGGTTCATCAGCACCACAGCGGAGGGACAGCGCTCTGTGAGGCGGCGGCGGCAGCATGGGTTTTTTTTCCCGGCCTGGCAGCAGCTGCAGGGGCTGTTGGTGGGGTTTCCCCTCTCGGTTACTGCCTGGTTCAAATCCACGCCGGTCCCCCTGTGCGCTCTGTGTGCGCTCTGTGTGCGCCGTCGCCCCGGTCAAGCCGTGGATCATTGGAGGATGACACTGATACAAAAATCCCACGCTTAACTGCTTATATACAGCTCCCACACGAGCGTCCGCCTCCTTGCACTGTTCCCCCTGCTAGGTGGAAACGGAATGAGACGTGATTGGCTGGTGTCACCTTACATGCCACATACAGAGGAGGGAGGAGTCACCGGTGCACACATAAGAGCAGCAAGTTGTCAAAGCGAGGATTGCATTTCTGCTCATCGATACATTAGCTGACATAATGATAAACGAGGAGCATCCTACATATTTCAACAGGTCTGGAAAGGAAAAGGCAGAGCTGATTACAGCCTGGAGCAGGTTAGGATGCAGAGAAATACACTCAGCAAAAATAGAAATAGAGTAACACTTTTGTTTTTGTTCCCATTTTTCATGAGTTCAAAGTAAACACAAATCTAAGACTTCTTCTATGCATAGAAAAGATTTACCAGTTTTTTCCCAGGAGGGCAAAGTCATGACCAGCCCCTGATTGGCTAATACTTGTTGCTTCTGTTGGTTTGCTTGCTTAGGTTTAGCTATGAGGAGTGATTGGTTAGGACTGGGGTAAGAATATCAGGGTAAGCCAATTGCAGGCAGAGAAGGCATGTCATGACTTCCCTCCAGGGAAAACAATTCAGCATTTGTAGCCACATGTGAAATAGCCATAGGTCAGTGACTATAAATGTCTTTTTAAATTTGTGGACAAAATTTGAGGGAAATAAACCTTTTTGTGTACAAGACGTCTGTTTTACTTCAACTAATGAAAAATGGGAGCAAAATAAAAGTGGTGCATTTATATTTTTGTTGAGTGTATCCCAGTAATAGGCTAACAGAGCAACAACAGCCACTTGTGCAGGGGATAAGAGATTTCTGTTCTTTTTTTTTTATTTGAAAAGAAGAACAGTTCAAGGGGCAGTTAAGGACACAACACTCTTGATTTTACTCCCATGTTCATGAGTTGAAGATTAAAAAAATCTTCCTTGATGCACAAAGAAAGAAAAGTTTTTTTTTTCCATGAGGGCAAAGTCATGACCCACCCTACTCTGCCTCTGATTGGCTAGTACTCGCTGGCTTTGTTGGTGGCTTGGTCAAGTTTAGGCATGATGAGTGATTGGTCAGCATTAGGATAAGAATATCAGGGTAAAATAATCAAAGGCAGAGTAGGGTGGGTCATGACTTTGCCCTCCTTGAAAAAAAAAAAACTGGTATGTGTTGCCTTATGTGATCTAGCCATAGTTCAGCACCTAAAAACAAAAGTACTGTGTTTATATTTGTAATATTAGGCTAACAGGGCAACAAAAGCCACTTGTGCAGGAGGTGAGAGATTAATTCATTTTTTCCCTGTCGAGAACAATCTAACAGTCAGAGGGAGAAAAGGTCGTGTTGGACCTATTAGTGCCCACAAGGCTTTATACATGGTGTTATGCACTGATGCAATAATAGGAGCATCCAATTACAGCAGCAAAAGCACATGTGAGGAAAGTGACATTTTTCACACGCACTCTGACACATTTGAGAATCAAAACCCCCCGTTTCAAAATCCCACACTGTGTAGTGGCCTAGCTGCAGGCTCATTATGACCTCTTAAGTCCATCCATGCTACCAAATATAGACAACGTGTCTAAAAATAAGCTTTGACATTCTCTGTTCATGCAATCAAAGTAACCAATTGGCAGAGGGCGTGAATGAAGAAAAAGAAAGGTCTATTGTGAGGCCTAATTGTGGCCTATTTGTAAGCGACCTACTCTTGTTTCCAGGCAGGTCGGCACTGGAGCATCTTCATTCTCCCTCCATCTCTCTTAACGCCCACCAGGACTCTAAACATAGACCCGCAGAGCTGCTGACCCACGTGGCTGCTCTTCCACTACGTCTATTATCTGTCAGTGGGAACAGATGCGGGGTCCTCTGATGGGCATTTTCAATTCATTCCAAAAACTGGATGATGCAACAGCCTCTGAATGGGTGCTCAGTGGGTGCTTGGATCCATTTAAAGACTCTATGAACCACATAGCGCACATTTAACCGCACACAGCACTCATGATATCTTATTAAGTTTGATCCTGAGCATGATGAGGTGAATATGTTGCACTATTTAAAGAAAAGGAAAGATTATGCACATATCTAGGTGGCTGATATCAGCAAACATGCTTTCAGGACTAGTGTGCCCTCTGCACGTGTCTGGAAGACAAGTAGTAGTGCACTGTAAATCATTTTAAGGTGGTTCAACTTAAAAATGTAAGTCCCCCTACTGCATTAAAAATGTGAGTCAATCAAACACGGTTTGAATAATTAGTTCAAAGTCGTCTTATGAGTTATAAAAATGTAAAACCAATTGAATTAAGATAACTGAATTTGAGATTTCTGAGTTAAACAAACTTAAGATATTAGTTTGCACAAGGGTAGGGAGTGAATTTGACACTACAGCTTGTCTTTAATATCTTATCAGTCGTCTTGTCAGTCATGATATTCCCACAAATTTTGTTCTCAGAAATGTTATTATGCATGATGGGAGTTTAGTGGTTAATGGTGGCTGTTAATGGAGGAATTTGAATTTTGGCTCATGGTCTTTGCCACTGGTGAACTGGGTGAAAGGGTGACTCCTTGGTTGCCCCTATGGTAGATAAATCATGATAAAGTGATCTCTGGGGTGCCCTTCCAGTGGAGATACATGCCATGTGAGCTTTCCTACATGCTAGAAAATTAGCTGGCCTCTAAATGGCTAAATGGTTAATAGTTCCCCGTGTATTTTTATTACAGAGGTGTCATAGTTGTTGTGCTTTAAGTCACATAATAAAACAATTTTAATCTAAAATCAAGGGATTGGAACTGTTTCACCATAAATGTATCACAACTTTCTGCACACTCACACCACCGCATACAGCTGGTGCCCTTTTTAATTTTTTTGCCCCTGCCCTTCAGAAAGCCTGAGTCTGCTGCTGCAATCAAGATGTTTCCCCTCATTTGACCAGTTAGATCTGTACAGGAATACAACCTTAAGACAATGAGTCTGCAGTAGTGTTAAAAGATCCTAAAAGAGAATTTGGATGGACACTAAATATGCACTTTAGAGCATGCATCCTCCAGTGCTATCATGAGAACACTGAGTTATCAAAAATGACCAACTTTATTATCACTGTGAAAGTGAATGAGAGACGAGATCACAGAACTTGAGAATAAACTGGGGGAAAATGTGCAGTGTGCTCATCACACGTTCAACATGTGGGAGGACAGACATTCGTCACACTGTTATTTCTGCTCATGTAAGGTCTGTGATTTTACAGCTTGAAGTGCAGAGGACTGTAATCTTGTGTACCTCCTCTTTCCCTGCAGTGCGCACTCAGCTCCCATTTCATAACACATCAAAGTTGCGGCAGAGCCACAGCCTATGTAGCCCGATCAGGCCCTCGCTCTGTGCCTCGTGCTGCTTTGTCTGGAGCTCTAGCGCCACCGAAAGGAGGGCTACAGTTCAGGCAGCTGTGGGAGCCACAGGAGTACGGAGAGCCTGTTGCGCAGTACAGTATTACAAAGCTGAGAGTGCATGGCTGTGACAGGAGAACATGAACTGAGAGAGGCCATTATAAAAGCCTCAGGGTGTTTTAGACTGCGTTACTGAAACCTTCAGGTGTACTGCTCTAAGAAGAGCAAGAAGAAGGGTGCATAAAGACAAGACTAATACACGAAATTAATAAACGTTACCCTTCATACTGCCCCCCAAAAAACAAAGCAATGAAATGAATAATGAATAAAAGAGGCAACAAAAGGCAAGAACAGGCATGCTAGGGAGAATACCTATGTAAAAATAGAATTAAAACATAGGAAGACAAAACAATAAAATATACAAAATATAAGAGCAGCAGTTAGTTGAAAGCAACGTTGACTGAATAGGTTTACAGCTGTCATTGAAAAATGTTGCATTTCCTATAGCCTTGTGTAGTTTATTCCATAGTTTTGGTGCATAGTTAAAAAGTCTAAGCTGCCAATTTTCTCATTTGATGATTGTTTGTAGTCAAAAAGCTGGCAGCAGAGGCCATGAAGGATCATAAAATGACAAACATGTTTTGCATATTAATACAGTTAGTATAGTGGAACCACTATAGGACCACAATCTCATTTCCTAATATGCTCAGTAAAATGTGAATTGGCTGTATCCATATCGTGGAAATAAATGACTGTGTGAGGATACAGCCTATAGATCAATTTGACACATATATTAAAATAATGTTAAAACAGTAAAATATGAGGTCAGATAAATTCATTATTTATTGCAGAAGAATGACATGTCATGGAAGTGGGTATTTGTGAATAACTGTTTGACAAACTCATTATTTCTGCATATATTTAGTGAATACAATATAAGCATGCAGGGGGCCACTACTGTCTACGAGAATGAGAAGTGATAAAAAAAAAAAAAAACAGTCTTTTTTCCCTCTTCAAGCTTGAAAAATTGCTGCAAAAACTGAGTTAATTTCTGACTTTGTAAATAGTAGTTTGAGCAAAGCGTCCGCTCACATTACACTTACTTTTTTTTTCCTGGAGCTTTCTACACTCCACCCACTGGTGACAAACTCCATCCTCTGATAAAGAGTGAGATATGAGTGAAATGTCCAGGAAATGCCAGTAAATGGAAGTTAAGATTATTTTTTTAAATCAAATTAGTTAGTTGAAACTCAACAGCTGTGAAGCTGCTTACAATGGATTCAGTAGTATAAGTATGATTTAGAGGTATTCTTAAGTATTCCCATTTTATGCTACTTACACTTCTACTCCATTACATTTCAAAGGGAAATATTTCACGTTCATACCAAAAAAAGAACGATTTTTTACCAAAAATCACTCCACCTCTCCACTGTGCATCTGTATCCTCATATGTTTCAACCTGTTGGCCATCAGTACTACATGGTGTACTTTGGATATGAAACAACCAAATTTGTTTTCATACATTTCTCTTTTGTGGCACCACAGCAGACATTTCAACACTTCTGGTCACGTATGCACAAGAAGAAATTTTATATATGTATATTTCATCTGCAAGTTGCAAGTATATCACAAAAGGAGGAGAGCCCAGTACTCAACAAATCAAACATCTGGTGCAAGACGCAATCAGTGAATAAAGGTTAAAAGTAAAGGTCAACTTCACTGTCACACGTACAATTATACAGAGTACAATGTACAGTAAGATTCAGTCTCTGTATTTAACCATTCTCAGTATTAGGAGCAGAGGGCAGCTGCTGTGCAGTGCACAGGGACCAAATCCAGTGCCCTGGTTAGGGGTACTGACAGGAGAACTGAGCCAGCATACATAGCATTTGTTTATTTTTCAGGTGTAAGATGAACTTGTGCCTGCTAAAGAAAAAAATGTTCAACACCAGCCTATCATCAAGCCCACAGCCTCTCAGCTGAAGAAAAGGCCCTGAGCCAGCAGACCCAGAGTGACCAGGACACACAAGACATCACAAGACACACAAGCAAATCCCCTGAGCTAATCTGCCAGCAACACAAATGAATCAAGCACTGGAGCTGGTTAGGTAATGTAAAAGGCCTTTTGACCCAAATTGAGGGAACTAGCTGTCCCCTGCTCCAGTGAGCCCAGAACAGCAGAGAGCATCAGGCCAACAAGGTCGAGGTCAGCATCAATGAGACTGAAGCCTTCTGCCAATAGACCGTACAGATCTCAATATCTCCTCTAGAGTTTGAGGCTCTCACTGCTGAGACTGCAGACAAGAAGGAGATCTGAACTGAGATCTTGCAGACTCAACCTTCTTCTGGGAGGAAAGTCCCATGAAGAAAAATGAGGACAACTTGGAGCTGTGCCCATCTGAGCAGAGAAACAGAGGAGAAGAACACAGTGACAGATGCTTTGACCCAGGCTGAGAACCAACTGGAGAGCCACTGTCTCCAGTGAGAGGATGAGACGTCCTGTCCCCACAGGGCTTCGGACCAGAGCCAGCAGGCCCCACAGGAGAAGCAGCTAGTGTGGGACAAGAGCAGGAGAGCTGTGATGGACAGAGTACAGTCATCTGGAGCTGGAAACTGTGGAAAACAAGTCATAGAAGCCATCACTGTGAAGATGGAAAACAAGAAGAATAAAGGAGCATTCCAACAAATTCCTGCAGTTCTTGATATTAAGAACCTAATTTAGATTCACAGTTTAATTTCAGTATTGTAAAAAGGTTTTTACTTTTAATTGTAATAGCAAACTAAATCTTTTTTTTTTCTTTTTACTTACATACACCTCTAATAAAATAAAATTAAAGTACACTTCAATAAAGCATACTAATAGTGTATTACAAAGGACTTGAAAAGTGTTTACAATTAAGTACAATTACAAAATGTACAAAGCAGCAAAAGTTCAATTTACTTCTTAAACTATTTACTTAAATAAGTACTTACAATACACTTACAATAAAGTACACTTCTTTTAACCACTTCAAGTGTTACACAATTAGTATATTTATTTCATAGAACACCGAGGCTGATATCTATTTGGAAGTACACTTCAACAAGTTACATTTCTAATAAACTAAATGTTTTTTCTGGGTTTTGAAGATATTCAAAACAAAAACATAGCTTTGTAACTATTTTCTCTGCAGGAAATTTTTCAGTCGCAACAGTCAGCAGTGAGTTCACCAACACTCACTGTGGTAATGATATAAACATTTTTCTTGTGTGCATTTTTGATTTGTTTAATTTCTTTGTTAAAATGTATTCAAAGCATCAAAAGTATTGGATGCAAAATGGCTCCTTCCATTGTTATATGTTTATTAATTATGTCCACTTGCACCAGTGAAAAATCAACTTTTTTGTGTCTTTTTTATTGTTCTTGTTGTTTTTGTTGTTGTTTTTCGTTTGTTTTTTTTCAGTCTTCAGTCACAGTTTAGTTAGGTGTAGGTACCAAAACTATTCGATTAGGTTGCTGGAGTAAATAACCATATTGGCTGTTCCACCCCGACGCAAATAGCATTGTTGGCTACTGACACCTGGTTGCTAATAGCATCTACTTTAATTCAATTATTATTACTGATGCATTCATGTTACTGTACAGTTGTTTGTTTAAAGTCATTCATCATATTTATAAACTAATCTTTCATGTTATGTATAATTTTAATTTGTACAGTAACAAGTAACTAAAGCTGTGAAATAAATGTAGTAAAATAAAAAATACAATATTTGCCTCTATAAAAGCAATGAGGGTATAAAACAGCGTGAAAAAGACTTTCTAGCACTGCAAATGCTGTGCTGTTGAGTGAAAATACTCCTCTGTTGTATTGAGGGTGATAAAAGCTCAAAAAGTCATTGTTCCTGATCGTTGCTTCCTTCCTACCATGAATATAACTTCTTAATACCAGACAAGATAGATTACACTTCTACTCGCATCTCATCTCAAGCTGTTGAGCTCGACTCCACTGTGTGATCTATACTGAATCTGTGTAAAAGATGAGAACAGGCCCATCATCTGAAACAAAAATGATCGCCTCCAGGGCCAGTCTCAATGAGTACAAGGAGAGTCAAAATCAGGTCTAATAAACTCTAAACCCCAGATGTCCAAAATAATTACCACAATCTGTTACCCAAAGATAAAAATAGGTGATCTTTAAATATTTTGCATTATTAATGGACTGCTGTAGTAATGTCATCAAACCCAGAACCTCAATTAGCACTGCGGATATTGGAAGAGAGGATCAAAGGAATCAAGAGTCATTACTCAGCTTGTTTCACAGGTGAGAAAATGATCTCATTGGTCGAGACAATATCAGCATCCTGTGTGGCAAATATAAAAGGGTATTTAATTTTACAAACATGTTCTGACATACAGCATTGCATATTTGAAAATATACATGTAGGAGTAATGAAAATGTAATGAAAGTTCAGTCAGAAATACTGTTCTTTTGCATGTTTGGGTCTGTAGTTTATTACTGCTTAAGTTCCAACCCTTTTTGCTCTGTGTTCCAAAAACATCTGAGCAAGCTGAGCAGGCTTGGTACCTGATGCAACTTCCTATTTCCTGTACTTAGGTATGCTGAAAACAAAACCAAATGTTGAAGATGGTTCGAAGATGTTGCTGGGGGACCGGTTAAAATGACACAGGTCCGATATTACCAAAGCTGTTATGTCATGTATATGTTCAATTCTGTAATTGTGTTTTTTATATGATAGTGTCTTTTAGTAGAGAAATTATTCTCTGTTTCCTGCCTAGGGACTACAGATGGAAATGAGCTTATAGCTTATAACCAATGTAGATTATGTAGCTAGTTAGTTTTCAGGCATACTCGAGTAATAATTTTTGTGACAACTTTTTACTTTTACACCCTACATTTAAACACAGATATCTGTACTTTCTACTTCTTACATTTTGAAAACATGCTTGTAACTTTTAATGCATTTGAGGGGAACTACTGATTGTTTTTTTTATTTTGCATCACTGCATGCTGACTGATTTCAACCTAAATAGAAGGGACAATAATAGATGAAATAAAAGATGAAAAAGATGAATAGAGATAGAGGGAGACTCAGCTGTAGAGAAAACATCATACCTTCATTGTTACCCTCTCATCTTGCTGCTGTCTTTTAAACATGTGTCTGTCTCTGCCATTTGTCCTTCCTGCTGCCGGTGCGAGTCCCTCCACCTCACTATCATCCCCCAGTCTTCCTGGATTCATCAGCTACATCATTTCATCAGTCTCATCAGTCCCAACACAGTCATCAGCCACCACCACACCACCACCAGTGTCTAGACTCCATGGGGGGATTTATCTTACCACTGCTCAGGGCATACGTCCCTCAATTACAAAGTCTCCCTGTAGAGTCTAAGCTCTAAAGACTTTCTGTCAAGACTAATTAACACATATCATCTGTATAATAAACAGTTATGTTTACTCCATTCACTTGTCTCTCCTGATTAAAATTAATGGTGGGGGACTTTCAAAGTGACGCCAGGAGAAATGGATAGATGTAAGCACCCGAATGAACCCCAAAATAAATTTAAAAAATCAAAATAAAAAGAAACAATCACTCAATGACCATGTGTTGCATCTTGTTTTTCAATCTTACCAAAAGAACTGTAAAAACAACAAAAAGACATGAGCAGAAACTCTTGGTTGAGCTCCATACATAAAGTACTCTGTTGTCAAAGTGGAATATATCCTCTCATCTTGCAAGAAAATAAATTAGTGCATTTGCAAATGCCAACTTTTCTTTTAAATTGGTTAGGGGATGAGAATTCATTGACAACTCTGCTCTGTAACATGCAAGATTAAGCATGTTACTTACTACAGAAAATGGAAACAAGTCCGTTTGTTGTTGAAACTTACACTCATCACTGTCCAAAGAAAAAACTTTTTCAGATAAATTGAAGGAATGAGTGTTCCTTTATGGTTTGAGGAGGGTATCCTAATTCTTAACCTAAATAAAAAAAATTAAAAAACCTATTAGATTAGTTGAAAAAATGCATTGTTAAGAAGCTGATAGCAAGCCTGCTGTTCTCAGTTCTTGGAGATGTGTGTTTTTTAGGAAAACAACAAATGCAGATCTGATTGGAACATTTCAGTTTTTTTACATACTGTATGAGGAGCCATACATTTCCATACCTGGCATATACATTAGTATGTGTACATCAGTTTATAATGATAAAGTGACAAACCAATTCTTTACTCAAGGATTGTTTTAATGGTATGACACAGGGATCCAATAAAGTTCCAGAGCAAAAACAAGATAAATTCACATTCAGTGGGTTCTTATTAATACTGTGTTGGAGTCCATTTTCTTCCATCTAGCCATCTTTAATCAATTTTTCTTCTCTGGCTTTATAAAACCATCAACATTACCTTAGTTTGTGACTTCTCATAATCTAATTCTCTCTGTCTGAACAAACCTCTAACTGTGGTTCAAGAAGTCACGGTGGCTGTAGTATCCCTGAGCAAGTCACTGAATCCCTGCCCGCTCCACTATGACCCTGACCTCTGACCTCCTTGATGTGGCAGGCGGAGGGAGATCAGTAGGGAAAGAGTAAAAGAGATCTTACATCAGCACTGCAAGTGTCAGCAGGACGCTGAGGAGGCCACTGAGCAGAGCCGCTGAGACGCGAGCTGCTCCGTTCTTATCATTGGTTGAGGTGGTGTGAATCGCAGGCGCTTCAGTTTGAAACTGGCAGTGCCTCTGGTCAGCGCCCACGCAGGAGGCGTAGGCCATGGCGTGGGCGATGTAGTTCTGCTCATGGACGCCCTGGAAAAGGTGGGCCATGGGTCCGCGGGCGAGCACTGCCACATCCTCTCCGCTGTGGGTGGCCGATTCCGTAGGGACAGCAGCCAGCTGGACATAGTCTTTGGTTTCTGTAAAAGAGACAGCAATATTACATCACACTCGTTTGTCAAAGCGACCTACAATAAGTGTACTTACATCACATTCCTGCATGAAACTGCTTAACTGACTTTAATAGGGTGAAAAATGTGCTCCATTCCTTTAAAACCTTTCATAAGAAACAGGAATTATTTTCTTTCTCTAAAATTTGCTTTCTCTCTCTAGTACTTTCCACTTCACTCTTCATCATTCTGTCTAGAGGGGAACCCCAGATCCACAAAAGATCTTGTGAGAGTTATCATTGTCTCCCAAAACATAATCTTTCTCTAACCCTACCCAGGTGTTTTCGGTCTCTAAGCCTGAACAGATCTGAACCACAGGATTGTCACATTTCAAAAAATGATTAGCTGAAGGAATAAAGACACAACACGTACGAATCTAGGGAGTTTCACAAATCAGGGGTTCCCTTCTATACATGTCCTTCACCCACTGAAGAGATGGTGGAGGACGAGGCTTAAGGTTGCAGGCAGCTCACCTACGCATTAAAAGTAGACTTTTAAGACTTGTAGGGCTCGTACACACCCTGTATAGTGCCAGACTTTTTTTCAGAAATTGTGAAAATGTGAGAGAATTGTGACACTGGAAGGGAAAAACGCCTGCTCTCACAGTGTCATTTGGTATCCAAGTAGCATCAAGCGCATTACACTTTACAGCACTAAGTCACACATGACCAGCCATGTCACTGGTTTTGGTGAAACTGGATGATATTTTATGAAGAAAATGTTTTCTGGGTTTCCCTCTGATACTCTCTGGCTGCTCTGCCTCAACAGTACAGTACAGCTGCAGTAAAGTAACTTCTCACTGCTGCTTACTGTGACTTAGCTGTCATTAGCTAGTTAGCTCATTTAGCTGGACTGGGAGCTCACTGGCGCACCAGAGGAATGTTGGTGTTCACACTCAAGCACAGAGCTTTGGACTGTTGGATGGGAGTTTTCATGCCTGATCTACAGACATTATCATTCCCCTCAGCTCTACAGAGCATTTTAACAAGTTTCAGCTCATTGTTTTGGCCTGTGACTTTACTGTTTTGATTCACTGTCATGCTCTAATCAGCCTAGTTTCAGTAAACAGCTGTTTTCAGTGGAAAAAGTTTTAAAACCAACTGTACACTATTGGTCCAACACCCAACAACAGACGAGAGTTAGCAATTAGCTTGTGAGCATAGTGGAGCATTTATCAGCTAAAGGTCCAGATATTTTCCTCAGGGGTTGATGGAGACCAGAACAGAGCTATAAGGGGAGGGAATATCAGACTTACATTCACCAGGTAGCTAGACACCAACTCCAAATGAATTTTCTCCGTGTCAGCTGGATGTGTGAATAGGCAAATTGTCAACTCATTACTAACATTACAACTTTTATAAGGTCATAATGGACTTTTTTTTTCACCATTCAGCCATTCTGACATGAAATTGCAGATTAAACACAGGTGTCAGCAATGATACCAATTAAGGTTCAATTCCTTTCAGGTCAAACAGAATCAGGGTGCTGCTCTTGTGCATGTTGGTTCACTGGAAAAGATCTGCTACACTAATTACTGTCACCTTTGTTTACCCTGCTATTTCATACCAGTATGGCTGCCATGATAACTGTCTATAGGTTAATGTTTTGTTTACCACTTCAATTCCAAAACAAAAGTCAGTTAATGCTGCTTTAACTGAAGCTGGACTGAAATTTTAATAATTCCTGTGGGAAAAGTAAAAAGAGTACTTTTAATAAATACTACTTTCATTTCTGACTTGAACATCAATGTATTGATTTTTGCCGTCATATTACCTTCACTGGCTGTCATTTTCTTTCTTGGTTATAGAACAAATATTGCAAATTCAATCAGAAAAAAATGTTACAGAAAGAGAAAGTACAACTGATTATATTATGAAAGGTTATAATGTATAATAGGACTTTTTTTTTTAATAGTTTCCTCATTCTCATTGCTTGATTCCAGCAAATAAAGAAGTAGTTTTACATTTCTGACTGTTTAAAGAGGGTTTTAACAGGTCGGTTATATTTTTGTGAGGAAAATGAAGAAATAATGAGCAATCAGCAGTCTTACTGGTATTGACTTTGCGGATGTCTGGACGTGTGCCGTTGGTGATTTTGTGTCCCGGTCCGTTGCCGTACATCAGAGTGGTGTAAGGCAGCATGTCGCTAGCCCACAGGGGAGATTTACCTGAAAAATACAGAAAGACCGTGAAATATTATCACTGATTTGAATTTGATTTCAATTTTCCTGTTTCTTTTGTCTGCCTTAAAGTGCTAAAGACATGCACACATAAATACACACACACGCACACAGAGGAGGAGGGGTCTCTAGATCCCCAGGGTGCTGCGGGAGGTCTACAGCTTGTTGAGTATCTCAGTGTTTCTCTCCAGATGAGCCATTAGCCTGGCGAGTCTCCCCGCTGATGAAGAGCTCAGAGTTTCACAAGCACATTAATCACTGCTAGACCGCTGGGAGGAAGAAGAGGAGGAGGAGGAGGAGGGTAAAATAAGGATACAGCAGGAAAGAGGGAGTAGAAAGGTGGGAACAGCTCAACATAAAACAAGTGCTCAATCGATATAGGCTTTGAAGGCTGATGCAGATATGTTTGTGGGCTGAATCTTTAAAAGTTAACATCTTCATGCCAAAAATATCATTGTTCTCTCCAGGATTCTGGCCAGGGTAGAAATGCTTCTGAAACAGCATATATGCTGAAACAAGAAAGAAAAATTCTTCATTTAAAACCAAACAAGAAAAAAATGAGTTAACTAACCTTCAGATTACAATACGCTGCAAATTACAGTGTAAATACAAACCCAGTTTAAAAGCTAAATTTAGCTTTTAAGAGGGACCTAGAAATAAATTAAACTGTAAGTACATTTTAAATGAACAAGTCCATGTTAAATGGAAGGCTCATAGCTTTTGAAGTGGGATTATATCAGGTACTTAAAGATCGTCAGTGTATTTAACTACAGTGGACGGCAGATGACATGCCCCCAGTTTGGTGAAGCAGTGGGAGGACCAGTGCAGAAAGCTAAATATACTACCGCCATGGACAGGGTAAGCAGCAAAATGTATTTTAGCAACTTAAAGCTGCAGTAGCTAGAAAGCCTAAAAACGGTTGATTGTTGAGTCTCATATGAGTTAGGTTTCGTTTTCTCCATCGTCAGCCCCTCCTACCACATGAGCAGCACGTACATCATGCACACATACAACAGTTTACCGAGGCAATCGTGACCAAGCGCAGACTGACAGACATCAACAAAACATAAAGATTCAGTGTGAAGCTACAGAAGTAATGAGAGCTGAATATAGCGCAGAGATGTGACGAGACATGACTGCAGCCCACTTGGAGGCGAGTTGGGCTCACTTTGTCCCCGCTCCAGAGTCGGTCCATCTCAGGCGCAGCACAGTGTGATATAAGCGGTAATGAAAATGCAAATCAGCATGAGCCTTGGCAAAGCCCCGCGATACACGTGAATGAACACAACTAAAGGTGAAGTCAAAAGTAACAGAGTGAGCTGACAAACTCCTGGGCTTAGCATGTTGCTCATTAGCTGGATGTTTTTTAAGATTCTCTTAATGATAACTCAGTTTTATAGAGACTTTTTTGATTTAGGGGCTCACAGAAGGAACATGCAGCTGCACTGGTAGAACAGCCAATAGGAGCACTCGGTCTGAGAAGACCTGTTATTGTTTAAAGTCTATGTCACAGGCCAGATTCTCTAAATGCTGGAATCAGAGCCAAGAGGAGGTACAGAGGTCTAGTTCTTTCTCAGGCCACTTGATTTACAATATGCTGAAAGGTTATTATGAAAATATTTCTTAGTGATACCAAAACAACATTGCACAGCAACTCCTGTGTTCTGTGAGGTAAAATTACTGTTTTTGCCAATGGAGTCCGGTTGCTTTGGAGAGAGTGATATTTGGCTTATATTACAGCAATTTCCTGGTGAAAATATTCTAAATACTGTATAGAATACACTTAAACTGAGACTGATTCGTTTTTTTTTACGTTGGCCCTTTTTACGTGGCTAAAATATGTTTTGCTGTTGATCCTGTCCACAGCAGTAAATTGCTTAGGTACTCCTGCTACCTCTCCAAACTGGGGGTGTGCTGACTGCCACCTACACTGACAGTGGATAAGTACTTAATACCTCCTCACTACAAAAGAAGTCCAAACTGTCCCTTTAAAAATTCTCCTTTAACATCTGCACTGTAAAAACAAAAAGTTGAGAAAACACAAAATTTCAAGGCAGCTTTCTTCAATGGATTATTGAGTTTGGAGCACAACTCTTAAGTTTTGAAAAAGTTTTACCGACTAATAAACTTGAAACTTTGAGTTTTAGAAACTCCCAAAACTGCATTTCAAAAATTAAGTAAACTCACTGAAGTGAAAATGAATAACTGCTCACTGTGAACAATTTTGAAAGACATTTTGGGGGGTTTCTAAAAGCCAAAGATTTGAGTTTATCTAAACAAGAAAAGTAAATTATTGATGTCTTCTGTGCTCTGGTCCATCATATAAAAAGTGAAGAACATTGACATCTAATTCAGTTCAGGAAAATCAATAAATCAGTTTAACCCTTGATAACTCTCTGACACTCCATGAATGTGGTGGGTGCATCTGGGGTTTTAAGCCTCCAGGTTAAGGAGAGGGAATAGTGATGGAGAGGGGGCAGAGAGCTGGGGGGAGAGGTGAGGAGCAAGTAAGGTCGATAAAGAGATGTTCCGAAGGGAGATTAACAGGCGAGGAAGAGTGACAGAGCGAGGAGAACTTAAGAGAGAATAATGTAGGAGACAGAGAGAGTGAGGCGTCGGTGTCGATGGTCAGAGACAGGCAGCGGGAAGAGAGACAAGGAGAAAGCGAGGGACTGAAATAGAAAGGGTGAGGGGGAGAGAGGCTGCCAGCTATATGTGTTTACCCGGGCTGTAATTGCTGGGGAGAGAAAGCAGAGGAAATGTCAAGCTGCTGGTGGCAGAGGCACACCGAAGCTGAAAGGAAGCAGGCAGAGGCAAACACACAAAGACACACACACGACACGCGTCACATGCCACCTTGGGTGTCTATTGTCGTGGGATATAAACACACCTGGAGGGGGAAATGGATGGATGGAGTAAAGGATGGAGGAAAGAAAGGAGGTATAGGGGAGGATTTGAACTCTCTTGTCATGTGTAAAAAATAAAAAGAGTGAGCTGATTCAACCAGCTGTAATACCATATCAACACAAAGCATTCAAAAACGTGATATAGCAACAACTTTTAGAGGAACTGAACTGAATACAGGAAGTCAGTTCATAATTACCCAAAATGCTCTGCCCTCGGAATGGGTATCCATTGAAGGTAACAGGGTGGGAGTGATCAGCCATCACTATAGTGAGAGTTTCATACTCTTTGGTGAGTTCAAGGCCCTTGGCGATAGCATAGTCAAAAGCAACGGTCTCATGGAGCGCCATGAATGCCCGGCCAGCGTGGTGAGCCTGGTCAATACGCCCACCTGAGCACAGAGAGAAACAGGATCAATAAGGACAGCAGTAGCTTCTGGTAGTGTTTAATACTTTAAGTGCCAAAGAGGAAATGTTCACACTGACAGTTTAATTAAAGCTAATCTCTATAAACAGATACATGTCATCAGACAATAACTGATGGGTTCTGAGATTGAATTAAACCAGATACCACTGATTCATTTTCTAACTTGTCTATGTTTAATCAGGCTGACTCAGTAAGACAAATATTTATTTTACTCAGAAGTAAAACATTTGTAAAGTAATAAATAATATGATTCAGCAGCTTGGCCCAGCAAATCGTAAACATAGTAGACCTGTAGACCTGAGACTTGACTGCTGTGAAAGACTGGAGATTTGAACATTCAAGGCTAAAATCTTCAGAAATCATCAGAAAATGACATTAGACGACACTTGGACATTTCATTAATGACCCATTTACTGATCCATTTAATGATCCATTTACTTTTTAATTGTCTGTAACTTTTTTTTGAATGACTTGTAACTTGACCTTAGTTGTTAAAGTCGTTTTGTTAGTTTAATTAGTTGATGCAGACTTATCTTGAAGGACTTTAGATTTGATTATGCCTGTCACAAATGACTTGAGATTTGAATTTGACTTGCAACTTTACACAGACTTTTCTCAGATGATTTGGGACTTGTGACTGGACTCAAAGGTTCGATAAAACACTGAGGAGGGTGGTGACTTGAAATCTAATGAAGTTTCAGGACTGTGCAGTATCAGAAAACACTGTTGCCAAGTGTAAAGTTGATGCATCCAGTAGGTGCGAGATGGAGGTAGACTGCAAAGCTGAGCCTTTGGCATCCATTAAAAATGCAATGCATTTCCCTTTACATTGTTAGAGGCGAGCAGACAACTTGTTTCATATAAAAGTCAGTATGAAAAATATATCTTGGAATAAAAAATAAAACTGGAAGGGGGACCCACTTTCTCCAGCAGAGAATTTTCGATCGATCCTCTTCTGGGGGATAAAAATCATGTACCTTTTTTTTTTTTTTGCACTCTAGCACATCCTTCAGCTCCTGTCCTCTCCACCAGCCGTATTGGAAAGTGAAGTAGACTCCGGTTAATAAGTTGTGGTCTCAGTGAGCTGTCAGTGATTGGGTGCACCATATGCCTGCTTCTATTTATACATTTGCCTGTTATTTTAAAGTCATTGTGAAGACACTCAGTAGCACCATGGAGTCCCCAGGCAGCTGCCTCAGATTAAAGGAGAGATAGATGAGGAGGCCGGTGAGGCAGCCGTGTGGAACAGGAACACGTCAGCCAACCACACTCAGCTAGCAAACACTGCGGCAAACTCATTGAGCTGTATGCAGAATCAATGTCAAATCAGCGGATCCACTGCAGGTACACACTGTTCTTGGCGAATTGTGGAGGTTGTTGCAACAGCAAATACCATGACAATCACCTCAAACCAACTCAATATCACTGCTGAAGTTGCTATAATATAAATGTAAACACGTATTGATGTTTTAGCAAACCACACCAATTACCAGTGTGGTCATTTAATTGCCACTTGGGCCCCCTTTGTGATTAGAACAGGATCAATGGTTCAATTGATCCCACAAGGACCAGCCATTTGTTTTTTCTCCTATTTTTAGCAGAACTGTCACCTCTCTAGGGATGTTTTCATCCAGCCTTTGAAGGATTAAGTGATGGGGAGTGTGTGAAAGGTGGCTGTCCTCACCCTCTACTAGCAGGAAGAAGCCTTTAGGGTTTTTCTGGAGGATACGGATGGCCTTTTCTGTAGTTTCGACGATGGACGGGTCCATATTTGGGTCCCTCTCTGCCTCAAAGCGGAGATCACCAGGTTCAAACAGAGCTGGGAGAGTGAAGGACACATTTAAAAGATGCAACAACCATGTTTTTCATGTAAAAATACAGTATGTTCTTTTTATCAGCCCACGGTGGAGGTGCAGCAGAAAGGAAAGTCCCATCTTCCTCCTCCTACTACAACTATTTTCAGCACAAAGGAAGTGATAAACCAGTGTGAGGGTAAAATCCAAGCCTCTACAGCTGCAAGTCAGTCCAGAAAAAGCTAAATGACTGAATCTCTTTATTTCCTCTGCACATCACACATCACAAAGAAGACACTGAACATACATAAGCGAGCGACATCATAATACTGTACATTAAACCAAGTGTACACCTCCTGCCAAGCGATAGAGTCATGAGTTAGCTGGTGAGGATATTGAAGCATTTGGCAGGTAAATATTCATATATTTGTCTTAGAAATTGGTAGATACCAAAAATGAGCAAAAAGGAGAGCAAATATTAGACATTCATCGGATGACCAGAACCAGTGTTTCAGTTGAGTTTAGTGTTTCCAACAGAGCCTCCGAAACTCAGATCAAACTGTAAAAATAGGCAGTACTGATCAAATATTGATCAATATTGATTCTCTTACTAGAGTTCCTGCTGAACCAGCAAGCAAATTACTAGCGCTGCCTAACATCACCCACCAGCTCCATGCTCTCTGCAGGACTGCACATGCTCTGGATTCAAAATACCAAGATGGCGACCTTGTCCCAAAACCAGTGAGTGACGTCACGGTGGTTCTGTGCACTGTTTCTACTGTTTACGGCTTTGAACTCCACAAGTCAAGTGCTATCTAGTTTCATTATGGAGGACATCTCCACGGCCAATATCTCCAAAACTCTGCAAGTCACACCAAAACTATCTAGGCGAATAAATAGCACATTATTTTGAATTAAAAGTGGATACTCTTCAAAACACATTCACATTTTAATGAATACCCATACAGTCACTCTGAATACAGCATAATGTATTTATATGAATAATATGAATAAAACTGTAATTTTTATAATAATATGAAAGTATCATTGATGTCATCATGTAAGCAGACATATGTGCCTGCCACAGATTTCATAAAAGACTCAGACTGTGAATATTTTTGCACCTTGAACCTTATGTAGGTCAGGTAAAGTAGATTGAGGTAAGACTTACATCATTAATACAAGATGAAATGAGTAATCTGATGCCTGGTGAATGAAACAAGGACACTACAAGCCTATTGATGTGTTCCTCAATGGCCTGATGGGAATGCTTTGCCTTCAGCTCTACTGGAAAGCAAAAAGGGCAAAGAGATAACAAAAGAAAAAACTCACCCATGAGATAGTCTGTGGTTTCAGGGTCAACAGCATTGAAATCTGTTACATTCCACACATAGCGGGCTACCTGTGGGACACACAGGACACAAACATTGACCCACACAGCGGGAGGAAGATAGTGTCTTTGTTCCTGTTGTGAGTCACCGTGTGAACTTTTTTCTTCTTTGCTGTATGAGTCACGTTCTGTTGTATACTATCCTAAAATACTCATGATTCTCTCACCTGACAGTGTTATTGTCAAATTATCTGTGATGTCAATATTGTATGAAAAGAAGAGCTGAGAATTTTACACTCTAGAAGCAAGCTCTACTGTCACTTGTGGGTGATTTTGATTACAGATGTTGTTCTTGTGCCTAAATGTCTTTAAAATGTGGTAATTGATCCACCTCCAACCAGCAACTGTCCAGTCATAGATAAGTAACCATAACTAGGCACCACAGGCCTGTCAAGCTTTATATTTCTCTACATGTTGAAGCAGTGAGCATGGGCTTCTAAGACAAGCAATACTCATACTGGTGTCATTTTTGAAGTCTTTCAAAAACAGAAAACACAAGAGCAAACATGTGAGGAAGGGATTAAATTTTGTCTTTATCTGCTCTAACATGAGCTGTTAACATGTGGGCGAAGTGGGCAGATCATGACGCATCTCACTCGGGTTTCTGGGGTGATTGTGGTCCAGCTGGCTATGTGACCATCTGAAGGTTCACTATACTTAATCTAATCCCTGCCCTTCCTTTTTCGACATTAATGAGTGTTTATCTGTCACCTTTTGCTAACATTTGCTAACTTAAGGTTTGAATATATGTCACTTTTACAGGTCCTCCAGTATTCCTCTTTGAACTATCTTCAAATTTTGTTTCTCTTTTCTACAGAGACAGGCCTGGCAGGTAGTATATCTAAGTGCAGGAAGCAGGTAAGGAGAAAGTTTACCGAAAGCTTGGTCAGCTGTCACTGGAGCACAGAGCAAAAAGGGGGGGGGATTTGTTAAGGATCAATTTGGGCAGGGCCAGACTGGTCTAAAAATAAGCCCTGAAAAAGATTAAAACATACTTGCTCTTAAAGGATCGGCATGTAGGAATTAGTGGAATCTAGCAGTGAGCTTGCAGAAAACAAACACCTAGTGTCACTCTCCCCTTCCAACGATGGAAATGCAAGAGGCCATTCAGATATAAACATCTTATCTAACATAACGAAAATAACAATTCTTATTTTCAGGTGATTATACACAAATGAAAACATACTTATGAATATTATATTCAATTTCTGTCATATTCTGCTACTAAATCCCCATAAATCCCCCGTTAAGTGTTTTTTTTCACCTTGCAGCCTTTCAGTTCCCATTATTTTGTAATTATGCAACCGCCTCTTGCATGTGACTCCTCCCTCTAGCTGGTGCTATAACTGAGACTGTGTTCTTGCTCATGCATCCAGTTAAACAAAGGTGTTACCTTTCCTTTTTTCATTTTTTGCCACTCATCAATGAGGTTGCGTCCATCTCTTCTTTTGCCCCTGGAGGAGTAATCCCTGGATATTCTGGGTCCTTGGTGCCCCTGGGGGTCATGTACTTTCTACCTCCACCAATGACCACCTGGAAACACACACGCACACATGCACAAACACACACATTCAAAGTAATTTAACCTTCTTGAACGAGCAATACAGCTAAATATATGATTATCTGAGTTGTGGAGAAGCTCACATCATGTCAACGTTTTTGAGGAGCTGGGAGGCGATGTCGGTGCAGCCGTCCTTCTTGGCAGAATCAGGCATGTCAGCATCACTGTACCACTTCCTGCTGGCGCTGTGGGCATAGCTGGTTGCTGGGGTGGCATGTTGCACCCGTGTGGTTGTTACGATGCCGACAGATTTGCCTAAAAGATCAGTTTGTTTCATGTTTAGTGTGTTGTAGGTGTATAAAGCCCTGTTTGTACAAAATATGCAGTGTGTTTGTGTGATATATGAACAGATTTTAGGCTGAAGTCTAAGCAGCTGGCAGGGTGTTAGTGAGCTATTAATCAACAACTTTCTCAACCCCCTGCAGATACTGTATATTATGATTATATTGTGGTATGGAGTAGTAAATATACTTGTCCTTTAAACCACCTTAATGCCCAGCATTGCTCTTTAAATCCCCCTTAAAGCCTCCCAGTGGCCGTAAAAAAAGCTACTCATCAGACAGTGATGCACTCCAGGGACACTGAGATGAATGTGCTGGGAGCAACATACAGATTTTTTCACAAGGATCGTATCATTTTCCTACAAACAAACAACAGCAATGCAAAGAATTGTCCTTAATTCAAAGATCAAAAGTAAAAAAAAATATGTATGATGAAGACAAAATGCTGTTTTCTCTAAGCTCTCTAAGAGAGAGACACGGTATATCAGGTGCAGATATTTTGCATTCACGATGGCTGAAAAATAGCCCAAGAGAAAACGGTCGGAGGAGCATAAATTTAAAAAGAAGGGCTGTGACCATGAAAGGGTGAAGACCCAGGTCAACATCGGTGGGGCTTTCCGACGGTGGAGGGAACTCCGCGAATTGAAAGGTCTGAAAACGGAAGCGGGGTCGCTGTCTTTCTGCTGGACAGGTGAGCAACATCAGCTTTGCGGTGCTTCACATAACAGCAACATCCGTCGGGCATTCATCATATTGTCTAATCTGCCAAAATGTACTGTTGTTGTGATATTATCTATTTATAATAGCAGTCGAGTTGTGGGTACAGTTGTCTGACAGGTCAGCTAACCTTAGCTTCACGGCTTAGCAGTGTGCTAACTCACAACTTGGCAATTTCAGCTGCTGTACTTGCTGTGTAGTTGCCCATCTTACATGTTACTTGTTTCCATGACAATGCGCATCCATGAACTTCAGGGGTGAAGCCCGGGGTGGAGTATGAAGGGAGGGGTGGGTCTGTATTCGTTTACACTTCAAATATCAACAACCTCTCTACTCGTTTTCTCCCACATCGCTAACTACACCTTTAAAATGTAGTAAAGGTAGAAAAAAAGTACATATTTAAAAGTCCAGTATTCGTATAAAAAATGTGTGAAAGTATAATTAAATGCACCTTAATGGTGTCTCAAAATAGTACAGTTAAGCAGACTTAATTGTATTTCAGTATATCTTTAGTGGCACTTATGACATATCATTAAGTACATGGAGAATAGCACACTGTTACTGATGATGTGCTCACTGTCACTGAGCACATCATTACTGTGCAGTAATGATGTGCTCATGGAAGTATATTAATTAAGTGTACTTTATGAAACCTGTTTTTTACTTTGGTCTATAAGTGGATAATTTGAAACATGTAATAATCAAATAAAAAACTAAACATAGTGGCTTTAAACAGCTTCAAAGTTAGAGCCCTTCTCCATACAGTACAGACTGGCACATTACAGTGTATTCTTTGTCTGTTTGTTCCAACACTTTCCACTTAAATTTATGATCATATAATGTTACTGAGTAGATATTCAAACTCAGATTGCATTTCTTTGTGGATGCACCATATGAATAAAAATTCTTGATGTTTTATGCATCCTTTTATTCATATAGACCCTATTTAAAGTTGGTCTTTAATGTATCTTGTGTCTTGAGCAATTGGATCACAAGTAGACAACAAGTGTAACAAGTGTAAACAACCATCAAGACACAATGGGCCTCATGCATGAATTTTATATTTCTCTTACATTTGTTCTTAAACAAAGCAGCAACAATTTGAGGACTTTGCTGTAAGAATCACTTATAAAATGTTTTTTATGACATCAAAGACTAAAATTAACTTCCTTAAATTATGTCAAAAACACTCACATTCGCAGACCTGAGTGTGTCCAGTGCTGTGCAGGGGTCAGGGCCATGGCACTGTGTGTGTGTGTGTGTGTGTGTATGTGTGTGTGTGATGAGATATTTATGGCTGTTGATGGGAACACGGGAACATGATAAGCATCAAGTTGTTTCCCTGTGCAGCTCATTACCCTGCAGTGTAACCTGCAGCCGCAGGCTGCTGATGCCCCCAGCCCCCCGGTGGCCCCTGTAATTCCCGCTCTGATGCGGCACTGCGGCTCACAGCAGAGTGCTCAGCTGTAAAATCGGGTTTTGCTGAGGCTGTATAAGACCTGAGGGATATTCTTTTGTCTGGAGCCAGAAGTTAAGTGTGACACGGCAGAGCTGTGTCAGGTATCCGCCTGCTCCCTGACAAAGAGTCACAAAATCCCATTTGTTGCCTCAATCACAGCACCGTTTGAAGACATGCTGCATTATTATCCCCTCAGTATTGTCTGTGCAGCAGTTTGTTTGTATCAGTCTGTTAACATTTGCAGAAAATTGTCACTATCACAGGTAACACCGCCCATTTTGGAATCCTGGTCAGTGGGGTGCAAGACTGAAAAGAAAACCACATTTTTAAGATGGTTTAAAAATGTTGCTGGAGGACCTGTAAAAGCAACATACATATAGACACATCATAAAGGCAAACTGCAGGATTTGTCCAAAAAACAATTCACAGACTCCCACAAAAATAATCCCTCTCAGTCATCACCCACCAGTAGTGTGTGGTAGTGCCTACATCCACAGTGGCCATGCCTTTTACCTGTAACTTCTTATTTTCTCAGTAGTCTATTTTGCTCTGTGTTGGGATGCCTTACCAACCCAAAATGTTGGTATTTGATGAGGAATTACAATCAGCAACGGACAAATCCTATTATTCTATCTTTAAATGAGCTAATGTCAGCAAAATACTAGTTAATGATTGATGTTAGTTATCTACATAGCTAGGTAATGATGTTAGCCAACAGCTAACAGATGTAACTATATCTAATGTTTGATATAAATTATCTTGCTAGTTAGCCAGTGTTTATCTAAGTACAGGAAACAGGACAGAAGAACACTGACCGTGGTTCCACCGGGTATTAAACTTGCTCAACGGTTATTGAAATGTAGAGCAAAAAGGGGCGGGACCTTTAAGCCTCTTTGTGCACATACTTTGGTGTGGGGTATTATCTTGTATCATGTATTCTTCTACTATGACCCTGTGGTATCTTCTGTTTTTCTCTTGAGTTTGACTTCATTTAGTGACCAAATTTGTAGAATTACAAAAACATAATTTATATTATAAAATAATAAACAAATGATAATACAGGGTGTTACTATATTCTTTTATTTTCTTGTTTAAGCACTGTTTTTTTTGTTTTTTTTTTACATTGTAGGCTAATGTGGTGGGCTTACCAGCAGCTTTGGCCCACTTCAGGATGGATGTGACCTCGTTGCCCTTCTGAGTCTTACAGACTCCGTTGCGAGCTGCTGCACTGACTCCGATGGTGTTCAGGTTGGTTTTCACTCCACACAGATATGCTGTGGCTGTGGCTGCACTGTCTGCAATCTGGAAGTCCACACTGTAGGTCTGCACAACACACACACACAGATTAAACTTTAATGTTGCCTCTGTTTGTGTTTATCTTCGTGAAAAATAGAATATAATATATTAAAAAAAGAGCAAATGGAAGAGCATAAAAAGATCCATAATAATAATCCATCCATAATAATTCCTGGAAGTTATAGCAACTAGTCACTAGCAATGGTTAGCAGGAAATGCTTGATCTTGAATAAATTATGGATTTATCTGTATTTGAACATTGTTGGAAACATTTAGGATAAAGTATTCAACTTAACAAAATATATAATATATGTGTAGCGTTTTTCAACATTTTAATGGGGAAAAGTCAAAATGGCACTGCTACCCCACAAAGCTACAGCTAACTTAAGCAGGAGTTTTGATTTGGATTTTTATTCTTAATCCTCCCCAGTTTAGCAAGTCTCATTTAATTAGGTGGAAAGGTGACTGAATTATCAAGATGTTGATTCGTTGAAATTAATATCTGTCAACTAACTAATTTAGAAAAAAAATCACTTTGAGTTTTAGATTTAGGTAAGGCTAGCTCACTTTCATTAGCTTTACCTGTAGTTGACTGTCTTTGTGTGACAGTTCACAGATGACAAAGGAAAAACACTGTTATTGTGGCATGAGCAGCAAGACAAAGTTAGAGTAAAGTAACTACACAGCCAGAGAGCAGCTACTTAAGTCTGACCTGGTTTTTAGCTCTGCTTTGTAGTTATGGCAAATTTTACATGCTGTTTTTACAAAAATTATACATTTATGTATAGATAATAACTTTTTATATTGTAAGAGTACCAGAAAGTCAGGTTCACTTCTTAACCCAATTTTGACCAAATATACAGTTGCTGCATGTCACTGACATGTACTTACACAACTGTGTCAGACTTGAGGAAGAAAACTTAACTTTACAAAACTCTTAATGCATAAAGTTACAGCTGTCTCACTGGCCACAGGGCTGTTCACATTTATATTCAACTGAGGGTTTGAGGATAGTGGGTGTTATATATTTTACAGATTGTAAAGCCATCTGAGACAAAATTGTGTTTTTTGCCTAAAGGCTATGAATAAAATTGACTCGACTTGACAATTTGACAAATCTGTGAGAGCACTCATGGGTGACGTGTAGTTGGCACAGCTAAATTGCAATAGGTTACTTTCTTGGATTGTGTATAGATATGAATTTACTATAGGCATTTACATATTTGTGTGTGTGTGTGTGTGGTGTGTGTGTGTATACCTTAGCTAGTCCCACGCTGGGGAAGGTGTCCATGGTCATCACTGTCTCCTCTCCAGTCTGGTTCTGCAGCTGTCCCTTGAGGATACGCGCCGCTGTGTAGGTTGTGATTCCCATACCTGATGCACACCACACACACACACACACACACACACACACACACCGTCTATTCATTCCAGCCTCAATAAACTCATAACCTCCTGATTGAAATGTCTCTCTGTGGTGTGTGTGTGTCTGTGCTGTAAGGACCAGAGGTCTCTGTGCTTATAGCCATACTTTCATGTTTTCTTTGACAAATAGTTTTTTTTGCGCTTCAGATTTTTGAAACAGACAGGGCCCAGGCCCAAAATTATAAAAACAAGACACAAATTCCTGATTCTGTTTGTCTGAATGTCTAATGTTGTGTAACTTACCATCTCCAAGGAAAAACAGGATGTTCTTGGCTACATTGGTGTTGAGCTTCCTGTCCAACACTGACTGCAAAGTCTTCTTGGCCTGTGACCTCCAGAACTCCGGGTTCTCCTCCTCAACTACAGGCGAACACATAGATCAGACTGGTTTTGATGCAATAAAAAGGTATTGTTGGTGTAAATTGTTGCATTGATATGCTATTTTTTAAAAGTCAGATCGTGGGAATTTGCTTTGGAGAAAGATTTGAACTGAAGATTAAAGCCGGGATCTTTTATTTCACTACAAGTGTAACTTCAACTTTAAATGTGAGTCAAATATGGAATCATACAAGTGTAAAAAGAATAAATATAAGCATTTTCATGATTTTCACATTTATTTATTCATTTTTCTGTGTATATATTTTGTGTTCCATAATTATTTTATTCTTCTATAGATTTATTATTCTTTATGGCACTCTTATGACTCCATAGTCAAAGAACCATTTTGTTCATATCACAGAAATCAGTGTGAGCAGAAATAAAAACCCAGTCGACTGCTCTTTGTTCAGACCTTTTGGGACTCGGGACATGCCGTATTAGCGTGTTTGTTTGCAGTCTGTCATACCTCCCTCACATGCTCTCTTATCTACTACAGAACATCTCTGTGCTGTAACAGGAAGTTTGATACAGTAGTCCACTAAAAAGCAGTAAATGCTGATAGCAGCCAGTTGCGTAACTCCAAAAGAACTGATCGTGCTGATCCGAAAAGTTTGGAAGGCCTTTACAAAACGAGTGGGTAGGAAAACGCACAAAAGAGTAAATGATTGTAAAGGATGAAAGGAAAGGATGAAAGCTGAGGAACCATTATGGGGGGGAAAGCGAGACTGAAACAAGGCTAAAATACAGAACACAAAGTGAGAGGAAAAAACAGTCTAACTCCAGGGGAAAAGGTGAGGATCATACAACAAGCTCAACATTTTCAGGCCTCTGTGATCTAAAGGAAAAAAACTGCTGGTTTGTGCTTAAGCAAGAGAAGGAAGGAAAACTAGAAAAGGTTACAAAATTTCATGAACAAAATTCATGTGTATTCGCTTGCGTAAAAACAATCTGCAGTTGAAACAGCTGAAATAGCTGAATAATTTATATGCTGGCTGAAGAGCTGAAGAAGTTTTTTTTGTTGTTGTTGTTTTTCAGATGTGAAGATCCCAAACCTACAAAGATCTGAAATGTCCATCAAAGTGTAAAGGCTCATTTATGCTCCCCTTATGAACAAAAATAAATGTGTCCATTTCAGACAACCATCACTGCCCACATACTTCAATCTGCCAACATAAAGGACTTGTGCTGGCATGGATGTTAAGTAATACATCCACTAGATGGCACCGCTCAGGGTCAAAAGTTAGTCCAAAGAAGAAGAAGAAGAGTCAAAAGTTTCTGACAACAATAAACATGGCAACGCTGGTGGAGGATGTAATAATGTATCTCTTAAGAAAGACGCAAAAGCAGAGGAGATAGTGGTGATCTGTGCAGCCATTCAATACATTGCAACATATGGACAGATTATTCTTTTTGAGATCATTTTTTAGGGCATTTGTGCCTTTAATTGATAGGGACAGCTGAAGATATGACAGGAGAGGAGGTAAAGATAGAGGGGATGACACACAACAAACAGGCTGCAAGCAGGAGTCAAACCGGCAGCCGCTGCAGAGAACTGAGAGCTCCAGCACATGGGATGCACACTACACCGACTGAGCTACAGGGGAACCCCTTGACAGAGTAGTCCTTTAACCAACTAATACACAACAAACATCATTTCCAATACTTGAGGAACTTCTTCATCATGTCCTGTGATTGTGTCTTACTTGAACAACTGGCTACATTGCCCCCCACAACTACCAGTGGTACTGCTCTGTTTCGTTTGTATCCGTAAGCTTTCAGAAAAGGTGCACAAATACAGCTGATATGAATGCAGAGTATGGATGGAAGACTCCATTTATATCCGTATGTGTATCTAATATTTAGCAAGAGATGAAAGAAAATGTCTGTTGATGTTTAACCACTGAAAACAGTTGAGTTGTCAGTTGAGGAGTAAGTGGTAAAAGCAGTGCTAGGACCAAGTCATTTTTTTGTAAGTCACAAGTAAGTCTCAGGTCTTTGCTCTCAAATCCCAAGTCAAGTCCCAAGTCCTAAACTTTGAATTTCTGGTCCTGAACAAGTCATAATGCACTCATCATTGGTCATCGGTGTGTGATGAGTTAGGATGAGAACGCATTGTTAGTTCTTTACGGTCCTGCAATTTGATTGGATGCTTCAATGATTGATTAAGAGTCATTTTGCTGGGACTGAGTAGTGTTTATGTTAGTTAATTCAGGAAGTTAAAGGAAAAGAATTCACACTTTTTAAATAACATACTTTTTCATTTTTGGCCTTGCGGAAGGTATCAAGTATTTCCAAGTCAAAAGTCCAATTGAAGTCATGCTCATTGGTGTTAAGGTCCAAGTCGAGTTGCAAGTCTTTTTTTTTTTTTATTTTATTGAGTCAAATCTAAGGTCATCAAATTTGTGACTCTGAATAATTTTCAGTAAGTAGTGAAAGCAGTTGAAGTGTTTACAAAACTGTAAGTAAGTGAGACACAGACACACAGAACATAAAATATGAACTGAGATTACGGGAAACTTTGTATGAAAAAGCCAAACTAATATGATGATCTTGCAAGAGGAAGTATGAATGAGTTTTAAGGTCTTGAAGTGGAGTCCACGAGTTTCCAAGATGGGTGAGTTTGAGCATTCAAAGCAGCAAATACTTTGAAAAAAGTTTAATATTTCAAAAAGTATTAAAGATGGCAAAAATCTGAATCGAATAATTTTGGTCACGCTTTACATCTATTTGTGTTTTATATAAATGTTTAACCAATAAAAAGTATTAAAAAGAGATACCAACTTTGACAACGCAGTGTTCAATTAATTTAAAAACAGGATTTTTTTTTTTTAATTTTCTGAAAAGTAACAGTTTTGAACAAACAAGGCTTCTGCCCGACAGCAACAATATTTATTTTTAGGATGGTAGAACCTCTCAAAAAAAGTGTCCTGTAGAAGATATTGATCAACAATAATAGAACAAAAATAAGAATGTGCATCACTAAAGTGGATCTTCTTTTTGTCTTACCTTTGGCACTAGACAATCCAAGCAGAAAAAAGAGAACCAAGACGGCCACTCTTGTCAGCTCCATGGCCACGTTCCGGGCTGGAGAAGAAGAACCTTCCCAGAGATCAACTCCTCGACTGAAATAATGCTTGTCTCCAACCACACTAGCTGCCGGTCATCGTTAACAGCATGTCATAAATGCATAATTACCCACAGGCCTTTGGCAAATTTATGACCCCTGACTGCAAAGACGGTGTCATGGTTGGGGGGCAAAAATAGGTAGGAAAAAGGTATAAAAATCCACATAGAGTTCAGAAACTAAAATAATAAATGATGGAGAGTTGATGTGTTAGTTTTATGCAATAAACAGAATTTGACAAACAGCTTGATTCTGAGGAATTAATTATTGACTGTAGTTAAAGCTTTAACGATAGTGTTTAATGATAGAGTTTATTTAGGGAATTATTTATGACGCTGTGCTAAAGATCAAGGGAATGATAGTGAATGTACCAAACCACTGTGGAAAGAGTGTGTCTTTGCATGTGTGTGTGTGTGTGTGTGTTTTAATCATGAGTGCAGTGTATATCTGACAGATAATGCAGCAGGGGACACAGTTACGTAAGTGAGAAAGACAGAGTCCACTGGGACTGAGCTGAATGGCACAAACACTCAGCCGTCTATTTTCCAATGAATACATTAGCAGAGAAGAATATTGGTATCGGCAATCATGTTTTGTTCGATTGCTTGTCCCAAATTTCCCTATCACACATCACAGTGGTAAAATAAGAGGTAACACAGCAACTGATGAAAAGGCATGTTTTAGTACTTATTCAACAGGTACAATGCGTCACACTGATAATGGATATCAACACCTAATGTTCCCAATGAGTTCACTCATTAGCCTTGCAAATGTGGATGGGACATTGATGACAAGAATTGTGGTAATTTGTTAATATGTAAAATAGGGTTTGTTATATCACCGTCAATGCAAGCAGGTACTAAAAGGGAAAAAAATGAATACAATATACTGCATGTGGGGTGTCTCTTAGATGTGTCCCTCATTCATAATTAAGAAGAAAAGAAAGCTGAAGACGTTTTAAAAATCTGTGGGTTCCAGAGAGAGAAACTGGGAGCTCAGTCTCAAAAATATAAATCAGTTATCAAAGTAGAAAGGTGGTACACCGTGGAAGCAGGCAATGTCTCTGCAGCTTTGCATTTTGTTAAAATATCGTTGGTGATGCATTTCAGCCAGAGGCACTTTTTCAAAGAATCAGTGATAGTAATGTAGAAAACATTAAATACCCAGAACCACATACATTTTTCCCCAAGACTATTCTGCCTAGTTCCAGCCTACTGTGCTGTGACTGGCTCCAGTTACTCTGCTCTGCTTGGCAATGAGCGCAAGTATAGTTTTGAAGTTAGTTTAGAAGGAGGCTGTGATGGATGAATGGGTCAAACACAGGACTGTCAACCAGGAGACTGGTCCTTGTGTCTCATGTAAAGTTACATATCACTATTAGTTGATTTACTGTTCTCAGTTTTCAGTTGCAGTTTGGTTAGGTTTAGGCACAAAAACTATTTATGAAGGTTTGGGAGCACAAACTACCTCAGCAGGTTTGGAAAAGATTGTGGTTTATCATTGAAATACACCCTTTCACAAAGTTAGAAACAGCTTTCTGTTAATCACGAGGATGCATCCTTGAGTACAAGCCAGTCACAGCAACGTAGGGTGAGACTAGGTGGAACAGTCTTGGGAAAAAAATAACTTACTCAAACTACGTCTTTTGTTATTGTTTTAATGTGAGAGAAACCCCAAGTGTTAGAACTTACATATTGGGCGTTTAAAATTTATATCTAATTTTGGCGCTAGAGGAAAAGTCTGGGGATATTAGTCCAGTAGTTTTTGATATATTTCAGTCTGGTTCGTAGAGGTGGACCAACCACCCACTGATGATGCTGATATGTCAGGTTTCTTGAAGCAGCGTTGCTCTGTTTTAATAATTTGTTCACCTTCATTCACACATTAGAGTAATAAACACATCAGTCATCAGTCAGTGTGATGATATTGGGTGTGGGGGCTTCAGGTGTGAAGATCTGATATCACAGTGGAATCAATTCAGAATATCTGCACATTTCACAACAACTTGAGATATTACTGATGCTACATAGAATGTTCCATTCATCTTTAACATCTAAAACAGAGAAACCATTCAAAGGCATTTTATTTCTGAACACATTTAATAGCAATATTTAAAATATTAATTGCATAAGAAAAGGTAAACAGCATATTAGTGGTTATGAGACAATACGTTTTGTTGGATTAGTGAGTAACGTGAATGTTTTACTCTGTAATTGTTCAACATGCTGCTGCATGCATCCTGTTTTACGCATCTGTGTTTGTATCTGACTGTTCTCCTCTCCTCCCCTTCATTTTTTAATAATTGCATTTAATAAAAGTAATGTGTTGCTGTAGCAGCTTAATAAAACGTGGGATTTATAAATAACCTAGCCTAACTGCAGCTTATGGAAGGAGAATCAGAGTGTGACAGCTGAATGGGTTTGTGGCTTGCGTTGCATTGTGTTGCGTTGCGGTGCGGTGTGGTGCACTGTGTGGTGAATGGACCCGGCTGCCACGTTGTCAAAGATTCTGGTGAAGGGACGTTACCACACTGTGTCCTCACTGGCGTGTGGGTCTCAGCAGCCAGCAGGACAGCAGACTGTTATACACACCCGCTGCCATCTGCTACTGAGCTATGATTCATGACGGTATGATGTAAGCTCATTACTTTACTGTACACGCTGCAGTGTGTGTTTGTGTACAACTGCAATGATCCCTGTGGGGGAAAATAACGGGTCATGGCAGCAATTAGCCGGGTAGAGCAACAAAGAAGGGTCAGACGTAACAAAGAGGACATTTTTAATGTTACAAGATCATAAGTGAAAGGCATGAATGTAATTTGAAAAATAAGTATGAAACATATAAATAACACTAAAGGGATTGTTTGGCATTTTTGGAAATACTTGATCTTGCTTTTTTTGCTGAGTGTTAGTTGACAAGATTGACATGACTGTCATATATGTATGCTAAATAAGAGGCTAACTGGCTTAAAGACTGGAGCAGGGGGAAACTGTTAGCCTGTCAAGCTCTTGTTTGAGGTTTGCAGGAGTTAATAGGCCGATTTTGTGACTTTTTAACAGAATTCCATGCTATTGTTTCGACATTATTCCAAAACAGTCCAAAAAACATCCCATTGAACCGAAAGCCCATTTGTCCCACAGCTCATTTTTCCCAAAAATAAATTTCCATTGCTCCGATAGCCCATTGCTCTAAAAACAACCCTAATTATCTAAAAATGAAGATATGATTTTGTCAGAAAAGCCAAGAAAACAAAATTACTGTAGGGCTATTGAGTCAGCTCTGACTGAGTGTTTGATCAACCTACATCTCACCAAATGAGATCAATTAACTCTCATGATTTTATTCTGACACTGGAAATTTATCTGCAACAGTTAAACTGATTGATGCTGCTGCCAACTCAAGCTAATGCAACATATTTGATAACCCATTAGCTTCTATCAGACAAAAACAACGAACATTAGCATTCATTGCACCCAGTGAGTTTACTATAGCATCATGTAACACCATTAAACAGTACTGTTAGCAAGGAAGTAGTTGAATGCTAAACTTAGCTGCACTGTAACAGTAGCTAATGGGTTACCAAATATATTGTTTTAGCTTGAAATATGTCCTGATGTCCCTGTAGATTGTCACTGTCTATTGTCTTTGAGTTGCTGATCAATCATTAAGCAGTGAAATGGTTAGATTTGTCAGGATCTCTTCTTTTATGACTTCAGCCTTGAACACAACATTTGAGCTTCCCACCCTGAGAGTGATGCCAGAGGAAAATGTCCTCCATGTGAATATGGTGAATGGATGGATGATCTTTTTACAGTTACCATCTGGCTTTGTGAATGGGTGTTTGTTTTGGGGATAAAAGCTTGTCGAACAAACAAGCTTTCGGTCCAATGGTACATTTTCTTTTCTTTTCTTTTTTTTTTTTTTATTATGGTTGATTTGGAATAATGGTCTGTTGAAACAATGGGCAGTCTCCCGCAACAGAGCCAAGATAGCTAGCTGTTTTCCTGTTTCTACTCTTTTTGCTAAGCTAAGCTAACCATCCCCTTTATTTTCACAAGCAGACACACAAAGTGGTGTCAGTCATTTCAACTAACTTCCAGGAAGAAAGCTTTGAAATGCATTTCTACAAAAATATGAATTTCTTTAAGGAAACCTTTACCTTTTTTTTATAAACCTTTGTGAGGTTTATACTAAATAACATTACTAGGACAAAGAAAGTTAATGAAAAAATTAATATGAACCTATGTTTCTGAATTGAGTGAATGAGTTTTATAAATACAACACACTTATGCAACATGTATAATGAGAAATACTAGATTTTAAAGAAAGCAAACATGTAAAATATATACTGTGTGTTATCATATTTTTAAATGCAAGCATGTATTTGAGTTTCCCTCACCAGTCCTCCCATGAGACATAATGTAAGTATTTTTGTGAGCGTGCCCTCAGTAGTGTCTTGGGGTACGGTCCTGCTGCTGCTGTGGATGCTGAGGTCAGGGCAGACAGGTGTCGGCAGCTGAGCCCTATCACTGACCTTTGGAGCAAATCCTGGGAGGAAAAGAGGGGGAGGGAGTGAGGGGAGAGCTGGGCTGACAGAAAAAGAATGACCCTCAGTGTAAATGCCATCATATGTTGGGCCTACACTCACAATGGTCATTTAAAGCTCCAAAGTGGAACAGTTTTCATATTCCAATAGAAACACATACAATATGAAGTTCTCTTGTATGTCTAAATATAGCTTTTAATAATGTGAAGGATGTAAGCGTCATATGGCACAGAAAGCAATCAAGTCAAACCCCGACAGTTCACTGATTGGTCTATCATCTAGCTTTCAGACTCAGTCCAGTCTGGATGTTCCAGGTTAGTATTATGGAGTAAAAAGGGATTTTGTGACATTTACAATGGCTCTTTGTCACCTTTTCAGGTATAATGTTCTGTCCTTGTCTTCACTGAAGTGGGTACATATAGTTTACCATGAAATATGTAACACCCTAAACCCCAGATTCGTATGAGAAATGTTTTTTGGGGGCCTCCATTTTTTTTTAAACTATAGTGGGGGGATTCCAGGCCCTCTAAAATGGTCCATGGCCATGCATTTAACATGTAATACACTCCATCTGGTGCACTTTAAATGGAAAGGAAACAAAACATCCATTTTCTGTCAAATTCAAATAAAAATTCTCAAGTTGACCACAGAAGTTGAAACCTATATAAAATTCTAATGAATGGGAAGCATTGTGGCTCCCCTACATAAAGAAAATATGTAAACTTGCAGTAGGTTTACAGAATAGGCATTATAACATCTGCCAAAATGAGACAGATGATGCATTTTCCTTAAAATATTACTAAACTAATAACACTAAACTAATTATATTAAAAATATATGCATAAAATATCCAGCTAGCTGCTAGCATCCGTGCAAAGTGTCCTCATGTGAGTAACACAGAGACATGTGACAAAGTAAAGCTTCCCCACTGATCTCTGAACAGTGACAGTCTTACTTTGAATAGCAGTGAGGATATTGAATGGTGGATCTGCTACTGAACACAGATCATCACTTCGTTACACTGTTTGGGGGGCCCCTGGTGGCTTTGGGGTCCCTATGCAACAGTATAGTCCACATATGGCAAGAAATGGCCCTGCTAAACCCTGTAACACCCAGAAGTAGATATCGTAATCCAATTGTTGTTCCCCCTGTTCATATCAGTGTTTTCATATAAATTGACGTATTTGCAGTTTAATTCAGACTGTGTATAGCTGTTTCTGAGGGTGGGATGTGCCCTCTAATGGGCTAAACACCCACAGCCTGTGGAACTGATTGCTGACAGCTCAGCTCAGGTGCAGGTCCCTGATTAGCCTCAGTCGGGGTTGGCTTTATCTGCCCAAAATATTTTTGTTTCTCTGCCTTACCTGATGAAGGTTTGAGGACCTAAACACTGTATCTTTGATAAAGTTTATTGCAAGTAGAGAACAGTTTTCTCTTCGAATGCCCACACTTTTTCACTCAAAGAGAAACATTTTGCATTTACAAATATAACAGGTGTCTTCATAAAACTCAGGTTATAACATGTTTTCAAGCAGAGAGATCACATATGAAAAGCTAATAATTACAGTTTTACCTAAATGTATTATTTTTGATATGCCTCCTTGTCTGTTCTCTGGGGTGAATTTATTATTCCAGAGGTGCAAGCTGTTATGAAAAACTCCGCTACGCCGAATGTGGGTAATATACACAGTGCAATGGCCCCCTCTAGTGTCTTTAGGAAGATACTGAAGCTCAACTCTGAGTCAGTGAGACACTGAGGATGTCAGGTTCACTGCTATATGAGAGGAGTTTGCATTCTACAACTGAATCTTTTTTATAAGCTGATTCCACTAGTTCTGGATTCAACATATCTACATTACACTTTTGGGTCATCAAAAATAAATATACAAATATCAGATTCAGTATTTTTCCACTATAATTTTATTCCTGGCAATGTGTAGAATGCTTTGAAGCACAGTTTAGATTTTACTGAAGAGCAAACTTAATAAATACAAATGAAGATGAAAAATGTGGGACTTCAGTCTCATGACAAGATTAAATTACCCTTGAATAATCCTCAGGAGCAGAGTCCACATTTTACAGCAGCACAGAGACAAGCTAAGAGTTAAGAAAAACACACTAAAAGCACAAATAAACAGTCAAAAAAGAAATGAGAGAGATGACAATAACTGACCTATTTATATATATACATCACAAGGAAATAATGTCTATTTCCTCAACAGCACATTTAAAAATTAAGTGTTTCTTACTGACTTTTGTAAATATTTTTATTGTGTCACTTTTCTGGTGTATATACATTACAGACTTGCAGAATTAGGATGGACTTGGAACACAGGAGGGAGAGCACACTTAGAAGTGTTTTTGTTTGCTTGTTTGTTGTTTTGTTTTGTTTATTTATTTATTTTACAGTTTTACGAGCCTCAGTTCATTCACTTTACAAGCAGAGAGGAAATTCTACAAACTAAAACTCGCAACAGATGTGCACAGAGGGGTGTCCTATAAACCATTTAGAACTCATTAGCAGGGAGCAGATGCAGATAGATACTACTGAACAAATGTATTTAAAACCTTTTGCAGATGGCTCTAAATGGCATTCCTGCAATATCCACAAACAGTCAAGCAGATGTGCAGTCTTAAGTTAAAGCAGAAAGTGCAAACCTCCTGCCGTTTCAGATGCTCAAATTGAATCATCACAGCCAGTCTCATTTGTGTTTGCTGTTGCTGCAGGGAGCTACAGGTCACGTAGGTTGTTCTCTTACATAGTGACCTGGACATATAAAAAATGTACATTTAACTCAAATGTTTACTGAGAGTTCCTCTACAAATCAAACATATAGCCTCTCATAAAATATTTGTAAAACTTGCAGACCAAAAGCTCCAGAGTGTAAGATTTACTTGTACTGAGGCGCATGGGAATGCCATTATTTTTAAATTTGAAATTGAAACTTTGATTCGATGTAACTAGTTGACAAGTGACAGGATCCCCAGACTCAAGACTAACAATCATTTGGGAACCTTGAACATCCAAAGCAAATTCAAGGACAATAAATCCAGCGGTCGTTAAGAAATTTCACTCAAAGCCAGTTAATTGTCAACTTCACAGTGTTGCTGAATGGAAACTCAAAACTTCACCAAAACCACAAGGATACATCATTTGGGAAGCATGAATGTCTGAGCAAAATTTGTGCCAATCCGTCTCATAGATATCAAGCCATTTCACTGAATACCTGAAAAATATGACCTGCTGGTGGCGCTAGTCAAAAAGTCAGTGGACCAACAAAGTCAATAAGATTTATCCTCCAGGGGCCTTAAATGTTATAAGCAAATGTTACAGCTATTGATTTAACCTCTAGACCCCTTAATTTTAGCGTAAGATGGCTGTAAATTTTGGCACAAAACAGCTGGAGTTTCATTTGTAACATCTCCATTTTCCATTTGTTCCAACAGATGATACAGTTTTTTGCCTGCATTTTTTTTAAATTGTTTTTTTGCAAATGGAAAAATGATCAGTGTCATTTTGCTTCATTTTCCACATATTTTCCTTAACTTAGCCAGACATATTTGGTATTTTTGGAGACTTTCTGATGTTTATACAAGTTCAAACCAAACTGTGAGTTTAACAAATTCCTGGCTATGCACAAAGCATTTGTAATGACAGATACACAACAGGGCTCAAGATGTTAATAGTTGTTGAGATTTTTCCCATGAATCACAAATGCCAGCCTCATGGTGGTGAAAGATAGAAAGTCAAGGGCTCAAAAAAAACTCAGTAAGCTTCATCCATGCAGGACCATGATTGGAGACAAAATTTCAAGGCTGTCCATCTTAGGGTTAGATATTTCATTCTGGACCAAAGTGATGAACACGCTGCTAGCATGGCTTTAAAAAAAAACCCAGACCACACTACATCCTTTTACTGCTTATGCATGCGTCACATGCATTGTCTTAACCTTTACTCATCTTATTGTATAAAGACTTTGGAAAGTGATGGACGTCACCACTGCAGATATGACGACTACTTAAACCTGTGCATTGTTCAACAGATTAAAAGCATACAACTGCTCAAAACATGCTGATCCAAATGGAAAAAAGAATATCTGCTGGTCAGAATGCAATGTCAGTAAGCTCTCTAAACTGTACAGTGCTCGCATGGCCTCTTACCTATTCACAATACCCTGTGCAAATATGCTTTGGACGGATTACATGGAAAGGAATGATAGGTCCACCAGTGACGCAACAGTGTGAAAATGTCATCTGAGAACTGGGTCCAGCTGACTGTGATACTGCAGCTAAGCAAAAGCAGGTTAAAGATAAGGCGATTCCCCCGAGCCGGAGCATGTCAGCAGGGAGAGAGCAGGTCTCGTAACAAGTGTGATAAGCTGATAAGGGCTGAGTTTAAAATGATGGCCTGACTCTGGGTAAGGTTACACAGAGGTTGAATTACAGCCTACAAAGGTTTCTGCTGTAGATCTATTATGTGGAGTGCTGCTTAACACAAAACATCTGCACTGTAAATATAAACTATTTGTTTTAACTTTAAAAAGCTAGTGTCCAGGCTGCTATTAAGTTGACTGAATTTGAAAAGGCAAGTTAAGTTAATTTTGTGTGAAGATTGAAGACAAACTTTTTTTGTCAAATAAAGTTGATATTAATTCAGTTATACTTGATAAAACGTGTTCAGTAAGCTTAAGATAAGTTGAAGGGGGTGGGGATGCATGTTTCAGAGCTTTTTTTTTTTAAGAGCCAGTGAAAATTGCACAAAATTCCTGTTTATAAAATCAAAGGCAACTTGTTTCAGGGAGAATAAAACCGCATTTTGTTCTGAGTGTTTAAAGTAACCTTACCCAAAAGCCTCAGGATATCAAAAATTCATTACAAAATGAAGAAGTGCACCTGGAGGATCTTCCACAAAGAAGCAAAATCATTTTAGAGCTCAAATTCTAAACAGCAAGTACAAAATTATGAAATATAAAATGTGCACAGAGCACTGATAAATGTCAATAACACTGACAAACCTTGTGTTCTTTTCAGTATCAATGACAATGCAAAAATATATTGAATAATTAAAACACTGACTTGGTTCATCGACACATACTGTACATGTATGGATGAGGACAACCCATCCGATACTTTGCTCCTGCTTCACCCCTTTTTGGAAAACAACCACTCTAATTTGACTGGTGGTCAATACAAATTCCAAGGTCTTTGCCAGTTTAAACGCATGAATAAGAAAACTGAATCACTGTTTAGCTATTAGGAGCCCAAATCCTCAGGCCAGTTGTGGGGGACTGTAGTTACTGCACAAGTTATATCTTCGATCAAATATCAGCGTCATTACATAGAAACAATGACTGAAACAGGGGTCCTTATGCACTTGAAGATTTAACTACCTTACTGAATCTTCAGGTGATGTATCTCTGACTTTTGTGACTTTTTATATTAAGACGCTTTATTGTACGACCAAACTCCATTCTAAAAGCAGCATGTTTCATGATAGCAACATCACAGAGACTCGTTTCTGATAATCGGCACGTGTCATTTACTCAGTGACATCATCAATTGGGACTGATTCAACTCATCATTTCAAGTCAAAAGACATCAAGTTAGAAGAGCTTGTGTTTCTAAGTTTTGAAGCATTCTGAAAATAAACACCGGTCCCGCTAACTTAAATAAATAAAACTTGTATATTTACATTAAGTTAATGAGAAAAGATTGGTTGAATCCACTAACTTCCTGTATGATCTTTCACAGTGTGAGTTTGTGTGTTGAGGGAAACTGTTAAGAGGTAATTGTGACTGCAGTGGTCTGTGGGCTGAGCAACAGAGCGCTGCAGTGATCAAAAATAATCCACTGCCTGCAAATGTTGAAAGGATAAATGTGGGAACGCCGAGGTGCTGGGTTATTTCTTTATTGTTTGCCTAAGCAAAGTTTGCTGAGCATACACACTCTTTTGGACCAAGATGCATTTAGGAGCTGTCCAGCCCAACCACACTTTCTATTTGTGGCTGCTGTTGGGGGCTGAGTGTTGAGGCTGAGAGCCCACTCCCCTCCCCTCCCTCAGCACTGATATTTCTGTACAGTCTGGAGACTTGAACTGGCGACTTAACCTCTCTACCACAAGTGAAGTCTACAATACAGGCTTATTCACAGACGTGGGCTCCATGTAGATCTTCTGGCAAAGACAGGCAGTGACACACAGAGCAGCTTTCTGTTGGGCAACGGTTGCCTGGGTCCAGACCTTTGAATCTGCCCACTCCATCAAGCTGACTGATTCTCCATGGATGGAAATCAAAGCCCCGCCTCTTCTTGCTCTGTGCTCCAATAACTGTTGAGGAAATATAGTAACTTGGTCAACTTTCCTGTAAATGCAACATAATGGATCACATATTAAGTTAGTTAATGTTAGCAAAACACAATCCAACTAACTAGCTAGCTAGCTTGAGATAAGAATGTATGTTGCGTTTACAGGTCCTCCACAGCATCCTTTAACTATCTTTAAAATTTGTTTTTCTTTTTAACATAAACCAGCCTCACACGAAAGGTGAAAGTTGACTCAAGGGCCAAGCTTGCCCAGCTGTAACTGGAGCACAGATTGAAAAGGGGTGGGACATTAGAAGGGTCTTTTCAGTCTGATATCAGGCCCTGGCAACAGTCCAAAAGCTGGTTTCTGTGTTGCTGCTTAAGAACGTGTTGTTTGATTTCCAGGAGTCTCTGGCTAATGTGACCTGCATGTCTTTGGACTGTGAGAGGAAACCAGAGCATCCGGAGTATCTTCATTACTGGAATTCATTACCTTATGTTTTCTCATTTTAATTCAGACAGATGTAGTGTGATTGTGTGGCAAGGCACAGGTTTTGCGGCCATGGTTGAAATTATAATTATTACTGGCTGAACAAAACTGTTATTTATTAGAATTGCCTTTATATAGACCCTCAAATTTCAACGTATGATAAAAATACTGCAGTGCTCCAAACCTTTAGGATGCTAATAAATCTGTTCAAAATGGTACACTGTAAAAGGGATTTAATTGCAGCCACATGGGGCTATATAAAAATAAAAATGGATTTGGTGAATCAGAATCCAATTGCAGTCAAATCTTGTGTTTGGAAACCTTGAAAGGAAAAATGAGAATGTAACTTTGCAGCTTTGCAGAATCATTGTTGTGTTTCTTGGCTGTTTGACCATCTTAAACTCAGCCAACTACTTATGTAACCAAATAGTGAAGTTTCAGGCACAGCCAAGTCTTATTTTCTGGAGTTCCCCAAGAAGTCCGGCACTCTGGAGCCCTGTCTGTGGGCAACAATCACTTTAGAAACATGGGGATGACATCACAGGCGCGTCATCCATTTCTATCTGCAGTCTGCTGTGATCCTAGCTACCGGTTACACAATCTCTCCCAGCGACCACAGCCCTCTTCCTCATGGTCAGCTGAACGGCTCTTACCAGCAGGCTGTTTGTCATAAGATACTGTGGCTCAGAGACATGAACTACAGATAATGTCCAATCTAGGAGATCACTGAAACATGATACATGTCAGCAACTACATTCCCCCATGAATTTAGAAGTGCTGGTGTGAAAGCTGAATTGTGAAATACAATTTTAATTCCCATTAAAAAGATAGTTTGGATTATTTAAAGTAGAGCTGTATGAGGTATCAATTGTAAAATCAGAGACAAAATCGTATCTGGGATCAGAGAGGCCAGTCCAGTCCCACATTAGCAGGAAAATTAGCCTCCAAATAGTCTTCACAAACACACAAGTATGGGGGTTTACTTTTATTGGCAACGATCTTTATTATCTCTTCCAGTTTTGGATGTGAAAAGAGGCATTAATTTTCTTTAATTAAATATCTTTTTAATAAAGTAAAGCAAAAAATATTTACAAATTTTCAATTAAATTGTAATCAATGACTTGGGTTGGATAATTACAAGCACCTTCTGCCAGCTGTGGAGAGAAAATATAAATACAGGGTAAAGAAAAAAAAAACAAAAACAAAACAAAACAAAAAAACAAAACAAAAACAAAAAAATAAACAATCCACCATATATTTACAGAACTCTCCTGAAATGCATTTCCACTCATGGAAGCAGAAAAGGCCTTAGGATTTGTACTGTTAAACTATTTTTAAAGTCCTTTTTCATTTAAGTGGATTTTTGACTGTATACTTTTTTTCAAGTTTCAATAATGATATTTTATCTTTTTAAAATCCAACAACAGGCTTTGTAGGAAGGTGCAGCCCTCGCTCTTGCTCTCCCTTTGTTAGTCCACAGTTTATTTTGATGAAGCGCAGGAAACGAGTGAAACAGACACATTGGAGGGTATACTGGGGGTTCGGGGTGGGGTTGTGGGGCGTCAAGGGGAAGCATCGTCACCCCCCCAGCAGCAAAATGGTCAATGTTCATTGCCCCTCCCCATAGTGACACCGTTCTCTTTTAAGTCTGCGTGAAGTCCTTGGGAGTCCACAACCGTTGCTCCTATCTGAAATGTCCATTAGACAGCTCTCGCCACTTTTCTTTGTAGTTTTCTATTTTATTACAAAACACACACTCCAATCATCCAACACCGGAAAAAAAGGAAACAAAAAAACTAGCCGTCTACACAAGCAAGTCATGTAGATCAAACACCGTACATGTGACATGACAATGTTGCTGTGTCGTGTCCACATGACAAAGGATGAAGTCATCAAAAATATAGATGTGAACAGCCTTTTAAAGTTTTTTTTTTTTACTATATCTGTCATTAAGCAAAGTGTCTTGAATAGTGTTGCCGTGGCGAGGAAAAGCCATTTGAAAATAGGAGATAAACCTCAAAAAAAAAAAAAAAAAAAAAAAAAAATACTGAAGGAAACAGCATTATCTCCCACGGCTTGTAACGCTTCTCAGCATTCTCTCTCTCATATCTATTCTCTCTATTTAATCCTGCATTTTCATTTGTTTCAAAAAAGACATTCGGTTTGCGCAAGGAAAAACAAGAAACCCAAAAAAAAAAAGAAAACAAAAAAATAACATGATCGATCGATCGATCCATAATACAATCTCTCCCAGTTGAAGAATTTTTTTCTCGCTTTTTTTCTGTTTATGCAGAAGGATTTTGCTGATTCAGAATCATCTGAATCATCCACAGAACATTCGCTCTCCCCCAAGGATCCTCTCTGAACTCTCAACCAGTCCTCCCAGCGGTCCAACGGGGCCCCTAGCTGTTGTCGGACTCATCCTCGGCCTCACGGAGCCAAGTGAAGAAGGCGGTCACGGACTTGAGAGCCACGCCCTTGCCCTGCTGCTCAGTGGGGTCTTTGCTTGACTCCCACTTGTAGAAGGCCTCCTCTTTGATCACGTCCTCGTCGTAAAGAGTGTCAAAGAACATCCGCAGCAGATCTGACGGAGGGAACAGACAAAGGGCGTGTTCACAAGATATTTCACCACAATCTACACAAAATCTAACAAAATCTAAAAGCAGTTTTATGTCAGAAAGCTTAACAAGAAGACAGCGCATGCAGATGCAGTAACTTGGTGCTCTTTTCTATTGCTGCTGGTCTCAAAGAGTTGCCAACATAATTTTCTGTATGCATTAGGGCTACAACTATCAATTATTTTCATTATATATTAATCTGCTGATTATTTCCTCAATTGATCGATTAACTCTTTAGTATATAAAATGTCAAAAAACTGTGAGACGTCTTTGCTTCTCAAAGAATCTTCATTTACTATGAAGAAAAGCAACAAATCCTCACAGTAAAGAAGCTGGAACCAGCAAAACTCTTTTACTTGATAAATAACTGAAACGATTGATCAAAATAGTTGGCAAAATAATTTCCTTTGAATCTGTTATCAGAATCCATTAATTGCAACATAAGCTTTCACAGGCAAGGAATTTAGCATGTTGGTGCATAGCAAAATATTGACTGAATAGTTGCAGCTCAACATACAATGACAAACAGTGCCCTATCTATAATTTTTTTCACTAAAAACATCTGATCAAACCTTGCGGTGAGCCAGCTTTGGGCAGGCCTGATCTAGAGTATCTGAAGGTGCTAACAAATATCAAATATCTGCTGTAACAAAGACAGCCACTTACTAGCAGGTTGCTCCATCTGCACCATCAGGGCCTGCAGGGCGTACAGAGCCTGCAGCTCCTTCTGTTCATCCTTCAGGTATTTCTGCAGCAGCTTGGCCCTCTGCTTGATCTGCTCACCGTCCACCTTGTAGGGGTTCTCACCTGAAGAAGGCAAGCAGACATTTTTGGCAAAACTTAATGTAACAGGACTCTCAACCCTCAGTCTGACTTTACATGTTAAAACAGTGGCATCCGACTGTATCTTACTAACTGTCTGACACATTTTCATTCATATGTTTCATTCATAGTTTCAGTCAACACCAGCGTATTGATTAGTTAAAATCTGTCTCATCCTTATCAGAGTGCAATATCAGTAGGCTTTAATGAGGAACGTAGAGGGTACATGCTGACTCACAGATGACTGCTGACTGGCAGATGCATGTCATCAGAGCTCTGACAAACATGTTGGAGGAAGTCTGCTGCTCATCCAGGTTGGCCTACAGCACAGAGACAAATGGATTTACACACTGACAGGAAACCAGAGCTTCAAACAAACACAAAGATGCATGTAATAACATTATGTTGGAGACGGTAAACATCCAAACTTTAAGCTTATCGCATTAGTTTGTAGGCATGGCTCTTAATGCTACGACCGCATTTTTTTAGGTTAAGTCATGTCCTCACTTTACTTTTCTTTTTCTTTCTTTTGACCTCATTATAAGTCTGTAAAAAAGCAAGTTAAGATATTAGTGGGGCCAAATGGAAACCAGAAGAGGTCACACAGAGTGCAGATCTTTAACACACACACAACCCATCACATGATCTCCTCCGAATGAAAATGGAAATAAAATAACACCAGAAATGACAAACAAGCAGGAGCACAAACCTCAATCCAGTCAAAGATCCTCTGGTTGTCAGCCTTGTCCCGGATCAGTCTGTCCAGCTGTTTGGTCAGCTCTGCAGAGCTCAGCTCCTTCTTTTTGCTTTTCTCCGACTCATCACCCAGTGTGAACTCCACATCCTGGTTAACATCATGAAGACACAAGAGTTCATGCTCATCTTTTCAACATACTGCTCAAATTACCTTTACTCACTCCAGTTATTATTCAGTGCCTGAAAAGAAACTCACATTCAGCTTCCACACATTAAATTTTGACCACAGTAATACTGAAAAAGGACTAGAGTGCTGACATTTACACTCATGAACTTTGCATTTGTGTAATACCAAAGTTGCTTCTGTTGAAATTTAAACATGTAAGCAAAGGTTTTATAGTACAGTACAGTCTCATAACTTTTACTATAGGTCTCTTCTCTAAAAACTGATGATAAACTATTTAATATAGTGAGAATATTGTAGTGGATTTCCTCAGTTGATCATAATGAAGCTTGAGAGCGACTGCTCACCTTTTCTGTCACAAACTTGTTCACGTCTTCATCCTCGGGGAGGAAGTCTTTCCACCGGAGGCCAGCCTCCCTCCACATTGTACCTGCCTTTTTATGGCTCTGATGAAGGAGACACAGGTTGGATGTAAACAGATGGACACACTCACTGATCGCATTGTGGCTAACATTCATTATGGCCATATGAACTGATATAAAGTTACATATTGGCTTCAACATGCTATTTTTTTTCTATCCTGCTAAGAACTCCCGTGGAACAAACTGTTGAGTTTATATATGAAAAAAGCAGAATTAAAAATAGTGATTGGCATAAAATGTATCAGTTAAAATATTTTAAAACCCTTATTGGTCTACTAAATACAACATAATATAGATAAGGGATCATATAATTAATTGGTTCTCACCATTCCTTTGCAGAGTAAAGTGAGGATGTGGACCAGCAGGACTCCAGCTTTGTCCAGCGGGATCAAAGGCTTTGAGACCTCCCTGGAGACATAAAAGGTGAACAGAGGTCAAATATCAAACGAACAAGTTAAAAACAACCCAAAAGTTATCTTCTACCTGACAGATTTCATTTTTTAACGTGCTGAGGGGGCTGAGTGAAGCCTGGGACTAACCTGAAAAGTTCTCCCATGGGGATGCCTCCCTCATGGAGCATGGGAGTGATCAGTTCTGCCAGGTACAGCCAGATGTGGGGGATGTCTATCGCCATGTCCTCAGCCAACTCCAGGATTTCCTGAAGCCTGAGGAAACACACACACAGTACACACTTTTAAAAGTTTGTGCAAGGTTTAAAAGATAAAGAACATGTTCAAAAGGACTTAACAGATGGGAAACTCAGCAATATGGCACCATACTGACACAAACATATGGAAGCTGACATTTTTGGCTCAGCACAGTGGTTTAAGGATTTCTCAATTTCAGCAACTGCTTAAAAATATTGCTTTTCAGTGACTAATTTACTATTTACAGCCAGCATTTCCCCTTTGGGCTCCTGTTCATTTAAATCCTGCTGTTACTAACTTTATTTCAGTCAACACTTAAAGCTTTACTCTACTGTCACAAAAGAGTTTGGTCCAGCTGCAATGGCTCTTGGATTTACTTATTACATGTACTCGTTTTTGCTGCTTTTCATGAGATCTGTGTTAAGTATAATTTACACTGGTCCCATTTATTTTGTATTTTCAAGCTTGTGATTTTGCCTGCACATTATATATCCCTTCTTCAGCCTGCAGTGTGTTCTCTTGATATTGAGATGCACATGGTGTGATCTCTATTTTATCTGACAACTGCCCCTATGATAGCCATCTTTTGGATAATTCTTAAACCAGTCAGTCTCACCAAGAAGAATTATGTTGTTGTTGCTTTTATTTCACCAAAAAAGGTATTATGTTAAAGTGGATAAGGCCAAATTCACCCTCAACAACATCCTGGTTAATTGATTTAATATTTTTTAGTGAGTCTTTAGTGAGTAGTAGTGCCCTAACTGATTCTCATTGCATCCATTCTTTGAAGTAAGCACTTTATATCCTTCTTATTATACATTCCCCCTATTTTATTTATATTTTATTTATTTTCTGTGTCAGTGTTTTATTTAGTTTTTTTTAATGAGCTCGTTTCATTTTCTGTCTCAGTCTAAGAGTTTGGCATGTGTGGGGTTTGGAGGAAGGTGCTGTTTTATTTCTCTGGAGGGAGAGAGGGGAAAAAACTATTTTGGAGCACAGTCTCACAGGCTTTGTATTTGACATTTGTATGATACTGGTTTCCAATAAAAAAATATATGGGGGAAAAGAGCATTCTTTATAGCTATTCGTATTTTCTGTGAAACTCAAAGATGTTTTTTACACACACACACACACACACACACACACACACACACACACACACACCACACACACACACACACACACACCCCACCTCTCTAGGGCTCCATACTGACCCTAAGTACGCAGCGTTGGAGGAGCCGGTCTTGAGACTGGTGCAGCAGCAGGCCCATGTTTCCCTGCAATGGTGCTGCGCTCCAGTGTCGACCACACACAGCCCGTTTCGTACAAACACAAACAGCAGCTGAGGGCTGTTCAGCTCCTGCACACACTGCAGAGCCTCCTGTAGGGACAGAGAAGGACATACACATTGATATAAGAGTTAGAGGCGCCACAGGACTTGTAGTAGGTGCTGGCACGCTTCTGTATGGCTGCAACTGTGCCTGTGATGTACACACACGAGGGATTCACAGTAAACAGTGTATGCAGGCACTTCAGCATTACTGTTTATTATTTTATCTTATTGATAGCAGTGTCTTTGTTCAGCAAGAGGCCTCCTAAGTTGTATCAGACCTGTTTGTTACTGCTAATGCAAAGCAAACATCTCTTGCCACACCATATTAAAAGTGTTAAACAGACGAGCTATGGTGAGACTGTTATTGTCCAGCAGCCACAGAAAATGTTTTTTTTTTTTTTTAATTTTTTTCAAGGGAGAAAACAAACTAGAAGAAACAGTTCTGTACTCCTCTGTGAGGGAAGTACGGTGTCTTTTCATTTTCACGTGTGTACCTTCATGTCGTTGATATGGAGGTACTCCTCGATGATGGCTGTGGACTTCTTGTTCAGCTCTTCCTCAGTCAAGGCAGGCTTGGTGGGGGTCTGGGGAGGTGGGGGTGTGGCAGCTGCCTCCCGCTTCGCTGTTCACACAAATACCAACACAAAAATCAAAGTTCTGTTTTGGAAATCTGCATTTTTGCTAATTTTAGCTTAAAGACAAATAAACGTACACATCATTCCCAAAGTTTACTTGTTGTAGAACTTATGAGTCTTGTAAGTTTAGTATGTAGTTCAGAGTTCATAGATGGCAGATATAAAATATTTCTTGGGTGTTGATAACCTGTTTTTGTGCCAACATTATGACGTTATAATACAGTAATGTAGGCGTACCCTTTTCAGCTTCAGACAGTTCATGCAGGGCGCCGGTTTATAATCTTATAATTTAAAACTACAGTACTGCTGCATGTCACGCCACCTACCGTTGTCTTTGCTCCTGGCTCTCTCTCTGCTGCCTCTGTCTCTGTCGTCCGTCATGCTCGCTACTCTGCGGACAGGATCAGCAGAACCACGCTGCTCTCTCTCCCGGCTCCGTTCTTCGTTCTCCCGGCTGAAGCTGCGCTTGGTGACCTGCAGCCGGTTTCGATCCCGGTCGTCCCGTCGCTCGTCCCGTCTGTCGAATCGGTCGCCGCCACGATTAGAGCGGTCATAGTTATCTCCACGCTCTCGACTCGAGCTGTTTCTGTGAAAGACAGAGGGAAAGCAGAATCAGGGAGAGTTACCAAACAACACAAACAACTGCATACTCGTGGGTCCAACAGTGCATTAATTTGTGGCTTTTAGAACTGTGTCCTGTTCCTCACCTCTGAGGAACTCGCCTGTCTGAGTCCAGCGAGGAGCCTGACGAGGACGAAGGCTGCTGTAAGGCTGAGAACCTGTTCAGAGTGCTGGTGGCTGGACGGCCGCCTGTCTCTGAGCCTGAGGATGACAGTACACACATAGCACATATTTAGTTTCAGCTCTGAGATGCTCGTCTAGATACTTATTTGATGTATAAACACATCAGTCTGGGAAACCTACCAGAATCTGCAGGTTTGGCACTGGTGCCACCACTGCTGCCCTTCCCCCAGCTCCCCCATGTGCCTTTACCTCCAGGGGCGAGCAACTGATTGTTGAAGTCAAGAACAGGAGTCTGAAAGGAGAGTGTTGGTTAAAAACGCACTGTCTGATAAAACTACAAACAGGATACAACATTTTAATAGAATTCTCTGATTTGTCCTATTTCAGATGAAGTGATAGTTGATATGAAAAATGGAGTGACAAAGAACTGGTTTTGAAAATCCAGCAAATTCAACAGGGTAACCATGATACCTCACAGTATTAGCATCAAACTGATTGTCTATGATAAATATTAAAGAAACAGTGTGGATGATTTAAAGTGGGCTTATACTAGGTACTAAATCCAGGAGGTTGGCACATCCATTATTTTCACTGCTGTACTGTGCCGCCAGACAGCCTTTTCTGACAGAAATGGCTGAAACTGCTGTTACATAAGCCAAATATTTGTCTTTCCAAAGCAACCGAAGTTTTTAAGAAAAACAATAATTTTACTGTGCAGAACACAGGAGGTTCTTAACTACCACTGCCTCAATCTGTTAGTTAGTTTGTGTTATTGTTATTATAGTGACTTCAGTGTTTTAACATGTTAGTTCAGATTCACCAAAGTCACAAACAACACAAACAAACTAACAGATCGAGGCAGCGGAAGCAGCTGTTCTGTGAGATAAAATTACTGTTTTTCCTTCAGGAGTTTTTTTTTTTTTGAAAGAGTGATATCTGGCTTACTTGATGGCTGTTTCCTGTCAGACTTATGTGGCTTACATACATTTTGCTGCTGACCCTGTCCATAGCAGTACATTGCTTAGGTTTGATACTCATAGGACTCTCTGCTTCTCCAAAGTGGGGGTGTGTCAAACGCACGTATAACTGATACACAGACTATTGATGAGTACCTCATACAATTCCACTTCAAATAATCCAAACGAACCCTTAAACACCAGGTGAAAACTGGGTCTCTCTCCTACCTTAGTGATTTTGCTAAGGCGGGAGGTGTCAATAGGTCGGTTCTTTGAAATGGGCACTGTGTTCCAGCCCTCATCCTGGGGAGGAGCACCACGGCCTGGGGTGTGAGGGCCCCCACGACCCCCGGGACCTCCACCCATCCTGCCGCCAGGACCACCGCCTGACTCCTTCTTGGAGACGAGGGCTTGCTGCACCTTCATCTGCTCTCTGTGCTCCTCCATCTCAGCCTCTTTGTGGATCTGGTCGATGGTTTTGGGGCCCTGGTCGCCTCGTCGGGGAACCCAGTTGTTCTGACATGGGGTGGAGAGAGAGGTTGTGAGTACAGGGCAGAGATGAATGATGACAAACATTAGTGAAATTTAGAGCTGCAACGATTAAACAATTAGTTGTCAATAGGTAACAATATCAAAAACGATACGATAAATTTTCATAGTTGATTAATCAATCAATTATTTTCTCAATTAACCAATTAATAGTTGTTTGTTTTACATTGTCAGAAAATGGTGAAAGATGTCAATTGTTGTTTCCCAAAGCCTGAGATGACGTCCTCAAATGCCTTGTTTTTACACACAATCCAAAGATATTCAGTTTACTGTCATTACGGAGTAAAGAAATAAAAAAAAGTATTGACATTTAAGAAGCTAGAATCAGAATCTTGACTTTATTTCTTAAAAAATGACTCAAACCAATTAATCAATTATCACCAGCAATTCAATTAATAATGGATTAATAATTGATAAATTGTTGCAGCTCTAGCTGTTTTCCTTTTAACTTCATGTGCTTCTGCTTTCCTTCTTTAAAAAAAAAAAATAAATAAAAGCAGCCAGCTATGACCATGTGAAATTTTTTTTATCAGTCTGAGTAATTTTCTAATTTAAAGTAAATTCTCTGATTTCAGATTACTAAAGGTGAATATTTTTCTGGTTTCTTTCCTCCTCTATGACAGTAAAGTGAATATGTTTGGGTTGTGGACAAAACAAGACATTTGAGGACGTCACCTTGCGTTTTGTGAAACACTAATCACTTTTTTTCTGACATTTTATAGACCACGCAACTCATCAGTTAATTGAGAAAATAAACAACAGATTAACCAACAATGAAAATAATGCAGTCACAGCGTAATTTTTCTGTCTATATCACCAATTCCTATTGCACAATTTTAATTTTTTATAAAATATGTGTTTGGTAGACAGATTGTACTGAATCGTTTCTCATTATGACTGATGGTATAATCAAAATGCATCGAGGAGTATTAATGTCAAATGACCATGGTTTCCATGTGAGAAACTAGAATTGAAAGGGATCAAATAAGCAACGTCCCAGCAACTCTTCTCTTCAGCTTTTGGTTAGAAAAGAAATAAAGTGTGTGTTTCACAGTTAAATTGGGCCAATGTGCTGACTTGGAGCAGCTGATTTTGGCTTGTAAAAGCACTGAAGACAGCAGGTTTTGTAACACTGTGTGGGCGGGACTGGGAGACTAACTACAGGACTGCAGCATTCCTTCACAGAAATAAGCAACAACGCGAGAATGAACTGCTTTGTAACACTGTACTGGGAAACACAGCGAGACACAAACTAATGAAACTACTACTTAATGAACAAGCTGAAGACATTTTCTGGCATAAAAACATCCCATGTTGTCTCTTTGTTATGGAGATAGATAGTGTAAATGCTTTGACAGTTCTTGTCCGACCAGACATATTTTGACAACAAGGCTTGGCAGCGTTGGTAGCTTTGGACCGCTGTCAATCAATTCATGTGGTGTGTTTGGCACTGCTTGCAACCACTTCCCTTGAGTTGCTAGAAACAGCTAAAATTTGGAGCTATGGAGGCAAGCAGGGTCGCCACTCTTTTCTAGAGATCATTGCCCAGGACTTTTGGAGTCTTTGGGGAGAAGAAGAAGAGTCTTTAACTTTCTAGACCCCAGTAAAATTCTACAATGTTGCTGCAGTTCACTGAGAATCCTCCCACACTTCAACCCACACAGCTCTGTTACGAGAACAAACAGCAGAAATGTGGTAGTCTTTTTGGCAACTTGTATGAGAAAAATCGCCTAATTTATATGTGGGAAAAGTTGCCACAACCTGGTCAGTCCTCCTTACCGACTCTTTGTTGTACCTGGAAAACAACATCCACCTCTGGCAATGAGAGCCCAGGAGGTCCTGCTGTTCACTAATAGTGATTATGTGATGTGATTTTGAGCAAAGAATTTGAAGTCATGTCTTCATCTCTTTCCATCTCTCTCACAAAACAATCGTACAGCATCCAAAACATTATGAATGCGGGCATGCTTTTTTTAGATTTACAAGTGGAAATCAGGTGGAAAGCTTTGGAAAAAAATGACAGATCTCAACAATACGATGCATATTTCCAGTCCCAACTACCGCTGACAACTTTAAGCATCTACAACATAAAGCACAGGACTTTTTTAATACACTGGGAATGATTTTGATCATGATCTTCCAGAACAAGCAATGACATCCAACCTGCATATGCTTCATATGACACTTCAAAAATCCAGAAACATGAACCATTTGAATGTTAATGAGCCTGAATATAACTTCCTTCCTATTCTGTTTCAGATGGCAGTGTTATCTGTTTTGGGGAGCTCTCATAGCCAGTCTAATAGTTCATTCTCAGCTAAAGGAAAATAGCAGAATATTGAAATCATTTTCTGGGGCATTTTATTTTTTCTCTCATTTTCCATGTGTTTTAACTGGAAAATTGGTCAACGGTTTTCTAGGCTTTAAAGGATGAGAGGAACCCCGAGCAAAGTCGCATGTGTGTACTGTATTTGTGTGTTTATGCTTTACCCGTCGAAGGTCCAGCACATCCTGCAACATGAAGCGGATCCTGGAGGTGGTCTTTCTCTCCTTTATGATTTTCTCCATCTGATTGAAGTACTGGTCCATACGAGGCTGAGGATGACCACAACAGTGTGGTGAGTCTACCTCCTACACAAAACTTGAGCTAGCTACACATTTATAAGTGTACGTATGCATTCGTCACACTATCTAACCGTGTGTGTTGTACCTTGGCCTTCTCAAAGTCGAGGTCTTTGCCGATGGTGGACAACAGTCTACACAGGCACTCCAGGGACTCCTCATCATGGTTTTTGAGCAGCTTTACAATGCAGTCATGCATGATGACCTCTGTGAGCATTTTGAGCTTGAAAAGCTCACCAATGAACTTGATGTTGCCCAGTGAGCGCCTCCTGGCCTTGTCTTTAGCTTCCTGTAGCTCCTCGATGAGCCGCTGCTTCTCCTCCTCCTGCCAGAGACACAGTGTCACATGTAAAAGGTGGTGGAAAAAAGAGAAGACTGTTGAGGAGAGAACTACTAGGTGACTAATTTTTTTATGAGTGAGTATTATACCTCTGAGGCAGCCTCAAGCTCTTTCTGCTTCTTCTCAAAGATCTCGTCGTCATCTTTGTCCTTTTCAAACTCCTTCTGGCATCGATTTAGCAGCAGCTTGCGGAAATTCACAGTGGATCCCGGCTTATCTGTGGTTTGGACTTTAAGCTGAGAAGAACAGAGAAAAGGTTTATTTAAAATGAGCAAGAAAAGACAGGGTGTAGACAGGGTGTAGGGTTCTTTAGTTTAAGTTGCTCCTCTGTTCCTCAATCCCATCACTTAGATCAGTAACCCGGACAAGTGGTACTAAGATTTGCCTTTTACCTTAATATTTGTCAACTGTTTTCAAGTTCTTTTAACATATTTTTGAAGTAATCTGGATTATTTATAGACGTTAATCATTTGCAAGTGGTTTCTTAACTATTCCCCCACATTTCAATGATTTCTGGTCAACATGTAAGCTTGAGGATCTGTACCAAAAACTAATTTCTGACTCAATTGTGATTGTGTGTTCTTTGAGCAGTCAGCATATTTTTCAAACACCTATTGTTTCATTTACTTCAGTCCATAATGCTGACAGACATGTACGGGTCTAGATGCACTTAGATAATCAATTGCTGAGTCTGTGCCAGTGACACATTAATTATGATACAATTTTCTTATCAAATACCCAAGTTTTATCAGCCCTGGGTGATAAAAAGCATTGATAAGATGCAATGATCCAGTGCTGATGATCAGTCAGCCTTACAGTCACAAAAGGGAGTTACTGATCAGTCTGATCAACAAATAATAGTTGTCATAACCAGGACACAACAATAAGGATTGCCCAGTTGCCCAGGGCAAGTAAAAGCCACGCTGGGCAAGTAAATTTAGCCACTCACTTGCCAAACTGGACAAGTGGTAAAAAAAAAATTAAACTACTCAGCTTCTCAAATGTGGAGATGCTTTTCTTTGGTTTAAATCATATTAAACTGAATATCTTTGATTATGGCTTGACAAAACACTATATTTAAAGACATCACCTTGGACTTTAAGTGAAAAACTGCAATGGACAGTTTGCACTATTTTATGACTTTTATAGATGTTGCAGCTCTAGATTAAACAAAAAATGATTTGATAACAGCAGTCAGTTTGAAGTGTTTAGTTAGCCCACTTTACAGAAACAAATCATCTGTCAATCAGAACTACTGGTGTCAAAGAATGATGGTGATGAACACAAAAAGAGCAAAGAACTGGAGAAAGTTATTTTGAGCACTTTCAAAAGCTTGACAGGAGACTGTGAGAATGTGGCAGAATGAAAAAAAAATAGCTGCACATGAAAACAAGCTACACAAATATCGAATTTATGTTATACTTTCATGGAAGCATTTCTGTTTTTACTTCAGCAAGAAAAAAAGGCATCAAGAATGAGGACTATTTTCTCCTTTGACTACGTGTATCTCTGGAACATTTTTCTGACAGGACTGATGGTGTTTCTTATCTTCAAAAAGCATTTTTCCACAGCAGGTGCAATTCTTAGAGCACTGAATAATTATCACAAAAATACTTGACTTGTATGAATTTAATTTAGTTTTAGTCTCAAAAATTAAATTATATAAGAAATTAAATGTACTTAGTTTAACATTTAACACACATATCACAATGTCATGACACCATTGAGCTCTTTGAACACCTAAACCACAGCAGTACTCGAGTCGACATTCAAGCTTATTCAACACATATTTCCATGTTGTGTGTGGCACCACTTACCCCCATAAGGCAGCGACACATGTTGGCGTAGGCCACCGAAAAGTCTGGCTCGGAGATGGCCTTTTCGAAGGTAAGATCAATGACTCCTTTCAATCTCTCCTCAGTGTCAATAGTCAGTTCCGTCACTTGTTTCATTAGCTGTTGAAACTTTTGGGGGGTCAGTTTGTTGAGGATGCTGCGCACCCGTTTAAACAGCTCCTGGGTCTTAACCTGCTCCGCGTCGTTCTCCTCATCGTCTCCGCGACTGCGAACTGTCTTCTTATTTGAAGGTTTCCAAGCCTTCTCTGCCTTGTTCAGCTGCACGTCATCACTGAGGGACATGCTGGTGATGATTTTCCTGGGCTCCTTCCTCTGGATCTGCTGAGAGCGTCGTGGACCGCCGACACCAGATGCCCATGCCTGGAGGCTAGGAGGAGAGAGAGGAGGAAGGGACAGAGTTGTTATTTCATTCATGGGCAACAAACTTCAAGTGCAGAGCTCATGGATCACATTAAGAAAATCCTGACTTACTGGTCCTCTGCTTCCTCCTCCCATGCCAGGCCTGCCAAGGTTGGCGAAGGAAGGTGTGAAGTCGGGGCCACAGTTCATTCCTGGTAGACGACTGGGGTCCAGTTGACGCAGAGGGGTCTTATTAGCCTGAAAAGACAGAAATGAACATCAAGTGAAACTTTATTCCTATATCATCTGAGATGTAATGCTGTAATCTTGAGGTTTTTTTCATCTTTTTCTGTTGTCACAGGCAACAGAACCACCAGAAAAAACTGACTCCTAGGATACCTTTTTCTCCACAGAAAGACAGACTGTCTGTGGCACGGGAAAGTAAGTGTATAACAGCACAATTTAAACTACACTGAAGCTATTTCAAAGTGCTTTACAAACAAGAGTATGGATAGATACAAAACTCTGTACTTTTAAGGGTACTGACTGAATTACGATGGTGCTACAGATTATAGAGCCAGTGATTAGTGATTGGCGTTGATGGAGTGGTGTCCCAGCCTGTTAACAAAATCTTTTTTTTTTTTGGTCCCTCGATTCTGACGTGAGTGCCAGTCATACAGCCGAGTATGTCGGGGAATCTGGTAGAGCTTCTGTCAAGTGACATTTTGTTGCTCAGGCTGAGTTGAAAACTGCAAATATTTGTTAAAACACTGACAAAACGACAATGCAACACACAGTAGACTTACACACTTGAATAGAATCACCAACCAAGTTTTGAAATGGTCCTGTGTATCTTAGTGCCAGAGGCACTTATAGAGGACTTATGGCCCCGTTTCTGTCTATGTCATGCTGCAAGTCTGTTGTCAGGGGTTAAGTAATCTGCTGTATATCCACTCGTCGAAAACAAAAGCACAAGTACAAATCAAAATCATAAATGTTTATCACAGAGTATGTGCTGCCTAGTAAAACAGCTGGTTGCTCCTCATTCTCCAAATTATCCTGCCTGTCAAAACAATGCACCATGACGACCGCTATTTTACAGAAGACATTACACCTACTAAGGGCTAGGTGTCAGCTTTAATTTGTAACTTAAGTCTACGGTGGGACTGTTTTAGTTGGTGCAACCATTATAAAGTGATAGTAACCTTCAAATCCCAACCTAGGTTAGAACTTACATTCAAACTAGCCTAGGTTTAAAGTCACCACTGCTAGTGCAACCCAGGTTGGGCTTTTTTCATGGTCTTGAATGATGTTGGCTTAGCATTTTTACCAAAGTTAGATGACACTTTAATAGGACACCAATAATAAGTGGATAAATACTATTTGTGGGGAAAAATTACAGTATGCGAGCACTGCAGCAGAGACTACAACTAAATCATAACAGGAAGGATACCACATGTGCAACCTACAAGACAGACACAACAGCGTTAATATACCCTGGTGACAGACTGACAGGCTGGATGTTGTAGCAACTGGTAGAGAAAGGTTTTACTTTGTGTGGCACGTATAATGTCCTAAATAAATAATAATGTTCAAATTGAGAAGTCGGGACTTCACAACTGAAATTAAATTTTTGTTATATGACCCTGTCTTTAGTGTGAGAGGTGATACCTTGTCCAGGACAACGTCACTGATGGCTGGTAGACCCTCAGGCTTGTTCATGCTGGCTGAGATGAACTGGAAGCCAAGAAGAAACTCTCTGTCATACTTCTTCTTCTCCTCTGTGTTGATTGGCTTCCATTGATCTGAAAGAGAAACCAAAGCAGAACATCAGCAGAATGTCCTTTTATTGAAAACATTTGCAATATTTTCAAGGCACATTTCCCTCGGCATTAATTCTTGCCATGCCTCACAATGTCTACAAGGAAGCAGATAATAAATAAATTAAAAAAATGAATAAATGAATTTGTACAATACATGTAATCTGTGCTTTGTGTAAATTTATCTTTGATTTCAGTTGATATATATCACTTTTTACATCAAATACCTTCAATATGCAACAATACTGTGAGGATAACTGTCGCTGCTTTCACAAAATATTAACAAAATGAGATTTCTGGTAAATAATCTTCAGTAATCTGGATATAATGACTAAGACAGTACAACAATCTGTCAAGTTCAGAAAATTACACCACTTTACTGTGATATAGCCTTTAAAATAAGGAAATGATAACACTTATGCTGTATTCATATTACAAAATACAAAATCCAGGATGATATCCAGTCTGATATCATAATATCAATATAATAACCCTAACCTTAGTTTACATAATAGAAAAAAAGCTCCAAGAAGGCAACAGATCATCAACTACAAATCACCAACAATTTAAAGAATCCCAGCTGCTTGTGGCTTATTGTTCAAATATAAAGCACTGCCATCACATAAGTATCGTTTTCCACTAAACACTCATATCAATGGAAGCACAATCGGGTAAAACGCCACTCCCTCATTTTCAACAAAGCAAACATAACTGTAGTCGACTGACACATTGCTTACTCATGAATATAAGTGAGATAAGATCATTGTTCACACTGAACTGCCAAACATAAGGCACTGAAAGGTATCAAGGTTCAAAGACCCACCCTCTTTGTACTGGTACTTCTTGTCAGTGGCTCTCGGCTCGGGATGATCTGGCTGAATGTTCTCAGCGTCTAGCTTGTCCTCTTTGTCCTCCCAGGTCAGGTCTGCTTCCTCTGGGGCAGGAGGGGAAGCAGCAGGAGGCTGGGTCTCTGGTGCACGGGCGGGGGCTGGCTCGGGCTCCGGTGGGGCCACTACCTGCTCCTGGTTCAAAGATGGAGAGGGGTCAGGCCAGTGAATAGTTTTGATTTATATGTAAAATAAAAACCACTCTGGGGGGCTACATTAAAAACCCAAAAGTGAAGCCCCTTTTCCTGCTGGACTGTAATGTTTAGGGGTTAATTTAAATTATACAGTGACTTAAAGGGACAATTCAACCCAAAATCAAAAATACATATTTTGGCAGTTTCATGTAGGAACTACTTTCTTTCCGTGTTACAGTGGAAACACTTTATATGGATTAAAAAAAAAAATTCTGGGACAGAATAATTCTTATACAAATGCTGTATAAGTTATTTGCTTGTAGTAATCAAGTAGTCAGCTTAATCAGTGTCTATTTTGGGTCTTTTCAACAAAAATTGTAAAACTAACTAATTATTCCCATAATATTCCCCTGATGCCTCCGTTCGCAGCATGTACACTGAAATCATGACTGGAAAATGAAAGCCATTTTCTCTCAATGAAAAACAGTCTCCTAGAATCTTGTGACAAACTGCCAAAACCGAGCCAATGGGATGCATTAAGACATATTTCATATCCAGTACTGTATTATAGTGTATCTGAATTAAATAGAGTGCAGTGATTTGTAGTCTACAGTCATTTGAAACAGCTGTACTGTATTTTGAAACACTCAATAAAATTTAGTTTAGATTGTATAAAGAGTTTACATTGTATTAAGAAAATAGTTCCTGCATTAAGGCAACAAGGTCTGTGGATTATCTTGAACAACCAGGTTGTGATTTTTGTCATTGCTGTTGAGTTTTTCAAATGTCATTTTGACGCTTTGAGCACCACAACCCAAGTTCAATCTAGTTCCATTATATTCGAGAAAAGGCAGACATCTCTATGGCCAACATCAAAACAAACTAGATAGATAAAACCCACTACATGCCAGAGGCATTTAAGGCTAAAATCTCCATCTCTGCCATTGTTTGGAGTAACTGCATGCTTATTCAAACAGGCTGTAAAAGCATGGAAATTAATGAATAAATGCATTACAGTGCATGCAACACACACACACCTCTTTAAAGGCATCCAGGAGGTCTCCCACTGCCTCCTTTTTGTTCAGATCCTTCATCTTCCTCTTCTTCTTTGGCACAGACACAGCAGCTACAGGAGGACAAACAAAATCAGCCTCAGATCAGCAAAAACATCTCTAACAGAGGAGTTTTCTGTGCCCTTATAAGTGATTTATAAATGGTTTATAATTAGCTCATTAATTAGGTTGTAAATACTTCTGAAATCTTTAGCAAGCTGTTACTTGCTAAATGTGAGCCCAAATTTATCTGTGCTGTTGAACCTCAGATCTCATTAATTAGATTATTTTGTCTTCTCCATCAGCAGCATTGATACCTGTCAGCTTCATCAGATATTTGTTATGTAATAAGTGACTAGCATATCTTAACAGTTTTATTTGGCACAAATGAACACATCAAATCAAAAACATTTACACACTCAGGCTTGGGCAATATTGTTTACCATGACATTTTCAGCATGCACTGATTTACACTTTCCAGTAAGGCTCCCTTTTGTCACTTATAAATGTTTGTAACTCACTCCAAGATTAATTAGCAGTAAGCAGTAACTGGATCTTGCCAAATAGTGAGCTCACATCAATGTATGAAAACTTATAACTTCTTTACAATTGTTTTTAATGACTTATTAAATGTTTACAATCTAATTATGAACCATTAACACACAATTCTGAACTATTAGATATTTTAGCATGTGTAATTAACTGACCTTGCATAGTAGTTTCTACAAGGGTGGGGGTGACCGTCTGGGGGGGAGGGGTGTCCTCCCGCTCCTCTGCTGTGGGAGGGGGAGGAGTGGGCACTGTCTCTGGGGTACTGTCAGCTATGGAAACTGTCTCTGCAGGAGATGGTTTCTCTTCCTTGGCGATGGACTGGGGCACTGGGGTATCTTCTTTGACATCCGGGGTGACAGGAGGAACCACGTCTTGAACCTCAGGCTCGGCGGGTGCTGCCGGGACGACTGGATCAGCAGGAACGTCCTGGGCAGCGGGTGCAGGTGCAGGCTGGTCAACGGGGCAGGTGTGGCTTGGACGACGGGCATAGGTGCCGCCTGAGTGATGGCTGTGGAGGTGTGTATAACAGGCTGCTGGGTGATGTCGGGCTCAGCGATGGGGCTGTCGTCACGCTCAGCTGTACTGATGCCGGGCACCTCAGGGTCTTGAGGGGCCGGCAGTGGCAGGCCATTGGGGAGGCAGAGTTCCTCGGGCTGTGCGATGGGAGACTCCAGCGGGGCTTCCAGGTGACTGGGTGGCAACGTGATTGACGGCCTTTCTGACTCCACCTCTGTGACGCCGTTAGTGGTGGAGGGAGGTGTGAGGGGAGAGTCAGACAAGACAGCTACCTCCTCTGCTTCAGCCTCCTCCTCTTTCACCACCTCCTCCGTCACCTCTGTGGCTTTTTTGTCTGTTTTGTCTTGTGCAGCGCAGGTGGCGACAGGGTCGGGGAAGGGGGCGGGTAAGCGGGCACCTCAGGCGCTGATTGGGGAGGTGGGGTGGGTTCCCTGGGAGGTGGGGGAGCATCCATCACTCTGCAACAGGAGCACTAGGTGCAAGTGTGGAAATAGTTTCGAGAGGGGTGTCCTCTGCTTCTGATAGTAGAGGGGGTGAAGGGGGCTTAGTGTTCGTATCGGAGGAGGTAGCCTCAGTGGGGATGGGGTCACTCTTTGCAAGTTCAGGAGTCTTTGACAGAGGAGGGGGCGTCGGTTTCCCTCTGTCATCTGAAGAGTCAGAAAAAAAAAAGTTAAATATCTGAAAATCATTATTACTTCACTGATTCAGTTCATCAGCTCAATATTGTTTTCACAATCCACATCTGTCCTGCTCATATAAGGGTTGTTAACAAATATGCAGTAAAAAATGTTTTTTTAAAACTTTTGAAGAAAAAGAAATACATATATTTATGCTGCGTGGAATGAGACATTTGAGAAATATAAGGGGTCACTAACTTTCTCAATACTTACAGTGTTTTTTTACTTCTTCCCTAAACTGCACCATAAATGTGTCTAATGGTGTGACATAAAAAATAAGAAAAACATCTTAAATTATATACAAATAACAGGATAGAGATTTATCATTTTTCACTGCTACAGACTTATTTTCACATGCTGTAATTTATTTTGCTTAAAGTCATGAATAACGCCATTTTTTTTCCCCATGAGTTGTTGGACTTTTTCAATAAATGCAAGTCAAATTTTGCTGTCATCCATCCCAAACTGCTGAAAATGCATGTCACACCATATGAGATTATACTGCCCACAACATGAGACCACTGAACAGTAGCTTCAAGACACGCTGATTTAGTAGAAACAAAATATTTTGTGACAATCCCAGCATTTAGGCCCCTAAGTAGGGGCTAAAGATGAACAGATGATTGGTTTTCTGATATATCAATTTAATGTATGTGACCCACGCCCTCCTCCTACATTAACCAATCACCAAGCCATTCACTTTCTTAAAAAAAAGAAGAAGAAAAAAAAAAAATCACCCTTAAATCATAATGTATTGTAGAAAGAAAGAAAGCTAATTCATCAAACATGATGTCATATGTAGCGACGAGGTCAATCCTAACTATCCTATCTTAAAGTACTTGAGCAGAAAAATAATCTGCCACCACAAAAATTAGATCTTCAATAAAATAATAACTGGGCGTGCCTTGTTTCTGTACAGGGACTAGGGGCGTAATGACCCATCGATCGGGTTCAATGCATTAATTTCCTGATCAACAAACCAATATCATTGATGCAAAAAAAAAAAAAAAAAAAAAAAAAACATAGCTCCATGGTCATCTTTTAAATGTGCCCTCATTTTGAAATTCCCATGGCACGTCCGTGTCAGCGTTTCTGTCCAAGTGTGCCTCCTTCCTAAACATTCAAACAGTGCTCGCACCAGGCAGAGTTGGCAAGCAGCCAAGAAAAAGACGATAAGGATATTTACTCCTCTCCCAGGAATAAATCAGCAGTGTGGAAAATATATACAAATAGCACCATTATGAGATAATATACTCAAGAAACATGAAGAAACGGGGCGGGAATCCAGCTGCTCTCACTATGGCAAAGTTAGTTGTTCTGTCTCAGTATGCTGAAAAAAACATGCATGCAGGCTCAGATTCAATCATGATTTTCTGTCTGCAGATGTAGTGACTTAAACCTCCTCTAAGTAAGAAAAACCCTAAATACACAGAAATTTATAAGATATGTGTGGAGGGAAACTCTGCTAGGCAAAGTTACACAATTTAAAATGCCACTGGTTTAAGCTAATAGTGGTGACCAGCAAATAGGAATTGTTTTGTCTGTGAACCTTGACAGTTATTATTGAGGCTAAATTTATACCTTTGTTGAATGTTTTTGTTGTTAAGTCATGTTGTATGTGTGTTAGTGGAGTCAATTTAAAGTAAACTTTTTTGTAATAGTTTTTGAATGCAATTTGAGACATATTTCACATCCATCCTGGCAAAAAAGTGTATGCACAGTTTGCATTAGTGACTACTGGTTCAATATTGGTTTAGTTTTGTAGTTCTGAAAGTGTGATCTATACACTTCTTCTTCCAAAAAACAAATTTAAAAGAGAGACAGAAGTTAAGACAAGTCAAGAAGTTAAGATGTTTTAAGGCCTAAAACTCATGTTGCATTTTGAGATTTTTAAGGACTGACAGAAACCCTGTTAATGTCTTGTTTTTTGTTTGTTTTTATTTTATGACTAAAAGCAGAAAAGAAAGGGATATCTCGTGTTGATCACAGACTTTGTGATATCAGCAAATATGCTATCATTGTATCAATCCATATAATACTGTGTTGTGATGAAACGTGATTTACATCCTTAAGGGGTACCCATACATTAATTAAAAAAAAGGAAAAATAAAACATGTAGTGACAATATCAAAATGATGACTGGGATTGTGTTCATATCTTTGTGTGCCTCACCTGGTCTAACCACTGCTGGTGTAGCAGCAGCAGCAGCTGTGACGCTCTCACCGTTGGCCTGGGCCACTGCTGTACTTTCTGTTCCAGATATGGCTGTCTGTTGAGAGAGACACACACAGCAAAAGGTAAGGTATGACCTTAGTGGTGGGGACAACACTTGTTTTTCCCACATGACTCGGAAAAATACTGGCGTTACATTAGTTCCTAGTCAGCTATACGAACCACACGTGAGGACTCTGATCATAGATCAGCCTGATTTTGACAGGCTGTAGTGTAACACATTTATGACGGCTGGCAATCTGCAACATTCCTCATAAAGTAATAACATATGGACAGCAGAGGCAAGTTTTCTTATTTCAAATGCATTTTACATATAATAGACTGAAACTTACACAGTATAAAAACATACTCTAAGAGTACACTGTACATACAGATGATCTATTTTAATATGGATGCAAGAGAGTAGTTGTGGCAGGTAACATCCATGCATTGTATAAACAGTCTCTAGTATATATTTTAAGTATAAAGTAACTGTCAGTGGTAACCACTAATGAGGTTCCAAATTAGTGCTCGAATAATATGGGTTTTCAGTGGTCAATGCCGATATTTAGAGAGCAGGGCAGCCGATGACTGAGAACCTTCACCGATGGCTGATATATAATGCTGATATAAAAAAAGTAAAAGTTATGTATAATTACATTACTTTGTGTTAGTGTGTCTGCTGTAGTTGGCTGTGTTTGGTCCAGATCCTGGTAATGTAGCTCACCTGTGGTGGGGTTGGGGTGGAGCCACTGCGGCCCCCTGACATAATCTCCTCTGTAATGTCTCGACCTCCTTGGTTAGGGTCTCTTATTCTGATCTGTGGAGCAGAAGGAGGAGATCCACAGTCAGAGTGAGGACACAAATAATGACAGAAAAGATAGAGGAAATTAATCTCTATGTGAAAGAAAGCACTTAAAGGGACAGTTCACCCCAAATCAAAAATCCTATAATCTGAAGTACTATTTATCCATCTAGATAGTTTTGGTATGAGATGCTGAATTTTGTAAATATCAGCCAGATGGCACTTGGTTTGTGGTGCTAAAAGCCAAAAAAAATATATATATGGAAAACTCTAGAGCAATGTCTCTTTCCAAAAATCATGACCCAGTTACTCTACTTTACTTTAGTGCAGGAATTACTTTCTTGATATCAAGATAATCCACAGACCTTGTTGTGACTAGTGTTGTATAGGGACTACTTTCTTGCTATATGAAAAAGAATATTTCTACTATACCAGAACACTACTTATTTCTTGTTCTACACTAGAAAAGAATAAAGTGCCATCGGTTCCATTAATTTGAAAGATAGCAGACATCTCTGTGCCAATATCTCCAAAACTCGGCAGCTCACACAAAAAAACTAGATGGATAAATCGTACTGCAGGCCAGAGGGAAAAAAAAATGTATTTTTGACCTTTAAGCTGGCAGCTTCATATGTTTTCTACTATAAAGGAAGAAAAGAGAGGAGAAAGGCAAAGGGTTAAACTGTTTCGAGGTGAGGTGAGCAGCCTGTGAGAGAAGCGTTGCCTTCCCATGAGTCAATACATACAGTGGTCAGCCCTTTCAGCTTCTCGCTAGCTGCCTCTGATTCAATGAAAGCTACATTTCTCACATTGTGAACACTGAGGCACACCAAATCCAAAAACTAACCGCCGTGCAAATTCCTCTGCGCTTCAGCTTGTTAGTCACCAGTGAAGCTGTTTGTCTGAGCGAGAAGCAAGCTAACCAACCTTCAAACAAATTCCACTGCTGGTTTAAGTTGTTGCAAAAATGCCCGACTCTCACGAAGGCAGACAACATACAGCTCTCAGCCAGGGGGGAAAAAACAGAATCAAAATCTGATCATTCACTCACAAGGAGTGTCCATACATTACAAACACATGCTTTCTATTCAGCACTCTTTTTCTCTCTCACTCACACTCTACATACTTACTCAAGGAAGTCAGAGCTGTCATGAAACTGGTGTGAGCCACAGTGCTACTAAATAAAGTGACGCACACAGTCACTGGACAAGGATTAAACTGGAAAAAGTTAACGGCGAACTGCTAGAAACACTGCTGCTCTCTGGCCTACTTTTGACTTAAAGAAGAGCAATATTTGCTTGCTGTTACTGACCTTTACCTGGTTCAGTCTGTCAGCAACTCCCCTCCCGAAGGACTACCAACCCTAGCGGGCCTCTTTCATCCTGGGACTGGAGTAGCCGTTCCAATGGACTCCGGGGTTGGACTTTAAACCCCACAAAGCAGGGTGGTGGGTGGACACAGCCAGTGTAGTTGTACCTCAGCTTGACTCACACACATCCAGGCAACACGCCGGCAGAACGGGACAGAGCAGGGCTGGGCCTGACTGTCAGTAAGCTAACTAGCAACTTGACTCTCTCTCATACGCTGAACAGAACAGGGAGGGGAGAAAAAAAGGATAAAGCGACTGGCCTTGTAAAGCTATGGTATTGGAATGCACAAGCCCGCCCACAGAGACTAACAGACAGTTAAAGAGGCCGGAGTGGCAGGGTAGGGGGGAATGGGAGGGTTTCCAGGAAAAAAAAAAAGGTATCCTTATCAAATGAGCTGGAGCCACCAGAAGAAACTCCCCCTTTTCCTCATTCTCTCTGTCTGTTCAGTCATACTGCACACTCTAGTCGCTTCTCAGATTTTTTTTTTTTTTTTTTTTGGGCTCACCCCTTCTGAGAGCAGAGGAAACAGCACGGGAGGAGGAGGGGGTGCCACAGCAGCAGAGGAAGGCTGGTTGGTTAGCCCTTCCGGCTCAGAAGGGGGAGGAGACCAGTGGCCACGTGGAGCTGAGCTATGTGCTGACATGTCCTTCACCCCCCTCCCCTCTCATATTCTCTTTGACACACAGTCAGAGGGAGAGCAAGCGAGCAGGAAAGTAGAAAAAAGGCAATTTGCAAGGGGACAACTTTTGCATGTCACCACACACTAAACGGGTCCAAGTTTGATAAATGGTGGCAATTAATACATGAGTGTCACAGCTAGAAAATACCTCAGTACTCCTTTTAAAATCTAGAAAGTTTAAATACATACATAATGCTTTTTTTTCTTTAAATAACCTACATGCTATTACGTACAGGGTTTCTGCAGGTTTCAACAAGTTAAATTTAAGAGGGAAAAAAGCTAAAGATATGAAGCAAAATTGTAGTCCATATTTTGTAGTTGCTTCCGCATGATCCACGAAAATTTTTTCTCACTTTTAAAAGTGGGACTAAAGTAGGGATGTCACAATTCTTAAAATCCATGATTCAATTTGACTTTCACTTTTAAGGTCACAATTCAATTTGATTTTCGAACATTTTTTTCAGCACTGACAGCTATGCCAATGTTAGACTATAGAATTTTCATCACTTACTTTTTCCATTTCTTCCTTAAAAAAGGCAGCCTTCATAGTATCAAGTATGATATAACAGACGTGCCACATGAAGGCCATATATTCAAACTTAAATTATTTATTTAACATGCAATAATAATAGGCTTAAAGTGATATTCCACCCCAGAACAATAATCCACTCAATATGTACTCACCCCTATGCCGATGTGAGGATGGATGAAGATCTTCAGTTCACAAAACAATCCTGGAGTTTCAGCAGAAAACAGGGTTGCAGCAAAATCCAGTACAATTGCAGTGAATGGTGACCACATATAAAATGTAAAAAAAAGAACACAAAACAAACACAAAATGTCTCCATCCTGCTCGTGTGGTGTAATCCAAGTGTCTGTGAGCCGCTACATTAAAATTTAACCACAAAAGACGCCATTTACACCATGTTTTTAGCTGAAATGTCAACTGTAGCCTCTCAGACTCGAGTCAGATGCACAAGAGATCTCGCAATATTTTCACACGTGCATCCATTAAGAGATATACGAAGCCTTGCGATACATCGGCGCCATGTTTACATGCTACCTGGGAGGCTACAGTTGACATTTCGGCTAAAAACATGGTGTAAATGGTGTCTTTTGTGGTTAAATTTTAAGGTTGCACAATTTTAATGTTGCTCACGAACACTTGGATTACACCATACGAGCAGGATGGAGACAGTTTGTGTTTGTTTTGTGTTTTTTTTTTTTTACTTTTTATCCGTGGTCACCATTAATTGCCATTGTACCGGATTTGGCTGCAACCCTGTTTTCTGCTGAAACTCCAGGATTGTTTTGTGAACTGAAGATCTTCACCCATCCTCACATCGGCATAGGGGTGAGTAGATACTGAGTGGATTATCGTTCTGGGGTGGAATATCACTTTAACTTATTTGACCAATCAACTGGGAACAACAAACATTAGGAGAATCACAGATCATGTTTAAAGACCTAACCATAAGACCTGTCAAAATCATATTTAAGACATTTTCAGGCTTAAAGCTCAGATAATTCGATTTCAGGAATGCAAAGCTTGTGTGTGTCACTCAAGCAGCAGATTTGTGCTGCAATGCTTCCACTGACTGTTTGTCACATTGAGCTTTACTATGGGGGTTTTACATTTTCTGTGGATGTGTGTGTGACAGAGACACACTGCATGTGTGCAGGGCCTTGAAGCTAGCATCTGCCGGGGCCCATGGGAATGGGCCAAAGTACACCCTAGGCAACCAGAGTCGCTGATAAGGGAGAGGGACCAGAAATCATGCGAGTCTTGTGGCAAAAGATCTGAGTCTCAGCATTTAACACCAAGAGCACTTTTTTGGTAATATAACTGATAAAGATATTTACACTATACAAGGCCTTAATATATGAATGCTTCTACAAAGAAACTACAAATGATGTGATCTCATTTCTTTCAAAAAAGCATACTTACAATTGATTTGGGAAGTTTAATCAGCTTAAGATGATCAGAAACATATATACTTACACACCAGCCTCCATAAACTAAACGGTAGACAAACAAACGGTAGCAAAATCTAGCCAAAACTAGTTTCAAGACAGAATGGTTGATGAACAGAGCATTGAAAGAAAAAGCAAATACAGCCACTACCACATGGTCAGATAACTTAGGTTTGTGCCTCCCATGTTACTATCAATTACTACAGCTGAGATGTTTGCACAGATCACTCACTCCAGTACACACCTGAAGATAACCAAAGAGATATGTCACTTTGACTGCAATCTTTGGTTGAATAAAAAAATCTTATGAAACAGTTTGAAAAACAACTTAACAGTGCAGGAGAGAGACTAGTTTTCATTCTAGCTAGATGCAAGAGTCTCTGGGGAATCTGGAAAGATCTAAAAGTCATTTCTCAAACGTTAACTGGCATGACAGGAGTCTCAAATGTAAAAACGATGATTACATGAGAGGCACAAACTGGGGCTTCAGTTCACAGAGTGCTACCACATACCAGGCGAGGGCCATCTTAGAGAGCAAAGGAAACACTAGACATACTGTAGAACTGGGGAAGATGTCGTACAGCAGCTTAGGCTTACAGAATACTGAGTTAAGGTCAAGTTCACCACTATCTGTTTCAATCAGTAAACTGAACTCCATGTCCAGACTCATGAATGGCTCTAGAATCATCTTCAGACAGATTGCAACACCACTGACTAGCTGGACTTTGTCAAAACAAGCAGGTCATTGGATAACTACAGAAAAAAACATTATTACTTCTTCATATTAGTGCAAGGGAGTTATTAAATGGACAACTCTTACACAGAAAAGCTCAATCCAAAACATTATTTTTCCACATTGCATATTTCCTTTTCTACAGTGACTCTTCAAGCATTCAGAAAATGATCAGTTTGCATTATTTGGGAACTTCTATAATCCGTAATGAGTTTTTGAAAAGAAAGACGTAGTATTACACTGTCTGGCTAACATTTATAACAACGGGTTCCCATAATGTATTTTGGGCAGTTGGTAAACACTTTTGCTATCAAAAGAGTTTTCCATGGATTTAGAATTGCACTCTTTGATATTTTTTGTTGGGAAGAAAAGGGTCAAACTCGATGCAGTAGAACCAGAGATATGGTATTTTATTCCATGCATTCTTCTGCCTTGTAAAAACTTGCCGCCTACTTTAACCACAATGCAACTCAACCAGTTCAGTCAGAAATATAGATAGCAGCTAATCTAGCCTCTAACTGCAACCCTCCAGCAGAGATGAGAAGCTCCACACCCCCAGATCTTTTTCATTTTCAAACATTGTAGTCTTCAGACCACCACTTATCAGACTTCACACAGCTGACCCTGCAGCCACAAAAGGCTTTATGCAACTTTTAAAAAACATATTCAACAGTGTCTGTACACAAGATTTGTAAACACACTTTGTTGTGTCAAATTGGTGGGTTTCCATTTCCACACATTCTTCCCATGGAGAACACTGGCCACTGTAAACAAGTCCAGGACAGAGAAAATGACGTTTTGACACCAAAATTAGCACAAACATATACAAGTTTTTTAAATGCAGCTACACCCACTAAAATTAGGTGACTGACCGTTTTCCCATTGCCAGTTTGTACTTTGAGGTATCTGCTTTATATTACTTTCATGTTCGCTTTTAGCTGTGTGTTACTGCCGATGAAAACCAAACATTTCCTGATTTTGCTACTTCATAATAAAAGCTTTGACATAACAAAATATTGGGGGACTCTGCTATGCTGAAGTGCCACACAGGCAAAAGAGTCACAGTAGATGGAAGGCAACAAGCCTTCTTGCTGAAAAGGGGCAAAATTAACGTGTCAACCCAGGTGTCACATTTACATAATTGGAGCAGATAAATACACATGACTACTGCAGAGTCATTTGACCCAGTAGGTTTTTTTTAATCCAGTGTAAAACGGGCTTTATATTTAAACAGTGGAACACTTGATTGGAAATATGCTTCCAAGACTATCATCTAAAATCTGAGTGCAGCACACCAGCTTGGTGTTTGGCAATTTTACATTTTTGACATTCAATTTCAAGAGATCCTATTAGACCCTTTTGAGTAAGTTTGTCCAAAATATGAAACAGTGGTGATGTTTATCAGTAAAGCATGTGGTTGATTAACTAGATGAGCATTGTGCCAACCTAAACTAACACAACATAAGTGGGCAGATTTGTATAAAGTTCTAAATAAATTTACTCGAAACATTTTGTAGAGCATAAACCACACAGGACCTGAAGCCAAACTATTATGCCGTGCATCTGGAAGTCTAATTATTTACCTTGGTGAGATTTTCCCTACACACAAAACAGTGGTTGTCCCTCAGCGATCCTGTACAGTACAAAACACTTGGTGCGTTCATGTGCTCTCTTCTAGATCCATGTTCCAAGAAAGGAACTCATAGATATGCCACATACCAAAGTACATTTTACTTATGTAAAGAATAGATCTGTTTTATAATTGATATTTTAATATATTCACTGGCGGCCTTTATTCCTGTTTGGAAGCTGTTCTACACAACTCAGCAGGCATTATTTACAGAAACAGCTTGAGGGTGAGCAGTCAGTAGCTATATTAAGATGGGATACTTTAAAGCACTCTTTACCTAAATGTATCTGCTTTGCACTTCACTGACTTCACTCAGTGTAAAGTTTACAAATTGATGTGACTGTTATGTGTGCAAGTATCTTGCATGCAAATGTTCATGTTGCAGCCTGGGGCAAAACAAACATAATACAAAAAAATCCTATGCGCACAAAATAGGATAATGTTTTTCTTTTAAAAAAATGTACAGAAAAAGTCACTGAATATTGCCTGGTTTTGCTATGCTGCTAGCTAAATTTCAGGCAGGACAACGATGACAGAAATTAAGTCTTGAATGGCATTTAGATCATCTTTTTATAGGTTTTGTACATTTGATACTAGGGGTGTCACAATTTCAACATTAAAACAATAATTAAGCTAAATGAGCTTTCGATTTCAATAATCGAAATACTTGCAGAAGGAAAGTGTAGCTTATAGGCCGTTATTTCACATAACCACATACACTATCTTTTTAAATAAGTTGCAAATGCAAATGACAGTTGTCAGGGCACAAAACGAATGATCTGTTGATTTTTACAAATCAAGACTCAATAGTCTACGAATGGCAAAGTTAAATTGAATCATAGATTTGGACAATGTGACACCCCTATTCAATACATAAGGAATGGATATTGTTTTTGTTTAAAGATGTGATATCAATAAAGTATTGATCCTTTGATACTTTAGACCTAAGTTCTTAGTCTGCAATATCAGCCAAGATGTCTACGTAGATATAAAACTTCATTTTAAATTAGACAGTAGCTTCCTGGGGCTGGACATTTCTCACACACATATGATGTATTCAGATGTAAGTAACATAAAAGAATAGTGTAATTTAAAGTATCTGATAAACTGATAAACAGTTCAAATATGGCTGATAACAATATTTTCCATTTTAGGTGAACTGCTTTAAAGTCTGTTTAACTTTCCAACTAACATTTCCACCATGTTTGACAATAAAGCAAGATCCTTTCTGGGTTCACTAGTTGTTCATTCTGCTGATAAATTGTGGGGAGATGATAAGTCGTAAGTAGGTAATATGAAAAAATCCTGAACCAGATACTTAAATAAGCCATTTCAGAGTGTAAGATGTGTTGTGTGGTATGATGCTAACTGTACCTGTTTACGTTCCCGTTTGGTGTGCATGTGTTGGGGAGGTTGAGGTGGTGGTTGCTGCTGTTGAGGGGCAGGGTTCATAATGACAGGTGCCGCCTGCACCGAGGGGGTGAACTGAGGCTGGGCGGGGTAGTAGGCCCCTGCTGTGGATCAGACAGAGAGAAGAATGTAAATCAACAAATACTGACTTAATCCTGACCTATAGCCATAACTTCAGCACATCAGTACTGTTGCACAGACACACAGCTCATATCAACAGCATACAGCCAGTGTTGACACAACAGCATTATATTGCTATTGTTCTGAAAGTCATGTTAGGCTACTGTGAGTCAGCAGCTGCATCTAAAATGTGGAGGTTTTATTTCTTGATGATTTGCAACAGCTGCAGTTTTATGTCCACAGCCGTTATAATGTCATTACAGTGAGCTAAGTGCACTTTTTTTAAGTACTAAAGTCTTCTCACTGCCGCATGAGGATGTGTTACATTTAAAGCATCCATCAAATGTAACAACAGGGTTCCTGCAGGATTCAGCAGGTTAAATTTAGACTTTTTGAGACCATTATGAAAGCAATTTATCTATTTCATAACTACAAAGATGTTTGCTAAATTTCAATTGCAGGTCTACTCAGTCCAGAATTAACCAAGAAAGAGCTAAAACAAGTAAAGAGTTAACTTGCTGAATGAACTAAAAACTAATATTAATGCTAGCAGCTAATAAAGCTAATAATGTGTACTGATAAGAAATTTCCATTGTTTTGTTAATTTAGATATGCTGAACTTTTAAGCAGATCCAAACTTCTTGCAATATGTTTTCTGATATATTTATGGATCTCTGTTAAGTTTAAGTTTCAAGTCGGCCTTGATTTACAGATTTTTTCAAGCAGGATTTGACCTGAAGCTCTTTCCAGTTAGTTAGTTAGTTAGTTAGTTAGTCAATTGTCATTCCTTTTAGAAAATTTTACTAACTTTTATTTTCAAGACTTGTAAAAATTGTATTTAAGGCATTTTAAGGCCGAAAATTCAGATGATTGGATTTTAGACTTTTTAAGGATCTGCAGAAACCCTGAAGAACAACTTACTGACTGATATATCAGCAGCTGATGTATTGGCCAGATATGGGCTAAAACATATGTATTTGTTATTGACATGTTTACTGACATGCACCAATGAAAACAGAACATGCAATGCAGAAAATTATGCTTGGGGTCATTTGTTTCAGAAAACAGCCATCTGAATACCTTTGCATAGTTATATTAGAAGCACAGTCCACATAAAAAGGCCTATTTTTATTCCAGCTTAAAAATTCACTAAAGGCCACAATTTTGGCCTTTAAAAGTGGTATCGTCTAGAAAATCCCATGTCAGTCAGGCTCTACCCTCATTAAACTTCATTTTCCATATTATAATAATAAACAATGCTTAAGTTTGGGATGTAGTGTCCTGATAATATTCTTGTCAACATTGTGAAGATCTTTATCACAGCAGTATCTCAGTGTTATTGTCACAACCTTTGTCTAAATGGGACAGGATAATCTTAAAATTGTGATTAATAAATAATGAACAAGTACATCAATGAAGAGGATGGGGACTCAGAGGACAAACACTGATCATTTAAACTCTTCTAGGACATTAACACCAAGCCATCAATCAGCTTATTGAATAATTTAATCATATGTTTTGCAGAGACCATGCCAGCATGATTATCGGCAAATCGTTTCAGCTCTACACTTCCATACAGGCTGAGTGTCTGCTGACTGAAATCAAGCATCAGGTGATTGTAATTTAACATGTTCAGAAAATAGCACAAATTTCAGTTGCTTAATTTCCACCAGGCCTTTTTGTTACTGTTGCCTCTAAACTTTGCTGCAGTGGAGTAATGAATCTTAAGATAACTGCAAGCTGCAACTATTCAACTCACTCAATCATGACAGTTCCAGAAATCCACTTGAACAGACATCATTGCCTGCATCTCACCATATGCTTTGTGTCAAAATTTCTCTTCATGCTGTAACTGAACGCATGTTAGCAGAAGCAGACATGGCACCTGGAAGGCCCTGCAGGTAGGCCTTCAGACCATGACACAGCAGGCTCTCCTTCTGCCCGAACGTGCATTGGTCTTATTTCTTAAGGCCATCAATATTTATCCACACAGAAATTTGTCAAGAAAGCTGCTGCCAACGTGACCAAAAATAAGTTTCAGAAAGTTAAAAAAAAACAAACAAACTAAAAACTAAAAAAACCCAACTCTATTAGCCAAACCGGTCAATTATGTCAACAAGACAAACATTCAGTGATATTACCTGGCCTTGTAAATGGCCTCAGCTACAGTTCAGATCAAGCTGTAGCCCACATTCACAGGACTGGGGTGAAAAAAATCTCCTCAGATTGAAGAGGCCTCTCTTTCAGCCTGGCGGTAGCTAGCTCCTGCTCTGCCTCTCTCCCCCTCTGCAGGCATTTCAGTCTAACTCACATTACTGAGTCTGCATTGTTGACCAGGAGCAGCACAGCCTAAATATAGTCAAAACCCCACACCGGCTGGGGGAAGAGAGCGCGCAAGAGGGAAAGGGAGGGAAGACAGACTGAGAGAGAAGGGAGAACAGGAGCATGCTCAAAACCAGAAAGCCAGAATGAGACTTTCCTTGGACGATGTCCGATATAAATAAGAGGCTTGAGATATGACTCACAAAGTGTGAGAGATTGAGAGAGCAATGGGAAGGGAAGGGGGGGGGGGGCACAAAAAGAGACAACTATTTATCCAGGGACACCTACCCTCAGAATCCTGCTGCTCTTGAGACCCACGGTTCCCCATGCTGAACGCCTGCTGAATGCAAAACTGCGTATATGGACAGAAAAAGTAGAGGGGGTTTCTCTTCAAACCCCCTCTCTAACTTCTTCCTGTCCTCTCTACAGGTGCCCTCTCAGAATGACTTCTTTTAATGCTCAGCCCTCCCTCTTCCAGCGTGTCTCAGTTTTGCTCCTCCCTCTGACCTTCCTGATTCCTCCCTGCCTTTCACTTTTTTCCCCACCTTCCTCCCTCTCCTCCCTCCCTTTCCCCCTCTACATAGCACTAGCAGGCAAGCTGTTCAGTTGTGTCAGTCAGAGTGGCTCTGATTTGTCTGAAGACTCCCCCGTCTCTCCAGCCTAGACAAGTGATCTGATCCATGCTGGCAAAGACGTTACAACCTCCTACAAAGTAGTGTTGTCATTATGCCAAACTTTTGACTTTGATACCAATGCCAAGTTTAGTATCATGATACTTGATACCAAAATGATACTTGAGACTGAATCTGGTTTGACACTCGATACTAGAGAGGAAACAGAATGTCCACAAGGGTTAGCCCTGGACACCCAGTATGCTGTTGCAAAACCAAAAAACAACTCATATAAACATAATCATTACTTATGACCCAGTAAAGGTGTGTGGTGTGCAGAATCCTTGCTGCCCTATGCCTGTATTTCTTTATTTTGTCATTATTTTGGTGTGCTCGGGACAATTTGACAAAACGTTGTGGGAATGAAACTAACAACCAACTATCTTTCTGGTGTGTTTTACAAACAGCTCAATTCATACATGAGTTTATTCTATGAATAGATCCAAATCTACAAACAATTATTTTACCAGCAGGCAATTTCCACCTATGTACTACAGCAACCCAATCATATTTTGTCTTTTTTGCCATTATGTTCGCTATGGACACTGTTATGTTTGCTAAATTCAGTGGATTGTATGGCTGACCGATTTTGAAAAAATATCTGTGGTGATTATATTGTAAGATATAGCAACTGTGATATGATGTGCAATATTGTAGGAAATGATAATTATATCATTATTCTCATTTTCATTGAAAAAACACTGAAATGATTATGATGTGACATTTGCAATACAACAATATTTAATTTAAAATGATATTTTGACACACCATTTCACTTTTAACGTGGGACAAAGATAAGACTGAACAAACCAAAGTTTCTAGTGTGCAGAGTACAAGACCCACAACGGGTACCATACATTAGGAAATTGTCATACCAAAGCTTTTAGTATAAACAAACTATCAAAAAAGGAGCTAAATTTCAGTGTACCGTGCAACACCAGTACAAAAGGGGTGGGCTGTGTGGGAAGAGTTACGCAAATCAGCTCAGTGTGTGTGTGTGTGTGCGTGTGTGTGTGGTGGTGGTGGTGGGGGGTCTTAAAAATAGTTACCGTACTCCGTCAGCACTGTGTATGTGTCTGTGTTACTACCTGACGGCTACAAAAGGACTCAGTGGTCAGAGAGACTGCTCCACTTAAAGGGCCAGAGGGGGGTGTTGAAGTGAAATTCTGGGATTGTTACTATGCATGTAACCAAACTTTGTGAGGTGCATTTTAAGTCCTGAGGGTAAAAAGTCTCACTGTATCCAGATAAACAGTATATCTGTGTAATTTTCTTCCCTCTGTGACACAGTGTTAACCTGAAACAGCCCTTGAAACCCCTGCACTTTCAAAGTCAGTGTAGTGGTCAAGCCCTTAAGAGACCAGAGCGGGAGAACCATGTGTCAGTGTCACATGACCAGTTATTTTGTGATACGTGCCAACCTGATATCCTGACATGCCATGTGACTGGCAGAATGACCAATGTGACACACGCCCACCAACACAAACACATGGGACGTAATGTCCTGTGCGGTCAGACAAATATCTGGTGTAAAACAAAGAGAGAGTCACTAATTTAGCTTAAAGCCTTGCAGAGTCACACCAATAACCATACAGTGCATGCCTCTGGTCAGACTCAGGGAACACAGTTTAAAACAGCTCACCTATACCTTTATTGCTCCGATAAATTCTGACGGGCTGCACAGTTTGCATTATTGCAAAAACACATTTAAAAGCAAAGGGAATAGACTGAAGTTAATGCAATTTTAATTGGCATTTCCTATTTATGTGAAGCCTGTTTAATTTCAGTCAAAAGTTCAAACAGAAGCGCCCCCCATCAGGGTTAAAGTGATGTTTTCACTAGTACATTCTTACAATGTATGTCAAAATACCAAAAAAAGAGAGATTTCCCCTAGAGCAGCAGTGTTCAGATCAGAAATCGACACTAAGGTTCTATTTTACTCAAATTCTAAAGCAGTTATTTATTTCTGATTGTGAATTGTGTGCTCAGGTAAACACCAAACAACTGCAGGACTAGTAAAAACAGACTATGAAACAACAGAGGAATATATAGTCCAGTAGGGCTGCACAATTAATATTACAGAAATCACAATATGGCCCAGTGCAATACTCAAATTGCAGAAGCTGCATTTTTTTGACAAAGGAAAAATGCATGAGGAAACAGCATTATAAAGAAGTACAGTTGAGGTGCAGAGTTGTCCTGGTCAACAAATCTTGTTCTCCATATGTAAGAAAACATGTTTGTTTACAAATGTAGACCGCTACAAATGTCACATCATCATGATTTTAATATTTCCAGTGAAAATGAAAATTGTGATGCAAAAATGATCATAGGAATGGAGCCCAGTGGTTGAGTATAGAGGGGTGTCAGAGGACTGAGCTTCAGAACCCAACACACATTTTGTGGGCATGGGATCAAGTCAATCAAAACTTAATCATAAGTTTTAATGAAAATTTTTAAGACAAATGCAGAGGCAGTAAATCATGCATCCTCTAAATCTAGAGCAAATTCACATTGTCACATTTTGCAAAAGATCAGAACTTGTCCAAAGACAAGCAATATAAAGCAAACTAATTATCATGAAATTAGTTTTATTTTTATTTGTTTATATTTTGTAACTATTACCATTATTGTAACTGTATTTATCTATTTTCATTTTCAAAGATCTCATCAAATCACAACAAAATATCTACTTAGATACTCACATATTACTTTCAAACAATCAGTGATTCACACAGGAAGTTAAAGGCAAAATCTAATATCAAAATGCACTGTGACACTGGGACTACAGTGCAACACCTCTTAAGAGACTTTCCTGTTTGGCAAGTTTTTCTAAACTGATCTTTGATGTTTGGTGACATAATTCCTACATTATCTTTTCTTCACTGACAGAGAAAATTGAATATAAGCCAGTTACACGTCTCTTTAAAAATGAGCATATCATTGCCCTCAGGAAAACACAAGACAGGGTTTGAATGAGCCAACAAAAAGTAATTTATAGATTTACCAGACATTCTCCACATTTTTTTTTGCATACGCAGGTGCAGAGTGTGCAGAGGTATTGTTCACGTACCATGCACATCCTGCAGTGCACATACACTGATGTGCAAAGAGCATGACATGGAAAGCCTAATAGGAAGAATTGTGTTTTTACAGTCCTGTATTCAGGCCAGTGCATTCTATTGCTGATGAGCTACAGTTTAAACAAAGACAACACATAGTTCAGATGCCTGCTAGTGGGGGGTCAGCAAGTTTGTTTTCAGGGCATCATCACTTCTTGTGGTGTACTGACACTCAGCTGCCTCTAGAGGGTGTGCCAACACATAAGATCAACACCAAACATCTGTAGTGCTGCTGTTTTCAGTCGGAGATGTGAAGTAATATGAAGACAGAGTATGTTTGGTATGAATAAACACAAAGGAAAAAAAAACAAAATGTCCATGTGTGCGAACTATGAGAGCTACATTCTTAGTATGCATTATGGAAAAAATGTTCTCATGGTGGTAAATTTTTCTGTAACACTAAATGCAGAAGTTATTTACACTGACAGGTTTTAATTTAATTCTCTAGAGTGCCTGTTTCGCTCAGCGTGATCTGACAATGAGAGTCAGCAACTTTTAACTTTTTCCAGAACGCAGCCACACCCCTCACTGACAACACAATGCTGCAAATGCATTTCATTATGGTCATATGTTCTATGTTTGATAAGAATAAAGAAATCTCTGCTAATTTCCAGAGAGACAGTAGAGAGATGTCACTGCTCTTGTAAAGGAAACATCGATTCTGTTACTTCATCTTCTTTAAAGCAGAACAGCTGTGGGTGCGGAAGACTGGATGCAGATTCCAAGCAGGTAAACTGAATTTCGCCCCTGTCTCAAAACCTACTGGTCTATTACTTATCATTTCATACAAACTGAAATGTCCAAAGCAACAAGAAGAGTCAGGAGCACTGAGCAGATTCTGGGATTGACTTAAGATAAATACTGATATAAAGAGAAATACATAACGGACAGAAAGACTCCTAAACAAAAGCTTCAGTGTAAGCCACGATAAGGCAGCAGATAGAGAAAGCCCAGTGCCCTTTGCATAAGACCACTTATGCTAAGGTTGTCCTCACATTTTCATTCAAGGATGTCTGAGGAAAAAAAAGGAGCTGCATAAATTCACCAAACTCATTGATCTCTAAATGTTTCTCTTGGTTACTTAAGTATTCCCTTATCTTTGCTTAGTAATGTGTTTCTTGTTTGGGTCCCACTACTTTTCACTCTCCTACCTGTTTGTCTCTCTAACTCTAACCAAAGTTTGCATGTTCTTTGGCCAACAATGGCTCCTGTGTAGGGATGGGAATCGAAAACCGGTTCTTGTTGAGAACCGGTTCCCAGTGTTTCAATTCCTTGGAATCATTTGCCAATTTTGCAAACGATTCCCTTATCGATTTCAGTAGGGGCGAATGACGTCACCGCACGGCTCGCCCTCCACGGTTCAGGCACGCATGTGATCTGCGGACTACGTGTGAGCATCATAGTTTTACTGTCACTGTTACTTTTGTATAAGTTATAATACCCGAAATCTCAATGCAGAGTTGCGGTGAAAAGACAGGACAGATGCTGCTGTGTGCAGCGCGTCTCTGCGAAGAGTGACTGATTTAAAATTCGTCACATCACCTTGAGTGAAATCCAGACCATGACTTTTTTCACTGATGTAACTATGCTGTCGTCAAAGAAACGAATCATGAGACTGTGATGTTTATTGAAACTTTGGCGATATCAGCTGTCTTAACTTCTACACAGCTCCCCTCTGATCACCGGTGCAGCTCTGTCTCGCCGTATCTGTGACACAGTGTCTGTGCTGATTGATTACCCGTAACTTCTAACCAATAAGATGTGCTGTAGGCGGGACATTGAGCCAGACTACAGAGCCTAGTTGTGTATAATATTGTGCAGTGTGTAATGATCTAATGTATGTTTAGTATATACATAGAACGGTACTGTATAAGTTTGAAGTTTTTAATATTATTACCATTATTATTACTATTATCATTAATATTACCTTACATAACTATGGTGATAATTACAGACAGAGATCAAAGCCAAGTGCATTTTTAAAATAATTTAACCCTAATCCCACCACTTTTTTTATTTTTTGCTGAAAAATGATCCGACCTGTTTGTTCTCCTTTTTTCCAAATGAGAATCGATAAGAGAATCGATAAAGAACCGAATCGTTAAGCAGAATTGAAAATGGAATCAGAATCGTAAAAATCTTATCAATTCCCATCCCTACTCCTGTGTCAGTCCAAACCTCTGCTAAGTGTGTCTCTGTGTGTGAGTGGCTCAGGTGAGGCCCCGGGTAGAGCCTCTTACCATAAGTACCATATTCAGCGGGGCTGGTGCCTGGGTAGAAGCCCGGGGTGCCTGCAGGGACTGGGTATTGCTGAGGTGTGGCCACGTAGGTTGCTGACCGATACTGAGGAAATACAGTGGAAGGAGGAGGAAGAGAGAAGAGGAGAGACAAACAGTGTTATTAGACGCAGTCATAAGAATGATATAAATCATGAATGAAAACATGGGCCTGCACAACGCTTCATTCTCTTAAAACACAGCTTTAGATTAGGTTATCAATATTTATGGATGCAGTTTTTACAGAATTTATTCAAACAAGAAAAATACTACAATATGACAGAGATGAAATAAGGAAAAATTTGCTGTGGGGGTGTCATGCTCGCAGTCCATATACCATCTGGCTTGGATAAGCATCACTTCTTGAACAACCCCCCATCCATGCCCCCTACCTGTCCCGGGCCCGGTATGAAGTAGGCAGGTCCCTGTGGTGAGCTGGGGAAGGGCAACTGTTGCCCGGGGATCATCATCATTTGGGAGCCAGGGCCCGTCTGGTAAACGTGGGTGGGCGTCACAGGCCGCGGGCCACTGCTGGGAGGGACACCCCGAGGCCCGCTGCTGGGAGGCAAGCTGGCCCTGTTGGTGTAGTAGGGCTAGAGATAGAGGATGGAGGATGAGGGAGGATGTGGAGGGTGAGAAGGAAGCGTAGGAAGGTGTTGACAGACCAAAGAAGGGTGAGGATGAATAGTGAGGGTGAGGACAGGAACAAATGTAGATGACAGAGGGACACAAAAAAAGACAAGACAGGCCGAGATGTGTGAAGAGGAACAGGATGGAAATAAGGGTGGGAGAGAGAGACAAATAAAGGAATTATCAGTTACCTTCCTGAAACCTCTGACATAAAAACCATCCCCCATTCCCTAGTATGATTTTATCTTGTGGTGCAAGTGGAGCTAGCTTGTCCAGCCTAAAAGCTAGGCCCATAGTTTGTCCATGAATCTATGGCTGGACTCCAACTGGAAACATATTGGCCCTGCCTGCCAGAAGAGATAAAGCAGCTAATGCTGGTTCATTCAGAGCCTCCTCATTGACATTCTGCTGCTGGCCTGGGAGCTAACCGCCGTAGCCAGCAAAATGACACCAAGCCAACAAAGCACAACACTGCCAAATATTAGACACACACATATGCACTCCTCAAGAGGGTGAGAAAAAATAAGAGATGGACAAACCGGGAGAAAGAGGAAATTGAGTTACCTGTAGCGACCTGAAGCTTCCCTTCAGCAGCACAAACACAGATGACACACAGAGACACATCAAATGGAAGCAAGGAGAGGGTGGGAAGAGAAGGATTGAGAAAAAGAAAGCACCACAATCAGTTAGAGCAAAGCCCCCAGAAACTGTCCGTTCTGAGCCAAGCAGTGAATTAACAAGCAGCATGCAGAGAATAGGCAGAACAGTGAATCCAAATAAACTAAGATCTAGTTCTAAAACTCAACATCTATAACTGGACGATGGCCATTTATCACCTACATGTTTACTTTTTCAATAAAGAAAGAGACTGAGTTGTTTTTTTTAGTAACATATTGTTTGAAGGGGTGTGCACAAGACTGACATGACTGTCATGGCACCATCATAACAAGCAGCACAGAGCAGCAGGAGAATTCAAACATGACACTGGAGGCTAATCACAGTCTTAAATGAAAATGCTTGACAACTGGATATGGTTTCCTCGAAAATGTGATTCCTGGGAATGTCCATCCAAACCATTTACCATATCCTGGGAAATATAATAATGGGAAAATGGGAAAAATGTTTTTAAAATATTCAGATCATATAGGAATATATTTAGAAAATACATAGGCCTAGATTATTTTCTTAAATACATATTTGACAGCTGTGTGTGCACCCTGGTGGAACACACCAAGCACTTTAATTAACTGAACAAACACAAAGTGTTATGAATTCAAACACTTCTGACCATTACCAGTCAGTACAGTAACTGGTGGCTCTTCTGCCACCAGCTTTGTGTGGAAATAAAAAAAATTCAACAATGAACATGTAAACCGTACGCTGCGCTCTGTGAATGAGGGATCAAATACGCCAGACTGAGGTTCAACAAGTGGTTTGCTGCCATGTTTGTTATCTCAGACAAAATTCCAAGTGAAAGCCCCAAGTGTGCAAGAACACTGGATTCATACTTTATCCAGACCCTTCTGGGCTGCATGATGGATTTACATTCAACAGTTGGCTGCGGCGAAATGCAGCTCTCACTGAAGTAAGACGGACAAAAACTCCTGAAGAATCCATCCAAAAACAGCATGCGGTGTGCACAGGTTATATTATTTTCATTATAATGCTGATTAATGTTGAAATGGCATTGTTCTGCCTCAGTAATTACTAATATCACCAGATAATACAATAACCAAACCACAAGGTTTGGTTGGTTGGTCACTTTTAGAATCCATGTTTCGTTTTCAGGAAAAATATGAATCCCTAGTACAGACTGAAATCTGTTGTAAGGGCAATTATATGGATCCCCAGCATCAAACAGTCATGGGGTAGGACAGGTCTTAAACACACCCTGTTCAATTAAGTGTTACCTTTTTTTAAGTTAAACCATCACTTTCCTGTAACATTTTTATGATTCATAAGACTGCTGAAACACCTGTTTTTGACATTCTAGTGCTCATATTAACAGTATTATCAGTTATTAATATTCTCTGCCATCAAGCCAATTCTATATCAGATTTTTTGGTACATAATATAATAAATCAATGAATTAATTCTTTCTGTGGTGCTAAAACTCGTATACATGCTGAGTTTGGGAAACTAACTCCTGTGAGTTTCCCTTAGTTTTGTGTATAAGTATTTCCTAAAAGCATTAATGGCCACCTCAAAAACATTATTACATTAGGATATCAAGGTATTTGGTCAAAAAGTATTGTGATATTTAATTTCAAAATTACCCAACGATAGTGCAGCTCTCAGTGAGAGCCACACTTATTGTTTTAGCCCTTAAGTAAAAGCACTTCTTGGAGCCGTTCAATCTTTTCTCTTGTTTCTAATATGTGTTACAGGATAAGACCCCCCATGTTAGTCAGTTGTGCTGTTAGTACCTGTTGGTGTATAGGCCGGGGCCCTGGGGCAAACTAGAGGAGGAGAGGCAGACAGGACAGAGGTTAAAGACAAAAGCACAAGTTCCATGCTTCATTCTCCACTGACAAGGCCCTTCCAGTTCTGCACCTTTACAAACTGCACAGGCTAATAGAAAACTGTTTTTCAAACAGCAGGGTGACAGCCAATAACCATATTCACACAGCGGCCATTTTCCTTTGACATCATGTCCGTGATGAGAGGCTCAGTTGCTACCAGGAACACAGCAGTACATTATCCTTTTGATAACCGCATTTGAAACTTCACTCCTAGAGCATGCTGTCAGTAAAAAAGATAGGCCATTTGCATATCCTCCCATCAGTAGGGAACATTAAGGAGTTTAAATCATGTAGAAAGGGACAGTCTGAGCATGATGCACACTAAGCTGTGATACTTTGTGAGGTAGAGTACGAAGGACGGGCTGACAGTGACAGTTAAAAATGATGCAGAACTGGAGAGAAGCAGGCATGCAGACATTCTAAGAAATTCACAAATTGATTTGGGAGATTGTATACTGTGGTTTCCATTGTGAAGATTTCAGAGAGCAACAGTGAGCAACAATTTGCAGAGGGAAGAAATACTCATTGGTTTGTCTGTCACTCAGCTGACAAAAGTGAGGGTTAGAAAGTACACAAAGCTAAAATTTATAATGCAATACAGAGGGTAACTCAATAACTTGTGTGGAAGGAGATGACTGCAGGGTGTAGTTTAACTGACTGTTTTAATAACTTGAGAACTACTGTCTTTGACATGTGATGGCCAAAGTAATTCTTTTCTGGAACGGAGCAAAGTGCACCACAGTAGGTGTGCTGAGGGGTGGGTGAGCAGTGGGCAGGCCTACCTGTCGGGGCTGTGGTGTTGGGTTCATTTGTGGAGGCGGTGGGGTGGCAAACACAACAGAAGGAGGCTGCCCAGGGGGGAATGAGGGCTGCAAGAGACAGGACGTGATGTCAACAGCAGAAGAGTGATGCAGGAGGAATAGGAGTGAGATGGTGGGGATAAGCACCAGCATGTTTTTACTTTATTTAAGGTAATGGGGACTGCAGATGTGTACTCTTTGGAATCCACACTGCAACTTAAAGGGATAGTCCGGATTATTTGAAGTGGGGTTGTATGAGATACTTATTGATGGTCAGTCAGCCTATTACTCACAGTAGATGCCGGTCAACATGCCCCCAGTTTGGGAAAGCTTGTTTATGTGAATTCGGTATTTTAAAAAGGTTAGTTTGGATTCACCCAAGTCACACAATAACACATCAGACTAAAGAATCCAACAAATCGAGGCAACAGCAGACCACAACTCCCATGTTCTACAAGGTAAAATTACTGCTTTTGCAAAAGGAGTTCAGATGCTTTGGAGAGTGACATTTGGTTTGTCTAACAGTGGTTTTCCTGTCTGAAAAGGCTGTCTGAGAGCACAATAAAGTGGTGAAAATCTTCTAAATATAGTGTGGTCTTTAATTGCTAGTGATTTTTTTTTTTAGGTGGGGCTTTTTTTTAGCCAGTTAAAATATGTTTTGTTGCTAACCTTATCCACAGCAGTATATTGCTTCCATGCTGGAACCCCTGCCTGCTCCTCCAAACTAGGGGCATGCCAACTGCCATCTACTATAGTTAATAGACTGCTACTTACTTTAAGCAGGAGAGGGAAAACTTCATGAATTTGTTAAAACTCTTATTTTAAAGACCATGCATCAACTAAACATTGTTGTGTGGCTAATGATAACAATGAAGATACAGCAAGCTTCACTGCCAGCTTCCAATATGATGGCAAGGCTGGAAATGGACATACTGGCCATCTTAAATAGGACTTTCTACTACATTGTTGAGAGTTGTCTCAAAGAAAGGTTTGCTGCTGATGCAACCATTCTCCACCAGAGAGAGTGCATTGTTGTGTGATCTGCTTTTCATTATGTGCAATGTTGTCATGACAGGCCTTTTTCTTTGAGGAACAAAGTGAGGTAGAGCAAGACGCCCTAAAATAGCCAATACAGAAAGAAAAGAAGCAGGATTCCTTACCTGTGAAAGGCCAGGGGAAGGGGCAGGGTGGGGGGTGGAGGGGGGTCCTGTTATAGGCTGTGGTGCTTTATTCATTTCATGGAGTTCTGCATGGGTAGGCAGATGTGGACCTGTGTACAAATCTGACAAAAATGAGAGAAGGAGGGGTTAAGTGAGTCTGCTAATAAAAATTACCAAGCAGTGAGTTTCATTCAGGACCACAGTGATGACACCTAATGAGCCACAATGTAACACAATGTGGCATATTTAGTGTTTCAAATGGGTAAACGTTTACTCCAATAAGTCTCCAAAAAAGAAATTAACACCTCCATCATGTCTGTGTAGAGTTTAAAGTCTGTGTTAAGCAGTAATAAATATGTGCTCTGAGTTGAGACGAACCAGGTTACTTAAAAGAGCTGGTCTTCTCATCACTTGCATTCCTAATGCGCTCTAATTTATATTGTTTTAAGGGACATATCACTCCAGTGTGTCATCAAACGATGATTTTAGTCTGCCCAAGAACATCCTGAACACAGAAAGAGTTTAACAGTCAAACTCCACAATGCAGTACTATGTAATTCTCAGTCTTTTAACATGTTTTCAGCAATTATTTTCTAACATGCAATATGTGTTTTGAAGAACATCTGAATCATGAATTTCATTTCAAACTGCAAAAGTTAATTGACTATTAATTAATTATTAAATTAAACACCAACGATTTTGATAATGGGATCAACTTTTCCTTTTTTTGGAAAAAAAAAATCTTTAGTCTGGAGGCTGTGGAAAAAAAACAAGACACTTGAGGATGTCATCTTGTGCTCTGGGAAAAACAGATCCTTCATCACCATTTTCCTGACATTTTATGGACCAAACAAGTAATTGATTAATCAAGAAAATCATTGACAGATTAATCAACAATTAAAATAATCATTAGTTGCAGCCCTACTGCATTTACACAGAGTTTAAGCAACATTCAGATTTAAATGGAGAATTAAAATTAAAGTTGACATTTATAGTCACAGCGCATTTGTGTACTTACATTTATGAATCTTTTAAGGTCCTAAGTGTGGTTACACTGAGGAACGTTTTTTCCTAAAAGAGAGACACAAAGAAAAAGCTTGTTAGTAATGAACAGCACATTTCAGTGTAAGGGACTGTAAAGGCTGATACAACATTCACAGGCAGATTCTGATGACACAAATCTGCAATGTCATGATCCAATATGTTATGATGATGTTGCAATGATCTTAAAGGCAGAAAAATTATCACACAATACATTAGTGGTGAATTACAGTTAGAAATGATCAGAATTAACTAACGTATTACGACCAGTAAGTCTTGTTAAATCCATTCATATGGGATTAATTAATTACCAGGCTTAATCCAGGTGAGTGCTGTTAACGAGCACGGCCAGAGCAATGCACCTCGTTAAGTACACTCACATTCTAGACCGGATCTTATCCTGTGAGAGACTGAAGCAAGTTGGTCATCAAAATGCACCGTTACCTCACATTACAACAATCAATTTAGCCCACATGGTCTAGTTCACCAAACAAACATAAAAGCTTCCAATCAGGGATGTATACTGGCAGAAATGGGCTTCAGTCCATCTGGTAAGATGTTTGAAATGGATCTTAATTCTCAGTGGAACAGGCAGACATTATTTGAGGCTGTTGCATAAGGATTTGCAAAGAGAAGGTAAAATTGAATATAAACTGCAGCCTAACTGAAATTAACAAACAGCACATCCATGTTAAAATCACCCTAACCTCTGCAGAAAATGGTGTTTTTTTTTGTCTGTCTGAAAATAAACTGCAGAGCATTAGAATCAAATGTTACAAGTTTTGAAGATGAGGAAATGTAATGTTTTTAACTTTGTTGAGAGGTAGAAATGAGACAACACGGAAATGTTTTTAGTATTATCGTGAATATAAATAGATAGACAGTTAATACTACCTTGTCAAGAAAAATGAAGGAAACTGAAATGCAGTTTTCTCAGCATGCCTCCTAACTCCTTAATTTTTCCTTTTACATCATACTTGTCAATCACTGGCCCAGTGGATGATTCAAAGTTTTCTCATCTAATCCAATCACATTTACAATACAATCCATGTCCAAAAAAAACTGCAAACAACAATGTCTGAGATCTTAAAAAATGTTACATGAAACATACATCATGATATAAGGTTGTCAAAAATATCAATACTCCAATATTTTGTCATTACCGCAAGTTTCAAAACATTACAATACTAACAACCACAGTATTGAAAGTATCAAAGCTATAAAAAAGAAAAGATCTCAGTGCTCATTCAAGACCTCAGTTCAGTCTTTGCCTGAAATTTGGCTTGCAGCAAAGCCAGACAGTGTTCAGTTACTTTTTCTGTAACAGCACTGCGGGCAGGTTGCTTATTTTTAAAAAGAAAAAAAAAAAATCATTTTGCTGTGATATCAAAAGAGGTACTGACTATCATTTTTTTATACTAGTATTATATCAAAGTTTAAAATTCTGTTATCGTGACTGCCCAGATTTATTATACACTAGAATTTGTCTGCTTGATGACAAAACTGTCAGCTCTGCATTATTTATTTCCTGTACCATTTCGGACTGCAATTTGTTGCTGAAGTACAAATTACTCCTTGACCATCTCAAAGGTGTCAAACTCAATTTAATCCTAGGCCACATCAGCATTATGGTTGCCCTCAAGGGGCTGGTTGTAAATGTTCAAATATATAACCACTTGTTATCAAATTACATAACTGCCTCAGCATCTGATCACTGGGTTTAATAATAACTTAATAATTAATATCTAGCTCTGAAAGCAGAAGTCTAAGAAAAGTAATCACAAGCCGACATTCATGTGTCGAACTATTATACTATTTATTTTAATAAATAAAATATACAAACTTACAAAGTAGTTTAAGTAACAAGTGAAAGTAACAATGAGGGTTGTTTCAGTTTCTGTAGCCTACAAGCAAAGTTTCAAATCTAAAATGTATATTTGCTTCAAAATGACACCATAGCATTTTGCTCTGCTTCTACTAGGGCTACAAGATATGGTATTAAAAAAAAAAAGTAGATTGTGATTATTTTGACATATATTGCGATATGACTCCCAGTTAATGGGAATGATCATGTTGAATGATCGCCACTGCTGAAGAGCTATTTTGAGAGGTCAGCATATACTGACATCCAAAGGCCAGGTCATGGATGTATTGAGGAGAACTGGATATAGTGTTGGTGGCTGGCCTTCGTTCATTCCTGTGAGAGCTGTTCAGTGGTGCATCAAGCCAACTTCATGCTGGAGCTTCTGCATATGTTTCTGCATTGTGCAGTAGGGCTGGACGATTATGGCAAAAATAATAATCACGATTATTTTGATTGATATTGAAATCACGATTAATAAACACGATTATTCATTAAACCGATGAGCTTGCACTTTTTTGCGTCTGCTGCTCCTTTATCACTTGGTCATAGACCACTTTATGACTATACTTTATAGGGGTGCAACGGATCAAAAAACTCATAGTTTGGATCGTACCACGGTTTTGAGTCACGAATCGGATCATTTTTTGGATCAGCAAAAAAGAAAAAAGTGATGGGATTAGGGTTAATAATAATAATGATGATAGTAATGATAATGGTAATAATATTAAAAACTGTACATAGTATGTACCTAGTATGTACAGTACCGTACATACTAGGGATGTTCTGGTGACTAATTTCCCAGTCAATTAAACGCAAAATTTAATTTAGACTAGTCGACTAGTTTAACACCAAGAAAACAGTCAGAAAGCAGTTAAAATTGAGCAGACTTTTTAAATTTATAATGTTTAAACACTGTCCGAAAAAAATACTGTGTATTAAGAGCCATTTGAAGCCGTTAATCACAGTCAACATTTGCCAAATCCCACTTTAAATGCCACTGAAATGTGCGCTATGCGCTCTAAATGTGCAATACAAACCAAACACATTAACTTACAAAACATTACAGCAACTCAGTAAATGCTTCACCGTTTCAGACCTAAGAGGATCACAGAGTCTGCAGGTGAATGACCCAGAGCTGACGTTAGCTGCCAGTCTGCTAAACTGTGTGGTGTTAGCAGTGCTAGCAGCAGCAGCTCCACTTGTAGGTTTATGTTCGTGTCCGTGCTTAATGTGGTCACATGTTGCTCCAGTCGAGTGATTATATATCAGCTTATTATGTTACAGTCTACATTCAACATTATTTCCATTGTCTAGATTAAAACACTGCCAAACCGCGATGGTTTTACTAGCTGTCATCTGTCCGACTTTGCTGATATAAACATCCGGGGTTACCTAGGTGATTGGGGCGTACACGCCGGGCGAGTGTCAGTGCCGCAGCCCCAACTAGTGACGGCTTTTAAATCAGTCGCTCTTCGCATAGTCCTGTCTTGTCTTTTCACTGCGACTCTGCATTGAGATTTTGGGTATTATAATCAGACTAAACAAAAGTAACAGTGGCAGTAAAACTATGATGCTCACACGTAGTCCGCGGATCACATGCATGCGTGCCTTTCTGCTCAACGTCATACAACTTGAAACCAAAATGTTTCCATATGACTGACGATATCCTACCTTTCTTATCAACTCAAGGCTGCTGTTCTGCCATTTTTCTCAGTCGCTCCTAGTTTGCAGCACCTGCACTTAAGACTGGTGCATTCACTGTGCTTTTACAGCTCAGGAATTTGCATGCACGTTGCACGGCACTTCTTCGATTATAATATTTTTATGATCATGAGAAGCCAAAATCAAAATCCGATTAATCGTCCAGCCCTATTGTGCGGTCCATAGAACAAGTGCAGGAAAGACTCACACACTCTCTTTCAGGCTCTCACAGGCCACATAAAATGCGATCTGGGGTCAGATTCAGCCTGCAGGCTTTTGAAACGTGGTCTAAAATTCTATTTTCCCTTTGTTTGTTTCCCTTGTTTTATCAGTGCATGAAATAACACGATACTACCAGATCTTCAGTTATAGGAGGCCCAGGTAATACCACAGACAGGACATCTGCAGACCCTGATTTATTTTATTTCGCGTGATGGGCTGTTTACTGAACATTTACTGGCAACAAACTAACATCATGTCAGAGAAGCAGCACAAAATGTAATATCAGCCCCCAACCTCAAAGGACAGAAGAGTTGAGCAGACAAAAAAATTATTTCTGATGACGTGTGTGGATTTTACTCCGTCTGACTGTTCTTCTTAACAAGCACCTGACAGTATTGGTTCAAATTCAATAATGGTTAAAAACCAACTGTTGTGACCCGACTTCAAACTGGAAAGCTGCAAGTTTTGCTGTGTTCGTGCGGTTTTAGTGTTTGCTCTGTAGCTTATCCTGTTGAATTTGGTGCTAGCATGTTGCTAGTATGACTATTTCCAGAGTCTTGGGTGCTGTTGGACTGACAAAATTTGTAATACTTGGCAACAATTAAGAGACACTATGTGAACATCTGATGCAACTAAATAATGAGTAGGTGGTCAGATGCCGTAACTGTTGTTTCATGTTACTTCATGGAAGTTTATACTGCTGCGGTAGCACTTAGCTTGGTTTACATTTGGAAGCCGGTGTGGCCCTTGGCTCTAGCGTGTGCATAATGCACATGTGTATGTTTTGTGTGTAAATGGGTTGTAAATGGATCCCTCTCTCTGACTGTGCATTAAATACCATTTTGGCTCGAAATGCCAATCCGTAATTTTATTCACCTAATTTTGACAGTGTACTTTGTGGTAATTAGGGTGGAAACATGAGCACTTTTGTCTACAGTGGCCTACGAAATCAACACAAGATTAAAGTTCCTTGTAATGGTTTTAAGGAACAAACCCTACATACTGCATTTTTTGATAGAATGGCTGAAAACAGAATGACATTTTTTTTTCCAGAAAGTACGGTCACCCATCTGACTCAAGAGTCACTTCCTGATTCGACTGTAATCATCCTTCTTTAGGTTATATGGTTCTTGCAATAGTGACACATTTGGTATTTATAGCCGAAGCCTACATTATCTCTGCCACTGACACACACACATACACCCCCTTCCCTTTCCCTGATACACACACACACAGAAGCAGCAGTGTAAAAAGCCTGAGTCATGATGAATCAGGATGTTTTTTCTTTTTTCAAAGGAGAGGAAATCACGCTGCAGCAATGGTTGTAATCACCATAGTTACCATGACTATATCAACACACAAACGAAAGAAGACCAAAAGATAATGGATTTTAACTAAGCGAAGGTTTCCATACATCTAGATGGAAACCCCTGGCTCAGAAGAACACTGACAGACATCAATGTAGGCTCATCCCCAGAACACTGGGGCCTTGTAGCTTGGAGAACAGTGGCAATGTAAGTTAGGGTTAGGAAAAGACTGTAAAGGGGTGTGAGGCAGCAGTTCAAAGGCTCATCCACCAACACAAAGATTGTCAGACTGAGTGGAGCTGCCTGGGAGATGAAATGCTGGCTAAACAATCTTACGGCTAAAAGAGGGTCTCAGACTAACAACCTACACGGCCTCACATCCACATCCTTAACTCTTTTCAGTGGGATCACAAACAAAACCTTAAGCTGTTCAGGGGAAAGCCTTACCCTGAAGTAGTGAGACGTGGCTGGTCTCTTGAGCAACTATTGTGCCAGTGACACACGCCATCAACACACACAGGTTAGTCTGCAGGATTTATTAAAATTAGTTATTAGGACAAATATACTGGGAACAGTCTGGAGCACTACAGTACACACAAAGGGGCCCTCCTTTTTGCAGGAATCCTTGCTTCAGGAGAGTTATGTGAGACACCCCCACCCCACCCCCTAATCACACACAGTCCAGTCATTCGAGCTGGTCTGACATGGAGCACCGTGGAGATCCCGCCACCAGGACCTCTGCTAGTGAGACAAGCTCCTTCGACTGTTGCATAAGCCTCTGCTGCATGCCCTCCTATGACCCTCTGAGGAGGACAGGGGGAAAACATTTACTAAAGTTTGCTGAAGAAGATAGCTATCATGTCATCTATAAAGGGTGTAGTCACTGTAAGTTTATTGTCTGTATTTGCAGCATCTAGACTCATGTAGCAAGAGCAACTGTTGTCAAGTAACTACTTACTGACCATGGCCTCTAAGCAGAGAACTAAGCAAACTTTAGCCTACTGCCTGGTGACATGAGTGAAAAAAAATACATGAGTGACTGGCTTTTTGAGTTCATAGCCCTCTGAAGAGATACTTTGCAAATGGCATTAATATACAATTACATGATTACCTATTTTAACTACTACTACTAGATGAATCTACCCATGATATTGTAGCTTTTGCTGAAAGTCCATCATCCCTTACTTGCTTTTTGTAATTTCTGTTTTATCATTTTTGCACCAAAATTAGCATTCATATGTTTGTTTTTTTTAACACAGCTAAACTTGCTAGAAATAAGTGATTAACCCTTTTCCAACTGCCAGTAGACAAGTTTGCCTTTGTGTTTTTTTGCTGATGTGCACTGTAAAGCTCAGACTCCACTCACACAGGAGAGCAGAGAGAAAGACGTTTTAAATGTCTCTGTACACTACTTTTGTAGCTTCTAACTGAATCTCTGGTTTGAAGTTTAATTTTTCTCCTGCGTCACTAATCGTGAAGAATTTGGGAAATGACATATTTAACCACCATTCAGATGCTGAACTAAAGACGGGCACTTTCAATCACTTCTGCTGTGGTGGGCTGACACACCAAGTCAATCCAAGTCAAGCCAAGCAGCACATGTGTATGAAAAAGGAGAAAAGGAGTGGCAGTATCTACCAACCAAGGCAACAAGCCTTCACTGGCTCCACCAAAAAGGTGCAAAAATGAATGTGTCCGTGCTGGTGTCGTGTTTCCATCACTGCCGATCGGCACTAGAGCTGAGACTACTGTGCACTCATTTGAGTTGGGACTGAATGTCAATTGTACCTTTCCCATTGAAGACAACAGCCAGATGTTAGTGTTTTTTTTTTTTTTACCAGTGAAAAGGAGACATTATATACAGTTCACTGGCTTGCAGACTGTGATGGCAGCCTGTACCCGCCACAGAGCCACTGTGGTGGTTATGGTAGTTACACGGTGACACAAAGAGCTCCAGTGGTGGCAGGCTTCAATTAAAGGGTAACTGATATTTTTCAACCTTGACCCTTTTTCCCATATGTTTTTTTTGTCTAAGTGACTAATGCGCACAACAAATTTTGAAACCGGTCTACTAATGACGAAGAGCGCTGCAGACAACAGAAGCATGAGTTTGGCAAGAGCAATAAAACAGCTGCTGTCTAGTTAAACAAAACGCATCTTACTCTTGAGAGAGGTCTGTCTTTGTAGTGACTCTTTCCATAATGGTGACAGATAATTATAACAACAATCTGAGCCTGACAATGGCAAAAACAAGCGCTTTTAGTGAATGGACTTTGATGGTGCAGTTGCCCATAAGGATTACATTGTAGCTCAGTTTCCTCTCAAACAGCTGCAGTGCTCTACCTCAACACACTGTCAAAAAAAGTTGTCTCAATTAGTCACTTAAATAGAGAGATCTGCACACCAAATAACCATATTAAATGGAAGTTTTTTGGTGAGCAGATCTCTCCATCTCTCTCTATTCAGGTATTTTTTGGAACCCAGCAAGCACCCATCCCATTGGGTACATGGATCTGCCCCATCCCCCCACCCCCCCACCAATAGTCACTTAGACAAAAACAAAGGGTGCAGATTGAAAAATACCAATGCTATTCTTTAACTCTAGATCTGGATCACAACGAACCGTGGTAAACTGCAGAAAACTTTAGCTTAAATTGATTCCACATAGCAGAAAAAGGGGAGCAACATGTCTGAAACAGAGTAGTGATTTTGGTCTGCCCTGATCACATTTGATCAAAAGTAATCTTCATATGTTAAATTAGAGAAGTGTTCCTTCAGCAGTTTAAACAAATACAAATCACCCTGAATAAAACCATAGACTTAACAGAACAAACACTTTCTTTACAATACAGCTCTGCCATTGACACTGGTCAGTACCTGAAACAAAGGTTTTTCCAAGATCATATTTCCACTTCCAAGTCCAACCAGCAAGTGTGACTTCAGTCAGACATTTCAAGCTGAGAAGGACGTACAGACAGTGAAAGTTAAGCTTCAGTGACACAGCATCACAACAGCACAGCCTGTTCTACCCATGTTCCTCTGGTTAACTAATATTCTGCCAAAACCCACACATGCCCAGACTCTAGTCTTTCAAGTTTCACAACAGGAAGCTCAGTAGTGTCCTTATGTCAGGCAAAGTGTGACAGCCTGCTTCTGACATATCATGCAGTAGCCCTGTGATTGCACCTCTGCTATTAATTTCATTTGCTCTAATGAAAGCATGTCTGAGATCACTGCATCTTTCTCCTGGACCAGAGGTTTTCAAAGTGGGAAGCAGACCTCCCCCGTGGGGCTCCAAACAGCTTCAGTGGAGGCTCAGTGAATGAAAATGAAAGATACTACATTAGTTATCAAAAGGAGATCACAAAGAATGGCCTAAATGTGTGTGATTTGATTAAAGAATTGAATAGTTCTTACATTGGGGAATTACAATGAATTTCCTTACCTGATATCAGACTACACTGTAAACTCATTTCACTCAATTTCCGGTGGAGTGGGCAGATTCAAGGTCTGGACCCAGGAATAGTTTTTCCCCGAGTCAGAAATTAATAAATGCCTTCAGATGGATCTTTTTTATAAATGTGGTGTAGTCTAGTCAAAAATCGATTTAAATTGTGATCTGATCTTCCTGCAGGTATCCAAAGTAAAGCAACACTTCAAAGACGATACAGCATAGCTTACTGGGTATTATATTGCACTTGATACCATATAAACTAATCTTTTGAAAGAAGAATCTGAAAATGTAAATGACAGTTGTCAGGACATAAAACCAATGATCTGCTGATCTTTGCAGATCAATGACAATCTCGCAAAGGAATAGCTGCCAGTGCTAAAAAGACATATGTTTAAATTGAAAATCAAATTGAATCGTGGCCTTAAAAGCGAAAGTCATATCTAATCGAGGATTTGGAGAATCGTGACAACCCTTATCGGAGGCCCATCTGGCATCCAACTGGGGGCCAGATCTGGCCCATGGACCAAAAGTTGAGTATCAGTGGTCTAAGGGGTCAAATAAAATACTCATGACCCCATGGACATCCAGGAATTGAGCAAAATAAGCAAGTAAATTAAGGGGAGCATCTTTTACCAAGCTCAATCTGAGGAGAGGCCCACAGTCTGAGACTCTGAAAACCTCTGTCCTGAACTGACAAATGGTAAACAAAGACAAATGTTTGCCAGGGGATAAACATCTGCCTAGAGTAGCTATATGATACTCGATGGCATATATAGGGAAACTGCATCCATTTTGGACCCACATTTCTCAGCTAAGATCACATGTCTGCGGTCCTCAACATCAGCCTCATGTCTGCAGCAGCCAGCAGGGTGAAGTGATCAACAAACGGCTTAAACATGAACATACCAGCGATGCCGCCCTCTAAACCAACAATCTGACACAATGTCAGTGTCAGAAGACAGCTGCGAGGCTCACACCAAGCTAACTATCCGGTGGTAAAACACCGGCGTTTCGACTGCTTCAAACTGTGAGACACTGGTGCTGTGACACAGGGGCGTGTCTGCCTGCCTGTCTGCTCACACACACAGCGTACGACAAACAAACACAGCTGTTTGCATGGTATTATAATAAACCTATCAACCGCTCGGTCTTGCCAAAACACCCACAAACATGGGTGCTAACTGAAGACGTGCTGCTGTATGTTGTGCTGTTAGCCATGTTGCTAACTTTCCTAGGCCCAATCTGGATCTACCACGTGGTTTCTCCTGCTATTGGCGCGATGCACACCCCAGCTGCCGGCTTCATGCCAGCCACGCCTCAGCCGATATCGGCTATGACAACCATCTGTTTCATGAAAAGCAGAAAACATACCCAACAAACGACGATTTAAGAAGCCAGCCGTGAAGACAGGCGTGACGGCGGTCGCATCAATGAATGGGAACGTAGATAACTGTGAGGCTAAGGAGGTGGCTACCGGTTATTAGCTGGTACTCAATAGCTTAATATGCTACTCACATTCTGTAACTACCTACTTGAAAGCTTTAGCTGGCTAGGTGTAAGCACAGTACCAGTGCTGTCAAAAGATGTCGTGACAACAATGAGTGCTGTAACTATCCAGAATGAGTCAGACACCCTCCGTCTCATCTCGCCCGGTTTAACAGCAACATCACCAGCCTACGTTTGCATTGATGCATTACAGAGGATCAGCTGTTTTACAGGGACACGCTGATAAGAAATCCCACATTTACACGTTCCCGTGTGTAATAACCTGCATCACAGCGTCTAAACCTGAGGGCACGGCGATCCAGCAAGTAACGAGGCCCTTGTGGAGGCGTCACAGCCTTCAAAGTTCAAAACAACCGTCCTGTCAAAATCAGTCTCCAGCGTCAGTGTCTCACAATGTCGTTATTCACATCACAACTGGCCACTAAATATCCGACAGCGTGCGTTGTCGCGTACTTTTGTTGTCTGTGGATACACAACATTAGAGTAACGACTGTTTGGCTCATGAACAGGCACACCGACACAGCCACATCTTTCAACCACCTTTACATACGTGACGCCAATAAAATGGTTTCAGACTGCTGCCACAGGGCCATCACGTGGGTCCAGGTATCAAGTTATCAGCCTACATGTTATTTACAATTAGTCAACAAACATTTCTTTACATACAGAAGCCCAAACTGACAAAATATGAGAACAGGAGGTCCGCCGCTTTCTGCTAGGAGGCAGGCACCAGGACAAAAACAGCTTCGACACACAACTAGGAGTGATTTAACCCACTGCCACATATATAGCTCACAGTGAAGCTAGGTAGCAAACGGTTGACTAGCTAGCTAGCAACAAAAATTATGTTAATCGGCAAAAAACAACAACACTGTAACGCGACAGTCTGTTCGTCGCTTGCCAAATATAATATATTACACGCAATGTAATGTGTTTCTAAACGTGGCGCGAGTAAGGTCTCATCTTGGATGTCTATCGTGGTGTTAGCCTGCTAGCCGGGCTAGCTAGAGTGAAGAAAGAACACCCACGTCGCATTAGCATGGAATGCTAGCAAGCGGCTAGCTAGCTAATCCCTGAAAACACAGCAGGAACACCACTGAGCAGTAAGCACTGAAGAAAAGTCACCGCGGCGAGGTTTATCTCCACACCAACAGGATAAACATGCGTTACAATGTCATCCCCGAGTCTCTACGGAACATCCGCTTGACGCTTATCTGAAAATATGAGCGTTTTAATAAAGAATTTAGCTCAGGACCGTGGCCGTTACCTTTCTCTCCTTGAGTCCGCAGAGCCGGACGGACGGAAAATCTTCCCGGAAGCCGGTAGCGAGGTAATTCCGGCAAAATCCCATCACGTGAAACTTTCCCAGCAATCGTGCTCTGGGCTGTAAAAACTGTATTTTCACATCGTCGTCGCCTGAGCAACTGACATGGAGGCGTTTAATATTTGAATGTTGCTCAAGACATTTCAGCTTTGTTCTCAAAATAAAGCCAAGTTCCCAGTTTACATGCAGATAAAATAAGGGAATGTTTAATTTCATTTAAATTTAAAGGGACAGTTCACCACAAAATCAAAAATACATATTTTTCCTCTCACCTGTAGTGCTTTGTAACCATCAAAATCAGGGGGGGTCAAACTCATTAGTTCATGCAACACACATCCCAATTTGATCTCAAGTAGACTGGACCAGTAAAATAATTGCATAATAATCTATTCATAACAATACCCCCAATTTTCCCCTTTTTAGTGATAAATAGTAATAAGTACATTCTGAAATCATTCACAATTAATGATGCAATCATTTACATAACAGCTGATGAACTGCCTGAGATGTTTTACACATTCTGTGAGTCTACTTTCACAGTTCATGTGCGTTAAATCTACAGATCAAAGTGGATCTACAAGTGCACAAAACATTTATGTGTTTAGGAACTGAACAACAATATAACATTTTACTTCTTTATTATTCAAACAACTTGTCTAGACCTAGATTTTTTAAAGATACATTTCCATACCTGTGTTGTAATGCTGGCATCATCACGCAATACCAACTGAAGAGGAAGCTAATGAGGAAGAAGGTTATGATATCCTCTGCCCTACTAACCATTTACAAATCAAATCAAGCTTCAGCAGTGCCTTAGCAGCAGGGCTCCACCAAAACTGTTTCATAATAGAAGCCTGACAAAGATTATTTTGTACGAAGCTGCTGACTTAAAATACTTTGCATAATGATCAAACATTTGTAAGTATGATCACAATAAATATTCATTGTTTTGTCAGATAATAGTATTCTTGTCTGGTTTTGCAAAGTCATGTAATGGAGTGGATTGGATCCTTTGGCTGGCCAGTTCTGGCCCCCAGGCTGTATGTTTGACACCTCTGATCTGGATTATTTTGGTGTGAGTTGCCAAGTTTGGAAGATATCGATCAAAGAGATGTCTGCCTTCTCTCTGATATAATCAAACTAGATGGCACTCAGCTTGTGGTACATTTGAAAAACTCAACAGCAATGTCTCTTTCTAGAAATCATGACCTGGTTAAGATAATCTGCAGACATTGTTGTAAAAGTTTCATGTAGGACCTACTTTTTTTTTTTTTTTACTCAACTATACCCGCCAACCGTATCACTGCACAAAAAGAAGCATCTACTCATGGATGAGAGCTGACAACTAAATTGAGGAGGACGCCATTAATGTTTACACTCTGCACAGTCAGTCACTTGAGAATGAGCTAAAAATACTAATTAAAGTCACTGATGATTATGAACAGTAAAAAAAAACTCAAGTTATTCTCATTATTTGATGTATTTTGATTTGATTGATCTTGATTGACCTTTGAAATGAGGCTGAGAGTTTATTTAGCTATTTTCAGGTCAACAGTATCACTGTCACTTTTGGGGCCTAAGGCAAACACAGGCATGTAGACCTCCACATCCCCTTTTCTGCCACCTTTTTCGATCCTTGAATAAATAATAAATCACAAAAATATACTATTATACATGGTGGATTGCAAGGGATGAAGTGAGAACTCACAGCCTCAGGAAAGAAACTCCTCGTAAGTCTGGTGTTATGGCAGCAGATACTTCTGTATCTGTTGGCAGATGACAGCAGGGTGATTAGACTGTAGCTGGGGTGGATGTTGTCTTTATGCTCCCACATCCTCCTTTTTTCTGCACTGCTGGCGTAGCTTAGCTTAATTTTCAGTGGCTCTGTACACCAGGCTGAGCCATTTGTTTACACGAGTTAGCAACTGTCTTCAGAATCATTGCTCTGTAAGATTAGGGACTAGTCCAAGTGGGCCCTGAGAATTAAATATGCATGCCGCCATTTTAGTATATTGGATTTTTAGAAAGACATGATTAACAAAAAAAAAAAAAAAAAAAAAAAAATTAAAAAAGGAAACTTTCTCAGCCATAAGTTTCATGATGCATTTTATGAGGCCCATGGTAGCTTGGGCCCTAAGGCATTTGCTGATTTTTGCCTAACAGTAAGTCCTCCCCTGACCTGTAGTGCCATTTATCCATCTAGTTTTGCTGTGAGTTGCTGTGCTGTATGCGTTTTGAATATATTGGCTGTAGAAATGCCTGCCTTCTTCTCTTGACAAACCAAGTGCCATCTACTGTAGTTCCATTATATTTTAGAGCAGGCAGACATATCAACAGCCAGTATGTCCAAAACTCACAACAGCTCAACTCAACTCACACCAAAAGTAACTAGATGGAAAAGTGGCACTACAGGCCAGAGGAAAAATAAACATATTTGATTTTAGGATGGGCTGTCCATTTAAACTAAATACTTATCAAGCCACTGTTGATAGTCTGTACATTACATTGCATGACTTAAAGTTAAATGGTCAATGTGCCGGTACAGGACATCAAATTAAAATTAACCAAAAATAAAACAATAAATCTTCAAAAACAAAACCCTCATTAAAATTTTGCAAAGGTCCTTAAGGATAAATTGAACTCAGTGACATGAAAGACCATGGACACTCAGCATAACTGATATCATGGACCTCATCCCAGGCCAAGTAGAGGGATACAGAGGACAAGTGTTACACTTACTTTTGACATTTAGAAAGAGAAAACCAAGTATAATAGTGTAATATGAATTGCAGATTTAAATCAATATATATACTACATTATTCAATTTTCTAAGAATAGGCATACATGTGTATGGTAACCAAAGACTTTTCTTTCCCTTAGGTGGTGCTGGTAAACATCTGTAGAAGTGTCTGATAATGACTAAACAGCTCCTCCCTGTGCAGAACCTGCACCCTGTTTAATGAATGATGGCACTCACAATTAAAGAGCAATTATAAGACAGCCATGAATGCTGACATCCTTTGCACCTAAATCAACGTAACACCCAGAGCCATCACATTTCCACCATGTGGATCTGAGTTTTTATTTTTGATTTAATCTTTTACAGTACTGTAACAAAAACCAAAAAAAAAACAGAAGAAAAAACGTGATGAAGAATACATACTTTTAAATGCTCTAATTACAAAAGATGACCAAGTATGTAAGCAGTGGGGAAAAAACACATCTGAAGCACGTTCCCCAGGTCAGTCAAACAGCTGGTTCAGTACATGTGGGAGAGATGGATCAAAATTAGAGCAATGAGGAAACCATCTATGTAGAGTGGATGAGGTCCCAGTTTGACCCTCTCTGTGTCATCCCAGTCCAATTAACCAGACCCCAGCCATCCATTTTTAATGACAGCTGGAACTGGGCCAGAGACGACAGTGAGAAGACACAGCGAGGAAGAAGGATAGGCCTGCCTCGCTCTTTTCAGCCATGCAATAAACAACTAAATATAACAACTGCCAAGAGCCATGGAGGACTACCCTTACAAACAGAGCAAAGAGCCAGTGAGAATGGACAGTCTAGGTTTCATAGTTGGGGTTCTTGCGGAGGATGACGAAGCCCTCCAGGATGGGGGTGACGGGTAGGTACTCCTCTGTGGCCAGCTCAGCCCGCTCTCCATGAGCCAGCAGCACTGGTGTGGTGTGGGTCTGGAAACCTGTGATGGCCTTTGGCTTACCCGCCTGGCCTACGACATCCACAGCCTGTAGACAGATCAGACAAAAACACCTTCAGGCCAGAGTTCTTATTGGACTTCAGATGCTGATGAAATTCCACAACTTCTCTAATTTCTATATCACATTTATTAAATATGATGCCTGGAGACGGGTAGCTTAGCTTAGCATAGAGACTGGAGGTAGGGGGAAACAGCTAGCCTGGCTCTGAACAATCAACATGACACCTCATTTGTTTAATCCATACAAAACTCTAAAACTAGGTTGCACCAACAAGGACTAATTTTTTAAAATATGATTAAATCATTGTTTAACATAAAATTGTGTTGTACTAAATGTTTCAACTAGCTTAAAAATTAAGAAAATTAAATTTAAACCTCTCTTTAAACCTTTTTACCATTTTTAATTTAAACCTAGATTAATTTTAATTCTGTTATTCCATAACTTTAAATTTTAGTTTAAAATGTGATCCAGTATTATCTTTAAATTTGAGGAGGGTTAACTTTAACTTTAACTTTAACTGTTAACAACAGATGGAGCAAACTGTTTTAACAGAGGGGGGATTACAGTGGGAGCGCTGAGGTGTCAGGTGTGACTGTGTGGCAAATGGTTTACATGGCTCATGGCTCCTGTCATAAAGATGTCATCAAGTATTATTACACTGACAAATGCTTTGATAATGGTATCATTAATAATGCCCTTGACCTTAATTAAAGTGGTACTATTTGGACTTGCCATAAAGATGCCATTAAAAGCCAGTTTGGCGACAGAGTACAGAGCAGAGATGATTTACAGTTTCCTGATGGACAGAAAGCTAGCTACAATTGTATGAGTAGGGAAAACAAATCTGAGCACCCACTTTGATAATCTTGTGAGTTTAAATATCTCACATTAAGTTTAAAGCCTTACACATCATATATTGTTTGTCAAACCAAAAATATTTCCTAATATTCTTAAGTCACAGAGCATTTTCTGTTATGACATATACAGTTTATACCTTGCAATACACAATATTTGGACAATAGTAGAAATTTAACAAAAAATCCTGTCAGACTAATTGTTCTAATTTTTGTAGGCTTCACCTGTCCAACTCTGACAGACACAGGCAGTGGTCGTAGCTCCTCATCAAATGTGACCAGCATTCGTGGCTGCATGGCTGCTACCAGACCGTAGAGAATGTAGTGAGATTTCCCCAGGATGACTGCAATACACAGAGTGAACAACAGGGAGAGCATGAACACAGGGGAAATCCCTGACAGAATACACACTTCAAATTATATAACAGAAATGGACAATGTTAAGTGTGTTTGTGTGTCTGTGTAGGCATCAGGAAGAAAATTAACGGACTGTTCTTGACGTCGAGGAAGGAAACAAGCACGGTGAGCAGTCCAGCCACAGCAACCTGACTCATCAGCTGCCTGTCGCTATGGTAGGGACAGAGTGTCAGTGTGCCTTTGCCCAGGTGAGTCAGACCCTGCAGAGTCACAAACAGCACAGAGTCAATAGTAGCTCATACAAAAACACACACACTTTCCCAAGTTCACATGGGCCCGGTACAGTGTGCCTTTTGTGTTACCACCCACCTGAGCCAATCGGACCATGAAGAGATTGTTCGGGTCTTTGGCGTGATACTGGGCCAGCTGCCGCAGCATGGCAGCCAGGCGGGCGTTATTTGTGCCTGAGGAAATGGAAAAAGTGAAGAGCCTGTTAAATATGTTGAGGAAGTTGACATGAGAGGCACTCCCAGAGGAGGCGGCGTTGTGCATCAAACCTTTTTCACAAGCCATAACTTTGTTTCCCTGGTAGCGCCTGAGCATTTGACTAATACCTGGAACAATCATTACCATCCCATAAGATTCTTATGCAATGTAAACATGGTTCACTACTCCAGGAAATAGGACAAACCTTGGCTACAACTTGGCTACGGGAGATATTTCTAGTCCACTCAGCTCATTGAACTGTTAAAGCCAATGTTATGTTAGCAAGATTCAAAGTCAACAACACTGTGTACTGTTGACAAACAAATATAATTTTACAGTTTGTTTAACAACAAGACTAGCAAGCCATCCAGGTATGTCATTTCTCTTTTTGTGACCAGAGGGATAGTACTTCATCCTCTCATCTAAATTGTAAAGACTGATTTAAATTTGACACAAGGCCAAGGGCAGTGCCTATGTGTAATCTGGGTCCTAACCATTGTAAGCTTATAGGGCCACCTGGCTCAATCTGAAAAACAGAAGAGCATACGCCGCCTAGGTGCTGGGCCAGTTAACCACTGACTGTAGGAATTGTTAAGGAGATTTATCTGTCATCGGACATTCACCAAAAAGCAAATTGTCTGCATCCCTTGTTTACATTTATTATGATAATGATAAGTGTTTACTTTCATGTGAATGAGACATGAGGTAGTTGGATGCGGTTAGCAACTTGTGACCAGCAGTAGTCAGGCTGTGTGCATTGATGTGTTTTGGGAGGAGTGGCTTTGGTGGCAGGGGGTGTGATTTTTTTTTTTAGTTAAATACTTCTAAAATGTAGCTCACTGTTAGGGTTTTCTCAAATGCTACCAACCTTAGCTTTAAAAACATTTTTTAAACAAAATAAAACATATTTGATACACCAAGTATACAGGGTTTTAGTATTGTCACAGTTGTTAACACAGTGTTAACATTATTCTCTGTAATGCTTCTAACCAGACTTACCACTGCCCACCATTCCCATGGCAAAGATGGAGTTGTGGGACACCTCGGGTCAGCGTCGTGGGAAAATTTGCTGAGGGTGTCCAAGATGTTCAAACGGGGGTTGGACACAGAAATGAGAGCCAGGGCCAGGGGCACCGCTCGCCTCAGGGTGGGCTCACCATAACGCAGCTGATGATAAGAATAAAGAGAAAATAAAGACAGTTTAAGACAGAGTAAATGAATCACTAAGAAGCAATGACCAAGAGAGAAACAACAGTTAGGCTTGAATTATTTTAACTGACTACTTAAGCTATCACATCCCATGAAAAGGAACTTGTGATGCTATGATCTCATTTTTATTCATTAAGGGTATCAGGATGAATAAGAGCAAATTAACAAATGACTGATAACAACAGAGTGCAGACAGAAGAGAAAATACATGGAAAAGGATCAAAAGTAGGGCTGAAGTAATCTGGATCAAAAGAATGGAACAAAAAAAGCACAGATGCTGAAGTCTGAAAAATGAAAGCACTGTTCGGTCAAAATAACAGACAAACAGATCTCAGACTCAGAAGAAGGTAAAATGCGATGTAGATCAAAAGAATAAAGAATGAAACATGGTGAGACGGGGGAACAATACATATTCAGCAAAGTTAACAAAAATAAGACGAGATTAGAAAACATTTAGGCAGTAAGAAGTTCTACTGACCAGATGTCCAAACGTTCGCAGTGCCATTTCAGAACCAATCTCCTCCCCCATGGCAATGAGGGCAATACCAAGAACAGCTACACCCTGAGAGGAAAACATAAAAATCAACCGTTTTCTCAGATAAAGAACTACTGAATAAAGAGAAATATTGCCAAACAATTTATTTGCTGATGATAATGGTCATAACTTGGTGCTTACTTGGTGGGAGCCCATGTCAGCCGATGTCTCCTTTCTTATCTTTGTCCTTCTTATCCTTCTTGTCCTTGTCCTCCTCCTTTTCCTTCTCCTTGGCTTCGTAGTGCTCACTACAGATATGGAGAAGCTGCTGCACCTTCAGCACATTACCAGAACCTAAGATGGAGGCAAGTTGTTACAGTGATTAAAACCAGCAGGTATTGCACTACAGGTGGATTGGTGTACGGTTGGCTTATACAGAAGTAATTACATGCAGAGATTGAGTAATCGATATTCAGGCTGGGCAAACATATCGGCTATCAGCAATTGGCTTCCTCTCCAGTGGTGTTTTTTAGTAATTATTGTCAGTTTATTTTGCTAATTTATGGTCTGCTTCTGAAGAGCAAACTAGAACCAAAGCTCAGTGACAGACTCAGGGGCACACTGAGGTGGAGAACGAGTGTTGAGCCAGAATATTTTAACGTTTAAACATGCAATATGTAAGTTCTGCTACAGGGGTCTCTCTCACATTAAAACAATACCAAATGACATAGTTTGATGACATGGGTAGTAGCATGGGATCATTAAGTTGTTATCTTCACTTTTACACAGCCACCATAGCTGATGAAAATTTATCTGACATGACAGGCAGAGATCATGTTATGGCAACATTAATGTTGTATTCACATTAGATTTAGTCACATTCGTTCTTCACTCTTGGACATATCGTGTTTTTTCCTGGAAATTATAGCAACTAGCAACAGTTACGGTTACCTAGAATAAATTAAGGATTTTTCTGCATTTGAACATAGTTGGAAATGTTTAAGATTATGTGAGTACACAATTTAACATAATACTGTATATAACACAGCTTTTTAAATGTTTTAATGGAGAAATGTTACATATTATAGCTCTGATGTGCTGCAATGAAGACTTATTTTGACTAAACCAGAGCTGGTTTGTTGTTGGAACAGTGGAGAGACAAATACAAATACAGATTTGGAGAGTTTAATTTTTTGTTTCTGTCAAGTTTGAATTAAGTTTGTTTACGATGAATTAACAAGAAAATTAAGCTAGTCTATTTCCTTTTTGACAGTTTGAGCTTATTTGGTTATTTAATGGACATAGCAAACTCATTTGACCTAGCAAACTTTCTGTGCAGTGTGCAGTTTTCCTTCGATATGAGTGAATATTACTTTATTACTTATCAGTTTTTTCACATCCAACCTGATGCTTATGATTCTAGCATAAGCACAACAGTGTGTGTGGTCACAGTGGGTGTGGCGTAGCAAAAGAGAAAGAAAAGGGGGGGGGGCAGAGGGATTTAAGTTTAGTAGCAGTTAATTTGTCTACTGGCACTAAATCTACATTTTGCTCACAAATTATCTCTGCAGTAGAAGTTCCTGTGTCTTGCTTTCCAGCTGCTGGGTAAAGTAAAGGGAGAGTCTGTGGGATTACAAACCAGAGCAGAGTGAGCTGTTCTGCAGCTCTGGAGCACACTCTGTTCCACTGATGATACAAAATGTGGATGAAAATGTGCCTTCTGTGCATTTTACTGGGCGTCAACTTTGCCTTTATGTGTATATTGTTGAAAAAATAGGAGTAAAAGGAAAATAAATGCTTTCGGTTGTGTTTATGCCCATCAGTCGCAGCTAGGACAAAAGCGTGCGCGGAACCGGTGCTGACAGCTGCATGGACTGAACTGAGGACATTTCTACTGCTTAAGACATGCAAGTGAAAAACACACCTGACTCACTTGCAGTCGAGACAGGGGGTAATGGATATCTGCATGTGTGCAAAAAAACAAACTCAATGAAGAATGACTGGAGGACATCATTATGACACTGACCTGCATATGCACAGATATCCACTAGTGTGTTGGCAAAGCTGCGGAAAGGTTCAGGTACAACCTGTAGAGCTGCCAGGGTCGTCTCAATCGCCTCTCCTTTACCTACAAACAGTAAATAACAAGCAGAGTAGTTACAGCAGCTACATCACAGGGGACAGGAAACTGATTTCTATCATAGATCGTCATTCTAACTAGCCTATGCTCACCCAGGTGGTTGAGTCCCAGTCCCAAAGGCAACCAGCGGGCATACGAGTCTTTCAGCTCCTGTTCGTTCTTCTCCATGATGGTCTGAACGATGGTGGAGGTCACATCACCATTACAAGAGCCTACTGCAATCATACCGCACGCCAGCGCCGTCACGCCAACCACCTGAGATTAAACACACATGCTCAAATATTGCTAATCTGAACGTATGTAGAGTGACAGGAGCTCTTGGCACAAAATGGACATGCATACCTCCATGCTGGATTTGGAATCTCCCATGACGGGAAGAAGCAGAGAGAGGACGTCTTCTCTGTTGGAGCCAGCATAGGCTAGGCCCAGTCTGAAACCAAGACGAGGATCAACACACACACAGTCATAATGTGCTATCAGAAGATAAAACTGATCCCAACAGGAGAAATTCAAGAGTTAAAGAGCAGTACAAGAAAGTTACCAAAGACACAGGTGCATTAATAACTAATAACATTAAGAAGGCATATACAGTGCCTTATTATGGAAGCACGCTTGTGATGGAAAATAAAAAAATCCTATAAGTCATTATGAGCAACTCTCAAAATAATGACTTAATATCTCAAAATAATGAGAAATCTTGTGAAAATAATGATTTTATACATGTTAACGTTCTCCTCACCCAAAGATAGCACCTATCCTCATGATGTTGCTGTTGTGGAGGACGTAGTCAGAGAGCAAGGCGAGAGCCGGGTCACACTCGTTCCTCACACCTGAGTTCACAATGCCACAGGCCAGGAGGGCACCAGACTGCACAGAGACAGAGAGAGACAGAGATATTGCAGAGGTGTAAGAAAAACAAAAAACTGTTTTTACTTATGAGTATCTCATAAGGGCAGAACAGGTTAAGATGTGGAGATGTGACAATGATTTTGTTAACAGTTAATTTTAAAAAGGATGCAATATTACCATCATATCGTCATCTAAAAGTAATATATGAGCTGTATTATGGGGAAATTTCCATTGTTTACCTTGATATAGTCCTCAGAGGAATAGAGATATTTGTCAATCTGGGTCAGACCACCGTCCACATCCCACAGCAGGATCATACCCAGGGAGGCTGCAGCACTCAACATACCTGAGGACATTTATATCATCTTTAGTCACTGAAAAATCACACAATATGCATCGAAATACAAAGATCACAAATAGCTGATATATTAAACACCCACATATTCATGATGATTTCTTGTCAGTCAAAGCTAATGTAAATTAAAGTCCTGTGAGTAATACAGCTACTGGGCCTATCTGGTACTTCAACTACTCCTGTATGTGTGTGTGTGTGTGGTGTGTGTGTGTGTGTGTTTCTTTTACCATGGTCCTTGTTCTTGTACAACCATTTGTTGCCGTCGTCAGTGAGCAGCTTGTCCTGTCCAAACGCTGCATTGACAAAGCCGTTCACAAAGGAAGAGGCCAAGTTCATACGAGCCGAGTCCACCTGAGAGCCGCTGCCTCCAAACCCTGTCACATACAGCACAGGGGTCACACAAAATGCCAATCCATTGACAATCAATAAACAGAAATTATTTCCTGTTCACCTGCCACAGTGGCCAGTAAGTCGCAAAACACGGCAGCCATCTTTTGTCTACATTAGATCATTTCCTCACCTAGAGTGAGTTAAACTGAGTCGTGTCTCTGTCACCAACCAACACACAACCTAACCGAACACACACACAACTTGCATACGTGAACTCACTGTTGTTTTCCAGGTGTGTTTTGTAGATGTCATCTGGCACTTTGGGTTCCATGATGTCCAACTGGGGAGGACAAGAGGAGCGTGTTATCACGGTATAAACATGTATCGGCATGTTAAATGTGAGACTTTTAAAGATTATTTTACGCCATCTTTCAATTCAATTTAAGGCCAATTTTGCAATAAAACTAAACATCAAATGTGAAAAAAGGCGTACTCCTCTGAGTGAATACTTAGTGTAAGTAAGGCAAAATGACAATAACTGGATGAGTTAAAGAACATTTCTCCAAATATGTTCATTAAGGTGAAAAAATTGTCCTTAATCACTACAACTGTCCAACAGCAAAAGTCTGAAATCAGGCTATATCAAGGTAGAATTTCCTATATCTACATTGAAAGTCATTAAGATCCCTGTATTTTATTATGGTTCTCTGTTTTATAGTTTCTGTGTGGATCTAAAATTAATAAGTTAATACCACCATGTCATTTTCAGCCTACAGTCTGTTGCCATAATGAATCTAATCAGCTTCCTCATGTAGATTGGACTGATGATTGCCCTTCACTTTTTACAGCTCATCTTTTGCCCAAATATTGGTGGAGTTGGGCAATTATTTACCCATCAACTGGAGATTAACGGCAAAATGGAAGCACTGGAGAAAGTGTTGAAATTAGATAGAAAGTAAAACCACAGAAAACGTTTGGAAGTCAGCTAACTAGCTAGCTCCTGTATGTCGTCCAGACATTTATGATATAAAACAGAAAAAACCTAAAAGACTGCAACAGGATAACCGAGGAATGTGAATCTTTTGTAGTTTTGTTTTGTCGATTTTTGCCAAAGATTAAATGAATACACATTTTCCGCATGGAGAGAATTTGAGACCATGCTTACAGTATTTACTAAATAAATATTTATGACATTCCCAAACATAGTTTGAGGCTATTTAACACATTGTAAAGGCCTTTTATTAATAAACGTGAATTTGAGACATTTTAATACTTTTTCATTTTAAACCTTTAGCCATCCTGAATTATTCAAATGAAATGAAAATTGAAATGAAATCTCTTATGAATCATACACTATTATTTTCTGCAGTGTCACCCCTCCTTGTCTCCTTTTCTCGTGGTGAGTCATTTAGTGTAATCAGCCTTTCATTTGTCACTGACTCCATTCACTGGTCATCTTGTTCACAGCTGCACATTTACTCTACTGCTTTTCAGCTGCATACGATTCAAACTACGGTCTTTTTTTACAATTACACAATCATACAAGACACCTTGCTCTTTTCCATTTTATCTCACTCTAATCTTCAGCTGCAGTCTTTCTGCAACCATCCAACCTTTTGCTCTTGTCCTTCCTCTTAAAATCTTTTTTACAGGAGGCAGAATGTTCAGAGTTATGCCGCAGGTTTCACTGATGATGAGGGATACAGATACACAGAATTGGTGCAGATACTGACCTTATTAATCTGATCTGGTATTACCCATGACATAACCAATTCACATTAAAGACTTGTTTTTTTCTGTATCATCATGAAATTCAGTCAGAGAGGACATCCGTTTCAGCTTCCTTAGCCTCATGTTCCCGGGTGGGGTTAGCTTCATGCATCTCTTACCTCTCTAGCCAGGGCCAAGAAGTTGCTGTTGAGCTGCACATTGGACATGATCTCTGTCAAGTCCTCGTAGTCCTCTACATCCTCATTGAGCTCCAGGAACATGCCATGGCGACCCAGCATGAAGGCCATCTGCTTCTGGATAACTCTGCATGGCAAAGACAGTTTTTGTAAACCCCCCACGATGACACAGTGGGCTTTTTATTACAAGGACGGAGCATTAAAGGGTCAACCAAAACATACTATAGGAACAGTACAGGGCAAAAAACACACAATGTTAGCAATATCCATTTCTATTCTTAAAGGATAGACTCACATTTGTATCACGTTTGTTTTGAAACAGTAGTCACGTGTCCATATGTATCATCAGACAGGTTTGCTTGCTGTATTCATTCCTCTTGTTCACATGCTAGCCATCAAGTGATTCCTTCCTAACATGCTTCCCACTGAAGAGATGGGGACAAAATCCACAGCCCTTGCTCTGTGCCAAAATACATTCCAAACACTGGGTTGCACCAGTTAAGATTGATTTAATCTAAGACAAATTCTAATCGGCGTTTTGAAAAACTAGGTTTAAGGGAGAATTCTGAAATATTTTTAATGTAATAAATCATAAAAATGACCACGATATGTCAGCAGAGATCAAGGAAACATGCTGAAATACTCTCTTCACTTGACATGAATGCTACAGCTGCAGTGTTTGAAATTTCTGTTCCAGACGGGAATAAATGTTCTGTTTGTCCGTTTCACACTGTAGGAGATCAAATGAATGCTGAATTTATGATGAATGAGTTGTGAGTAATCATAAATACTAGTAGAAGTCATAGCCGTTTGCAGCTCTTAAGCTGAGCAAAATGTTAATGGAGTTTCAGTAAGTTTAAAAAAAAAAACAGTTACATTCTTTGCTAGCTAGCTAAAAGGTACTAACTAGAAAAGGAAAAAAAGTCAAAAGTCAGCCATTTTAAATATTAAACTTTCTCAAGTTTAAGTTTAAGGTTTATACTGGATAACAGTTTAAATTTGAGTTTCAAGTTTTGGTGCAACAGAATGAAATTAAATCTAGGTTTAAAGTAAAAACGGAACTGAGGGTTAAATTCAATCCATCTTAATTTTGAGATAGTTTAAAAATATCCACCCAAAGTTGAGTTGAGGCAAATTTGAGGCTTTAGGATTCTGAATCATTCAAATAGCCTGGGTGTTTTCCAGAGTTACAGTTCAAACAAAATTCCTCTTTTTATTTCCCTGAACAGTGTTTCCTTGCCAAGTTGCTGTGGAGAGATAGTAAAACAAGAAGAATTTCATACTAAAAAACACTGTAATCTTGAATACTCACTCGATTGGACTAACTCAGACGGCTGAAGCCTCATAACATCTTCAGCTAAAGTTTGGAACATGTTTTTGCACAGAAAGTTCTGCGGGTTTTTACTGCATTTTTCTAGGAATGGTGTCTTTGTAGTTCTTACATGTCTTTGCAGGATGTGAAAATGTTTTCAACAAGCTCCACATCGTTGAGCATCAGGGCCAGGCGTAGGGCCTCTGGATAGCGGTTGAACTTTCTGAAGATATTCAGGGCACACCTGAGCAGCGCTGAGTTTTCTGGCTCAGGAACGTAACTGACACAGCTGGAGGATTAATGCAGAGAGTTAAGAGATGAAATTGACATGTTTCATAGACAAATACATTTGCTGCATGTATACAACATGGTAAATAACAGGGTTTGTGCTTTCTGAGTTACCTGGTGAGGTACAGGCAAACTTTGCCATAGGCGTTTTCATCAATGTAGTCCTCCAGCATGTCCAGTCTCTCAATCTCCATCAGCAGGTCGCAAGCCTCATGCTCGGCATTGTGGGCCATGTTGTAGGGCACAATCTCCTTCACTAGTTTCAGCAGCGTCTCCTGCTGCGTCTTGTCGTTCTCCTCCACCTCCTGCCACTCTTTAGCCACCTCTCCGGCCAGATGCCTGAAGGAAAGACATTCAAATTTTCTACTATCAACCAAAAGAAATATTCCATCATCTGCCCAGTTTTTGTATAAATGCTTTCTCTGCAACATCAGTCCTTTCCTTACTCATAGTGTCCTTAACCCCATACTCTACACTGAAGAGATAATGGTTCAACTTAATATTTTCAGCTTATTGAACATGTTTTCTCACATACAACTTAATTAATGTTAAGTTTATTTGATGAAAATGTTTATTTGTTTTGAATCATACAATTAACTAAACTTGTCTTTTTGAAATTTAGTCAGCTTAAAATTTTGAAGCAGCCCAGACACTAACTTTTTAAAGTTAAAACAAAGTCTTTTTTCATAGTGTACAACTAATTTGCCATGACATGATTAATCAGAGTGTTTATGGAGAGCCTAAGTCCAACCCAAGCTCCTGTCCTGATAGTTTTAATTGCTCTCTGCCATTTCTTAAAGCTTTGTTCATTTTTCTGAAACAGAATACCTAGCTCAATGGATGTCAACTATTGTAATGGCTGGTAAACTTGAAACAGAGCAAATCTGAACAAAAATAGAGAATTGAATCATTTGATAGTAATCAACAGCACCCATTAATAAGATCTGACAATGAACCAAATCATGTTAAAAATATATATCAGCAAATAATCCTGCATTTCCTCAGTTGACATTAAAGTATCATAACGTATTTCAGCTGATGATGCCGAGTTGTGTCTTACCTGACATATTCATGTCCCCAGGAGGCCAGCTCTTCCTGAGAGCCTAGAAGACGGTACTTCAGACACTCCCTCTCACCGCTCATGGTCATGGCCAGCACCGACACCACATCAGCACAAAAACGCTGCAAACACCATACACAGTTTGAACTCTACATCTTCAGTCAAGCCTTACTCTGTACACTAATCAGCTACTATTTTGACAACTGTTTAATCGTGTAGGTCAATTGTCAAGCAAGACTGACAAATATTGGATGGTTCCAGAGCTCAAATATAAGGATATGCAGCTTTTCCAATTCTGACATTATAACACACTGAATAGTTAATACATGTGTACGTAGGTTGTTATGTCAGTATTTTAAAAACAGAGCGAGTGATTGTTCGGCAAGCAAATATTCAAAACACTGAGTACCAAATGAAACAGCAGCCGTCACATAGAACTTCTATTCTGAAAATGTGCACAGGCCTATAAAGGGACAGTTCACCCCAACATCAAAATGACATATTTTTCCTCTGGCCTGTAATGCTGTTTATCCATCTAGATTTTTGGGGGCGGTAGGTTTCCAACTTTTGTAGGTTTCTCCCGTAAAGATATCGGCCCCTTCACGAATACAATTAGACTAAATGGCATAAAGAAAGTCGTTTGGTAGATTCTACCATAGAGAAAAAGTAGTTACGACATGAAACTACTTTCAACAAGGTCTGTGGATTATCTGAGTTTCCAGGTCATGATTTCTGAAAAGAGACATTTCTCTTGAGTTTTTCCAATGTATTTTTTTGGCGCTTCAAGCAGCAGAAGAGGAGTGCCATTTAGTCCCCTTATATTAACGAGAAGGCTGACATCTCTACGGCCGATATCTCCAAAACTCAGTAACTCACACCAAAACAATCTAGTTGGATAAATAGCATTACACGTAAAAGGAAGCCTATGTATTTTTGATTTTAAAATCTGTATATGTTAAATAATATTTGTAAACAGGACTGTCATACAGATAACTGAACATTCCTTTGTGTTTTAAGAAAATATGCACTATTTTCATATGGTGATTCTACTGAAAAGTGGGCAATAGAGCTGTCTTTGTGTGAATTTATAATTTTCTGACAGCACAGTAGAACCTCACCTTGTTCTCTCCAGGAGCCATGCCATCAAAGATCTCTTTGAGCTTGCCGTAGTGTGGGCGCAGGAATTTGAGGGGCTTGGGTACTGAGGTCATGGGAGGTGGTTGAGGAGCGGATTTGTCTGCGCAGCTCTTCCAAAGCAGGACGGTACAATGCTGTATTCTTCTCCTGCCGATGTGTAGAAAAATGTGAGTTTTTTTGCCTTGTGAGAACTATTACAGCCTGACACACGAGACATAATAAAAATATAAATAAATCTAATACTTACACTCAATCTCTCCACCATCATCTCCAGATCCTCTTGTAGCTGCTTGTCTTCCTCTGACTGAAAAGTAGTGAACAAAGAGAAAAACATTATCTGTTATTAATAATCTCAATCATACACATGTAAAATAAAGGATTCACTTGCCACGACTAATTTGGCCTCAAAGCAGGAAGAGATGACCATAGTTTTTAGTTGATAATGTGGTGGTGGCTGAAAATTATACATCAGCTTTCAGCAACTTAAACTGCCAACTATTTGACTACTGCTGCTGCTGCTACTACTTAGTAGTATAGCATGTGTCATATTGTTTTGAATACAGCAAAACTAGTACCCATTTTGAGACAAATAATTATAAAAAAAATGAACAAACAATATTATACATGCATGATGGCATTGTTTTTTTATTTGGTATATTCAATTAGGATGAAAAATTACCACCAAACATATTCAAAGTGATTACAGTTACCCTGGCACATAACCATGTAGAAGTCCTATTATATTTCTAATGTAGCAAGTAGAAATTTACACTGCTGTGTTTAAACCCATTAGGATGCTCTGTGATATTGGCATGTTAAAACAATTATGTTGAAATGTTACAGAAGGCATTAACAAGGCAGCAATGAACTTCCCTGTTGTCCTGATGACTACAAGCTAAGTTACCAAAGCAATCTGTTATAACAGATAGGTTAATGCTGAATAAGTGCTTTAATGTGGTGTGAGAATGTACTTGACTTAACGTTAGCTGCTGTGTCATACAGTACGTCGCACAGTGGCTGACAATGCTAGCACTTCAGCGAGAAAAGCTAACATTGATGACAGTACAGGGTCATGTCTAGAAGGAATCCCTAGATTTCCAAAAACTCTCGCGAGATTGTTTCTTTCCTGTTACTTTTGTCCAAACTAATTATGACTTATAAAGTGACTACGCTGTGGTTACGAGCTGCTTACGGTTAGGGACAAAAACACCTTTTTGTGGATAAAGGCGATCATAACAATCATTTAAAGGATTCCTCTCGCGAGATCTTTCGCAGGTCTGGGGTTCCCATCTAGACACAACCACAGACAGCAGCAAAACTAGCAAGCTAACATTAGCTTACCGGCTAGGCTAAGGTTAGCTAGCTAACCGAGTGAGTTCAACTGCACGATTTTTAAGGATAACGAGATTCCAACTAATCCAAGCAGAGCTGCTTTATTCAATGAATAATTTTAAAGTAACGGAGGGTCTGTCAGTCATCTTTCTTGAGTAGCAATGACTTCGGCCTGCTCAACCATGTTGTCAAAGCGGCAGTGACTAAGGCAAAATAACACGTCTGGCTCCTGTGTCGTTAGTCGGCACACATTTGAATGAGAAAATACCCCAACTTACCAATTCTTGCTCCTCTTTCTTATCCTTATCCTTCCCCGAGGGCTGCTGCCCCTTCTCCTTGTCCTTGTCCTTCTCATCAGTCTTTTCGGGTTGCTTTTTCTCTTTGTTTTTTGCCTCCTCCATAGTTGCGGCTCTGTGAACTGTCGGCTAGCAAACGGATCTGAGCGTTTCTTCTTCGGTTGCGGAAAATGTGTTGTGATTTCACTTTAGCGCCCCTGCTGGTGGTGATTCCACATGGTTGTTTTGGGGGGTACTTCAAGTCCGAAAAACGCTAGAACAACCAAGCTGGAGTGACTACTCCAAATATCTGATATGATATGTCATCATAATTGTGGCAAACATCACATTCATTCATGTAAATGGATTTAAGACTGTGCTGAAGAATTATTCTTCTTCTCTAGTAGGGGAGATTTAGTCACACTTTTCCCTTTCACTTCAATTTCTCCGTCTCAGTACATCACGCTTACTATTTTTCCAACAGAAAATTCACCAACACATTGTTTTTGCACAAATGTATATTTTTTACATCTTTATTTCTCACTTTAATATGGGCTCATAAATGGTTCAATAGCCTACAGAATCTGCATCTGTGACAAGTTGCCCCATCACTGTTGTCACTCTACAAGGGGTAAATTTTCACAAGATATTTTTCAACAAATAAGAATATGTATTCAAGTAGAGGTTTTACACACTCACTGTTGCAGTTAAAGGCCTGGTCTATTCAGACATACAGTATGTTTCAAAAGTTATTAATATTTTCCATTTTTATCTGCTTTACTGCCCTTAGCATTGTATTGGGGGGTGTTCTGCCTGTGTTGGTTTCATCATTCATAATTTCAATCTCTTTTAGAAGGATTCCTTTTGTCCTTCCTTTCTCCTTTATTTTTCTCATTTAAATTGAATGTGACAAGATGCCCCTTTCTTCCCTAATATTGATACACATTAGCAAACGCAAGAACTTTGTCAGAATATGACACAATTTCTGGTCAGACAGACTGTTTTTGGTATGTACGAATACGAATACGAATACGAATACGAAATACTTTATTGATCCCCAAGGGGAAATTCATTTGTCTGTAGTCTCATCTATTTGTATAAGAATTATAGAGTCTGATGGCAGTTGGTATGAAAGATCTTCTGTATCTCTCTGTCCTACAACGAAGAGAGAGAAGCCTTCCACCACCATTATTTCTTTGGTCCATCAAGGTGTTATGCAGTGGATGATCCATGTTGTTTAGGATGGCCTCCACCGTCCTCATTGTGTCTCTCTCCACAACTTCCTCCAGAGAGTCCATCCTTACTCCGATCACAGAGCCAGCCTTTTTCACAAGCTTATCCAGCCTCCTTGCTTGCTTTTTTCCCAAACTTCCTCCCCAACAGACTGCAGCATAAAATAAAACACTTGCCACAATAGACTGATAAAACATCTGCAGCATCTTACTGCAGATGTTTAGAGATCTGAGCTTCCTTAGGGTAGTTATGTAGGGTATTTATTCATTAAATTGGTTCTGCTACCACAGGGACTGTCCATGTTATTTATTTTTATGTTAGGCTCGCTAAATATAAACGTATATCTGTGATACAATAGTGTGTGTGGCTGTGTGTAAAAATTAACTGAGCATGGACTGTTAAATGGACTACTGGAATGTGAAGATACCTTAGCTGAAGATAAGGTAAGTATTTTTGATTAAAAACATACTGATAATAAAAATTATCGACCACTCACTTAAAAAAATATAGAAGGTAAGAATGTCCTGAAAGTATCACAGTGGTATGAGGATAGGCTTATTGCGTAGAAAGCTCGAATTTCCCATGTTTTATGAGTCACTTGAAGTAGCAGAAGAAGTTGTCATATGACCACATGGAACAAAATCACATGCCCCCCGACTGTTTCCTTGTTTAAATCAACATGGCTTTTCAAACGTGTAGGTTGCTTCTGTGTAAAGTGACTTTATTTCTGCTGTCGTCTGTCTTTGTTGTCGCAGAGGGACAATTTAAAGGTTTCAGGAGGTTTAATAGAGTGCAGGAGAGCAGCCTGAAAGCTGCGTTTGAGGAGCAGTGGTTCACTCAGAAACTGGATCACTTCAATGGTGCAGATAGCAGAGTGTGGAAGCAAGTAAGTCTGTGTATGTGTTGCTGTGCATATCCTTGAAAGGTTGAAATGCATTTTGAAAAGTTACCAATGTACTTAGATCTAGCTTTAAAGTTAAAATAATGTTGCATTTGGTTAGTATGTGACCCCATTCAGTACAGTTAGACAAGTGTATCAGTGTGCATCTATCAAAAAGTTTTAACCTTTTGGTAGAACCAGACAGATTTTAATTTTTTTAAATTATTATTTTGAAAAACAACAAGACAATACGTAATGTCAGTGATAGCATGACCTTCAGGTAGAGCCTGTCCAATACTGGATTTTTGGTGCCAATGTCGATACTGATATTGGAGAGTTAAAATAAAATCCAATATAGATATATCAGCCGATATTCCATGTAATATAATATGCAGAATATATACATAAATAAACATTTATTGCAATAATCCCTCAAAAGTGGTTAACACCTGCAACAATGCCATGTAATGAAGGCACAATATTTTACAGTTTATTAATAAACTTTATTGTGCAAAATGGCATCAGGTTACTGAAACAGTCAACATTCACTGGTATTTTTAATAATTATGAATAAAAGGCTCAAATAGAGCAAAATATATCTAATATTAACCCTGAATTTAAAAAAAGGATTGAATATACATAAAATGCTGCCAATAAAGCTAACAAATAAAAACAATATGCATTTTGTTCTGTTAAAAAAGTTTTCATACAGGCACATATTGGACAACATATGCTGATACCAATATAGCTGTGATACCCCAATTGATATATACAGTGGTGGAAAAAAGTTTTCAGACACCCCATGCATTTGTGAAATATTGCATTAAGAATCACTCTTAGGTATTCAAGTGCAATTTCTTTTAGTACAGTCACAGCCACAATACTAAACAAATCCTAAAAAAAGCCATTAAAAACTTAAAATTGATTGGTTCCATAAAAATACATAAGAAATTTTGAGTATTGGGTCATTTTGGTACCAGTGATCCACTAATGAAGGCCGTGCTTTTTATTAAAAGACACAATTTTTGTTGCCGTGCTTCGTGTCTATATAAAGCCAGCACATTTGAATGTTCTTCAGAGACAAAAATGGCTAAAACAAGGAACCTAACACAGGAAACACGCCTGAAGATACAGATTCTCAGCCAGAAAGGGTACAGCTGCCGCCAGATAGCCAGGAAGTGCAGATGCAGTCCTTCAGCAGTTGGATACACTCTGCAGAAATACAGATGAACCAACAGCTTAGAAGTCAAACCAAGATCTGGGCGTCAAAGGGTTTCTTCAACAAGAAATGACCGCATCCTGATCCGCATGTGCAGGAAAAGCCGCCAAATGATATCACAGGAGCTTCAGCAGCAGTGGTCAAAACAAACTGGTGTCCAGTGTTCCACCCGCATTGTACGTGGCCGACTTTTAGATCATGGCTTAAGGTCCTACAAGGCTGCCAAGAAGCCCCTGATCAATGAGAGACAGAGGTTAGCCCGGCGTCATTGGGTCCAAGCACACAAGAACTGGACAGACAGGAATTGGAAGAAGATTCTGTGGTCAGATGAGTCCAGTTTCCAGCTTTATGTTCCTCCTGCTAATGCGAGGGTACGCAGAAGGCCAGGCGAAGCATTATCTCCAGCATGTACAGTACCTACTGTCAAGCATGGTGGAGGCAGTATCATGGTTTGGGGATGCATGAGTGCTGCTGGTGTTGGTCATCTCACTGCTGTGATGGACATTGAACTCTGCCAAGTATTGTGCCATTCTCGAAACCCACATGCTCCCTTCTGCACGTGCACTGGTCCGTCAAAGGTCAAAACTGGATGTTTCAACAAGATACTCCTTGCCACACATCCAGGGCCAGTAGAACTTGGCTGCAGGAGCACAGTATCCAGGTCTTAGAGTGGCCAGCTCAATCCCCGGACATGAGCCCCATTGAAAATCTGTGGTGGATTATCAAAAGGTCTGTTTCAAAGCGAAACCAAAGAATTTAGAAGAATTAAAAGCAGTAATTCAAGAAGAATGGGACAAGATTACCCCTCAACAATGTGAAAGGCTCGTGGGGAACATGCCATTCAGGATTAGAGCTCTACTGGTGCTAATGGCAGGACTACTAAATATTAATTTGATGACGTGATGGTTTATTTATTTTTTGTTCAGTTTTGAACACATTCTCTGTTATTTGTTGACTTTGATATCGACAATGTTGAGAACTGACATATTGAAACTCTCAAGAATTTAGTTTTGTTAGTTTTTCTTGTAAACAATAAACAAAAAAATATCATTTGTATTTGTTTGTCTGTCTTATGCAGCCACACCTTTCGAAACACAAAAAAGATTTTTCCACAAATATTTCATGATAATATTTGAGATTGTGTAAAATTTTAATCGTGTCCGAAAACTTTTTTCCACCACTGTATATATATTACAGCCCTGGTCTGTAGGTTTTTCCACTGTGAGTAACTCTCTCCCTTTCTTTCCTCTCAGAGGTACTTTGTAAATGAAGGCTTCTACAGACCGGGTGGTCCAGTGTTCCTGATGATAGGTGGGGAGGGTCCCGCCAATCCAGCCTGGATGCAGTACGGCACCTGGCTCACCTATGCTGAGAAACTAGGAGCACTGTGCTTGATGCTGGAACATCGCTTCTATGGAAAGAGTCACCCAACCGTGTACGTCTGACCTAATTGATTTAATCGTTGACCTTGGGTGTGTTCACTTCAAACCTGTTCAGATCAGTTTATTAAAACTTTGGCACTTTTACTTCTTTGGTTTGTTCAGACAGGCAGATGATAACACTCCCAGGTGAAACCAGAGACTTGCAGTTCCATTCTTGTAAATCCATTCAAAACCCACACTAGGTAATTAGCCAAAATGCAGAGGTATGTGGGTAAAAGGAGAGATTTGTTGGCTTCTGATAGACATAATTTAAAAACCCTATGATAACTAAAAAGTCTGTCTTGCTTTCTTCATGTCTTCTTAGTGTTGTCACCAGAAAAAGTCCGTTGTGGAGGTGCAAACAAATTCATCATTTTTAGTTTTAGGCACAGGAATTATAGTAGTTTTGGTCCCTCTCACTGCCAAAATCTTTACCCTGTCAGGTTAGCAGTTTGCTAAAATTGTCCAGTAAACACAAAAACCTATGATTCTATGTGACACTGGTTTAGCATCACTGATTTACATCTGTTTTGGGTCATGCACAGGCATTTTGAGCAAAAATAAGTCAAATCCAAAAAAATGCAATCAAGTGGACTTAACTGCTTTGGTCAGTACCAGAAAAAACAAGCTACTTTAAATTATGTTGCTCCAAACTTTTAAACTTGTGAAGATTAAATTTAAACCTCTTTTTTAACCTCAGTTTAGTTTTTACTCTCAACCTAGATAAAATTCATTTCTGTTGCATAAAAACTCAACCCACTTAAGTTTTACGCTGGAGGAGAAATCAAAGCTTCTCTACTGAGCCAGCTATCTAGCAAACAATATAAAGTTTAGTTAACTTTTTAGCTAGTCCTTCTAGCCCTTCAGACAATAGATTGGTGCATGTTTTCTACACCCTGGCTGTTTTATTTGTCACACTGTAGTGTTGTCCTCTTCTGTAAAATGAACAAATAGTTTCCAGTCGGGAATGGGGAAGTGTCACCCAACAAAATGATCTGAACCAAAGGGCAGCTGTTACCATCAACCACTACATATGCTCACAGCTGTTTTACAGCTTTCAGCAGTTGCACAATACTGTGGGATCACCAAAAGGACAAAAATCCATTGGGTCACAAGCTTCACTGTTTGTTGGTGCAGCTGTTCTACCACTAGATGGCAGCCTGGCATTGACAGACTGTATGATGGACACACTGTTGATTCTCACTCAAACTACTATTTCAATTCCCTCCTCTTCTCTCTATTCAGTGACCTCAGCACAGAAAACCTGGGTTTCCTCAGCAGTCGCCAGGCGTTGGCTGACCTGGCACACTTCCGCACTGTAATGGCAGAGACCCGAGGTCTGAGCAACAAGAAGTGGGTGGCGTTTGGAGGGTCGTACCCGGGTTCTCTCGCTGCTTGGTTCAGACTGAAGTATCCTCACCTGGTCCATGCCTCTGTGGCCACAAGTGCACCTGTTTATGCCACTGTTAACTTCCCAGGTATGAAGAGATGTTGCATTACATGACAACACACACAAATAACATTTACAGACACTTACATTGGTCCTTATTCTTGTCTTATAAAGATATATACCACCACTTTTTGGATAATAGAGTTTTATGCCAAACTGTATTCAAAAACCAGGAAATTTAACTTACATTTGCTCTCAAGAATTAAACTATAGATGCCAGAAAAAGGATGACTTTAGCTTGTTTAATTGTATCTTTCACCTTTAAATCCAGCTTTACATAATTCATCAAACAACACTTATTTACAGAAAACATCCTCTTTGAAATATGTTTTGCCTGTAATCCCTACAGTGTGCTCCTCTGTAACACACATGATGTGTTACATCAAAATTTATTAGTTTCCATTTTTTGAAGTGTCTTGGAAGTAAGGCTGAGTTCCACCATCATGAGCTAATTTTTAAATTTGATTAAATCATGGTTTACCTTAATATTATGTTGCACCAAACCTTTGAACTAGTTTAAAATTAAGATTCAATTTAAACCTCTCTTGAAATCCAAGTGCAGTTTGTGTACTCTAAACTTACTGAATTTAATTCTGTTGCACCAAAACTTTAATTTAAAACTTTAAACATACACTTGAGGATGTTTAATTTTTAAAATGACTGCCTTTTTGAGATGGATTGAGTTCCTTGAGGAAAGTAATAGGACAGACTCAACTCAAATAATGTTTTTCTTCTTTCTTTTACTCCAGTTGATAATTTGGTCAACAAGTTTTTCTCAAAAGAGGAGAAATTGGAACTTCTCTGCTGAGCCATCATGAGTAGGCTAACTAGGTTTACAAACCTTTTAGCTAGCTAGTGAACAGTGCAACATTTTTTAAGGAATACATATTGATTAAACTAGGATTATTATATCACATTAGGATATTAACTATTAAAATAAGAATTGATTAATTTAGCTTCAAATTACTAAACTGAGATGAATTTAGAGATAGAGATTTATATCTAGATTTACTCATTATTTTTTGCTGATCTAATCTTAGATTAAATTAATCTTTATTGGTACAACCCAGTCTGAGAGTTCCAGACAGATCAAAAATGAGGACGGGTTCAGTCTCTATCTGTGTCTGTGTTGTGTTTGGCTGAGCATGTTGTTTTTCCCCGGAAGGCTGCAGGCTGGAGTCAAAGTCAGAGTAACTTTGAACATGGATCTGTGCTGTTCCACCCACACACTCGTGCTATCTTCAAGACACTATCACACACATTCAAACCACATTCTCTTCGACTGTTGGACAATATCCAAGACCAAACGCACACAGAATAGTGTACATGGTGTACTGATGTCAGGTAGCTTTCCTCTCAAGTGCATGGCACCATAAAGTCAGCGTTTTCCCAAACACAGCAGTTAGTCAGCAGCAAGAGGCTGGCTTTCATTCCAGGTGGAAATATTCCAAGATTTTGTAATGTGGAGTTTTTTAACCTCCCAGAGCCCACTTTTAGTGTTTCATAAACTGTGAAATTCACTTCGGTTGTGACTAATCATTTCACTTTTCACCCTCACTGAAACCTTCTCAAACAAACACTTTCTCAGGCACTGGGCTAGAACTGGGTTCTTGCGTTATTTTGAGGATGAATTGATGCTTATGCAGTGTCTTAAAATAGTCCTGTATGTTTAACTGGGGATCTTGTGTATTATTGTGGTCTTTTTATAGCAGCCCAGGTTTAAGTGTCCACCCCTCCCTGTCTTTATGTTTTCCCAGAATACTTGGAGGTTGTGCGGCGTTCCCTTGCCTCAGAGAACGCAGAATGCCCCCTACTGGTAAAAAAGGCTTCAGATACCCTGCTGGAGCGTCTGAAGGACCCCGAGACCTATGACAACATCACCAAAGACTTCAAGTACAGTGTCTGGACTCTCTGTAACTCATACCCTTTCTATCCTGTAATTTACAAAAAAATGCTCAGTTTAGGCTGACCAAGGCCTTGAATGATATACGGCATCTCAAAAGATCTGGAAGTAGGAATAGCAATTCAAGGCTTCTTTCAAATATCTAACAGTTCACTCCATAAATGTATTCTCAAGCAGCTAACCAGCCAACCATTTAAAAGATATGCCGTTGATTTGTCAGAATTATGATAGGTTTCTATAATAACAAATGGTGGTGCAATAGATGATATATGATTAGACAGTCTCTTAAATTGGCAAAATGATTATGTTTTCAATATTATATTAATATACTATATTGTTTACTGAATTTTGAAATACATTTCCCTCTGTCTTAGGTACAGTTCATTTTCTATCATAATTTCAGCCCTAGTCGTTGCCTTCATGTTTTTGCTTAAATATGTTACTCTTTTATTTCCAGGGGTTTAAATTACAAACATTTTTATACATTTTTATGGTGAATATTTTCTCAATTAACTTCTTTTTCTATAGGATATAGTGGAATATGTCCTATATAATTTCTCAGAGCCCGAGGTGAAATTACTAGTTTTGTCAAACCAGCAGTCCAAAACCTAAAGATTTTTAATATTTAGGCTGTCATATATGACAAATAAAGGCAGCAAATCCTCACATTTGAAGAGCTAGAAACAACAAATGTCTGGCATTTATGCTTGAAAATTATCAAAGAGTCAGTTAATCAACTAATATCTACATGGTGTGAGACAAAAAAAAAAGTTTTGTTTTGTTTTTCAAAATTTCTCCACGTAGATCATGCACTCTTGAATATAAAATCAACTCATTGAAATTGGTCAGCCTTCATGATTGATACCACTTCTATACTATATATATCTGACCATTAAATATGACACTATAGCCAGCTGCCAGTTAGCTTAGCACAACAAAATGCTTACCAAAATTTGTGGACTAAAATTCACTCATTTACACAGAATATCTTGTTTATTTAATAATTAAAAGCACAGAACTATTTGTATCTGTATAAACGCCCGACTATTTCTTAGCCAGGCGCTGTGACCTCCGGCAGTCTTGGTTGCCTAGCAACGTAACAGCATCCACAAGACATAGAAATTCAAACTGTCATTTTTAACATGTCAGATTTTGTACAAAGCCAGGCTAGCTGTCCCCACACTTGCTTTCCAGGCTTTATGCTAAGCTAAGGTAACTGGCTTTAGCTTCAGATTAACCATATAGACATGACAATAGTATCAACAGTAGAGCCTGACCGATTCTGGTATTTTTGGGGCAGATGTCATTATTAGGGAGTAAATAAATTCCGATATTGATATATTGGTCGATCGCTAAAAAGGAAAAAAAAAAAAATGAAAAAAATACTATTTAATAAATAACTCTTAAATAAATGGGTATTTGTTTGAACTTTGAAAAGGTTAGTGTCCAGACTGCCTTAAAATTTAAAGTTGACTTAATATGAAAAAAAAAAAAGTTTTTGTAATGATTCACAAAACAAAGTTTTCAAGTCAAATAAACTTAATACTAATTCAGTTGTACTTGAGAAAACATGTTCAATAAACTCAGATAATTAAGTTGAACCAACAACTCTTTATGACATTTAACATTTTTTAACTACAATTTATCTAAAAGTGTATTACACACACACAAGATGTTTTCGTCTTATATGTTTTCTTCAGACTATAGAAAGAAGGGTTTTGGGAGAGTTTTGACTCTCAAACGGTGCATGTTCGGAAATCTGCTAATATGCTGATCCTGTTTCTTTAGAAACTTGATTTAATGAGTTGCTTGAACTCTGCACAGTACAGTACATTATTTCAACTCATCATTTCAAGTCAAAAAACTTTAAAAGAACTGATGTTCACGAATTCTGAAAATCAACAGAAATTTTAAGTTTGATTAGCTTAAATAAATAAAAATTGAATATTTACGTGAAGTTCATGAGAAAAGATTTAGTTGATTCAACTAAATTCCCATATGATATGATTTTTTTTAACAGTGATAGACCAACATTAGCCAATCGATCTGTCGAAGTCTTATTCATAGTCTCATTTGTCAGCAAGAAAGAAACAAATGCATTTCCCAAAATGTGGAGTTATTCCTTTAAATCGGCTCCTGTTCAGACAGGGAGCAGTGCTGCATATGACACTGTACTGTTGGATGTGAGCAGTTATAGCACCAGTCCAATAACAGGTGGACGATATGATACCTGGAGCTTGTGTGAGAGGTTCAAAGAGCAGCAAGGGTTGTCTCGGTGCCTGGTTTGAGTCAGGTCCTGTTACAGCTTCATGAGTGTCCCTTGATCCTTTTTGGACAGAGCCTGGGACTCTGGAATGTCAGAGCTGCTCCAGAGAAGAATACAATGGGCAGATATCAGAATTAGCAGTGTAAGCCACAAAGCCAGCTAATGTCATCCCCTCGGTATAGGATGGATACGATCCAGTTTAGTTACATCTTTTTATTGTAGTCAGCACCACAATGGTTGTCTATAGAAAGCTTGTAAAACAAGCTTGTTACGTTATTTCCTTCTTCATTTTCAATTTCAAGCATCAGTTTATTCTCAGCATGATTGTGCTACGCCTGCAGTCATTATGGCTGTCTCTTTTCCTGTTTTATATTTCCGTATTGTAGGTTGTTATAGTGACTGTAAGGTCAGTCAACATGATGAATAAACAGGCTTAAAGGACTTTTATAATGTGTGGTTAGTCTCACAGAAGTAATACTGAAGCCCTGTCTTTGTGTCTGCACCGCCCTGACCACATTGGACATCATTTATTTTAGCTTGCCGATCATCAGACATGTCCTCATGCAGGCACAAAAGGTCACAAAAGTGGTTTGGAGCCTTGTCCGGTTTCCAAACCACAGTGCCTCAGAGGATACACTATTTGCGTCATAATTTCATCATGAGGGAAGTATCATTCACTGCACACAAATTCATACGCACACACACAGATGAATTGTTACTAAAATCATGTCAGACCGTCTGCATGTTACCTAAATTTACCACGGAAAACGTCTGACAGATAGTCAAGGATGCTGTACTTTTACCACCATAGTCTTTTTCACAAAGATGTTTGTGCATATGGCCTGTGGTGTTGCTGCTTGCAGCTTTCTCCATCCAAAGAATTCAAGCTTGACACTGGCTATGTAGGTTTACCAAAACATTAGCTGATGCCTCGATAGCTATGCACAACGCTGTTGAGAGATGGTTAACTCTAACCCTCTCTCTACATGGCTAGCTAGCTAGCTAGTTAGTTAGTTACTATGTCACAGCGTCACATCTGCGTGTGTGTGTGTGTGTGTGTGTGTGTGTGTGTTGTGTGTGTTTATATGCAACGATAGGAAAGTGAGACAAGACGAGAATGAACTGAAGATGACTTAGGAGATTACTATATGTTTAAGAGGCACTGGATTAATTCCATTATATTATCACGTGTGTGTTATTAACATGATTTTTTTTTTTGTATGGTTATCATCAAGCTTATATTGCATCATCCCTAATTAGTACAGCTGAGGCTGATAGGATATTAAGATATTCAGTCATCTTCTCATTATCTGGAAATCAGTCATGAATGAACTATATTTCATAGCAATCTGTCCAATAGTTTGAGACATTTCACTAAAAACCAAAAATATCAACATCATGGTTGAACTACAAGAAAAGTTAGGGGGTCACCAGAGTCAGTAGGAGACAGCTTTTGGGAACCAACTAATGTCTGTACAAAACTACCTGGCAGTCCATCAAATATTTGTTTAACTGTGGACTAAAGTGAACTGACCGACACTTGCTATCCCTAGAGCTATTGTATGCTGCAAGCAAGACTAACACTTTTTATAAGTTCTGTATTTTGAGAGATAAGTCTGAACTTTTTGAATAGAGGTCAGCACAGTCCATCCACATCTCTGTTTCAACACATCTGCGGTGGTTGCTTCTCTGAAGAAGAGTAAATGTTTTGTCTAGTTGGTTATCGCACATAAGATGCCCTAAACACTCTCTGGTGGCTTGTTGTTGTAGAAGGAACATGAAAAAAAAGAGAAAATATGGCAAGATGCACTATATAAATACCAAAACATGCTCTGGTCTAACTTTCCTCTTTGTTTCCCCACCTTCCACCTCCATTGTTCCCCAATTTCCCCACCTCCTCTCCTACCTCTTCATCATCTCCCTCCCTATTCCCTTGCTTCCTCTCCTCTGTCCTCCTCTCTCCTCTCTCTTCTCGCCCTCCAGCTTGTGCTCCAAACTGCAGATCCAGACAGAGATGGACTCAGCCTACTTCCTGGAAACGCTGGCTGGCAGCTTCATGGACGTGGTCCAGTACAATGAAGACAACAGAGGGTTTGAGGTAAGAGAGGGTGGACGCCTGCCAACAACATCAGTAAAACATCATAAAACATACTGATACTGATCATTTTGTGCTGCCTTTACATGTGGCTGTTTTCATACCAAGATAAATACTCGTTACTCACAAACAATATATAGACCATAATGAGATATTCTAACTCTTTAATGCATACCACACTTTGATGATGATGATAATAACTCTATTTAACTAGCACCTTTAAAAGCAGATTTTACAAGGACTTTGACAGACAAAGCTAAAGTAGGGTACACAGGAAGCAGTATAACAACAGAAATGCAAATAGTGAGGCCAGACAAGGTTAAGCTAAAACTGAGGTAAAATTAAGCACAAAGCAAAAGACACAAAAATATAGTAGAAAAAGTCAGAATGATAAAAGAGATAAGAAAATAAAAACAACAAAAAACACGTCAATATGAATAGAACAATTTTAAAGAAAGACGTCATGACACAATGGCGATTTAAAAATAGTAAAAGAAAAGACAGCTTTTCCCCCAGTTTTTACGAAAAATGTGTTTGTAAATGGTTTCCTGCATGAGGCCCATGAGTCTTATTTTCTGGTGATTATACACTGATGAAAACATATTTACAAATATTCTATTCAGTGTCTGCTGTATTCTGCCAATAAATCTCTGAATCTTACTCACCGGACCCTAAATTCAGCTGTTTTCAATATAGACTTGTTTTTTTTTTTTTTTTTCTAATCATGCTGATTAATTCCAGCTAAATTTTCTATCAGTTGCATCATTAAAGGTCTACTGAGGCTCGAGGCATGGCTCACAGCACAGTCTTAATGTGTCAAAGAGCACTGAAAAATCAATCACTAAAATCCCCCAAAGCACACTCTACAGTTATATATTTATATACTGACATGAAAGAGAAATGTGAAGAGAGGAATTCCAGGTTGAAAATACCTGCAGCTGAGCTTTAAGGCAGGTTGCATTTTTTATAGACTGACCAGAGGAATTATACCAGTATAGCTGAGTAAATCTCCTTAGGGGGTGACCGACATCTGATATAGAAACAATATATCACCTATGACATGATATATGCACGTTGAGAATAAAGGGAGAGCTTGTGTAGAGTTTTTGTAGGTCAGGGGTTGACTTAGCATCCAGTCTTGGTTGAGTGGAAGGCAGTTATGAGGTGTAGGAGGGTTACAGACGGCCCAAGCAGCAGTATACTGAAACATAATAAACCCGGCATTGTTTAACAGCAAGAGGCCCAGAGATGCTGCGCTGTGAGAGGGACTCTCTGTTTCTGTATGAGAAGTGGAGCCCTTATTGTAACCCATGTAATGTATATTATAGAGGAGAAAGAGGAGACCAACTGAATAACATAACATTGGAAAATGGGAAGTAGGATTTGACTTTTAGGTTGTTGAAGAATGAATCTAGTTTGACTGATGCTGATGAAGCTTCTGAAACACAACATGAACCCATGGAGGCCCAGAGCCATGACAAAAGCTCTAAGAATAATAATAATAATGATAATAATGATAATAATGATAATGGTTGACGCTTATGCAACAATATTATCTTAAGTTTCTGTTATATTTTCATTTAATTTTCTCTTAAGAGGAAAAAATAACAAGAGAAGTCAACTCCAGATGCACCAGTCGTTTTTAAATTGCCAAACCTGCCCTTCTCCAGGCGTGCTGAATCATGAATCAGGAATCACTGAGTCAAATTTCTCCCAGAGTGTTTTCCAAAACACTTAACCATGGCCAACATTTTTGGGCAGTGCACTATTCAGCAGGCCATTTGGATTTTATCTGACTCTCTTTGTGAGTTGAACTCTCTCCTACTGTGCAAACACGATTGTTACAATTTGTTCCTCTGTACTCAATTTAGCATTGTGCTCCTATAACATAAACCACCTTTACACATGCACTGCAACTCTGCAATTATCCAGGAGCTGCATATGTGAACACAAATGTCTGCATTAGTTGGGCCTGATCCAAAGTCCGGATGAGCCATATGTATGAATAAAGCAGCTCATTGTCTGGAGCACACGAGTGGATGTGCTGATGGCTTTGCACGGTGTGTACCTGCTTTGTCTCTCTACCCTTGACCTGTAAATTGCCCCGATAACTGACTGTCCCCCTGACCTTTACTGTGCTGCCCATTTTGGCTCTTTGCTCCAATAACAGTTGAGCAAGCTTGGTACTCAAGCAATTAGATTAGTTAATTAGTTGCCTAGCATTTTGCTAGCATTAGTTATCAGATGTTTTGTTATGTTTTAATGTTTTTGTCAGATGTTTTGCTAACCTTAGCTAATTTATTATGTGACTATATATGACCCCCAGCAACATCTTTTAACCATCTTCAAAATTTGTTTTTCTTTTCAACATTGATGAATCTAGCTCATAGCATATATAAATTCAGCAGACAGGAAATGAGAAAGTGAGTCGAGGTTCTGCCAGGTACCAAACTTGCTCAGTTGTTATTGGAACACACAGCAAAAAGAGGCAGGACTCGGCTCTTAGCTGTGGGATAAGTGTCTTTTTGTGACATGCCTGTTTCCTGTGCAGCAATTGCTTTAAAACCATTTTTTTCTGCCAGGGGACAATAAAAGCAACCTTAAATCTTGAAAATTGTGTATCACAAGTCACATTGTAAAAAAAAAAAAATCCCATACTAGAATTATATACACATAATTTAAATTAAATTGCTCAGCCCTCGTCCTGAATTGTGGAAAATCTTACAGCTCTTTGAAATAAATCCCCTTGTGGTTAGATGTAGTACACACAATGCCTCTAACAACACATTTTCTCGTTATCTGTTACTGTACTTGTGTCTTATTTCTTTTTCCTTCTTGGTGCCCCTTTTTTTTAAAATCAGTTACCCCTTTTTCCCCTCCCCTTTTTTCATCCCATCCCCTCTCTGTCCCCCTGGTGCCTTGAGGAGACGTGAGTCCGGTTACCAATAAGCTGATGTGAAAAAGTAACAAAAGACTCTGTGGTCTCTGTGGTTTCCTGTCGCCCCAAGCTAAAGAGACGCTTATAAAAGAGCTGAGAGGAGCAGTGGGCCACAGAGTCCGCAGCACCAGTGGACAAACACAGGCAGCAGCTGCCTCTCTGACACAAAGGGCCGGGTATAGAGCAAGCTACGAGGTTTAAGGTACCACTGAGGAATTTTGGTAAGAACCAGGGCCGAGATGTAACTCAATCAGAAGAGTCAGAGCAGTGGCTTCACAGTTGAGGGGTTATCAATGGGGTGCTTTATAAAATACGGAAGGACATTATGTAACGCCACAGCTTGGAGAACAAGTACTAACAGTTCCTCTTTTTTACTCAGAAGATGCAAGGAGATTTAAATGGGATAGCAGGCCTAGTCATGGGTCATTTAGAGTTAACAAGGCTTTCATTGCCCATGTAAGAACTGTAACCACTGTTGCCTGTTTACTCCTCCAACCCTCATGTGAATGCTAAATTTATTTGTAGCCCAGTTTATACCTGGCAGTACACAGCCACAATGTTGGACTGATTGGACAATGTGGGTTGGTAGGCCAGCAACGGATCACTTGTCCCTTTTTGGTTCTTGGTAGAACCTTTTATAAAGGTTCCGCTTGGAAGCCTTTCAGAGAGTTCTGCAAAGAACCCAGCATAGAGGATTATATCTAGAACCATTTATGACAGGTTTTGCCCAGAAACCCCAATGAGAGGTTCTAAAGGAGAACCCTTCTGTGATTCAGGGGACAGATTTCTTCCTAACTTGCCTGCAATCAGTTCATCTTCACGTTACCATCGTTCCATCTCTATAATGTGGAAAAGATGTAAACAATAAGGAGCAACCTTAAAATAATTCTCGTAAGCCCACATGTATAAAGTGCACCTCTTCATGTGGCATAATTAAAGAGTTAGTAAACACAAAAAAAAAACTTTCCATGAGGTGCAGTTAACAGCTGTTTGTGATCACAACAAAGATCCAGAACAGCTACAAATTAACCTTGAGATGAGCATGATGAACATAATGGGGGTGACGTGACGCTTTAACCATTTGCCTACGGCAGTCCATTAGATGGCTGCAAGTTTTATTTATTGTTATCGTGGAGAACAAACACATCTGCCTCCAAGCTGGACCTTGAGGATGTGTAATTTACTACAACCAGAAAATGTATACTGCAAGAGAGCCAGTGTGTGGCTCACAGGCACTGACAAAACTGACACCAGTATCGGCAGAACTTGGGGAGGGCAAATTGCAGCACCACCGGTCATATTTTCAGGAAACCTGAGGAAGAACACTGAATCTTGTCATCAGGTGTTTCCCCATTGCTTTTAAAAAATGTATTAAAGTGATGGTGTGTAATATTTTAAGTGGGGTTGTGTGAGGTACTTTGCAATAGTCAGTGTATTACCTACAGTAGGTGGCGGTCGCTCTGCCCCCAACTTGGAAAAGCAGGGAGGAGCACCAACACGGAAGCTGGACAGGGTCAGCAACAGAAGGCACTTTAGCTGCTTTAAAAGGTCCACCTGAAAAAAAATGAATATCATTTTAAGTGTGCACTATATTCTGAATATTTTCACCACTTTACTTTGCTGTCAGACAGTCTCTTCTGACGGGAAACCGCTGTTAAATAAGCCAAATATCGCTCTTTCCAAACCAGCTCCATAGGTGAAATCAATGATTTTACCTTGCAAAACACAGGAGTTGCTTCAATCTATGAGTTTGTTTGTGTTAATGGGTACCTTTAACGCTTTAAAAGGACAGTTCAGATTCACCAAAGTAACACAATTCCCTTCAGAAAAAAAGCTGTCTGATGGCAAAGCAAAGCAGTGAACATGTTCTAAATATTGTGTACATTTAAACTACATCAGCAAATTGCTTAACTTTCATGCTGCTGCTCCTCTATGCATTCTCAAACTCTGGGTGTGCCAGTGGGCATCAGCTGTAGGTAACACACTGACTACTGATAAGTACCTCATTGAACCCTACATCAAATAATCCGAACTATCCCTTTAAGAGCAGCTGATAGGAATATTCTGTACTATGATCAGAACAGTACAGAGGGGAGGTTGAGATTTATTTTGTAGCTCAAGGACACTGAAATTGGACCTCATCAGCTTTCTACTTATGTATGTATGACTAGTGATGAACTTATTTAAATTTTTATCACTTTGTGACTCATCTCCCTGGAGGCAGAACATTTACAGTACAGTTATTTCTCTTCTATCCTATATTGTTTGTGAGAGGTCATTGTCTCCTTGGAGTAAAATTGGAATCTTTTAGTGCCTCTTTGTACGAGTTCATGCCTACTATCATAATAAAAGTTTGGGGGATATTTTTATATGCAGAAAGTACTCATAAATTGCAATTTATTATCTAACTGGGGGAGATAATTGTAAAACTTAGATACTTGCTTGTAGTGCTTTTTATCCATTTAGATGGTTTTGGTCTGAGTTGTCGAGTTTTTTGAGGTGTCGGCCATGGAGAAGACTGCCTTCTCTTGAATATGATTACACTTAAACAATCTAGATGGTTAAATAGCACTGCAGATAACAGAAAAATATATGTTTGATTAAAATTTGTTTTTTGTCCCTTTAATTAAATCACTTTTTTCATCTTCTTTTTGGTGTGGCTGTGTTCTGTCGATTTAGGGTGTGGTGGGCACCAACATCACCATCAAGGTGCTGTGTGGTGTGATGGGTGACACCTCACTGGGGGAGCCTTATGCCCGCTATGCTGCTGTGGCTCGTCTCATGATGGACACCTTCTCCATGAAGTGCCTGGATGCCAACTTCAGTACCTACCTCAGAGACATGACTAACACATCCTGGAATGGGCCAGCTGCAGGGGGAGGTGGGTATGGACATGAACTGTGGTATTTTTGTATGTGTAAACAGGCTATTCTAGTGTGTTCTGTTTCAAAATATCACTTTAATAGCTGTTGAAAACAGGTATTTTTGTACCTTGTATTTCCATTTTGTTGGTAGGTTGTCAGGTTGTGTGTTTCTGTTTTTTTGACAAATAATAACTGGCATAAACAATGTGATGTCATACTGAAATTTTCCACTGCCGTCCAACAATAATACACAAGCAATCAACTGCAGCAGGGGGAGAAACACCAATTTCTTCATCATCAGTAGTCTCAGGAAACCACTACATAACACAATCACAGGCCAGGTTACACTGTAAAAAGAAACTGTTTGAACTTAAAGAAGTCCGTGTTCGCATTGCCTTAAAATGTTAAGTTGACTGAATTTGAAAAGACAAGTTGAGGTAATTTTTAATGATTCAAAACAAATAAACTTTTTTAGTCAAATAAACTTGATACAACTGAGTTAAGAATAAGAGTAAGAAGAAGAAGAAGAATGATAATAAATAACATGTTCAGTAAGCTGAAGATATTAAGTTGAACCAACAACTGTTCAGTCACTAATGAACAATTCAAACATATTTGATTTCCTTTTATATTTTTTTCAATTTGAAGAGTCAGTTCTTCATTTTACACAAAGAACTCGCAGCTGCTCCTGTTGGAGCTACTTTGTTTCAGCGTTGGCACGAAGACAATATGTGAAACTGCTCCCAGCGAATTACCTTCATCATGGTTCATATTCGCACATTCACATTTTCCTTATTGTAAAAACTAGCAACCGTGACTTATCTTTAAAGGTATCTTTGAATGCATTAGAGATACACAGAAAGTTTTCATCATATATGAGTTTTAACTCACGCACAGTTCACTAAATTCCTGTATGATTTGTTGGGTTTGCGATGTGGTTACAGTCATAATGTAGCAAACCCTTTTTTGGATGTTGTGGAAAGGCTTTTTTTATAGGAAAGGTTAAATAAAAGTAGACTAGTCATATTCTGGCAAAGTAGAGACACCAAAAATGGAATTACATCATTTAACTGTTAAATAACCACTGGAAGAAAATGTTCTCTTCTTCTTTGGGAAATGTTTTTAATCAGGCTTTAAAACATCCAATGTGTGTGAAGGTAGACTAAGACCGGTATGTCATTTATTTATCTATTTATTTTAATATGTTGTGTCTTGTTGTGGCACTCAGTATTGAGTAACAACTTTGTATGTTTAACCAAAAATGAGTTCTCTCTCGTCCATGTTGTACCTTTGCCTGGGGCTGTGGTTCCAGTTCCCAGCTTCAGTTTCATGAGTGGGAGGGCTAAAGGGGGATCACTGGAAAAGGAAGTGGTCTCTTAAAAACCCACTGGGATGTGTCTGCATAAACTGCCCTAACCAACCCCCTGTTATGTGGGTTTCTGTTGCACTCTTTCCTCTCTTAATTGGGACTGAATAACTGAAAGTGAATACTTTTTGGGAGGAAAGCCATTTTAAACTACAAACACCAATTCTAAAAAAAGGTAGGACATTGTAAAATAGAGACAAAAACAGAAAGCAACCATTTGCAAATCATTTTCAGTCTATATTGAGTTGAATACAGTACAAAGACAAGATATCCAATGTTCAGTATAGTATAGAAAATGGTCCAGCAGTTTTAAAACAATGTTTCTCAAAAGACAATTGCAAGGAATTTAAGTATTCACTATCTGCAATCCATCATATTATTAAAAGGTTCAATGAATCTTAAGAAATCTCTGCACGTCAGGGGCAAGGCTGAATGAATAAATGGTGAACACTGGATGCCCGTGACCTTTGAACCCTCGCGCAGCACTACATTAAAAGCCCACACACGTAAACACAGCAGGAAAGGATATTACTACATGGGCTCAGGAACACATTGGAAAACTGTCGTCGGTAAACATAGTTTGTCACTGCATCTACAAATGCAAGTTAGGAATCTTCCATGCAGAGTGAAAGCCATATATCAACATCCCAAAACACTGCCACCTTCTCTGGGCCTGAGCTCATCTGAGATCTGACAGAAAGTATAAAAGTGTGCTGTGGTCTGATGAGTCCACATTTCAAGTTGTTTTTGGAAATCATGAATGTCCTGTGGCTACAGAGGAAAACGATAATCCAGATTGTTGTAAGTGCGAACTTCAAAAGCCAGCATCTGTGATGGTATGAGGGTGTGTTAGTGCCTACGGCATGATAGTTAACTGTCACATCTGTGAAGGCACCATTGATACTGAAAGGTACATACAGGTTTTGGAGCAACACATGCTTCCATTCAGACAATGACTTTGTCAGGGATGTCCCTGCTTATATGTGCCAGACAATGCCAAGACACATTTTGCACGTGCTACAACAGTGTGGCTTCGTAGTAAAAGAGTTCAAGTACCAGAATGGTCTGCCTGCAGTCCAGACCTGTCTCCCTTTGAAACTGTGTGGTACATTATGTAGCACAAAATATGACAACAGAGAACTTGGACTGCTGGGCAAATTGAAGTCATATATCAGTCAAGAATGAGAAAGAATTTCACTTTCAAAACTTCAACAATCAGTGTCCTCAGTTCCCAAACCCTTACTGAGTTATGTTTAAAAGAAAAGGTGATGCATCCAGCGGTAAACATGCCCCTGTCCCAACATTTTTGGAACATGTTGCAGGCATCAAATTCAGAATAAGAGTATATTTACAAAAGCCAATAAAGGTAACCAGTTTTAACATTAAATATCTTGTCTTTGTACTGAATTCAATTAATATAGGAATATATTGTAAGTATTAGCAAATCATTGTATTTATGTTTTACACAGCGTCCCAACTTTTTTGGAATTGGGGATTGTAACTGTTATGTGTTGTTAGTTCCCTGATTTATATGAACCACATGTGGTCATGGGTAAATTTTGTGTCTGTGTGTTGTCAGGGCGACAGTGGGTCTACCAGACCTGCACTGAATTTGGATTCTACCAGAGCACTGATTCACCCAACCAACCATTCACCGGTTTCCCTCTTGTGTGAGTACACTAAACACTCCCTCTCTGCCTAATCCATAATTATGTTTTCATCCCTGCACCTACTATTATTTCACACCTTACACTGGTTTCTTTCATTCCATTGAGTTTCATTAGATGTTACATTGCTTATTTATGTTTTCTCATGCAGGTACCATGTGAAACAGTGTGCAGACTTCTACAATATAAGTGCTGAGCAGCTGGCGGAGGCTGTGGCGCAGACCAATGAGTATTACGGCGGCTATGACATCCGCTCCACCAGAATAGTTCTGCCCAATGGGTCCATTGACCCCTGGCATGCCTTGGGAATCACCCAGGACATCACACCTGACTTGCCTGCTGTTTTCATCAAAGGTGAGAAAAAATGTGTGTCATGTGAAATCCCACAGAACTATAAACTCCACTTTGTGTTTATAGCTCCAAAGAAAGTGGATATTATAGACCAATCCAGCAAAGTACCTGAAGTTAACAAGCCACCATTGCTGTGGTGGTGTCTGTCCACAGTTTGAGTGCAAATTAATGCGAGCCACCATAAGATGTTTACAATTTTCTACTTTTACTACTTTTTAATGCAACGTCACTTTTGACAACTGTGTCGAGGAAATCTGGAAAAACTTGTGCAGTCCGGCTGCTCCAACAAAATGTCAAATTTCAACTTTGGACAAAAATGGAATGCAAAATACACAAGATTCTACATCATAGTGGATCAAAAATATTAACAGAAAGGAACTTTGCTCCAGAAAATCTCAAAATCCTGATGAATAAATGTGAATTCATATATATGTAAATGTATATTACACAGTACTTCATCACTTCAGTGTGGCAGCGGTGAGCCTCCATTATCCATTTCTGGATATTGTCACAACCAACTACTGTGTAAAATTTTAAGAGCATTAATATTACCATCCTAAAAGGTACTTTTACTAGTTACTGAGGGCCGCTGTGTGATGTCGTCAATCCAAATATCCATGCTGTTAGTATTAGCAAGCAACAGCAGATACCGTGTCTAGAAGGTAACCCTAGATCTGCAACAACATTTTGACCAAAAACATGAAAAATCTTGTGAGAATCTTGCAAGTTTGGGTTCCCTTCTAAATCCAACCAGCAGGTGCTGAGAGTTTTTATTTCTTTACCATGCTATCAGACAGCCTTTTTCAATGGGAAACCGCTGTTATATAAGCTAAATATCGCTCTATGGCTCAACCAGACTCCACTGGCAAAATCAGTAATTTTACCTTGCTGCTTCGATCTCTAGTTTGTATGTGTTGTTCTTTGGCTTAGGTGAATACAAACTAAACTTTAAAACAGCAATAAACTAAACAAACTTATAGATCAAGACAGAAGTACACCAGCAACTCCTGTGTTCTGCGAGTTAAAATGACTGATTTTGTGGAGTCTGGTTGAGAGAGCAATTTTTGGCCTATATAATTGCAGTTTTGTTGCTGAACCTCTCCACAGCAGTACATTACTTAGCTTACTACACTGGTACTCTTGTTGCTTCTCCAAACTGAGGGCATGTTGACAGGCATCTACTGTAGCTAATACACTGGCTATTGATCCAAACTACCCTTGATGAACTTGTTGAATTAGAGAACTAGAAGGTCTAAAATCTGTTGAGTCTCTCAGTTAACTGAAGACTGAAATTCATCTGTAGTGTCTTTACATTACAGGAGCCAAGCAACAGTTTCAGAGTAGGACAATGGCTTACTTGTTCAACACTAGCTTACCATGTGGATAATTGTTCTCATAACTCATAACTTGAAAATCACAGTTTGTCTTTTAATTTCTATTTTCTCTCTGACCCAGGAACAGCCCACTGTGCCAATATGTACCCTGCCAGGAGCGAGGATCTCCCCCAGCTAACTCTGGCCCGTGACCACGTCTTCTTACTTCTCCAGCGGTGGTTGAAGTAATGAGTGACAGCCCAACAGGCCAATCGGTGGCTTTGCAAAGCAAACTGATTCCTCCTTTGTCCAGATCATTGACACTGGAGTGAGACTGCTTATTTTATTGCTTAAATCGGCACTTTACACAAGCATCAGTGTGTACAAAATTAAGGTGTTTTAAATGAATGAGACAATTTTGAGCTGCTGAATAAATATGCTTTTTTATGACTGAACCACTAAAGCCACTTCATGGGCTGATTATTGGGTAATGCTTAAAGGGAAAGTTCACCCCCAAATAAAAAAAACATCTTTCCTCTGGTATGTAGTGCTATTTATCCTTCTAGATTGTTTTGGTGTGAGTTGCCAGGTTTTGGAGATATGGGCCATAGAGATGTCTGCCTTCTCTTCAATATAATGGGACTAAATAGCACTTGGCCAGTGGTGCTCAAAGCACCAAAAATGCATTTGAAAAATTCAAAACCAGTGTGTCTTTCCAAATGTCATGACAATGTTACTAAAGATAATCCACAGATCTGATGTGAGGAGTTCCATGTAGGAACTACTTTATTTCTGCAGTAGAATCTACCAGAACTACTTTCTTTTCACTAGAAAGAAAGTAGTGCTACTCAGTACCATTATATTGGAGAGAAGACAGACCACCCTACAGCTGATAAAACTCTGCAACTCACACCAAAACAATCTAGAAGGATAAATACTACTACAAGCCAGAGGATGTTTTTTTTTATTTTGGGGTGAACTGCCCCTGTAATGACCAGTTCCTCAGTCTACATTGATCAGCTGTTTACAATTCTGTCAATTGTCTGTCGATGTAAAGCTAAGCCCTTCATCCTGAAAACAAAAGCATCCTGCTCTGAAAATACACACTGCCTGCCTTACTGCCGGCTAGACTCCATTAATGTATTGCTCAGACACTAAATTATGCAGTGAACATTCTGCATTAATTAATTTTTTTGGCCTTTAATTTGATAGAACAACTAAATTGAGGACAGGAAAAGGGGGAGAGCCACTGCAGAGGAGTCATTGCCTCAGTACATGAAGCAAATGCTCTACCAACTGAGCTTCATCAACATTTTATGATTTAGTACAGTAAATATATTACATATTTATTCTTTAATTGAAGACCAGCATCTAGCATCATCCAGGAGCAACACACTCAATAATTCCTCTTTGACTGACAACATTTTCTCCTGTACCAAAGCAACAACTACAAAAAGCATGTGTAAGTATGCACCGTTGCAAATGTCCTCACATTTGCTTTTTGATACAGTATGCAATGCCACTGCCTTTTATTGTAGTATTGACTAATTTTATCTGTGGTCAACTCTTGACAAATACATTTCATTTTGAGAAACTTTATCATTCACAGCAACACTGAGGAAATTTGAAAACAAAGGTCATCTGTGAATTCATCATGATTGTGACTGCACACATTTCCCTTTCGCTGAGGCATTTTGATGGCTCCATAACTAACTGAGAATCATGTCCAAACAGGTAGCAATGAAACAAAAGCCACAACTTTTCACCAGACAATTTGGCTAGAAATGGCACCAGTGCATGTGTTTGCATGGGTTGTGTTACACAAACATGCACATCCGGTCTTGTTCAGCACAAGCTTAGTCTTGTTTGATGATAAGAATTTAACTAAAATGTTGTTGCTCCACAGGAGCATGATGATATCTACATCAGGACACAGAGATAGCATATTGGAACCACTGAGAACCTCTGGAAATTGTGTAATTTGGACTACATGTTGCAATGTACTTTTGCCTTGAGATACATGGACTTGGTTTAGAAAAACATAAGTGGCATAATTATAGTACACAGCTGTGTGTTCACTGACTACCTCCTCAGACCTCTCAAAACACAGACACAGTGACCCCACTCCACTTAATTGTGTTTATTGTCACAACAGTCCCATCTCTGTATCACAGCTGGACATGTAAGACCCCCACTCCAGCACAAACCACGCTCTCACAAAGACTGTAGACCAAAGTCCTGCTCTGAATACAGCCCTGCTATGAGTGTCCCATGTCGTGGCAGTGAATTCTTAAAGCCTCCACCTGTGTAAAGGTTGTGTGAAACTCATCTATTAAAGCAGAGGTTCAGCCCACAAAATATATATGTGGAATATATATAATTATCACAGCCCACAATCCGTTTTTTGTTAAGGTAAACATTTACGATGGATTTATTCATAATTGCCCATACACTCCCATTCAATCCCCTGTAATTCAAACCCCTGTGCACCTACTCATAATCCTCTCTTTGGCTGCAGCAGAGATGTAATTGAGCCTCAGCCTTCTTTCAGGTGTGTGTGTGTTTGTGTGTCACCACCCAACTGTGCCACCACACCGGATAGAAAAGCATCAGGTGGTCCTTTGTGAACCTACATGTTCTGCATACTGCAAATCATTTTTTGTTGACCACTGCATAGGTTTTGTATGCAAACAAAATTATCTTTGGTATAATTTTTTTCCCCCAACTGGAGCTCAGGTACACAATGTCAGTCCTGGATGGTTCAAACAAAGTACATCTGGGGAATTAAGTGTCGACTTGCTGAGAGTGAATAGCGTTAATGTTATTTGAGTCAGGAAATGAAGGAAAATTAGTTGATTGACAAATAAATTCAACTTCCAAGTAATATTTAATATTTATATACAGTTATGTGACTTGAGTCACATGGTAAAATGTAAAATTACAGAGTTGGATATGGCCAAGTACCCTATAAAATGTACCTGTTAATTCAGAAACTGACAAGTTAATATTTTGTTAGTAATTCCACTGTTCAGCAAAATGTACTATTAAAGGAATAAAAGGCAGTTTTACTTTTTGTTATGGTTTGTGTTGTGTTGGTATGTGACAGTGGTGGAAAGGAACTAAGTAAATTTACACAAGTGCTGTACTTGCGTACAGTATATTTGTACATACTTGTACTTGAATACTTAAGCAGCACTATACTACTAATCTAACCAATGGTATATAAAACATCTGACATTGGCTCTCCATATAAACTACCACATTAAAATACTTGTACATGAATATGTTAGTGATGAAATAATATAATCTTATTTAATAATATAACAATGACTTGAACCGTTCTGTATGAGTACTTACACGTTTGATACTTTAAGTATTTTGCTGATAGTAATTATATGTACTTCTACTTTAGGACTTTTACTTTTTTAGACTATTACTACTACAACTTTCACTTAAGTTAAAGATTTGAGTATATCTTCGACCACTGATATGTGAAACCATCAAGGTAAATTGGAGGCCCTCAGTAATTTTCCATTGAATATTACAAAACATTATCAAAATGACTGCTCTCACATGTTTCTAAACATTCTCACCAGTCACCTGTTATGAAAACATTTAAAGTTCTTATTTGCGTCAAGTCAGCCAGAGTTAGTAGCCAGACGGACGTAGACCTAAATCTCTAACTCTCGCGAGGTTTCGGTTTTGTATATTCTTTGCGCACCTCGTCCAAACTAGTGATGTTTTATATACTGTGACGACGTTGCGGTTAAAATCTGGGTAGGTTTAGGAACAGAAAACACTTTGTTAAGGTTAGGGAAACACTGTGGGTTTGGATCAAAATGATCGATCTCGCGAGACCTTTCGCGGTCTAGGGGGTTTCCCTTCTAAATACGACCTCAATCATTTTGGCTTTATTTTGAAAGTTTACCGGAAACTCATATTCTGTTATTCTGAGTTTGACGCCCGTTAACGGCGCTGCTCGCTTCACGCTTGGCTGTTTGGTTAGAAGGCGGAGTTCAGTCCAATAAAGTCTTCTCAGAAACAACAGGGGAGTCAGTTGTAGTTCTCACTTTGACTGGAAAAAAAAAAAAAAAAAAAGAGTATTTTTTTTTCATTAACATTGCGGACGAAGCAGCGTTTTGTCGTTCGGACCGCAGTGGAAAGAAGATAACAAGGTTATAATTTCACCTGCGGGGATAAACCGAAACAACGTCACCTCGTGATAGGTAAGTTTTTAACATTTACAGAAGTTTAAACGAGTCAAAACGTTATGTTGTGTTTAAAGTTTAGCACCATCTTATAATATAACTCAAGAACTTTCCTCTTCCATTTATAAATTTGTTTATTTTAAAGATCGCGTGTCATTCTCGTCAGGTGGGTGTTGTTTAACACCTTAAATTAGCTGAAAATTAGTCATTTGCGTGAGTTTACGATATGTTGTTAACGCGACTCACGTTTCAACAGATCCAGAGAAAAGTGCGCTTCACGTCCAGTGCCGAGCTGTTTTCTTGCAGGGACTGGGTCCAGTACGACAGGCATGGTGGTCAGAGTGGTTTTTATGAGCGCTTCAAGTCTCGGGCATTTGACAGACACACGACAAACTCTGAAACAATCTTACAGCTTTAATTGGCAAACACGACCTACTGTATCACATTATTCATCCACTTCTCTCATATGATTTAACATTTATATAATCTGGACGGGTTCCCTGTAAGTTTGCCACCAGAATAAGGTGACACAAATTAAAATATTGTGGCGAGCAGCAAATAATGAAGATCTAGAAGCAGCCGTCAGCAGCATCGGCGCTTTTAACACGTTCAACATAAGAGACAAGCGCTCAGAAATATGCAGAACACAGCTGTCCTCAAGACATGTAACAGCCATCTCAGTAAGCTGGTTAAAATTATAAATCGGCACAAGAATGACAATTAATAACATAAAGCACCACATTCTGAACAGAGACATAACACTAACGAAAAGTAACATTTGAATTTTGTAACATAAAATACAAAACGTCCCAACTACTCAGTGCAGCACTTGGTATGATGGGAAATGAAGCTGTATTTCACACTGGCGAGTGGGTTTGTCATTAGACCGCTTGTACCAGTGATAAAAATTAGCTATCGAATACATTTTATAGCGCTTTAGTGAGAGTCAAAGCAATATTCCTCGTGTTTAAGTCTTTTAGACAGATGGGGGTAGGATCATGACTTGGAACAGGTTGAGAACCATTGGCTTAACATTGCAGTTTTATTGAAACTAATGTAGATTTGTCAGTGCTGGTGGACTCAGAGTGGGGTGAGGGGCTTCCAGAGGACAAAGCATGATAAAAATGCTTTTAGGGTGCTCACCCAATGGAGAAAACATGATGCAGTGTCATATAGGCCTGCCCTAGAAATTAATTCCATCTCTACATGCATTTAAATAGTCAAATAGTTCCCTGTGTGTTTTTATTTGTATGGGTGTTTGAAGTTATTTGTTAAAAGGAAATAGAATTTCCATAATTTTGTAAATGGAGTTTGGTTTGCCATACAAAACAAACTGTGTGTCAAAGTTATGTCACTCCGTTAACCAAAGCTTGTGAGAACAACCAGACATTTAACTGCAAATCTAATCAGAAAATAAACCATGACGGCCACAACCGAAAAACACAGTTCACTCTGAAACAGTGGAAAAATACAGCTTGATTGCCATTAAGTAAGTACATAGATCACAAAGAGGTAAATGTCTCTCTGAGCAAGCAGGCCAAGAGGCATGCTGGCTGGCTCTTGTGGCTACATTCATACTGCTTCAGTGAGTGTGGGTGCAGGCTGAATCATTTTCCTAAAATGGACTGAAAGATTTAATTTAGTCTGAAACTGAAATGAAAGAACGGCCCAGTTTCACTAGGCTGATTATGGTTAGACTGTAATATTTAAACAGTGTGAGTAAGAGTTAGTCAGTCACTGCAGCACGGGATAAGGGTTTTGTTGCCTAAGGACAAGCAAAGGTGCAAGTTATAATTGTAGTTAACCATGATGAGTCATATGAAAGTGATATCAAGCTCCACTGGAAGTGTTTTTAAGGAATGACGGTAGTTGTAGACTGATGTTTTCACGAATCTGTTGCAGGGCTTGGCAATATGGCTTATAAATAGTATCTCAATATTTTTAGTCTATTCCACCATATAAAATATGTATCTTTATAATTTCTCTAAAATAAAATAGGGTAAGGTCTGGGCAAGACAGAATCAATTATCACAATATTTTTGACGAAATACCTCCATATCAACAACATTGTAGGGATGACTAATGATATTTTGACAAAATATTAACATTAAAAAGAATCATCAGTAATGTGGATATGAACACCAAGTGGGCAAAGGTGAATAATGGAACAGCTACAACAGTCAAGTAAGTTGAGAAAATCAGGAAAAGACAACACTTAGGCCATATAACGATATCCAAAATCTAGGACAATGTCTAGTTTCACAATATTGATACAGTATTGATATATTGCAAGCCCTAATCTGTTGCTGCACAGATGGTAGGTCTCATAATGATGAAATACTGATGATGCTCAGAGGTAAACAATACATGCTACCAATAATTAGTGCGTCTACTGGAGAACAGATCAACAGACAAGCCTGCCATGGTTCTCACAAAATGCCTGTTCTGTTTGTTTCTTACTAGGTGTGAGATAAAAATGAAGCACCTCTCATTATTGTGCCTGTTTGTGCTGGTGGCGTTGTATGGCCATGAAGGTGTGCTATCCCAGGCTCCCTCCTACGGTGAACAGGGCTCTGATCTTGGCATACAAGTGTTTCAGCAAGTAGTCCGCTCCAAGCCCCTAGAAAATGTGGTTCTTTCACCCCATGGGGTAGCTTCCATCCTTGGGATGTTGCTACCAGGAGCCCACGGAGAGACTCGGAAGCAGGTCCTCAATGGTCTCCGTTACAAGAAAACTGGTAAGGATGCTTTCTAGCAGCAGAATACTGAAGTCTCAGGCTTAGAATTTAGTAAATTAGCTCTCCTTGTGATCTGAAGTCAGTGCAGCCAGATGATTTTGAATAATTCAAACTTTAATTGATCTGCACAGGCCTGTACAAGATGTTAAAGAAGCTGCACAAGACCTTGACAGCTAAGTCCAACCAGGACATTGTGCTGATTGCCAACGCCATCTTCAGCCAGGAGGGCTTCCCCATGAAGAAGGCCTTTGTAGCCACCAACAAAGCCAACTTCCAGTGTGAGAACAGGAGCCTGGACTTCAGCAACCCCCATGGGGCAGCAGATGAAATCAATGAATGGGTCAACAATAAGACCAAAGGTATGATTCGTGGATGTCCGTAGCGGCTGTATATGTCTCATCTCAAATATTCTCAAAGATCTCCGTAAAGGCAGGTGTGAGCAAATTCCATAGTTCCTGTCACTTATGATGTAATGGTGAGACTTCACTCATGAATTAGATGTAAAATTATATATTGAGAATGGTTTTGATATAGATTTAACAGCATGGAAGCAATAAACTGCTGTGGACAAGGTCAGTCACAAAACATATTTTTGCCATTTAAAAAAGGTCCCCTAAAAAAATCTATATCCGTTTAAGTGCACGCTATATTTAGAATATTTTCACCATTGTACCTTACCATGAGGCAGTCTTTTCCATTGGGAAACTTCTATTATAGCAGCCAAACACACTCTCTCTCCAAACCAAACAGATGGATAAAATCAGTCATTTTACCTCACAGAGCACGGGAGTTGCTGGTCTACCACTGCCTCGATCTGTTAGTTTGTTTGTGTTGTTATGAGTCTTTGGTGAATCCAAACTCTCCTTTAAAAGCACGAGTAACACAATAACTTACAGGTCAAGGCAGCAGTAAAACTGGCAACTCCTATGTTTTGCGAGGTGAAATCAATATCAAAATCAATTTCGCTCATGGAGTCTGGTTGGTTTGTGTGGGGTGTTTGTTGTATGAACACAATTTAAACTAGACCTGCAAGTAACAGGAGCCCAAAGGCAAACAAATATTCAAACTACCACTGAACTATCTTGTCTTTTTCACAGACTACAGTACAAACCTGTGGCTTGTAATTTGGTCAGTTTTGTCCGGCGTAGATTAGAGTGTCCTTATATGATGTTGATTAGTACTTGCTCATCTGTGCTGAAGAGAATATAAAACGAAATGGGGCTTTTTACTAAACCTTTCTAAATGAATAATGCTCCCGTGTTGCATATTTGTCCAGGTCACATCCCCAGTTTGATCAAAGCTGACATGCTGGACCCGGCTCTGACCCGTCTGGTTGCTGTCAACTCGATCTACTTCAAAGGATTATGGAAGTCCCGCTTCCACCCCGAGAACACCAAGATGAGGCCCTTCAATGGGGGCGATGGAAATGTATATAAAGTTCCAATGATGTCCCAACTATCTGTCTTCAATACTGGTGAGTGCTGATGTGTGAGGCTAACCATTTGAATATTTAGGATTATTCAGTATTAACGATTTTGCTTTGATGTAGCTGACTTGCTCACATACAGAATGTGTTTTGTACTTCATTACATTTCACTACCAAATGAGATGTTTCCTGCTGTAGAATTGGATTCATACTTGTTGAAATGAAATTGCCAAATAAGAAAGTTATTGTTTTTATCAGTGATAGGGGTAAGTTGAGACAAGTCAAATAAAACTACTGTGTGTCTGTAACAGAGGGCTTTCATTTTTTCACCATGATTTTTTGATCATTTTGACATGCCCAATTTGTGGGGAGGCTGCTGAGATATGTTTAGTCCAGGGGTCAGAAACCTGTGGCTTCAGAGCCACATGTGTATAACACTATTATCTAGTGGTCAGGAGTTTAAATACAACACAAGAACCATGAACCACTGCTGCAAATCTTTGCATATATCACAATAAAGTGTTTTTGAGAATTGATACAGTATCACAAAATGCAATATTGGAATATACTGTATTGATATTTTCTTACACCTTAAGTATAGAAAAAGTGGAAGACAGTAACTTAAAGATGCCCTGTGGAGTTTTCTTAGGAACAAATAAGTTTTGTTTACATTCAGTGTTTTCTAGGGCTGTCGCTGTGATAGAATTTCCCCAGCAGCTATTTAGGTTGGCTGAACAGCACGGTATGCAGTATTTGCACCATTCTTTAGGTTGTTTTTGCAACTAAAATGTGTGCCGTAGCCTACATCTATGGCTCTGTGCCTTTTCCTCTAAATTCTGCCAGTGGATTAACTTGAACCTTGCTGGCTATGCTCGATATTGTGTTTACGTTCAGTGTTATCTAGGGGTGTTGCAGTGACAGAATTTCCTTTGTGGTTATTTAACTTCTCAATGGTTCTTAATATCATGTTTAACAGCATGATATTGGCACCATTCTTTTGTTTGTTTTTGCAAATGAGTTCATTTAAGATACATAAAGTATCTTAAATGAAGATACAGTGTAGTAACACTGAGTTTTATGTTATCTGTGGCTCTCACACCACCGTCCAGCAGGCAAATTTATGGTCTGAGGAAGCTAGGCTGCTGGGTGCCAATCACAGTTACATAACTTTAAAAATGAACTTCTGCAGTTTGACCATTTCTTTTGCACACATACCTTTATCTTTTCCTTCAGGGCATGTCTGTCAAGTAACTCTAAATTTACATACAGCAACAACACAAACACTAACACACAAGGGCAGTATTTCAATATTGCATTTATTGCAACAGCCCCAGTATTTTCACCAAAATGCATTGTGTGTATCCTTGAGCTCTAACAAATGCGGTAAACACATTTCATTCCTTATAAAACATTCAATTCATTAAATATGTCTACATCCACATTTGCTAGCTTCCAGTTGGTCATAGAGTGCCTTAAAATCAAAATTAAAAGGATAGTTCAGGTTTTTTGAAGTGGGGTTCTATGAGGTTCTTATCCATAATCAGTGTATTATCTACAGCAGAAAGCAGTTGGCAGACCCCCAGTTTGGAGAGTCAAACAGGAGCACTGAAGTCACCTAAGTCATGTACTGCTGTGGACAGAGTCAGCAGCATAATGTATTTTAGCCACCTATAAAAAAGGTCTACCAATATCAGTTTAAGTTAACAATATACTGTATTTTGAATATTATTTACCTTGCTGTCAGACAGTCATTTCCGATGGCATAACAATGTTATATAAGCCATATATCACTCTTTCCAAAGCCAGTTTTTGGTAAAAACATTATTTTACCTCGCAGAACACAGGAGTTGCTGATCTACCATTGCCCCAGTCTGTTAGCTTTTTAGACTTTGGTGTTTTAAGTCAGATTCACCAAAGTCACACAATCACACACACAAACTACACATTCACGCTAAACATACAACCCCACTTAAAAAAACAAACAAACTATCCCTTTAAGTTGGATGACATTTCTTTGCACTGCGTAGTTTAACCATCACCAAATCATAGCAACAAATAGGCCTATCAGCAGCTGTTATTCCACTCAGGTCTGCCAACTTGATATACTGTAGATTACAGATTAAGTTGTTTTTAATTTAGTTTGTTTTTATGATGCAATCCCTGCCATTGCCAGTGTATGATTCATGCATCAGCTTTCGTTGCGTTGTAAGAAAATGCAGACTGCGACATGCCACATTATTTAGTCCTGTGTGAATGATATACAAGTCAGTCATCTATATTTAGAGGAGTTGTCAGTGTTGTGTTAGCATGGTGAATGCTGCAGATAGACTCTCACACAGTGCTAGATTTAAACTGAGGCCATGTTCAGCTGTGAGGCATGTTTGTGTCTTTCTTCAGTAACCTGCAGTCGACCTGAGTTGACCTTAGTGTACAAAGCCTGTTTGACTTGTTGATTGGATTATTTTCCCCAAATTACCACACTTAAGTCAACTTATGTCCTAGAGAGAACACATTTATAAAAGCACTAAAGCGCTTGGCCATGACTTGATACAGTTATGTTTTCTGAATAAAATGGGGCTTACACTTGGCTGAATGACTTCAGAAGACAGTCTGCTGTGATTAGTTTAATGACCATATAAAGCATGAAAAGAGATGTTTTTGGAATGAATCTGGTGTTATTGACTTGTCATTGTTATTTTTCAGTCAAGTGCCTTACAAGACAGAAATGTAATAGTATTAGTAGTAGTCTGGTAGATTCTGCTGTGGAAATAAGGTAGTTCCAACATGAAATTGCCCACAACAGGGTCTGTGTGGGTGAAAAGAGACATTGGTAAGGTATTGAAATGTATTTATTTTTTCTGCTTTTAGCACATCATACCGAGTGCAATCTAGTTCCATTAGATTCGCTAGAATGCAGACGTCTCTACGGCTGATATCTCCAAAACTCCAAATAACTGTTTTGCTCCCCCCTGATTTTTATCCCCCATGATGCAGGACCCCAACGTGAAGTGGAGAGGTCTTAAATCACCACGAAGGCTTCTTGCCCAAGACAGAATTACAGTAGTGCTGATATTCAGTACAACAGCACTCCCTCACGTGTGATTGTTGCCTTAATAACAGACTGTTGCTATGGATGCAGTTCTGATCATAGTCTCTGGAGGAGCAATAAAATAATTTTTAAATCATTTCATCATAATCATTTAATATTTTGGGTCAACCTATTTATTTTGTCTATGTGGTTATGTAATAAGTGGGATAATGTACAGTGAGCAGGTTATTGTGATTAAATAAATCTTGACAGGGTGATGCAGGACCCTGACATGAAGCACACAAATTGATGACCTGATCAAGAGAGTCTTGTGCATTTAATATCTGCTAAACAGCATCTGATAAACAACTGCTGTCTGGCAGGTCTTTTTTGAGGAAGAATCTGTTTGCCACTTCTAGTTTATTTAGAATAAATACAAATACTGAGCAGCTATAGCCTTCATGGTCAGAGAGATAAAGAAAACGGTGTCACCCACAGAAAATCGTTGGCAGAAAATCCTGCCAAAATTGAGAACTGAATAGCATGAAAAACATTCTTACTTCTTTATCAACGAATGCAAGGATGACACAACTTTCATCCTTAGCATCCCCCTGACCTTTATAACTGTTAACCTTTAAACTCTCCTTCTCTGCCAGGCGTCGCCACCACACCTCAGGGACTGAAATATAGGGTGATTGAGCTGCCCTATCACGGCAACACTATCAGCATGCTGATTGTTCTGCCCACTGAAGAGGATACGCCTCTGTCCCGTGTTATCCCACACATCAGCACAGCCACGGTGCGGAGTTGGACCAAACTGATGCACATGAGAAAAATCCGCCTGCTCATCCCCAAGTAAGACCCACATGTGCAACAGTTGCTCTCAAAACTCCCTTGACTGAATGTGATCCTAACACTGTGCACATGTTTTTATGTCTGTAGGTTTACTGCTGATGCAGAGGTAGATTTGGAAGGCCCCCTCTCAGCACTGGGAATAACAGACATGTTCATTGAAGCCAAAGCTGACTTCAGACACCTCAGTGAGTCAGAACAAATCTCAGAGTATTCACAACAGGTTTATTTGGATCTGTGGAAGGCTTCAGAATATGACCACAGGTGTTGATGGCTCTTCACTGTGATAACCAGTAAGATGCATGAATTGTTTTCTGGCTGTCCAGAAAAACAGGATCGCTCTTGTTCTCTTTCCTCCCCTTATCTTCTCCCCGAGGGATGGAATGAACTCTAATTTAAGTACTCTAGTGCCATCGTGTGGTGACTTTGTGGTGTAAACAAAAGAGTTCAAGGATACATGGCAATTTACTTATCATTTAGGAAGATTTTGATGTAGTTCCCTCTTTGATTGATTGATTGATTGATTGGAATTGGTTCAAGATAAATAAAAATATAGAACAGATAAATAAAAATATGAAAAACTAGTTGAATGAATTAAGCAGTTGGAAGAAGCTGCTCTTCAGTCAGTGGCGGCTGGGGCCACCACAGTTTTTCTCTGTGGTATCAAATATCGAATACTGATATTTTTAAGGTGTTGTATCAAAATTAGAAATTCCATTATTGAGACAACACTAGTTGCTACAGAAGACTGCTGAGAAGAAATGTTGCCATTGAGTGCTGTCTAGTTCCATCAAAAAACATGTACTTTTGATTTTGGGGTGAACTGTCCCTTTAATAAAGGGCAAGACATATCCATAAGATAACATACTCTATGCGTCTAAAGCTAGAATTACCTTTTTTTTCCCTCAGGTAATGTCCCTGTGTATGTATCAAAGGCCCTCCAGAGAGCCAAAGTTGTGGTGAATGAGGATGGAACAAAAGCAGCAGCTGCCACTAGTGAGTATTTTTACAGTGAGCCTTGCCTTGGACTTGAATGTTGAACACAAAGCTGTAGTTGTTGAGAACATTCTATATAATGACTGATAATATAAGTTTTGGCACATTCATAACAATAAGCTATGGTGTTATAGTTTCTGACATGTTTTTACAATGTGTTTGCTTCTGTGTTTAGCTGCCATTTTGCTGGCTCGGTCCTCTCCACCTTGGATTACAGTGGACAGACCTTTCCTCTTCCTCATCAGACATAATGAAACAGGTACAGTCTATTTCTATCTGGGTTTATGCAACCACATTAGAAACTAAGAAGAGTGCTCGAAGTAGAGTGCACATCTCTGCCAGGTAGCAGATGGTGAAACACCTACTGCAATGAAGTGAGATTGAAATAGCAGACTGAATGACAGAGAAATGATAAAAGTAAATTAAGGAAAAAAAAGAGCGATCTGAGCCCAGTGACCTCACCTAATGTTAACGCCTTCTTGATCACCCTGTTGGTATTTATTTTGCCAACACCAGCAGGCAGTTGCTTAACTTAGTCCCTTATATAACTGTAGTATGTAGATGTTATCTTACCCATATTACACAAACTCAGTAAAAAAGTTGAAGTTTCATAGCGCTCTGTTGGGTCCAGAAACTGAAAGTCCAACACAGTCCCAAAACGACAGCTTACCATCTTGCTTAGCTTGTGACTCACACAACCCTGCACTGTATGTGTGCTGCAGGTAAAGTCAGGGAAGAGATATATTCCTCTGAACTGTTTACAGACTTGGCTACTCTCAAGAATTTAAAGATGTACGTTCAGTCCGATAAGAAAACTAAACTGAATACACTCTTGAGGCAGTTTTATGGATTCTTCTGGGCAACTAAAGAAGAACTGTACTGCAGTAACATACAATCCCACACAAAGTAGCTAGCAAACTAATGTTCGTGTGCAGGAAATTGTTTGTGTTGCTTGGCAACCACTAACATTCACTTTCTCATGTTTATAATAAACCAAATTTCGTGAAAATCAGTTCAGAATTAACCAAGTTGCAGTCAGTTTTATAGCATCTCTCTCGATCTTGAAGTTACAAGATATGATTTCCTTTACTTATTTTTAGTAATATATTCTATTGGAACAAAAGTAAACATGCAAATTCATGCTTGGTCACAGTGTTAGTGAAAAGGTCTGAACTTGTGTTTCCACATGGACGGAAGTTATCAGAGCACAAAAAGACACTTGACAGAACTGTCTTTTAAGGCTCGGTTACAGGCTGTTAGAAATTCTTTGACACACAGCTAAATTAAGCTTGACTGTTGACAGCCTGCCACAGAGCAGGCCAGTTCAGTGGTATAAGTTACCATGGTAACTGAGCAGGGATTCCTATAAGCCACAGTCATGGGATCTCTCACTTAAATAAGCCAGACTTTTCCTCTATCCACATTGGTGGAATACCCCTTCAGTAGCCCAAAGAAAGCAGCATTTGACTCTGAATTGTCCCTGTCTTTGTCCGCAGGTACCATTCTCTTCATGGGCCAGATCAACCAGCCTTGAGCCCAGCCACTGCTCAGCCCCTGGTACTGTAGCATCTAGGCCAGCACCGGAAATGCTTCTACACTGCCACGCATGAACACACACACAAATACACACCCACATACACACACACTCAAACTTTGCTGTAGACTTATGTACAGTGTTGACCTATTATTTGTTTTAAATATTGCTTTTTATGTTTACCCATTTTCTGTAATGCATAACATGCTTTATAAAAATGTTTTGCAGACTAAATTTTCCTGCTGTTTTAATTTTTTGTATACTTTTTTGAATTTATTACATTTTTAAAAGATTTTGAATGTCAGTTGTGTATTTTCTCAACTCTGGAGTAGGATAATCAGTTAGTTTATCACGTCACTGTTTCAGTTTAAAAGTTCTTCATCTCAAGTCATATCACTCCAGTGTGTTCTAAGTTTCAGTCCTTAGTTATGGCAATGTACATCATTTCTTGAACACCATGCATTCAGCTACTTGTGTCCCTCATTGAGGAAGTCTTCTGTTGTCATACTTGCTTCATATTTGATTGAATAAATACACATATTTATAACATCAATGATTTTGCCTTACTTATTTTCTGTAATAATATTTCTGATGTGGGTTTTGTCTTTATAAGTACATATGAATATGATGCTTATATACTGTATATAAAGACATAGATGTATGAAGAGTTACTGGAACTACCAGTCTTCTTGACTTGAGGGCAAAGAATAAATTTTGAGTTATTTCACCCGAAGATAGACTGCTTTGTTTTTTTCCATGGTTCCACATAATACTAAGCAAGACTGGCTCTTGTCTTTTATTTTTGTTTTATACCTGTCAGATCAGCCATGCAGTGCTTCCATCCTTGTGAACTTAATGCACTATTCATGCTCTCACATACCATACACATTTATGCTACTGTCTATCATGTAGATACCTGACCTATATGGTATACACTGTATTCCAGTAATGGGATGTAAAAAAAGTACATTCATTCAAGTACTGCACTTGAAGCCAATCCAAGGAGCTTCTATGTTTTGCTCATTCTGGAGGCCGCTGTGGACAAAAGCGGTAGTGTTTCCACTGTAATAACCATAAAATGTCAAATGTCACAAATAAAATTATAAAATTATCTAAATAAGAATCTCCTTTTGTTTCTTTGTGACTTGCTAATGTATGACCCACTGTAACTTTTCCTATGAAAATGTAATCACAGGCTCCTTTCATCTAACAGCCACACAAAAATAGCCAATCTTTTTGAGAATGGTCTCCTTACCTAATGTGGGTCATACAGAGACATCAGTAATAAATAAAGAATTATTCAAACCAGTCCTTGAAATAGCTCAGTACAATTTTGTACAACGGTGTTTTGAAATAAATATTTGAGACCTAGGTGTAGAACTTTAGTGGTTGCGGTTTTTTTTTGTTTTTTTTTTTTTGGTATAAAGTACAATAATTTCAATGTCTCTTTTCAGTTGTTTCCAGTCCTAGTTGGTTCGGCGCATCCGTGCAGTCATTACGGTAATCCTGACGGGCGCATTCGTGCAGTTATTACAGTAATCCTGACAGCGGCTCCGGGTGTCAGCTGATCCCTCATTACTGGGGAGTGAGGAGGAAAATCAGCTGAAGGAAAACATTGCTGGCTAGTTAAAAACCATGGCTGCGGAGATTCACTCGAGGCCCCAAACCGCCAGACCCATCCTTTTAAATAAGATCGAGGGACACTCAGACGCTGTCAATGCAGCCGTTTTAATACCAAAAGAAGATGGAGTGATCACGGTCAGCGAGGACAGGTGAGTTTGCCAAGAAGGCTAACGGTAGCAGTGGTTAGCTAGCGGGCTCGGTCTATTTGCTGGTAAATACACTCATAATTCCTGGCGCACTGGTTTAAGGAGGACGGACAGCACAAAAGACACATTTTCTCCCTCGGAATGACTTGTTTACTGGTTGGGATATTCCATATGTTACCAAGACTAGCGTGGGACGCTGCTGGGATAGACACCCACCAAGAATGAGTCATTTCTGTAAATTATCCACGAACAAACAACCAACCGTGAGAGTAAAAGGGATTATAATATTCGGTTTCCATTCTGGTTTTACGATCCATGTAACAGTATCACGATGTGTTAAGATATATTGACCTAACAAGCTAGCTAGCTACTCTGCTTATAGTAAACATCACTTTCTCAAACTAGCGACTGCTGCCTTTCCTCTTATGTTGTGAGTATTTTTAGCTTTAGCCTTTTAATAAAAGTGTTAATATTCTGGCCGCTGTTTGATTAAATGTAAACAGTGATAACCAAGTGTACGTTTTAGGTTGGTTGTTTATCTTATTACAAGTGGCTTTGCAATATGTGGCATCTAAGTGACCTATTTATTTATTCTAATAGCTGCCTGTAGAAATGGCTGCGAACATCAGTGCTGGAAGAAGTTTAAGTTTGTTTACTTAAAGGATCAAAAATAAAAGTACTCACCCTGTCGGTCAGGACAGGGCAGTATATTGATAGTATCAATATTGTGATATGAGACTAGATATTGTCATAAAGTTTTGATATATTTATAATAATGATAATAATAATTGTTATCATTATTGTCGTTGTAATAACTTTACTTTTAAAATGCAGCATTAAGTGTTTAAAGGCATACTATGCAACATCCCCCCCCCCCCTCACACCACAAAAAAACAAACAAACAAAAAAAAAAACAATGTATACTGTCTGTCTCTTTGGTGCATTTGCAAATAGCTGTGACAAGTCCAACTGATTCTACCTCTAACAAAATCACATAATTATCATAAAACTATAAATGCAGATTGAGTTAAAACTGCAGGTTTAGACAAGATAAAACAACCATCAATCAAAAGTACTCAGGAGAAAGCGATGGTCAAAAGATGTGTCTTAAGTTTTGGGGCTTGACTAACAGAGGCTGCCTCTCTGTGCCTTTTAGTTCTGACCTTTGGAATAATCAAGAGGTTTGAGTCAGAGGAACCAAAGTACCAAACAGGCACATATGTCTTGACCGTGTCAGACAGAGAAAAACGGGGCAAGTGATTTTGAAAACCAACAAAAGAATTTTAAAATTAATTCTGTGACAGACAGGTAATAAATATATAAGTTTTAATATTGGAGTAATGTGGACTGTCTGTCTGTTTTTTGTCAGAGCTTGTACTGCTGCCCTTTGTATGAGGTGTAACTGGCCAATAGACACACCAGACAGAAAGGTGTTACGATAGCCCAGTCTGCTGGAGATAAACGCATGTATTAACTTTTCTGTGTCTGCCTGGAAGAGAAACGGTCTGACTCTGACAATATTCCTCAAAAGGACAATTTAGTCATGATTCTATTATCACATTCAAAGTTTAGGTCAGAATCAGTAATAACACAGAGGTTCAGGTTTGTCTTGCACATGTCAGAGGAGTGGTCACCCATGGCCAGACTTAGTTGTCGACCAGTTAAATAAGACCTTTGATAAACTGTGCCAGAGACACCAACCCCAGTGTTCAAATCTGTCTAGCAAAATATTATGATCTACTGTAAGAAATGCAGTTATGAGATCCAGCAGGACAAGAACTGATGATGCTGATGATATCAATATTGATATCAAGATGTATGGACAGAATGTTTTTGATTTTGTTCAAATTGCACGGCCCTACCTCTGTGTTTTACTGTGATATTTTGGATCAGTATCACTGCTGTAATCATGTCTAGGTTTAATTTACCAAGGTGATGTCTTAAAATGTCTTGTTTTGTCAGACCAAAACACAAAGTTATTCAGTTAAATATGATGATAAACAGTATTAAACCAGGAAATCTCTACATTTTAGAGACAGAAAACAAAATTATCTGTAATTGTTGCATGAAAAATTACTTTATTAATTGTCAAAGTAGTTTAATATGAGTTGCTAGATTTATTAGCATGACATGGCATGTTATTTGCCCTGGACAAGCAGGCACAATTTATTGCTGAGCCCTGATGTCTGTAGTGTCATTATCCTGTGAGAATCTCTTTCTCAGCTTTGTGATGATGTATTTTCCAGCTGATCCAACAGGGGTTTTAAATAGTTTATTCAGCCTAAGAAGAAGGAGAATTCTCTCGACCATAAAGGAACATTTAATCCTTCAGTTTATTACAAACACGCGAAATCAACGCCTCAAAGGGTATGGAAAAGATGTAAAAGTAGCTGAAAAGTAGCTAGTAACTAAATCTGTCAGACAAATATAGTGGAGTAAAAAGTACAATATTTACCCCAAGATATATTGGAGTAGAAGTATAAAGCTGCATAAAATGGAAATGATCAAGTAAAGTATCAGCACCTCAAATTTTTATTTAAGTAAAATACTTGAGAACATGTGCTTAGTTACATTTCACCACTGTAGAAAATCCCTTTGTAGTGGTGGTCATAAGTGATTTACACCATAAAGTCAATACCATATTTTCAACCAAACATGAAGCCAGCAACTATAATTTGACAGACCTCCTCACTTGTTCTCACTGTGGCAGACAGATAACCGCAATTGTGGAGGTGTGAGCATGGTCATATCAGTCCATCACATTCACTGGGTTACACTGTAAGTGATACATATTACAGCTGTCATGCTTGTCAAGTGTGAAGAAGCAACATCCTCATTTAAAGATAAAGGAACTGTGAAGAAATGTGATGCAGTTCCCAGCACACAGTCTAACCTACTTGATAATGAAAAGGGAAGTTGTGGGGTAAGTGTCTTTGATGAAACCAGGCAGGACTGTTGCAGCTATTGATATTATTAATGCTTTGCGTTTTTACTGGAATAGAAGTAAAACCTTAAACTCAACTCCTCAAAAAGGCTGATGGAGGCTTCCCTGAAACACTCTCAAAGCAAAAGCATAATGTGGTTTCTAAAAGCACAACATGACAGAGCATGTGATCTTTGCAAAGTTGTCCAGTTTCTCATATTTTTATAGAGGGGAATGCACCAAAAATGTTTAAAAAATTATTAAAGCAACATTTATTGAAACAAAAATGATCAAATAAGTATTGACAGTGGTAATGCGGTCTCAGCAGTGATGTTTTCAAAGCTTGTGGGCATGGCTGGAGTATTGTTTAGATCAGAGGTTCTCAGTTTTGTCTCAGCTAAGGACCATTTACAAAATCAAAAATGTACCCGAGACCCCCTCATGTATGTCACTTGGAATGATTTGATGTAGTGTTGTTGTTGTTGTTTGTTTTTTGTTTGTTTGTTTTTACACTTCTACTTAGTTATATGAAGGAATAATATAAGAGAAATGTATTAAGAAAGATATTAGAGATGTATTAAAAACCACATCAACACATACTCATAACATACATACACACAGTTTGTTTTATTCTTTAGAAAATAGAATGCAGTACCTGATTATTTTAAATACATACAATGAAAATAAATATATATGTATATAAACAATAAAATACATAAATTAGGCCTCGTGCAGTAAAAAAAAAAAAGTAGAACTAGCCTGGTTTTTATGATTATGACAATAAATAATTTTGTATTTGTCATTTTGTATCATTATAATTTAAATCAAACCAAAAAAAAAAAGACCTGCCAAGAATCATTTTTCACCGACAAAAAATGACCATCCATTTTCAGTGCCATTATTATGAACAGAATCAAGCATTGTGTGTAAAGAGAATTGGCGCTGGTTTCCCAGACAAGGATTAAGCCCAGTCCTAGACAAGGGCTCTCTCCAGTGGATGTTTCCATTGAGTATTTCCATTGAAAAGCGCCAAGTATAATTTTTGCATCAAGGGGCAAGTCCATACAAACAGTGAGTAAAAGATAAGAGGGCAGGGTGATACACTTATCTCCCCATGAGTATTGCAATTCTACGAGTATATTGCAATTTGATATTACAATTTATTGCCATTTTTGTTAGCTTTTTTAACACTAGACACTAGATCATGGGGAAAAGTTGAATCATACACTTCTAGAGACAGTATGTCATGATTCATATTTCCAAAAACAATGCGCATCACATGTCAGTCAGTTATCGAGTTTTATTTCAGCAGCATCATTATTATACTGTCTATAAAGATAGTACATTCGGGTGCTTTTTGAATTCAACTTTAGTCATTCCTGCTCATTAAGCTAATCCCAGAAGAAAATAAGGAATAAAATAAGATGTTAAGCCAAAATTAACTGAGTTCCTTTGCTGTAGCTGGTCAGTGTGGAGTGTTTAAGCCAGAGTAACAGATTAAGCTTCTTCAGAGGAAATATATGCCTGAAAAGTATGAGCATATTTGTTGTTTTATGTTAAGCATGTGAAGTAAAATGGATTCTTTTGTTAGATATTACCACGATCACAGTGCTAATTTTCATTTGTGCCTAAATGAGAATTCCCATTATGTGTTAATATTGAGCTTGCAGACTAAGCACTAGGTTTTTTTTGTTGTTGTTTTGTTTTTATTAAAAAAATTTGAGTCATGAAACTGAAGAGAATCTCTTTTTTTTCCCCCCACCCCTAATTTAAAGTTCTGTATATCAGAAATTGACCTTCATAACATGAAGTAGGCCTCAGATTGACCCTTATGAGACAATGGAAAGTGCATTAAATGTGATGTTTTGATGTTTCCCCTCAGAACCATCCGAGTTTGGCTGAAAAGAGACAGTGGTCAGTACTGGCCAAGCATCTACCACACAGTCTCCTGTAAGTAAGCCTGCATTGCTTTAGTGGAAGGAGGAATTATGAATGTACACGTACACACAATGCTTGATGCTTGTTTGTGTCAGAGGAAAAAAAAACTTTTTTTGTGTTGATTTCCCTGCTCATGACACCTGTCTGCTCTTTCTTCCTTTAGCTCCATGCTCTTGCCTGTCGTACCACCATGACAGCAGACGCATCTTCATAGGCCAGGACAATGGAGCTGTTGTGGTGAGTGAAGCTAACTCAAAAAAATGGCTTCATATTCTCGCTCCAGGCTCAGTCTTTTGGTTATTCAAAGAGTCTAGTTTTTAAAAAGCTGCATATCTGGTTTAAATCAGCCACTCTTTCAATATTTGGACTCCTCCACGTGCCTGTGGGGGCAGGATAGTTATTTGATTTAAAACTTGTTTTTTATGTGTGTTTGCTTACCTTTAGGAGTTTCTCATCTCTGAAGATTTCAACAAGATGAATCACGTGAAAACGTATCCAGGTAAGAAAGTGAGATGAGGACACACACATTCATTGTCATTGTCGTTCCACCTCTGATCCACCGGAGGTAGCAGCAGAGCTGTAACGAGCTATCGACATCTGTGTAAAAGGATAAACTGGCATGGTCAGATTGAGGCTCAAACATGTATGGCTGAATCTCTCCATGTTTCCTCTAATGCTAACGCAAGCTAGTCTTGATGCATGCTGCTCTTTCACTGGTCAGCCTAGTGCAAGCGATGACACACAAGCACATCAGTTCTCACTCCACCCTGGTGTTTCACACTTAATACAATGATGAATTAAAAAAAACAAAAACAAGATGGGGTTGCACTGGTGCTCCCAGTTTTAAGACTTAGTCGCACTGTTTCCAGAAATGGACACAAAATGTCACTAAATGGTCGCATTGTGGAGTCCTGATAGAGCACCATATTCATACCCCAAAAACTTCTAGCTCACTGTCATGATGATGCTACTTGCCTTCATCAACAAGTAGCAAGTGATTGCAAAGATGAACAAAAGTTGTAGCTGTTATAACTATCTTTGTCATATATTGTTGTAAAATGAACATTTCGGGGTTTTGGAATTGGGACCAAGACAGCTCGTTACCTTGGGCGTTAGAATGTTGTGATGAATTTTTTCACAATCGATAATGAAAGTAATGCTATAAATGCTAGTTGCAGCCCAACATCTGGATTTCATCTCCTGTCATATTGTCATAATTGGTAGGTTATGAACAGAACACAGTTCCTGTGACTGTATCAGCAGCCATTTAGCCTCCTCAGTGGAAAATCAAGCTTCAGGGGGAAAATGGCCGGCCTGTTGCTTTGGAGGGCAAAACGCCACGTCACCACTGGAATGCTCCATCTGTTTTCTACCACTTGTTGCAAAATCAAGCAACAGAGCCTGAACAGCATAAACATGACTCACAATCAGATCAGACAAGCATTAGGATGTGTCTGTGCACTTCAAAGCCAGGCAGGGCTTAACAACACCATTTGCCTTTTGGCAGTCAGTGTTGCTTTCTTCAGAGCGGCAACAAGGCAAAACTGACTGCTTTTTTTAGCAGCCCATTGGCCAGTGATAAAGAACAGCTGACGTGTTCAGTCAGCTTATAAATTGATATGACAGAAATTTTTTGGTAAATGCTTCCCTCTCTGTAGTTCAAATTAATTACTTGGCAAAATCTGTACTGATGATTATTGAACATGTTGGTGGTGGCTTGATGCACACAAGCATTGTCTTTTGCACACTGCACAAGGGAAACGTTGTTCCATCAGATACCTAGGACAGCAGAAGATATTACAGAAAATACAGCAGTAATATATATGTATATAGTTATAGTTTTATATATATATATATATATATAAATATATATATATATATATATATATGTATATTATATATATATATATATATATATATATATATATATATATATATATATATATATATATATATATATATGTATATAGTAGAGTACTGGAATAAGAAAGAGAGGACAGTGAAGATCAAAGTTTTGCGGCCAGAGCCTGGTAGAGCCATGATTTAGCATGAGGCAGCAAAAATATGCAAAGAATTTTCTTGTTGATTAAAATAAGTGTAGGATAAAATAGAAAGTACATGTAGCTTTGTGTAGCATAAAATTGACCCACATAAGTTCTGCCCTTTTATGCTCGCTGCTTCAATAACAGTTGAACAAGCTTAGTACCTCAGGCAACTTTCTCCTTTCCTGTAAAAGCTATAGATTAATTTAGATTAGCTGGCTAGTTAGCCAGCGATATGCTAACATTAGCTTAAGATGTGAAGGTATGTGGCTTTTTCACAGGTGACCCAGCAATGTCTCTTAACCATCTTCAAAATGTGGTTTTCTTTGCACCATAGCTTGCTCAAATGTTAGTGGTGCACCAAGCCAAACGGATGGGGCTTAGGAGCAGTCTATTACATTTAAGGGTTATTTTGGCCTCAGTTCTAGTAGGTAATCTTAGACCCCATACCTGGAATTGAAATGTGATCTGGACATGTTATCCAGATAAGGAAAAATGAATGTTAATGCAAAGTGTAAATGCATCATGATCTTCCTGACCACATCTGGAGGTAAGGTCTAACTTGCATTTGGATTTGGATCTTAGGTAGGTGTGAACACTATTGTTATTATTACTCCTTCTTGGTTCCAGTGCTCAGCTTGACAATGGCTTTAAGACCGCCCCGTGGTGCTGCAGGGTTTGACATTATTGTCACATTAACTGTTTTTCCATTGGGGAAAAAATGTCCCTAGGAACACCACAATCAATGGGAAAAAGTGTCACAGTTAAGGAAAAAAAGTGCCTTATTTGTATTTTTTTACATAAATTTACATTTGGACAACCAAAATCTTACTTTGGCCATCAAATTTAGGGACTTAGTAGCCCGTCTGGCCAGTGCTTAAAGATATTAGCATCTATTCCCGCTCTGATTGGACAAGCAAGATATGTTGCTGTTTCATGTCATGATGCCAGAGCAGAGAATCAGTCAACTTGGTTCTGGATCCAGGTAGGTTAAAGGGGGGTGTGCTGTTCTAATCCAATACACCTTTTATAAAATTAAGCGTATATCTTTTCACAGTCTTCTAGCTCCCCATTCTGTGCGTGCACTGAAAACAAATCTGATATTTCTACACAGCTGTGACTCTGTAAATGGCAAACAAAAGTGGCTTGGACTGAGCCTCACACCACGACTTCAGTCGATCAGGGACAGATCACATTTGTGCCTGTGCACAGGACAAGAAAAAGGGGAGGGGGAGTGAAAGGGACACTAAATCTTCTGAAGGAGGATTTGTTTGGTTGCTGAGTTTAAATATAAACAATCTTCCTCCAGAATAGCCCACCCCACCTTTAAAGGGATACGCCAACGTTTTTTTGTTTTCGTGTCTTGCCTCACTCCCGAGTCCATGACAAGAAGATAGACACCATTCTTTCAACTGTGCGTGCAGTAGCGAGGGAGAGACGGACAGAGCTCGCCCGCCGCTAATTATCTTAGCTCAAACACTGGGAGTCAATAGGAAGTGTTAGCCTGCCTCAGCCTACAGTCATCTGATAAACTCTTCAGCAACTCTAAACGGTCCTGTATGCTTGTTGTAACTCGTTCATCGATGGCAGCACCAACTCCCACTCAGTACAGCAGAAGCACTCGTTTTCTGTCGGCATGGGTTGGCAAGCCCCACAGCTACACCACCAATCCATGCCGGTTCTGACTCTCTCCTCGGCCCCAGGCTGCTCGAGTGTCTCAGCTTCTCTTCGTGCACGCTCAGCTTCTACAACATGTAGTTCCTCCTCCGTATATTCTGGTTCAAATAGGTATGGTTGTGAATCTTCGTCAGTCCCGAAGAAATCGTCCTCGTCCTCCCTTTCAAAGTCGGCCATAATCTGTAGTAGGAATGTTCTTCTACTCGTAAACAGAGGCTTTGTTTTGTTGACCTACTTACAAGCACATCTGCGGTGGTTTGCGCATGCGCGCAAACAGCGGTTTAGTTTCCTGTGTATTTCTTTCGAAAATGACAAAGTGCTGATCTTAGTCTAAAAACAGATAACGTAACATAACGCGGTAAAAAAACGAGTCACAACAAGCACACAGGACCGTTTAGAGTTGCTGAAGAGTTTATCAGATGACTGTAGGCTGAGGCAGGCTAACACTTCCTATTGACTCCCAGTGTTTGAGCTAAGCTAATTAGCGGCGGGCGAGCTCTGTCCGTCTCTCCCTCGCTACTGCACGCACAGTTGAAAGAATGGTGTCTATCTTCTTGTCATGGACTCGGGAGTGAGACAAGACACGAAAACAAAAAAATGTTGGCGTATCCCTTTAAAACCCTGCTGTCTTTAAAACTAGAGACATTGAATACAAAAAGTTGACAACAAAAGTGTGTACCTTAGAAGTGTTCCCCAGATGGACCATTAAGGCTGATGGGACTACAAATCATTTGAAGGGATTCGTCTGTCTTAGTCTGGATTATAGCGACACTAAGCAGATGGGATCAGCATGTGGAGAGAACAAATTAGTTTAAGATGGTGCTCATCCATGATGGCTCGGTTATAAAGTCCAGTGGACTAGATGAGATCTTGTTTGATGTTTATCAAGCATGACACTTGATGTGTGTGTGTGTGTGTGTCTGTATGTGTTGCAGCTCACCAGAAAACCGTGTGTCAGATATGGTGTTCTCCCTGGAGAGTGAGTGGGTGGTGAGCACCGGCCATGACAAGAGTGTGAGCTGGATGTGCACCCAGAGTGGCAGCATGCTGGGGAGACACTACTTCACCGCCTGGGCTTCCTGCCTACAGTATCCTTCATTCACTCACTGTGTGTACAGTATTAACATCTGTCAGCTGAGCGATAACATGTAAAGTGTGTTTGAACCCTGACTCCCTGCTCAGATACGATCACGAGACGCAGCATGCCTTTGTCGGCGATTACTCAGGACAGATCACGCTGTTGAAACTGGAGAAGCAGACATACTCCACCATCACTACGCTAAAGGGGCATGAAGGTAAAGACACACACTGCATACACATTTGCCTACACATAACGAATCATATATTGCATGCAGCATGATGACATATGCTTTGTTGTTCACCTAAAAAGTTTCACTGATTTAAAACTTTCAAAACTGTATTTTGCATGATAAAAAAACTTAAGGTTTGAACAAGAACAGAGCTAAAAGGATAGTTTGAATTTTTTGAAGTGGCGTTGTATGAGGTTCTGATCCATAGTCAGTATATTGCCTACAGTAGATGGCGGTTGACATTAGGGTTGTGCTGATTGGCGATCCAATCGTATATTGGCAATTGAAGGGATGAACAACGATCGTTTTTTTCCCTTGGCGATATTACCAGAGGTTGTGGCAAATGCGCAGTTAAGAGAGGGAGGGAGAGACAGATAGGCAGAGAGACAGAGAGAGAGGGAGACAGAGGGAGCGTGTGTGTGTGTGCCTGCCTGCATATGACGGCGGAGCTTACTGTGGCTATAATTAATTGATTAACAATAACAAAGCACCATGAATTCAAACACTTCTGACCCTTAATGCACTAGATTCATACTTTTCCAAATTACTTCTGGGTTAAATACTGTCAGACGGCAGCATACGGACGGATTTACCTCCAACAGTTGGCAGTAGTGAAATGCGTCTGTCACAGAAAAAAGACGCTAAAATCTCCCGAAGAATCCAATCCAAAAATGGTGAATAAAAGGTTGTTTTTTAAAAAAAATAAATATATAATTCTAACTTGTGATCACTGACTTTATTAAGCCGACTGTATCTAACTAACACCACGACACGCAACGTGCCAGAGACGCAGCACCAGCGTCTGACCGCAAACGAAATAAGGGATCCATGTCAGCTTGATATCATGACTTTAAAAGCACTGAATTACTTACCTTAACGAATTTCGTTAGAATAAAATATGAAGAATGGTAAAATATCATTTCTATGAGGCTGTTCAGTCAGACATCGGCAGATCACAAGTAATTAACTTGTATCAATCATCCTGGCAGTCTAGCAAAGATCAAGCTACGTGCGGCTTGTTCAGTCAATATTGTGTTCATTATAATGTTGATAGTGCTTAAATAACATTTTCTGCCTAAAAAAAAATTAATACCTTGATAATACAGTACTCTGAGCCTTAAGGTGGAGCAGCCATTCAGTACATGATGTGTTGCGAAATGCACACACATTATGTGGCGGCTGCAGAGTCGTCGCGGCTGCAGAGTCGTCGTAGTCGTGCCCCCCCCCCCCCCCCCACACACACACACACACACACAAGGAATCGTGTATTGGCGATCTCACAGAGTGACGATAGGACGATCTGACTGTGGGCAAGATCGCCCAACTCTAGTTGACATGCCCCCATTTTGAAGAAGCAGAGAAGAGTACTAGCATGGAAGCTAAGCAATGTACTGCTGTGGACACGGTCAGCAGCAAAACATATTTTAGCCACCTAAAAAAAGGCCCTTCTGAAAAAAAAAAAAAAGAAAAAAATCAGTATCCGTTTAAATGTATGCTACATTTAGAGTATTCGCACCACTTTACCTAAGATATGCTTTTCTGGTGGGAAACTGTCATTATATAAGCCCAGGGTTCCTACACAGTATGGAAAAGTATGGAATTTGATTTTAGCAATTTCCAGGTAAGAATAAGTATGGAAAAAAGTTAAGTGTGGAAAAATATGCGTGTTTCCTGACTATTGCCCGTTTTTTACTAAAAAGTAAAATTAGGCACTTCTAAAGATAAATTGATCATACAAGCGGAGTCTCTCAAATCGTTATTTTAATGACCAAATGTTAAGCTTATCTGGACATTTATGAGTCATGCAATGATATAGTTATCCTGTGTAAGGAAACCATACCTTTATGACTGTGTTCATCATCCAGTCAACCCAATAAATAATCAAGGATGCCAAGATGCCAAGAAAATTAAATTATTTAACTTGTTTTCAACTCGTTTTTGGTTCTTATTTATAAAAGTTACTAAAAATATGGAGGGAACAATAATATAGTATTATTTATTCAATATGTTAAGGTAAAATAATTTGAGAATAGGTAGCACTGTTTAGTCTATGTCCTGTTTGGGCATAGTCCAGCTTTGTGACTAAATGGCAACAGTGGGTAAATGCAAGTTTTCCGAGGGCTGCTTTAAATATAAAGCCTGGTTGGCTCAGGATTCCAAATGGCAAATAATACTAGGTGCAGACTTTGTATAAAATCATTATACATCTCCAACATAACCTTCTTGCAATTACTTGGCAACAATCCTCAAAAATATTGAAAAAAAATCTCTGCACACCTGAATATGTGACAGCAGAAAGCAAGACAGTGTGCGGGAGTTTCTCTCATTGTTCTTGAATTTATTTGGCAACATAAATAGTCAGAATGTAACATAAATGTTAACAGTTGGATTTTAAAACCATTTATTTACACAAAAAACATTTAGCTATTTGTACTTGGATGATCTGAAGAAGCTACAAAAGATGTTTGGAAATTTGAAAATTTGTTTTACCTTGCAGAACATGGGAGTTGTTGTTATCGCTGATTTGATCGGTTAGCTTGCTTGTTGTTATGGTGTGACTTCTATGAATCTGCAGGGGTCACACAAAACACAAACTAACCTATCGAGGCAGCAGCAGACCAGTAACTCCCATGTTCTGCCAGGTAAAATTATCAGTGATTACCGGAGCAATTTGGCTTGTATAATGGCTGTTTCCCATCTGAAAAGGCTGTCTGACAGCTGTGTCCTCAGCAGTACATTGCTTGGTACTCTTCTCTGTTTCTCCAAACTGGGGGGCATGTTGACCACTGTAGGTAATACATCGACAATGGATAAGTACCTCATACAACCCTGCTTCAAATAATTGGAACTATCTCTTTAAGCGCACAAATAAAGCAGAGCTGACATTCAGCTCTGTGACACTACACACTACCACAAAACCTTTAGGAGGCCTGGGATTTACTTTGCAAGTGAGTAGAACCTTGAAGAAATTCCATCATTTGATTTTGATGATGATGTAAATTGCTATTTCTCACACTGCTCTGGAAATTCCCATATCTGCTTGTTTGAGTTGAGATGTGGTAACTGTGTTGTTCCGTGCTCATCAAGCCATTTAGATGGGAGTATTTTCATTCTTGGAAACTCACATCAAAATAGAAATGCTTCATCAAAGGATGATTGTATTACTCATGGGATTCTGTATAAAAGAGTTCAGTGTACTTGTAGCTGTGCCAAGAAAACGGATCTCACAACAAAAATGAGCTGTTGGGGCACTTTCACTTTCACTGTATGAAACAAACACTTCCCAGTGTTCTCGTTCAGGCAATTATCACTCATGTTCTGATGAGCTGGTTGATAACAGGGTGAGGGATGCCTCATCTGACCAGATGACCCTCTTCACTACTAGAAAATCCTATTTTTTACCACAGACTTGTTGCCTATGGCAGGGCTATTCAATTACAAATTTGATTGGGTCAGATTGTAAAACCAGGAAATGTATATGGACATTTTCAGCAGCCTGTTTCAAACTTTTTTTTTTAGCTTTTGACAATGACATGTTTTAAACAAATGCAAATGAATGTAGTACAAAATAATTGTTAAATAATTATCACCTCATTAGCAAAGGCTTTCATGGTCTCAAAGATTGTGAATGGCCTTGTCTTCTTTACAAAGATCAAGTGCACACGAAGGCAATCTGCTGTAGCTGGTCCATGCATGGCTGCATGGCTCTGATCATTAGATGCAATAAAACTGCAGCCTAGCGTCCCTCTTCTGTGATCCTTCAAAAAAGTTTTGGTGTTCGGTGTTTTCTTAGTGAGGAATATCTATTATATTCTTTAACTACTGCAACTACAGCTCATTGCACATTAAGTACATTAATTGGTGCTTGGAGATGGAGGTAAAATAAGCAGTTGCCAGGTTTAACTGATGGTTTTCATTGTCAATTTTATATTTCAGGCTGACAGAGACTTATTTTCAGTACTGCTACTACTTGCTACTTGCTTGTGCTACATCAGCAGCCAGATGTTTTGAAAAGCCACAAGTGTTGTTATTTATTAAAGATTTTTATTTTCTGAGAGTTTCATGTTTAGATGAAAGTCAGTGTTTCCCTCATGTGTCAGCTGATGGAAACACACCTTCAGCAGAGGCAAATGAATAAGTAGTATTTTTCCACTTGGTCTTCAGTTACTGTCAGCCTTAGTCCCGTCCACCAACACCTAGTCTAATGGTCGCTGTCCCAGATTTTCTTTGCCTTTGAATGCCCTGGCTTTCACTGGACACATGAAAAACATTAAGTCTTTCCAGGTTGGCTTGTCCAGAAAATGTGTGATTAACAAAATCAGAAGCACAGTGGAAGCATGTTTTTAAGTCGTGGGCTGTGCACTGTTCTGTAACAACAGCTGTGTGCTGATAGTGAGTGTTTAGCGTATAATGTGCTCTACCCTCTGACAAGAATGGACAGATGTTTTGTTCCATGTGGTTGATCAGCCAAACTTAAGAGTCAAATCTATCTTCTGTCACCCTTTAACAGACCACAGACAACAGCTGTTGAACTATTTATCTTATTACTCATGGGAGCACTCTGTAATTATAGCATGTCCAAAAACGAGTACAGCAGTCCAAATAGTGAGTTAGAGCCAAGATGGTATATTAAATAGGTTGAAATGTTAATAATATATATGATTTATGGTTGAAGTGAGTTGTTTCCTCAGCCCCCTCCTCCCCAGGCTTGAGGAAGCCCAGGCAGGCTGCAGGAGCACAACACAAGCACAGTATTGTAAATATTGTGATTAAGTTCAGTCACTGTCTGCAGACTCCATTAACATATTGCTCAATTTAACTTGTACTCCTTTTAAAAGATAATACATGTTTTCTTACGACTCATAAACAGTCTGTTGTCAGATTGTCCAGTTTTTTTGTTTTTTTGTTTGTTTGTTTTTTTGTATTTTTATTCTCTCTCAACAATTCCTTAATACGAACACACAGACATTGATTTTTATAATTAGGTATGTACATAGGGATTTTAATAATTAATCAATAATCACTTAATTACTGTTAAGAATTTAACCAATTGAAAATGTTTTAATTGATAATTAATAAATAGTATAGAAATGGTAGTAGCTGTGCCTCATTTGACAGTCTTAAACTTCAACTTAAAATGTGAATAAATACGGACAAATGAAAATGAGGGGGAAAAATGAGAAAGAAACATGTTTTCTATCTTATTGATTATTAATGATTAATTGATTAATCAATTGTTAGCGTTTTCAACTATTGGTTAAGGAAAATGCACAAAATTTGCATCACTAATGCACAATATTATCAGCACGTCATGGACTAGGCAGATAAAGGCTTTAAAGGTCAGTATCGGCCTGGAAGTTTCTGTTGATATGACAGGCCAATAACGCAACGCTTTTAATTATGAGCATGTGATGCAAGTGTATCTACAGAGTGGAGTTTTTTTTTTTTAAGTGTACGCCACTGATAGAGAAAAGTTACTCTTCGAAATTATTCCTCAGTATCTACCATGCAAGACAAAGCCTGGTCCTTCAACACTACAAATTTAATTGTCAATCTTACAAGCCATCATTTGAACATTATGCAGAATTTGTGAAGAAAGAAAGAGAGAGAAAAAAGAGAAAAAAAACTATCAGCAGTAGTTATTTTGCCCAGTGAATGTGTACCTTTTGAAAAGCATTGTATTTTATTTTGAAAAGTGGTTTTGAAATGCATTGTATTTTATGTCTGCATCTGCCAGTGGGCCATCACAATAGGAGTTGACATAATAATGTGTCTTAAAACTATAGGAGGCACTTGATGTTCTCTGCAATTGGGGGAAAAAATCTGCACATATCAGCATCAGCCAAAATTAGTTGAAAATATGTCCATATAGGATGCTGGCAAAAATCCAATAATGTGCATCCCTATTTAGAGTTAGGCAAGCAAGGTATAAAGTAGCCCTGTACAGAAGCAAATGATGAGATGGTCAGATTAAATCAGTGTAAAAACAGAGCTGTTGTCTGAACCTCCTGTAGTTCTCCCAGCAGGCACCAGATGGAGCCAACGCGTCAGATGATAATTGTGTTCCTCAGCAGCCTTTTACAGCACATAATAACACATGTTACAGGTATGCCTCTTTTTCTCTACCTTTTCATCCCTCCATCCCCTCCAGGTAGTATAGGAACCCTGTGGTGGGATCCCGTCCAGAGGCTGCTATTCTCCGGAGCCTCTGACCACAGTGTAATTATGTGGGACATTGGAGGCCGCAAAGGACGAACGTTACTCTTGCAGGGACACCAGTAAGTCTGTCCATGTTTCGTATACGTGTGGATGCTGACTTTGCTTCACCTCCTCTGTGTTTGTCAAGGACCGGAGGCTTAAAATCTAAATCAGTTTTTACATTGGAGTCGGTAACAGCTGTCCCTGGGCAGCACTCCCTCTGTTTTTATCTTCACTTCTTGATTTTCATACATATTTCACCACCTCCTAGTCCCCCTCCCCTCTGTGATGGGAGTTAACAACAAAGCCCCTGTACACTGATGTGAGTCAGAGCAAGCCTCCAAACATCCTGTTGCACCCTAGCAGGATTAACAGAGGTTTGTCTCTCAGACACCCATTAAATGAGAGTAGTAAGGCTGGTGTAGTTCTGACAGGTCCTAAATGCTGTGTTGACGATCCAGTGTTTATCTCTTTTCAAGCCTTTTTGTTGTGCTTTTGTTGCGTAGCACACAGTTGTAAGCATACACATCAAGTGGACACAAAATTAGAATTTATTTGTAGTCACTCTACTTTTAGCTCTATTTAGGTTTCCAGTAGGACCCGACCAATACTGGATTTTCAGGGTCGATAACGATATTGGGGAATAAAAAAAAAAATTCTGATATTGATATGATGGCCAATATTGCAGTGACCCCTCAAATTGCTTATCAAACCCCTGTGACCAAAATAACAAAGATAACAATATCCTTAAGTAATATTTATTTATATTTACCAGTCAGCGTACTGTTTCAGTACCCTGATGTCACATATCTTTGTCACCAGTCTCAACCACTTTTGAGGGATTATTGCAACAAATATGTGTCTATATTCTGTACATTATATTCTGATCAGAAATCTGAAATCAGATTTGTTTTACTCTCTAATATTGGCACCACCCACAAAAATTCTTTATCGGTCAGACCCCATATTTTCATATTGGCACATACTGTATGTTATATAGACCAATATAGCTCTGATAGGCCAAGATCGAGACAAACTATTGGTTTGGTTCCAGTTTCCATCAGCTCTTGAGAAAAATCTCTGGCTCTTTGGCTTTTAAATGCTTCAATTTCTTCAACAACTAGCTTTTTAGCTTTTTCCCCTTTATTAACAATGACACTTTTACAGTATTCAGTCACATATTTGACAGATTAAAAAGCCAATGACCATACAAAACAGGAAGAACAGAGACGGTCAGGCCACAGTGCATTGAAAATAATACATGTACTGTCCCACGCCAGAACACAGAGCCATGCAGTTATTATTTGCAAACAGTCAGGTCCAAAGTAAGTTATGAAAGGACTCCAGACTTTATCAAACTGAACAGGTTCCTCTCTTAAATACTAGCTGAGAGGCTTCTAGAAGCATGAACACTAATGCACTACTTATCCTGTGTGATTTCCTCTGGCACCAACTTTAATAAAATGCATCTCCTGAGCACAGAAAAGAAGGATTTTCAGGAGTTTTAAAAGATTTGGAGGAATGTTTTAGGGATTATTTATACCAAGAATGCATGATAGAGGAAAAATGTTTCCCATTTCACCAAGTATATCATTGATTTCTCTGAGAACAGCTTTCCTGAGTTAGCGGATATACACATTCTAATAAACAATCAGAGTATTTGCCTTCTGTATTCTTGCTCTTATTACAGAACTTAGATAGATCTGGGTTCATTTTGTGTCGTGTCATTGGGGTAATATGTAGCTTATGATTTATTTTATATTGAACTTCTTTTGCGATTTTAGTGGTAAAACAGTTTGACTTTGCTGTTGAAACTGATGAAGAGTGGGATGATATGTGACTAAACCTGTCAGTCTCCCATTCTGTTTTAGTTTTAGCCGTATTTTCTTTCACTCTACCAGAGGCTGTTCCATAAAAGTCCTCGCCATTAATGAATATTTGCTCTAAAGAGAAGACTGCACTTCAATATCGAGATTGTTTGAGATTGAGATGCCATAGTTGCCCAACTGTAAATACCTTAACTTTGCTAACTTAGGTTGCTAACTTCTGGTTTTCTTTGTGAAAGTTTTACTTAAGTTTAAATTATTATTTTGCTTTATGGAAAACTTGGAATTGATTGATGTGTGTTCATTGTCCTCCTCAGCGAGCGTGTTCAGGCCTTGCGTTACCTGCAGTTGACCAGGCAGTTGTTGTCATGTTCAGCTGACGGAGGCATTGCAGTGTGGAACATGGACGCACAGAGAGAAGAGGTTTGCATCACACAAATAAAGGGTGTAATGATACAATCAGCTTAGACTTTGGTCAATACTAGATTTGGGGTTTACATTTAGATACACTCTTATATACCTTTATTTTAAAATTTTACTGCTATTTCAACTATAGCAATGGTCTGGTATTCATAGCAACCATCTGCCACCATAAGAATCAACAAAGCTGTGTAGTAAACAGAATATAATAACAGAATGTATACATAAACACAGATTTTTTTTGCAGTAACCCCTCAAATGTGATTATCAATCACTTTTGCAAAGATATGTAATGGAGGCAAGATATTTCACAGTTTACAATAAACTTTATTGTCCAAAATGACGTCAGGACACAGTTTTCATACTGAGACAAATACGCAGGTCCACATATGCTGATACTGGTATAGACTGATAAAGCTGTGATAAGACATAATTGGTCAGCTAATATAGATCCAGCTCTACTTTATACTCTATAGTGATTCTAAAACTTTGTTTTCTTCACTGCTATTTTCTAACTTATTCAGCACTCACCACTCACTCAGTGTAATATTGAAAACAGCATGCATTAGCTACTGTGGAAGGTGTAGTATTTCAGTGTTAGAAGTTGGTTGTACTTGGTGAAGAGTTTTTATTTTATTTTATTTTTTTAACACTTGTCCACTTGGAGAATTAATTTAGTGGTCAACATTGTGGTTTTTCTGCAGGCGCCCCAGTGGTTAGACAGCGACTCCTGTCAGAAGTGTGAGCAGCCTTTCTTCTGGAACATCAAGCAGATGTGGGACACTAAGACCCTGGGGCTCAGACAGGTATGGTTGTCTGTACAATGACCTCAGTAATTGTGTGTCTTTCAAACCCATCAGTCATGCTAATATATGTGTGTTTTTTCCTTTGTGCAGCACCACTGCAGAAAGTGTGGCAAGGCCGTGTGTGGAAAATGTAGTTCTAAACGCTCCACGTACCCAATCATGGGCTTTGAGTTCCCAGTGCGGGTGTGCGATGCCTGCTTTGATAGCATCAAAGAAGAGGAGTGAGTCGAGAGTTTCTCTAAAATTTGTAATGATTCGTCACATTATAGCCCTGTGTTCAGAGCACTGGGGGCAACTCTGATTAAATGGTCTCTTTGTGTTTGTGTGTGTGTGGTGCAGTCGAACACCACTGGCTACGTTCCATGAGGGGAAACACAACATCGCCCACATGGACATGGACCCATCCAGAGGCCTGATGGTCACTTGTGGAAGCGACCGCATTGTTAAGGTGAACAACAGATCCTTGATACCAGATAATTCATGCATGTGATCAGGCTGTGTCAAACGCACAAAGATCATGACAAAACAAATTAAATCACTGTTATTTTATCTCAGAGTCAGATTCCTGGTAGTAGTGTCTACAGGCAGTCCTAAAAACTTAAAATGATTTAAACTCACTCTTAAAGGGATAGTTTGGACTCTTTGACGTGGGGTTGTGTGAAGTGCTTACCATCAGTGTATTGAATACAGTAGATGCCTGTCAAGGGGTGTTAAGTTAGTTTTTAAAGTTATTTTCAGCCCAAAATCTTTTGAGTCTTATTTTTTCAGAGTGAAACATCCCTGTGGGGCTTCGAAGGTGGTTATTTGAGCATGTATATACTAAATATTTGACTCTTAAGTCTTCTCATACATGATGGCTGCACAGCACATCCTGTGTCCTAAAACATTGGTTACACATGCCCTCAGCCTCAGAAACATCTGTGCAAGATTTGTTTTTGTTATTTTTTTTTTAGATGATTTTTTTTGGCATTTTTAGGTCAGTAGACAGGAAACAAGGGAAAAGAGAGCGGGGTATGACATTTACAACAAATCCTTGGCTGGAATCAAACCGAGCATGTTGGGGTCATGTGGGTTGCACCTTAATAGGACACCCTACATTTCTGCAACACTTCAGTATGTACGTTAAAACTAATGCCATTATCTCAACATTAACAATATAGTGACCTCCTGGAAGTTCTCCATGTTGAGTCAAATTGATGTGCTGTAATGTTGTGGTCTAGGGATGGTCGAATTGGTCGAATTTGGTTTTTAGGTTAGCACTAACGGCTATAGCACTTTGAGAGTCTTATTTGTAAAAATCAGTAGATCGTTGTTTTTATGCTCTGACACTGTCATTTACATTTTCAAATTCTTCTTTTAAAACATGGTTTCCGTGGGTCATTAAAAGTCATAAAAAGTCTTAAATTTAAAAATTAAAATTTTAGGCCTTAAAAAGTCTTAAATATGTAGGGATTTTTGAAACAAGGTCATAAATTACGTTTAGTCACGTCTTAAAATTATTTGAGCTGTCGAGTTTGGGCATCAAAGCCCTTCAGTCACATGCTAAGTCTGAGAAGCATACCGTTGCTATGAGGAGTCTGCAGCGGGCCCAGGCAATCACACAGTTTTGTAGACCTACTACATCGACGGCACTACCTCCGGCAGGTCCGAATAAAACGCTGGATTCTGGTAGTGCGTTTGGTAGAGGTGCAACGGATCGCTGTTGATCCGCGTTTCGTACGGTTCGCCTTCCACAGTTCGGCATGCATGTGATCCGCGGTCTACGTGTGAGCATCATAGTTTTACTGTCACTGTTACTTTTGTATAAGTTATAATATCTGAAATCTCCATGCAGAGTTGCGGTGAAAACACACATGCTGCTGCGTGCAGCGCATCTCTGAGAACAGCGACTGATTTAAAAGCCGTCACATCGCCTTGAGTGAAATCCAGGCTATGACTTTTTTCACTGATGTAACTATGCTGTCGTCAAAGAAACAGATCATAAGACTGTGATAATTATGAAACTTTGGAGATATCAGCTGTCTTAACTACACAGCTCCTCTCTGCTCACCGGTGCAGAGCAGCTCTGTCTCGCCCTGTCTGTGACCCAGTGTGTCTGTGCTGATTTGTTACCGTAACTTCTAACCAATCAGATGTTCTGTAGGCGGGACATTGAACTAGACTACTATTGTATAACGTGCAGTGTATATGATCTAATACTGAATAGAATACGAATACGAATCAAAATACTTATGATCCAGGGGAAATCATTGTCTGTAGTCTCATCATTGTATAAAACTATAGAGCTGAGGCAGTTGATGAAAGATCTTCTGTATCTCCTGTCCTATGTCAAAGTAGTATATACATGAACAGTAGCTTATGTATAAGTTTGAAGATTTAATATTATTACCATTATCATTACTATTATCATTATTATTACATTACATACTATGGTGATAATTACAGACAGAGATCAAAGCCTAGTGCATTTCTAAAATAATTTAGCCCTAATCCCACCACTTTTTTCTTTTTTGCTGATCCGAAAAATGATCCGATCCGTGACTCAAAACCGTGATACGATCCGAACCGTGAGTTTTTTGATCCGTTGCACCCCTAGCGTTTGGATCATCCGCCGCATTGAAAGTGGAGGTCCTTTGGGTGTTGAATACAGTAACAAAACATCACTCCTACAGCGGGAACGAAAACATAGTTGAACTTTTCCAAACGATGTTTCCCGATTCAAACTCATCTCTAACTTAGAATGTGTGAAAATGTGACTAATGAAAGAATTTGAGTAAAATGTGTGATGAATACAAATAAATGTTTCAAGTAAATTTTTAATGACGTAATTTTTGCTAATCATTTTTTTGTGTAGGTCATAAATTTAATCATAATGGTCATAAAAAGGTCATAAAAAGTCTTAAATTTCACTTACTGAAACCTGCAGAAACCCTGTAAAAGATCTGTAAGGTCTTAAATGTGATACAACAGCCGCTAAACTACGCATGTTGTCTTTGAAGTGTTCTTTTGTTCTTGGGACACGCGATTGATGCTGCAAGAGGCGCTGGTGAAAAGAAAAAACAAAAATACTCAGGGATTCTACCTTTTACTTTGATTATTGAAAATGAAAGCTCATTTTGATCAATTATTGGTTTGATATTGAAGTTTCAGTATCAGCAGTAGAGGTGTCTGCCTTCTCTCCAATGTAATATGACTATGGGGATAAATAATAAATATAACAATAATATTATAAAATATAAGATAAATAAAATACAATAAAATAACAGAAATAAAATATGATAGCATAATAAAAATATAATAATATAGGAATATATAATAAAAAATAAAATAGAACAAAAATCTGGGATAAATAGTACTATAGGCCAGTGGAAAAATATATTTATTTTTGTTTTGGAGGTGAACTGTTCCTTAAAACAACTGCTGCGCTTCAGTCTACTTGTCCTCTGTCCATCTGTACGGTCAGTATGTTGATGTCCATTATAATCAGAAGCTAGAGATCTATTAAGTCTAAGTGTTCACATACTGTGACTCGCACATGAATAAACAGCAGAAAAAATTGATTATTCTGCCAAAATGGTTTGAGAACTTTCTTGTGGGCATTTTTGATTTTCTATTTTTTTTTTTTCCTCCATGAAAACTTGTCAACATTGGGATTTATTATGAATAATTAAAATGGACCACAGAGTGTGTTTTCTGTCTACAAACTTTTAACGGCAACCTTTTAAACTTCCTGGGATATAGACTCAAACATGGGGTTTTAGTACTATATCACTCTTAACTTCAGTTGTGGTAGTTTTTTCTGTAGGAATCAAGTTTTCATTGGTTCCTTTATTTCATTTTTTAACTTACTTTGTTCATTTGGTGCAAGTGATGAGTGAAAAAATCTGTCTTAGATCCAGCAGACTGAAAGTATTGAAGCAACGACAAATGGTTGCATCTAGTCCTCTCAGTAATAATGCAGAATCCTCAAATACAGCTTTGCACCAGGCTGCTTCTGTCATTGTTATTGGCTGTTTTTTCTCCACAGATCTGGGATATGACGCAGGTGGTTGGCTGTAGCTTAGCAACAGGCTTCTCCTCGCGCTGATTGGCCCAGCCCACTACATGTTCCGCCCACTCTTCCAATGTCGTGGAAACCCCTCTGTACAGTATATCTCTCCATCACGCCTGGGATCTTCAGCCACAACCAGGCCTGCCCTTGGTGAATGTGCGTGTGTGAATGCGTGTGTGTGGACAGAGCAGCCCTCCACATTCCTTTTGCTTCTCATGACAAATTTGTCTTTAATTTCACTAAACATCAGTCCTACATGAAGGTGTGTGTGAGACTGATTTTTCACTCTTTGCTCTGATCTGAAGCACAATGGTGTGTGTGTACATGTGTGCATGTATCGTAATGATTTCTCCTGTGGGAGGAATGGTGTTGATATTAGTGTTTACATTATATTAATATTTCCAGTGCTTCTTTTGACAAAGGTCGTTTTTTATTACCCTTGCACTGTAAAATTAGGTTTCACTAAATCGCTGACATGCCATTCCTGTACAAACATACACTAGCTTGCTTATTACTGTTGCCCACTAACTGCATATTACTCAGTCACTGTAACATGTACAAAACACCCCTGATCATCTGTATATATCCCTGCATCATGTGTATAGTAGATAGTTGCTTGAATTAACTCACTGATCAAAGTGATCAGCTTTTTCTGTCTTTTTTTCCTCTCCTTTTCTCTTTTCTTTCACTAGTTGGCCTTAAATCACTCTCAGGAGGTTTTACATCAGTCGGTTGTCACAGGGCGGGGGCTCTTCATGTCAGTCGTAACCACTATTAATGTGTGATCACTCAGGCGTGCTAAGAAAATCAATAGGACAGCCTCTTTCTAAATAGATGAAGGAAGTCTCTGGGTACACTCAAAGATGCTGCCATGGAAATTTTATGTACTTGTCAGATGTTTGCATGACAGCACTGACCCAGCCAGGTGAGGCGTGGGGAAATTTGAATATGCTGCCATTGTGACATGAATTGACGGACGCATCATGAAACATCCTGTCGAGCCATCTTGAGGTGCACCAGCACATTACAATTCAAGATTTGATTAGTGCGACTTGTGATCCCTTCAGCGTTATCGATTTTGAATCTCCAAATTTATTGTTGTTAAAAACAAATTTAGAAAATAGCACAGCATCATCACCTCCTAGATATTTATTACTTTCTCTAAAAAAGCAAAATAAGAAAACTTTTAACTGACCGTTCCTAAGTGTCAGCCCTTTTGGCTTATGGCTTCCTATCAAACGCTAACTACCTAGCTAATGATTGACGTAGACTAGCTAGCTCGTTAGCTAGGATTTCGCTTCATTAGCTATTAGATGTCACTAGCTAGCTTATAATTAATATTTTTAGCTAGCTAGTTAAATGTATTACAAGGAGTTTTTAACAGTTTATGAAACAGTCTCAGTTGAAACTGATGCCACTATATGACCTACATAAACAAATGAGCCATCAGTGTGAAGACTGTCGACTAATATTAAGAATACAGTTATTCTTAACACCTTTCATGGGGTCGGATTCGTGAAATCAGATGAAATAATTTAGGGCATGCAGAGGGAAAGACCCTGTGGTCTTATGTTTGCCAGTTAAAAAGATGCAGGAGGAGGTTTTTCTTCAAATAATTCTTTTTTTTTATATTTTGTGGTTGTACAGCTTTTGTCCACAGGGGCCTCCAAAATCAACACAGTATGAAATTTCTTTGTAGTAGCTTTAATTAGACTTTTGCTAACAGTAGCTATCAGATGTAATTAGCTTGCGAATGATTGATGTAGATTAGCTAGCTAGCATTTGCTAACATTGGTAAACTTAAGATATGACTATATATTTGTTGCTTTTGCAGGTCCCCCTTTTAACGATCTTCAAACTTTTTCTTTTCAAAATAGACGAGCCTTGAACAAAGCCTGTCTAAGTACAGGAAACAGGAAAAGGTAACGTTGACCGAGGTTCCGCCCAGTAACACGCTTGCTCAATTGTTGTTGAAGCTTAGAGCAAACAGAGGCGGGACTACCTCAGTCTAGCTTTCTCCTTTTCTGTTTCCTGTACGTAGATATGTAATGTAATAGGCTTGTTTCTGCTGAAAAGGAAACCCAGTTTTGAAGATAGTTAAAAGATGCTGCTGGAGAATCTGTAACAGTAACATATATTCATATAGAAAGTTAGCTAATGTTAGCAAAATGCTAGTTAATCTATATCAATTATTAGCTAGCTAGTTAGCTAGCATGCCACTAACATTAGATAGCTAGTTTGCTAGCATTTTGCTAACATTAGCAAAGAAATGACCTTGTGTGTCGTTTTGATAGGAAAAGGAGAAATTTGGCCGAGATATCAAGTTTTCTCAATTGCTATTGGAGTGCATAGCTAAAAGGGGTGGGACTTAGAAAGGGTAAGTTGTTTAGGTAGATAAACACACATGGCACTAATGGTGTAGACCCAAGATTCTAATGCCTCATGAGAATTACTTTCCTTACGTATTTTCAAAAATATTAATATTTCAAGTTCTTTGGGATGCAAAATTGGATTTCCCTGCCACCAGAGAGGCACTTAGGTACTGGACAGGTACCCACTAAACAAAATGTAGCACTAAATGCCGGCGTGCTTGAATCGTCCCCCAGCTGAATTGCATTTCAGATCAGGGCTGCCTGTGTTCCTTCAAAAGCCTTAAACAGAGAAGACACACTCACAAAGCCTTTTCAGTGGGTTGTAAGTGCTACGACTGTTCACTCATGATCATTCACTCTTGTGCACTCACCTCATTATAAAGCTCTGGATGTTTGCGCTTCCTTTCATCCTGTTCTGAGTCCATTTCCCCCCACTCATCTGTGCATCAAGGAGTCTCCTAACACTCTCACCACTGCACTGAATTGCACAACTCGTGGTCTTTGTCTTTGAATTAAACAAAACATTTTTGTAAGTTCAGTTTCGGGAGGTGTAACAGCTGGATTCAATGTAGCGTCCTTGTAAATAGTGGCTAGTATCCTCTAATGTTAGACTAACGCTTGCCTTATTGTAAGTGGAAAAATGAGCATTATAATGTTGGAATTCCTGATCTCAAAATGTAGTCACATTCCAGTTTTTTGATCATGTAGTGTATATTTATATTTGTAGTAAAGTATTTATCTGTTGTCATTGTAAATGGTGGTTTAATTTTCTTTGTGCCCACCTAGTAGTCTTTCTTTCCTTTTGATAAAAAACTAGAACATGTTTAAGGGATAGTTCAGGTTTTTTGAAGCGTGGTTGTGTGAGATATTTATCCAGAAAATCACTGTATAACCAACAGTAGATGCCGGTCGTCACGCCCCCAGTTTGGGGAAGCGGCAGGAGTACCTGTAAAGGAAGGTAAACAATGTACTGCTTTGGACAAGGACACCAGCTAAATGTATTTCAGCCACATTAAAAAAAAAAAATCTGTATCAGTTTAAGTGTACGCTGCGTTTCTATTTAATATTTTCACCGCTTTACTTTGCCATCAGACAGCATTTTTCTGACAGGAAACTGCTGTTTTAAAAGCCAAATATAGGTCTCTCCAGACCAACAAGACTCCTTGAAAAATCAGTGTTGTTACCTCACAGAACACAGGAGTTGCTGGCCTACCACTGCCTTAATTAGTTAGTTTGTTTATGTTATTGTGTGATTTCTGTGTTTTATAACGTCAGTGCAGAGTCACAGAAGTGACACAATAACACAAACAAACCAACCATTCAAGGCAGCGGTAGACCAGCAACTCCTGTATTCTGTGAGGTAAAATTACTGTTTTTGTCAAGAGGCTGGTTGCTTTGAGGAGAGTGAAATAACAGCTTCAGTTCACCATTGAAAAAGGCTGTTTGACAGCAAGGTAAAGCAGTGAAAATATTCAAAATATAGTGTATGCTTAAACCATTATTGTTGTTTTTTTTCCCTAGGTGGCTAAAATGCATTTTGCTGTCCTTGGACAGTCCTTAGCTTCCTACTTCCTCCTGCTGCTTCTCCAAACTGAGATTGTGCCGACCATCTACTGTGGGTAATACACTGACTAAAAAAAGTACCTCATACAACTCCATTGAAAATAATCCAAACTATCCCTTTAAGCACTCTGTAATGAAGCACATCCAAACTCAGTAATGTTGAGATGGACTCCAGTGTCAGACCATGCACTATTCTACTTCCTAATGTCAACAGAGGTTGGTTAATCAAGTGACAGCAGCCGTCGTCATATGACCGCTATCGTTTCACATAATCAAGACCTTTCTCCATGATATTTAGGGTTAGACTGAAAGCTGATACTGATTCAGTTTGCCAAAATTTGCTTGAAAGTTCATTATCTTTACATTTGAGCATTTCTGTTCTTGTTTTGCTTCCTTTCAAAAATGGATTTTGGTCAAGGTGGAAAATAATTTTTCCCATTGGTGCACACATCTAGATTCTGGAAGCTCTGGGTTAAAACATGCTTTAAATTGTTCTGCACAATTATCGTAAGTTATTTACAAAATATATTATTAAAACAGCATAATTGATTTTTTTTTTTTTTTGGCCCCCTGGGTGTAGCTAAACCACCTGAAAACACTCTGTGAATGTGTGATCAAGCAGTTGCCAATTTACACCACATGAAAGAACATCAGCTTGCTGCTGCTGGCTCAGAAAACCAAAACTAGTAAATAAAATGTGCAAAATGTTAAAGCTGCAATAACTGATGGTTTTCTTGAGGGGGTTCTTAGGGGTAGTGGAACAAGGTGCAAACATGACATTCACATATTGGCACCTGATAAAGTTTTTTGTGGTGACTGTGCTTGCAAACAGCTGCCTCTTTACATATCTATCAGACAAGGAGCAACATGATAATTCATCTGGACTTCATGGTCACGTTATTAATGTAATGTCAATATTCACCTTCCCTTAAACTCTGGTTTGGTCTCCACAAAGTCCAGAGGAAAATATCTGGCTCTTCACCAGGTAGCCAGTGCTGGGAATGTAGTGTACAGCGGGTTTGTTAGGTCATTCTGCTGAAACGAGCTGCCTGCTGGTGGAGAATTGCAAATGAGAGTCAAATTTGCAGGCTGGAAAACCAAAACAATGTGCTTAAAGATGCTGAAAAGCTTTGTAGCTTTGTAAGTCCCAGAGTTAGCTTAGAATTCTCTGTGGGTTTGTCACTATGAGTGACCTTTCACATTATGCAGTCATATTTTATCCATTGTTAATATAGAAATATTTAGTAGCTTTCAGCTTTGTTAAAGCTGCATTAAATGATTTTTTTGGATACTTGGCGGCAGCAGAACACTGACCTGTTATTAACGTATAAAGTAGCTGTGGAGACTGTGCAAAATATCTGGTTCTTAAACTGCTGAATGCTTGAATATGTTGACCAGCAAGTCACTATTGTCTGTCTGCTGTTTGGTTATAAGACTGAACCAAAACAGTAACATGGAGGGCCATAAAACCAAAATATTGAGCTCTGTAAGTTTTTTGTATGGTTTCAAGACTCCAGTTATAGCTGAACCTCTGTCAAATTTGAGATAAACAACATAAACTGCCTGAATTTTCAGTCAGTCATCAATATCAGCAAACTTATCTATCAGTCCAACCCCAAGTATCATTAAAAACTCATGTCACAAGTGTCTTTGGTCTACAGGGTTATTGACGATGCTACTGTACAATCAGGAGTCTTCTTTCCTTTTTCAGTTAACTGGACATTGATGCTTCTTCTAGTCGTTACTTCTCATCATGTCCTTGTAACAGATTGAATTTGGGGATAAAAGGCTGTCTGGATGTGGAGGGTGATCTCCGCAGCAGATGGACAAAATGTTAAAGGTATGATGGACGGCAGGATTTGCTGTTTGCATAAATAGTTAATGAAATAGATCGTCTGATTGCCATCCATTCGTAGGAAGGAAGGAATAGATTTCCTCATGTTGTAAATGGTTTATTTCCTTTCACCAGATGGAGCAGTTTTTAGGAGTCATTTTGTTTTTGTCATCTTTAGTTCATCTAACACTAGAATGTGTGGCCTACATGATGAAGCCACATCAGCATGTTAACTCGTTTTCCACATCACCACGGCCCATAATCTCAAACTCTTAATTAATTTCTGTTTGGTTTGACTTTTTCTCTTCGGATGCTTGTAAAAGACACTTGCTGTTCCAACGTGAAGTTGTTTATGTATATCTCTAAATAATTGTATTTTTAAATACTTTTGTTGACAATACAGTGCTGACTTTAGTCCCTCTTGTCCTGGTTTTAGGGCACAGAGAGAATAAAGAATCGATGCTTAATAAAGATATTCTGATATGTTTATTTGACTGTTTTTGATTTGTTCTTCTTGGTTCCAACACCTTTTCCAAAGTCAAATTCAAGTATTTTCTCAGGGCATTTTTAAGCTTTTCCAGCACCTTGCAGATGTGGTAAATTCCACATATTCATACGCATGCAGCATATATACTCAAAATTGTTATTTTATTCAGTCATCACATTAACTCAGATGTTATCATGCAAACAAAATATGTTCCATGACTGCATTCTACTGAAGGATGGGAAATTAAAGGAAAAACTGAAGAAAGTTTCATGTTTTACAATGAGTCACTGCTGTAAGTAGATTTGGCAGCCTATGTAACCTGACTGAGACAAATAACTTCAATGTCAGTAAATTCTCTGCTGCTTTATTACTGTATAATGATGACCTACACCAGAGTGACTGCAGACTCACCTAAAACATTTAACAAATCTAGTAGGCCACACCAAAAGATGTTACAGTGTTTCATTCTGCTGGCTACAATCCACAGAGATGTGAAACCACAACACCCACATGGTCAGTGAATGAACGTGCAGAGATTTCCAAACTATCTATTAAGTGTAGCCAAAGTTAGCCTGTGCATAACTAGTTGGCTAGTTATGCTGAGGGGTCACAGGCATTCAATGTTGGTTTTTGGTCTTGTCCCTTATGTGTAGAGATTTCTCTGGATTTTTTAAAATCTTCTAATGATACTATAGATTGTAGCTGGTGAAATCCATAAATTCTTTGCAGTTTTAAGTTAAGGAATTGATGCACTCGAAGTGTTCGACTATTTGCCAATGCAGTTTTTCTCAAAGTTGTGAAACTTTCCCCATCCATGTTTGTGAACGACTGAGTTTCTTAAGGATGCCCCTTTAATACTGTATCATGATACTTTCACCTGTTACCCATTAACCTGTTTACGTGTCAATTGTTCCAAACAGGTGTTTTTTGAGGATTTCACAACTTTTTTTTTTAACTGTTTGAAGGCATCAAATCCAGGTTGAGTGTATATTTACAAAAAACACAAAAACAATCAAGTTTATTAGTTAAACATTAAACATCTTGTCCTTTAACTGGTTTCAAATGAATACAGGTCGCAAAAGTTTTTGCAAATCGTTACATTCTGTTTTTATTTATGTTCTACACAGCGTCCAGCCTCTTTGGAATTGGAGTTGTATTAAATTGAACTGAAACGTAACTCCGCAGCACAATGAGAACACAAAACATTCAGTCATTTTCTTTATTCAAGCTGGCATTTACAAGATAAACTCAAGCCAAAGTCACAGTCAGTAAAAGGCCTTTTCAAAGGTGCTGGGCAGATATTACCGAGCGGTAAATACAAAGTGTTTATTGCACATGTCAAGTGATGCTGCTGCGTGGTGTATTTAAGGCACACGGCTAATGGAGAGAGTCCTTCACCTCCAGCCTGAGCTCAACCTGCACAATACAGAGGCTGCACAACAGTACAACAAATACACAAGTTACTGACATGACTGTTAATACAAATGACTTGGCACCACGTTTGTAAGTCATGAAGACACAAGCACAAGGCCGAACCCACTGCTGGTGTTGTGAATTAATAATGCATAGTGTGTGAGTGACTTTGGTCACATCAGATTCCCATCTGATTGACAACTTTAATAAAGTCAAAGTAACAGACTGGATTGTGTTGTGTGTGTGTGTGTGTGAGTGTGTGTTTTATGAAGGTGCTCTCTCCATCAGCAAGATAAACTCATTTAAAGGCAGCATCACTGTCAAACACTCTTACACAATTGAATGTTTAGTCCTTATAAAACTGAGCTCACAAAGAAAATGTGTTATCATATAAATAGTTATAGAGCATCACAAATTTTGCTCATCCCTCAGTTACAGGCGAGTTTAATCTGGCATTGTATTTTAGAACTCACAGTATTTCTTCATTTTGTCCCACTTAAAGCCAGGTGGTGTTAACACTCCAAATGTTTTGGATAAAACGGACCCCGATCTACTCCCTCTTATCTGCTGGAGTGTGTTACATCATCATGGGGATGAAATACTGAGTCCAGCCTCAGTCAGTACGAGCGGATGGTGTTAGTGTCGGTGGTGTGCTGGTGACCGGTTCCTGCCGTCTCAGTGTGGCTGGAACGTCTTGGCCAAGTCCTCCAGCAGAGACAATAACTTCTGCTCCTCCAGGGTGGAGCTGTGGGTCCAGGCCAGCGGCAGGTGGGTGGACACCATCTTTCGGTCTGTGCGCAAACACATAAATAAACAAACATTATGGAAGCCTATTTCTGCCAATGTGATGGAGGAAAAGAGGTCATTATAGTAAGAAACCTTAAAATAATGACTTTGTATCTCAAAATAATATGAAACTACCAAAATGATGGCTTATCTTGAAATAATGACTTACTATCACAGAATTATGAGTTAGTTTAACAAAGTAATGTGAAACTTATAATAATAATAATCACTTATTTATCTCGGAATAATGAAACAGCATTAAAAATATTGAGAAACTTTCTCAAATTGATGATGTATCTCAAAATAAGGAAAAAATTCCTCAAAATTATGTCACAAACTATTAAATTAGCATCTCAAAATAATGAGTTAGTATATTTCTCTTTTCTCAAAATACATTTTACAAAGTCATTTGAAGAAAATTCTTATTATAATAACTTACAGGTTTTTTTTTCTTTCTTCAAAATCACATTGGAAGGAATGGGCTTTCATCCATCATAGAAGTGTACATGTAAGACCACGTATACGTTGACTCTTGTATGGTACCTAACCCCTAGTGTGGTTGTGATGTTAACAAATTGTACAAGGTGTCAGAATGTTAACTGTGAAATGAGCCTCTGTTTAAAAGCCAATAAAGACCGAACACATGTACGAAATGTAAATACGAGATTCATGTTTGTACGCACACAGGCAGGCATCTCTCCTAACACTGATACATGATTAAAACACCAGGGTTCACCAAGTTAAACGTAAGCCTTTTAAGACATTTTAATACCACATATAATACAATTATATACCTCAAAGTATTAAAGTACAAAGGAAAACCATCATGGAAGATATGACCAACAGTTATTTACTTATATATCATTTTTTTCAGTACTATCCACCAGCATATAACAGTAATATAATATATATAGTTGCAAATATTTCCTTGTTTGACAGCTGCTACAGTTTCGGCAGGCTGAGTGAGTGCTGTAATAAGATAAAGTAGTGGGTATTTAGAGAGACACCTCAGATATGAGGGCTCATCCTGCAACAAAAGGCTGGATGTCCTCTGTTACTCATGCATGTCGTCTCCATGTCGCTGTCTCTTCACACTGGGTCTTACATAAATACACTGTAAGCAGCAAGTTGGACCAACCTGCCTTAAATAAAAAAACAGGACACCAGACATAACTGACTCACATCACATCACATTCAATCATGAATGCAATATGTTTTTGTTTGTGTTAAACTGAGCTTTTCGTATCAGGCTTCAGCCTCTGTCTTCAGGGCCACTGGGTCTTTGTGTGTGTGTGTGTGTGTGTGTGTGTGTGGTGTGGTGGTGTGTGTGTGTGTGTGTCTCCTCATAGAGGCACTGTACTCTCTGGCAGTGTCTGGCACAAAAAGCAGCCCACTCCAGCTGCAATGGACACAGGCCAAACATCACACACACACTCACACCAGGTCGACCCACAACTGACAAACATAACACATAATTTTGCAAATAGTCTTTTTCAATCTGCCTTTCTCACTTTTTTGTAGGGATGCACCATAAATATCAGGGCTGATAAATTATAGCAGATAATGTGAAATTATTATGATTACTTATCATTCCAATAATGATATTATAGCCGATTCTGGTTATGAAAATATTTTATCTGACAGATTTCATTTGAATTCTTAGGCAAAATGCTCTATAAAATCCAAAGTATATATGTAAAGTTTACTTTACTAGAAAAAAATAAATTAACATTTGAAGAGTCAGAACTTTGTTTTTGTTGTCAAAGTGATGGGCTGCATTTAGACTTTAAATACACAAAAACCTAATGAATAAGCAGGTAAATGACACTGTTAAAGATTGCTTTAGTTTTGCAACGTACCCTGGTAGAAACGTCCACTGGGGTTTGTGGTTGCAGCCTCAGAGATAGCCAGCCAGACCACGGTGTCGGCCCCCTGCTCCGGGGTCCGCAGACTGTCCTTCATCGAACTATGGAAGTCTGGCATGGCATTGGCCACCGCTGGAACACACACACACACAGATAAAGAGGAACAACAAACAAACGAGAGTAAATATTAGGAAGGGCTGATTTTTTTAAAATAGAGAATAACTTACTTGATTTTTTTCAAAATGTTTGGTGGCTCAGTGTCATATTCTCAGTGTTGTGTATGTGTGTTAGCAGGCGGTACCTGGAGTGTCAACCCATCCAGGATGCATGACGGAGAAGTGGATATTAGTGTGAGTCTTTGCCAGCTGCTCTGTCATCACCACCTGCTGCCTCTGCAACACACACACGTACACACACGTACAGACTTATATAAACGTGTCTTAGAGAGATTTTGTACGGTGAGGGTGTCTGAAGGGTTGGACTATAAGCTGGTAAAACACATGAATTAGACACAGGCTCAGATTTGACAGATCCAGGCTCTGGTGTCATATAATGAATCACAGCTCTATGTGACATCAAACAAACCAGGAACCAAAACTTCCATTTGCCAACACTTGTCTTCACATGCACAATGTATTGTATCTTTCAACGAGGCCAATTTAATCCTAAAAATTCTAGCATCAAAATGTGACACCACCATTCACACTATTCAGCTGAGGTTCATTGTAGTGCTAATTAATTCTACAATTGCTTCATCTATATCAAAGTTAAATAAAATATCCCAGTATGTGATCAGTGTATGATCTCAATGGATAACAAAAAGTCAAAATCTTCTTCAGTATCAACTGTAAACTGCAAATGTCTACCCCATATTCTGTTAATATAGCATACACTTCTAGGATTTTCTTTGAATAATACATTTTACATGAAAATACCTTATATGCAGTATGTAAAGCACTTAAGGACAGTAAAGCCTGTCAGTTCATTAGTCACTGATCTGTGGGTTTAAGCTCACGCCTTACTTTGTGCTGGGCGTACACCATGGTGCCGTCATAGCGACCTCTGTCAGACTGCAGGTTTCCTGTCCGGAGCTTCTGCACCAACATTCCCCCTGATGACACTGTGATCTGAACATGAATGAATGGAAATGTGGGTGAGGAGAGTTGATATGGGCATCATATAAAACCAATATGCACAATATTTTAATGTACAACATATACAGTGATGGAACATAACTCAGTACATTTATTCAAGTATTAAGTAATATTTTGAAGATGACGATCTTTCATTAAAATATTATAAAGTAAAAGCACACTGATGGAGGTCAGTAAGTACTTTTGAGACTTTAAGTACCTTTTTTCCAAATAATATTACTTTTTGAATGCTGGACTTGTAATTGTAATGGTGTCTTTTTAGAGCCAGACAGATATATCGGTCAGCCAATATTATCGATCACAGTTATACTGATCTGTATCGTTATCAACCATTGATAAAGATGCATCACCACTTCCTCCCACTGTACAGAGACGGAGGTAAAATATCCCTGATATGAGTCCTGCTGTTTTGCACTGGTGACACCCTTTGGAGCCAGAGCCTGTGAAGTAGTGATCAGGGTTGGAGCTGCACTTTTGAGGTCCCACCCATACAGGTGGCCGACTCAATCACTCTTGTATTTTTGCATTGTGGCATTACCTATTTTACTTTACATGACAAAACCACCACTGACTGTGTACGGTACCATTTTTACAGTGAAATGATGAATACATTGGATTTGTTCTGCAGCCTGTGACCCTGTATTTCTTTTTACAAATTTCCAGCATGCTTTATTATTATTTATTTGTAGTCAATTTATTGGGGGCAGGGACATATACAGACAAGATTAAAACAGTTATTCAATGCAAGTATCATAGTGCTTGTAGCAAATGCTAGTTTGCAAGAGGAACAGATATTTTATAAAAATAAGAGATTGGCACTGAGGTAAAAATACAGCAAAATATCATAAAACTAAGTAAAAACTGAGGACAGGAAAAAACAGTAAAGCATACTTTTGAATACAATACATTTTTTTAAAAAAACAGGCGTGTTTGTTGCTGAATTAACCAGGATTTGTTAACTCTCTTAAAAGTGGTGAAGTTTACAGCTAATGTCAAGTGATCAGGAGCAAGTTTGAATACTTTTCTCCGTTCACAGAAAAAAGCTGTCTAAGCAAAAGATATTTTACAGAATGCAACTCTACAATTGCCACTTGAAGCTCTCTGGTGGATCTGCTCTGTAGTTTCTTAATGTCTCATTGGTGTGAACAGCAATGAACCATTAAATAGCCACAGCCCAAACCCATTAAATGTTCATTAAAATGATGGATTATGTTGACCAGGGGGCAGTATCTAAAGTCTTTAAAGTGTTCATAAAGGTTTAGGAAACATCAGTTTATTACTTCAGTGAGGTGAAACAAGCAGATAGTAGGAGGCTGTGACGCTGGAAACAAACAGTTTGTGTCTCTCAGACTCACCACTCTGGGATCTGCGCTCTTCTCCAGCAAGGGAATGAGACTCTTGGTGAGAATGTAAACCCCTGGTGGACAATGAAAAATACTTAATAACTATCCCCATTTCTTCTTCCCATCAACATTTTCTTCCCACCTCACCCCAGACATCGACTCACCAAGGACGTTGGTGGCAAAGCTCTTCTCAAGCCCCTCAGTGTTCACATCCCTCTGACTCATGATGGCGCCTGCGTTATTGATCTGCACAGGTTTTAACAGGAGACAATCATTTTTCAATTTTAATATTGATCCAAAATAAATACAAAAATATGAGCGGTGGTAAAAATGTACGTTAACAACTGTAAAATTGTGATAATGATCTGATCACACGTTGGCATGTATTTCCATATAATTCGAGTAACTCATGTCTCACCAGCACATTGAGGGTCTTGTACTTCCTCTTGAAGGCCTCAGCAAACTCCCAGACCTTCTTGGTCTCAGATAGGTCCAGGATGTGGACATAGACCTCCTGTAATGACATTCAGAATAATGAATGACGTTGCGTCTGGAGAACCAGAGTCTGTCCGGTGTTTGAGAAGTGAGTCATACTGTACTTTATTTCCTGTTTCCTTGACAATATCAGCCCTCGCCTCCTCCGCCTTGTCCTTGTTCCTGCACACCATGTGGATCGTTCCACCTGTGACAAACAGGGAAAAAACATTTGTGTGATGTGACCAACTTTTTATGATCTTTGTATAAGCTGCGATGTTTGTAATGATATTTTTAACATTTGTCATTTGCCAGCTTTTTCACATCTACTTTATTACAATGCAGAGAATATCCAAAATAATTAGTAATCATATACATTGTAGGAGATCTGCAGTGGGTTGCACCAGATATATGTAACTTCTCTGCAAAGGTGTAAGGTCAACACAAGAGGGTTAGTAACCATGCATCATCCAGAAACGCCACCAACTTCTACCAAACACTTCCTGAGCATTAAAAGAAAAGGTAATGTAACACAGTAGTAAACATAACCCTTTTTTGGAACACACAGGCAGGCATCAAATCAAAACAAGAGTATATTTTCAAAAAACAACAAAGTTTATCAGTTTGAATATTAAATATCTTGTCTTTGCACTGCATTCAATAGAACACAGATTGAAAAGTACTTGCAAATCATTGCATTATGTTTTTATTTATTTATTTTGTTTACACAATGTCCCAGCTTTTTTCGAATTGGAGTTGTAGATCATATCAATAAAATAGGATTACTGTGTTGTACAATGGTATGCAATTAATTCAACAAAAGGCTATGTGGTAGCAAAAGTACTGTTTTACCATTAGTTACGTTGTAACTAGTTGTAATCTCTGTGGTACAACCATTTTTATTTTAGTAATGTATAAATCACAACTTTGCAATATTTTATGTCATAACCAGGCTAAGTTTAAACTTACACCTTACAAAAACAGGCTGCAGGTATGTTACTGTTTGGTGCCTAGCGAGCCTCTTTTTCAGGTTTGAGCACAGTTCCAAAATACAGGTATGTTCATTTCTAGTATTCATTTAGAAATTTGTGTATACACCAGAGAATGCATGAAATCAAATTGTGCTTTGCTCCAATTTAATTATTACATTTTCTTTCATTTACATGCAAAAGCCAAGTCAACATGACAATATTCTTATGAATGCTGGTCCTTTGAGTCATTCTATAGGGTTTTGTGGTGATGGTTTCCCTTTGGGTTTGTACCCGTGGGTCTGGGCTATATCATGAAAGGTTTATTATGATTACATGGTCTTGGGTTAATGTAACTATTGCACTATGCGACTTTTTTGCAGTTTATGGTTTGTATGATCCAAAATGGGAAAGTGTCACGACTCCCAACAACTGACCCATCCTAATACCCACCCCGTTGACAGAGGTACCAAGTTTGCTCTGAGAGTGAAGCACAGAGCAAAAGGGGTGGGGTTTAAGAAGGGTCAATTTCATTTCATCAATTACTCCTCTTAATAATAGCAGTGCAAAATAAGGATAAGAAGAGCTTTTGCAATGCATTAGCATCAATCACAATGCATGTGTTTATGAGGATTGGTACCCCTCTTAGCGATGGCCATGGCAGTGGCTTTCCCAATGCCACTGTTGGCTCCTGTTATCATGAAGCTGCGTCCAGCCACAGACACCTCCAGGTCCTTCTCCACAAACCTCTTGGAGGCTGACAGGAAGGCACTCCTGCAAGACATGAACATTTAGACTGTGCTGCACCAACAAAGATTCATTTACTCTAAGATTAGCTCTAAACAGAGTTTAACAAAACTAGATTTAAAATTAATAAATCCAGATTTAAAACTTGTTTGTTGTTAACTAAATTGCTCTTAATTACTTGCAAATTATTTTGCTAGCTAGCTAAAATATTAGTTAGCATAGTTAGCCTACTCACGATGGCTCGGCAGTGCTAATTCCCCACCCTCCCACCACGAGAAAACTTGTTGGCTGAATTAATGGAGAAATAAAGCCAAATAATAAAAGATAAAAATGGACAACAGCACAGTAGCCTAAGTAAAAAAAAAGAGACTGCCTGGCAGTTTTCTCAATTAATCTAAAATAGGCAGCAATTTAAAAAGTAAAACCTCATCAAGTATAAGTTTTAGGTTTTTACTGGATCACATTTTGAACTGGAGCTTAAAGTTTTCATGCGACAGAAATAAATTTAATTTTGGCTTTGAGTTAAAACTAAACAAACTTTTAAAGAAATGTTTAAATCTCTTAATTTTATTCTCTATCTCTATTTTTTTTAGTTTAAAAGTTTGATGCACCATAATTTAAAATTAAACCACAATTTAATATGGTTTAACAGGTAATCCTTGTTGGTGCAGCCCAGCCTTACTGCATTATATTAATGTCAACAAGCTGAACATCTGCACATCTTTAATGTTTCGATGCATCCACTGTATATCTGTGCATCAATTCTCAGATGAGTGAGGTTGAGACTTTATATAATGAGGTTAAATGGGTCAAATGAATTAGACTCAGTGCAGAGCAGTAAAATAAAAGCAGGTCTGAGAGATAAAGTGTGTGTGTGTGTATGTGTGTGTGTGTGTGTGTGTGTGTGTGTTCAGGTCAGAGAGGGTCAGTATTTGTGGTCAGCCTGGTTACTGTACATCTCTTCACAGCTTTACTGTACAGACACAATGAAGATGAGAGTGTGCCTGGCATCATCTCTGACAAGAAGAGGTTTAGGGTCAGACTCCCAACGATGACAACAGGATAGATGTGTGTGTGTGTTAGTGTGTGTGTGTGTGTGAGAGAGCATGTGTGGCACCAAGGCCTTCAATTCCCTTCATTGTCCTGGATGCCATTGTTGAGGGCGGCTGAAGGGGGGATAAAGGGGACAAGGAGGGGGGTAATACTGAGGCTAAATGCTCGCTCTGTTCGATGGTGTCATGCAGAGAGCTATTAGTGCAGGGTCAGAGCGGGTTGCCGGGCAGCTCTCTGGGAGAAAAGATAACACAGAACAAAGGAGAGAAGGGAAACAATCACAAAAGCACCTCTTCAGACAACTTGGCTTGCTGTGTACTGATGAGGAAAGGCGCCTTAGGGCTGCAATAGATCAGATAAGACTGATAACACATTTAGAGCCTCGTTGTGGTTGAATAACTGATTTATGTTCTTACATGGCTCCTGCTGAGTCACTGTAAACTTTGCCCAATTCATAAATGATCATCAACCTCCAGCTACATTTTGAGACATAAATCTTATCCCTTCAAAGATCCAGACCTTATATAACTTTTGACCTGACCCAACCTCACATAATCTATACATTTCAGTTAGATATGACTTAAAATTATAGCTGCAAGTGCACGTACATTAATCTGATCAGCTAGTTCTTAATTAATGAGTTGATTTGATCTGTTAAATATCAGAAAATAGGTAATAATAATGCCGATTTCCTAGAGCTCACAGTGACAGTCCAAAAATCCAAAGATATTCAGTTTCAGGGATGGGTATTGTTAAGATTTTACTGATGTACTACAACTCACAATTATTTTCATTGTCAGTTAATGTGTTTGGTCTAAAATGTCATAAAATGGTGAAAAATGTTAATCAGTGTTTCCCGAACCCCAGGGTACCTCAAATTTCCCTCGCATGATCTGCACATTTGTAGCTGGGATTAGAAAATTGCCCTCTGTACTCGAAAAATTGATTAATTATCTAAACAGTTGCCAATCTATTTCAATTTGTGCTGCTCAACCTTTTGATTAATTGACTATTCATTTCAGGCCTGGTGTTCATTTTCGTCAAAAGGTTCCTAAAACTTTAAGAAAATTTTGAAAAGGCCTGAGAGCCAGGGTTTCTTTTTATTTCTATCCAACTCTATTGTAGACAGAGAGCTTGGCTAATTCTGTAATGGAGTGACCCAAACCTATCACATCTCTTAGGATCTTTTCATATCGACAACCATACCAGTATATGCATTAATTTCATATAAACAGAGACTCAATATAGAAATAAAAAAATAATATAAATATATGGTATAATACATAATTGCATACACAGTTCTTCACAAAAAGCAAATAATTTTCTGATGAAAACATGAGGCTTAAATTAGCAACTCTTCAAATCAGGCATTTACAGTATAAAGTCATGAATTTTACAAAATTTAGGATCAGAAATGCAATGAACAATCATGACATTCAGTTATATATTATAGTCCAGGCATTTTACCCAAAAGTTTGTGTAAACTCAACAGAATTTGTGTCCTCAGTGTGTTCTGAAAGAGAAAAAAAGTGCCTAAATGTGATGCAACCAAAAAATCCTTTTTCAGTGCAGTGATTTTGTGAAAAAAAAAAAAAGTGTTGAACCACACAAATAACCACAGAAAATGTATATTACTCATTTAAGTTTCCACAGCATTCAGTATTTTTTTTAAAAGTCACAATTGCAAGATAATAAGTCAAAATTGTGATTTAAAAGTGAAGAGTTTTGTTTTGTTTTTTTGTTTAAGACATTTTATCTAATAATTTTGACTTTTTATCTCATAATTTCCACTTTTCAATACTCTCCCCCACTTGGAGTTCTTAAATATTGTTATAAATGACATATGAATGAGTCTAGAACAGCTGAAAAAGTTTCTGTTGAAATTTGTGTGGGGTCCTGTCGTATAATGCCTGGACTATTAGCAGGTACACCCCATAAAGTATTAAAACTTTACATGTTCGTTCATACTAAACGTAAAAATTATACCATATTATCTACATCGAAGTTATCACTCTGTCCTCATCTGAAATAATGATAACTGGATTGTTCCTGCACACACACTGACAGGGCAGGATGCACACAGTCAGGACGCAGCAGGAGGTCACAGACTCAGCTCCTAACACACTACAGTGTGATGTCTCAGCAGCTGGAGGTTATACGAAGGCAGATGAAGACATCTTACCTGGTGAACTCGGTCAGTCCCTTCAGGAACCAGGCGGAGTTGCGGTACAGAGACATGGTGCTGCTCTGGAAGCCTCTCGCTGCGCTCAGCTCTCTCCTCCGCTTTTACTCTGGACCAAAACCACGTGGAGCTGCTCTGGATTAACATCAGTGGGAGACAACTGCCCCAGCCACCCAGCGGCGAGAAGCAACGCTGCTTATACTTCCACTGACTGAGTTAAACATAAACATATAACATCCAATTTGTTGTCTTATTGTGCTTTTTAGTCAGTGTATGAGTGGTGACTCAAAGTGAAGTTACTCTTGCTATGTAGCTCACAGTCTACTTGAATCACACTATTCATCTTTTGATATAAGAAGTATATATATTTGCACCAGGCTTGGGTAGTAACTATGTAATTAGGATTCAAAACAGGTAACTGTGTTCCATTACTGTGACAGATACAAAAAAAAAAAAACATGTTAGCAGATTACAGATACATTTAGTAAAAATGGGGATTATTAGCAGGGTTACAGTTCTAAAATACATATTTAAATAAAGAACAATACACTAAGTGTATGTCAGTTTATTTGAAGTCTGAATGTGAAGTGTGAATAGCACATTGAAATGTGCATTACAAAGGAAGAAATATCTGCACAAACAATTAATAAACCTACAACCAACATAAACCATTAGGAAACTATTTCACCATATTTGGTATTTAGGTAATCTTGCACTAATTAAGTAATAAGGACAAAAATATGATATTAAATTTAATTTGAAGTCAAAGCATCACAACTGCCCCCATGGTGGGGGTAATGTTAATAGTGGTTGGGTGGAAATGGTAACATCGAAAAAAATAAATCACATTAACCCACTGTCTCTCAAGTAAAAGCACATCTAAAAGTAATCACATTACTGTTGATGTATAAGATTTTTTTTTTGACTCTATATGGTTCAAATTCTTTTAGATCATATAGATCCAAAGCAAAAGTCCATTTCTGTTTTTGCAGAAGATTAGGTAACTGTTCTAGTGCACGTAATGGTAATGGTAATGTAATTTACTTACTGTGTTCGGTAATTATTTTTAATTAGTTTAAAGTAGTTTTGCATTTAAACTTAGTGAAATATGTTAATTTTCTAATAGAAAAGTATGTCATCACAGACAAACAAGGTGCTTACATTGGGCCATGTGGCTTGAGGGCAGTTGACCCTTTGCTAAGCCCCTCTCCGAACTGCAACTGTCCAATCATAGATTAGCAACCACAACTTGGGTGCTGCAGGTCTGTCAAGCTTTGTATTTCTCTGTTGAAGTGGTGTGCATGGGGCTGTAAGAAGAGCGATACTCAGCGTTTCATGAGTCTGAACAGTGGTGTCGCTTATGCTAGTTAGCAACACCTATAGGCTATTTGAATAATGTGTTCATGTTCATTTTTAACCAATAACCTAGACGTGAAATTGATGTAGGTCTAAACTGAAGACACCAGAAGAACCTTTACCTATAACCTATACATTCAAAAAGTAACTTTGATACAACAAAATCATTTGTTTGTTGTAAACTTCTGTCATGGTGAAATGATCCTGCTCCTCTTCCACGGGCAGAGACAGAACCCTACTGAGCATGTGCAAGGTAAGTGTCATCACTCTCGCTTGTTTCTAATTTGTGGAACTGAGTGCGTTACACTTAGCCTCAGTTACAAGTGGCCCCGGTCTCCCCTAATTCAAAAAATTGGCTCAAATTTTGCCAAAATGAAAAGTTGTGATTTCCTTTAGAATACCTGAAATTTAATATACTACAAAGCACGTGGCTTATGCCAAAAGAGACTCCAGCTGACTGTATCCCTGCGACATCAAATCATCCTCACTGACTGCTCTACACTGATTCACCTGTCTGCCTCTCTGTCTGTGCGCGCTGCAGCTGTGCCCGGTGACTCCTCCGCAGCCAATCAGCCGCTGGAGCGCAGCGGGGCGCGGCTCTGACTGGAGAAGGTGTTAAGCGCACTGATTTCTGGGAAGATCAACAATGTCGCCGCATCTGAAAACGTACAGGATCCAATAAGATAGGACTGTGGAAGTCTGGGAGAGGGTTCATCATTAGTCTGAAGGATCTGAACTTGGCTGACTTCTCTCGGACTGCTGTGACAAGATGGTGAGTGGAGTATCCGAGCTTTGTTGCTGTAGTTTTATTCATGCACCTGTTGGCAATAAAAGGTGCAATAAACGCCCAGTTTGACCTCAAACTACTTTTGTCTTACTGCAAATCAGTTTGGTACTTCCTTGATCAAAGGTCATGTATTGCATTTTATACTGTGGAGGTCTTATTTCACTAAAGAGCCTGATATTTCTCGTGTAGCCTAAAATACGGGAGATTAGGGGTGATTGCAACAGTTTTTTGCAATTCTCTGTTTCTCAGCAACCGACCCCTGTTACACTGTAACAATCATGTAAAGTATGAAAGGCAAATGAATGCAAATCTCCTAAGTTGGTTTCATTTGCAGCAGTTTAAATGTGCTTTTTGTGACTCAAACAATATTATTAAACAATATTGTTTAAGATTAAATAATTTAATTTCATACAAGGTAATTATATAGCTCTTTAGTAAATTATTTGAACTCAAATCCCTCTTCATCTTTCTCCAGCAGACAGTTGTGATAAAGTCCTTTCTCACTTCACATTTCCTGCTTTATCTGGTTGCTGCTGTATCTCAGGGCAAAGAGCTTTCATTAATTGCCCTTGCACAACACACTCATTGTATCTACTGTGTTATTGCACTCAGAGGTGATACAGATGTGTTTTGTTTCCCAGGTGATCTTCATTCACATTTCTAGTTGTGAAATCTAATTGCCATGTGGTGGCTGTTTTGGTGTCCGTGTCCGTGTTTGTGTTTGTGTACATGCGTGTGTCTAAGTGAGCGTGTGATTGCTTTATTGTGTGTCTGTGTTTGGTTTGCTCTGTTGAAGCAACTACATATTGCACTTTCATATTGTGTTGATTTTTTAGGCCCCTGTGGACAAAAGCAGCCCCTGTGAGCAGAAAAATATGGCATCAAAAATAAAAGGATTTAAAGAAAAATGTCCTTTTGTTTCTGCTTAACTGGCTAACATACCACTAACTGTAACTTTGCCTGGGAAAATATAAACACAGCATCATTTCATCTGATCTCAATATTCCGACCTGGTGGAAAGCATTAAGAATAACTATATAGAAACATCTGATTTTCTCATGGATGGTTTGGTTAACTTATGTAAGTCATACAGAGGCATCAGTAATAAACTGAGACTGTTTCATAACCTGTTTAAACCTTTAACCCACTGTAGTACTTTTAAGACCTAGACCTAGACTAACAAACTACACATTGACCACATTTTAGTTACATGCCATCAACTCTCATAACGAAAGACGTTCCCTCTGTTTGGTCATGTTACACCATTTTCTGCAGTTATCTTTAACATTGCAAGACAAAAAATCCTGAACTTTTCATAAGTTTTTTTTTTTTTTTTTTTTTTTCTGCTCTTTTTCCCATCTGCCCGCTCCAGATGCAGTTTCTGTTGCTGTTCAGCCGGCAGGGGAAGCTGCGGCTGCAGAAATGGTTCACACCAATAACAGACCGGGAGAAGAAGAAGGTGATCCGGGACATGATGATGTTAGTGTTGGCCCGTCCACCACGTTCCTGCAACTTCCTCCAATGGAGAGACCTCAAGATCGTTTACAAGAGGTGGCGACAAGAGACACAGATGCTTTTTCATTTATGTTATAATTACAAGATTTGTTTTCCATGTTTTGTCCAGTGATAAACAAAACAAATCAGGCCCATTATTGGGCATTTTTAGTTAATCGGCATTGGCTAATGTATGCACTCATGAGGCAAAAAATGTCTCCCATGGAACAATGTTAGTACCACCCCTTTTATATAAAACTGTTATTGTTTCCACATCCTCATACTGTAACATTTCATTTCAGTAAGTTAGTTTAGTTTAAAAAAGTTATTTCCAAGTCCTTAATGTACTTTAATTCAGCTTTATTAGAAGTGTATTTAAGTAAACAAAGAGTGCACTGTAATATAAGTTTATTTTAAGTTGTACTTTGAGAAAGTAGGACAAACAAGGTAAGCTTAAATTTCACTAACCAAGAATGTATACTAGTACATGCACAGCCTTATAGTTTAAATGTTCTAAGTATACGTGAAGTTCTTCCACTTCAGCACATTATAGTACACTAAATACACTGAAAATTACGCTTTTATACAATTTAATTACAAAATGATACTGAGTACAAAATCAGTTGTTCCAAAATAGCAAACGTCCAAGTTAACATACTTTAAGTATACTGATATTTTTCACTAGACATCTCGGTTGATCACAAGTTTTGTCATCAGCAGTCCTTTGCTGGCAGGTAGAGACGTGTCTGTAGAGCAGAAACCACGTTTGTCTCTCTTTATGCTTAATGCTTAACTTGTGTGCCCTCTGTGCTAATGCTTCAAAATGCAGATAACAGACACACCCATTCTTAACAATGGGTTAACTAGACCTGTAGTAAAGGGGCAGTTAAACACAGAGCATGACCTACATCACTGATGGGACCATGATAGTGATGGCTCAACACAGTGATTATCCTCTCATGGTTTTTCAACTCCTTCACTCAGAGTAACAAGCTTGTAATAAAAGTAGAGATAGTGGGAGTGGACAAAATAACAGAAACACCTCACAGGATAATGTGATCCACAGCAATGACAAATTAGGATAAGTGACGTGCACAGTGCCTTCATGAAACTTTTACAATGAAACTTAGTTTGAGTAGTTTTAGACTATTTTTACACTATTATCTGCTATTTTTACAGTCTTGTGAATATGTATGTACATGCAGTGAAATCACAGTGAAAGCATTTATCAGTAGAACAGATGAGTGCACACAGTAAATTCACTTTTTACACCTCTGTTCTGGTGACAGGCATGGCCAGGGGCATTATGTTTTCTTGTTCTCTGTCCCATTCTTGTGAACGTGATATCTCAAGAACACCTCGACTGAATTTCTTCAAATTTGGTACAAATGGTACACTTGGACTCATATGAATTTGTTAGATTTTGGTGGGTTAGGGTAAAAGATCAAGGTCACAGCAACCTCACGTCCATTCTATTCTTATGAATATGATATCTCAGGAACACCTGGATGGTATTTCTTCAAATTTGGTAATAAACTCCATTTGAACTGAAGGATGAACTGATCAGAATTTGGAAGTCAAATGTCACTGCAACCACAAAACATTTTTTTGGTCATAACCCAAGAATTTATTCACTAATTATGACAAAATTTCACACAGATGCATAATAGGATAAAATGATGAGGTGATTACATTTTATATATAGAAGGTCAAAAGTAATCTTCTAGATTTTTTCTTTTCTTTTAAATATTTTTAATCTAAAACCTCCATACAGGCAGTCATGTAAGTAGATATTCTCCTCAGAGTGCTGCCAAAGGCTTCCCTGTTTCTTTACAATATATTTTGTAATAATTGGTGTAACATTTGAGCTTTGTCCTCTTCAAACACAGGTATGCCAGTTTGTATTTCTGTGCTGGTCTCGAGGACCGGGATAATGAGCTGCTGACCCTTGAAGTGCTGCACAGATATGTCGAGTTGTTGGATAAATATTTTGGCAATGTAAGTAGTGCTCAAAGTCATGGTCCAAGCAGAGTTTACTGGTTGTTAAGAGACTGTGTTTAAATGTTTTTGAGTTGCCCCTGTGCCCACACACACAGGGGCTTTCAGTCATTCTGGCTAATTTGACCTCTGCTAAGAGCTGTGTCTGGATTTATGTGAGGTGATCTAACCGTTAAATGTCTGATTTGTCCTGTGCTACAGCAGAGTGAGGCAGCTGTCAATGGATGATTGTTTCATCCAAAAGTAAAGTAGTAGAGAAACTGAAAAATATGTCATTCCATTTATTCTACTACCACATATATTTAGACAAAGGACCAATAAAGAAAGAAGAAAAGGGAAACTTGAAATGGTCTGAGACTTCTCTGTCATCCAGGTCACAGGATCATCTTGTGCAGTAGACGTAAGTCAAGGGCCATCGGACTTGTTGTGTTCCATCACTGATCTAAAAAGTTTCATCAGTTTGATACTTAAATAACAAACATATATAATGAAATGGCAAGTTAAAGGAGGAGTTATAGTCACTGGTTAATAGGACTTAATAGTTAAAGTTATAAATACATTAATAATTATAATGTTAACACTAATATATGCTAACATTACATACGGCCTACCTTTTATTGAACATTCATATACTGCTTATGAATACTAAAAAGTACATTTAGTGCACAATATTAAAGGGATAGGTCAGATTTTTTTGCAGTGGAGTTGTATGAGGTATTTATTTATTAGTCAGTGTATTACCTACTGTAGATGGTGGTCGACGCCTTCAGTTTGGAGAAGCAGAGAGGAGTACCATCACAAAAGCTAAGCAATGAACTGCTGTGGACAGGGTCAGCAAGAAAACAGACACTTAAATTTTAGCCACTTAAAAAAGCCCATCTAAAGGAATCAATATCAGTTTAACTATACTCTATCGTTTGAATATTTTCACTGCTTTACCTTTGACACCATCAGACAGCCATTTATGATGAGAAATCAATGTTATACAAGCCAAATATTGCTCTCTCCAAACCAACCAAATCAAGTAATTTTACCACGCGTAGCATGGGAGTGCTGCCACTGCCTCGATTTTGTTTTAACCCTTTAAAACACCAAAGTCACGCAATAACACAAACAACTAATAGCGCTGTCCTGTCGGAAAAGGCTGTCTGGTGGCAAGGTAAAGTATTGAAAATATTCTGAATATAGCATACATTTAAACTGATATTGATTTTTGGGTGTAAATTTTTTAAGTGACTAAAATATGTTTTGGTGCTGACCCTGTCCACGGCAGTACATTGAGCTTCTGTGCTGGTACTCCTTTCTCCAAAGTGGGGGTATGCCGACCGCCAACTACTGTAGGTAATACACTTTCTATCAATAAGTACATCATACAGCCCCACTTAAAATAATCAAAGCTGTCCATTTACCCTCCCATTTTCCCTTTCATTAGAACTCTGTGACAGCTGTGACAACAAGACACTGTAAAAAGTAAAGGGACAGCAAACAGTGAGGTTCAGTTTTATCAATACCCCGTTCAATAATTTAATAATATACAGATCACAGGTTATACAGTGTGAACTACTGTGAATTTTCCCTTCCCTCTCCTTTCACCCTGACTCTGCACATATACACTGTACACGTCACTGTGCTCTTCATCAGTCCGACTCCCCCTGGTGTCCATCAGGTGCCTCTGCTCCAGAGCCACTTGAGGTTCACCCAGCTTGTTTTGATTTACAAAACAAGATGGGAGCCACACCTTCCTATTTACAAAAGCTCAAACAGTGAAACTGAAACATTGTGGAAGGAGTAGATAGGAAAGGGGGAGATATGAAAAATAATCCTAAAGACCTTGCCTTTTTTTTATTTCATGAATGTAATATTACATCTGTACCACTGCAACTATTCTTGTGCAATTATACTCATTCTCTAATGCATATTGCAATGTATTTATTATTTATTTTTCTAGATTACTAGTTTTATTCTAGTATTCTCCTTGTTATTAGGGGCCGGGCAGCCTAAGCTGCCAGGACCCTATTGTAATCCTGCATGTTCTTCTTCTTTCTTCTTTCTCCTTTCTTTCTTTCTTTCTTTCTTTCTTCTTCCGAGGAAATCCTACTTCCCATGCACGAAAAATGACCAAACTTTGCACAAAGGTCCAGTCCCATGTCAGATTGCCTCAGCTGCAAAAACAGGCCAATAGTCCTGATGGTGGCACTACAGCAAGCCTCTAAAGTTCAAAATTTTGAAAATTCATAATAAATCAACCATATGTGCTACAGATTTACAACTTTCACCACAATGTAGCCCCGATACTGAAGAAACTTTTGTACATTTAAACCTATTACAAATTATGAAGTCCATCACTCTGTTTTTTTCAAAAACTGTAAAACTTATTAAACCTATCTCCTCCCACAATTTTTGCTCAATTGGCACCAAACTTGCTACAGAGCATCTTCAGACTGTCCTACACAAACCATCCACACAGATTTTTGATTTATCAAAAATTGAGCCTACAGTGCATCAAAATGTTTGACTGTAAACGGTATTATAAACATATACTTGCAAATTCTTGCTAAATACATTTTCAATGTTCATGAAAAAAAATGACAAAATTTTGGAGTCATGGTAGATGATGTTTGGAAAATATCAGAATTTTATCTCAAAAACTGAATTTTTTACAGTATTTTGAATTTCACTCTCATGCGAACAATTGGAGTCAATGCAAAAATGGCATTTTTAAACATCAGTTTTTCACTTTTGGAGCCAATAAATCATTGTTAAAAACTAATGACCAACGTCTCCATGCTGTCTAGATGCAATTTGTGTATTTTGGGATTTTTGTCTCAATAACTGAATTTTTGACAGCCATTTGAAATCTGCCTTTACATGCTAACAGCTGCTGTCTTGCACACAGGTGACTGGCTTAGTTAATTTGTGAAGCTACAGGTGGTGTTTCCATTTGCCAATTAGCTCAGTGAGATAGAGGATGGTTCTTGGTGTTGAAGGTTGTGAGTTCAAGCCTCAGCTTGTACAACATTTCCATATGAGAAATCTACCCAAACTTTTCACAAAGGTCCAGTCCCATGCCAGATGTCCTCAACTGGAAACACAAGACAATAGTCCTGATGGTGGCGCTACAGCAAACCTCTAAATTTCAAAACTTTGAAAATTCACAACAAATCAACCATATGTGCTATGGATTTGGAACTTTCACTTTGAAATTTGCTTTTCCATGGCATGGATGGCTACTGTCCTGGCACCCTGATCCTTGGCTTAGTCAATTTGTGAAGCCACACATGAACTGTCACTTGCCAATTAGCTCAGTGAGATAAAAGACGGACTTCAGTGTCAGAAGTCGTGAGTTCGAGCCTCAGCTAAGGCAGGATGGACTTTCAAATGAGAAAGCCTTATGTGCAGGTATCATGCTATGTGGATTAGAGACTGCTAAGATTTAAATAATTATGATTCAGGGAGTTTTGGGGAGAGACAAATACTCTTTATCAACACGTTTCCCTGTTATCCCTTGTCTCTTTTCCCTGTTTATTTGGCTTAGCTATCAGTCAATATGCAGAGTTTCTTGTGCCAGAAATTGTGAGTTCAAGCCTCAACTGATGTAAAATGCACATTAGAATGCCACCTTTTTTTTCATCTTCCTACACTCTGCTTGTTGCTCAGAATTGCCTAATTTTGCCTAAAATTGCCCGGCCCCAACCATTGCTGCGCAGCAGCTATAATTCTACTTTATCATTCAGTTTTTTACCTATTATTCAGCTTTGGATGTTTGCTTGCTGTGGTTGTTTTTGTTCCTATGTATTTTTTATATTTTTGTGTATGTTCTTTTTATTGCACTGATCAGGGGCTGCACTCCTAAGTTGTTGTATTCTCTGCAGTGAGAATAAAGGCTTTTTATTCTGTTCTATATACTTTATAATATTCAACTAGGGCCGGGTCATTTTCTCTCATTGGTGAAATAATCCTTCATACCACTGATAAAGGAAAAGTAATTTGTTTCTAATGGATTGTATATTACTGTGTTTCAGGTGTGTGAGTTGGACATCATTTTCAACTTTGAGAAGGCTTACTTCATCCTGGACGAATTCCTGATGGGAGGAGAGATCCAAGAAACATCCAAAATAGCTGTGGGAGTAGCTATGGAGGAGGCTGACACACTCCAAGAGGTACTTTTTAAGATTTAACAGACAGTTTGGTGGATGTGGGCTCTTCTTATTACTCATATCAATGTGTTTTTATGTCTCTGATTTCATCGCAGACAATGGAGGAATATATGAGCAAACCTGCCTACTGAGCCAAGAGAGGACGAGGGCGTTTCTCATTTCAAGACTTGAAGTAAAATGTTTATTAGTCCACAACCATTTTTATTTAGTGACTAATGATGACTCATTTTCCATAATGCTGCGGTCATACAGTAACCACAAAACTGGTGATTCATATTGTTTCATCTTTAGGTTTAAGACTTGTTATTATGTTTCATCTTTAAGTGCCTTTTAAGCCTCATATTTATTAATCTCAGGATTGTATGACAGGAGATATGACTGAAATGAGTCTTTTCCCAAGTTTTATCAGGATAAAGTTTTTGGTAGCACTTTGATTTTACTGGTACCCAATTTCATAGTAAGTAGGTGCTAATTAGGTAGTAACACATTTATAATTTCTCATAAATTACCCTCAAATCACCCTAACTTTTATCCCAAAATGTGTATATATTTTCTAGAGATCAGATTAGTAGTGATTCAGTTTACAGAGACCTTCTTTATGTCTAATATACACGTCAGGGCAGCAGGGGATGAATTGTAACTGCTTAACCTTTTATACAATATGCCAGTTTGTTACTGGCCTGCACAAGTTAGGCAGAAACTAGCTGGAAACTAAGCTGCAACAACTGGCCTCAGTTTAGTGGCCTCCTCACAGAAACTGGAATTTAAGATGGCATGATCAGCAGAAGTTAGTCAGAAAATAGTTAAGTTGTAACAATACAGTTACATGCCTGTTTTGCAGAAGGTACATATAAGGTAAGCAGTTACATTAGATTATATTAGATATAAACAAGGCCTCTGTCCAAAGTAAATGGTATCATTACTGATCTGATCTTTGGAAAATATATGGGAATTTCAGGAAATGCTAGGGGTCATCTGGGAGTAATTTTATAGAAATTTCATAGAAATTTGGGGACTTGTAAAATGAACTCTTCTTTTTTCATTTTAAGTGATGTATTGTATGATGGTGAGTAAATGAAGAAACACTACACAGTAAGGAAAAAATAAAGTCAATGCTTTATTAACCTCAGGTATGTCACATATGACCACATTTAAGAAAGAATTACCAAAAAACACAAGTGAATCTAGGGGATCCAACACTGATTTTGGTTGTGTGTGCGTATGTGTGTTGAAATGCAAGGCTGGTGAGTCACATGAACTGGTTTTTAAGTGTTAAGTGTTGAGCCACAAACTGATATTTTTTAGAAAAAAAAGCATCAAATGAATGTCTGAACACTCATATTTCTGCTAATAAATAAGAACTTTTGTAAACCTACAGAATAACTAAAGTTGACTGCATGTTTTATTCTTCAAAATACTTTATTTTCACCCTCTCCCTCCACCAAAACAATATATTTATATATATATGTATATGTATCTACAGCCTTATTTATATTCCATGAGCAGTTTTGGCATCGGTATCACTTTCTTCAGTTTCTGGGTTCAGGTAGCTCAGCAATTTCATCACTGCCTCATTATCAAAACCCTGCATCTGCGTGTCATCGCCCCTCTCATCGTCCTCAGACTGTCTCTTTTCATGCACGCTTTTATCTGAGTCCATCTGATCAAAATAATCCTGTATTGCCTGTTCAAAAGAGCCCGTCGCGCTCTGTCCAACCTCATCCCGCTTCTGGCTCGCCTTGTTGTTGTTGCTGCTGCCGTACACGGACTGCTTCGGATACTGTGCCAGCATCTGAGCTGCTAAATATGCTGCCAGTTCATCCTCGTCCACGCTGTCATCATAGTCATCCTTTAATGTGCTGGGAAGGCGCCGTTGCGTGGGAGTGGATTCCCCCGAACGCCCTGGAGGCTGAGTGTGAAGTCGTGCCAGCGAGCTTTTGTACTGTTTCTGCTTCCTGACAGGAGCTCGATCCTCGCCGCCTCCCAACCCCAGGATGTTTAGTATCTCTTCTGTCCTCAGCTCCTCTGGGGTCTTTTGTCTGTCAGGGAGGCGTCTGTTGTAGAATGTCGCTTCAGGAATCTTGTGTGTCTTCTTCGGGGTTGTCTGGGAGAGCCTGTTTTCTGTGTTGCTCTTTCGTGACTTGTCTTGATTGGTTGTTTCTCCTGTTTTGAGCAGGTCCACCAGGTCTTCGGGTGGGATCTGATATTTTTGGGAGATCTGAATGAGCTGGTAGATGGCCCGTGGATCAATGTTATCCCCGTACTGCGTCTGAGCCGCTCTCCTCTCAGCCCTTTCCTCCTCTTCCTCTATCTCCCGTTTCTGCTCCTCCTCCTCTGTTTTCTCCAGCACTTTCAGAAGGTAATAGTCCACCAGGTTAGCAACATCATCTGGATCGTTTGACCTCTTGACAGGGTAGCTTTCATCATCTTCCTCTTCAGCGGCCTCATCAGCTTCTTCGCCATTGTCGTCGACATAATCGAGCCCTCGATTAGCCTCATGTTTGTTGTCCCTCTCTTCCTCCTCCCCCTCATCTTCTTCTTCCTGTTCTTGTAGTGGACCCCAGTCTGCAAGGTCACCACCTACACCATCGTATGCCACATTCCTCACATTAAACATATCATCATCTTCCTCATCATCCTCCTCTATGTCATCCTCCTCATCCTGGCGTTTATGCGTGGTCTTCACGCTTGTCAGCTTGTCCAGTTCATCAAACACAGACTGCAGGGTTGCCAGGTTCTGAGGTGTGTACTTCTCCTCTACGTTCTCATTTGTGCGTTTGAAGGGGCTCTCGTGCTCTAGATGTGGCCCCTCCTCATCCTCTTCCTCATCGCCCTCGCCCTCTTCCTCGTCCTCAAACATTAGCGGCAGCTTCTTGTGAGGCCTGATGCCGTGTTGCTTCTGCTGCACCCTGGGGTACATGCCATCCTTTAGGCCTTCAACACTGGGGTGAAGTGATGCCGGTTTGGAGGCTTTTTCTGTCTGCTGGAGGGTGCTGAGCACCGCCTGAAGCAGCTCTTCACTCTTATCCTCCCTTGCCTCCTCCTCATCCTCCTCTTCCTCATCTTTGCTCTGCAGAGGGTTCGAAGCCAGTCTCAGCATGGCACGCAGCTTCTCTGCATCATCGTCATACCCTGTAGCGAGAGGGGCATGCTGCTGGGAGTCTGTGCCGGTTCTCTGACGGAGGCTCTCGATGTACTCCAGAGCTTTGAGCATGTCAGCATTAGGAGCCTGGCGGACACTTCCTCTTGGGGAGTCTGATTCGCTTCCTCGCAGTCTGTGCTCTCTGAGAGAAGCCCCGTGAACGCCAGAGGAACTGAGGAAGAGGAGGATTAAGGGGAGGAGGCTGGCAAAACAGATGAAGAAAGGTTTGCCTGTGGCAAAGATCTCGGGGAGTGACGGCATGGTGACGCCTGCAGAGGAGAGACAAAGAGGCACATGTCAGCACTGACCTTTACACATTAAGCTAACAGGTTCGCAAGAGTTTCCGCTCTGGCATTTCTTAAATGTCTTTTGCTCTTATCATCACTTTAAATGTCTGCTGTGTCAGATGATAATATCACAGAGCACGGACACATCTGTACTGATTTAAAGGTAGGAGATCGGGTTGAAAATATGATGCATGACTTCTACCCTGTGTAAACTAGGTCAAATACCTCAATTTATCTTCAACAGGGCTGCACAATAGACGTGCACAGAGATGTTATTATTATTAATAATGTTAATATATTATTTTTTAACCAAATGTTCAATGACATTGCAATTGTTGTGCCTTCAAAGCACCAAGTTTGTTCTGTATTGGCTTATAATTATAATATTTCCACATCGTCACACTGAACTTTTCATCTATCTCTCTTTTTATTTCTATTTTTAGCTAGACTAAGTTTTATGAACTGTCTGGAGCCCACCACCGTCTCCTTTTTATCTGGGAGATATTGAAAAATCAGAGACTGAAAAAACTGTTTTATAAGTCGACAGACTCTGATTTGCATTGGAAATAGAAACTCTACAGCCTAGATTGTCAAACTGTGATATGTGTACCACTGATGGTACGCAAGGTGCTTCTAGTGGTACATGGAGGAATGTCAGAAATATTTTTTTAAAAAGAAATTAGTTACTTTAAAACATATAATACTATGAAAGTACTACAAAATTTTAAAGAAGTTCTGTCTGTCCTCTATTTTTGTTTTAATATCCAACCTGATTACTGGTGGTTACGAGCTAAACTTAGCTGGTGAGATAGTAAGCAAAGGTGAAATGCAGCGACTGAAAAGGCATTGTACAAAAACACCACAATCAAGGTTCCAAACATAAACAATTATGTAGAGAAGTGCAGACCAGGAGGAGAATATTTCAAGCAGCCATGTTAAAAATAAAGTGGACGACAGTGAGCACATGCACTTGTGGTTAAGCACCAGTAAAGTAAATGTCCACAGCAGCTGCTCCAAGTGGTGCAAAACAGTAAGGTGATACTTGGAGAGCTCAATATTTTCTTAAGGGGTACGCAGTGTAAAAAAAAAAAAAAGAAGAGAAATACAGCTCTATAAAGTCCAAAAATATATTTCAGTTGAATAATCTTGGTGCATTTTAACAGTGTTTGATTAAAGTAGATGTGACCTTTTTTTAAGTCAACCTAATAATAATAAGCAATTTCTGAAATATCTGTTTCCATCCCATTATTTGTGCTTTCCTGAATAACATATTCAGATTTGTGTGCATCCCTACTACACAATATGGTTAAAGAAAATGGTATTGAATGTCTGAACTGCCTGACAAAATGCAGGCAAACAAAAATAAATCATACTTCAGTAAAAGCGACTTAATTTGGTCATATATCTGCCGATATTTTTCATATACAATATAATCCCTAAAATGTGGTTTCAAAACACGTGACTAAGATATGTATGGAGGCAGGATATTTTACAGTTTTGCAATAAACTTTATTGTCCAAAATGACATCAGTAAACAGTAAACTTTAACTGGTATGTATTTTTAATAATTATAAATAACTATATATAATAAAACACACAAATGAACCTAAATATATGTATACATTAAATTTGAATTTAGAAAAAGAAGAAAAAGTTTTCATATCAGACAACATATGTACAGATGTAGAGTGATATAATGATAAGTCATCATCGAGCTGATAATCGCGATATATATCGGTTGGGTTCTAGTTGACATCAAAGCTAAAGTTACAGATGCATCATCATCATCATCATCATCATCATTATTATTATTATTGTTAATAGTACGGAAATGGTGTATTCCCGGCTCATCGGAGTGCTTGCATCTGTTTTCCTGCCTGTTGCTGGTATATTTTCGTTTCATACTGGAGCCCTGCCGCCTGTTTGCCAGCAGCTGTAACAGCAGCGGCATGCAGCAGTTCCCGTGCAAATCTTATTAGTCGTCAAATTGCTGCTCTCCGTGAGTCACGGCTCCGTTGTCATGGCAACCCGGTAAGGCTGATGTTCCCATGGAACCTCTCCTTTAACCGCGGAGAACCTTTAAACCCAATTATGATGTTTTTCAAGCTTATAACTCGAACTGAACAACGATCTGATGAAACAGACTGTCCTCCATTGGCTTAATATATTCTGCCTCTATATTGGCTTATATGGAACAGGGGTGCAAAATACAACAAAGTGTTTATTTGATGAAAATTATTTTTCGCGCGAAATTGATGTGAAGTTGATATTTTGAGATATTTTTGGAACTTTTTCCAAAACACGAAGCAAAGAAAATAAAAAGTGCATAACAAAATACAAGCCTTGATGCAATTCTTTGCTTTCATTTGGACTTTTCCCTTCATTTTAGCCTTAATTTGACCCGCTGAACTTAACTCCGCCTCCCATGTCTCTTTTTTGTTTCACCAAGTATCACTTATGAGCGGCAGAGCACAAGCGTTTCTGAATAACCTGAAGCGAAATGAGAACAAAGAAACTGCAACACAACACAACCTCAACATCTGTAGCGGTGCATCAGGTTGGCAAACAGCTGTTGGAAGAGATGCTTAATTAACTAAAATAACTCTCATCCGTCGTGTGACAGGAAACTGGATATTTAGAGTTCAGGTGAAATGTGGCTCATGCAGTTAATAACAACCAGGTCTTACCTTTGTAGTTAGTTTGTATGAAGGCTGTTGAGTGAACCGAGCATGTCTCTGTGTCGCGGTGTGAGTGTGTTTTCAGCACCACGGACAGCTCCTCCTGCTATTAGAGGAACCACCTGACCCGTGCGTCACAGATACGCAACACAGCCGCGCACACGCAAATACATAACACACACACACACACACACACACACACACAGTTAATTTGAGTCAGCCTAACAAAGCCGCTGCTCCTCTTTGAATATGAACTGAAGCTAGTTCCATTTCAGTGGCTGCGTACCACTTCTGTCGCAGCTTCTGGTGAGATGAATAAATTCATAATGGTGCTATATTTAGGACCATTGACTGACTGAAGGGCTGATAAGACTCCTCTGTCTGGGCTGTGTGCAACAACGTGAACTATCACGACATTTATCAGCTTATTAATTAAGAAGACCAGCAAGCATTTTGTTAAAGTCGTCACATGCTTGAACGTGGTGGAAATAGAGCTGCTTAAAGGCATGATATGCAATATTTTCCTTTAAAAAAACAAACAAACAATGTATAGACTTATATAAGCATAATCCATTTCAGTCAACATTTTTGATCCACAAGAAGTGTGCAGTGGTGTCTGTACCTGCAGAGACCCTATTGTCTGCTTGTATTTTCTTATTTTCTCATTATTTTTGCTGTACTTGGGACACTTTACCAACACAAAACATCTCTGTTGGATGTCCTGGGAATGAGACTCAACAATAAACTATCTTCTGGTGCATCTATGAACAGCTCAAACAAATTCTACTGATTCTACCTTTAAACTAGGATAATTTATTCATCTTTTTAGATAGGTAGATAGATAGATAGATAGATAGATAGATTTTTTTGTTTCCCCCCTGGCTGCCCCTGGATTGGTGACTGTTGAATGACTGTCGTCATTGACTGCTGTTGTGTCTCTGCTGCGGCACTGAGGGACAGACACAGTTAAAGTCCACCGATGACTCACATACGGGCTCCGCCAAAGCCCGAGACGGGCGGGGTGACAGAGAGAGGGACTGCAGAGGGGAGTGTGTGTGTGTGTGTGAGTGTGTGTGTGTGTGCGTGTGTGTGTGTGTGTGTGAGGGGCAAGAGAGAGAGAGAGTACTTTCGTCATCATCCAGTGAGCACTGTGGTCTCTATTTTTGGCTGCCTGTCAAATCGTGTCTAGTATGGATTAGCGTGTGTGTGTGTGTGTGTGTGTGTGTGTGTGTGTGCTGTTTCATTCATAAATCCCTCTTGTTGCTGTGTTTGATGTGAGCTCAGGCTATCCTTCACTGACCTGCTTGTCTGATATCCAGTGAAGCTATCTTGTTTTCAGCTTTGTCACAGTTGCATTATAGAAATAGTCCTTCAGCAGAAAAAAGAAGATCCTTCAACATATTTGCGTGTGATTCTACCCTCAATGAATCAGAAATCATCTGACTGTTGAATTCATGTAAACAACTGGTTCTGAATGAAGCAAGCAGTGTGTTTACTAAAATATCTGTCAGTGTTTATGGCTGGAGCATTTAGAACAACATAGAACATTTCTTAAAATGTCCATATGCCCTTCCAGTGGACATATGGTAACATGCCCTCTAGATTGCCCTTCTAGTGGAGAAAATATAGTGAAGTGCCCTCTAGGGTGCCTTACTAGTTGAGAAATTGGGGTGCAGTGGGATCAAGTGCTCTTTCAGTGGAAAAAATGTGGCAAAGTACCCTTTGTGGTGCCCCTATAGTGGTGAAAATGTGGCAAAGTGTTGACATTTACTTACCTCTAAATGGTTAATTAGGTAAAAATTCCCTGTCTCTTTCAATTAGTCTTCTTTCTGCTCCCTTTCATTCTAGATTGGAGAATGTTTGTATTAGATTGTTTTTTTTTTGTCTGTTTATTTTATAAATGAATGAAATAAATAAAGAAAGAAAGAAAAGAAAGAAAAGAATTACAGAGGTGCTGTAGTTGTTGTACTTTAAAGTCACACAATGAAACAATTACCCTTAATTAAATTAAACCCTTTTAATTTTTACACCCCTGCCCCTCAGACAGTCTGAGTCCACCACTGCTTCTGACAAATTACAAACCAAAGAAGAACCATTTTCTGGTGCCTTAAAAACCACTGTGTCTGTAGTTTAGAGAAAAAAGAGTGACGAGTCATACACGAACATCCTTTCAAACTCATTAAGTAGCTTTAAAGCCTCAGTCCTGACAATATTCACAACTTCTAGATATGAATTCATATTGAGGCACATTGAAGAAGGTCTGAAGAACTGGAACATTGTGACTTTAATAATGCAAGTGAAAGGACTCGCTTCTTCTGCCTATGAAAATTTCCTCCTACACACCTGTCTATAAGAAACTAAAGGTGTGCGCGCGCCTTTACAGGCAAGATATTGAGGCACAATATTAGTATTTTTCTGATGGACTGCGGTGAGAGTCACCTTCATTTGAACAAAGTCTACCTTTCTAATGTCAAATTCAGCACCAGGAGACCAAAAGAAACCAGGACAAAAGAGCTGATTTTAATCTCATGTCTCTGTCAGCCTAATTATATTTTCCCTCATGACTAACACGCACACACATACAATACATACACACACAGTGCCAGTTTTGTACTGATAAAGCCTGAGCTGTCTAGCTAATTGCTTGTGGTTGTGTCTGTGGCAGGATTACTGGTAAACAGAAACCAATTACAGCTCAGTTCCACCCCCCCATTTTCACTGCCTGTCCACTAAAAAAATAACACAGAAGGTTTTTCTCAGGTCAAATGAGAAGTTTCTTACAGGCAATTAGCAGTTTTCCCCTTTTTGCACAGCAGTGTGGTGTGACTGTTTGGGGTCACACTGTTCATAAAATGGTAGATTTGAAACTTTTCCAGCACAGGAAATGGCACATTTACCTTCACCTCAGTCTCATTATACAGAATGTAAAAGGAGTTTTATTTGTTTTGTTTTTTCTGTTTTCTTTTTTTTTTCTTTTCTTTCTTTCTTTTTGTTTTTTTTACAACGACTGATAAGAGAATAAGATAATGTACGATAAGATTTAATCTTTTTAAGTCTTAAAGTAAATTTTTGAAAATAGTAATAGTATAATAGTAATAATAATCCAAACTCAATGTCCATTTAATGAACTTTTTCTGGAGCATTCAACTATATTACACAGTGTTCAGAAAAAGAAAATTGAAAACAGCAGAAAAAATACATAGACATTTAAAAATACATACATCATGATTATTAGGACCACCAACCACTGATCAAACCACTCTGTAATATCAAAAGCTCCAGAAAAAAACAGCAATTGGACCTTTTATTCTTTTAACTTTTAAGCCAGTGGGGAAGAGAAATTCCCAGAGTGCTATGGGTGAAACTCCATCCACTGATGAAGAACTTATGATACAGTTGAAATATCTGGAAAAACAAGTGGACCATGACTTGGTATTTTTATGTTGGAAGTGTTTTTTTTAGATAATATCTCAAGATGGATAGACAAAAAACCTAACAGCTTCGCTTTGTATCAACTGTGACAGTATACTGTCATTTTCTGGGGTTATAGGTACATCTTCTATTGCAGGTCTACAATGAAATGCTTTAATAGCCCAAAGCCATTGCATCATATATTGATACATAATGCCATCACGGACAAGAGACATGATTCTCTGAATTTTGGCAGTAAAGCAATTTGCTACTGCCAGCATTTGATTTACAAGCAAGGTATGTCTCTCAATAATTTCTAATTTCTCTCGTTTCTCCTTTGAGAAAAACTTGTTGGCCAATTTAATGGATGTAATAATAAATAAATAGAAGAATAAAAAAGCAGACAACAGTGCAGTAAAGAAAAACAGACAACTGTCTGATGGATCAATGCATCAACTGGAGTGAAAGAAAGAAGAGATGCATCTTAAAACTGTCAAAAAGGCAGCCATTTTTAAAGTTAAACCTCTTTAAGTTTAAAGTTAATACTGGATCACAGTTTAAATTTTTAAAGTTTAAAGTTTTGATGCAACAGAATTACATTGAATCCAGAGTAAAAACCAAACTGGTTTAAAGAGAGATTTAAATGTGATCTTTCTTAATTTTAAGCTTGCTTAAAGGTTTGGTGAAACATAATTTAAAGTTAAACCATGATGTAACTGGCTTTGAAAATGAATGCAGCCCAGCCTAAGAATGACAGAATAAGCCTCACTCGAGGTTAAATTTTAGGGAAAAAAACAAACAAACTTTATTCTTGATCTTTCACATTCAAAACCTCTGCTTCATCAGGGTGGTTTGATCAGAAATTATTGACGACAGCCTGGCGACATAAGGAAACAATCATCACATTTTAATTTACATGTCGCTAAATCCTGATTGGTGCATGGAAGGAACCAAACCCTGCCCACTTTAAGCCAGAAACAGAAATCTGTTGTAACTTAACAAAGAGGTTCTGAATTTGGCAAAAAATAAAATAAAATAAATAAATAAATAAATAAATAAATAAATAAAAATTTATGTTTATATTGGAACCCACTGCTTATAGTGAGAAGCTGATTGAGAAAATATGTTTTCAGGGACTTACAAACATGAAAGGTGCTGCGTGTCATTTTTTAATGAATAAATCATGTTGGTGAGGCACCAGACCTATTAAAGCACATGAAAATCTGTAGCTATAAGTGCTCCTTACACACCAGCCCTCACCTCTCCTGGTCGAGGGTATCATCCTCTCTCCCCTCTTTACCTCTTCTTTCTGCGTGTTTGTCCCCTGGTGACTGACCGGCTGTTGCCCATTCATTACCACTGGGCCTGACAGCCAATAATTCTGCTCCTTAACTCAGGTTGTCAGAAGCTTGGCAGACACAATGTAGAGAGAGCGACGCAGGCAGAGCTTGTGAATGGGTCTACAGGGTTTGACGTCAGCCTCTTTTCTCTGGTCGATTATGTGTGTGTGTGTGTGTGTGTCTGGGAATAGGTGTGATGCATCAATTTTTGCTCTTTTGTGAAATGTGAGATTTATCACCAGATTGTGCCTCGAGTCTCTCCAAGGCATTTATAGCACACCAGGGCAAATATACAGAATGTTACCCAGCACTTTTTTCACCTTTCCCAGAAATTATGAAAACAATGAAATAATTCAGTTCCCAAAACTGGGTGCTTACAGCCCTCACATCTGTCTGTGAGGGTTACGGGAGACTGAGTAGAGACCGGAATAAAAGGATGGACACAATGAGCCTGACATTTATGAAATGTTGTTTACGTGACACATTAAAAGACCCCAGGGTGCTAATTTTTGAAGGACTTTATCCAAAAACGTAATTTATGTAAGTGTGCTCAAGTCCATTTTCATGTTGTGTTTGTTGTGGTAATGAACAGAAGAGGCCCGCTGCAGGTAAAAATGATTTGTGTATGCACAGGAGCATGAGTCACTCAGTTTACTGGTGCATTGTGAGGAGAATACAGCAGAAACGATCAAGCCACTTTGGCTGCTTATGAAAATTAAAATGAAATTGGCAGGACCTTTAGCACGTATGTAAAATTAAAACAGGAACTACATGATGCAGGAGGGGGTTGGAACAGATAGTCTGAGGTATAAAGGATCATTATTACATAAATTAAAATAAATAATGAAATAAATAATGGTATGAAGAAATCTGTAATAATAATTTAAGAAATCATTAAATCTTAACCTCATTGTCATGACATGTTATTCAACTTTTTTTTTCTAGTTTTCATTTATTTACAGTTTTATTTTTCATTTAAAGCTACTATAAGGAATTTTTGTTTATTTTGGAGGCCCCTGTGGATAAACGTGGCAGTGTTTCCACTCTAATAACCATAAAATATAACAATATAAAACAAAATGATCTGAATAAAAAATCTCTTCCTGCTTCTTTTTGATGTAAGACTCACTGTAGCTTTGGGAGGGAAAATTAAACAGGGCTGTTTAATCTGATTTCAAGGAGGATCTTTTCACAGATGGTCTCATGAACTAATGTCATAAAGAGGCGTCATTAATAAACTGAGACTTTTCCATGACCAGTTAAAACTCCTTGTATCAGCTTTAATTTCTGATTTTTTTCATTTCAATAGTCTGTTCTTATTTCATAAGGTCATTTTTCAAAATGCCATGCCACATTTTTTTTCACAATGTTGCTTTTTTGATAATGTCACATTTTATTTTATAGCATCACTTTTTATTTCATAATGTCACTTTTCATGACGGTGGCGTCCCCACCCCCTCACTTTCAGCCAATCACATGTCTCCCAGTCAGTTAGATTCTGGTAACTAGAGCAGTAGCTCACACCCTTTTGGCTTGTGTTCTTCTTGATACCTGCATGGTACGCACCTAGTGAGCAACTTTTATGAATGAATGAATGAATGAATGAATGAATGAATGAATGAATGGGGCACCATCTTTAAACAAAACAAACCACTGTTTAATTGTGTTGCCTTGTTGCTTTCATATGCTCACAAGGAACAAACATTTCAACCAGTTGTGACCAGTTCAACTGATTTCTTTTCTTGTTTTAGTGGAATATTTTTTAATCCAGCAAAAGCAGAATTATTCAGTAATTTACCAAATGAGCAAAGATTTGAGGAAAGTGTCAAAATAAGCATTACATATATCATATATTTTTTCAGCTTGATCCTCCTCTGTTAGTCATCTTATGACCTCTTGTAGGGGACGTGACCCGCAGGTTAGGAACCACTGAGCTAGAGCAGCAAAACCAGTCGCTGCTGCTGTAAATAAACACAAACACTGTAACCAACCTTTCTTTTTATTTAGCGTAACAAGCTGGCACATGCCACCTACCTTTCCAGCTAACTGGCTATTGGAGGCTCGGTTATGAGCTTATGCACGGTCGTCACCTTCCCATCAGGACACGCCCCCTCAGGCGGACTGAGTGGTAAACATCCTGCAACACAATTGCCTTAAGTAGGGGGAACTGTGAAACATGGAGTAAAAAGGATTATGTACTTAAATTAAGAGCAGTTGAGCGACAGTGATCCTTACAAATTACCAAAGACACAGTGGTCCATATACATTGACATGTGACCAGGAATCAGGTTTCCTGATATTTATATGTACTTGATTTAGATGACAGGAAAATAACACAAAGTAAGGTGACAAGGACACCTAAGGATATTTTGGTTATATGTGGACAGGTCTGTGCAGATACTTTTATTTTATTACATTATTGGAGAAGCATATTAGCATGCAGCAGCGCTGATGTTTGCAGATTTGTTTGTTAACGCACAAAATCCAACATAACTGACCAACCCATTCTCATTCCACCTTGTCTCATGAGCCACACTGAAGCACAAGGTACACTTTAGTGGCTACGTAAGATACTATGAGAGTCTTTTTAACGTGGTTAATGCTGTGAAACACTGGCAGTTTGTGTAGATTTAGGCACAAAAACTACTTGAGTAGGTTTAGGGTTACAATAAGTAAGTTATGTTACGTGACATTGCTGAAGCGACTTGCAAGATGAAAGTCACATGACAAATGTTACCTGAAGCACATAATGTTATGTGCCTTTCACATGGGATATAAACCCTGGCCTCCTGGGTAAAAGTTCTGTTTTTTTTTGTTGTTGTTGTTTTTTTGCTTTCCTTCCACTGTGGAAAAATAAGGGTCAGCGACCCCAGGCGTGGGATCACAAATTAAGCAGGGGGTCATGGGGTCCTCCTACATGAGATTTTGAGTGTCAGACATCTTATTTTCTGCATTCTGCTGCTTTGTTATGCATCAATTTCAAAATCTTTTTCTACTCTGAACATGAATGTAAAGGAAATAAAGAGTCAGTAAGAGTAATGCACTGCTCTTCTACTTGCACCAGGTCAGAAAGCCCACCACTGGGTGACAGAGAATATTCCATGGCATTAAAGGAAAAAAAAGTGTGTCTGAGTCTCTGTAACCAGGGCAACAATGACGTAATGATGTTGAGTGACAGACAACTTGCCAGTCATTCTGATTTAATACTTCTGCACTATATGAAACTGTCTTGTCTTTATTATTTCTCATGTCATTCCAGGTATGCGAAAACATAGTGTTATGCAGTAAAGGGACAAATTGTGTCCTGTATTGATTCAGTAAAGGACAGTGCATTTTATTTTTCAGTACAGAACAATCATTTATTATACAGGACAGGTGGCAACCCTACATAATATATGTAGAATTATATAATAGAATTACTTTGACATTGCCATGCTCTAGCTAGCTTAAGCTTTCTCGATTAAGAGAGGCTGGGGGCAACTCCACTGAGATTCAGAGTGAAATTATTAAATTTAAAAGTGACATTATGATATAAAAAAGTGAAAAGAAATGGGAAACATGCCATTATTAAACAAAAACACATTTAAATGAACTCCAGTATAATGAAAATATGAACATTAACATTTCATAAAACTTAGACATATATAATAGATCTTTCAATGTTTATTCATGTGATTATTTCCTAATTCTTTATTATTATAATTCTTTATCTTATATTAAACTTTCTTTTTGTATCAGTGTTATTGTTATGACATAACTAGAGATGACTTTCTGTGAAGTTAACTTGTCTAAACCTTTATGTAACAAAATGTCTTATGATCTCTACAAGACAGTGTTCTTGTTTTTTACCACCTACTCACTCGTATCTATTCTCAGCTACTCTTTATTAGTGTTGTCACAACATATCATACAGTAACATGGCTTCACCACAGTAATGGTACGATGGTGCATGATCTTTCTTCCCTGGTGTATTCCACATCCTCTCTTTTGTCTCTGCCTTTCTTGCCTAAGGCGGCTGAAAAGAGGGAAGATTAGAAAACAGATAAAAAGAAGTTGTCTGAAGAGATTATGAAGAGGGGAGCATATTTTCTGTCTTTCCTGGGTTCATAGTGCTGTGCAACCTAAAGTATTAGTATCTATTCTCATATTATTGCTGCCAAGTTACACTGTGAGGTTCACTGAATATCGTTTGAGGAATATATAAAAAAAACATCCACACTTGGTTGCTTATGGAATATCGTTCAGCCTCATGCTGCCTTTTCATGGTCTCAAGCTTTGATGTTTTTGAATAAAGCCTCTGCTTCATTCCTCCGTCTTAAAGTCACAGAGCAGATGTTGTGTTGTTGGCACGTAAGGGAATATTTGTTGTTTACCTCCTCCTGAAAGACAAAAATAAACCTGCCCCTCCCTCCTCTGCGACCCTACAGGCATCTCTGAGAAACAGCCTCTCTCTGCTGCGACACATCAACAACAGCATGCACACTTGTATGGGAGCAGGGGGCTAAATGGGACTTTTCTGAAACAAACCATATTGCATTACTATTTAACATTTATAGTGAAGAAAAAAAGGAAATAGAGAGGAGAGGGTCAGTCAGAATATCACAGATGACTTGATAGTTGACTGTTTAGTGTATCTGAAAGGATAAAGCCAAAGCCCCAGTTTGAGCTCACTGGTTTCATGGTCTCCTTGCAGGGAATTCACCAGGGTCAATAACAATGAGACACCAGGGGAACTCATAATATACATTGTGCCATTTTGAAAACATTTATAAAACGGTGACACAAATCAGTGAAGCTGTGACATAAACAGATAATTTGGTTGAGAAGTTACTGAGCATGTACAGGATTTGATGTTGCAGTTCTTTGCACGTTAATCCAAGGTGTCAAGAGTGTTTATGTTTACATGCATGAACTATTCCAGTATTTTCCCTTATTCAGAAAAAGATGAGGGGCCTCATGCATGAATGTTCTCTTATTAGGGCCCGAGCACCGTAGGTGCAAGGCCCTATTGTTTTCGCTCAGGCTGGCCAAAAAATGAATTGCATTTTTGGGGGCTTAAACATACTCAAAAACTCACCAATTTTGGCACACACGTCAGTCAGAAAATTTACGTGTCATGTGGTTTTGGTTGGTGGGCATGGCAAAATGACTTGGCCACGCCCTTTAAACGCCGCCATTACCTGCACGTTTCACCGATTTGCACGAAAATCGGTACACACGTAGATCACGCCCAGACGCACAAAAAAGTCTACGGGACCCTATAGGCTAAACCCAACAGGAAGTCAGCCATTTTGAATTCCGTGGTCATTTTTGGCGTTTTCCACATGTTGTATTTTAACGAACTCCTCCTACAGGATTTATCATAATGACTTCAAAATCACTGGCTACCATCTACACTGCTTTGTGATCAAAAGTTATTAAAAGATTGCGCTATCGTTGGAGGGCGTATCGGCTTTTTGGCGTCGAAGTTTGACGTTTCGCCATGAAACACGAAATCGCTATAACTTTGGACTACATTGTCCATTCTTCACCAAACTTCGCATGATTCATAATAGTCCCGCCCTGAAAACAGCTACATGACAAAATTCCGTGTTTGTCATAGCGCCCCCTGCTGGCAACAGGAAATGACATGTTTTACACTGTGAAGTGCTGCTCCCAGCACACTGACCATATCCAGCTCAAATCTGGTCTGAAAGGCCTTAAGACCTTGGCGATGCTATATCATGAAGATTGTGACGTATCGTCAAACGGCGTTGCCCTGACGGCATGGCGAAGGTCAACGTTTCACAGAACACAGGAAGTGACCCTGGCTTCAGTGTACTTGATCGAATCTGTCTGAAATTTCACATGCTTGTTAATGGTCCGGGTCCGAACATGTGCTATGAGTTTCGTCAATGGGCCTGGCCAAATGGCTTGGCCACGCCCTCTAAACACCGCCAATACCGCCACGTTTTACCGACATGCACAAAAATCGGTACACACATAGATCATGCCCGGACGCACAGCAATGTATCTTGACAACCCATAGCCTAATCCCAACAGGAAGTTGGCTATTTTGAATTTCGTGGTCATTTTTGGCGTTTTTCACGCGTCAAATTTTAATGAACACCTTCTACGGGATTCATCAGATCGGCTTCAAAATTGCTGTGAACCTTCTAGACTAGTTTGTGATTAAAATTTATTAAAAGATTGCGTTTCAGTTAAAGGATGTTGCCATGAGTTGGCAGCTAATTTTGATGATTCGCCATGAAACAGGAAATGGTTATAACTTTGGCATACATGGCCAAAGATCTGCACCAAACTTAATATGTTTCATAATAGTCCCACCCTGAACACATATGCATGAGAAAATTCTGCGATTGTCATAGCGCCCCCTGCTGGTGGCATGAAATGTTATGTTTTAGACTTTGAGGTGCTGCTGCGCACATTTTGACCGTATCTCACTCAAATTTGGTGTGGAAAACCTTCAGACCTTGCTAATGCTATGTTGTGCAAGTCGTAACGTTTTGTCGACGGGCTTCGCCCTGACAGTGCAACGTAGGTTGACGTTTCATACAAACACATTAATGGCATTAACTTCTGTGTAAACGTTCGCATCGCCATGAAACTTCACATGTATGATAATAATCCCAGCCTGAACACATCTACATGAAACTCATGAGTCACAGTCATTGTGCAACCTAGTGGGGACAGGAAGTAACACACAATTGTTTCCTACTGTGTCAAAAGGGGGTGAAAATTCAGCACCTCATCTACCAGTGGGCCTCTGGTGACATGGTCGCGGCCGCAGACGGCTCCGAGTGGCGCGGGGGTGCGAGGGCCCGTTCAACGCTGCTTGCAGCTTTAATTTTTCTCTTGTATCTGTTCTTGCACAAAGCAGTAAGAGGAAAATAAGAAAATCCTACGAGGGATTCATGAAACATGCACTGACAGCCTAGTCTGCTTGTACCCGCCTGAGTATGTTCGTGTTTGATCTTAAATTGGATGCATGTGCCAGGAAATTTGCAATTATCATATAGAAACACCCCAATAAATCCATATAAGGGCTGCAGACTCAAAAACCAACAAGCCACTCACATTTGACAGGTAATGTTAAACTCAGAAAAAAGAAAGCCAAAAGGAACATCATTATCACCTAACTTTTACAAGAAAAAGAAAAAAAAAAAACCTAACAGACATGGATGAGCATATTGAAGCTATCATTAGAGAGGACCCTCTATTGAGGTACTGCTCGTACAGACAGCTCGTGTCCCCACAGCCAGCAGGCCACTGAGTTCAAGATGTGATTCTGTGAATCACATATTAACCTATTTTGGACATTTATTGAATTGATTTTTCTTCAACTGAGGGAGGGGAATGGATTTTGAGATGGAGCACAGTGGAGTTATCTGGGTCTGATGAGCAGTGGTATGTAAACTGGATGTACTGCGGAGTTAAATGGAGAACTTTGGGGAGTGCATGACATGCCTGTGGTGTCTGTAGCTGTCTGTACACAGCCATTTTGGAGTAATCCAGCCTTAATACGGGTTAAAAAAGTGAACTGGGATATGTCAGATCTGTCACCAAATTCTTTTTGGAAGGTCCGAAGAACAAACGGGAAGTAGGAAAGTGTTGATGAATGCCACAAATGTTCTTAAATAATTTGCATGCGTAATTGAAGATCAAATCTGTGCATGCAAATGATTCATGCACGAAACTCAATATTCTTCTTTAAGTGTTTACATGGCTAATGAAAAGGAACATTCCACTAATATTTCCATTACATGCAACTGTGCATGCTCTGAATATGGAAAACTGGAGCCGCAGCCATTTTGCTTCTTTGTGTCAAGGTAATTTTTTTTTTAAAGTTTCCTACCAGTGGCAGACTTGTTTTACAGTGCAAACACAGCCTCCCTCTTTCATTAGTTCAACCATCTTCTTGAAAAGGCCCTTCCTAAGTTCCTCCCCTTTTTGCTCTGTGCTCAATAACAGCTTAGCAAGCTACCTATATCAAATTTACAGTATTGATATATTTGGAATAACAGTTGAAAATGAGTGAACATGTAAACATAGTTAATCATGTGTTACCTAGTGTTTCACAATCGGAGGACTGTGACAATCGTAAAGCCTTGCATGTGGACCTGTGGGAAAGGAAACACATTTTTTCTTGTCTGCTGAACAAATGCATCATCAAATAGATTTTCACTGCTCACCACTTTTGTCCAACCTGAAATATTTCAACAACTATTGAATGACATGTAATTTTGCATAAGCATTCATGATTTAATTACTTTGGTATTTAGATTTTTTGTATAGGAAACTGGTCTACTTGTAGTCATTAAACATCCATATTTGACTTTCACCACCATCACACAAAAGAAAAGAAAATCTTGAAGCTGAAACTGAATTATCTCCAGTGTTCACACGATGTATGATCAATCTGTTGTTGAGCACTGGGACAAATTGAAATCTTGCATCAAGCATGGAAGAGCATCTGAACTTGTGGGGAGTAAATGGTGGGGGAAGACCACAGAATATGCTGACCAACATAAAACAGCTAGCAGCAGCACTTTCTGCAACAGACTCCATGTTCAATGTGTCCAAGGCTATAGAAGAAGCCACGTTTATGACATGAATGTCAGATGTGCTTCAGCTGACTTGTGTTGTTCAGCCTTACCATTTCAGTTTTGCTGCACTTTTTAACCTACAGCTTCTACAACCTTGCTTTTTCATCCCATGTTATAAATTTGCATCAGATCTGGTATCTGTTGCTTGTGTTATTGATTCTCCTCTCCATCCCAGAGCTCCCACTGCACAGATCTGTTGAATCATTTATTATCAGCTATTTCCTTTCTCAGGTCAGAACACTGTCAGTCAGGTCCTTCTCTCTGGCCTCCACTGCCTGTTGTGCAGATTACCTTCACAATAAATTCATAGACGCGTAGAGGAATAGTAATAAAGGCCATGCTACAGGCCTTGTGCTTGGTAATTTAATACCTATTTTTCTGTATTGGATTTTTTCTTTCCAAATGCCAGACTATCTCCCAAAGGCATGAATGAGGAGATCCAAAGGCATAACATATCACAGGATTAAAATATCATCATATGGTTGTGTTTTAACATAACATACAAACACCAGTGGTATATTATCAAGCTGTGGCCAGGGTAAAATTCTCTGCTCTTGTTTGCAGAAAGATGTGATTCTGTTGGATTCAACAGAACTTGACCTTCAGTACACACTGGGGTGGTAGATGACTGTAAAGGGTTCAGGATGAGAGTCAGCACCTCTAAGTCTGAGACCATGGTTCTCTCCTGGAAAATGGTGGATTGCTCCCTCTGGGCTGGGAGGGAAATGCTTCCCAAAGTGAAGGAGTTTATGTATCTCGGGATTCATGAGAGAGGGGTAAAATGGAGCATGCCATCAACAGATGGACTGGTGCAGCTTCAGCAGTAACGCAAGAATTGCACTGGACCCGGAGTGACCAAAAGAATGAGATCACAGATACAGTACAAGCAGCTGAAAGGAGTTTCCTCCTTAGGGTGGCCTGGCTCACTGAGGGAACTCAGACTAGATCACTGCTTCTCCCTATCAAAGGGAGCCAGTTGAGGTGTTCAGGCATCTGATCAGGATGCTTCTAGGTGCCTTCCTTTGGAGGTTTTCTGGGCAGGTCCAATTAGTGAGATTACACAGTATATCACACCTGGCTTTGGAAGCCCTTGGGAGCCTCTAGACAGAGCCAAAAAGCATTGCTGGAGAGAGTGATGCCTGGACTAACTTGCTTAGCCTGTTGCCACCATGAACCTGGACATGCACCAGAAAATGCATGGATGGATAGATGGATGGATGGATTGACCATTCCAGGTTCTGCCCGTTTTTGGTCTGTGCTCCAATAACAGTTGAGCAAGCTTGGTATCCAGTACCTTCTTGTTTTTCTTACATTAGCAGCAAAAACACCAGATAACTAGCCAACTAAATGATTGATGTAGACTAGCTAGCTAGTTAGCTACCCTTGTGCTAACATTCGCAAACTCAAGATGTTACATATGTTGCTTTAATCAGGTCCCCCAGCAGCATATTTTAGCCATCTTTGAAATTTGGTTTTCTTCTCAGCATAGACCAGCCTTGCAGATAGCATATCTAACAAGAAAGGAGAAAATTGACTGAGGTTCTGCTGGGTACCAAGCTTGCTCAACTGTTATTAGAGCACAGAACAAAAAGGGGCAGGGTTTGGGAAGGGTCAATTATTGCATTTTTTCATTTAGAATCTTTAAACAACCAGTGTGTCGAATTTGGGAGAGGCTGCTCACTACAGAGCCAATGGGTGGAGCTTGGCCCAGTAAAAAATTTGGCTCTGCAGTGAGCACTACTTGGGAATTAGTGGCATCTGGCAGTGAGCTGATTGCAGATTGCAAACACGTTGCCTCATTCTCCCCTTCCAAGCATGTAAGAGAGCCTACCAAAACTTGTGAAAAATGCAAAAGACCCTCTTTAGTGCCAGTATATGGTTTGACCATTCTGGGCTACAGTGGAAACATGGCAGTACATCATAATTCCCTCCATGGATGAGAGCCTGCACGCTCTGGAGATATGAATGGTTCATTCTAAGGTAACAAAAACACAATTCTTATTTTCAGGTGATTATACACAAAAGAAAACATGCTTATAAATATTACATTTAATTTCTCCCATAGTCTGAAAATAAATCCCAGTAAATCATACATCCTGGATCTTTAATTAAGAATTGTTTAAATATCCCATTTTAGGACCGTTTTCGTGAGGGTATGTTGTTTGTTAGTTGGACATGTGGTTTTTGTGCTGCTCTTTGTTGTCATTCTCATCATGAATGGTGTCCAACTATGTAATCAGGACTTTCAGCTACACACCATCAATTAAGATGCACAAGAGAGGCTTTTAATGGACATGTTGTCTAATTCATGTCATTTTAACAAACCACTCTCTGATGACGGTCTGCAGGAAGTGAAACATTCATTTGTTGTGATATTAATGTTCTGATTCAATAATGTCAGACATGCATGAGCAGCGAATGGGAATCTTCCTTTTCTTCCTCAGAAAACTTTGAGCTCCATTCCGGAATATTATATATTCCAGTAAATCTCAGGTGGCAACAGAAACAGAAAATGTCTGAAATAAAGACAGAATGAAAACTGATCTATATACAAATGAAGTCAAGCCAACTACTGTACATACAAAAACATACACTAGAGGTAGTTAGGGGTTAATTCTAGATGACCTTTACCAGTTTCATACAGGGTTTCAGAGATCAGAGTGTAACAGTAGGATAATATTTAGGATAATATTACGTAGTGCTGACCTCTGTGTCTGATCACTAAAGGCCTAATAAGACTCCAGCCTCAGGTCCACATACTCTTAGAAGCCTGGCACATCTGCAAGTATCTGATATGTTTGTTCTATGAAGGCCAGACGTCTTAGATCATGTGGCACTGGCCTTTAACTCTCCCTAAGGTGGGATCTGAGCAGGCTGACAAACTGGATAATCACTGTGTGGGGGAGGGGTTTAGTGAACGCTTAATTTCATTCAATAAATTACTTTGACTTTCACTTTGTGGATGTACACTGATACTCTTGAAAACCACAGACTGCCTGCACCATTTTCTCATTAAAAAGTAAAGTTTCAGTCAGGGACCACACAACAGCAGCACTCACCTCATGAAGGTCAGTGTCACTTCCAGTACAGCACAGTTACTGCTGCTTGTCCCTTAGGCTGGCAGGTGTGTTTTCCCACTTGCAAGACTTAAATGTGTTTTGTCAATATTTTCACCTCTGCTGGTGCTTTGTCACCTTCTGCCCTCACCACTCCGCGGGCACATAAAGTGGTCAACAGATTGCTGTGCGTCATCTTGCTGCAGCACTATGTTCTTCAGTCAGATTTCTCGGAAAATGACAGTCAGCAAAACCATCTGTGATCTTAGGATACTGGCAGGGCAGCTTGTCACATTCAGCATCAGCAGTGCTTTACTGCATAATATTGGGCCACAGGAATGTTTTCAGAAGGGTGTTCACCATGAATCATAACTTCTCCACTTTGAGGAGCCAGCGATCTTTGTTGAATGTCTCTCTGCCCTCATATCCTGACATATATCTCTAAACCTCTAATAATGGCATAAAATGTCTCAAAAAATGTGATTTTGGCAAAATATCTAAAAGATTGATCAGGTTATGATGTTAATGCTACTTTTATTAAAGGCAAACTATCCAGTAGGGATGAAACAATAATCGATTTCACAATAAGCCATGAGAAAATTCCCACAATTAGTATTACCATCTAAAATTTTAATTATCACAATAACCATGTTTGATTTCCACACTTTGAAAAACTGTAAATGTAAAAGTAAAAACTGTCCATCTGTTAATCAAAGTTAGCAACAATCTCCCAGACACAGATGCAGCATCAACGTTGACAAACCTTGACATCGCAAAGGATGTGATGGCATTTCAAATCGAGGTTTTCAATATAAACCAGCGACCGAAGTCCAACCCCAGTGCGACCCACTCTGCACCAACAACATTAACTCCTGTTAAGTCAACTCCTGTTAAGTCAACTCTGGTAAGTGTGAAGCGACCTCTGAACAGTGTTTGGATCTATTCCAAAATCAAATGTGGAGTTCTTGAATTGCATTCATAATGATCTTAAAAATGTTTTAACAATTTTACCTGCGGCAGAGCCGGCTTAAGCAGTGTGTTGCATTAACTATTTATTAAATGATACCTAACATTTAGTCTCCCTCCAGACTCAGGGTGGACTCAGGGGGTTTAGTGGGTCCTGAATGCCATCATTAATAAAACTCTAAATGTTTGTGGTGTCTGTCTGCAGCAGTTTCCATCTTTGCAAACACACCCTTAAGTTTGCCAGTGTTACAGTCCTCCCTGTAGACTTGGCCAGGACCAGAAACCTGCCATAACACATTACATTCACAGCTGTGACACTTCCTGTTTAGTCTGAAACTCTGCACTGCTGTCATATGGGAATAACATCAACTTGACAGTTATAACACTTTGTAAGTGTTCACATGTTCAGGCTCATTAGAAGCTGTGAAGATACAGGATGACTCAGTTCACACAGAGGCTGCCCTTTTTTCAGCTTTTTCATGCACAACGTACTTTATTTACCTTGTAGGTTCAACAGGTATTGACAGCAGCAATGACATACACATATTTTGAGTCATGGTTCATTGGCTCACAAACCACAACATCACCAGTTTGATTCTGGCAGGGAACTTTATCATATGCCAGTTGTTTATGCAAAAATACCTAATAAATAAGCTTTGGAATGAATTCAGGGAATTTTCAAAATCATTCTGACTCACTTTGGGACTGTGGAGGATTTAAAATTCCCAAATAAAAACAATGACAAAACACAATACACTTTCTATATGTGTTTTCTGCTCATGCATGCATTTGCTGTGTCATGAATAAATACAAAAAAAAAAAAAAAAAAAAAAAAAAAACAATGTTAATGTTAATGTTGTCTTTGGTAACTGACTGAATATTTTTTCATTGTTAATATAAATTTTGCATGCATTAAAATCAAATCCCACAACAGTAAGCAACACAAAAGGAATACTGTATTTCACTATTGTCCAGCAGAAAATAGCATAGATCTGACTCGATTTTTCAGAGCAGCCATACTGAGATGAAATAGTAGGGTACATGGGTGTTACCAGTGACTGAAGGTCCTGTTGCATTTAGTGTAGCAGAGCCTCTCAAGTAAGCCAACTTGTATTGTAACACCCTGACTCTTGATGCACCTTGACCTGAATGGACTAGAGCCTTAATTAGTATCACTGGTAACACCTGTGTTTATCCTACTACTTCATGTCAAAATGACTGCTGTGAAAAAGCTGATTTACTGAATATAAACCACTGTTTTTGTTTATTGTTATGAGAAGGTGCAAGGGAATGTTTTCTTTTATTAAATGGAAGTGCACTGTCCATGCCAAAATGACAAACAATCAACTGCCCAATCACAGTTTGGGGCTGGAATCATGGGCGGAGCTTATCATCCATGACCCAAGATGATGGCAGCTATCGCAGCGCAGCCTTTCAGCATTAAAACAGACTCCTCTGGGCTAGCTGGCAGGCAAGGGACACTAGTACAGACACTTACCAGAAGTGTTAGGAGTTACTGTAATTTCTACTACTTTTGGTGGTAACTAGGCATATAACCATGACAAGAATTTCACAACAGTTACGACAGCTATGATGGTCATGGCCTTGTGCCTCTTTCCTGCCTCTTTCCTTTATGGTTTCAGACACCAGTGTCTTTTGTTAAGATTCTGATTGAGCAACACCAAGAGAAACTCATATGTGCAACATGTGCACATAACAAGTGATGGATTAGATTTATAGCCTGATACGAACTGCTGTAAAATCACCCAATTCTTCAGAGAAAGGGAACGTGCCAATATAGACAAACTTTCTTTGAGAAATTATCTCATTATTATTTAATAACTGTTCTGAGAAAGTGTCTCATTAATTTGACAAGTCATTATATTGAGATACTACCTCATTATATATTGCACACTATTTAGCTGACTTCATTATATATACATAAAATTACATAAAATGACAGAATCCATCCTTGGGAAAAATTTATTTGACATATACATTGATCTTTTAGTTTGGTCAGTGTCCCCTCTATTAAAATGGAGGGGGTGTGATTTATGACCTATACTGCAGCCAGCCACCAGGGGGTAATAAATATGTTTTGGCTCCACTTTAGGGAGCTGTCATGTTGTCCATTTACAATATATGTCATTGGTGTTGACAACTAGCAACTAGCTACCAGCAGTAGCTTGCAGTAAACACTGCTTCAGTGTAGGAGAAAAAGCTAATGCTAATGGATGTCTCACTAGATACCAGAATTGCCTGAAGGGCAATGAATTTGAAAAAATTGTATCATAACTAAATGTTTTTCATTTAGTTATGGTACAATTAGTGCATACATAAAAAAGAAATACATATAGCAGTGTTTATTGTTCTTCATTTTATTTCTTTGTTTGATTTGTTTTTATTTTGGCATTTTGAATCTGTCATATACTATAGGACCACAGCAAGCTGATTTATTAGAGAAAGGTGCCTTTTTCTTCTCATCTTGCAGATACCAATAGGCTGACCACAGAAGATCAATTCGGGAAACAGACTCACCAATTTCAAATTCCCATAAAGCTATGAGTCATTTGGAACAAAGAGTCTGCTTGTATTAATTACAATTCCACACTTTTGCAGCTGATTTCACACATCAGTTCCTCCCTTCAGGCTGCAGATGTGATTGATTGAAATCAGCTTTCACATTCAGTGTTTGTGGGTGATTTTTCAAAGCTTTTGTTTTGGTTTATCCAGCCCTGCACCTTCTCCATGATGGTGTGCGATGACGAATTGCCCCTTTAATTGCCGGTTAAACTCAGTCTGAGCCTAGTGGTTGCTAAGTGCCCAGAGAGAGACAGGAAGCAGCATTAAGACTGCGGCTGTCTGCAGCATCCATCTGTGACATGGATGGTTAGAGAGTGGGTTAGAGAGGGAGGGGGAGGGAGAGGGGCGTCTGGAAGTACAGCCAGAATGACTCATAGGTCAGATTTGCGTGAGTGAATGAGAAAGTGTGTGTGTGTGTGTGTGTGTGTGTGTGTGTGTGTGTGTGTGTGTGTGTGTGTACCTGTGTGTGCATGTGAACTCACATCTCTGCATTTGCACATTATGCAAAGTTGTGCCTCAGTGTTAATTTGTTTCTGAGGGAGAATAGAAAGCATTCAGGTCCCTCCACCCTCTGCTCTGTGTTGTCTGAATCATTCACTGACTGCAGTTTTACAACACAGATTATAAAAATGCATCAACGTGATATTTCTCTTTGATTGAACATCTACTTTGTCCAGCACGTGTACTGTCAGTGTTTCAGTGTCCGTCTCTGTTCGCTTCAGTCACACTCTTGTCACCAATTTACACACAGAGTGAGTTAGTATTCACCGTATTGCTCGGGGATGTTTGAATGGGACATGTAGCTATTTAGAGGGGCGCTTATGAAACAGTCTCTGCTATTACTAACCGCTCTGATTACCCTGAATTACCGCCTGCACTCTGTAATTTACAAGAGTCCAATAGCAAGGTTTAGGACAGGAGCAAAGATCAAAATAGATTATTAGTTCTGGTGCTTCATGTGCTCCAGTGGGTAAAAACCAAAAAAGGTACCATGTGAAGTAATTTACATGTATTAATCGCTTTGTTCCAACAGATTGAAATGTTAATAAATGAGACCTTCCCTGACGTGCTCACTTGCCTATAATGGGCTGTGTCCACCAAACCTTTTTTGGTTTCCTGAGACCAACATAGTTTTTGATTTGTTTCCAATGGGAGCGCTGCATATTTAGACTCTGCTACAAACAAGTAAAACACCGCACCTGATATTGTCACTTTTTTTTTTTAGTGGAGGAGGGGCAGGACAAACAGGCCACCATAAACTGTGTCTTGCTTGTACTCCTTGAACCGGGCTCCGTCTAACTTCAGCTCTTGAACTAAACGATGGTATTCATCAAGATGTTTGCTCATGGCCCACGGGTCCATCATCTCTCCCTTCAGCCTTCTCCTCATCCAGAGGAGGGACCAGAGAAAGTAGGCTACTCTACCTTGTGCCGACATTTTTACATTCAGTATTTGTTGATAACACAAATTATCTGGGAAATTAGGTACTTGCAATACATAAATTAACTGTTACTTCCATAGATATTTGGTATCATAGCAACCGGAGCATCTCAACTTAAATAACGCTGCAGCTCCAAACCTCTCTCATGGACTTGTAGCTGAGTGTTTTCAATGATGTCACTAGCTAGTGAAGAAAGTGGGGCTTTGAACAGCCAAAGAGACAGACATTTCCCACAGGAGCCACTGTGGACCAACAGTTAAAAGGTGCATAAATACTGGACTTAGTCAGGTCTCCAGGAACACGATGGTAGGCAACAGTTTGCTGGTTCTGCATATCAACTTAAAAGGTGATAATATGTTAGTGCTGTCTTTGCAGCTTGTTTCTGCTACCCCTGTGGCTAAAAAAACCCCCGAACAGTTATAACTTGCTCTGTGAGCCTGTGCTGAGACTGTGGTGCTTTTAACTAAATGCTAACTTCGTCATGCTAAAATACTTGCTGATGTTTAGCAGGTACAGTTTACTATGATAACCATCTTAGTTTAGGGTGTCAGCATTACCTTTATGGACTAGGAACAAACACAAAGTACAGCTGAAGCTGATGGGAGTGTCATTAGTTTTCCAGGTAGCCTATTGAAGTGCTGCAGAGATGAAGTATTTTTATAGGTCAACCATGAAGTTAGCTTCACTCTGCTTCCCTCCACCAAAAGCTAATGCAATTTTCCGATTGGATTTTGGATTTGAGCAGAAAATAAGCTCTGTGGCAAACAAAAGTATATGAATCTTACACATTTTGTCCAGTAATCTTCATAAATGAGCACCACTTTTATAATTTTTGAAGTATCAATGCAATCACCAAAAGTAAAAAGCTAATGACAGGCGATGGATGAGCTACGCCACAGTCGTGTGACCCAGCGTCACCACCACTAAGTGATGATGACTTTTATTGTCCCTAGTAACCTCTGTAGTCTAATCTAACTTTATAGCAACCACCTTTCTTAGGACATACAAAAGCGAAATTCACGAGTGAGTATTTACTGATGTATGTCACATATGCCTGTATTAACAGACCTTATTTGAGGCATCTAACCAAAAGCCCAATCATAAGACCCACTCACTTTTAGACAAGGGAACCTGAAGTGCTAATATGCTAACTCTTTTCTGGTGTTTTTGGACTATTAGCAATCCACTGGGTCATTAACCAAACCTATTAGACAAATTTTTGTAGTAAATTTTACTGCAGTCTATCCAGCATTTCAGCAGACCAACCAAAATCAACCAGACGACACTGCTATACACAGTGTCTGATTGCTCCAGAGAGCTAAGCGATAATGGCACTAAACGTCTGAGCTCTGATGTACGTCACGACTGGTTGACCACCTTGTCAGTAAGCCGGCTGTATTTGCAGCTTGACAGACCACACAGGGCTTGCACACAGGCAGCACACACACTCATCCTTTGCAACTGAACCAGGCTGCTAATCTGAGAGGGTTGCATGGACGTGACCACTTGAGACTCTCTTTCAATATGAGTGATCAATATATCCAGATCAATTAACACTAAGTCTAAATTAAAGTTGGCCAACACAGAGAAAATTATTAAATGATAAAAATAGGCTTTGATTTGAAACTGACACATACTAAACCAATATTGCATACTGTTTAATAACCTTGCCATAGACTACTAAACCGTCTTCTCTCTTCCTGTTTTCTTCTCTCCTTCCTTTCTCCTCAGGATATTTGGACCAGTCAGGAAATCATTTAGCTAACAAACCACTCCTGGCAAACCAACAAATTAGTTCTTTCTTGGCTGTCAGAATCTCTACGCACATCCGTTTCCTCTCTCTCGTCACACATCAGATGGCTGCAGGGCCCAAACACTTGAAATACTCAGCTGATATCTCTCTTCATTAGCTGCTTCATCTTTTCATTTTATGTCTCCCTTACCGCGGACAGAACTGCTGCCAGAGCTCACACACATTTTGGTGGAAGGAATTCATTGCAGAGAGTGTCAAAACAACTGGATTACACACTGAGGTGTGTTGACAGAGGTTCATTGTGAATTCAATTAGCTCCCTGGGCACTAGCGAATGAGAACTGAGACCCTGTACTTTTCGTGTCATGTCATGTTGATGCCCACGCAAAGAGTTCGATTACCAAGAGAGAAAAATGACTGCAATTATCCTGAGTCACTGGAGACAGAGGGAGTGTGAGGGGGAAAAGAGGAGGGTGTGTGTGTGTGTGTGTGCATGTTCTATAGGAACAAGGTCTATCAAACAATTTACACTGTGTTTTTACTGTTACTGTGCACAGTCATGATAAACTCAGTTAAAAAGCTACCAGAACACACACATATGCACACACCTGCTGATCTCATGTATCATTTCCATGCTCTCTTTTGCTCTTCACTAACAATGAATTCCTCTTTGCTCAGGTGCACAGTTGGTATCCATGGAGACCAAAGATGGTGCTTCCTTGGATGAATGCCCTCCTGAGGAGCGGCTAACATGTAGTGTCATTGGATCGGCTGTGAGACTCATGGGAGGCACAGGACAAACACACACACACGCACACACCAATTACACTCCCGACTATATGTCTTCACACTCCTAAAAGTGATTGCATCAACGTGTTTCATAGGGGAAAACACACAAATGTGGTATTTTTCAGTGCTAAATAATGTTTATGTCCATGATTTATAATTTTACATAAAATCTGACTGGCAGTCTCAGGTCCAGTAACATGTATTAACAAACAATTAGGATCAAAACAATGCATTATATAATGCAAAGAAATTCAACAAAATGAACAAAACATTGACCCTGTTTGTGCTGACATTGTGATTATGTCATGATCTTAGCTGGAGGCAAAACAAAGGGAAAAACTAGAGGCAAATACAAATCACCTCAGAGTTGTAGACAATCTTACTGTGGTGTTGGTGACAGAATCAAGTAGTAATGGCTCAAAATTAAAGTTACCAGCTGCCACTGCAAGTCAAAAACTTAAATAAATAAATCAGAATCAGAAATACTTTATTGCTCTCCAGGGGGAAATTGTCAGCATTACAGTTGCACCCAATCAAGAATAGAATAGAATAGAAATATATGTATGTATATACGCATATAGAAATATAGAAATTAAGATAGAAATCTTATGTAGAGATAAAAAAAAATACAAATAAAAAAAAAGTGCATTATACATTAAACTATATACAACAATAGAAAAAATAGAAATAAGAGGTGTAAAAATATGTAAACAATAAAATATACAACAACATATACAGCAGTGGTACACATACTAGTGTACAACAACAGTAATGCTGTGAAGATGGGGGACAAGTGTCATAGTAAGTATTATAGTAGAGTACAGGTTGATTTAAATTCACAGTATTAAATAAATAAATGTAGTGATGATGCCAGTGTACTGTGCTATTGAATTGTTATTATTTCACAGAGTATTAAACAGTTGAAATTATTGCACATATAACCATATTGTTAGGACAGTATTGCACATATGAAGATAGATGAAACATAAATAATAATCTTCTGGTATAGACTCATTTGATGAGCTTCTTCTTGGTCAGTGTTACAATAATCACCAACTCTGATTTGGCCCAAAAAAAAACAAAAAAAAAAAAAAAAACAAACAAAAAACACAGCAATGGACTCAACCAAACGCTGATAGCCAATATATATTGTCCAGTCAGTCTGTCGTATAGAAATTGCTAGCTAGCGTTAGCTAACATGTGGGAATTGTTTTGCCTCCATCTAAGCTCTGGACACAAAAAACGTCATAATGTTTACCGACAGAGAAGGAGTCCATAAACAGGCATTCTTTTAGTCCTTTCAACACAAATGACAGTTATTATAAGTATTAAATTATAAGAAGTGTTTCATATAGGCTACATTTAAAAACTGTTGCAGGATATCATAGTTCTTCTGTGCACTGTGACTCACAAGATGGCTGTCAAATATCTACAACTTAGTGGCAACAGAAAACCTCACAGGGCTGCTTTATTGCTTTCACAGTACATCCTATTATGCTGATGCTTCACTCACATTGTACAGTAGTTGTGCAACATGTATTGTGAAGCAGAAGCCTTGACATTTGGCTTTATCAAAAGCAAATGTAAACATCACTGAGGATAGAAAAAGAGCAGTTTCATAAAAGGTGGCAATTTATGCGGGGATCCATTTGCGTTGTGTGTGTTTGTTTGTCAGGTATGAGTGAGGTGGTGGTAAATTATACAGTAGCACATTCTAAAGTTTGAGTGAAAGTGTGAAACTGCCAAACTATTCTGTGATTGAGGAGGTGAAGTAGGGCTGCCTGTTCTCATTAAAGGTGGAGAAATACTAATGTCAGCTGGGGATAAAGTTGGCTGGTTGAAACTGAACTTTTAGGTACTCTTAAACTGTTCAGGGAATAAAGTTGGAAGATTTGGAGGGTCCAAGCCCATTTTGTTGACAGAGGTCACTGTAGTCAGTAAACTCCTCAGGGGCATGGTGGTGAAGTGGATTGGATTGTCTTCAAATGCTGAAAATTGTAAGACTACTGCGGTCAACACGTCCATCTGGTATTTGGGTTTTTGTAACAATGGCATGGGATTTTGAGGGTACTCTTTTTAGATTGGAAAGGCTTATACGTGCATTTTTGAGGTATACTTGAAAGGTCCAACAGTTGTATGTGTGCTGTCCCTGTTACAAAACATTTATTACCTGTACACTCACAGTATTAAAGTGATTCTCCATCCCAAAGCTTTTGGAACACCAGACACTTTCATAGTATACTTCAAAGGTGGGTTTAAATGATCATTTCACCCATCAAATTTATTTTTCTCATAGCCCTGGTGGTAGCTAACCATGCTGAAAGTGCCTCTTCTTGAGACTTCTTCCGCCACCCCAATACAATGGAGGTGAATGGAATCTGATTTAAGGTGCTCACCACAGAAAATGAAATTTGAAGAACTAAAAAGTAACATTTCTTTGAAAAAAAATAAGCTCCTGTTTAATCTGGATAATACCCAGACTTCTGAGGGATCAAATATTTTCAATGGTTTTAACCATTGCTTCTGAATAAAGTAGCTCCAAAGAGTGTGTCCAGAGACCTAGCTGTGTAAGAAGAAAAGAAAGATTTACACTTTAAGCTACACAAATGACTGCATGTGTATGCTGACATCTAAGGAGAATATTAAAGTGTGCATCACATGAATGGACGGTGGAGAAGTGGATTATGCAGCTGTCTCACCACTGGAATCCATTTCAGCTGCAGTGAGTCTAAACTGACTACAATCAGCAGTAGTGTGGATGGCTTGATCGTTTAAAAGAGTCCCTTTATTTTGTACATTTTTTATACGAAATTAAACATATAGTGCACAATAAAACATACACAGTAAAAACAATTAAAGGTGGGACAGATGGACAGACAGACGGCTGTTTGTTTCCTGTTTCTGTCCAACAATCAATGTTGTGTTTTTTAAAATCATGACCACATTCCTTCCCTAACCTTCACCACTGAGTTACAATTGTAACCATGACAAAGAAGGTCCCCTAACCTTTACATAGTCAGCATTTTAACCCAACCACAATGTTTCCCTGACCTCAATAACTATTGTAACACAAACCATGAAACCATCTTTCCCTAAACCTAAAAAAACGTCATAAGCTAAGCCACCCATAACTTGGCTTTCTAAGTACGGCCTAGCATTTACTCTGGTTGCACCATCAAGTCTTAAGCCTTCTGAAGACTGGCTGTGAATCTCATGCCAAATCAGGAGCAAGTCAAAAGTTTGGTGGGGAGGACCCTTGCCAGTTTGACGTTTTTAGGCATGCAGGAGCTGGTGGGGAAAAAAAAAGTTGTGATTTTTTAAAAATATAATTCATGAAAAATCAAGGTCAGCTTGTTCCAGGTAGAATAAAACTGCATTCTGTTCTCAGTGTTTAAAGTAGCCTTACCAAAAAGGTTCAGGATTACAAAAATTCTAACAAAATATGTTTTATTTGTAAATGAAGAAGTCCACTCGGGTGGTAATTCTACAAAGAAGTCTTTTTCAAAGAAAGAAAATCTTTCTTTCTTTTACACAGAAAAATCTTTTTAGATCTCGAACTCAGTCAAAACAACAAACACAAAGTTACACATAAAAAAGTGCACAGAGCATTGATAAATGTCAATAACAGTGACAAACCTTATGTTTCTTTCAGCATCCGTGACAATAAAAACAAATAAAAAAATAACAAAACACTGAGTGGGTTTATTGAGACGTACATGTATGTGTTTTCTTGTTGACTGCACTGGCTAAAGTAATGTGGGAGTTAGACGGAAATACTGTAGAGAATAAAAGAAGTGAGCTACAAAATAAAGCTATTAAGTGGGGTCCTCATTTTGACCTGTAGACACTGTAGAGTAGAGACTGAAAGGACGATATCACAGACATGAGAGGCCAGTAAGAGATTTTTCTGCAGGGTGAGTAGTTTCAAGATAAGGCCACTCTTACTATTTACTGTAGTGTCACATGATATCCCTTTCACATCCCATCTCCTCCCAATAGTCAACATGGGCTTCTTCTATTAGTAGAGTGCACTCAGTAGAGTAAACATCCCCACTGGGCAACAGATGGTGAAGCACCTACTGCGATGCCACCACAACTGCCAGACGCAACCAGTGGAGCAAAGTTCCACCAACATGAACATGACCCCCACATACGTTGACACTAGCTGAAATAAGTTTTCTGAATGAAGCAGCTGTTGATCAGTTGCAGCCCCATAGTGGCCACTTAAGAAGAATGAGAAGTCAGCTGTCAATGGTCGTATGAAACAGAACAGTCAAAAAATATAATTACAGCCTTGAAGTTGTTTGTCTCCACCAACCAATCAAGTTGCAGTTTACATCCGTGTCTGTCCAGACACATATAATGTATGTAGTGAAGACTTTGAAGGAATTTAATATTGAACTTACCACATCTTCACCTGTTACTTTGAAGGAATTGAATAAACGGTATTAAGTAGATTTTTTGTCAAAATGGAAGTTCTCACTATAAATGTGTTTCCAGATAATAATTTAGTTGGAAACATGCTGTCTTCACTTAGAGACTATTTTTAAAGAGGAGTATGTATTTAGCAAGGTTACAGTAACCTTGACTTTTGACCACCAAAACTGATTCAGTGCGTCCTTAAATCTAAGTGGATGCTCAGATCAGGTTTGAAGAAATTCCCTCCAGGCAATCCTGAGACAATGACTTCACGAGAACAGGATGAACATGAGGTCACAGTGACCTTGACCTTTTTCCTTTGGTCACCAAAATCTAGTAAGTTAATTTTTCAGTCAGGGGGGTTATTTGGGCAAATTTTGAACAAGTTCCCTCAGGGTGTTCTTAAGATATTGTGTTCACAAGAATGGGATGACCTGGTCAGCTGTGGCCACAGCTGTTGCCGGTGAACCCATAACTTTTTTGTTTTGTCAGTTTTTTTCAAAAATTCTGAATCTCAGAGGTTCTTCAGAATACAGTCATGAATGTGCACAAAAAATAGACTGATCAGTCCACTAGTGTTCAAGATTAGCTCTGGACACATTGCAGGTTTGTTGACACACACACGCTCATGCACACACTCAGCACATATACACACATACACATACAGAGGCAATTGCATCATCAACTGGTGGGGATAATAATAACAGTGGCCATGGTCTAACCATCACAGTGCTGCTCAAATGTGCCATTTTGGAGGGCAATTACCTGTTCTGTTATTGTAGATTGGAGGACACGTTGCTCTTTCTCTGATTCTCATGTGTTTTTTCTCCCTATAGTTTAATTAATCTCTGTCTGGAGGAAGGAAGATATGAAGTAAAACTGTGGTTCCACTCAAGTTATCATTTTGTGACATCTGCCTCTAATGATTATTTGCTCTGTCTTGTCCCTTTGTCTATAAATACCCTGTGTGGATGAGTCATAATTTGCTACTTACATTGTATACTGCATCTCTTTCTCTCTCTGTCCTTGTAGCACAGGCACACTCAACAGATCAAAGTAAGGCTGGTGACAAACTCACGTAACAAGGATTTGGAAAGTGTCCGTGCTTTCAGACTCCTTCTCTAATCTCTCCAACCTCCACTCTCCACTCAGACAGAGAGTTGTCATGCAGGTCATTTGTGTTTGCCTCCAAAGCAGGCAGCACAGAGAATAACAGTGCTGCTGGGGCTGATCAATTTCCTGTCCAGACAGATGAGGGCAGCCATTTAGAGAATCTGCTGGAGATCTGTTCAGTGGCATGGAGATTGTTGGCTGACATAGCAGCCTAAACTGCTGCATGTCTACAAGGGTTCAACTGACCAATACTGAGGCTTATGCTATATTATTATAATACTTTATTAATCCCACAATAGTGGAATTTGCAGTATTACAGCAGATAGAATGAGAACAAGAAAATGTGATTTATATGGTGGTAAATTTCTAAGTACAGATCCAGACATTTAATAACTTTGTTACTGTGCCAGGGTTAGTCGGGGATGGAGATTTCCTTCACCTGCAACTAGTGAACTGACTGATGAATGATTCTCGTAGCTATAGTTAAGAGAATATTAAGATCCAAGGCCAAATTCAGGACTCAGAGAGGAAGTCACAATTACAAATCCATCTGCTACTTCAGCACCACAGACAGCGCCATGGGTTATCAGTACACAGCACAACTAGGCTACTGGTATGTTAGAGCCATGGTCGGGGCTATACATTCCTAATTTTACAAACCCCAGTTAGGTAAAGGATCAGTGAGTCAGGCAGACTAGACTTACATATTAAACTAAACAAACCCTCTGCCCCTGCACTCTTTGTATGGAGACGGGGGATGGCAGGTTAACAAAGGGCATGCATACAGGGGGTGGCATCCCCCTTTGTGTCGTCTACTGGCCATAATATCATATTGTGATAATTCTTTGTAGTGTGAGCTGATATTATACTACTTCATTCTTCTATCGACCTTACATGACACACCCATTTTTTTTAGTTTGTTTGTTGAATTTACAATATTGTCACTTAACTTTCAGCCACACCACAACCACCATAGATATCAAATAAGAAAGACAGTCTTTGGCACAACTTGATCTTTGGATCAACTTGTTAACCACTGTTATGCCTGGACTGATGTTGTTATATATATAGCACTGGGTGACAATTTTGTTCATGGTTTCTTCACCTTTCACGTTACAGTGAAAAAGCCTAACAGTGACAAAGAAGAAGAAGAGGAAGAAGAAGAAGAAAATATAAGTTGAAGTAATAAGGCATATTTGGGGGTTTGTGAATCAACATTTAATCAACTGCAAACAGCTCCTTTGTTGCCTTATCTCCTCCTTCACAGGGGAGGAGCCAGTTGATGTATTTCTGGTTCGATTTCAAACTTAGTCCACAGTTCAGCTGAATTCTTCTGTGTGTGGGAGCAGTTCAATAAAAGGGCTGACTTGTGCTCTTTCTTCTTAATGTCCCATGTCTTTAGATTTGTACAGTCTCTTCTTCCTCTCGCTGACTCGCTCCACCTTCCTCTGCTTTGTTCTCTCACCCTCACACCTCTGCACAGCCCTTGTTCATTAGTATAAATAACTACTCTGCAGACCCATAAACAGTTTGCCTCCACTCAGCCACTGTATACGCTGTTGTTATGAAGTCAGTCCCCAAACAGCCAGTTGCAACATCAGCAGCTCACTGTTGACGGCTGCTACCTGCCTGGTGCTAATTAGGCAGATGATAATGTTACATGATCTCAGTGTTAATGAGAAACAGTTCAGAATCCAGACTGGGTTCAGCCTACTGTATTAAATTCATATGAGCCATCAAAGGATGTGATGCTGTGGTTTAGCTTGATGAAACATTTGACTAAAAATCAGTTCGAATTTCTGAAACACAGTGTGTACCTAACAGTCTATGTTACAAATTGTGTGAATCACACTTAATAGTGATCTAAAGAGCCAACTTAAAAGTACAGTTTGTAAGTTCTGCCAGTAGCAGCCTCTCTCACAGCTCAAAACAATAACAAAAGACGTAGTTTGATGACATCAAGAAGCAGCAGTAGGGATCATGGGAGTTGTTTTCTTTCCTTTTAAACAACCACTATAGCTGATGAAAATGTAACTGATGTGACTCAGGCAGAAATTATGCTCATGGATGAGGTAATGTATTCAAGTTTTCTTCATGTAGGTTTAAGTGTAATTTATGGTTACTGCAGTGTGTCAGGTGTTCGTGGTGCGCAGTGTCTGTGCAGTGAGTATGGAGCTCTGTAGAGGCTCTGCAGAGGGTCTGCAATGAGCGCATCCCAGTCAAAATATGACTCTCCGCAGAGGCCTCTGCCAACGATGCTGTGAGTTCTAAGTCTGACTGGCTAGTGGTAGTTGGTTACTGGGGAAGTATTCTAGCCATGCAAACTGACAGCCGATGACTGACATATATGGCTTCACTACACTGCTGCTGCATTTACCATGCTTTACTCTACAGAGAGAGCGGTCCTGCCGTGAAATCTGCACACATGCAATAAATTAGCCTTTAATCATATTCACCGGCTTCCTTCCTCACTCTCCGATAAATCTGATGTTCATTCAACATTCCGTGTTTATCAGGAAGTTAAATCAGCCACTAACTAGCTAGCAATTGCTAGCAGGAAACACACAATTACCTTGAATAAATTATGGATTTCTCTGGATTTGAGCACCATTGAAAACTTTTGGGATCATTTATGCAGACAGCTTAACAAAACATATAATGTATGTCTAGTTTTCTGGATATTTTAATGTGGAAATGTTAAATATTATAGCAGCTAAAAAAGTTCTTCAAGTGACTTGGTCCTACTTACAGCAGGGTTTAAGCATAACCTTTAAAAGCAACTCTCAAATAATCCTGTGATTAATCACAGGCACAGGACAGGAGCCAAATACAAGGATTTACGCTACATTTACCCCATTTTTCGCCATAAAATCTCATCATAATTTTTTTCAGTGATTCTACAAAAAATTATAAAGATGGTGGCAAGTTATGTGTGTTGTGTGTTATGTTTGTTACATTTACAGTGACATTTGCACAACTCTGTCACACAAATCTATCATAGATGCTACCTCGTTAAGTTTGCATGTACATATGTGGCTATGTTTTGTCAACTAAATTGTTCGTCCCCATCAAGGAGATAGTTGTAACACTCTAACTTCTTGCATTAAATTTAATATTATAGTGTTGTCCTTAATATTGAAAATATACCAACTGTATTATTAATTAGTGCACATACATATATTTCATGTATCAAGAGATGACAAGTGTATTTCAAATACTCTTTGAGTTGTGAAGGAAAACATAAAAATTGTTACAACTGCCACTGGTCTCCCCTACATTTAACAATGCACTTCAGTCTCCTCATGTCAGTTCTATTAGTTCAACCACACAGAAGGTTCTCTATGAAAAACTAATTACATGAACCACCTGATATTTTAATAACTTTTCAAAATCTAATAAAACTCCTTTGCTAAACTGGGTTGTGTAACAACTTTAGCTAATAAAATACTAATCACCCATGAAATAATAATTGTTAAATTATGTGCATCACTCAATATGTTGTCACATTAAGAAGCTTTATTAGATTCTGAACCCATGTAGAATGTAATTTAGGCTTATAATTATTTATACCATATGGCAGTTAATACACACAGTTGTACTTCAGACTTAAATACAGATGTGGTGTGATTTAGAAACAGATCGACACTGCTGTTGCGACCTTGCACAAATATCAGAGGCATTTAATACCTGCACAGGGGAAACATTTCCCGCTAGTATCAGCCATCAGCGTGTCTGGTACATAGTGTGCACCACAATGAAGTACTCATAAATGTGACTCTTGATGTCAGTAAACACACCACACATTCAGTCACACAAAGTGCAGACAAGAAGGATTAACTGATTTTCTTCACATCAGTTGTGTTTAATGGTGACAGTAACAGAGTGCAGCTTTCATGCAGATAATGACTGAGACTCTTGCGTTAGCGTATGGTTGTCATGGTAACAAGCATACGGGGGGCATCTTTGAGTGCGTAATTAACCAGTGTGGTTCAATTTGTGATTCATTAGACAGGTGTGTTTAAACAGGCAGAAGGAAGCGCTGGCGTCTCCTGCTGTTTGCTTTGTTTGCCATTAAAGAGAAGGATTGCAGCGTGTGGCTACACGTCCAGGGAGAAATAAATGGAGATTTTGCCTCTCTGCACTTTGACAGTAAACTATGATAGTGCTCATTAGTTGTGATCCAGGCTAAACTGGCAGTACGGAACAACACCTCCCACTGACTTAATGAAGCTTCAAACGCAGCGCTAACAAAGCTGTGACCAAGTATTTTCAGAACCGGGTAAGACTCGGCTTCACGCCACACGTGTGACCATGTCCCCCAGTGTTTCACATTAGTCAGACTCTTTTATAAAATGGACAGCTCATGCAGTGGGTGATATGATATTTTAAGGGAGACCTCTCATACATCTGGTACTAGGCTGTCACGATATCCAATATGATGATTCACTAAAAGACTTCATGATAAATACATTATTGCAATATCTATAGAAAATTTCTATGAGTTAAATTCATCTTTAACTTTGTTTATTGTGGATTTTGTCTCTTTTTTTAGTAAATGAATTACACTCAAAAGAGTAGCGAGGTTGAGAGAGTAACTGTACAAAGGCATACAAAAAGTGCAAGTGGTTGCCTTTTCACTAAAAGGATAGTGAAAAGGCAACCAGATGTGCTGATAAACAAAAGAAACAGAAAGGATTTAAGAGCATACCGTATATTTAAAGCTACTACAAGGAGTTTTTAACTGGTTATGAAACCAACCATTTTTTACTGATGCCTCTATATGACCTATTAGCAAACAAGACCATCTGTGAGATGACTGGTTATTATGACTGGTTATTCTTAATGATGGCCATGGGGTCAAGTTAAGTTAACTTTTAAAAAAAGCAAAAAGTTGCCTTAATTTTTTTAAGTAGATCAAGCACAATATTTTTCAGATAAATATATGATACCTTTTGTATAAAGCTGACATTTTGGTCATCAAATAATAAAAATTAACAAGGTTCAATATCTGCCTCACAGATTTTGAGCTATTGTGTACAAGACAAAATTGTGTTTCATGGTGGTGCTAAAGAAAAAGTCATAAAATCACCAAAATTGACAGGGTTTATTGTTTATGCTCACAAAAAATCCTGACAATCCGCTGTGGAGCCAAGAAATTACAGCACAGATAAATGGACTCAGCCATCCCTTGACTCCACCTGTCAACAGGGCAACACTCTGAACAACACTCACCAGTCAAACATCAGGTATTAATATTTGTTAAAATGTAAAAGGACCTCTGCTCCCTCGATGGCCGGTCCTGTTTCCTTGTCGAGACCTTCATCCTTGGCTGCTGACCACAAAGGTGTTGAGGACAAGTGTAGTACGGGCCTCTTCAACAGCAGCAGCATCATTATCATCAAAAATCTGTGAAATACACCAAAGGGAGTGAAACAGAGTATCTGCAGGAATCAGCAAACTGAATTTAGCTTTGACTTTTTAAGACCTTTTTAATACCAATCCAAGCATTAACTGGTCCCAACATCAGGGTTACACAAAAGCATTATGTGAAAGCATAAACAGTGTTGATGGGTGAGAAGTCCTTCACCTCTGGTTTCTCCAACATCGAGGAAAATCTTCCACATCTAAAATGTTTATAATAAATCATGTCTTGTAAAGTGAATACATACATTTTAAAATGGTGCTTAATGGATTGTATATATCAATTTTACAAAAATTATAATTGTTTATTTCTAGTTTAGAACCTGAAGATTTGATGAATACTTCAGTAGAAACACATATAAATGGTTCTACTAAGCCATCAACAATCCTAGACTGAACAATGTTGTCTCATACAGGCAGGGCTTCGAATACAATCAGCACAGGTATATATATTTTTTTACCTTGCAGACCTTGATGAACTCCTCTGGCTCGGTAGAGGATGATGCCTCTGGTCACAGTTTCTTTTTGGGACTCAATGCTGTTGCTCAGTGCTGTTGTCCTACAAAAATATGAGACATGAGATTATGTTAAGTACAGACATCAGAATGCTACTACAAAAGACTAACTGCTACATTGTACGTGCCTCATTTAACATGTCAAGAGTTTCATCGAGTTTCTGCCCAACAGCGCCTCCCTTCTTCCTATACAGGCTCAACAGCTTTGGTGTGTATTGGTCCAGCTTCCCCAGGAATGTGGACTGAAGTGGCTTCAGTATGATCCGACAGAATTCCTCCTCAATCTGAGAGAGAGAGATGGACAAACGTCACGAAATACAGAAAGAAAATAATTAGAGACACAGGGCAAGAGAAACAGAACAAGAGGTAGAAAAATTAACTTCAAAACTACAGTGAACACATAGTTTAAAGCGATATTCCACCATTACATGATAACCCACTCAGTATGTACTCACCCCTATGCCGATGTGATGATGGGTGAAGATCTTCAGTTCGCAAAACAATCTTGGAGTTTCAGCAGAAAACAGGGTAGCAGCCTCATCCAGTACAATGGCAGTGAATGGAGACCATGGATAAAACATTAAAAAAAGAACACAAAACAAACACAAAATGTCTCGCCATGTTTACATCCTACCGGCTACATGCTACAGTTGACATTTCAGCTAAAAACATGGCGTAAACGGCGTCTTTTGTGGTTAATTTTTAATGTTGTGGCTCGCAGACACTTGGATTACACCACACAAGCAGAATGGAGACATTTTGTGTTTGTTTTGTGTTCTTTTTTTAACATTTTATCCGTGGTCTCCATTCACTGCCATTGTACTGGATGAGGCTGCTACTCTGTTTTCTGCTGAAACTCCAGGATTGTTTTGTGAACTGAAGATCTTCATCCAATCATCACATCGGCATAGGGGTGAGTACATACTGAGTGGGTTATCATGTAATGGTGGAATATCGCTTTAAGTGGTCCTGCATTTCATAAGGGGCTCTGCACCAGATGCATCAGTTAAGTCAAGCATATGGATTGTGCTTTGTTTAGTTAGGCCAGTGGTTCCCAAACTGGGGGGCACAGAGCCACTGCAAGGGGGGTGCGAAAGACCAGGGGAGAAAAAAAGAGTGAAACAAAGCTGAATGAATATGATCTATGTAAAGGGAATAAACAAATAAGTTTGCTGTTTCTATCCAGCTGACCTTTATTTTGCTAAAATTTAACTTTTGAATCCTTTTTTTATCAGTTCCATCCCCAATTATTGTTAACAATTGATTGAAAATTGTGTGGTGGGGGGCTTGAACTTTTGTTGGCTTCTGAAAGGGGGGCATACTGGAAAAAGTTTGGGAATCACTGAGTTAGGCACTTGGTTTCAGCATAAGCCACAGATAGTCAACATAGGCATAGCTTTTTCCCTTACAGCTTCATCAGGTGAACATACTGCTCATTTCTTCAAAAAACAAAACAGGACAACTGAAGCCTTGCCACTCAAAATAGCTAACTGAAAGAATTCAACTTTTGCCCCATTTTCCTGATTCCCCATAAGTGTCTGTACCTTCATCCAGTGTACTTTTCGAAATAGACTTGAAGAATTCACCTGGTAAGGATACAATGTCATAGTTAGCAGCACACCAATGCAAGAGAACAAAAACGTTAACTTAAGTATTCTTTTGCCCCTCTTTCTTTACTATAACTAATCTCATGTTTGTGCATACTTCTAACCAATATGACTTCATGCAGTGTTTCCCACAGGGTTTTATGAGACTATGGTAGGTGGACCTTGAAACTCTTTGTTCCAACAACAAGTTAAACAAGACAGACTTTAATGTAGTGGGGTTTGGGGTTCCTCTCCAAATAAAATTTTATGTTATTTGACACAATGCATTTCACATAATTATATCATTACAATATTTATTAAGCAAGATGAGTGTCTTGAAACAATCCTTCAAATTTATGTGAGTGAGCACTGTGTACCATAAAAATAATAATCACAAAACAACAATAGTTAAATAAAGATTACAGTGAAGGATTTGAACTGTGATTTGCTCACAGTCAGAGTGAATCCACCAATTGGGTGGGTATCATTAGGATTTTATCTTTATATTATAAGCCTGGTTCTTTATCAATACTCTGACAGCTTCTTTTTAGAACTGTTTTCATTAAAACTATTATTATTATTACTATTATTTTTTTTATTATTATTATCATCATCATCATCATAATTATTATTATTATCATTATCATTGTTATTATTATTATATTATTATGATTATTATGATTATTATTATCGCTAATAAAATAATCAATTCACAGTAGGATTAGAATCAACCAACCACTTACCGGTTTTCGAGTAGTCGGCCCACGTAACTTCCTTTATAATGGAGCTAAAAGGGAAGTGATGGCGTCTGAACGCGGCGTGGGAAAAACGCCAAGTCAGTCCTCCGAAAAGTCCAAATATCTCCGGAACCAGCCGATCAATAACCTCCCTTCGCGGCAGGTGAGTTGGCGAAAGCCAGGTCTTCATTTCCTATTTTGTGTCTGATAATAATAATAATAAAGGTTATATATGACTTATCAAACGAACAGTTACAAAGTGCTTTAGAAGGCAGATAAAGAACAGTATTCCATGTAAAGAACTATTTTAACTTCAATCAGCGATCGACAGCACACTTTATCTCTTGATGATCGCTATGAACGTGGTCTGCAAATACAGGTGATCTAACAGGATGTCAGTGTTTCTTCCTGTTTGTTCTCTTAAGTCTGCTGGAAACTGTCCGACTTGACCGCAGCTTTTTGTCTCCACCTCCTGCTGCGGCCGCCTGATCTCATCTACTCGCCAGGCGAGGCGCAGTTCATCTCAAACGCACCTATTGTCCAGTCTAGAAAGGAACCTTTGATTTGTGTAACTGTCGCGAGATTTGTACATTTGTTTTTTCATTGTGCACCTTTTTATTTTAAATGTGAGAGCGCTATGGTTTGTGGTTTATGGTTTGTGGCTATGGTACACCTGTACCAAACAACTGAAACCTGTCCAGAGATCTCTACTTAACTTTGTTGGCGAGTTGATTAACTCTTTGCGGTAAAAACTAAACTGAACCACTACAAGTTTCCCAAAGATCCTAATTTGATTTGTTTCGGTGAACTACTCGGGCCAAATGTTGAGATGCTAAACTGAACAAACTGAGTTCTTTTTGCTGTTTATTGCTAAAGACCTGAAAAGTATGGAGCTAAATTGGGGCCAAATGTTTTGTACTCGAAAAAATAAAATTTGAAACTGAAAATTCAAGTTTTGATCTAGAATTTTGAAAAATACATCAATGTATTCAAAATAAAAATAAGTGTACAAAAAGTTTTTTCAGGTTAAATATAATTATGATTCACTCCAGTAATTCTTTTGAATGAATTATTTTCATTTTTCACTTTCATATATTTAGATATTGAGATCCTATTTCTTTCAGTTACACATTTTATCTTTTCAGATTCAGATCTTATTTTTTACAGTTTCAAATCTTTTTTCACTTTCTGATCTTTCTTTTTCAGTTTCAGACTTTTGGCCCTGATCTAGCGTGGAGGGTGTGGCATCAACTGAGAGGGGTGTGGAATCATGACAGACATCTTAACAAAAAGGCTAGGGACCTTCCCATATCACGTTGCCTTCAGGTAGGCTACACCATGTGAGTGATTGATCAGTGAAAAAACTGATGTCAGGTGACAAACTTCCATTTGCACGGAATGCACGAATATCCTGCATGGCTAAATCTGTTTTAATTTCCACTGCAAGGCTAAGGCTGTTAATATGTCTTTATTTAAGTTTTATATTCTTCAATATGTGGTAAGTTTATCCAAATATCGCCTTTTTTCTGAAATTTTTGAAAGCTGTTTTAGACAGTACTCAGGACCAATTGCAGAAGCGGAGCGATAAATTGTACCAGATTGTGCACTTCAACAGCCACACTTGCTGAAATTTCCTCACGGCGCAGTGTTCCGCTCGCAATGATGGCTTCCGGTTTAGCAGGCCCACCTGCTGGAGCCAGCACACAGGTGAGAAATGTTCACAATGAGAGTCGTTTTGTGCCAACATACAATGTTTCTCACGCTTTAAGTGGTGAATTGGCAAAGCTGGAAGTTAAGCATGGGCTAACGTTCGCATCAAGTAGCTTAACGTTATTTAGCATTCAGACAGTAGTAGGTACTGTGTGAAAAACAATAATGAATAAATTGAATACGAGTAGTTTTGGCTGCAGGAATGCATGGGTACTGAAAAAACCTGCAGCAGCCTGGGTGGAAAAGGTTGATCCATGCTACATATGAATGCAGCCTGATGCTATCAGCTAGTGTTTGTGAATTGTACTCTTACAGCAGTGGTTCCCAACCCTGGGTCAGGACCTCAGATGGGGTTGCCAGATACTTGATCAATTAAAATTAAATTAATCTTTATAATGTTAAAGCTGGTATGGCTCTGGCTAGTTGTTGACTGCTTTCGTGAGTCCTAGTGAGTTTGTATCGCAAATAGATGCATGGTGTGAGTGTGTTAGCCCTATGCTTAACTTCTAGCTTTGCCAATTCACCACTTAAAGACGTCAGAAACATGTTGTCACAAAACCAGCTCTCATTTTGAACATTTCTCACCTGTGTGCTGGCTCCAGCAGTTGGGCCTTTATCACTCCGCTTCTGCAATTGGTCCTGAGTGCTGTCTAAAACAGCTTTCACATCTCCAAAAATGTCGGAGTGAATTTCAAAAAAGGCGATATTTGGATTAACTTACCACATATTGAAGAATATTAAAACTTAATAAAGTGACATATTAACAGCCTTAGCCTTAGAGTGGAAATTAAAACAGATTTAGCCGTGCAGGATATTCGTGCATTCCGTGCAAATGGAAGTTTGTCACTGACATCAGTTTTTTCACTGATCAATCAATCACATGGTGTAGACTACATAAAGTGTTGAATTGTTTTAGTTCCTACTTTCCCTGAAGGCAAGTGATATGGGAAGGTCCCTAGCCTTTTTGTTAAAGTGATATTCCACTTTGCCAGAATAAGCCACTCAGTATGTACTCACCCCTATACCGATGTGATGATGGATGAAGATCTTCAGTTCACAAAACAATCCTGGAGTTTTAGGAGAAACAGGGTAGCAGCCTCATCCAGTACAATGGCAGTGAATGGAGACCACGGATAAAACGTTAAAAAAAGAACACAAAACAAACACAAAATGTCTCCGTCTTGCTTGTGTGGTGCATTGTATGGATGAGGCTGGTTGTGTCCGGCTGGCATCTTGACGGCGCCCGACCTTGCCGCGACAGTTGCGGCTGCGCCCTCCTTGTCGCCTGTTAGGTTGCCCGACCTCGCCGACGATTTTTAGGGGGCGTGGCCTCGTGTGTGCATTTTTATGTCCGCTCTGAAAGGAATTGCTATAACTAGTGTAGTGATCCAATCTGCACCAAACTTCACATATTTGTAACGGTTCCATCTGAACAATTACATGCAGTATTCTTCAATAGTCTGCACCTACTGGCAACAGGAATTCATGTGTTACACTTTGGACATGATCTAAGCAGGTTGGCCAATCCACTCAATCTGGTCGAGAGGCCTTGAAGACCATTGTAATTGCTGATTGTGAAGTCTTGATGATTGGGTCAAATGTGCTGCCATGCGACACGTGAGGTCATGTTTGGCCAACCGGTTGTATAACTTCTGTTACTGGTGATTGTCTGAACTTCACTATTCAATCATCCAGGCCTGAAATAAATGAGTTTGTGATGGGAGTGGCCAAACGTCTTGGTCACGCCCTTAAGTGCGTCTGGTGGCATGTTGGGTGTCTGACCTCGCTGCCACTGTCACAGCACAGCTGTGCTCTGGGTCCTGCGGTGGCTGTTGGCGCGAATTGCTGCACAGGTTGGCGCTGTGGCCGTGGCGTGATGTGAAGTTGATGTCTCGCATGAAACAGAAATTGTTATAACTTTAAATGGACCAATCTGCACCAACTTCACATGTTGATACACTCCTGCCCTGAACACATCTACATGACAATATTCCAATAGTTATAGCACCACCAACTGGCAACAGGAAATGACATGTTTTAGACTTTAATGTCTCCTAAGCAGGTTGGCACAATATCCAACTCAAGTCTGGTCAGAAAGGCCTTAAGACCATTGGTAATGTTACATTGTGAAGATTTTGACGTATTGTCAAAGGGCATGGCCATGATGGCATGGTGACGGTCAATGTTTCGCCAAAACACAGGAAGTTGCATTAACTTCTGTTTACTTGATCAAATCTGCCTGAAACTTAACTTTTTCAATAGTAGTCCAGGCCTGAACATATGATGTGTTCTGTTGAAGGGAGTGCGATGTGTACTGAGCCGCTGGATGACAGCAGCGACTGTCACTCTGCAGACCATTACATTAGCAAAACAAAACAAATGTCGCCCCAAAAATTGGCTAATTAAAACAATTATGGATTCAGCCCCTCAACATAGGTGACATATTCATCAAGTTCATAAGATAAAAAAATAAAAGAAAAAAGAAAAATATTATACTTGCGCCTAGATATAAAACATGCTTTCACTAGGCTGTACATAGTGTGATCAAATAATCTGTATTTCCTTTCATAAATTAAGTGTAAGGAGCTATTGCTTTTAAATCAATATTATGATGGTCGAGGTCTCAGTGGTCGATGACTGTCAGGCATTGTCCATCATCTCAACCTTGTAGGCTGTTATGGTGTATACTATTTATAGAATAGAACAGAATAATTTCCAACATTCACAGCATGTTTTTATCCAACAAAATCTTTGCCTTTAAATCACATTTGTGGGTGTTTAGTACAAAGCAACAGCTTGACTTTGTTTGAAAAACAACACACCTGCTGGGGTGGTCTAGCAGCAGTGTAACAGCACCATAAATTATCTTGGCCGATTTCAGATCTAACACTATAATATATTACTGAAAAAAAATTGTACTATGTAGGGTATCTGCCTTCACTTGGCACTCGGTTCTCCATTTAATCTGATGAATTATACAAATTGAGGTTTAAAAAATATTTTTAGGGTGATGAAATCATAAAATATGGTGAAAGACACTAAAAGCTTCATTTGAAAACTTCAAGATAAGTTTAAAATGTAAATATAATATGACAATAATGGCATTCAATATAGACTAATATGAGTGGTCAGAATGACTGCTATGTTAAGTGTAAGCTAGTGTTAAGAAGAGTGTTATTTTGGAACAAATGACAAAAAGAGTAAGTTTGATGGAAAATACTCCAGTATACTGATACTGATATGACCCCTTTTATAACATTTTCTAACAAGAACACTGTTGTAGTCATTGCATTACATGTTTTATGTTCGCTGACTGGATGATAGAATTTCAAATAAGCCGCATATCGTCTTGGACTTGCAGACAACACATGGAACATTTTGAATGAATTAAAATCAACATGAGAATGAAATGTGCCACGTTTCCTTCCATAAGGTCGTTTATCTTGGTGAATAATTATCTTTTTCATTTATTCGGTATTGGAGGCTCTCCTCTTCCTTCTAGTGGTGGTGATCTCTCCACACCAGCACCACAGATGCAAATTAGCCTTTGGCTTATGTTTCCATGGTAACACTCATTAGGTAAAAGGTTGACTCTTGACTGCTGTTTGTGTACAGGAAAGCAAGGCTATCCACACTCTGAAAGCAACACATTTCATTAGTGGGCAGGCAAACATTTGAACCTGTTTGCTTTCTCTTCTGTTTGTGTTGACAGGTGTGAAGTGCAGTTTTGGATAAGGGACTGTGCACGAAAACCGACAGAATTGGTTTATTCAAAGAGGACGTGGCCAGCACACAGACCAGTAACAACCTTTGCCACTGTCTCTGAAGGAAAAGGCGAACATGTCTCATTTTGAGCCAAAATCTTATTAATTCAGTCAAGGTTAAGTGTCAGCAGACAGTGACTCCTGCAGGTGCCTGCGACTATTTGATAAAGTTATTATGATCTGCTCAGGATAATGGCACATTAAACAAACACAGTATAATGAGAAGCTTGCTAAGATTAGACTTAATGGTCTCTGAGATAAAGATCGAAAAGTTGGAGTGGAAACGAGAACTCAGAGAAAGTTTTGCCTCTTATAATAAGCTCATCAGCAGAGCCTTGTATCTCTGAGTACATTTGCATCACTGAGGCACTTTTGCTAGTGAAGGCCACGTTATTACTTAGTGCCAAAGAGGGCTGTGAGTAAATAGGTAAATAGTATACAGTAAATAGGATTAAGGTGATACACTGAAATGTCAGTAGGAGACTGACAGAGCTCAAATGAGGAGTGTTAGCTTGCGTTGATCAGATTTCCAAAAACAAAACACCAAGAGAATTAAAATTAGGCTTTTTAAAGAAGAAATATGTAAAGACCCCAGCGTTCAAAAATGAGTACTGCAGTTGGAGTCAGATGATGTTTATAATAGGTTGAATTCCTATTTAATACGATCTGTGGTTGAAGCGAGTTGTATCCCCACACCCTCCTCCCTGGGCTCGAAGCTAAGGCAGGTTGCCTGCAGGCTGCAGGGACACAGAACCTACAGGACAGCAACATTATATTTGGACAATCACAAGCAACTATGATTTCTCCACTGTAAGTTGATCAGCTATAAATAACTGTCAGCTCTCGATGTAAAGTGAAGCCTGCTATCCTGAAAACAAAAGCCCACTCTGAAAATACACACTCTGGAGTTCAGTGAGTGCTTGTCTTACTGCCTGTCAGATTCCATTAAAGTACTGCTCAATTAACCATTATAAACATCTACTCTGTCTAAAAGATTATTAATTATTTCTTACAACTCATAGACAGACACTTGTTTAATTTGAACTCTAATTAACATGAAATGGGCAGACAAAAACAGTTTTGCCTTAACATGTTTCCTTAATCCCTGATGACATATGGTCATTTTATGATTTAGTACACCAAATATATTACATATTTCTCCTTTAAGGCCCTTAAATATGGATTTAAGGCTTATTATCCTTCATTTCGTTGTACTCAGACATAATTAGCGCATCATTAAGCTGTCTTGAGTCTGTCATGCAGGCTGTAGTTTGACTAAGTGAGGTTACTTCTTATATTCTGAAGATTTCCAGATCGTTCCTTAATAATGACTGTCAGCCCTGGTAAGAGCCTGGGTGATGCAGACCTGGTACATCGCTGTAATTGCTTTGATGTCACATTATGCTTTGCTCAATCTGCATGACCCAGAAAAGGTCTGCTAATTTATCACAGCCAATGCAGGCTTGCATATCAGCTGAAACCCTTTTGGCTTTTATCAAGTAGACTGATTCCAGTAACCAGCTTCATACTAGTTAAAGGTTTGTGGAGAATAATATGGTACGTTAATGGGCTTTTGTAAGTTGATATTTATGCCAATAGTTTTTTTTTTTAACCACACCTGAAAATATTTTAAAGCAATAAACCAACATTTCATGAAATACCTAAGTATAAAACATAAATTTAGCTTGAAGGACATTAATTACACTGAAGGCTCATTTATGCCACATTTATGTACAAAAATAAATATCTGTTTCAAGTGATACATCCACTATAGGGTGCCACTCGGAGTCAAAAGTTACCTCAAAGAAGAAGAAAGTCAGAAGTTTCCAGCAACAACAAACGACGCTCGGGGCTTGTAATAACGCACCTCTTAAGAAGGAGGCAAAAGCAGAGGCAGCGTTGTAGATGGTGGTCTGTGCATCCATTAAATGCATTGTGACATTTGCACAGATAATAATTTTAACTAACTAATTAATGACTAGTATTTCTTCATTGGCAGAAGAGCAAAGAACGGCACTGAAGGCTTTTCTTGATGGAAAAAAATGTTTTCCCTCTTCTCCCGACTGGTGTTGGCAAGAGTTTGATTTACCACCTGGCTTCACTGGTTGATCTGATTGGTTGAAGTTAGCCTGTGTTAGACGTGATAGACAGATGGTTCATCCAGTCACCTGCCAAGTGCCTGCCCTTTTCCAAACAGTTTCTAAGGAGGACTTCCCAGATGGTTCTATGTAACAAACAATATGGCATGTTAGGTTACTTCCACACTCCATCCTGAAAATACTTTTAGCTTTATGATTTATTATTTAAGTAAACAAACCTTGTAAAATTGAAGCTAAGGTTCTGCCTCACACTGGGCACACAGCCAATAATACTTGAGGATAATGGGGTGGCACCTGGGGTGGCCAATAGGATTTCCCTCTAGAAACACCCCTCCACATTACATGTACAGTAGTCATTAGACCCATTGTTCACGTGAAAATATCGATTAGTGCAGCTTCAAATTGGACCAGTGTTGTGCCAATACATAAAATTACATGCATTCAGTGTCTCCCCCAAATGGTTATCAATGGTAATGTGCAATGCAAATATGACTCATACTAAACAGACTTTTATGGAGTATGATTCAAAGAAATTCCCACTGACAGCCAATGCAGCACATTACAAACTCTCCTTTCTGACGTCTTAACTTAATGAAAATAAGTTTAATGAGGAGACCGAAGGGAGGGAGGAGGGAGGAGGTAAGAATGGAAACAGGGAGAGAGGTGGTGGGTTTGAAGTGACTCATTTCCAGACTCATTAATCGTGTGTATGTGTGAGGCCTGGGGCAGGACACAGGCCCAACCATCGAGTCCCACAGGGGGACACTAATGACAAACATCCTGCTTCATGGTGCAGGAGACAATCCATGCATCACATCTGTTTCTTATTCTCACCCTGCTTACTCTTACTCATTCTTTCTCCTGAGAAAAACTCCCCTGCTTTCTGTCTCATACATTCACACACACAGCTGCTGTTGCACCATAAAAGAGGACAAAGCAGCTTGCACATATTTTTCCAGCTCGTCGCTAGAGACACAGCGGTGCATCCCCCCTCAACTTCCTTGTTGATAATAAATGAAAGGTTCTCTGTGTGGTCGTGTGTGTTTGTTGTACATGAATTATTCAGTGGGGTGTTTATGTTTTGTAGGAAGTAAGACTGCAAATGCTTCAACAAGTCTGTATCTGTGTCACGCTGTCCAGAAGCTCGGAAAAGAGACACTAAGAAAGACAGAAATGCTTCTGTCTCCTTTCTTTAGCTCTTTTTTTTAATGTCAGTCCACACACAGTTGATCTTACTGTGGGCACAGAGAATATATTCCGATTTTTTATATTGGTGATATATTTTGTTATCTATAGGAACCTAAGCATATTCAGTGCTTATGAAGGTATTCACCCCCCTTAGTTTTATTTTTTATGAATTGAAGATTTACACTGATCAATGGAAAAAAAAACATCCTTCAAAGGTCCAGAGTGTAAGATTTACTGGGGATTTATGAATATGGCAGAAATGGAACACAATAGCCATAAGTATGTTTTCATTAGTGTACCTGAAAATGAGAATTGTTGTGCTTTTGTTACCTTAGAAAGAGATGTTTGATCTGCAGAGGGTGTGAGTCCATTGATGCCATCATGTTGCACTCTGAGGAGGGTCTTTTGAGTTTCACAGCCACTGTAGATTGTCTTACATGTTTGAAAGGGAAGAGCATCCTGGCTGGACAGAGGCTGTTCTCACACAGGCTCTGGTGAAAACTGAGCAGGCTTTTGTTTAATGCAACTGATTTAAATGACATTGTAGAGATCTGTTTTCATGAAAGTACTCTTTGTGTGTATTCTAATATTCTAATAAGCTAATTCCTCCCCAAACTCGTCTTTAAAAGGTGAAGTTCTGAGTATGTCTGACAGAAGGTAGGTTAAATTAGGATAACGTCTCTCAAAGTGAAAAAAAAAAGCATTAACAACCAATGTTGTATGACAGTGTAGCTGATTTCCTCGCAGCTGTTGTGCCTTATGATGATCAGGGTCCTTTCAGTTCACAAATTGGATTCTGCCAATTCTACCCTTCTGTATTCCAAGGGTTTCATCTAGAACCCACGCAGGGCGTTCTCCGAGAATCCTTTTAATATTCCAAGGGTTTCATCTAGAACCCACCCGAGGGTTTTTACCAAGAACCCTTCTATATTCCCAGGGTGTTTGCTAGAACTCACCCAGGGAGTTCTACTGAGAACCCTTTTATTTTCCATTTGTTTCATCTAGAACCTACCCAGAGGGCTCTGTCAAGAACCCTTTTATAATCCAAGGGTGTTATCTGGAACCCTTCAAGGGGGTTCTACCTTTTATATCATGGTACAAGGAACCCGTAAGAAAAGAGTTCGTCAAGGGTTGTTGAAATCCTGTCTTCCAAAAAGGGTTCTTAATGGAACTCTTAGTCTTACAAAGAACCCTTGATGAACCCTTTATTCAATAAAAGGGTTCTTCAGAAGAAAATGATTCTTGGCAGAGCCTTAGCCCTTTAGGAAGAACCCTTTTGGAACTAATTATTTTAAGAACATAAACTTACCCTAAGCCTGACCCAAGTCTTCACCCTAAAATGTAATGATTTCTGTGAAGGGGACTCACATTGTGTCTCTAAAAGGAAGGTGAGTCTCCACAATGTGAGTGTGTAAATAGATTTCTGTCCCCACAACATTTGTAATACACAGACACACAAGCACATATACAACCCAGGCTCTTGCAGATGCCTTTTGGGCCGTTCGGGGCTATTACACTGTCGATACATGTACGTCATAAAATCTGTACATGTATTCCCTCTGGCCATTATTGTTGCTTATGTTGGTGTGGTGAGCTGTCATTACTGTGAGTTGTGGGACTTAGAGCCTGAGGCGCTGCTGATAGCGTGTTTGTCTGTGAATGTGTGTATGTGAGAAAGAGGCAGGTTTGAGTGACGCAGCAGTGAGAAAATACAAAAGAGCGTTGCCTTAGGAGAACAGAAAACTTAACGCTGCCTCCTGGTGTCTTCCCCTGGTTTTATATCTTCAGACAAGGAAACTCCATTGAAAGGGGAGAGAAAAGCCTCAGTGACTGTCTTAGACATCATTCAGCATGTTACAATCCAGTCTGAAGGGGCTTTAAATGGACTCTGTGATCTCTTTGGTGTTTTTTTGCACAATCATAACCACCACAAATAAATAATTCTGATAAATGAAAAAATATACTATCTTATTTTTTCAGGCCCATTAATTGCCACCGACGATGTGAGCACCGTCAGTTTGAAACAGGAACAGTGGGATAATTGGGGCACAGTCTGGTGTGTGTGTAGAGGGACAGAGACAGGTTTAACTGAGGACATGAGCTGCACACAATGAGTTGTGGTGCTTTGGTGAGATTGATTCAGTTATTATCTGCCCTATTCTGCATTATTCTAATGATCTAATGTAGGCTATCTCTAAAAATAACATGATAAGAATAGAGTAACCCTTTCCTTTGCTTCATCTTTCTTTCATCTTGCTTATTTGTGAAACGATACGACAGCACTACAAGAGTGCCCTCCACTGGTGAGACATCATATTACAACAAAAAGAAAAGAAAAGAAAAGGCTATCATCAATTCATAAGCATTTATTTTTTTTACACAAACACTACAAAGACTCAGTCTTAAATTAAGCCTCATGAAGTGAAAAATACAAACAATATGTACAGTGCATTGCTTTCATCAAGTAAACCTACATCACTGACTGTGTATGAACAGTGTTGATCACGAAGCTACAACAAACACTTTTTAGACAATCTTTCAAGTGGTTTCCAGGTAACGTTTCAATACTCAAGACCATTTTGGCAAGAGCATGTCAAGTTCAGTCCAAACAGCCAAAAAGCCAGTCTCACACACCCAGCCCCCTGCAGGGTGAGTCATCACTCCAAAGCAGTGGGTTGGTTCTCAATGAGGCGTTAGGAGGGGGCTCCAGCAGGAAGGGGTCACCAACACATGATACAGTTAAATACAGTTAAACAGTATAACAGTAAATAGTTTTGTATTTCTGCTGGGTGTAGCCCAGTTTCATTTTAACACAATGTTTTTTGGGTTTTTTTTTTTTTTTTTCGTTTTTTTACAGCTTCATTACTTGTGTGTGCTTTTTAGCTATATTTGCATATTTATATCCATCTATATATGTATTTATCAATGATTCCAGCATGTAGCCTTTAATAGCTTTAGCCTTGTTATTAACAGTGTTTTTTGTTTCTTTTTTTATGTGCATATTGACCAGGGTGGGGAGCTGCTGCATACAGCTACCGTTGCAGAAACAAATACAATTGACCCTTCCCCTTTCTCTGCTCTAATAGCAGTTGAACATTTTGATTCCTCAGTCAGCTTTCTCCTTTCCTGTTTGCTGTACTTAGATATGCTAAATGCTAGATTTCTCTATGTTGAAAAGAACACCAAATTTAGAAAATGGTTACAGTAAGAGATGTTGGTGGGGGAACTATAAAAATGACATATATTCACATCTTAAGTTAGCCCATGTTAGCAAAACAATAGCCAACTAGCTAGCTAATCTTTATCAGTCATTAGCTAGCTAGTTGGCTAGTGTAAAAAAGTTAGCAAATTTTTTGCTAACAATCACTAACTTAAAATGTCACCCTATACATCTTTTACAGGAAAAGGAGAAAGCTAAACAACAAGCAGTTTGCTCAACTGTTATTGGAGCACAGACCAAAAAGGGGTGGGGCTTAGAAGGGGTCAATTGTATAGAATTGAAGTGAATAATTACATTCCAACATATGATATATAGACAATATGTTCACTCTCTCCACTCTTATCTTGTCTTTTTAAAATATATCTTAAGTATCTAAACAAAAAACGTGTGTGTAGTGTGTGCATGTGGTTTCATGTTGCTGCTGTATATGGTAAGGTGTGGCATTGGGTCAAAGTGTGTTCTTACTGTTCTAAACATGGAGAACAGAGATCATACAAACATGTTTGAAATCAGTTCAAAACACATCAAACACTATTCTGGACCAATGATCCCTCTAAACCAGAGGTTCTCAACCTTTCTGAGCCACAACCCTTCAGAGGGTGGTGTTCACGAACCCCGCCTCCGCCACCTTCTGACTGCCTGACAGTGTTTTGGAGATACTGTATAATACATGAAAGCTACCGAACTCACATTATATCACTGGCACAGGTGAAACAGTGTGAAAAAACATTCCCCAGTCTAACATACAGCCTCATTTCACATCATAGATTCTGAATAGTTAAAATTTACTATTTTATGCTACAGAATGTAAATGTTAATTTTTTGGTTGCTGTTTATGTCTTTTCAGGAGATGCTGGTTTATATTTGTAATGTGCCTTTGTTGTGCTGGCTTATAGTTTTAACCATTAGTGAGGTATCTCTTGAGGCAAGCTGTATTTTGCGTACTTTTGAGTGCTTGTCCCTTATATTGAAAGTCTTTAAGGGGCTGACATTACAAAGAGCTGCTTTCTTGTTCTCTTTCCGTGCTGCTTTCCACAATATTTTATCTTATTTTCTTCTCCACAACCATCTGGCAACCCCCAGAAGTTATCTCGTGACCTCTGTGGGGGTCCTGACCTCCAGGTTGAGAGCCACTGCTCTAAACTGGCAGCTATACTGACTAATTTCTAATACATATCACTTAGGCCCCATAGTCTTGTTTGACTTTTTCTAGCCCTTTGTTTTACATTATATAATGGATGATTTGGGAGTTTTATGGTAAATAATTCATTTAATTGACCCTTTTTTGCGAGCCTAGCACACAAGGGCAGAGATCATAAAAGGAAAGAGTTGACCGAGGTACGGAGCTTCAGCAGTCATTGGAGCACGGAGTGAAAAGGGGCGGGCCTTAGGAAGGGTCAATTGTTGCTGCTGATGGTTGGACTGTTTCGGCCTCTGTGATGAAGACGCCTGACATCTCTGACAGATGATGCTCCTCCTCTTTTAGGCTGTATGTTGAGAGTAACACACAGTTTGTCTGGGCAGAGCTCAGCCTGAGTCATCCGCGCTGTTCTCGGATCCTCCTTTCGTGTTCTCCTCCGGCTCCTCCGCAGTGCCGCTGTCCGACTCCTCCTCTATGGCGAAGCGCACGTCCGCGGAGGAGCACAGGGAGCTGATGCTGCTCTGCTCCGTGCACAGCGCGCACGCCAGCGGCGAGGGCAGCGCGCCCTCGCAGTGGAGGTGTCCAAAGTGGTTGCCGTGGTTACCGCAGAAAGGCAGGGACACCTGCACGGAGCGCAGGCCTGTCACGGCGGGGGGAAAGGTGAGGCTGTGCTTCTTTGGCAGCGCGCCCCACTCCCGCTGCTCCTCCTCGTGCACCAGGCGCGTGAAGATGTTGACCCTCCTCTTCTCCTCCTCTTGGAGCGGAAGTAGCCCAGCATTATACCACAGAGGAAGACTCCGTAGAAAGACATGACGATTAATATGTACAAGTACGCATTCCCGTCGCTTTTGTCCGCCTGGGAAGGGCGCGGTGCTCTGCGTGTGCAGGGAGAGGCTCCTGGGTGACGCTGTAGAGTTTTCCAGGTGCTCCATTGTGTCAGTGCGATGTGGAGGACCTTGAAAGTGGACTGCAAAAGATTAAGAATTAAATCTATTAATATGAGGACATTTTTTTTCACATTTTACGCACAAGTATAAACTGCTGTGGAGTTTTTCTTTCCAAGTGATTACAAATAATGAAAAACTATAAAATAACAGAGTAATTATTTACACACAACTATGCCGTTAAGGTAGGGCTGCACAATCAATCGAAATATTATTAAGATCATAATATGGCCAAGTGCAATATCCAAATCACAGAAGCAGAGAAAAATATAAAAATAAACAAAAATAATAATATTAAGTACTGTAGTGCTGCAGACATGTCCTGGCCTACGAATCTTGTTGTCCAGATGTAAGAAAATATATTTAGGCACAGTCCTGCAACAGATGTTAAATCATCATGATTTTAATCATGATTTTAATGGGGTTTTTTTCATTGAAAATTAAAACTGTGATGCACAAATGACCATTACCACTAATCGTGAATCATATTGCAATGCAACATCTATCAAAGTGTCTTTTCACTTGTAACTGTGTTGAAATTTCATCTGCTATAGTCTACTTAAGGCAAGGATAATGCAAAAAAGCAGTAATCATGCTTTACTCTGCTATGAGATTGTGCAAATGACATTCAGAGCATATAGTATGTGGTTCATTGCATTCTTATTCTTTAATGAAACTTTTAAGTACATTCCTAAGTTCCATCAGTACATAAATTAACAACTTCCATAAAAATATATTCTTGATTTTATTTTGAAGTTTTATACTTATATTAACTTATATTTGACATTTCTGTACTTTTTGTGTTAGAGGAAACATTTTCCAGTTGTTTAAAAAAGTTACCAAAAGTCTACACAAGTGATTTAGTTATATAAAACTAAACAAACAACCAATACACAATAATAACAATGTTATAAATTGTCTACTCACCAAACTGAAGAGCTAAGTCTCTCGTGGAACTTTGTTGCTTGTATCTTCGTGCAGCTTTTTTGGAGTTTGGCAGCACTACTAGAAGGATGAAGTTATTTATATAGAGACCCTGGAGTATCATCATGAGTCACATGATGGAGACTGATTGTAAGATGAGACCTGTGTCTATGGAAGCCCTGAAGGACCATGATGAAAAAAGAAAAAACTGAGTATCTTTTAACATTATCTGTGCCTCCACAGGGATCTCATGAAATCCTCCAATGCTCTTGAGTATTTCAAACTTACTAACTTACCGAAGAATTACTTCATCATCTCTAGAGTCCAACAGAAAGAGGCCTTGAGGGGATGTGATGGAAAAATACATTTAAGGAGGAACTCCAGCTGTTTAGAAACTGGTGATGAAAAGTGAATAAATCATAGAGCCACTAAATTATACTGGACCAGTCTCTCTATTTTCCATCAAGCCTCTCTACTATCCTAGGACAAAAAACAATAAATACATCTTCTCTCCTCATCTCATCACACAGGATTTTTCCATTTCCTTGCAAATGAAGTTGAAGTCTATGAATAAAATAATGCAAAACATCCAAGAATGCCACGGTGGGAATGACAGACAGACTACAATCAAAAACTAATTATTTCTTCCAATAAATTCACCACAGCTCATATACTGCTAGTGTATGAATAATAGAGAGGGAGACAGCGGAGACACACCATGAATCCATGAGAGAAATTGTATTTATACAGACAGTTATTCAGATGATTTAAAATAACTCTGGAGGGACATTTTTTAAAATCTCCAGTGAAATTCCAGTCGTAGAAGTACTCAGATCTTTTATGTGAGTGAATAATAACAACATGACAATGTAAAAATACTTAACTACAACTAAAAGTCTTTAGTAAAAGTACAAAATTAACTAAATTTACTTAAAGTAATCCTAGTCCCCTGTAACTGATATACAAATCATACATTACATAATGAGATTGTTTATAAACAATCACATTGATACATCAGTATAAATACTGATGTATGAATCTTTTAAAGTAGCATTATTTGCTCATGGCCAAGAAAAGTTTATTCTTTACAAACAGTTAACTGGTTTAGTCCAATGATTCCCAACTCTTGGGCCCCAGTAGATTCTGCCAATAGCACTGGACCACTGGACCTTTAATGGTATAGAAAATAAATACAACCTTAATTCCAAATAGTGTGAAACATAAATAAAAACATATTACAATGATTTGCAAAAAGTTCTTGACCTATATTCAATTAAATGCAGTACAAAACAACTGCTTAACTGTCCAGGATCTCTGTTGCATATTTTGCACTTCATAAAGCACCACACATTTTCAAAGTGAGACAGGTCTGGACTGCAGTCAGGACAGTCTAGTACCCAAACTATTTAACTACGAGACCATCCTGTTGAAGCACTGCAGAATGTGTCTTGGCATGGTCTTGCTGAAATAAACAGGACGTCTCTGAGAAAGACGTTGACTGGATGGCAGCATGTGTTGCTCCAAAACCTGTATGTACCTTTCAGCATTAACGGGGCCCTCACAGATGTGACAAACCAGTTAATCTTTGCTTTTGCTGTAAAATATTGGATAATTTCACCTCTTTGGGCCTCAAACATATAAATGACACAATCTGAGAAGTTTAGACGGAGTCATTTTTGGTGACCAAAACATCTGAAGTTTAAGCCCATTACATGCTTCTCATCCTTGGTCTTTAACAATGTATTTTATGTGTTTTATAAGCTTATATGTTTTTTTTGTCAATTGGAATAAAAAAAAAAAAAAAGTAACTTCAATTGTCAAATAAATGTAATGGAGTAAAAAGTAGTACAAGAGAGTAGTAAAGAAGAACTAATGTACAATGTAGCATAAAATGGAAATAGTACTAACACAATGCAATACTGGGAAGTCTGCTAATATGCTGATTATGTTTCTTTAGAAACTTAATTTAAAAAGTTGATTGGCCTCTCGACTGTGCATTCATCATTTCAAGTCAAAAGACTGACTTGAGTTAGAAGAAACTGAATAAATAAAACTTAGCATTTATGTTCATGATAAAAATATATTACTTTTTTTTTTTTTCCAGCGCAGTGATTTCTGGGTCATTTTAAGGGTGGCTCCTTTCCATTTTCAAAAACGTGATCTCTGATGACTGATTTAATTTGATAGTCTGACTCAACTCCTCCCTGCTCACCAGACACAGCCAAGGATCAGGATCAGTCTGACAACATTGAGAATTTATGCCTCAGTATCGTAATAAATGGTGAGCATTAATGGTTGAATTGGATTAGCTTCCAGTCACTCGTGACTATTATTGAATTAGTGAAGGCTGATTTCACTCAGTTGATTTGTTTCAGGCATAAATACGTCATCATCTGTCTGTCTTTTGGTCACATAGGCACCAATTTCACACCCAATAAGGCTGATCTGCTGAATACAAAAGAATTATGGTGCTTAATACTTTCAATTAAATTAATGAGGCGTGCTGATTAGACAATAAACTACTCCTGCATGTAGACCAAACACAATCTTTATTTACTTCATTTGAGCATTTTTCCAAAGGCAAATTACAAATAAATAGCAGGATGCACATATGTTACAAGGCAGGCTCTTGATACAGAGAGGGAGAGGAGCTCCAAAACTGCTCGAGGATAATAAAGGTCAAGTTAAAATCGAGGCTACACATGTGCTTCCTCTGCTGATATATGTAGACTTCAGGAGAAACATCAAATTTAAAGTCAGTTGTGGATTAGAAAGGTGTGACTCACTACAGAAGGCAACAGGTGTCACATGATGAGGGATGCTGGAGCCATGTTTGTGTCGTGTGAGGACAATGACAAGGCTTTAAGCTGGTAATTAGCCATAGCTACACAAAGAAGTTGCATTTGCCGAAGTGTGCTAATTTTTCAACTAGTACAACCTCACTCACTGAGAAGGTTTTATTTCTGTCCCATCTGTAATCAACTGCCTTATTTGGACAGAAATGATTTTCATATTGCACTATGATCCATCAAACATGACAATGATTACACAGTCATTTCATCTGTAATACAAGCAAGTAAATGTGCATTTTTGTGCACGATGTGGTCTGTACAACACATAAAAAAGTATACTCTATCACTGTAGGAAAATACAATAGACTAAACAACAGTGCATCTTTATTACTTTTGTTTTTAAATAAGACCAGTAGGTGCAGTTTTATATGGATGATTATTAGGGTCTGGCATAAGAAAAATAAATCAGAGGAGGAAGTTGTTGGTTGTTGTTTTTTTTTAATTTTGAGTTTTGAGAATAAAGTCAAAATGTAAGTGTTCAGCATTTTCAGCGCTATTCTCAATAGTCAATAATAGTCAATAATAGAGTCAATAATAATAATAATAACAAAAGAAGTTTATTTTTCACATTTTGACCTCATTTTCAAAATAAGAAAAACCTTTTCCTCTCATGCCCGGCCCTAATAATCTTCCGTAATTTTGGCCTTGATGTTTATAATGTAAAAATTGTTGGACCAGATATGACCATTTTCATCAACCTGCTTTCATTTGCCCTCAAATGACTTTGTGCTTTTGGTATCAAGATGTGCAGACGGGAGGGACGCCCCACGACTGTGGGCGTCAAAGTCCGACTGTGGGTGGGAGACAAAATAAACCTCTGACAGAACTCAAAACATGTGAACAACAAAGAAGAAACAAAAGTGTTAACTGTCTCCTGACCTGCAGGAAGAGGGAATTTAAAAGAAGAGAGAATAAGTAGAAAATGAATTAAAGGAAAAGATTTAGAGACGTGCATGAGTAATTTAGTGTCTCATGGGTGAACACAAAACAACAAACCTGTCAACCCAACCTGAGCTTCTGCTCTGGCACTCAGAAAGAGTTCAACAGACAACATCAGCTAACACACCATCTGTTTCATAACTCACATCTGGAACAGTAAAGATCACCGCACAGAGGGCGAAAAGAAGAAAAGGGAAAAGGCAGCAGTGGACAGGGATCTTTTGTGTTTTCCTCAACACTTTGTCTTTTAAGCACTTTTTTAGCCCACCTTTAGTTACAAACTCAAGTAAAAGCCACTTTCATGTTGGAAACAAGCTATGCTTATTCCTTCATTCTCTGAGAGGAGAGTTAAGATTTCCCATAGATCATGGTGGCTCTTATGTTCATGGGGACGGATCAGGGGAAGCAGTGAGAGGCTACTGGGCGAGTCAAGTGTTGGTCTGTGCTTTGAGAATGACCAATGCGGTGCCGGTCTTTGTTATTTCCCACCATACATTCTCTCAATGTCATCCTGGTAATGCGTTTTCAGCTCCTTGCGTTTGAGCTTGAATGCATCAGTCACTAAGCCAGTCTCAGGAGTCCACGGGTCTGGACTCAGACGGATCTTGCGAGGGATCTCAAAGCGCTCTAGCTGGGCTACAACAGAAGAAGACAAGACATTAACTTGTTACTCAGCATGGTAAAACCTTTACCAACCTGTGTCTGGAGCTCTGAGCTCTTCTCACCTGTCAGAGCAGCCTCGGTGATGATTTTGAGGACCAGCTCCTCCATGGCCTTGCTGTTGCACAGATCCTCCCATGCACCTCGGATACTGTACTGCTCAGCCAGAGCCAGCAACTGCTTCTGATTGGGCACCACGAAGCCAATCACATATGTTTCATCACTGCAGAGCGGGAGGAGAGGAGACGACAAGAGGGACGTCAAAGTGTAAGAAAAACAGAGAGTAGTTATTAAGTGACACTGGTCTTTGTGTGTATTCTGGCAACTGCACGAACCATCAATTCTTCATCAAGTGATATATTTCCCCATAAAAGGAAATGGAAACAATGCATGCCTGACAGAGTGTGAACAGATTGCAAGATATCTTTGAAACAGTATCTATGACACACAACTGTATAAACCTTTCAGGCTGCAGAAATATACATTAAGATTCTAAATTAGGGTAAAGGTGTGAAATACTTTTTTATGGTATCATATGGGGCACTGCCACCCTCAAAATCCATATCCCCATAAAATCCCACATTGTCCTGACAGCCACAGGCATTAAAGGGATAGTTCTGATTATTTTAAGTGGGGTTGTATGAGGTACTTGTCTATAGTTAATGTACTACCTACAATAGATGGCAGTCAGCACAACCCCAGTTTGGAGAAGAAGAGCAGAGTAGCAGCATGGACGCTAAGCTGTAGACAGGGTAAAGGGAACAAAAGTTTTTTTAACCACTTCAAAAAGGTCCACCTAAAAAAATCAGTTTAAGTGTACACAATATTTGGAATATTTTCACAGCTTTACCTTGCTGTCTGACAGCCTTTTAGGAGAGGAGTCCACTGGTATATAAGCCAAATATTACTCTCCCCAACCCAAACTCCATATGCGAAATAAGTAATTTTACCTCACAGAACACGGGAGTTGCTGGTCTACCACTGCCTTGATCTGTTAGTTTGTTTGTGTTATTGTGTCACTTTCATGTTTTAAGATGTATAGTTTGGATTCACCAAATTTTCTGACCATATCCACAGCAGTACATTGCTTAGCTCTCGTACTGGTACTCCTCTCTGCTTCCCCAAAGTTGGGGGGTGCCAACGAGTATCTAGGTATCTAGGTAATACACTGACTATTGATAAGTACCTCATACAACCTCACTCTCTATAATCCAAACTATCTCTTCATTTTTGTAATAAAAATATTGATGAGTGCAGTTTTATCATTTAGTAAATGATTAAGGAGAAGCTAAAATTAAAACCACATAACCAAAAAATGTTTTTACAGTCTATTCCTGCTGCATGCTTTATGATTTCTATATTTGTATAGATCAGAATCACATTGTTGTTTTGTCAATCGAATCACTAACAAGCACACACACACACTGACACACACCTGTTGGCATAGGCGCAGATGTTGTCGATCAGAGGGCAGTTCTTCAACATGGCCTCCACCTTTCCCAGGGAGACATACTCTCCCGCCTGCAGCTTCACCAAGTCTTTCTTGCGATCTGGAAGCAAAGCAGAGAAGCTTGCTTGTAATCTGTTTCCAACATGCACATCTATAGACCTCTTTTCTACTGGTGAACATTATGACATTTTTTTGTGGGTGAAGCTTATGCTGAGGCAAAACAAGTCCCTAAACATGTTAGCTAACTCCAGCTAGAACGTTTTGTTGGCTTCTTTCTTAACAATGGCTGAAGAAAATGTACAGTCACTCACTCTTCAGGACTACAAGTGTACTTGAAAAGTTCACACAGTTATTTTGCTAATTTAATGGTCTGCATGAGTGACAGACGCTGCAGCAGCACAGTACACACCCACTGGGCTGAAGTACGAGTGAGAGTAAAGCCAGACTCTCATCTAACACAGTGGATTAAAGATTTATTTCGACCAGACAAGAGTTGGTGATTGTTCTAACAGTGGAAAGACTGACCACAAGGGTTTTGGTGAGTTTTATTTGTTTCTGTCTGTTAAATTTGAATGAAGTGTGTTTTATTGACTTAACAAGGCAAAAGCTTGTTTTAGTTTGGGAAAAGAGAGACTTTTCAGAGGGCAATCTGATGCATTTTTTCTGTTTAATTAAAAAAAAAGGCGTGAGAATATTTCTTTTCTTGACATTTTGTATGTTAATTTTGTTTATTTTGTCACGGCTTACTCATCTTCAGTCTTTCATCTTATTGTGTTTAACCATGGTTGTTAGGTTTGTTGGCTGGAAGCTGGTATGCGATAAAACTTCAATCTTGAGCAATTACTACTTCAAATCTGGCACCCAAAAACCTAACAGCTTGGTAATGTTGCTGACTACTTTAAGGTGATTCGTGTTTGCCTCCAGTTTTTCATTTGTCTTGCTCCAGCTAACACCACGACGTAATCATGACGTCCACAATAAAATGGTCTTTGAGTGTGCATAGGTATGTATCTCTTAAGAAGAGGGGAAGAAGCTGGGGAAGGACCTGCTTTCCACTGACATGTGTATATCTGACCAGTGTCATCCCGATAACGGAGAAAATTCAAAGTTTCTGGCTGGCTCAAGTAAACAGGACTGTGGAGTAATTCTGGGAAGTGAAATACAATCTGATTTGTTAAAAGGTCTCCTGCCAGATGATGGATGGAAGTGGAGCAGAGAGGTTGTCTGGAAAAAATCCAGGAATCTGGGGTACAATGTTGATCATTTGTGCTTTTGATGTAGCAGCATCTGCAACAGGACGGATTACCCCAAAAGGCCATCTGCACCTATAAAACCAGCTGCACTTGCAGCCACATCTCCCTTCAACAACTTATCCCTCCATCCACCTCTCCTCACCAATTATCTTGAGGCATCCGTCTTCATGAAACTCTCCAATGTCTCCTGTGCAGAACCATCTCTGGCCGTTCTCATCTACAAAGAAATCTTCCTGGTTTTTCGCCTCGTTCTTGTAGTATCCCATGGTTACGTTGGGTCCGCCGACCAGAATCTCTCCTCTCGGATGTGGCTTGTCAGTGCTACGGTAACCACCTGTCAGCAAGGTTTAAATTCAGTGGATTGCAAGTGAAATTGGCAATAAAACAAACATTCAATCCTCCTGATTCTGATACATACTAAATTTGCATTGATAAAGATGTGACAGTATGTTTACTTTAAATTCTATTTCTGCCCTGTGAGCCAAGCGAGCAATAAACTCACTTGATAAGTATCAAGATTCAACAGAGAGCAATAAAAATGAGTTATGAATTCTTATGTAAAAAGATGGAGGTTTTACAGAAAAGGAAAGAAAAGAAATATGCTTTCCTTACAAGGTTATGGACCAGCTACAGCGATCTCTCCTGAAAGGCTGATAGTCTCACTGGTCTGAGAAATGATTAATGGTGGACAGATTGGTAAACTCAGATAAGTGTTCCTGTGTCTGCATGTGCATGTATAGAAGCCGAGAACATCTGTACTTGCAATTTTTTATTTAAAATCCTTTATCTTGAGATCATGAGTTAATTATTTTTATTTCTCGAGATAACAAAGCTTGGTTTCTTGTGATAAGGGGTTAATGATTACGATGTCTCGAGATTGGATAAATTAACCTGTTATCATGAAAAAATGAGCTTTGTTATGTTGAGAAAATGCAACAACCAAAATGAGGTTTGTTATATCAAGGTAATGGAATAATTAATCCACTATCATGAGCACAATTGCTTATGTTAAAAAATGAAATAATTAACATTGTGACTTTGAGATAAATTGTTTAATATTAATAAAAAAATGAATGTATGGATGTTCTAATGACTCACAAGAAGCAAAGCAACAAGGACTGATGTGTGTGTCCCTGTGAATCCACGTGACATTGTATATCATTTCTGTGTGGTGTGTGTGTGTGTGGTGTGTGGTGTGTGTGTTTGGGTAAGCATGTAGTTCCTCTCCCATTCTCACTCACCCTCCACCCAGTCTTTGAGCTTGATCTCACAGCAAACCAGCGGTCCTCCCACTCTCCCAGTGCTGTAATCCCACACTGGACAAAACACACAACACACCACACACACAAATGATCAGAAAGCACACTAGCATCAAGGATTTATTACCATAGCAACACGACCTCACTTGTTCCCTCTCCATGGAAACCCCATCCCAAAGGAGTGTCCACAAAACAGTTTTTCTTGGCTCAAATGACCACAGTGGACAGTGATGGGCAGTGGGCCGCTCTGTTGGTTTAGTCTGCCTGGGAAAGACTGGGAGTATTTCCATTTATTTCACACGTGTTGGCAACTTGACCCAATAGATAAGCTACAAAGTTCAAAACAGATTATTGGGACAGTCATCACCACCACAGATATGAGTGGCATGATTTTACGCACATGATAAAGAAATTAGAAAATATTTCCCAGTTTATGGGAAGTTGCAGGGAATGTCTGCATTTTTTCAAGGAAACAATCATGTGTGCTTATTTTGCAAACCAACATGAGCACAAATTTTCACATCCTTTAATTTAACAGATTCACAACAGGGTAAAAACTTTATTCTAACTGGGTATTCAGTGTAAGCTGACTCATTGCTAATGTTGATTTTTCCGCTCCACTGCCATCCTTTTCAAAACAAATTACCTACTCCCCTCTCTGTTTACTACAACCCCCACACAATATATCTACTCATTACTTTCCCCTCATCCATTTTCCCATCCCTGCTGCAAAATTCTCTTTCCTCTTCATGTCCTCCCACTGCTTTCATTTCTGATCATAGGTTCTGGAAACATTTTCAAGTAACTTCCCACACTTGCATAATAATGTGGAACTTTTCCAGTTAATGAATCTTTATTAAAAGCAAGTCACTATTTTAATTCAGTCTAGTTAAAAATCAGTCATTACTGTTGATTTATTGCTGTCCTTTGTACTGAGTTATTACAGATAAAAGTCTACAGCGTGAGAGTGGCTCTGCAACTTTGGCACAGCGGTGCAAGAGCTCAGTAAGCCATATTCCCACTCAATGGTGCGGCTTGACTCAGTTAGCTTTTTTGGTTTTCCATTACAAACAATACCTCACCACCTTTGAGATTCCAAGCAACTTGAAAACACTGCAGACCACTGATTGGTCAAGGGACACTACGTTCTACACAAACCTGACATTTTAGAAAAATTAGGATATCATCAATAGTGGCCACAATTTTTTCATTGACTCAAAAAGGGAAAGCTCGAAAACTATGCCATGGTCAATCATTTTGTGTGCATAGTGAGTGAGGGAGAGAAAGAGTGACAGAGAGGAAAAGCTGAGCAGTGAAGTTGCTAATTCTGGCAGTAAATGTACAACGTAGGTTGCAGTTTGTCAGTGAGAAAAGGCCGCAGCTTCTCAAGACCAAAGTACCCGTGTGTATTGTGCTGCAGTAATGCTGATATGACAATCAGTTCTGCCTACATTGAGGGAGTACTGTCTCACTTTCAAAGCCAGTTCCCCAAAGCTGTTGTGAGGTTTGTTATATCAAGGTAATGGAATAATTAGTCCACTATCATGAGCACAATTAGCTTTGTTAGACTGAGATAATGAAATAATTAACAGTAACAAAGTTAAGTTCAAGTTTGAAACTAAACAGTTAGAGAGTAGCTTAACACAAATTTGAATTCTAAAATGATAGGTCCACTCACTTTACACTTAGTGCCAGTTTAAATGCATTTTTTCCCTCTGTTTTCCAGTAATTCTGGCCTGTCAAAAAAAAAAAAAAACAACTCTGAAAAATGAGTAATGTTGCCTTGTGGTCCACTGAGAGCTATGAGGCAACATCATGTTCTCTCTGCCATGAAGACAAATAAGAAGTTTTTGGCCAGTTTTTTCTCCCTATTTGGGATTTGTTGGATATTCATAAATTATTATCTCTTCTATTTGCTTTTCTCTAACCGTACACATGCGACCATCATTACTACTTACACTCGCTAATGGTTCCAGCACCACAGGTCTCTGTCAGGCCGTATCCCTGACCCACCGGACAGCAGAAGCACACATTCATGAAACGCTGCGTTGCGGCGGACAGCGGCGCTCCACCTGATAACAACACTCGAGTCCGACCTCCCAGCAGAGAGCGAACTTTCTTGAACACCAGCCTGTATGGATAAACAGAGCGCAGAGATATATTAACAGTGGAGAATAATATGCTCTTCTCCCGACTGAAGAAATTCTTTATGACCCTTATTAAAATGCCACTGTAATAACTCATGTACACACTTGTCACATAGAGGTGTGCTGTATCCTTTGGAGAGCTGCTCCAGTTTGTAGTTGTATGCCAGAATGAAGAGTGTTCGCTGGACACAGTTCATCTCCTCCACCTTGTTCATCACATTCTTATAGATGCGATCCATGATCTCCTGGAAAAAGGAAGGGGTGCAGAGAAGGAGGTGAGACAGAGAGAAAGAAAGAGAAGTGAGACTAACGTGAATAAGAGAAAACTGAAAAAAGCAGAGCAATATGTAAGACTGATGAAGAGGAAGACAAAAAGTAGCAGATAAGATAAAGAAGACAGAGGAAGAGGAACAAATCAAAGATAGGAAATGCAGAGAAATACACAGTCATGCAGCCATACAGCATGACATTATGGAGAGATAAGATAAACGTTTGTCAGTAAATCCTACTCCTGTACTTATCTGCCTGGTGAAAAGAATAGTTTGAGAGATATGAAATGCAACAAAGCTCCGAATATGGGGCCCAGCCAGAGCTCTGATACTTTGGAGTGGAGATTCTGCCATGGACCAGATCAAACAAAAGTACTGGATCTAAAGTACAGAGGCATAGTTCACATGATGAGGTCAAAACCAAAAGGCAGATATCTTCTGTTAGCATATTTTTCTTTTTATTGGGATGGTAAAAAAAAAAAAAAAGCTCAAGGAAGCTGAAGTTTGATCTGTAGTCCCAGCTCGGTTGTACATGGCCCAACCTCAGTGCACAAGATGATTTAAGAGGGCCAGAGAGCTCATAAAGAACAAAACTAGTTGAGAACAGAACAGAACAACTTTCTCTAAATACAACAAGTCCATGCAACAAGTCCAGAGGATAAATTAGTTCAATGTGGAACACGTGTGTTTCTAAGTTTGGTTGCATAACAACGAGGCTCCCTAAAGGATTGCTGACAACAAGTGACCTACAAAACAAGAGGGTAACCAGTGGAATCCACAAGAGTGAATCGGTGGGTAGACTAAATGAAAAACAGAAGAGAACTACAGTTAATGTCTTCCACCTGCAGAAGATGGTGAAATCTGTGCATGCCCAGCAGATCTGAACAGACCCTTCACTCAGTCTCTTTTGCCTAATTAGGTGTAGTAAATGGCCATGGTAGAATGTGTGAATGTATAATTTAGCTTAACAATCCTTATGGGGGGAAGTAGCCTGGGAACCAGACAAATCAGTGGGCTCATGTTTCATTTGTTTTGGCAGTTATGACTGGCCACCCTCCAGTGGAGACAGATTTCCACCAGCCCTGAATCTCGTTGGGTTGTGTCACTCAGTGCTACATCACAAGTTTCATTGCTCTGATTGGTTGTAGGTCTACCCAATTGTGTCCAGAGGCATTAGGCTCTATGGACTGGTTGCACAGCAGATATTTTGACTTATCAGAGCAGGAAAAACACAGGTGGACTTAATAAAAGTATTTAGAGCTCAGTTCCAGTAAGCGTCCCAGCAACAGTGACAGTGAACCAGCATTCGCAATAGGACTTCCCCTAAGTGGAATGCAACAATCATTAATACACCTGTGAGTTTTCTGGTATGACATGTCAAAATGTCTGCTGTGCCTCTAGTCCATTGGTTGATAATGGCCCTGTAAATCGAAAATGAACAGATAAATTTCAGACTAATTCACATGCCAGACAGTAATTGGCAAAAATTACAAACAATGTAAAAGAAAAAAAAACTTAAAGTAAAATTCTGTGAAATTGGAAAATGACTACATTAAATTGCATGTAGTATTTCAGGTGGAAAAATGAAAGCTGCATTAATCAACATTTGGCCACTAGGGAGCAGAAAACAGTTGAAAGATGCACAACCACCACGTGTTGCTAGCTTATTGCTAAAATGTTAGCAATCTATTGCCTACACAAACATCAAGCAGACACAACGCAACTGCATTCATTCAAGTTCCAAAACTCTTCTTTTTGCTCTGTTTTGGCTTCAGTTTTGCAGCTAGATGCTTGAAAAATTAACAACTGACACTCATTAACTTTGGCTGGGTCTGGTTGGTGAAGAATACAGTGGATTAATGTGAGTGAATTAAGAGAATTTCTTTCTTTGGCTTGGATTCTTAGTCGAGATAAACTGATAAAATGGCGTAAAATGGTGATAGAAATGGTGATAATGATGTTCTGTCGGCCTGCAGCAGTAGTAAGTGTTACCAGCATTACACCATGTTCAGGCAACACCAATTACATTATTTGCCCACTGTTGATGATATCAATAATTGATACAATGGACGCTACAATTACAACCTGAAAGAGTCTACTTTGCACAGCAACAGCAATGTCACAGGAATCAGATTCCTTCCAGCAGTCTGAAATCTGCTGGAAGGGCAATTATATGGAGTCCCAGTGTCAGCACACAGCTGTGGGGTGCACACAGACATAAAAGTGAGTATTCTGTTGTTCAGTATGTTATCACATACAAACAAACACATACATACAAACGCATCTGTCAAAACTCAGGCTAACTTGGCTAACTTGGCAACCTAGCCTTGACGCGGAGCTAACATTACAACTGCCGTGGACTTCTTTTCCATACACGTGCTGGATTAGCTTAACTCAGTTTGACTCCACATGTCAGCCCTGACATGGCAGGGATTTGCATCTCCATTACAACAGGACTACCTGCTTTAAGGTGTATTTTTTAACTGAAGAAAAGCTTAGCTCGAGTCAAGCAGTTGTAAAACTTTGGTGGATAAGCACTTCATCTTCTATAAAGTCTTTACAATAAAGGTCCCCTGTTATTTTGTTATCATTATTTCATTATGAGGCAGAAAATTAGGATATGTTGCATTTTCATCAACAGTAACTTAGCACAGCTCTTATACGGCTGAAAGCGAACATTAAACAGTAAAATAAGGTAGATACCTGAGAGCACAAACAATGATGTAGGAGAGAAACTAAACCACAGAATAGGTATAGGCCTGGCAACTCAAAACTTAAGTTCTAAAGTTACAGATACTGGGCTTCATTGGGCATATCTTTTCTTGAAAAGTGTCCAGTGTGATCAGTAACACCGGTGTTGTCACAAGTTTAACTAGTGGGAAAATTTCTGCACCATGCCATATTATGCTGGGAACAGCAATAGCAAAGGAATTGTTGTTATTTGTATCTTGGCTGCAACACTGCTGTATGCCTAACTTGGATAGACTTGGTTACATTCAGGCTTGTTTTCTGAGTTTCCTACTGCCTAACGGACCACAGTGGAGAGAACTGAAACCCACAGATCAAGAACACTTCATCATCCAAGTCGGCAGAGTGTCTTCAAAAGCTGGATTCATAGTTAAATGGGGGAAAGGTCACAAACAACAAAAAAAACCCAATAAAAAAAAATGCGGGTCTCTGCGTGTGTGTACGTGTGTGTGTGAAGCTAAAGCAGTGAGAGAGGAAGTCGACACAGGACTCAGGCAGCAGCCCGTTGTCATATCACAGCAAACAATTTGTATGTGTGTGTGAGTGTGTGTTAGGGTGTGTGTCGTGGGGATAACCACATGGGGCTTTCTCACGTTCTGTTTACAGCTGTGAATGGTTCCAGACACTGGGGCCCTCTGCCCTTTACACTACGACCACTGGGAGATGGGGGTGGGGGTGAGCTCATGGTGTGAGAGAGAGGGAGAGAATACAGCGGCAGCGACATATTGTATTGAATCATCCGGTGTACAGTCTAGCCAACAAGAGCAATTAAGTTATAATCTATCATCATGGGGTTTAGTCATTTCAAATTTCTTCACGGCAATGATTTAAGTTTCGTCATATCTACGTATATTTTATTGACTTATATACAAACATCACGTTACTCATCTTTGGGTTTTAGAAAGAATTAAAATCATTATCTTTTAGTAAGAAGTGTGTTTGGCATTATGGAATGGGTTCCAACAAAGACAAAGACTTTGCCATCCTGGGAACAAAGTTTTGCATATTTCCACTGCCTGCAAAATGCTTATGAGAAAATGACCCTAACTCTCCCTTGATTTATAACCTCAACTGAGAGCTTCATGGTCTCAATCTTTACTTTCTTCAAATCAGAATGAAGTTGATTTTGCAAATGATGGTCCCATTTTGAATTCTACACTATGTTCACCAGCTAGTTGCTAACTTTGTCCTTCTGCCATTTGCTGCTCAGAAGGAAGCAGGGAGTGGAGTTTAGAGCTACCTGCTGCTGTTGAAAATGCAGGTGATGAGAGCAGTGAGACTGAACCAAATGTTGCAGACCATAAAATCAAAACAATGAGCTAAAACACACTAAAATGTACCAAACAACAGAGGGGAACTGCAGAGTGGAATAATAATTCTCTGTGGATTTGTAACAAAAACAACCCCTTTCACATACATGGACTAATTTGCTGCATTATTCATATAAAAATATTAATTACAGCTCCTTTAATCCTTATATTTTCATATTGGTGGCTACCCTATTACATGAAATTCTTGGTTAACACTCTGAGTGCAAACTTTTCACCTTACACTGCATGCCCTAAGCTTTTGTTTCCCCAAATGGTAAAATCCTTCTAAGACTAATAAAGCACTTTGGGCAGAACACCCGCTCTGCTCTCTCACTGATAAAATAAATACAGCCATGCTGGGTTTTAACTAAAGCCCATCCTGGCGTCATCACTGCTGAAATGGATTAATCACTCAAATATACTTCAAAGACAAGCAGGACTAGCCGACCTCAAATATGCCATTTTAGCCCCTGGGTGTCTAACATTGTTTAGTGATGAAGAACAGCAGTGGCCAGCGGTAGGAGGCAGAGAGTATTTACGTCACAGTCAGTCCAGAGATAGATCCAGTAGATCCAGGCCTGCTGGACTCTGTCACTGCTACTCACAGCTGGACTATGAACAAAGACAGAGTGAAATCTGACCTGCTGCCTTACAAGATGAAACAGCTTTGTTTGAAACAGAGACTTAAGGGAGAAAGACTCATCAAGAGATACTGTAAAGTTTAAGGCTTCCCAAACATTACGCTGTATAATGCATAGTGTTGTGATGAGTGTCTTGACGTACTGGGACAGCTGCCATCAGAGTGGGCTGCAGGACGCTGGTGTCTCCCTTGCTTCCCTTCTTGATCTTGGTTGACTTGGGTGGGAAAAAGAAGAAATGTGACAATGGTGACTGCACATATCAGATCTGAAGCTTCTCATTTGAACCAAGACTTAAAATCTATTTTCCACTGTTTTCTTCTTTGCAGTAAGTGCATTAAAGGAATGCATTACTGTTTCATTATTTGATACAATTATGTCTCTTTGTCAGCAGGAGTATGGAAAAAAAAAGGGTCCAATTTTAATAAAGGGCTCAGCATGGGCCAAAAAAGAACCCATTTAATTTTTAAGAGGATCCAAATCACTGGGCAGATACACATGTTAGTGCCTCATGATGGCATGCATGCATTTGCGTTCATAATTGTCCCTTCCTAAGTCCCGCCCCTTTTTGCTCTGTGGTCCAGTAACACTTGAGCAAGCTTGGTACCTTCGCAGCGCTTCGAAAGTCAGATTTGACCTGTCCTGTTTCCTATACTTAGATATGCTAAGTGCTAGGCTCGTCTATGTTCAAAAGAAAACCAAAATTTGAGGATGTTTAAAATACGTTGCTGTAAAAAGCGACATATAATATACAGTCACACCTCATATCTAATTTTATATAAACACAAGCTAACTAGCTAGCTAATGATTATGCAGATTATCTAGCTAGTTAGCTTGTGTTTATATAAAATTAGATATGAGATGTAACTAGCAAATGTAGCTAATGATTGATGTTAATCAGGTGGCTAGTTAACTGGAGTTTTGCTACAGAGCAAAACACTAGCTAACTATCTAGCTAACGATTGATGTAGATTCGCTAGCTAGTTAGCTAGTGTTTTTTTTTTTTTTTTTTTTTTAATTGACAAACATAAGATGTGACCATATGTGGCTTTTACATGTCCAGTTCCAAAAGGGTTAGGGCTTGGGAAGATCAATTGTCTTAACACATTGTCTTAACAAAGCAGCCACAAGAAGTTTGACTAGAATAAATTACAATGTTATGGTTTGAGTCCGCTCTCTGTCCTTCACAGTTATCCAAAATCAAGTCATCATTGTGATTGGTACACAAAATACAGAGATGTTTGATAATTAGCCCACGCTTTGCATCATGGATATATGTCATGGGGAATATAACTTGAGAAACATAGTGCATTTCCTTATTGGATTACACAGAATAGAAGTTCACAATGAAATGCAAAAACAGTCCTGTTTCAGTCTTACTGTACCTGGTCAGCTAGAGTCTGAGGTGAGGAGTAGCCGATCCTACAGCCGTGAGAAACACATACGAGCTCTGCACTGAGCTCCAGTACATGAGCGAGAGGCAGGTAGCCAATGTAGGTGTCCTCCTCACTGTAAACACAAGGATACTCTTATAAACAGCTCTGGAAGTAATCAGTGTTGACTCATTCAAGCATCAGCTCTAGTTGAGTTAAAAAAGCTGAATAAATGTAATTTATCCATGTGTTATCTGCTGTATAATCAGTTTAATACAAACTATCATGAATCATAAATCATATGATAGTAATCTTTAGAAGACAAATGATTAAAGATTATCTGTATAAAACATGGGCCATCTTTGCCTTTGCTTAGACCTAAAAATGATCTACTGGCCACGTATTTATCTAAGCACAAGCACTTCTTGAACCTCCAAATTCTGGGGAATCACATTTCAGTGGACATGTATGCAATTCATGGCACACACGAGGAGGAGGAGGTTTACACAGTCACATTACTTAATACACAAAGGAAAGCCATCATTTTTACAAGAAGACTGATAGAGATCGCAACATCCGTGAGCCCTTTGACCTCCATCCTCCCAGGTTTTTCTTCCACTCATAATGAACTCCCTCCCTTCTGCATTTCCTCTCACCCCCATCTCATTCCCCAGAGAGAAGGGTTGGTTTTTGTTTTAATGTAAACACTTGTTATATGATGGTAATAGCTGGCTGACTCATACTTGTGCACGTGCTCAGTTGACTCGAAAGTCTCGACCAAGACGTTAGTCCGAAAGAGCATTTGGCATTTTTCCTAAAACACAGAGCTATCACAGCCAGTGAAACAGCAGATACGATGCAGTATATGTCCTCACTGGGCTGCTATAATGCAATTTAACTGCTTTTACCAGGCCACCTGAATCTTATTAATTAATATCTTACATGTCATTTGTTCAATCTGCACAAAACTGAAGTGTGAAAACGATAAGCTGTGATTGACGGGGATTTAAGTCTTGGACTTGGAGCAATGAGTTTCCTTTATTAGATAGTCTTGCATAGCCAGACCATAGCACTCAGCTGGAGAAAGTTCTGGCTCCACTGGTTTGTAATTTTTTTAAAACCAGTCACAATGGCCTATACCAAGGATGCAGTGAAATACTGCGAAATAGAGTCAGGGGGAACATTTTTTCCATGTGGGGAGGCGAACCCTGGCATTAAAATTTGGCTAAAAGCCTGCAAAAAAAAGGTAAAAAAGGTAACAGCTGCTAGCTCGTTCAAGTTGTACTAGGGATGTTAATGATTTGTCATTAATTGATTAATTAAAAATTTGACTGCATAAAAATATAAAAACTGAAAATGTATGGAATGTGTACCATTCCTCAGGAGCTGTTTTTATTACTGTTCTTTTGAATTGTTTGTGCTTCATGAATTAATGTTTCACACAACTAATCTGCCGCTAGAATTATTTAAATAAAACGGAAACTGATTATTGATTGTTAACATGTTCAAATATCAGTTAAGGAAAACACACAAAATTTGCAACCCTAATTCGTACCATTAATGAGCAGGTGCTAACTTGCTATTTTCAACGGGTAGGATGCCAACTCGGAGGTTGTGGTCGTTTCCTGTAGCGACGGGGACATTCAAAATGCAGCTAGCAAATATGGCGGTGAAACACATGGCCGATGATGGGTTATACCCATAGTCTACCCCGAATCAGACGAGTTGTCTGACAAGCTGATCGTGATGAAAAAAACCTGAGAAGCTTTTGAGCTAAGTGAACTTCAGTAGTAACTTTTCTGATACTAGTACATTCCTTGACAAAAATTAACACATTTTTCTACAAAACCTTTTTTGGATTTACACATAATAAAGTTATACTACTCAAACGTTAACTGCTGAGTAACACAAGCAGCTATTCAGGAACTATGCCTAAAAATACAGTCTAAAATTGACAAAATTATGACTGAAATCAGGAACAAACAACTCAAAGAATAAGTAAACTAGAATACAAGTTTGATGCTGCTGGAAATTTGCTGCATGTATACAGTCTGACTATACATGTATGATGATATGAGTTTGTATTTGTGTTGTGTTGTGTTGCTTGCCACAGGTTGGGTATCCGCTCGGCCATTCCTGTGATACCAGCGATGATGTTGCTATGGGAGATCATGACACCCTTTGGTATGCCCGTGGATCCGCTGGTGTACATGATGACTGCGATGTCTGAAGGCAGCGGCTGCTTACGCTCACGTGCCGCTGTAATGTGAACAGAGAAAGCACAAACACACGCGTTAAGCTGACCATGACAGGACTGATTTACAGTAATGGCTTGTAACATGACACTGTGATTTGTGTATATTGTATTTATACATTAACTGACCACACACACATTGACACAGAGTAAATTGTAACAGCTAAGCAGAAAAATGCCTCTGTGTTTACATATTTTCCACACAGACACATTCTTGGAATAAGAGTAATGGCCTCTGTCTGGTCCATTTGTTGCATGTGTGCAGGATATACAGATTTGATAAAAGGACATGCAGTGGATGTCAAAGGACAAGGAAATATTTAAAAGTGTCTGTGATTCAATTTAGTCTGTGTAAAAGTTGAAACACATGGATGGAAAATAGTCAACTGTCATATTAAGCAAAAACAGAACTAAGTTGTGCAATCGCAGCAGGCCCCAAAACCCAAACAGAGGATGAAGGGAGGCATCAAGGGGAGGAAGGGAGAGTAAAGTATGTTACAGGCCTCCCATCTTCCTCTTTCCTCTTTCTGGGATATGAAACATGTAGGAGTGTGTGTTCTGAGAGCTGGTGTCATGTGAAGCTAACAGTGCTGTGTATAAACACCACCCTCCCTTATATCCCAGTGCTCCATCCTCCCTTCCTAACCCTACTTCCTTCCGTCTTTATCTGCACAAGACACTACCAGTTTCTCTTGTTATGGGTCCATCAGTTCAAGCGGCCACACTGAAAGGCGAAGAACGGGCGAAGATTTTTCCTCATCCATCCACTCCACTAACTGAATAAGCATTGTATCGACCTTAATCTGACACAGATGTGAGCACTTCCTCATTCACATGACCTAATGGGACTGATACCAATCCGCCCCCGTCCTCTGACCCCGAGAAAAACCCCACCATGACCATCCCATTTAGAGTGGGACTGTCTGCTACTAACTTCTAAGAGTTTCAAACTTCTGGTAAAACAGCACAGTATGAAACACACGGGTGAAGCACTGGGTCAGATAAGTTGAGATTTTGGAGGGCCAATATTTTTTATTTTGCGTAAAGGCATCTGTTGAAGGTGCTCTTTTGGTTTAGGTGGTTGGGGCTGGCATTGGTCATTAAATGGTTTCCCAATGCACATGTCAAGAAAAAAAAAAAATCAACATTTAACTTCTACATGGAATGATCTGCTCAATTAAATTAATTATGGATCACTTGATTAAATGTATGTGAAAGGGGAAACTTGTAATGACAAACCTCCACAAAATAAGAATCAACTCTGTTGATTCCTTAAGCTCTGAGGAGTTTTTTGCTTGTTTTAATTCATTGTTTTGGTTTTAAATCCTGAACCGTTATTGTTTTGGTTTAGTCCCGTATAAATCTAGTTACTTCTTATATCTAAATGTGGTCAAGATTAAGTTTAAATCATCTTCTTAAATTTTTCATTTCAATGACCAGTTACATTTCAAAATCACCACATCAGTCTCGACACATTTATAAGGTCAAGAGAAAAGTGTTTTTCCCCTGTTAGCTAGTTAATGTTACCTGGGATGTAGTGACACACAATGGATCGGTTTTTGAAATGAAACAGTTATGTGGGAGACAATCCTGTGCCAGTCAAAGCTCCAAAGTGTGTGGTGAGAAAATGTGACTCTAAAGTCATTAAATTTCAATTCACAATTATATGTTTTTTCTCTTTTTTCTTGTTATTTTTTTATTAATTTTTTTATCTAATATCTTTGGTCAGACAGTGACAATTCACAGTTACATTACTGCAATTACATCAATGACATGTCTTCTTTCAGGTTTGTTCTGTCATTTTCTTTTTTTTTTAATTACTGAAAAAAAAAACAACAAAAACAAAACAAAACGTCTAGTAAGTCTAATATCAATAAAATTCAAATCCAGTCAGACATCTTGTACCTGCTCCAAATACAAATTATGCTCAGGTCAGTAGCAACAAGCCTGCTTGTGAAGGTGGTCCTTGCAATTTTTTTAACAATCGGAGGTGGGTCTTAAAAGGTTGAGAACCCCTGCTCTCTATATCTGTGCTTATATACCAGCTTACAATTCTCAGGCCTGGCTCCCAGCTTCTGAACAGCAGCCATGTTGTGGACACTGATGCCACGTGGATAGCCGGGCCATGAGGTTGGTGTGTTGTCCACTATAATGATGTGCTGCAGCCGCGGAACTTCAATTAGGATTGCCTGACACAGACACACACACACAAAAGCACAAATATGACAATCATACACGTGTTGTGTATACATTACCACATGATGAAAACCAGGTTTCTTCTCAGACAAATAACATGCACATCATCTTCATCAATATTTGGGCTGAGAGGGGATGTGTGAGAGTGAGCAGAGGAGCTGTGTTTATGCCACCACGATAAAAGGGGAGATGAATTGCCAGCGCGCCATTTGTCTTTGAGGATTGAACCTGCCCAAAAAGGTCCTTCACATCCAGCACGTGCCAGTCTCCTTGTTTTTATGTCTCTATGGTGACACACTCCATTTCAGATTCTCTCGGTTACATAATGATGGCCTAGAAGTTGCATATTATTTAAGTATTATTGTTTGACTTGTTTAAAACACAGGCATTTCTATGTCAGGAACCACTGACAGACTTTGGAACAGTGATATAAACCATCAAAAACTTAACTTAGTTTTTTTTTTTTTTATTTGCAGGAGATAAAGACAAATGTCCCCTGAAATATAACCTTTTGTTTACATCTGTGATTTATATTACACTGGACTTTTTGACATCTCTTAAACATCTATTTCCACAGGATCACTTTCATTATGTTACTAGGGACATGAACCTGTTGCTAGTGTTGGCCTATACAGCCTGCTGAGATATGCGATACTGGACTACACAAGTATGATAATTACCATTCATCATTGCTTGATACCGTCTTATTTGTCTCTTACCACAAAACTACTGAATTACTGAATTAACCCTGCACAGTTGTACATGTTAAGTCTCGGTTGGCAAAATTCTGCAAGCAGATGACCCATAATATCACTTTTCCCAATATACATTTGTGTGTTGGCATGTATTCTAACCTTGAGTCTGGTCTCCAGGAGCTCTCTGCTAGTGATGATGTGGCTGACCTGAGTCTCATTCAGCGCGTGAGCAATAGCTGGACCTCCCAGTGTGGAGTAAAGGGTGACCACTGCAACACACAGCCATAAAAACCCAATATCGAAAATTACTGTACTGTAAGTATATTTACATACCAGTCAGGTAACACAGTTCATCATTTCTAGACATAATGTAACAGGCCCAGGTAACTATCATGTAGAGAAAGTACACATTTATAAATTAACTCAAAGAAAGCCTGACCAAAGTGAAAACACTTTCTGATATAGCCTTGGTCTCTTTGGTAATGGGTGAGTATAATGACACTGATTTAAAGAGCTGTTCTCTCTTGTTTAGTTTAAACTTGCTTATTGAGGATCGTATACCAGAGGCATTAAAGGGATAGTTCCTTTTTTTGAAGTGGGGTTTTACCTACAGTAGATGGCGGGCAACACACTCTCAGTTTGGGGAAGCAGCAGGAGTCCCAGTGTAAAACCCCCCAAAAATGGAAGAGCCCCCAAATATGCTACAACCTCCCTAAACAACTTATGGCTCAAAATGGGGATGCAACATATAAAGGACACCAAGACAGACATAAAATTCAAACCCAAGCCTTAAAAAGAAAAAAATAGACCTACCCAAAATGCAACAGAAACTGCAAACAAAAAGAGTTGGAGATCGCAGACAAAGAGAACAAAATGGGGAAAACGCTGGGCACAACCACACAGTGGGACGTCACACCCAGTTTGTCCCCCTTACCTATCAAAAGAAAACAAATCTAACCCAAATCAAACATATAATAACTTGACCTTCTGGGATCTCCAGCCCAAACTAAAATAACAAACCAAAATAACACAGTCCAAAAATCTAAAACATGTTGGAGGAAGTGCCTGGGGAGGAGGAGGAAGAAGAAAACTCCTCACAATCTGATCTGCTGCTCTCCAGCGTGTATATTTAGAATATTTTTACCACTTTTCATTGCCATCAGAGAACCTTTTCCAATGTAAAACTGTCATTATAATATTCCTCTCTGCAAAGCAACCAGGCTCCTTAAGGGAAAACAGTAATTCTACCTCTCATAACACAGCAGTTTCTTTTTTACCACTGACTCAAACTGTTCGTTTGTATTATTGTGTGACTTTGGATTTTAAAAGGTGAGTTCAGACAAACCGAAGTCACACAGTAACACAAACAAACGAACCAACGAGGCAGCAGGAGACCAGCAACTCCCATATTCAACGAGGCAAAATTGCTGTTTTTGCTAAAGGAGTCAAGTGGCTTTGGAGAGAGTGATATTTGCCTTATATAATGGCGGTTTCCAATCAGAAATAGCTGTTTTACAACACGGTAAAGTGTTGGCAATATTCTTAATATGGTGTACACTTAAACTGAAACTTTCAGGTGGATAAAATACATTTTGCTGCTGAGCCTGTTCACAGCAGTACATTGCTTAGCTTCCATGTGGGTACTCCTCTCTGCTTCTCCAAACTGGGGGTGTGTCAACCGATATTTTCTGTTGGTCATACACTGACACTGATCCTTTTGCAACAGAAGGTTTTCATGGGAAACCACTAGTTACTGGATATAAGTCACACTTCTTGGAATAAGCAGAAAACTTTTTGTTTGTTGTCTTTTCCTTGATCTGGCTCACTGCCCACAATGACTCCACATTGGTATGGCTTTTACCAAAATACTGGCAAAGTTATCTCAGCCAAATTCAAGGGAAGTGCCACTAAACTACGTCCTAAGATCTGAAAGCTTGGAGATGCAGCTGATAAAGTAATCGGCTGAGAGTGAAAATGTAGGAAAATGTAATACAGTTCAATTCTGACACCATAGGATAATGTTTTTATGAGACTACTGTTTAACTGAGTTAATGTGTTGACTGTATTTATGGTATGTTTATGAAGCTGTACTTTGTGGTGGAAACCTTTTGTACTGGGCTGCACTATAATGAACAGGGCTTGCTTTTTTATTTACTCACATAGGTGCAGAAGATGATTCATGGATAAACACATCGGCAGAAATAGAGAACAAAATATCTACACTAAATTATCTACTCAGACATGTCCTTGTGTGTGTGTGTATGGTCATTATATAGACAGTAAAGCACATGTGAAGATGGACAATGTACGTGCACTCTGTCATCACCGCTCAGTCCTTCTGATTTGGCCCCTCCTGCTCTGACGACATCATCAGCCACCTCAAGAGGCCTCGGCACAGCCTCAGAGCCAATGGGACACAAGCACTCAGTGCCTGATAAGCTCTTTTGGGGATATAAACACTATTGGTATGTGAGGGTGTGTGTGTTATGACTAAGTGCATGTCTGATTGAGCGCTGGTATGTGTGCTTGCATACAAGCATCCGCATAGGAGCATCAGTAGTCAGAGCTATTAGGGTTGGAGTTTGACGAGTCAAGTGACTTCCACTAGTGATGTGACGGATATGATATGGTTTGATTACACTGCATTGTGTTTCTTTGAGAAGACCTTAGCTCACTTAAAGGGACAGTTCACTCCAAAATCAAAAATACACAGTTTTTCCCCTGCTTGTAGTGCTTTTTATCCATCTAGATTGCTTTGGTGTCAGTTTCTGGGTGTTGGAGATGTAGAGATGTCTGCCTTCTCTCAAATATACTGGAACTAGATGGAAATCGATAACTCATGATGTAGGAACTATTTGCTTTACTTAACTTCACTTTACTTTACTTTTTAATTGTGGTATTAGCTACCTTTAATTTTTGGCATTGTTACATCATTAGTCTTTTTCACAAAAAAGAACCCAAAATAAAACAGTTCAAATAATTCTGGCTTCAGGTCAACCCTTGCTTTAGAAAAAAAAATTGATGGAGGATGAGAAAAGGGGTGAGAGTGAAAGTGAAGGTGAGAGAGGTGACAGAAGGAAACAACAGAGAGCGAGAGAAAAGAGAGAGAGAGGTAGAAAAAGACAGAGCAATACAGTCTCTAACCCCGCGTCCCTGCATTGACACATGCACAGGGGTTTATGGGACAGGGCTTAGTGACATCACATTCCTGCGTCATGGAGCTCCAATACTTCCTGCTCTGCTACTGTGTGTGTGTGAGGGAGTGTGGATGAGGGCCATGACACCTCCAGCCGTGAGATCTAAACACTCGAGTGGGCCCCAGCCTGACACACAAGCACAACACACACACACACACACACACACACACACACAACACACACACACACACACACAATCACACACACAACTCGCTACAAGTTATTTTAATGCAGAGAAAATTAACAAACGCCCAGGATCCACTCGATAGCAACAGGCAGAGAATTTGAGAGATATTCAGGCTTGTGTTCACTTGGTCACTCTGCTTTTCAGATTTCCTCAACTCTATAGAGTAACATGCAAACTTGCGTGAGGGATATCTGTCATTAAGCATCAGGTAACCACTGTGAAAAAATCAGAAAATGACATTTTATTTCTTTGGTTCGCTGCTTTGCTCTCGATAATGGTACTAGCTCTCTTCATTCACTTGCTTTGTTTCTCTCATTTGTTGATCTGGGGAGCAGGGGCCAAATTTGAATGGTGCATGGACAAAAAATCCTGAATTTTCCACCTTTAAGACATAAAAAGCAGCCAAAACTGCAGTTATGAGATGTTTATATGACAGCATTATGTAGAGAATCTATGTTGCATAACTGCTGCTTGTTATATCTGGTTTATTTAACTCACACATATGACAAGTGCAGAGAACTCACAAATGATGAGCACATTTGCCTTTTGACAAAGAGCCAATATACAGTAAATAATAAAAGCTACAATGTACTCACACACAACACACACCAAGTGTTTGAGTTCACTGGGGGCCTTTGGCTGACTCCTTGATGCCTCTGTCAACATCAGATGTTCATGTAGACTCTCTCACCCCTCTTCTGACGCCATCACCCCTCACTTTTCTCCCTCTTTTTCCTCCCCTCTGCCTCTTCCTCCATCGCTCTGTCCAACCTTTAACTCCTCTCCACCCCTCCCGCACTATGCGTTATCCACTGCCCCAGGCTCTTCAGCGTCCCGCTGTTTGTGTTTGCAAGAGAGAAAGATGCTTCTTAAAAAGACACTTCACTGGTATGTACTTGCAGTGTGTTTTCAAAGCGTGACAGTTTAATGGACCATAAACTAAAGCAAGCAGAGAAAATGAAGGGTCCTTCAAGGACAATGAAGAAGATTTACTGAACTTAAATTACTGCTGTGGATGCTCATAGTAAAGAGAACAGTCTTTGGTACAGAACATATGAAAGAGTAAATCAGCAACACTTAAAAGAAATCACACAGGGAATTAATGGAATGGGGGGAAAAAATTCTGATTAATATTTATTAATTCAAGTTAATTAAACTTAAAAACACTTCAGAGGTCATAAATATGAGTTCTTCTAAGCTGAAGTATTCTGACTTGAAATGATGAATTGAATGCATGTAAATGTAAAGATTCCAATCAACTCACTAAATTTAGTTTCTAAAGTTAAAATCTCTCCTGAGACCCAAAACATATATGTTGAAAACTTGCTGTGTGTCTCTTATACACCTTAATATAAGTCATGTTTGCAAACCATGATGGTTAGCATTTAATTAGTAATTAATAGTTAATCAATTATGATAAATGTTAAATGTTATAAATGTTTGTCGGTGCAACTAAAGAGTTCAGATTAATGTCTGAAGTTTATTTAACATGTTTTCTGAAGTACAAATGAATTTCTATCAAGTTTACTTGACTGTTTGTTTTGAATCATTGCAAAATTACCTCAACGGGCCTTTCAAAAAATTCAAACAACCTGAACTTTTTAAGTTAAAACAAATCATTTAATTTTACACTGAACAAAGCAAAAATTTCAGGGTTGTTTTATCCTTCAGCGTTAACATCATGAACATAGGCATCTTTTGCTTGAATGCAAAAAAGTATTTTATTCAGATGAACATGTTGCATTTTTTATTTTATGTATTTGAAATACTTGAGGTGTTTTTTAATGTCACAATTCTTAGAATGTTCCTTGTGAAAATCAGCCTTGTGCTGATGTTACATAATTAATCTGGATCTGTTCCTGTAGAAACCACAAACTTTTTTGGGCTGTCAGGTTTGTTACACAAGAAAAATGACAGCTACTGTGATACAAGCTGAAAGGACTACTTTCCAGTGGAAAAGAAGCCTTTTAGACAACCAATGTATTTATAAGCAGTGATGCTGTGCATGTTTTAAATAAAAATGCACTGTTTTCAATATGTGAGTGTGTTTCCATTGCAAGAAAGTAAAACGAATGGAATAGAAAAAGGAGTGAAGGAGGATAAATGGGCCACTTATATAACAGCAAAGCAGAGGGGACAATTTGACCTTCTTCTGTCTCAGCTGGGCCCTGCATGTTACAAGTTGTCCACTGCACCCACTAACATGTGCACACACACACACACACAATCGCACAGACAAAAATGGCTATAAACTAGCCTGATTCAGACATATGGGAGGATGATTAGTGGAAAAGATCACACTGAACAGAACAGTGAACAGTGAGAGTCGCAGTACAGTACAAACCTCCACAGTGCTGTGTCAGTGCTGGAGAAAAGTCAGGCTGCACACATCATCATTCTGCTTTCATCATCATCTGCCTTGTTTAAACCAATCACAATCATCTAAGCCCAGGATGCAGTGCCCCAACAAAATATTGTTTGGAACTTCTCTGGTGGAACATTTGCATGTGGGGATTCAAGCCCTGACATTAAGATGCTAAATCCTCCACAAAAGACAAGTTAAGAGCTGCTAGCTTGTTTATGTTTGAACCATTAGTGAGCATGTGGGTTACTTGCTCAATGACGGAGATTTTGAAAACGGTAACACGCAGATAGTGGAAGGGGAGAAGATTGCTGCCTGAAATATCCAGCCAATGGTGGCTTTTTCCAACAGTCAAGTATATAAAGTATGTAAAGTAACTGTAGTAAAGTATAGATTTATTTCTTTGCTGAAATTATTAACCATGGAAAAAATTATCCATTAATTCCTACAGGAACAGAGTAAGAATATAATGATATCATAGTTTAAGTATTACAATACAAGAGTAGTGTTTTCAAGACTCTGACTCTTTTTAACAGAGGGGCAAATGTCTGATCATTAAATATAGACCGTGGGAAAGAAAACGGTCTTGGGGCACCCTGATAGTTCAGTTGGTCGAGCATACACCCCATGTTGTGAGGCTCAGTCCTCTGCAGCAGTGGTGGGTTCAGTTCCAGCCTGTGGCCCTTTGCTACATGTTGTCCGTCCACTCTCTGTCCCCTTTCCTGTCCTATCTTCAGCTGTCCTATCCAATAAAGGCATTAAAGGCCTCAGAAATGTTTTAAAAAGAAAGAAAATGGTCTTATAAGTATAAAATTAGAGCTGCAACTATTAGTTGATTAATTGATTGACAATAGACTATTCTGCAACTATTTTAAAAATCTACATTTTAAAGCAAGAAATGGTTCAACAAAATATAAAATATATATATTTAATACATGTAAGGTAAGGTGATGAAAAAAATAATTTTTATTTTCAGGTCATTATACACTAAATAAAACTATTATATTTCTTCCAAATTCTGGATCTGTAAGCCCAGGTGTTGACATCATTTGTCCACCCTCCTCTATGTATTCCTGTGTGTCCATACTGACAGACACGCTGGACTTACATCGGAAGTTGTACATGAAGCAGGCCTGCGCAGCGATGATCCACTCTGCTCTTGTCTCACAGAAGATGGCGATGTTGTTTTTTGGCCGCTGATCCAGTGACGCCAAACCACTGCCTAGCTGGGACGCTGCTGTGAGGACTTCCTCATAGGACAGCCAGCGGTACTCACCCAGAACTACCTGCAGGGGGAGAGAGGGGAGTGAAAAATATAGTGACACTTTGTTAGTGATGATGCAATGGGAGAATAAAAAGGTACAGATATAGATACAGGGAAAAAGAGAGGATGAAATTTTAGAGTGTGCAGTGTTCCAAATCATTACAATTAAAAGCCCAGTACCCAGTGTTCTTGATTTGAGGATTCTTCCTTTTATTGTGTCTTTGTGGATACATTTTACCACAGGAACACAGTACTGAGAGTTATATCCTACAGTCACATGTTGGGCCTGTTTCATATTAAGAAGTCACAGGAATGTGAGCAACGGTTCACTATTTCCAAACAGAAGTACTTCCTCTTTTGCTGTCATTCTCATACTGGTCTTCATCGACAGGAGCGGAGGATAAACACAGACTTCTGGATAGACTCTTCAACACTCACACACTGATGACAGTCAGTAAATAGAGGAGCTTTCTGCATGTGTTAGTAAGGTTATACTGGCTCCTATTGGTTAATAAATGGTAGTGCAAACAGAAAGGAACACATTACTCTATTAAAGACTATACAGTACTGTTTTCTACTTGTTGGAAACAAAAGATAAACAGCTAAACATGTTCTCTTGCAGCAATAAGTGTTTCAACAGTGGGGTTTAAATGGATTAGAAGGATCAGGCTGTTGGGATTAGTCGGTGTATTTCAGAGGTAATGTCGCTGCACGTCAAAGTCTGCTCATTCCTGACTGTGCATGCATCTGTAAAGTTTACACTGAATGCTGAAACTTTTTAGATCATCTGTGAATATTATACTGAATTGTATACCAAGGTTATCATAGCAAACTAAAACTAAATGTGAAAAAAACATTTTAGTTAACTGAGGTAAAAATGAAAACTAGACTTTACAAAAAAACAAACAAACCAACAAAAAAAACTAACTGACACAACATTGTATACTGACTAAACTAACTGAAATAAAAAAGAGCATAACAGAAATATCTTTAGTCTTAGTCTCTGTCAATCTGGTTAAACAACCCAACAAGCATGAGGAGGCATTGGTACATATGTTAATTGAGACTAGGGTGTTAATTGTTCCCACAAAGTGTTGTGTTTGTATTGTACTAAATGTTCTGAACTTCTTTAATCTTTCCCCTGATAAATACCCTCCATGTGATAATAAAACAAACCTAAAACTAATTTTTAAGCAGTAAAAACTGAATTAAAACAAGCAAACCGACTAATAAAAATGAAATGGAAGTGAAAAGAAAAATTTGAAACAAAATAAAAATAAAAACTAATGAAAAACATAAAACTGTAACAACTACATTTTCTAAAAGCAAATTTAAAATATCCAAGAGCAAAATACTGTAGGACAGCTGCACACTTGTAGGTCGACAGGTGTGTAGGAGAAGAACAACAATGTTATTAAATGTTTGATTGAAAGTGTGCCAGAGTCATTTATATTTTTGATTCTTGAAAAGCACAAACAATACATAATTCTATATTTCATAGTTTGATGTTTCTGGTATTAATCTACAAAGTAGAAAAATAATAAAATTAAAAACGATGAATGACAAGTTGTGTCCACACTTTCAACTGGTACTGTATATGGTGTCTGACATGCACCTATATAAAAACTTTTTTAACAGAACCTGATGCAGATTAATATTTGTTAGCTTTATAGACATCATTTCATGTACATTTGATCCTTTTTCTAAATAGAGGTTTAATATATACATATATTTTGCACTATTTGTGTGTGTTTTTTTTTAATTTATTTATAGTTATTTATAATTATTAAAACAATACCAGTGATGGTTTACTGTTTCAGTGCCCTGAATCCTTTTGGACAATTAAGTTTATTGTTAACTACTTTTGAAGGATCACTGAAAATGTGTTTATGTATCCATTTTTATATTTTGTGCATTTACTGTATAAACAATACGACATCATATATTGATATCAGAATTTTTCTTACTTCCTAATATCGGTATTGGCATCAGCCATAGAAGTCCAGTATCTGTTGGGTCCAAGTTGCATGTCAGTGGTGCAACTGAACAGCATTTCAATAGCCTGAAGAAGACTGTCATGTTGAAATGTTGGTCAAATATTAGCTTGTGGCTACAAGTGTGTGACAATCTTCTCCCACAACCTGTACTTCTGTGCTTGGTGTGTGTACCTCCTTCCCTCTCAACTGATCAACACAACAGTTAAAATGATTGGTTGTTTGTCTGTCACTCGTAGCACGCTCCATTATCAAGGATATGATCGGCTGTTTACGAGCCAGGGCGTATTCATTATGTGCTTTCATGGCAGTTTACATTTAATGCATTTAAGTGAAAGTATTGAACTTTTCATAGAGCAATTTTCTTACTGCTATTAATAAAGTGTCTATTTTACATACATATCACATTGTTTTATTGCCCAGGTCGTAGTTCTTAGACAGGATTTTACTTCGAATAAATTTTGGTTATACTTTTGAACATATATATCTATCCGTCTGTCCCTTCTCTTAACATTTGTAAGGTCAATGGAATTTAGGTCTTTTGGAGGAACAACAAGCTGTCAGCTGAAATTTAAACATTGAAAAAGCTACAAGAGGTTTGTCTAGACAGAGGGCGAGAAAAATGTCACAGAGAAACCTTTGACTACTGAGATGCTGCAATTCTAAGAAGAGTGAGCTTGCAGCCTTGCACTCTACTTAAAATGAGGAATGCTGACATTTAAACAATCCCATGCTGGTCTGAAGGAGAAACAAAAACGTTACAAGATTTGCCATAATGCAATAGGCTCTTAGATGTTTTATACTTTATTACAGATCTCCGAGCAGACAGACATTAAAGGATAAGTCTAGTAATGTTCTATATTTTTCTTATCACCAGAAATCCCATGAAAGAAAAATACTAAAAATGAACTGATCCTAAACAAGTCTGTTAAGCTAAAGCCTGATCCAAATCCTTATTCCTCTGTGCCATAGAGCTCCATTGTTGTCCAAAAAGTATTTAAAGCACATCAGTAAGCCACACTGTTGCACTGGGTGACATATTGCTTCATTGCAACATGGAAATTGAGTCAGTCCTACATACACCGTCCTATACCTGTAAATACTCATGAGCACAGCAAATCTGTGGCTTAAATTAGTCCCTGACTAATCCACTTTTTCTTCTGGTTTGAGCCATTAAAAAAAAAAAACTAAATTCAAAATCATGCTGCTTTTGAAATTGTATGTTTTGAGTAGGAACAGATGGACTTGGGGATGAGAGCCACATCTGATATAGTTTCTCACCATATGGTAATTTAGTATCATCTATGCTGTATTAACTGCATTTTGAGATAGTTTAGAGAATAATCATTCTCATACTGGACATTCTAGTTTTACAGAATAACAAGTGAATGGAAAAATAATTAAAGCTTTCCTTACTGCTAGGGATTTCTTATACTTACTCAAGGGCCCTTTTTTCCTCTATACTTAATTATACCTTTTGCGTGCTGCATGCTACCATGTGTTACTGCTTCCATAACCACACTTTCGGCACCTCTCTTTACCTTCTTGAACACCTTTCCATTGCTCTGTCGCTCATCCTCCTCACTTATCACCTCCCTCGTTCCCAGACAGTCTCTGTGTGGGAACCTTGTGGCTGCATACTCAAACATCTTATCCAGGGTGTCCACTCCAGGGTGCAGCGACGTCACCAACCTCTTGACAGCGCTCACTGCTCGGTAGGGTCCCTCGGGATGTCCCAACACCGAGCGGGCCTTTGCTCTCTTGGCCCGCTCCTCCTCTGAGCCGTAAAAGCCCCCGTCTGGTGTAGAGACCCAGCTGAGGATGTAGGAGGGCAGGAAGGTGATGAAGGTGTAGATCCATACCATGAGGTGGAAGAGGAGCAGCAGCATGGGGTTCAGGTCCTCCTTCAGCTTCATCTTGGTGAAGCTGTGAAGATACTGGAGGGCAGCGAGGAGAAAATGTGGAGGAAGACGACTTGGAGAAAAAGGTGCTACTCCTGCCGCTGCAGTCAGTCCCTCTCTTCCTCTGTGACTTTCTTTCTTTTAGAGAGCTTCACTTGTACTGCCAGACAATGAAATGCCCACAGGTCCAGTCCAGACTGTCCCTGGAAAATAAATGACATTAACCAGGCATTAAAGCTACTGCTGACATTCAACTCCTTTTTTGTAAAACTAGTTTCAATATATGATTATGCCAGGTTTTTGGAAAATCAACTCATTCAGAAACCGAAACTAAACAATGAGTCACATGTTCTCTAGCACTCACAAAATACAGAAGAGAAATTCTGTTACTGGCAAACCACAGTGTGACAAACAGCTAAGATCTGTGTTTCAAATGTTCCTTCTCCATGCTGCAGCCTCTATATTCAGTGGACTCACTAAGAACACAGCATGAATGCAGCACAAACAACTGTCGGTGTCACGCACCGTTATTGTCAAAGAGATTAAGACAAGAAGAGAGAGGAAAAGAAAGGAAGTGCCAGGAAAAAATGAGACAAGACAAACAGAAAGGTTTGAAGAGAGAAGAAAACAGAAAGACAAAGTAAAAAAGTCAAAAGGGAAAAGACTTTTTCAAACAGACGTAAACGACACCAAGTATGAGAAGTCTGTGCATCTGTTGCTCCTGAAGAACCATATTTGGAGGAAAGGTTTTGTCAGGATTGAAATTCTTGAAATTCTTGAAGAACTCTTTTGGGTTCTTTGCCCCATAAAATACAAGAATAGAACCCCTTGGGTGGATATAATAGGGTTCTTGGTAGAACCCTGTGTGGGATTTTGTTAGCACCCATAGACAATGGACAGATTCTGGATAGAACCCCCAGAGAAGGTTCTGGCCTGGGTGGAACAATTACACCAAAGAAGGGTTCTCCTTTAAAGAACCTCTCATAGGTAAAACCTTCACAGATGGTTATAGGTATAACCCTTTATGGTGGATTCTAGGTAAAATCCTCTGAAAGGATTCTGAGTGGAACCTTTAAAAAAGGTTCACCCCAGAAGCTAAAAGGGGTTATCCTATGGGGGAAAGGCTGAAGAGCACTTTATGATTCTAGTTAGCCCTTTTTTTTTCTATGTGTGTAAGAGGTCTCTGAATGAGTGCTGTGTGTGTTTGTGTGTCTTCCACTTGACAGGAAGAGACAGCTGAGAGAGGAACGGATAAGTAAACAGAAAGAACAAGCTGAAGCTCAAGTGTTTGTACTGCCAAACAGTAAATAATCCACAAGCCACATTGTACCCATTAAACTTGATGATGTAAAATTTAGAGACAGTGGGTTATGTTTTGCTCAAAAGGACTGCCACACACATCTGCATAACTGTGTTTATACACCATGAACATATTTTCCACGATTCATCCTGGCTCACCTGCTTCTTATAGGGATGAGAACTGACCCTCTGATTGGTTTACTGCATGTTTGGACTAAAACACACCCATGAATTAATCAAGGCACTTGTGCACAGCTGATAGGCATATTCTGCCGTGCTCTGTGGGCACAAGGAGCGGCACAGGGCAGGATACACTGCACCCCTGGTGCAGGACAGCAAAGGTGATTTGGGCACACTTTGAATAAATTAAATCCACTGTGCCTTGCACTTTGAACTTGTGCTTTAGGTCAGCATAAGACAGGGCCCACAGACTCCAATGAACATGCAATAGGTGGTGGCAGAGTTAGGGAGCTGTCCAGAGTTCTGAACAAAGATAAGTCTCATCGCCATTTCTGACAGGTTTCCTATTACCACCAGTTCACTGTCCCTGAAAGCAATATTTTGGATTTTTGAAGTGACGTTGTATACTTCCTGTAGTTACTTCCTGATAGTCAGTGTATTAGCTACAGTAGATGGCAGTTGACATGCCCCAAGTTTAAAGACATAGCTGGAGTACAGGTGAAAGAAGCTCAGCAATGTGCTGCTGTCAGGAAAAAAATATATTTAAGTATCCTAAAAAAATCAATATAATTTGAAGTGTATTTAAATATTCATAATATTTATATATAAATATATTATATCACTACTTCACCTTGCTGTCAAACAGCCTTTTCTGAAAACAAATCATTATATATGCCAAATATCATTCTCTCCAAACCAACCAGACTCCACACAGGAAAACACGGGAGTTGTTGCTCAACCGCCACCTCATGGGTAATTTATTTGTGCCATTGTGTGACTGATGAATCCGAACTATCCTTTAAAAACACACAAGTCACACAATAACACAAATAAACTAAGAGATCGAGGCAGCAGTAGACCAGAAACTTCAGTGTTCTGAGAGTTAAAACTACCAATTGTGCCAAATGAGTGTGGTGACTTTGAAGAGATCAGTATTTGGCCTGTATAACAGCTGTTTCCCATCAGAAAAGGCTGTCTGACAGCAAGGTAAAGGGGTGAAAATATTCTACATATAAAGTACACTTAAAATGATATTGATTTTTTTTAGGTGGGGCATTTTTTATTTGGCTAAAAGACATTTTGCTGCTGGCCCTGTCCACAGCAGTACATTGCTTAGCTTCCAAGACCGGTACTCCTGCCACTTCTCCAAACTACCTGTGGGAAAAATCATACTCCACCAGTTATTTCCTAAGTTAAAGCTTTTTGTATGCTGCACTCTCATTACCAGTGATCTGACTGGCTGAGAGAATATTTAATAATCACCACACTCGCTGATATTTGAAATGCTTTTTATGCTCTTTGTTCGCAGTATCGATACTCCAGTATCAATTGCACTTTCTCGCTCTCTTTTCTCTTCAACAGCGAGTTGACACTCATTGCAGCAGTGCCCACATACTACCAACAGTGCTGTCTTCTCATCGCTCATCTCATTTGCAATATCCTTTGTCATTTATAGCCTTGTTATATCACCTTTAAATAAAAATCTGAAATTTAATGCCCTCATTGTTGAGCCAGTTTTTTTCTCTGTGGTATTGAAAATTGTATCAAATATGAATTGTCTTTGCAATTGTGCAGCCAAAAAAACATTTCCCCTCTCAAAATGGCGTGAACATGCACACACATGCACACTCTGAAGGCCGAATACAGTCTATTCTAGCAGCAGTAATTCATTATTCATATGTGGTAGATGCTCATCTTGCACCCCTGAAGCACCACATTTTTCCCCTCCCAAAACTGACACACACTGACTATACCTGTTTGTCTCCCAAATACACTCATCCCTCAAGTGTCCCTTTGAGACTCATAAATAAATCAAAGATTTTACCAACAGTGCTCTCCCAGACTACCATCTGTTCCCGGTGGGGATTCACTACAGTGCTGTTCTGCTTGGTGTCTTGTTACCCGGCCTGGATGCCTTGCTTCATCACAGGACACTACAGCTTACCAAAACTGCACCCCGGTGGAACAGATGCTTAACCCCCATCGCCTGCTATCATCCTCTGCCTGCTTGTTGCTTCCACTGTCTCTTGCAATTCTGTTTTTTTTATTTTTGCAGCAAGTCAAGGTCGATGAAATGGAGGCCACAGAGGAGCAGTATGGTAAACTGGGGTAAACAAACTATCAGACAAGCGGAAAAGAAGTAACAGTGCACAGTACTGCTGGCAGACTTCAGCTTCTTCCACTGTTTTTGTGCAGATGATGAACAGAAGTTTTAGATCTGCCATAAAAATATTAGGCTGCAGGAGCAGATTTAAATGCACCCACCATTGTAAAAAACACACTTGACATACTTTAAGCAAAAGAGTAGGACTCGACAGTTTTGGAAAACTTTTGAATTGAAATTAGTTTGACTGATACTGCAATTGTGTTATGATTTGTGATATTAGAGGGAATTATCATATTTACATCATGGTTTGACTTTTGCAGGGATTTACACCGAACAAAGATGTTTTCTGCGCAGTCTGTAGAATATGATGTGTAGGCCAGGGCATCTCTGCAACATGACAATATTTGATGTAAAATGGTATTTAAACACACATTGCACCTCCTCTAAATCAAAAATTGCAGTAGGTTATATAACGATTTTGACAAAATTTTGATTAACTGTTCAGCCCTACCACAGAGTGAGTGATAAACATCTCTGTTTTATCAACTCATTCATAATTTAAGCCAGAAATTTGATCCAAACATGGCTCTGATAGAGCCACATTTCAGGTCCGCCCAAAAAATCCTGAAATCATGAGCAATGTTTAACAGTCTAACTCCACAATTCAGTACTACATAGTTCTCAGTCTTTTCATCTTTTTCGGAGACTGTTTTCTAACATGAAGAATTTGTTTAGAAGAAAAACTCTGAATTTCCTTTGCACACACCCATTCATACTAATTAGACCCTCTCCCACTTTTCCAACTATTCATACTCCTTCAGCTGCTGCTTCATAAAAATTCAAGCCAACTGAGTTTAGCATCAGCTATCAGCTTTTCAACATCGAGCATTCAACTGGTAATTTCTTCAGAAATTGCCTTCCTTAGTTTTCTCATGTCAGCTGCCAAAGCTTTTCATTTTTCTTCAGACTCTTTATGCTTATTATTTCAGGATATTATTTTCTGCAACTGCATTCAGTAAACAGAATTTTGACCAACAGTATTGAGTAGTAATTTGTATAAACCGGGGGTCAGCAACAGCAACAGCTCTTTTGCCCCTCTCCAGTGGCTCCCTGTGGCTTTGACAAAAAGTTACATGGAAATAATGTTTGGGGTATTTTTTACATTTCAATTTTAATTTATCATTGCTGTAGGCCTAAAGTAATTCTTACATTCTCCAACTGTAAAAATGTCAAGGTCAGAAGAAGAAAAATGAAAAAAGAAGAAAAATGTGTAGCCTATACATTGAATAAAATAAATGTTTTAATATTTCGTCGACTAAAATGCACATCATTGCTTCCGTCTACCGCACAGCACCTGTCAAGGAGACAAATGTCTCATAGGAAAATTGAGAATTTAACAGTTGCAGCTATTGACAGTTTTTTTTTTTTTCTTTTTTTTTGGCCAAAAATAGCTCTTTTGATAATAAAGGTTGCTGACCCCTGGCTTTGTTAAAGTGGTACTCCAGCAATTGACTATTGCATTTGGACAGAGATTTAAACAGACTGGTCAAAATCAAAGCAGCGAGGTCAAAATAGCCTGATTTTTTTTCTCTCTAGTATACTGCAGGTCTCACAGAGACCTATATTGCAACATCTTTTGTTAGACACTTCCTGACTGGTACACTCACTCTTTCTGCACAACTCCACTCACAGTTTATAACACAAGCACTCTGTTACAAATGTGAAGTATCAAAATCAATCTGAGATTTTTTCATTCATTAGAAAACTCCCTTCAGAGCCAAAGAAACATCATAAAAGTGTTCTCACAGCGATTAATTCTGTTAACCAATCAACTAATCATTTTACCACTGCACAATGATTACATGACGTAACAGTGGGGAGTGCTACTGTGTGCAGTGCCAGGTACCACTAGTCAGATTGCACATGGGCAGAGAGATAAGGTGATGCAGTCAGAGAGGGGAGGAGGCCGTAATATGTGGGCATTGTGAGGGAATGCCAGCTAAGCTTTGCATTAAAGGCATTTACACAAACAACCTGATTAACAAGCCCAACTCCTCTCTGTCTCTAAAAGGTCAAGACCCTAATTTGCCCTCTAGCAATATGCAAGCAAGCTTGAGTCTAATCTCTTACCTTTAATAGCGACAATCTGGTGGTTGCAATATGTAGAATAGTAGTTGCTCAATGGGTGGCTTTATGCAACAAGCAGGCGCTTTGCAGGCAGCCTCCACTCTCTGGATTAATTGAGTAATATTGTGACATGGTCTGCGTAGCGGTGGGGTGAGCAGGCATGTGTGTGTGTCTGTGTGAGTATGAGGGAATCATTGCTTCCTCAAGAGATTGTGTGAATGGGCTCTTTTGTGCGCCGACGTCATCGTGCTTTCACCCACTCAGCTAAGCAGGCAGGCTGAAGTCTTGCAGAAAGTTCAACATGGCCATTGTGGTGGTGAGACGAAGACACACAAACACACGACTCAGTCCCCAAGGGTCAGACTGCGCGTGTGTGTGGAAGAGAAAGAGGTGATGTATGTGGTGTGTTTTTGCATGCGCGTGGGAGTGTGAAGGTGTATTTGAAATAGTGACATAATCAAAAGCTTGCAAAACGTCCGAAGAGTTTTAAGTGTGATTTCATTGAGAGTGAAAGCACAAAACACAATTGGTTGGATTATGTGGATCATAGTGCAGGTTTTCTCTGCTTTTGTGTGCACATGGTGGCATTTACTACTGGCAAACATGCCAGTCACTGATGAAATAGAATGAAAATTTTATATGATGATGTTAATGACCAAAATTATCACGGTCACTATTATCAGTATTATCGTATTATATTGAGCTGGGTATCAAACATCAATACTTTAATGGCGACAATTTAATTGCTTCAATACTGTCAAGTATTGAAAAATGCTCTAATATTTGATACCAAATTTCAATACATTAGGAGTAAATCTCCAAGTTGTGGTTTATTTTTATGTTGTAAAATTAGACTGAATGTAAAAACGCCAAGGTGCTGAAACATAAAACTAAAGATATGAGACAGACAATTTAAGTTTAACCAGACTGTGACAAATAGATTTTAAACATTATTTTATGAAACTGTGAGTATGTAAAAACTAAAGACTTGTAGTGTAATTCTAATTTTCATTTTGTCAAAAGGATTTTTATGCAAATTGGTATTGAAAAGTATGGTTCAGGAACCAGTATTAAAGTCAAGATATCGCTACAAAAAATTTTCAACTATATCCTGCCCTATTAAAATGTACTGAAAATGTTGAAAGAGGAATGATATACAGTACATAATGAAATTATTTCACCAAGTTTTAAATTGAAAAACTCTCCATGATTTTTGTTCTTAATGACTTAATAAATAAATGAATATATAATTTGAAATGGATCAGGTCCTTTGTGATATCAATGCTTTCATTAACACAAAACAAACCCACAGTGCATGCTGCATCTGAGAGACTGTTGCTGACTTTGGTGAGTTTTTAAATGCACTGCAATCAAAGACGGGTTTAATGATACAATAATTAAAATTTGAAACAGTAATACTAATTGTTTGGAATTTTACTGCTGTTTATCATGAAACCACTAAGTGTATCATCTTTACCAGTCACCAGCCTATTGCTTTATCTACAGTGTAAGCTCTCTTAACCCCATTATAATGCAGATTTGTGTCCTCCTAACTTGCATTTCTGAGAACTATGGCTTCCAGGGAGACAGCGTGTGCGCCTGTGTGTTTTCTAATCACATCGGACCATCCCTGCAAAACAATCACATCTCTGTCTATAGGTGCAGGAGCATTCTGAAGGACCTGCATCATTTGATAACTGTTGCCACAGGCCAGTCCATTTCGGCTGTGTAATATAGATTTTACAGGTAGAAACCAGCTTGATGTTGCAAAAGTTAGAGTGAGGATTGCAGTGAGGTGACGAAGATTTTCAGTTTCGACCTCTGATTAAAACAAATGCTGCTATAAAATGTGTCCCGAGTCTACATGTCTGTTTTTCATAACTATATAATTGTGTCTACCAAAAGAAACCTAAAAAGCATGCAGATGTTTATAATAAAAAAGTTCACTTCCATGTAAAAAAAAAAAGCTCATTACAATGAGAATATGAGCCAGTACTTAATTATTAAATCAAAGGTTAATAATGAGAACAAAAGATTCACAGTATATTGTGGAATTTAAATGTCAGTATAATTACAGTGGTCTAAGCAATGAGCCAGTCATCCAAGCTGCAACATCCAAGCGCACTACCAAGTGTCAAGCACGCCACAATGGCAGATAACTTCCGGTTTACAGTTTCAAAATAAAAGGTTTCAACGACATTTCGGACTGCTGCAAATGCAATTTAATCAGTATTTATGGCAAACCGATATTGGCAATACGAGATAATTAGCAGCTTTCTTCCTAAAACACATTAAGCATGACAGTATATAGGTTAGCCTATGTACATACAAAATGATCATTTTAAGCACAATGTTATGTCAACAGAGCTGTCAGGTGAGTAAAACAATAAGAATAACTTTTTACTCACATTATAATCATTTTGCTGGGCAACTCTTATTTACACTTAAGCTGATAACATTAAATTAGCTAGCAAGTAACTGTTCTGTGCTACATTCATAGCATGAATTAAAAGTCTCATGTTTTAATTTTTAGAAGAATATTTTGTTTCTATCAGAAATGTATGGAAGCACATTTCCACCAATGTGATGAAAAAAATGATCCCTCAAGTCATTCTAATGAGAAACAAAAATAATAGTGGCCTATCTTAAATAATGACTTATTTCAAAATAATGAGTATATATCAACATACGGAGTTAGTATTTTGAAAATAATGACAATACTAAGTCATTATTTTGATGACGTTTTTCATTATCCATTATTTTAATAAAGTTTTTTCGTTATTTTGAGATATTAACTCATTATTTTTCAGATGCTATTCGTTATATCGACACACCAAGTCATTAATTGCATTATGTTGAGAAACTTTCTCATATTGTGAGATATAAAGTCATTCGTAGCGGAAATATGCTTCCAATGAATTGTCTCTGTCTGTCTTGGGCGACTTGACGCAGCTGCACCATCCCGCACATCTGGGTGCAAACGCGCATCACCAAACGGCACCTAAACGCCACACAAACCCTTACCTGTGAATGTCAGTTTGTCCGGGCTACAGCAGCGGAGAGCCGACTGTCAACCTGACTGTGTGTCTGAGATGATTTCATCCACCGGCTCCAGTCTAAACTTCATATTGCACTGTGCAATCTGAGCCCGGAAGTGAGACACGCGTCGTGTTGTTGTGGAGGATGGATGGAGGATGGAGGGTTGGGGGGGTTGTCCAATCTTATGATTGGACACGTCGAGGTGGCGCGTGCTAGGGGCCGGGCCAGATGGAAAGAGGGCTCGAGGTGACTGTACGGGTTACTGGGTGTCAAAAGTCCTCACACACACACAACCATACACTGCTTCACTGCAAGTTCACAGTCATTTCCATAAGATTAGAAGTTAAAGGACTGTCATGCCAGGTAATATAAAGGATGTTTTGCTATTAAACACTAATGTTAAAGGGATAGTTCCACCAAAATAAAAAAATACACACTTTCTTCTGTAGTGCTATTTATCAGGGATGCACCCCCCAAATAGGTATTGATACAAACTTTTTCAAAGTTGCACATTACTATTCAGGAAAAAAAAAAAAATCCAAATGGGCACACAGTAACAGCGACATAGACAGTGTATATAATAGGTTCAAATCCTATTAATTATACGACCTATGGTGGAAGTGAGTCCCCCCCCCCCCCCCCCCCCCCCCCCAGACGCACGGAGTCAAAGTGAAACATTGCAGGAGTGCAGGACAACCTATATTCATTGGTATTGTGATAAAAAAAAAATACAGCATGCTGATTATTACTGTAATAACATTTACAGTACTGTGGTACTGTGATTAGATTTACAGTAATCATACTGTGAAATGCATTTACAGCAACTTGCCAGCTAATTGCTGCCAATAAATTACTGAAAATTTTACATCCACACACCATGATGCATGATGATATCTGGGGGTTTGAAGCAAAGGGAATACAGTTTATCTTATGTAAAAAATTATGTAATTTCTGAATTGTCTTCATTCTATTATACTGTCATGCATGATGAATATTGACTTTTCTGTCAAAAACTGTTCCTCTTTTTATGTTGACTGCTGTATTGTTATAGACCTAAGAAAATATGGAGCTGTGAAAGGGTGCCACTGGCAGTGTGATGACTCACTCTGTCTGCAGTGTCATGCAGAGTGTTATATCATGGAGACATAAAAATGGCAAATTCACCAGCAGACTTATTACTGGAAGAATGGAATGGTTAGGCTTGCTGCCCACTGTCTCCACTTTCTCATTGGGGTTTTAATAATAATGCCTTATTCCTAGCACTCCACTCTTAGAAATAAAGGTGTTAACTAGAACCACAAAGGGTTCTACAGCTTGTCTCAACCCTTTTTGTTCCTTGCAGAACTTATTTAAAGGTTTCACTTGAAATCCTTTTAGAGAGCCCGACCTAGAACCCAACATAAAGGGTTATACTTAGAACAATCTCTGAAGGGTTTCACCCAGAACCCCTTTGGGCCCATTTTTTACCAACATGGGACTAGACTAAATTCAGTCCAAGAACCTAAATTTGAACAATTCTTAGCATTTCCACCAAAAATTGGAACCTGAAAAGTTGGTTCCCAGGTGGAGCCAAAAAAAAAAAAAAAAAAAAAAAAAAAAAATTGCAGGTCATAGCACTTGGGAGCAAAAGTGGGCATTTCACATTCTACAGGTTGTTGTGCAATGTGCAAAGCCCTGATGACAACCTCGATTACAATGGTTCTACTCAAAACTGGTGGAAATGAGGGCTAGCTCACTAGATAGCACCAAGGTTCCAAGGATTTTTAATGGAACCAGAGCTTATTTGGTGGAAAAGGGCCCTGATAGCCTTTTCCACCAAAGTGGAACTGACTCATTGTGGTCCAGGCACATAATTTTGAATCTTTATGAGAATTTCCACCAAAACTAAATGGTTTGGAATCTGAAAGTTGGTGCCCAGCTGGAACTGAAACATGGCAGGTTTTCCTTAGAGACCAAAGTGGCCATATCATAATCTGCAGGTTGTTGTGCATTGTGCAATGCCCTCTGTTGATGTGCATCATTGTTTAGAATGGTTTTCCTCAAAAGTGGTGGAAACGTGGGCTGGTTCGTGAAATAGCACCAAGGTGGACCTGGTTTGAGAACCAGCTCTAATTTGGTGGAAACAGGCCATAAGAGATTCTACAGAGAACTGAAAACCATTCAGACATCTAAGGGTGTTAAAAAGAACCCATCCAGGAGGTTCTACCAAGAACCTTTTTATATTCCAAGGGTTTTATCTAGAGCTCATCTCTGGAGGTTCCATCAAGAAACCTTTATAATGCCAGGGTTTTATTTAGATCCCACCCAGGGTCTTTTACAGAGAACTCTTTTATATTTAAGATGTGGTACAAAGAACCCTTGACAAGCCCTTGGCAAAAGAATTTCAACAATTCATGACTCTTTCTTCCAAAAAGGGTTCTTAATGGAACCCTTGATCTTACACAGGACTGTTGATAAACCCTTTCTTTCAAACAAGGGTTCCTCAGAAGCAAATGGTTCTGGGTAGAACCTTTGCCCTTTGGGAAGAACCCTTTTGGAACCCTTTTTCTAAGAGTGATCTGATCACTAGGAGAATGTGATCGATCTGTCATTTCATAAATGGAATGTATTTGTCATCAGTTTTAACCAGTAAGCATGACTTACGTAGATTCTTTCAACTTTATAATTTGAATGCCATCTGTTTTTGTCTTGCTTTTTCATTATAGTCTATCTCCTCAAAGCATGAGGGAAAATACTTGGCATATTTGCTAATATGCTATTAATGTTCTTTTACCTATTCCTCTAATGAAAAAAAAAAAAAATCCTGATAGTCCTGATATCACTAATACAATTTCTGACATCTGTTCTCGTCTTTGGTTGTGCTGCTCATGACTGCTTGTTATTTTGAATAACCCCTTTGATACTGTCTGCATCATTATTTCAAGCATGTTATTAGCACATTATATGCCCATCTCAGTGGACTGTCCATTGACCACGGTCGCTAACACGGATCACAGGTTATACCACTAGGAGGTGCCCCATTCCGCGTGCCGCAGCGAGGTTATTGGACTGAACTGGTTTTCATACAGGCACCGCTCTAGACAGCTACGGCCGGCTGAGGGGTCCTTTTCCACCGGACTGAGGAGGATTAGCAGGAAACATGCCGACTGTCGGAGTGAAAAGGGAGCTTCTCTTCAAAGCTTTGGGAAGAACATACAGTAAGTCATATTTACTACACATTCAAGTAAGGGGTAAATTGTCTGCTTGGTTATGAAACGTCTTTTTGGCTGTAAAAAGACAGAAGAAGGCAGAGTAATGCTTGAACCCATTAGCCTGATGGTTAGCAACGAAGCAGCTGCTCACGAGCGGCCAACTTTACCTTGTTATCTGGCTTTAGCATAATGATGATGAATGAGAAAAAATAACACTTTAAATGAAATTTGTGCCAAATACAAAACGTATTATTGTCTTATTTCTGCTGCTGTTTATTGCAGTTAAAAGTGCTCTGAGTTAATGAACTGACATCTCTGTATTGGATGTCAACGTGATTGCATCATTTCCCCCGGCTCCTGTCTTTTAAATCTTAGCAGTCTGCTGTTCAGGAGCAGCATGGGAGGATACTGTACAGTGGGTACTAAACAGTATGTAAAGCTGTTTTTAATAATGACTGACGTCTTGTTTTAGCGGATGAAGAATTTGACGAGCTGTGCTTTGAATTTGGCCTGGAGCTGGATGAAATTGTGAGTAAACTACCTTAAAGGAGATCAAACCACAGTGTGTTCAGTGTGCCGTTTTTCCTGATGATAATAGACCTTTGACATTGTGTACACATGACTTTGAATGGCAAAAAGTAAAAAAAAATTGGTATATAGGGATGTAAAATATGCTTGGGTGATATGGCTGTTAAATAATATATCTATTTTTTAACCAGTCCACAATATGTGTCATGGTATACACATTTTCTTTAAAATAACATATCATAAAATCTCAAATAGTGCAAAGATCTTATAGTAGGACTGGGTGATATGGACAGAAACAAATATTAAATGTATAAATTAATATATAATTATGACTAAATACCTCAATATCAATATTGCAACAATACCGTGGGATGACAATTGCTGCTTGCACAAAATATTAACACAATGAGATTTTTGATAATTAATCATCAGTAATGTGGATATAATGACTAATTAGGTAAAAATAAATAATAGAACAGCTGAAACAGTCTGAAAATGACTTAATTTTACTGTAATGCAGCCTTTAAAGCCAGGAAAAGAAGACACTTATGCCATATCACAATATAACAATCTCCAAAATCTAAGGTGATATCTGGTCTCATATCACAATATTTTGCCAAGCCCTATGTAACAGTTTATAGAATATTGCCCAAAAAGTCTCAGTACTTCTTTTATGCTTTTTTTCAGTATCGTGATACATATTGTATTGGTGACTTTTTATTGTGGTATTCTTGTACCTTGAGTTTTGGGTATTGTTAAATCCCTAATTGTACACAATGTCATGACAACTGGCAAGTCAAAATGTCCAATGTGAGAAAGGTCTGCTTATACATTTGTGTATAAAACAGCCACTGAACTATGACGTAATGGTGAACTGAGCTCTGACCCCATTACAGACCTCAGAGAAAGATATAATCAGCAAAGAGCAGGGTGACTCCAAGGCATCAGGAGCGTCTGATGTCATCCTGTACAAGATCGATGTACCTGCTAACCGCTATGACCTGCTTTGTCTGGAGGGGCTGGTCCGTGGACTGCAGGTCTTCAAAAACAAGTGAGTGACCCAACGGTGTAATTCAGCACCCTTTTCCAAAGTAAGAAAAGGGTATGTATATCATACCCACAACTATGGATATGTGTAGCAGTAAAATGTAAACTGATTTGATGGCATCAAAACATTTTTGTCAATGAAAGCATGCTTAAATTAAGGTGCTTCCTCATTGTGGGTGTAAGCATGCAGAATTGCTTTACTGTTGCTACAGAGATTCTGTTTGTGTTGCAGGTTGGAGGCACCTCGCTACAGACGTGTTAGCCCGGTCAGTGGGGAGCCGCAGAAGCTGATTATTACTAAGGAGGTGGGTGGTAACATTTATCATTTTTAATGGCAAACAAATAGTCTGTGGCCTTAAGCTTTCAGTAGTTTGGCTTAATACATCAAATAAATATGTGTATTCCCATGGTGACCACATAGTTCCTTACAAATACGTTTGTTCTGTGTAGACGGCAGCAGTGCGACCCTATGCTGTGGCAGCAGTGTTGAGGAATATCACCTTCACACAGGACCGCTATGACAGCTTCATCGAGCTGCAGGAGAAACTCCACCAAAACATCTGCAGGTCAGACCAGCTGTTACACTAAGAACCTAGAATACCTTCTGTCACCTTCTGCTGAGTGATTTCATGCAAAAGTAACTGCAGGAAATGTGTTTACTATCACTTGTGTAATGTCTTGGCTTTACCTGTTTATTTAGTCTTCGTAGTGACCTTGTTGGGTACACTTTCCTCATGCAACCCGTACAAGGTACAACTTGAATTTGTTTCCTCCACTTAGATAAAAAACATTCTTCAAACAGTTCACACAGATGCCACCACGCCCTGTTGATGTTCTTTGGCCACATGTTTTATGAAGTTGTTTTACTGGAACTTGACTGACAAGATAGTTGAAGATTCCAGCATGGTGGCAGTTTTTGAGATGGTGCAGCCACGCATCTGGCACTTGTGTTACAGAGCAGGTCTACCTACCCAGTCTCATGAACAGTATGGACTTCAAGATATATTGATTAGAGATATTTGAAATGCTTTCAATACTCAGTTACACTTGGAGGAGATCTGATGGGGCCCGTGCGTGTATGAGTGACCAACAAAGCTGGAGCTTGTCTGCAGCTAATCTCACATAATACTAGACCAGTCAGCCTAAAAATGTTTGTGCACCTTTATGACTGTATGCTTGAGGACCACTTTGGCTTTCTGTGATTCACAATTTTGAAAACCTTGAAAAACCTATTTATAACCTACACAGACTGCTGACTGCTCACCCCTCCTAAGTGGCCAGTAGGGCTGCAAGTCATCTATGATTGCTAGGCTAAAGCAAGGCTTACCTGCTAGCAGTGTTGGGAGTAACTAGTTACAGGTAACTTAAAAAGTAAAAGTAATTGTAATCTATTATAGTTATGAGAAGTTACAGTTACCAATCAAAATGTTGGTGATTTCAAAGGGTTTAACAGGGAGATCTGCCTGATTAAAAGAGGAAAAAAATCCAGATGTTTCTAAAAGGTTTGGGTTATAGTTTTGTTATATCTATTTTTAATAAGAATCTAAAATTTTATGCCTCAATGTTGTGTCAGTTTTCCCCTTGGTATTGAAAATGGTACCAAATATCAATTTAACAGGGCTGTTTTTTTTTTGTTTTTTTTTCCAATTATTGATTAATCTGCAAATTCTTGTCCTATAAAATGCCAGAAAATAGTACAAAATATTCATCACAACTTTCATCATCTGACAAAATTACTCAACGAGCTGTTAAAAAAATGTCATTTAATGTTATTGAGCAGTTAACTGTGTTTTGTGTGCAGGAAGAGGAGCCTGGTGGCCATCGGGACCCATGACCTGGACACCATCTCTGGTCCTTTCACATTCACAGCCAAACCTCCTGGCGACATCTGCTTCAAACCCCTCAACCAGACCAAAGAGTACACTGCCACCCAGCTCATGAGCCTCTACAAGGTGAGCAGCTGATTGGCTGGAAGTTAGTCAGGAGAGCAGATTGTCTGTTTGTGTGGTGCTAACCTGGGTTGTTCTTTTGACTCGTACAGACAGACAGCCACCTGAAGCATTACCTGCACATTATTGAAGACAAACCTGTGTACCCCGTCATCTATGACAGCAACGGTATCGTCCTGTCCATGCCTCCCATCATCAATGGTGAGTGTGTCCTCTGACTTCACATGTCTGCCTGATCAGGTGACAGGTCGTGTGTCTGCATGTGTGTTACCAACAGGGCTGAAGCTACTGTCCGCTGGTAATCCCACATACTACTGGACCCATCAGCCCAGTAGTTTTTGTGCATATTTATGACTGTATGCTGTATTCACAATTTTTGAAAAACCTATTTTATCGACTGCTCTGTTTTATACCCACTACTGACTCCCCAGTCCTCTGGTTTGGACAACAAGTCATCAACAACTGCTCGGCTAAAAACAAGGCTTACCTCATCAGGCCACATTTTGGTCTGTGTCGTGGCTCCAAACCGACATCTATAGAAAAGTTTTGTTTACTCTTAAGTCTAAGATCAGCAAATGGGAAATACAGACCTCAGTACAAAATCAAACGTAACATGCTTTATTCTGAACTGATTTTCATGAAATTTGGTTTGTACCAATTGAGAAACTGAACATGATACTAATACTTTGGAATTAAATTTAAATTTACCCAGGGTGGTCTAACCAGTTCAGTGCCAAAACATTAACCTTCTGAATAGCCACAACTTCCACGGGGACATGCAGGCTCTGACTGAAGAATAGGCAGCATCAAGTGTAAATTATCTAGAATTTCAGCTCTTTTGAGTTTATCCAGAAATGTAGATTTCTGTATCTATATTATTGAAAGTTGCCTAGTTGTTTACAGTTTTCTAAATGCATGACAAAATGTTTGAAATAAATACTGAAATTGAGAAGTTCGAACTTATCATCCCAGTTATTGTTTCCTTATTGTTATTGTTTCCTACAGTTAGATGAACCCAGGACACTTGGTTACAATACCGTTACATTATTCAATGCATCTTAAAGAAGACTGAGACTATACTATCCAAAAACTCTTCATTAAAGGTTTTTCATACTTCCAGATAAGAAAACCTATCCTACGCTATTCTATACTATACAAAAAACTTTACACAGCTCCACTGGTTGCAGTGGTGGTGTTGTAGTAGGTACTGTAGCAGTAGTGAAGTATCAGAGAACTGACTTGCAGGACGCAAAATTATTCAATCTCTGGCTTTTTTAGACCAGCGTTTTTAAGGAAACGTTCATGAATCATGCACTTAAGTTGTAGAGCAAAGATGAAAAATTAACTTTGCTCAAGATAATAAAATACTTTCTGTCTTATAATAGTAATACTTATTTCTTTTTCCAGGGGACCATTCAAGAATCACTTTAAAGACAAAGAACGTCTTCATCGAGTGCACGGCCACAGACCTGACCAAGGTACAACTGAGAGGAGAGAAAGAGAAATCTCATTGTATGTTGTTCAGTCAACTTTATCAAGGAAAAAAGGGACTTAAACTTGACCTTGTTCTCTACAGGCAAAGATCGTGTTGGACATGATGGTGACCACGTTCAGCGAGTATTGTTCACAGCCTTTCACGTAAGTCAAATTATCTGTCCCAAAGACTACATTTTCATCTCCTCAAGGACGGACAGTAACTGGGATTTCAGTCTGCTCTGCTGTCTGTGGTTTGAAAACTTGATGCTTTTTCACTTCTGCCCATGCCCTATTCAGTGATGTTACAGTGGCTGTTTTCCATCAGCTGTCAGATGCATCAGCTGAACCTCATTTAAAGCCTTTTTACTTCATCTTTCAGATTCAAAGATTTGCTTATTTGTTTATAAACTTCCTGTTTTCCTTATCTTGCCAAACACAACCCTGCTTTGACATGGCTGATGGTGTGGCCACCACCGTTGCCTTGGGTATTATCTGCCATGAGTGTCCATATATATCTTATCTTATATATGTTTGGGTTTTTTTTTTATCAAACAGCATGGAATATTGCCTCTGTAAACCAACTGTAAATAATTATTACTTTTCAAATACTAAACTATTCTTCTAGCTTTTTGATTTCACCTATAGAGGTTGTGTGTCATATGTGCTACTGATTCAATTTCTTCATATTCAGTGGTAGAAATATTCCTAATTGTAATTATAAGATAATATTGAACTTTATTAATTCCAAAGGAAATTCTTGTGACAGAAATTGCTCAAGAATTACAGTAACAGAGAAATACAAACACTGGTAATAAATAAGAGTATAAGGAGTAAATGCAAAAAAGAGTGCCATATAGAATAGAAATACAAGTGAGATAGGTTAAGCAAACTAAAATAAAGTAAAAATGAGCTAAAATAGACAAAGATAAAATGATATTGAAAAAAGTGACCGGGGTGTAAGACTATTACAGTGAGGCTGATGTGTTCTTCTGTCTCTTGCTCTTTCAGGGTAGAGGAGGCTGAGGTGGTGTGTCCAGACGGCAAGACCTGCATATATCCAGTTCTGTATTCACTACAATCAATTTATTCTGTGTTCCTTGTTGTTTTTTTTAATGTGACAAGAACTTCTTCTACTGTCTCCTAATTCTCAGCTGTTGTTTCCTGGTTTGTACATTAGGAACTGGCTTACAGGAAGGAGAAATTGTCCAGCGAGTTCATCAACCGAAAAGTTGGCATCAAGTAAGTCATCTGGGCCTAGTCTGTGTATTAAAGTAACATGTAAGAAATGATTTTTTTGTGATTTAGCAACCCCAGTTTCAGAGCACAGTTCACTTATACAGCACTGTCATAAACGTGGACAGCTGTAAACTTGCATTTGTTATGATTAAATTACTTATGATCAAAAACTAGAAAGACAATGTTGCTAATGCAGCCAAACTTTGAGCAAGTGTGACAACACAAGACAAAGAAAGCCAGCTGATATTACTTTGATGGAGAGCGTGGTGTCTGTCTGTCAGCCTTTATTTCACAAAGCTCTCGCCAAAGACTAAAGCCAGTCACACATTTACTTGTGTCCAGTGGCCTCTTGTCTGCTCATTTTCTCATTTTTTCTTCTTAGTTTCCTCTGTTAAGATTGTCTTTGTTCTCCTCACGTCTGTCATGATGTTCACTGACGCTGTTGAGCCTGGTTTTATTGTCCACTTGCCCAGCTGTGGTTAGATATGTTGTTCACACCTAACAGAAAATTCAAATAGGTGAATGCCACAAATTATTTCAAATATTTCTCTATATGTGACAACAAATATATTTGTATCAGTTGGTTCTTGCATGAGGCCCATTGTTGAGATGGACCTAATTAAGGTCTATCATCATGCATTTTGCACTTGTTACACAGTCAGACTTTTCGACATGTTGTTTCCACTGCACTTTATTTAAATTTTCCTTGTTGCATATTTAGTTTATGTAGTTTGATAGTTTCCAAGTAAATCTTGACTTCTAAACAAAAGTCAGACAAAACAGTGGCTGATTTGTCTCGTAGCCAGCTGCTTGGTGTCGGGGTATCCTAAGAAACTTGACAAGTCACTTTTTAATGAACATTGTTTGTTTTTGTTTTCTCCTGACAGTGAGTCAACTGAGAAAATCGCCCAGCTGCTGACGAGGATGTGCCTGCTCTCCCAAGCTACAGGTGTTGGTGATGAGATCGAGGTTGAGATCCCAGCCCACACGCTCAGATGTCATCCACGCATGTGACATCATGGAGGACGCCGCCATCGCCTATGGATTCAACAACATTACCCGCACGACACCCCGCACCTACACCATAGCCAACCAGGTGCCTGGGTTTTCTTCTGCATGTTTTATGTGTGTGGAACCAAATATCATCATATCCCATCAAGTATGGCGTGTGTTCTCATGTATTTCCTCACACATTCACAGTTCCCTCTGAATAAACTGACCGAGCTGTTGAGACAAGACGTGGCAGCTGCTGGATTCACAGAGGCCCTCAACTTTGCCCTGGTAAGACAAAGACACACCATTGTAAACCCCTGTCTCTTAAAGTAATAGTTGGGATTATTTGATGTGGGGTTGTGTGAGGTACTTATCAATAGTCAGTATGCTCTGTGGACAGGGTCAGCAACAAAAGGTATTTTAGACACTTAAAGAAGGTCCACCTAAAACAATCAATATCAGTTTAAGTGTATGTATATAAAGAATATTTTCACCGATTTACCTTGCCATCAGACAGCCTTTTCTGATGGGAAACCGCAGTTATATAAGCCAAATATTGCTCTCTCCAAAGCAAACTCCACAAATCAAACTCCACAGGCGAAATCAGTAATTTTACTTAGCAGTCTACTGCTGCCTTGAACCTTTGTGCTGTGTGACCCCTGTATTTTAAAGGACAGTTCGGATTCACCAACGTCACACAATGGCACAAACCAACTAAACAGCTGAGGCAGCGGTAGATCAGCAACTCCATATTCTGCGAGGTAAAATGATTCGTGTTGACTATGGAGTCTGGTTGGTTTGGAGAGAGTGATATTTGGCTTATGTAACAGTGGTTTCCTGTCAGCCAAGGTAAAGTGGTGAAAATAATCTTAATATAGTGTACACGTAAACTGATTTTGTTTTTTATAATGAATGTTTTTTTTTTTCAGTGGCTAAAATACCTTTTATTGCTGACCCCATCCACAGTAGCACATAACTTAGCTTCTGTGCTGGTACTCCTCTGCTTCTTCAAACGGGCACATATCAACCACCATCTACTGTGGGTAACACTGACTATCAATAAGTGCCTCGTACAGTCCCACATCTATTACTATCACTTGTAGCCAGACATTACATCGTCTTGATTTGTCTCCCCTCTCTTCCTGTAGTGTTCTCAAGAAGATATAGCAGACAAGCTTGGAAAGAACATCTCTGAGACCAGGGCGGCTCATATCGCCAACCCCAAGACAGCTGAGTTCCAGGTAAAGATTCATTAATCAACCAATCCATCAAACCTCTACAGTGTTTTAATATGTTAGATGTAAAGCAGCACAGTTGCTCCTGGTGGAATGTGTGAAACAAGAAAATGGATAATTTTTTGATCAAAAGTAAGCAATCAACATTACAGGAAGTTAACTCTAAAATGAAAATGTCACTTTCTATCCATCCACAATATGGAAAAAAAAAATATGTAGCCAGCTCACATGGCCAGGAAGCTTTTGTGTGTCTGCCAATCTCATTTGTACTTCAGTCCCATTTCACTTGACATTAGTCAGTTAATTGATCAATTTCTTTTTGGTGAGAACAAAAGCTCACATTGTTCTTAAAAGGCTTTTATCTGAATTTGTTTTCAGACAAGAGAAAAGATGGTAATCTAAAAGCCTGTGCTGTCCTTTTGCCTATAAAATTTATTCAATTTATTCCGCACGTCAAAATGCTTTCTTAATTAGGATTTATTAAGCAGGTCAGGGATTGACTTCTCAGAAGTATAAATCCTTGTAACTGAAGCCTCTTGGCCTGCAGATCTGTTTGTTTCAGTTTTGAAATGTTTTTTTTTTTGTCCAGCACCCATCCAAGTGGACATCTGGGTGTCTTTGTCAGTGTTTTTTAAGAGACGATGAATAACACATTGACTTGGGTGTATTTAATCATCGTATTGTCCACACTTTGGTAAAGATGCATTATATTTTGTATGATTGTTGAAAGCTTTAAGGTAGATCTGTGCCACTTGAAAAAGTATCTAACTAATGTCAATACAGACATTAAAATAATCTTATAGCCACAGGGCAAATTATTACATTTGCAAATTAGTATGCACTGAAAATCATATCCAGGGCCATAATTTATTTTATTTATTTTAGTAAAAAAATTGTGTCTTTAAAACTCAGGATTTTAAAAATTAGTAAAAAAAAAAAAAAAAAAAGAGTAATCATTTAGAGAATAAACATTCATGGGGGAATGTTTTGAAAAGTCAAAAAACAACTAAGTGATGATCTAAGTGATGATGATCTATGATCACAGCACATGAGTCAAGTTGTACTGTTATTTTTCCAGGAGAGGGCACTCTTCTCCTCTCTGAGAGGTTGTAGTCATGTATCCAGCTTCACCAGTCTTTGTCACCACCAGGTGGCGCGCACCACCTTGCTGCCAGGCCTGCTGAAAACCATCGCTGCCAACAGGAAGATGCCCCTTCCACTTAAACTGTTTGAGATATCTGACGTGGTGCTGAAGGATGAGACCAAAGGTAGGCGTTTGCATGTGTGAAGTGAAGGAGAGAATCACTTAGTCTTACATAAAACACACACAGTGTACCTAACACACCAAGAAAACCTGTTCCCTCACTGATATTTGTGGGATGGATGCTGGTAATACGTATTTGCCAAGATGCTGAGTTATTTCTTTCTCAATGATTAAATGTATGCTGAACAACCTGAACAAAGATTTATTATAATCAATTAAAGAGCTTATCATAGACAACAAATGTTGCCAGTGTAGGAAAAATAAAACAAAAAAGCACCAAGTTCACAATCAGAAGACGAGTTCAACTGACAGATATACTTTTACTAAAAAGATCAGATAATCCTTAATAAGTCACACACTAGGGAAACTTGTAGTGTTACAGCAGCAAAAATGGATAGAAAAATAGAGAGAAGTATCAGTAACGAGCAATAAATAATGAATTAATAAACAAGCAATATAAACCAGTAAATATAATAATAGTACCAATATCAACAAAAAGAAATCTGAGAAATAGTCACAATATAGATAAGGGGAAAATTAAAAGAAATAGTAACTATAAACAAGAAGAAAATGAAAAATAGGAACAATATAAATGAGAAAATATAAAGACTAACAATATAAATAAGAGAAAATATAAAAATAGTAACAATACAAATAAGAAATATAAAAAATATTAACAGTATAAACAAGAGGAAATATAAATAATAGTAACAGTACAAATAAGTGGAAATATCTTTTTAAAAAAGTAATATAAATAAGAGGAAATAGTAAAAATAGGAACAATATAAATAAGAAGAAATATGATAAAATAGCAACAATATAAACAAGAGACAGACTTAATAGTTGAATTAAATATTATAACAGTAAATATTGATATTGCACAGCTGAAAAACCCAATATTGATTTTATATATTGGTAAGTTAATGGTATAGTGCTGTTCTCCATGTCCTTAACCCTCCCTCCCCCTCATCCCATCAACCAGATGTTGGTGCGAAGAACAGCCGGCGTTTCTGTGCTGTCTACTACAACAAGAGTCCGGGCTTTGAGGTGATTCACGGCCTGTTGGACCGAACCATGCAACTGCTTGAGGTGAAGCCGAACCGTGGAGACGGTTACCACATCCAGGCTGCAGATGGTAAGAAGCCTTGAAAGGGAGGGCGGGTGGTGGAAACAAACATTCAGGTCTATAGGAATATACTGAAGAGCTGGCTTTGCTGGTAAATAACTTAAGACTGGATTTATACTGGGAGGAGAAAATCCCACTGAGAGATTTTAATCCTTACAGTAGATTGATGATAGAACATGTGTATTTACTTGGCAAGCTGGTGAACAAATAAATCTGGGTCACGTGAGGTTAAAAGGCAGGTTTTATGCAAATTATGCAAATCTGGTCTATGACTAGCAGAGACTGCATTGTTGTTTGTTACCAGGGTGTCATGTACCTTGTTTTATTGATGTAACACCTTTTTCATGGTGGTGAAATGCACAGTTTGGCTTTGGCTTAAAATTAACTTGCAACATGGTTAGTTAGTTTACATTACATCTATGGTATGGAATTTGGTGTACAAGAGAAAACATCTAATGTTGGTCTAGGTGGCAGAGAAAATGGCCAATAATAATAATAATAATAATAATAATTTAATATCCAGATACTTTGTTTTGATGAGTTAGTTCTGGAGTGATCAGTCGGATGATATCAACTTATTGCAGATAAATCAGTATTGGTTTATTTGTTAGAAGTTAAGTTTGGAGAAATTGCAGAACAGAAATGCCAAAAAAGTTTGTTTTACTGTGTCACCATTTCATAGTTCAGGGGTTCCCAGACTTCTTCATGTCAAGTTCCTCCATAATAGATGCATATTAGAGCACGGACCCCAAACTGAGTTTGTCTTCAGGAGACTCATAAGTATTTTTTTATTTGAGTTTTGAAGATAATAAAGTCTTCATTGTCAGTCAGTGATCAAGCAGGGTCACTGTAAATTACAACCCCCTACAACCCACTTAGGGCCCCTTCTTGGTCTTGTTATACAATTCGATTCCGTTTTGAAATGAATTGTTGGTCGTTTGTCCCTTTTATACATTTATCTCTCAACTCAAAATTTGAGTAAATTATATCTTGTTGTACAATGGAGAAGTGATTGAACCCAAAATGTGTCTTGCTATTTTATTCACTAAACCATTGGTTAGACTAGCTTTAAATCAAAATAGCCTCAGACTTTTACAGCTTTATAAAGTACCCAAATAGACACAGTTGTAGCTCCCTATTCGTCTTTAGGCAGAATAGTAAAAATAAAAATATGTGGTGTGAGCGCTCATCCTCCCCCTCTTCTGCAGTTCCATCTGATGATCTGTCTGGTACTGTCTCCGTTTGTCTGTGCGATAGACACAAGCTAACACTAAACAGATGCTGCTTATAGTCAAAACCACAAAATCAATAAAAGTAAAGCAAACGCCACTTAAATGTTAATTCTCTAACTATGTGACCACTTAAGTTATAAAAATGATACCTTACACAGTGCATACCTCACAGGTTTTGGAGCCAACACAACAAACTACAACAGTAGTTAGTACTTAAAGATGTAGTTTGGATTATTTGAAATAGTGCTGTATGAGGTACTTATCAATAGTGAGTGTGTTACCTACAGTTGATGGTGGTTGATACGCCCCCAGTTTGGAGGAACAGAGAGGAGCACCAGCATGGAAGCTATGAATGTACTGCAGCGGACAGAGTCTGCAGCAAAATTTATGTTGGCCACTTAGGAAAAAGGCCCACCTAAAAATCTATATCAGTTTAAGTGTACGCTTTAATAGAATATATTCTCTCCTTTACTTTGCACCAGACAGCCTTGTCTGATGGAAAACTGCCTTTATATAAGCCAAATGTCACTCTCTCTCGCTCAAGTCCACTGTCCACTGGCAAAATCTGTAATTTTACCTCATAGAGCATGGGAGTTGCTCGTTTACTGCTGCCTCACTCTGTTAGTTTGTTTGTGTTATTGTGACTCCAGTGGATCTGAATTAACCTTTTAAAACACCAAAGTCACATAATAACACAAACTAACAACCAACTTAACCAATTGAGGCAGCAGTAGATCAGCAACTGCCATGTTCTGCAAAGTAAAATTACTATTTATGCCAACTTCATCTTGAATAACATGGAAGTTGCTGGTCTACTGCTGCCTTGATCTGTTACTTTGTTTGTATTGTTGTGTGACTTCTGGTGTTTTAAAAGGTTAGTTTGGATTCACAGAAGTCAAAATAACAAACAAACGAACCAGTTGAGGAAGCAATCGATGAGGAACCATGTTCCTGTGAGGTAACATGTTTGCCAGTGAAGTCTGGTTAAATGGGAGAGAGTGATATTTGGCTTATATAACCCAGTTTCCCTTTGGAAAAGGCTGTCTGACAGCAAAGTAGAGTGGGGTAAAATGTTATATAATATATTAAATATAGTGTACATTAAAGTGATATTGTTTTCATTTAGATGGGCCTTTTTTAAGTGCCTATAGTAGTTTTGTCGCTGACCCTGTCCACAGCAGTACACTGTATAGCTTCCATCTTGGTACTCCTTTCTGCTTCTCCAAACTGGGGGTGTGTCAACCACCATCTACTGTAGTTAGTACACAGATTATTGACAAGCACCTCATACAGCCCCGCTTCAAATGACCCAAACTATGCTTTAAATGATAACGATGGCACTTTCTAGAGTCAAACACACTTCCTGTTACACATTAAAAACAATGTTTTTTCCATTAAAAGTATTTCTGTCACTGCAGCTTTCAAAGTTCCAGTTGGTCATGATAGTTGTGCAACATCACTTTAAGTTTTAAGAGGTCCAGCAGGAGAAAATCAGGCAAGTAGACAAATAGAAAACTTTAACAGGTTGTGGTAGAACTTGTTTGACAGGTTGTTGTATACAATGATTTTATTTGATAGGTTTCAACCCATTTGAAATAGAAACCACTTTAAAAAAAAGGACAAGTGTCATTTTTAGGTCACAAGCTCTGACTTAAATCACTGGCCTGCTGTGGGGAGTTTGCCTCTTTATCCCCCTTGAACCATAGTTCACTCTCTTCCATTTGCTTTGCCTTCTGTTCTGCCTCCAAAATCACCAGTTACGTCACCTTACCCTAATATATCAGGGTAACTCTATTCAGTCAATGAGAGAAACCAAATACTGTTGATATACAGTGTCCTGTCATCATTTTGCTCAGTAAAAATCAAAGGTGTCACATCAGCACTCGTGGTTCATGGTTTGCAGGCCAGGAACTCATTTCGGACAACTTCGCCGTGGCTCTAATGATGAAATGCATCTGAGTAAGAGTGCAAGTTTTCAAAGGTTTTCTCTCTTAAGTCATCATGAATGAGATGGACCCGGTCAGTCATGTTGCATCAGCACTTCAAGCCTGTAACATTTTTGAAGAGCTTCTCCCTGAAGGGCTGTTTTGCACATTAATAGCAAGTAAGTAAAACTGCATTTATGTAGCACATTTAATTCCAGGTGGACGCACAATGTGCTGCACAGAGAGTGAACCACAAAAGTTGTGGCCACAAGAACTATGTGGATAGTGTAAAATAAAAACAGATGCATAAAAAATGCTGGAGTTAACTAAATTAAGGCCAGCAGCTGATCAGTTAAATATGAACATTAAAATGGTTTAAAAGGAAGAAAAACTTATAAGAAGATAAAATAATTAAAACCAACTGTTGACAAATAAAAATATAAAAGCATGTGAGTTAAAGAAACAAGAGTGTAAATAACAAAAAATAAAAGTTAAGACCAGTGGACCAGACTACAGAAAGGTGCAAATAAAAAGGCTTTTTTAAAATACAGTAGTGTTTTGGCACACCTAACATGATGTATCATGTTCCAACAGCTTGGAGCATAAAAGCTAAATGCAGATTCACCAATTTTTGTGGAGACCTGGTGAATAAACAGGTGGCCTGTTTTAGATGTCCTGACAGGTCTAACTGGCTCAAAGCTCATAATCATGTCCAAGACATTGAGATGCCAGATCATGGAGGGCCTTTAAAAATGAGCAATGAAATTTTAAAATCAGTTCTAAAATTTGACAGTGCAGTGACTTCAGCACAGGTGTTATATGGTCAAATTTTTAAACTTTTTCCAATTTAAACTCCAGCAGCTGCATTCTGGAGTAGTTGCAGTCAGTCAAGGTGCTGGAAATAAAAGCATGGGTCATCGTGGGATAAAATGTTTTGGATCTTTTGATTCATTGATAAAATCTGGTTTTAACGATACGGTTTATGGCTCTGGACAGTGAGGTCAGCATCCAAGATGACGGCAAGATTTCTGACTTGTGTGCTGCTTTTCAGAGACCGTTATGACAGTTAAAAGGAGATGTTTTGTCATTGTTATTGTCATTGAGTACTCAACATCCAGTCATTAATATCCTATATATGGAATATATATATATATATATATATATATATATTTGCATCATCAGCACATTATGGTAATACACATTGCGCTTCCTGATAAGTTGGCTGAGGGGCAACTAGAACAAATAAAAAATAATGGGCCCAAGATTGACCCCTGGGGAACACCGCAAGTTAAAATTTCTTTTGGAGATAAAATTCCCAAGACAAACACTAAAATTATGTCCTTTGAGGTACAATAAAAACCAGTCCAGTGCCATCCTGGATAGGTCAACCCACCTCTCAAGTCTCTTCATTAAAATATCATGATTGGTAGCGTCAAATGCCGCACTTTGATCCAATAGTATCAAAACAGAGACTCTACTGTTGTCACTATTTGTTCTTCAGTCATTTATAACTTTGAGCAATGCTCTTTCTGCGCTGTGGTTTGGGTGACAGACAGATTAATAGAGAAAACAATCCTCTCAACTGGAGGGCGGAAGTTCTTTTTTATAGTTTCACAGTAGAGTTATATTAACCAGTGGTGACAAGTGACTGGCACAATAAAACTTGCAATAAAGTTGTGTTAAAACTGCAGATGGAAGTATGACTCAGCTGGGTTTCATCTCTCTGATGCATCTGATCCGTTCCTGTGAGAGTAGCAATCAGAAAGGTTCGACTTAAGGGTCTGGAGTACTGCGCTGGTCAATCTATGCGCATTTTGGCCCCCATTGTCCCAGAGAGACTCTCATTCATCATATTGAGTCCCCTTTTTCCATACTTTCTCTCTTGCACTTCAGCCTCTCTCCCCTTGGCTTGCATGTTCCAAGGTCATACTGCAGGATATCCAGTCTGGCTCCTCTGGCCCATTCTGACTGCAAATCAATGGGCTCAAGTATCAGTGAATGAGAGCAGCAAGGAGAGGCGAAGGCAGACATGGGAGCGGAAGAAGGGATGAGATGAGACTAGAAGGTGGTGGTGGGGGTGACAGGAGAGCGACAGAGCGACGGCTTGAGGCGTAAGCAAGAAAGGCTATGAGAGCGTGTAAAGTCTGCAGTGTGGGAGAGTGCATGGGAGTCACGTCACCCACTGCAGTGCTGAGCAGCAAGACAGACTAGCACATACACACCCACCCACGGGTGCGTAGACTGTCCATCTGACAGGCACACACACTTAAAAGGAAGCTGAAATGGACATGCTCTCACACTCCACACTAATGCACAACACACTGGACACACACTCCCACTCAGTCTATCTACTCTATGTTTTTTCCACACTTCATGCACCATTAGTCTAATCACTCCCCGTCACATATGTCAGCGTGTCCTTAACCCCATTACAAGGTCGTGACCGCAGTCTAAGAGCTCACCTGACACAGACACACACACCCTCAGGATGTGTCCATCAGCAGGCTGAAACAGCACTACAGATAACTCTCCGTCACTGCCAGCACAGAGAGACTGAGTGGCTGAGGGAATACATGTCAGCTGAGCTTCCTCCACTCAGCAGGGAAACAGGGATGAAATAACGAGTCAGGGGATCAGAAGTGGAGGAAGAAACCACTTAAGAGACAGATGCCTGTGTTTCACTTAACAACTGTGTCCAATGCAAAGTCTTGGCCCATACATCCTTTGTTAGGAAGGAGACCACGTTCGTGTGACTCTTTTTGGTCAGTAGTTGACCATAAGTGTTAGGCCTATATGTGTGTTGATTTGGGCTGAACAATTAATTGACATTTTATTGAAATCGCAGTATGACTTACTGCAGTTTTCAAACTCTATGAGGCACAGTATTTGTCAGAGGCAAAATGTGTGTCCAAAGATCATTTTATTTTAAACATTGTAGTGCTGCAGAAATGGTGTGGCCTACACATCATACTCTACAGACTTAAGAAAACAGTTGCTTAATCTGTTAAGCTGTTATTTATAAAACTTTTTTTGATTCAGATCCCTGCAAAAATCTCACCATAATCCTATTAATGGTTTTCAGTGAAAATTAGAATATTAAAAAATTTAATGCTTTCTAATATTGCAAATCATTTTACAATTGCAATATTAGTCAAAATAATTCAATTTTTTTTCCAAAAGCGTTCAGCCCTATTGATATTTTATTAAGTTTATTTAAATGCAATAGTGGTTTTCGCCATTTAGAGGCAGCAGTAACAAGATGTGAACACCCTAAGGTGGTATGGCAAATGTGTTAGCAGATACTTCATTTACACATCCAGCAGTTACAGAGAAACGGCATCATGTTTCTGTCACCTTATGAATGTAAGTCCAGTATGTAGCTCTATTTTTGGTCTCCACCACCTACTGAAGGAAATATTTGGCTGTTTAGCTTCCAGTTGCTCACCTTTGTTCACCTGCTCATCTCTAACTGTGTTTCTCTCTGTGGCGGGGTTAGCGCCCGTGGCATAGGTAACTTATATCTTAAGCAACTGAAGTTGTAAATCAAGGAGGAACAAGAATGAATTTAATTTCCAAAACTTAGAAATTAGTGTCCTCAGATCCCAAATGCTTACTGAGTGTTGTTCAAAGAAAAGATGATTTAACAGTGGTTAAACATGCCCCTAACCCTACTTTTTTTGGAACAAAAAACAAGTTTATCAGGTTGAACATTAAATATCTTGTCTTTGTACTGTATTCAAATGAATATAGGTGGAAAATGAAATTCAAATCATTGCATTTAGGTTTTTTTTTTTGTTTTACACAGCGTCCCAACTTTTTTGGAATCAGGCTCATACTTTGGTTCACACAATGTTATCATAACCATGAGAGTGATGTCCAAAATTCTAAAAACAATAGCTGAAATTAACACCTTTCAGCATTTTTGCCCTGAAATGTATTCTTTTCAGCAATGGAAACCCCCAAAGGCCACTGAAAAGACCCTAAATATTGTAACCTACACTTATCATTCTTGGAAGTCGCTGAAACTGATTGGCAGCTCCTTAATGCAGGTTGAGGCATTCGTTTCATTACAGGTTTTTGGTGCTCCAGTAAGAATCTGTGTGACCTCTGTGTCTAAAATAGTGCTAAATTCATATGGTAAAAATATTGCAATATCATCTCAGTTATATCGGTTATCTGATGCAACCATCTAACTCTTCCCTTTCACTGAAAGCTCTGCTGAAAGTTGGAGGAGAGTGGGTGGAAAGTGGTCCGGCTCAAGTGTAGGATTTTCATTGACTGATTGGTTATTTAAGATGTACCAGAGCTATTTATATAGTTGCCATGGCATCCCGCTCATGGTACAAGTAGATGACGTGTGAACCGACGCAAGCACATTCCACTGATTTAATACACCAAACAGACACAGAACAGGCAAAATGTTAAAGTGTCCCTGTTTCAGTTACCTCCTCTCTCTCTCTCCCTCTCTTTCTCACACACACATTTGAAAGTACAGTCCATGTGTTTTGTAAGCCTTCATACATAGTGATGAGTGAACATCTAAGCAGTGGGCTCTGGAACCCATTAGCAAGGCAGCGTGGGAAGAAGCGATGCACTATGGGAGAATGCCATGTCTCTGTGTGTGGGATGTTGTCATGGCAACCCCTGTATCTTGTTAAATCTCTGACAAGTCCGTCTTTCTGTCTGTCTGCATGTCAGTGTTTCTGAACGAAGTGAGCAGATGCCTCTCACATTGACATGTGTGTGTTCATCTCACTGGAGATGGAGGCTTTTTTTTATTCCCTCTGGACTGAAATGACCTTTACTTCTGACACTGACTTACAAACTGGAGCATCAGATTTTAATCAGAAGGAGAAATCTGTGTGTGATAAAGTGCCTGAGACAGAAAATGTAATTATGGCCAAATGGCCTGGGGAGGAAGTCGTCTTTGAGTAATGACCTGTGACATTTTCACATAAACGCTGTTCATTTTGCTGCTTTGTCAGTGATGGCCATTAGACCATTCTGATTCAGCTTATTCCCTGTCCAAAGCTTTTGGTTTTTTCACTTCTGAAAGGGCTTTCCTTGGAAAAAATATCTGGTGCATAGGAAGCAATGCCTTTTGGGTTTGTTTGGAATAAATTGACGAAGAGCTGTTCATTGTTAACCAATGTGGGTGAACAAATAATTGTCAAGAGAAAATCAAGGAACAGGGAAGGCAGCACAGTACCGCCCACACTATGATTGACTCACAATCTCTGTGATACGATGTGTAAAAACCGCTTCAGCTAAACGCCTGACACCAAAGACGTCATTAATACCTGAACAAAAAGGAATTCTCCTGGAATTGAGTGTAAATACATCTCAAGTCTACATGTTGCAACTATATAGTGGTAGAGACATGGTCCAAGAACCACTCAGAGCCAACAGATGGCATGTTAGATAGTAACACACTGGTCAAAAATAGTTTGCCAGGATACAAACAGATTGCAAACAAGTGGAGGTGATAATTGTTGTTTTAAAGCAACTGGAAACCCACACAAGAGCCTTCAAACTATGTACTGTAGGGTCTTATGTACATATTGCTAAGCATCTAAAAGGTGTTAGAAATAAGTTTAAATCCAAACTCAAAATATTGTCATTTAAGTTTTTGTACACTTTCCCGATATTGGGTTTAAATTGGGCATGCTCATGCTTGGACCAAACAGGTGCAACAAAACTCCTCTGCCTCTGATTCTGAGCCAACTCAACAATGAGGAACTGAAGCCGTGAAATCACTCCAGACTCCTCCAGACCTGAAAGGAGCATAAATGGGAAAGAGTCAGAAAAGGGCTGTCGAATGACATTTGACATGACATTCTTTTAGGTGGATAAAATCAATTTTGCTGTTGCTCCATCACCAGCAGTCCACAGCAGTACATTGTTTAGCTACCATGTTCGTACTGCTGACGGGGAACTAGGTTTTTGAAGAGTTATTAACATTTATTTTCACTCAGATTTTGTGGATGCTTAACGAGATACTTAACTTTGATATCATATTTGCATTTTTACTATTTCTAGCCAAATGCCCAGAGGCTTTAAAAAGAAAGCTACAAAAGGAAAAGAAATAGTCAGTGCCAGGTGTTGGTGTGATCCACTAAAACTGGGTTGCACCAACAGAGATTTGTTTAATCTGAGATTTGCTCTAATCTAATAATAATAAACCACCAATGTAAACCACTTTTTCGTTCAAACCATCCCAATCCAAAATGACAGCTATTTTAAAAGTAAAACCCCCTCAAGTGTAAGTTTAAAGTTCATACTGGATCACACTTTAAATTGGGGAATAAAGTTTTGGTGCAACAGAATTAAAGTTAATCTAGGTTTAGTGTAAACACTAAATTTAGGCTTAACTTGAAAATTAAATTGGTTTAAAAGTTTTGTGCAACATAATTTAAAGTTTAAACCATGATTTAATCTAATTAATCCTTGATGGTGAAAACCAGCCTTTTCACTTTAAAGTAATAATTTATGTCATATTCATCCATATCCCTCTGTTTTCTTCTTTTCTTCTGTTAGATTCCACCTTTTTCCCTGGTCGTTGTGCAGAGATCTTCATCCGTGGAAAGAGTGTCGGACGTCTTGGCGTCCTCCACCCAGACGTCATCAACCGCTTCGAGCTGACCATGCCCTGCTCAGCCCTGGAGATGGACATCGAGCCCTTCCTGTGATTTTATTACCCTCCTAAACCTAAACCCCTTCTCAGAAATGCATAATTTATATTTTCAGATCAAAATAGAAAGAAATTAGATTAATGAGGAAAATATTTGAGGCTTGAAATTTGTTACGAAGATAACTGGTGTTTGGCATGTGCAGTTGAAGCGTGCTGCAGATTCAGATCCATTTAGCTGGTGCATGAGAAAACCAAAGGACCAAAATGCAGCACTGTTATGTGGAGCCATTGTGTTTTATATATCAGTAACAAGGCTGTTTTTTTTTTTTTTTTACTAAAGTCAGAAGAATTAAAAATTAACAAGACTCCATTGTGTTTGTGATGTGAATGGTGTGCATCTGTGTGTGGGCTTGTACATGCATGCCTGTTCTTAATTTAGGTTACTTGTGCCTTGGGGTTGGTGCATGGTAATTAAACTCAGTGACTCATTACCTGTTGCTTTGTTGCCTTGGTTCTTCCAGTGGCCACACTGCTGAAACCACCCTCACACACGACGTCCCCATGCAGGAAGTCATCAAGCACAAGTTCCCTATGCAAAACGGATCCTCACAGGCCCCGTCCTCCCGCCCAACTTCCACAAAAACTGTGTTTGGTGACATGAACACACCAGCTGGCCTTAAAGCCCTCAATGATTTTCTGGCAGACAAAAGCTACATGGAGGGCTTTGTGGTGTCCCAGGCGGACATGGCGATGTTCGATGCCATCCCTTCTGCTCCTTCACAGACTTTCTGCCACCTCAAGCGCTGGTACAACCACATCAAGTCCTTCCAGAGAGACAGAGCCACTCTCCCACCAGCTAAAGGTCAGTTTGTCCTCCCGGCTACTCCCCCCGCCGCAACAAACAACACCAGCGACGACGATGAAGACATCGACCTATTTGGCTCAGATGACGAGGATGAAGAGGCGGCCAGAATCAAGGAGCAGCGCCTCGCCGAGTACACCGCCAGGAAGTCCAAGAAGCCAGCTATCATCGCCAAGTCCTCCATCCTGCTTGACGTAAAGCCCTGGGACGACGAGACAGACATGAGCAAACTGGAGGAGTGCGTCCGCAGCATCAGCATGGATGGGCTGCTGTGGGGGCAGTCCAAGCTGGTGCCGGTGGGCTATGGCATCAAGAAGCTCCAGATAGGATGCGTGGTGGAGGATGATAAAGTGGGCACCGACCTGCTGGAGGAAGCCATCACCGCCTTCGAGGAATATGTTCAGTCTGTGGACGTGGCAGCCTTCAATAAGATCTGAATCACACTATAACAGAATAAATTCACTGAATGGTACCATCTGATATTCTCTGGTCTTGGTGTAAGATAGATGAAACACAATGTTCAACCGCTATTCCAACATCCATGTAAAACAATACAAGAAGCTCAGGTCCTTCATTAGAAAAAAACTGTTTATCCTTTGATACAAGTACAGAAGATTCTTGCCTTCAAACATCAAATAAAGCCATTCTAACTTTTGACTTTTGAGTGCTTTGAATCTTTTTTTGTAGTTTTTAGCATCAGGTAACAAGTCTGGTAATGTTTTCCTATCAATTCAAAGGGAAACTGTTGCAGCCAGTAGCCTCCCATATGAAAGTGAGCTGTGCAGATAACAAGCAGTCTTGTAAATTCAGTCTGACAGGTGCCCCGGCATTCCTTCAAACTCTACTGTAGCAAAAAGGGAGGTTAACTCCTTCATTACTGCTCAGTCAGTCATGAAGATACAGTAACCGGGCCCATATGGTGCAGCAGATGGCCTGTTCTAACCCGCCATGTGATATGACTCGAGAGGACAAAGGCAAAGACAGGTGCCATTGAAATGAAGTTGCCAAGTTTCAGTTAAACTGGTTTCAATAGGGCTTTCCCTACTGGTACGAGCTTGTCTGGCTCAAGGTGGGGTTCACTCCCACTGGGAGGAAAGCCTTGTAGTTTCTGAAACACAATGCTGCAGCCTTGCAGCCATGACTACACAATCCAAACAATGATCAAACTGGGGATTAAGTCATAAACTTTATTGTAAAGTGAGCTAAATATTTTGTATATATATTGCTTTCAGCTCTGTTACAAGTACACTCCTGTCAATCATTCCCTGCAGAAGTAGTTAACATGTAAAAAAGGTCATTTGATACAGTTAAAGAAATAAATATGAGGTACAGTTTTGTTCAGTTCAGATCATTATACATCAGTCTTTAAGACACTTTCACTGTCAATGTCATGATTATGTCACAGTGTTAGCTGGAGGCAAAACAAAGGAACATACTGCAGGCAAACATCAATCACCTCAGAATAGTAGGCCACACGACAAAGAGAAAATGTCATCTTGCTATGTTGTTGGTGCCAGAATCAAAGTAGTAATGGCTCAAAATTTAATTTTTATCTCATACTAGCTGCTACTGCCAGTCAAAAAAAAAAAAAAAAAACGCAATACAACTATGGTTAAATGCAATGAGATGAAAACGGAGATGTGTGCGAGTCACAACAAATAAACAGGTGGCACAGGCGACAGCTGTGTTAAAGTCATTTTAAATGTCTCTTCAGAAGATAAGATTGTTATTAAGCTGTAAGAACTAAAAACACATTATTTAGATATTTTCATCACAAATCCTCCCACAGTAGCAGCTGTACTCTCCATCATCTGGTTTAAAACAGGTCGAATGACATCAACAATCAGTTATTGATGATAATTAGTGCAATAAATAAGTGAAAACACAAACAAACAGGGCACAGCAGGATTAGAGCCTACATAAGTGATTTTGATCATAATATTTTCACAGATTGTTATGATCTGTTACTATAACGGTTAAATTTCTGGACAAACAGGACAGGATTTGGGACAATTGCTTGTAATTTGGTTCTGTCCTGAATTTTTTGTCAGGTCACCCTTGGTCAGTCTTTCCACTAACAATCACCAACTCTGTCTTAAATCCTTAATTTGCTGTGTTAGATGTGAAAATAATGAGGTTCTACGTTTTCCTCGCAACACAGTGCATTTCCTGTCACTTGTGCAGACCATTAAATTAGCAAAATAAAATTACAAACATCATCCAAAAAACCAACTTATAACTGAATCAGCCAATCACTGACAGAGACCAATGGCAACTGTAGAAAGATCGTTCATCCACCGAATAAATGTGTACGGGTTGTGGTCCTGGAGAGTGAGGGACCACACATTTTCAGAAGAGCTTGCATTTTCTTCAGACATTGTTAAGAAACAAGCCAACAAAACTTGCTAACTAGTTTTAGCTAACATGTTGAGGGGAATTGTTTTGCCTCCACCTAAGCTCTGCCCACAAAAAAAACATCATGATGTTAACCAACAGAAAAGGGGTCTATAGGTCATAGTAGCCCCAAGAGGATGAAGACTCTATTGACCAATATGGAATTTACAAGTCCAACAGCTGTGTATGTGGCAAACTTAGAAGGCACTTCTATCTCTCTCCTCCTCCTGGCACTGTCGTCACTTTTTGGCACTCTGTACCATGAATACAACACCTGCAGGCTCAAGGTTTTCACTACCTGACGAGTTCCCACTAATGCCACAACTCCCACGAGGAAGCGGGCAGCGCCAAATGCCAGCGCGTTTGCCGTCAGTGTAGGTACAGGTACAGGTAGTAACCCCTGGGGCTCAAAGGTCTGCCCCAGCTGCTCATTCACCCAGTATCCCACAGAGCACCCGGCCCCTACTCCTAGAATGGTGGTTGTATCCCCCCGTGTGGTGCTGTAATGGTCCAGCTCCGGGTACGTGTAGCTGAGGAAGAGGGGCAGTGACAACGCCACAATGGGGGAGATGCGGCTCCTGAGCTGGAAATGGTCGAAGGTTTCCCAATATGGGTACGTCAGGAACATGAGGATGGCAGAGATTAAAGCGCCGCAGATGACATCCTGAAAGCAGAATGATGATTTATTATCAGAAACATCTTAAGACATGTCATCAGAAATTAAGGCAACATGCTAAGTTGAAATGCTGGCGGCTTCTTCCATTCTGGTGAAGAATTCAGAAATTAGTATCAAATAATGTTATGTGTGTGCCCAATGAGTTAGGGTATGCTTATGAATTGTAAGAAACTGTTCATAAAATTATTAAATTGAGCAGTATGTTAATAAAGTCTTGCAGGCAGTCACTAAACTCCAACTCCAGAGTAGACTTGTAGTTCTCGAGACCGGTCTTGGTCTCAAGACCGGTCTCAAGACCACTTTTTTGTGGTCTTGGTCTTGTCACGGCCTCGACAGTCTTTGGTCTCGGTCTTGTCTCGGTCTCGGGTCTCTCAGTCTCGCAATGTCTCGGACTGGCCGAGTGGTCTCGAAGGGATTTGTACAATTTGAAGTACAGTTTTTTATTTGTATTTTGCATTTGATTTAATGCATTTTTTGGTGCACCTGCATGTGTGTCTATGTATTTAATTACAGTATTGTGCTTATAATGGCCTTGTTTGGATAAATATATGGCATCATTGGCCTTTGAATAATATTTGCATATCGTTGTGATTGATTAAGCATTAGGCCTATGCCATTTCAGTGATGCTGATATTATACAGTGTAATTTGGCTACTATAATGGTAAATAATGCAATTTCAAGTTGATAATTGTGTATATCTTTAATATTTAAAATTCACGTTTCATCTACAAATTAAGTACAATTTAAATCAGTGACATATTTACCATTCATTAGACTTTTTTTGAGGTGCAGGGTGGTGTTGGAGGCTTGTTATTTTGTTAGATGACTTTGGGACTAGTTAATAGTCATGTCAGTCCTTAATAGCACACTAAGCAGCTGAACCCAGTATGGTGCTTATGTTCTACAACTCATGCAAGATGACAAAAAACTAGGCTTTTTTTTTTGTCTTGGTCTCGGTCTCGGTCTTGAGCTGAACTAGTCTTGGTCTTGACTTGGTCTGTCTTGGTCTTGGTCTTGGTCTTGGTCTTGTCTTGGTCTTGATACTCTCTGGTCTTGGTAGTGTCTTGGTCTCGGTTTAGGCGGTCTTGACTACAAGTCTACTCCAGAGTGTGTATTTTTGGAGCGGTGGGCTGGGTGTTTCTGGGATAACGGCCTAGTTTCACCCCAATATTTTGAATTTGGACTGCAATGCCCATTTTTGACTGCTAGGTTACACATGTCACCTTTAAAGCAATAGTTCAAAAAACACTTTCCTGCTAAGAGTTAGATGAAAACATTGATACCACCCATGTCTGTACAGTAAAAGGCTACCACCAGCAGCCCATTAGCTTAGCTTAGATAAACTGTAAGATAAACAACTCTTCAAAATGTGTTTTTCTTTTCAACATAGGCGAGCCTAGCATATTGCCAAGTCCAGGAAACTGGAAAGGAGAAAGTTGGCCAAGCTATGAGCCTTGTTCAACTGCTATTGGAGCACAGAGTGAAAAGGGGCGGGATATAGGATGGGTAATTATCAGTTATCACATCAGCTAAAAAAAAATAAAAAATTCAATCATGCAACCCTACAAGAAAGAAAATGAACATATTTCTCAAAATGTCAAACAATTATTTTTTGTATATTTATAAAAAAAAATGTTACTGCTAATGCCCGTGTTTCAGTGAGGAAGACTGTGAATAAATGTGTACTTAAACATACCTCATTTAATGACTTAATATTATGGAATCAAGATTTCTAAATGAAAGGAACTTAAAGGGCCTGCTGCATTAAAAGTCTTGGATCAAAGCCTCAGCCAGCCAGTTTAAACTGACACCGATATGAATTATGGATTCTGAGTTGAGCTTGAATGTTTTATGCTGTATTTTGTGCGTGTGTGCGCACTGTCTTACCAAAACCGAGTGCATGCCAGTGTAGAGGCGGCTCAGACACACCAAGGATGACAACGTCACCGCAATCAGCAGTCCCACCTCAAACTGGAACTGAGACACAAACACACACTTAAATCACTAACCATCACTGACTGATCTGTACATACTGTACCTCAAACTCACTGACAAACACCAAACACCACTCCCTGATTAGGGTGATAAAAGATGAAATCTGTTAAAGTAGAATGTTGTGTGTCATGTATACCTAACAGTCCTAACATTCCTCTGTGAAAACATGAGAATGGTTGGCATTTGTTTTGTTTTTTTGTTTTTTTTTTTTTTTTTTAACAACCTTAATTCCAAAAAAGGCTGGGACATTGTGTAAAATGTAAATTAAAAACAGAATGCAATGATTTGCAGTACTTTGACTTACAAGGAAAAGCTCATCTGGACTCCTGACTGTTGAGCAACTAAAGCAGTATATCAGGCAAAAATGGGAAAGAATTTCATCTTCAAAACAAACAATCAGTACTTTTTTTGAAACTGCTGCAGGCATCAAATAGTATAAGAATAAATATCGTAAATATCTCGTCTGTGTAGTGTATTCAACTGAATACAGGCCAAAAAAGAATTCACAAGGCATTACATTCTGTTTTTATTTACGTTTTACACAGCAGCCCAAGTTTTTTGGAATTTGGTTGTAGTTTTCTTTTCTTCCTCTTTTTCCTGTTAGTTTGTGATCAAATCATTCATTCGTCTATCATCCTCATGGCGACGTGTAACTCCTCTCTGTGCCACTTATCCATTCTACTGGGTTGACACACTGCCCATCATTAAGTCACTGCTCCTTTATTCCTCTACTGTCTCTCCATCCTCCCTTCCCGCCCTCCTGTACCTATGATGGCAGGTTTTGTTCCCCCCTCCATTTCAATAACAGTGAGAAGAGAGGCCTTGTGTATTCATTCACCTCCTCCACCCTCCCCTCCTGTGCCCCCCTCCTCTCCTCTCTGCCTTTTTTCCTGTGTCTTTTCCTGTCCTTTGCAGCTGGAAGCCTATTCACTGGTAGTTCATGAAGAGAGGGGTTTCTTGAATGGCCACAAAGGATGCTGGGGGACAGGAGGGGGTCACTCTGTGATTGACTGTCGTGACCTCCGACCTGCTCCGGGAACCGGGTGAGTTGCCCCGAGGCCTTGTGGCCATTCAGGAGCTTCTGCAACAGCCTTCTACTCATTTATAGCAATGCGTGCTCTTTTCTTTCAGGGGAATCCTGGAGGAATGTCAGGCCATAGTTCAGTGCTCTACTGTACTGGGGGTATCCCAGGGTTGTTGAGATGATTTCTCTGACCTTGAGGACACCACTGCAAGAAACTGACAGCGAAGAGTTGAAATGATCTGGTCACAAATCAGGCTGACAGCTGCAGAGGCCGTAAACTGCTAACTGAAGGATGTAGCAGTTCTTCATTAAAACAGTGCTTGATTAAGACAGCCTATGATTGAGCCACTGAGTGTTTTATTGACTTGGCAGTAGAGTGGGAGAGATAAAGAGGGGAAGAGTCAGGAGGAGGAGGAGGAGGGAGATGGAGACATGGACTGACAGTCATTGACTCAGTTGAGTCCATCAGAAGACCAAACAGCAGCTCGACGGGTGTGGCTGATGGTGACTGATGGTGACTGCTGGCCCCACCCCTCCCTGCCCATTGTCCAACGGCTCAGTCAGGACTCTGTGATGGACAGCGGGGCCACTCCCTTCATCCCACTCAGCTACCAGTGAGATAGCTGCCATCCACAGGCTCCCAGTGCCTCAAATTATAATGCATTCAACGCTTTGATTTGAGTGAAGCTGCTCATTTGAATCAACTAATTTAACTGGTGCCTCGCTAATCTTAAAGGGAATCCATAATATTCAATAGCAGTGTAACAGCACTGCTAATGAGATACTTAGGGCCACAATTACAGTTCAACATCCACTTAGCCTTCCCTGCTCTACTGAGGTACAAAGTACATCATGTGCAGTCAGTAATGACTGTAATATCATTTTTCACTGTAATGAGTAGAGTAACCACTGATTATCACAGTTTCAGTAATAACAATTACCGACCAAGGCCACTCTCAGTGCCTTTATCATTTCAAGTGTTAATTTAAAAAAGATGTAAAAACTACTTTTCTTTTTAAATTAATACTTGCAATGCTGAAGGCACTTGCAAATTGGAACAATAATGGTACTTTGTTTCCATTATCCTTAACAGCAGTGATGCCTTAATGGTCATAGGAGAGATTGTATATTCAGATTTTGAAAGTAGGAGAAAATACAACAACTCGTGCAAAATAGAAGCATGGAATTTTTTTTCCAACTTTAGCATGAGTATGTAGAGCAAAACAAGACTAAAGCTGCACTTCCACTGCACAATATCACGTTCACAAGAATTGAGTGGACATGAGGTCACAGTGACCACCAAAATCTGCTCAGTTCATCCATGAGTCCAAGCGGGCATTTGTACAGAGTTTGATGAAATTCTGTTGAGTTGTTGTTGAGATACCATTTTCGCCATGGCTGTCACCAGTACAGAGGCATAAAAATCTCAAGCATTGGTCAAAATAAAAATTTGACTTTATGATGGAGCTTATGATGGGCTCTGGTGCTGGTTCATAAGGGGAAATATGTTGATGTCTGTGATCAATTTCATGGAAATCCACCCAGTGGTTGCTGAAACATTTCACTCAAAACCACAAATAATCAACCTCATGGCTAAAGTCATTAGTCTTCATTCTCTGTGCCCAATAAATGTCTGTACAAAATTTAATGGAAATCCATCCAACAGATATTTCAGTCTGGACCAAAGTGATGGATCGAGCAAAGGACCAACAGTGCCATTAAAAAAAGCCACAATGTTAGCATGGCCAATAATCTAACCTCAAAGATCTACTTATTAGCTTTTCTGACCATATCTCAGTGTCTTCTTCAGTGCCCTGTCTTTGTTCAGGATTGTGTTTTTTTTTTGTCATTGGACGTGACTGGTGTCCTTGATCATTTTTCACCATCCACTGACTCCTCTTTGATGACTTTGACTGCTTTCCAGTCGATGCTGTGACCTGACCTGGACCTTAGCCAGCACAATTTGCTGATGAAGGCTGTCAGATGCAGTTGAAAGCATCTCACGGAGCATAATAATTTTAATGCACATGGAACAATTATTATGCAGTATTATACGGGTGAGTAAGTACTGCAGCTCACAATTGCCAGGAGTGCTTTGAGCTGGTTTATTGTATTTAACCAGGGCTATCAGTGATGCTCACCTGTATCCTGGAGGGAGCGCTTAATAAAAGTGTGAAGGAGATGGAAGTGGCTGCCATGGCGTGGGTGGAGGGCAGCCCATACTCGGCATCAACACGTGTCTCCAGCTTGACTACAGGGGGCGAGTGAGGGCGAGGCAGCTTCAACAAATCTTTCATCACCTGGCCAATGTACATCACCACCTAAGACAGGGAAGAGGAGAAAGGGACATGTGTCTCTTAGGAGCAGGAACCAACTAAATGTTTATCAGAATGAGATCACATACAAGGAATTTGCTGTGGTATATTGGTGAATAACAGCATAGTACGAGAAAATCTAATTACAGATGGAAGAAAGGACTGCATGTCAAAAAGGCATAACTGAAAATTGGCAATAACATGAAAAACAAAAGTATTTTATTTAAAAAAAAAGATGGAAAAGAGTACGCTCAGTAGAGTGCAGATCTCAACCAGGTAACAGGTGGTGAAGCACCTACTACAATGCCACCACAACTGCCAGATGCAACAAGCAGAGATCTGCAAATCTTTGAATGTATCTCAGTTTTCTTTAAGATGCACAGAACAGTATAATGATATTGTAACTGAGCGTCCTGGGTTCATTAAACTGCGTAAACTTAAAAAGGAAACAACAAATGGGATGGTCAGTCAAAACTTGTCAATTTAAAAATTGTTATTTATGTGGGACATTTTATTAATGCAGAACATTGCATGCAACCAGGTGGCTTTACAGCAATATAACAGATATAGAAATCTACAGCAATTTGTGGTGCGTGGCACAATAGTTAGCATTTTTGCCTCACAGTAAGAAGGTTGTGACTTTGAATCCTGGTTCACCCAGCGTTTCTATATGGAGTATATATGTTCTCCCCATGCCTATGTGGATTTCCTCTGGGTGCTCTGGTTTTCCCCCACCATCTAAAACATGTTTACTGAGCCCCTGGCCAAGGTAGTGGCTTAGAACTGGAGTGTATGCACCCAGCACAGTGCTGGATTATCTGCAGTGATTAAATCTGGCTGTATAATTTTACTTTGTATGGTTTTACATGTTATAGTGAAGTTGACCTGAGCAGTCAATAAAATAGATTTTTCAAAAAATGTGAATCACCACAACTACAAGAGGTCCTTGAGCATGCAGCCATGAATGTGCACAAAAAATATAATGCTGATGGGTCCAGCAGTCCCCCCCCCCGCCCCCCCCCCCCCCCCCCGGAAAACTTTCTCTAAATCGAAACAAAAAAGAAAAGTTCAAATTCCATTATAAAAACCCATAAAAACCCATTATAACAGGCCTATTCAATCACTTTTTTGAAAGGGCAAGATTTGAAAAAAGTGCCAAAGGGACTGGATTTACATTTCCTATGTCTGATCTGTAAAGTTAGGAATTTATATGAGTAAAACAATGCACCTTCTTTTCTCCACTTTATTACTTTTCACTATTGGGAAAGTTCAGGAAAAAACAAAGCACCTTTGTAATCCTAGACTAGAAGTAGCTTGTTGTTTTACTAAGCACAATGTCCCATTTAACATCTTTTTTCATTCAGTTTGACTCTCATAAATTTTCTCTGCTTTAACAGCCTGAGTTAAAACCTTTTAAAATAGTAAGTGTCTCTGTGCTTAACAAGATACAAAACCAATGAATGGGCTAATTAGCTGACTAATAAAGTGATGATCTTCTAATGAAAAATGTATACTCAAACACAGAATGTTAGCAGGTTATTTAAATAAATTCACAGTGATACACTATTTGTCATATTTATAAAAAATGCACACTATCTCGCTTTCTGCTGACGTATTTATTAAATAGACCTTTCAGTTCTGCAATACCTGATGAAGGTCTGTCAGACTGAAACATCCATATTTCATAAATATCAGCAGAAAGCGAGACAATGGGCGAGAGTTTCACTCATTGTCTTTGAGTTAATGCACGTGTGATGCACCTGTCACACATTCAGGTGTGCAGAGATTTTTTTTCAATATTTACAAATCATCAAAGAGCTGGATTTGGCCCACTTGCCACCAGTTGAATAGGCCTGCATTATGGTATGCTTCTGTTGCAACAATGAACTTTAAAGAATGCAGAAAATTTACATAGTATTGTTGGCTTCATATAATATAGATACAGTACATCATCTATATCTGACAGGAATAAGTCTGCAGCATCATTATAATGGCATAGTGGAGAAGACTTCAGAAGAGTGCTGCAGTATGCTGGCCACACAAGCAAAAATTAGAGATGGAGGAAGATGATAATAAAATAATGAGCAGAGGAAGTAAAATCCTGATTAGGCTAGGCTCTAGAACTAACCACACTCTCACATAAATATTTAATCACATTTTCACTCAACAAAAAAAGAAAAAGTAAGAAAAAGAGTGGAGACCCACCCTGGTATAAAGTGCAGATGCTGCAGTGGTACAGTAACAAAATCTATTGTAAGAAACTGAGAATTTAAGAAGGCAGTCTTTGCTGACATAGCGTCTTCAGCCCACGGGGTCAGACGGAGGGCTCCTGACACAATGACACAGTCGGTGCAAGGTGTGTGTGTGGTGTATAGGTATGAGTGTGTGTGTTCTGCCCAATGTGCTGCCTATTCTCTTTCATGAGATCCCCAGCGGCCCTCGGAGGGGCAGCCTGCTGCAGCTCCAGGTTTATTTAAAGCTCTGCCTTGTATATTTAATGAATGGCTGTCTTAGCGAGGAGCAGGGAGGCAGTGCACTGAGAGCAAGCAGGACACTAATGTGTGTGTTTAAGGCAGAGAATAGAGAGGTTGTTATTACCATCTCTACTGACACTGTAATCAGGAAATTCTTGTTACCATGGCAAATGAGATATAAAAGTACATCTACTGACCCGCTGTTAGTGCAGCAACTTATAGATGCACAGAGACACGCAGAAGGACGAAAAATGGCCAAAACTATGTGGACACCAGAACATTACACTGATTCCAAAAACATGGACATTGCACGCTTAGAGGGTTCAAGCTAGACCCCACCATAAAGGGTTATACCCAGAACCATTTGTGAAAGCTTTAAACCCCATTAGAGGTTCTACAAAGAACCCTTGTATGGTGTAATAGTTCCACCCAGAGCCCCCTCTGCCAGTTCCATCCAGAAACTTGGGTTCATGAAGGGTGCTAACAAGAATCCACCCCGAGATTCTACTGACAACCCTTTCATATTCCCAAGTTTTATCTAAAACCCACCCAACGGGTCCTACAGAGAACCCTTTTAGGATCTAAGGGTTTTTACCTAGAATCCAGCCAGGGAGTTCTATCAAGAATCCTTTTATATTCCATGGGTTTTTAGTGAGAGCCTACCCAGGGGAGTCTACCAAGAACCCCTTTACATTATGGTACAAATAACCCTTGACCCTCATTGTCCCATTTATTAGTTTCTTATTAAAACTGTCCAGTCACAGGAGCTCAAGATGCTTGGTGACAATGTTTATTTCCTCTCGGCCACTGTTAGTGTTTTTATTTAAATTGTGCGGTGTTTTTTTGCGCTATATTGTAGGGCTGTGACGATGTCCACCTTACTGCAATACTACAGTCAAGTGATGTCCACCTTGTGGTTGGCTCATTACCATCATCACCCTAAATTTTATTTTATAGTGTAAATCTCATTTTATTCCATTGCATAATGCGCTCGAGATCAGAAACACAGCCTTTGATTGGTCAACAGACTTGACCGACGGCATCACAGGATTGCCACTGCACAGAAGACATTCAGGGTTAAATCATTATGGATTTATTTACCATGCCTTCAAAACAGACAGACCGTTGGCTGGATTACAAAGGTTCTGAAAAGGATACGATCTCACAGGAGCAAACATTGTAGGCTCAAAGGTAATTTATTGTTAGACACTCCTGCTCAGCTTACTTACTAACCCCCTTCACTTCTCCAGCAGCTGGGAAATAACAATTCTTGGTCTTAAAAAGCTGCCGCACGCACTGTAACCTATACTGTACATTTACTCCCAGATTGATAGCTTAGTGTTCACCTTTTGCAAACCTTTTCCTCTGCTCTGCTAGTAGTGCAATAACTCTCTGTCTGCCACTTGCTCTCCTTGCACACTGCACAGAACCAATTTGCACTTCCCTATTCTTTCTTCTCTTTACAGGAGCTATTTTTATAACAGCATCCTTTGATAAAGTCCAATAAACCTTTATTACTTGGGCATTGTGATGTTTCACTGTGGACATCATCATATTGAAATTCAGTAGACATCACCCTACCCTTATGGGAATTAATAGGCTCCTATACCTTCCAAAAGTTTTCCTCAAGAGTGGAAGCAGAGATGGGATACGATTGTGCATGCCGTGTTCCAGTTCATCCCAAAGGTGTTGGAGGGACTGAGGTTAGGGCTCAGGCCAGTTAAGTTCTCCCACTTCCACACTTTTCTAAGAACCTGACTTGTGAACATTGTCAGGTTGAAATATAAAGAGGGTCTACCCCAAACTGTTAGTAGCACACTGTTGTCTATAATGCCACCGTATGCTGTGGCATCAAGATTTCCATTAAGGTAATAGTTTTTTTGGGAAATGCACTCAGGCTTTTTCTTGCCAAGAGTTAAATGAAAAGATTTTAGGGACTAAAGTATAAAGACTGGGGGCAGGGGAAAATATCTAGCCAGTCTCTGTCAGAAGATAAAAATACACCTAACAGCATAGCAAAGCTCATTAATACACTAGATCTTGTTTGTTCAATCTGTACACAAACAGAAATGTTGCCAGATGTAGCAAGCCGGTAGCCATGCTAATGGCTCTGAGGCGAGTTTGGCAAAGCAGTGCTTTGACCTAAATTAACATTTGCTAATTAAAGCTTAACATAAAGTCCAGCAGAGGCTGATGGGAATGTCATTTGTTTTTCAGGTATTTGTTCATAAACCAACATACTGGACAAATTGAAAATTATGATCTGATGGTAGCATTGCTGGACAGGTCAATTTGTATTACTACTCTTTGAAAAACAGTTTATCAACCACACAGTTCTTTTGTGCAGCATTGTTAGCCTGGCAACCTCACAAGCCTCTGAAGTAATAGAGAAATAGTTACAGTAAGTCACACTGCCATAGAAGCACCAACTGGCATTTTAATATTTTGGTTTGTGCCCAGATTAAACAAACAAGGCACCATGTGTGTTAATTAGTAAACTTTAGAAGTAATGGTAGGCATACTTTTTGAACTTTGGATAGGTTAGCAGTTGCCCCCTACCTTCAGTGTATACGCCAGTGTAAGCTAACACTGGGCAGAAACTGCACAATTTTAGAAATGTTTTTTAAATCAAGCTCCTACTGTGTAAGTCACACTGTACCGTCCGATTGTCAAGTCACTGTACATGTAAAATAAATAATAGAAAATAAAATGAACAAATAAAATTTGTTTGCTCCAAAGTACAAGTTCAAAAATCAGGTCTGAAACAAGATAAAATTGAACAGTGTATGACCAGCTGAATGGCCTCCAGAGTCTAGCTCCATGGTCTCTAACTTGCAACTAAGGTGCCTAAACAAGAGTAGAATAAAAGTTCACCACTGGACATTGTATGGTAGAGACAGAGAGTAACATACATGGGCATAAAAGACGGAGTGAGGGAGATGTAACATTTCAACAATAAGGTCTTGTTCTTAGATCATTTTTCTTTTCCATTTCTCTCCTCTTTCTCTGGCCATGCCTGAACATAACGTTTATTATTTCATTATCTGAATCTACCTACACTGTACTTATGCACATGCATCCAGACAGAATAATTGGTACCATTAAGTGGACAATAAACAGAGGCCAGACAATGGTAAACCCATTTAGCTCATGTGACCCCATCCATTCAGCATGACTGTGTATTCATACAACATACTATGTGCACAACATGCAACGCATTCCCCTCTCAGCCCTCACACAATGAATGTGCCTCCCAGTTCAAGTGCTTGCATGATGCGATACCCTCGCCTCCTGCACTCAACATCAACACAAACATTCAACTAGCTCTACTGATGCCAGTGCCTCGTTGGCCTCGAACGAGTCTCATCAAAGGACTGACCCAGGCAGGGACAGTCTGGCCACATTAAGGGAAGAGTTAAGACAGGTCAAGACACACAAACAGACACAGTTGTGCAAGAGTGTGTGTTTTCTCATGAATAAGTGTATTGATGGAGGCCAGTGCAGCTTTGGACTTTGATCTGTCAATATGTGGATCACAGTGAATGTGTGTGTGGGACTGTGTATGTGTGTGTCTGTAGACACACAAAAGAGGAGCTGTTGCACAGGTCAACATTTGTAGGAAGAAAACTCACAAGATTTGCTTTGCTTTGTTCCACAGAAACTTAATAAATAGGAGATTTAGTTACAAGTTTATATTTTAGTTATGGGCCAGAGCCGAGTGTTCACCGAGGTACTGGAAATTAAAGTTACAATACAACATAATAGAATTACTGGTTATAATAAATTAGACTGTTGGGTTACATTGCCAGTGATATAATAATAATCTGTGTACACAAAACAGTAACATTGAGTTTTTAAACAGAAAAGCAACTAGAAGTTTAACTGACTGTAGAACTCATCAACAGCACATAATAGAGGTTGATTTGTAAAACGGGTATTTTGGGAGCCATGCTGCTACCAACTCTCTTAAACCAAGAAGTATTTTCATGGTTTAATAAGAGCTCCAAGCCGATAAGAGCCAATATGCCAAATCCCCACAGCATGATTCTTGCAATTTACTGAGATAGTCCTACTAATGCAGCAGAATTTCTTCTGAGTCCAGTTTTAAAGTGGTGCTCAGGCTTTACAGGCCTGCTAATTGATTTACAATCCTCTTGAGTTCCTTTATAAACTTTATATTTTAGAATATTGCTTTTCCAGAGTTTTGTTCAGTTTTTGTTTTTCCTGAGTGGGCCTTCACTTATTCATCAATACAAAAAGATAATTTAATTATAGCAAATGTTTTTGTGAAGAACAACAAGACTAAATGTGCAGTCATGTGTTGCTGCAATAATCAGATAACTTTGCTCCTGACTGGGGAAAATTCACATGAACGCTCCCTTAAGTCAGAACAACAACTCAAAAACTCGATGGAAATTTTGGTCTTATGACTGGCAGGGACCAGATCTGAAGACTTAAGATTAGAACCTTTACATATCACATACAACATGATTTTATCTACTGACTGTCACACAAACTGATCATTGTCATGCCCAACTGGTGTTCAGAATTAACTCATCACTTGTGTGCCTGCCTTCAGTCTCCTTTCACTAATACAACCCTTTCTTAATCTGTACCTAAAGGTTTGTTAATTATTTTTCTAATTATCATTTTGTTAAATTTTAGTTCTAGAGCATTTCTTGTAGTGATGACAGGACGATGTTACACTCTTGTTAAGTGATGAGAAGTCTTTTTATTCACAGAATGCTTTCTGATGTCCAACTTTCATCACTGACGGACGATCCAGGACTAACAAAGGCCATATCACTGAAAAAGTTTCGTCTTCTTGGAATAAAGTGAGTTTTTGTCATTGCACTGTAAAAATAAACTATTTGTTTGAATGTGTCTGGGCTGCCTTAAAAATTTAAGCTGACTGACAAGTTGAGGTAATTTGTTGATTCAAAACAGATAAACTTTTCAAATCAAATAAACTTGATACTAATCCAGTTGTATTTCAGAAAACATGTTTAATAAGCTTAAAATATTAAATTGAACCAATACCTTTCATCACAGTTTTCATTCTTGAGAAAACAAGCGACCATGACTTATCTTGAAAGGTTATTAGAGACACAGAGCAAGTTTTCATCATATGTGTTTTCCTCAAACAATAAAAAGTAGGATCTCAGGAAAGTTTTAACTCTCCAACAATAGATGCTGGGAAATCTGCTAATCTACTGATCGTGTTTCTTTAGAAATGTAATTTAATGAGCTGATTGAACTCTGTACATTTCTCACATTTAAGCAACTCATTATTTCAAGTTGAAAGACTTGAAAGAGTTAGAAGAACTTGTATTTAAAAGTTCTGAAAATAAGAAGAAATTTTAAGTTTAATTAACTTGAATGAATAAAACTTGCATATTTTCAATAAGTTAATGAGAAAAGATTAGTATATTCCACTAAATTCCTGTGTCATTTCTTTTAACAGATGAATGAGATCATCATCTATCATCACTATAATGAAAACTTTATATGCAGTTTCTTTCTACACATTCTTCAGTTACCCACATCACAGAGTACGCCCTCTGTGTCATTATGTTAAAGTAAAACCAGAGATTGTTGGTATTCCAAACAGCACAGTAGGTGTATGATTTGCATAACACTATGCTACAATAATACCATACAACGCGGCAATGTAATTCATGACCATATGGTTAATGACAGTTATTGTTTTCTAAGTCAACCAAAGTCACACTGCAAGTAAAGGCAACACAGAGTAGTGAAGGACACAAAGGTACATGTGTGTATAGTGTGTGTGTGTGTGTGTGTGTGTGGGTGGGTGTGTGTCATTCGTGGGCCTGTAATTTGTTTGCTCATGCATACAAGTCTTAATTTGCATGGGTGCACTTCAATCGTCGGCGTGAGTTGCCAGTTTTTTATGTGTGAAAGAGAGGAGAGAGAGTGCTCAGCCCTCTGTGAACCTTGGATAACTCCAGCAGCACAATGGCAGGGTGCTGTTAAAAGTTTGAAGTGCAGGGTGAAGCGCCCTGAGGGTTGACAGACCAAATGGTCGGTCCAGAGAGAGAAAGCTCAGAGCACTGATGAGGCCAATAAAACACTCTGCTGGTGGACCAGGGGGAGGAGGACACACACTGAAGCTGGTAATGTCTAACTAGAGGGAGGGCAATGAGCGTGTTTAGTGCGAGCATGTGTGTGTGTGTGTGTGTTGGTGTTTGTATGTGTTTGAGAGGAGTTCACACAGGGGCCTGCATGGTGCAGCCAGGATGCCAGAAGAATGGTATCTCTTTCCCCTGGGGGGCCAAACAAGGGGTTCAGACACAGGGCACCCACCAAGCGCTTGGGGCAGGGACACAAAGGGCACAAAAACACACTGCCAAACACACACAGTGCAGGAGTGAGGGGGTATGGCTGTCTGTGTCAGTAGAAGTGTCAAATACACTCCTTTTGGGATCACATGTGACATGTTTTCAGGGTCACAATGTGCTGGATTCTGTCAGAATAAACATCTTAAGGGGAGATCCTCGCAGTCTTTTTCCCACTGATGTGTCCTCATGTGTGGCCTCTCACCATGTCAGGGGGCCCTGGACAGGCTGGCCTCAGTGGCCCCCTGGCCCTGGGGATATATGGACATGGTGGTGTCAGAGACAGGTCAGCGGAGAGGGGGAGAGGGATGAAAGGAGGTTGAAAGGTGACGAGAGGGAGACGAAGAGCAGAGAGAAAAGAGGTGGCATTGTGGAACGGGCGGACATCAAATTGAAGACTTGTGCCTGTTGAGGTGGTCTGACTGACACATCCTCTGTCTAGCTGTGACTTACAGTCCACATGTTGACCAGGCGTCGGCACAGGAATGGGTCCAGGCTCCAGTGTATGCAGGGCAAGCAGGTGATGTAGAAGACCTCATGCCCCAGGCCTGCCGAGAACAGGAAGAGGAAGTGCAACAGCCAGTTCCTCACCTCATACTGAGGCCTGCTGGCGGCCCTGCATGCAATAAATACAAATACAGACAAAATATGATGGGATCAGGTGACTAAAGATGACTGCTGGAACAATATCAGATCTGATTAGAGCTACCAGACAACCTTTTAGTCACACCCTACTGTATGTAATTCACACACCTGCCACCTTCATGCAGCTTCTTTACATTTCATTATTTATACCAGCCAGCAAGTCATAACACCATTGGATTTCTTTATTCAACTGATTAAAGGGATAGTTCGGATTATCTGATGTTGGGTTATATGAGATACTTTTCCACAGTTAGTGTATTATCTACAGGAGAGGGCGGTTGACACGCCGCCAGTTTGGAGAAGCAGAGAGGAGTACCAGCACAGAAGCTAAGCAATGTACTGCTGTGGACAGGGTCAGCAGCAAAACATATTTTAGCCACTTAAAAAAAGGCCCATTTTAAGTGTACACTATATTTAGAGGATATTCACTGCTTTACCTTGCTAACAGACAGTCAAATATCAGCAAATGCCATGTTCTGCAGGGTAAAATTACTGATTTTGCAAAAGGAGTCTAAGTGAGTGACAGGCAGAGCAATATTTTGCTTATATAATGGTGGTTTCCAACCAGAAAAGACTGTCTGATGGCAAAGTAAAGTGGTGAAAACATTCTAAATAAAGCATATAATTAAACTGATATATATTTTTTAAGTGGCTAAAATGAATTTTTTTGCTGACCCTGTCCACAACAGTACACTGTATAGCTTCCACGCTGCTACTCCTCTCTGCTTCTCCACACTGGGGGCGTGCCCACCACCATCTACTGTAGGTAATACACTAACTATTGAGAAGTACCTCCTAAGACCCCACTTGAAATCATCCAAACTATCCCTTTTACATTGTACCAAGCACAATGTAGTACTCGCATTTCCATGAAGATGGGGGACAAGAGACAAACTGAAAAAAAAAAAGAACGGTCAGAAATTGATGCGGTAGAGACCGACTTTTTGTCTCCAGAATGCATCAACATCCAAGTTCCCACAATGAAACTGGTTGGAATCTTTCTTTAGATCCACCATGCATCCTAAATGCCCTCTTCTTCCAAACCCATCACCTTCACTTTGACAGACTTTATTTTAAGTCTGTACTAGTGTCCAAATCCAACACAAGCTAACCCTGATGAACATGACATCATCAGGGTCATTTTTTTTAGGCTTGAGAAAGTTCTTACGGAGACACAGAGGACATTATATGGTGAAACTGTGAGTTGTACTCCTGATGACTAAACTGGCGATCATGGGTAAAAACTCTTTAAAGTTTATTGTTTTGCTAAAAACACCAGTTTCTACATTAATACTTGCTCAGATTTACATTTTTTAGATTTTATTCATAGTATTTAGGAATATATTGCAGCTACTGGAACTTAATGTGCATTAAAGAACTTAATGTTGCCCTTTGTGGATTATTAAATAAAACAATATCCATGCTGAACACCAGCCAATAGGAGCTCCATGTACGCCTTAAAGGAAGCCTATATATTCCTAATCCAGAAAGAAACCTTTGATTTGTTAATGGCCTAAATAAATTGTTTGCCACAGAAAAAGGAGACAGGTAAGAATGTAAACACCAGACACAGCCTGTCATTGTGCAGATGAAGATCTGGTGGCTGACAGAGACACCCAGACAAACGAGAAAAGCCAGTCACTGTTTGTTTGCTTTACTGTCTCTAAACAGCCTAAATTTAAAAGTTAGTTTAAATAAGTTCTTTAACCTTGTAAACCTATTGTGTGTTCATCTTTATATTTCAAGAATCCAAAGGGAGTGCTCTAATATAATACAAAGCAGAGCTCTATTACCAAAACTTTTAGTAATTTAAATTAATCTCCAATTGTGGGAATCAAGTGCAAATAAGCGTCTCCACCACAATGGAACTATCGTTAAGTAAATTTGACTTTTAATGTTCAATACACATAATTATTGAGAAGTAAACGACTTACACCATCAGTATATCCGTTCCCCTTATAGTTTGAATTCTTATCCTGGTGTTCCCATCTCCCCCTCAGCTGTCCACGTGGTTTGTCTGCGTGGACCGGGGCTGCGGTCCTGTGATGCGCGGCATCGACGAGGAAGAGTCCGCACCGTCTCTGGAACCGGGCCACCAACTGTGGGTCATGCAAGTAAGCCAGGAGCTCCAGCATGTCAGCTGAGTGAGACACAGGTGTAGAAGCAGCCGATGTGGTGTCTGTGAGCGGGAGCGGTGAGGGAAGGTCAGGTGATACACAGCTCCGTACAGGTGCGGCTGCTGTGCGCCACAGGTGTGCGCAGTGGGGCGGGGGTAGGAGGGGGCTGAACCGGAGGACAGGAGTAGCTCGTTTGTCCGACCTTTATTCTGGGATGGGTCACAATGGCAAGCGGAAGGAAGATTTATTGCATGGCCATGAGAGCAGGGTGTTTGTGGAGCTTCTTTACATTGCTGAGAACAGTCAGCGGTGTAACACTATAAAGTACGCCGGCAGCTTAATGATCCAAAACGAAGCTGATATGGGATTCAATTATATTGTGAAACAGGGCTATATACAGAAATATTGTCAACTGATAGCACAGAGCAAAATGAGTGCAGTCGCACCGGGCTCAGGTCATTGTGTGAGGGGTTTTGCAGTAAATGGTCATTACTTGGAACATGTTGAGCTCAAGTCTTATTTTCTCACAATTCCTGATCATCTCAAAGCCTTCTGATTCAGTAATCCACTCTTATTCTGACCAAGACCAGCCAGTGTGTGGGTGAGAGATACATATATAGAGCATCTTGGAATTTATATATATGTATTTAATGTTTTAATATTTCCACCAGGTGTAATGCCTGAGGACATCGTGCCATTGGTTGTGTGCGTGCTTGTTTGCATGTGTGCGTGACCAACAGGGCTAGAGCTTGTTAATGGCTAATGTCACATACTGGACCCATCAGCCTATTTTATTTATTTATTTATTTATTTATTATTTTTTATTATTTATTTTATTTTATTTTATTTATTTTATTTTTATTTTTATTTTATTTTTTTTGTGCACATTTATGACTGTATGCTCAAGGACTTCTCATGATCGCCACATTTCACAGTTTTTAAAACACTTTGAAAAACCTGTATCACATCTAAATATTCTTTTCAGGTTGTCTTTTTCAAAAACTGTGCATATTTTTGATAAAATAAGAAACCGTATCAAAAGATGATTCTCATCATCATCATCATCATCACCATGGTAATAAAGCTTAGCATCTCAAAACAGCAATATTTAGGTCCTCCCTATTTAGCTACCTGCAGTGGATTAAGTGTGGTCTACTTTATGTAAATTGAATGAATTAAATTTTCACTAAGAATTTGCATCTTCAGATTGAGAAAAAAATTGTGAGTATCGGTTTGAAGAATAGTTCACCATATGGTCGAATTCAGGTTTAACTCCCACAGTATATTTCACATGAAATGATTTAGTGGTTTGACGTAATTTTGTGTAGCCGAGTAAAGAGTACATCTAAAGTAAATTATCAAGGGTAATATTTTATAATAACCACTAGCAATAACCATTATTATATTACGGTGCGGTGCGATGTATTGCGTTGCATTGGCGAGGTGTGATGTTGCATTGCGTGGACTGTAGCATGCTGTTATATTACTTTATGTTACGTTACGTTACATTATGTTACGTATATGAACTTAGGTAAGTAAAATACTTATTTTAGCCCGAAGCATGACCTTTTCCTAAACCTACACAAGTTTTTGTGCCTTTATGTTGAAAGTCTACATGGACTTGGTTTACGAATTATTGCTAACTGTGGATCCCTGCACGTGCAAAAGTGATGCTAGAGAATTACATACAGCTCACAGTTTGAAGCCTATTTTTGGATGGCTATTGTAAAGTTGCAGCTGATGTTTATAAAACTTCAAGTAAAGTTGAATTAACTATCATTTTACCATTTATTAATGATGGTTATTATAAAGTGTTGCCCTTGTGAATGTTCATATGCACACTTCAGAGTAAATTTGCTTAATGAACTGAGTTAATTAAAGGGATAGTTTGCTGATTGAACGCTGAGTTTAGATTTCAGTCCACAAAACACTGCTGGACTTTCACAGGAAAACAGCATTACATAATCTCCCAAACAATGGAAGTGAATGGTGACCAGTTTTCAAATGTAAAAAAACAACAGAATAAAAACATAAAATGCCTACATGCTGCTTGTCTTGTCAAATCCGATTCTCCTTAAGCCCCAGCATGCCAAGTTGAGTGAAAATTTTCATTTACATCATGTTTTTAGCCTGAATCTTCACCGTAGATTCTTAGCTTGGATCCATGTTCACACATACATGTACACTGTCTTAACTGGTGTGTGTGGTGTGATGGTGTGCAAATGGCATGTCAGGACTTTAGGAGTCTTGGATTATGCCAGACAAGCAGCATGGAGGGATTTTATGGTTTTTTTTCCCCAGTTGTTTTTTACATTTGAAAACTGGTCACCATTCACTTGTGTGGGAGATTCTGCAACACTGTTTTCAATCGCATGAGGGTGAGTAGATAATGACTGAATTTTCATTTTTAGGTGAACTATCCCTTTAAATGAGGTTTATAAGATTAGAAAAGGGGTTTGGACAACATAAAATTGCTTTTTACAGTTTAGGTAGGGTACAACTAAGGTTCTAAACAGGCACAGCAACATGCTGAGATGCCTGCAGCTTCCACTCAAAATGATTCTGACATGATTTTCTGAACATACATATGCGGAACTTCCTTATCAAATCTTCTCTTTAATGTGGACTAATGATACATTGGGCTGCCATACTCTTCCGTTCAGTCCCTTCTCTGTAAGACAATCAGCAGACGAGACAAGCTTTCCTGCACATTGTGTGACTTTAGCTGCTCTTTGTTACAGGAAACAGTGAATTGACGCCCCCAGTTGACCAAATTAGCGCATCCTGTGGTCTGGCATGCTCTACGTAATTGGGATCGAGCATGGCTGTCATTGCTGCTGCGCACCCAGAGAACTGAGAACAACAACAACAGACACACACACACACACAAACACACAACACACAGTTTCTCTTTAGCGGGACTTTAAGACGACACACCGCCTCCCCCTCTCTCTCTTTGCTCTGTGGGATGCTCGGACTCTCTCTGGATGGATGAGCCCTCCACCATTACATCATCTATTCCCACACAGCCTCACACCGAATGAGCGCTTTTTGATATTTCTCCGGGATCCCGGTGGTTTGGACGGAGCGGCAGACGAGAGGACGCTGTGCGAGTGCGTGTCTGTGGATTATTGCATCACATCAACAATGTCTGCTCTGCGGGGATGATGGCGTTTCAATGAGCAGGGAGGAGAGGTGGGGGAGAGGAGGAGAGACGTGCACCGTCATCAGCATCTGTCCGCCAGCTCCCTTTGTGTTCACCGGAGAATGTGAATGGCGAAAGATGACATGGCAGAGGTAGATCTGGCATCAAACGGAGCGGAACCCCCCGGCGAGGCCTCCTCGGCGTTTCCTTACGAGGAGTACGAGTGTAAAATCTGCTACAATTATTTCGACCTTGACCGCCGGGCTCCGAAGATCCTCGAGTGCCTGCACACGTTCTGCGAGGAGTGCCTGAACACGCTTCACCTCCGGGAGGAGCGGCCATGGCGCATCAGCTGCCCCGTCTGTCGCCACCGCACTCCGGTGCCGGATTATCGGATACAAAACCTGCCCAACAACACCAAGGTGACGGAGGATTTCCCGCTCTACATCGACTCGGACCCCCTGCCTCAGGACGCTTTGCCGCCGTACCCTCCCCCGCTGCACCCGGCTCTCGTCGCCCTCCGCCGGGAAGAGGCGTCGGGGACGTCCAGCGCCAGCCAGGCGACCCCGTCCACCACCGTGTCCACGGCCACGACCCTCTCCCAGGACTCGGTGCGCTACGACAGCTGTCAGAGCTGCAAGAGGGTGGCGCTGACCACCGGCTGCGTGTGCGTGATCTTTTCCTTTCTGTCCATGCTGGTGCTGCTGTTCATGGGCCTGATCTTTGTGCACAGTCACAGCATTCCTCCCTCGCCCGCGGGACCCATCTGCTTGTCTGTAGCCAGCATCCTGGCAATGTTCTCGGTGGTCGTCACATGGCTCATCTGCTGGCTCAAATACAGACCGGATCATGAAACAGGCCGCTCATCCGCCACCAGTAACTCCCGGAGAAACGCCTGATGTGTCAGGCTGCTGTCTCTGACTGCTGATGGAGATGTTGTAGACTACTGTGGCTGTGTGATTCTGTACATAATAACTGATCCTCCTGCTCCCTTTACTTTTTCTAGGAACCAATCTCGTCCAAAATGGCCTTTTATCAGTACAGCAAACACCCAAAGGCCTTCATGTTGTTTGGAGCAATAGGCCGACATGATCCTTGATAATCTTTTCCTTAAGTTATTATGCACTTGAATTTACAGCAGACCCAGTTGACTGGGCATCTCGATGAGTGAACTTGTCCAAGACTTAGACCCCTGGGGCCTCATTTATAAAAATGTTTTTAGATTTACACTTGAACTCAGTCTTAAGATCATTTCCAGCAGTCTGCTTAATGGCATAAAAACCTTGCTTAGACATGTTCTGAGAAGAAAAATAGTTTCTTAAGCACCTGTGATCTATAAATCTCAAACAGGAGGAGAAATGTGTAATATATTTATTATACTAAGTCATAAATCAGATGTATGTTGCTTTGGATTAAAGTGTCTGCTAAATTAAATTAAAGATTGTAAGTGACCAAGATATGTAATTAGAGATTTACAAAACACACGAAGTTGAAATACTGGCTTCTCTGAAAACAGTATTACAGCCAGCTTCTTCTCCTTTGACATTTCCATTCTGGGCAGTAACATGTTTACTTTACCCATTTGACATTTATTAGAGTTAAAGGTAATACCAAATGTTCACTGAATGAGTAGGTATCGTTAGTAAACTTTTAGAAGGAGTATTTGTTTAGAACGGATAAATTGAGCAATATGTTAATGGAGTCTAGCAGGCAGTAAGACAGGCAGTCACCGAACTCCAACTCCAGTGGGTGTATTTTCAGAGGGAGTGGGTTTTTGTTTTCAGGATAACCGGCTTAAAATTTGCATTGACAGACAACTGACAGTTATAAACAGCTGATCAACTTACAGTGTACGACTCATCGTCATTTGTTATTGTCAAATTAGACGGTTGCGCTAGTCCTGTGCTCCTGCAGTGTCCCTGCAGCCTGCCTGAGCCTCCTTGAGTCTGGGGAGGAGGGGGCGGGGATAAACAACTTTCTTCAACCATAGATCGTATCTTAAATAGGAATTTAACCTATTTAATATAGCATCAAAGGCTCCATCTTACTATTTGGACTGCAGTACTCATTTTTGAACACTGGGTTCTTACATATTGCTCCTTTGACGTAAAATTGACTGCTCCTGCCTTAGAATGAGTGAGTTCTCCTTATATCATGCATTACAAATGAGGGTTTAGCCGGTGTAACCATGGACCAAAATAGAAAAGCAAACTTTTTGGAGGACAAGAGCCTAGCGATGGTAGATGGTTGGCGCATATGTGTCTAAACTGCAGTATCACTACACAACAGGCAGGAAAATCACTTACATCAGGTCCTAAATTTGCTTAGAGATGAGATCATTTCCATGTCAAAGTAAGGCTTTATAAATAAATACTTGTACATGGTTTTCTGCTCAAGTTACACTAAGATAACTGATCATAAGTCCGTTTTATAAATGAGGTCCCAGGTGTTGGTCTGAGCTGTGGTGGGTTTGATGACTGAATGTGAAGTGCTTATTTCCAGGGTTTGATACCCTCCCAACCCTATCCTGATAAATAATATGCATATTCCACTATGCCACTCACTGTATGATAACTGTCCATGATGATTCACTCTTATATCTCAACAACGCACTATTGTATTGTACAGATATTTGGCAATGTTCACTTCTGGGGTTTCAGGTGATGGATTTAGGTTTTTCAGGAGGCCTGTATGTTTATGTGAGAAGCCTCTAAAATGTCATTCCCTTACAAAGAAGTCGTTCCACAAGCGAAACTGTAAATAGTCCACAGAGAAGTGATGAGTGGTACTGGATAGGTGTGACCTTCCAAATCCTCGTACTTTAACTTATCCTCCAGGATGGCACTGTTTCCTTTATCACAATGAAAACTGCACCTCTTCCAAGAGATAGCTTGTGATTTTGACCCGTGTTTGCCTACTTTTGTGCATGTTTGGCTACCGAAAGGTCAAGGCTTTTTGTTTTAACTTTTTTTTTTTTTTTTAACAGAAGAGACGTTGCGTCTCCTGACTTGTGTGCCTCACCTTGTTGCTGAATGAAGCAAAACTTCACTGTAATCATGATCAAACATCATGCACAGGCCTCCTCCTGTCACAGACAGTGTCCAGCTGGGGTGGCAGGGATTTCCTCTTTCTGTACATCATTCACACATTGCAAGTTGAAAACAGGGTTTCCAACATGGAGCTGACTCCCACACTGGCACCCTTTTATACCAGTAGAAAATGTGGGTCTTTGAGGAAAGGTCAGAATAGATAACAGTGACTATAACAAGTATGTGTTAAACAGGTATAATCAGGCTGAAGTGCACCCTCAGCTGCTTCCATCTTCAAGTTCACTCTTCCTTTCAAGCCACATGTCAGAATCTTAAGTGTCTGTTTCTTGGACAGGCTTATAAAAGGATGTATTTGGTGTCACTTTGGTTCCTCTGAGACTGTCAGGAGTCATAATTACCTCTGGAAACTTCACAAGCCCCATGAGCTGTGTGGCTGAGATTAGAAATAGACGAAGCCTAGCAAGTTTGTGTTATTTCAGTGCCTGCACTAACACAATGCAAATATTCAACATACAGAATAGGATTAGGGCCACATTTGCAACATTTACTTGACTTAGGGCCACAAAAAAAAAATCAAAAAAAATCTGAGTTTAAAATAAGAATGCTGTTGCCACGTGAAAAATGTATTTGAGTTCTGAGTTTGGAGTCAGAATTCTGCCTTTTTTTTTCTTCTCTCTGACTTTAAGCTCCAAATTCTAACTTTATTTTCAGAATTCTGACTTTTTGTCCTCAGAAGTCCATCTTTCTCAGAATTCCGACTTTAAACTCAGAACTCAATTAGATTTTTCACATGTGGCCCTAATCGTGTTCCATAGAAACTTGATATAATTTGGTTTATGTTGGTTATTTTCCTCAGAAATATATTGCGGGTCATATCAAAACAGAAACACTGAATGAACTTTTCAGTGAAATCAGATTCTGACAACAGATGATCACAAACTTCTTCTTATGAATATTACTGTGAACTGTTGGTAAATTATGTGTATGTTATTGTTGCTACAATCTATTCAACTATTTATTTATAATTCTTGAATATGGGAAAAAGTGATACCTTATTTGTGGTGCAGTGTAAGACCCTCATATTGACAAATGTTTGATGGTTCATGAAGAAGCATGTGTATTTGCACTCCTGTGTCATGTTCTGGCTCCCTGACTTTCCTGTTAGCATTTATTATAGAATTCGGAGATGATTCGGACACCAAAGTGGTTTAATCAAAGCACTTATTGCCCTTGTCCCTACCTCACTCCACAGGGAAAAAGCAAAAAAAAAGCAGTCCAATATGATTCTTACTGTAACCCCCCCTCCCATCTGATTCCCATGCTTGCTGCAATCATCCCGCTCAACCTTTCCCCAAATGTCAAATGATGCACTTTCACCCTCTTATTTGACACAAGTAACGGGGTCTACCTTTGACAAATGTAAGCATATTGTATTTATTTCAGAGGACCTAGAAAATGTTGTTGGTTTTTATGAGAATCTGTGGTTGTTGTTAAAGTACCAAACGTATTTGCACAGAGAAATGTTCCTTATGTGCTGTTTTACATACATAAACACATTTCAGTAATAAAGGAAACATGAATACCTATTGCATTCATTCTTTGTCTCAATACAGCTGTATTTTATCAGGCTCAGTCTTACATAATGACTAGACGCATTAGCATCCTGCTGTGCCAGTGTGTAATCCCTGCAGGGTCACGCCCCCCACCACCACCAAATATGAAATATGGATATATGGAATACTATAACTATAACTATAACTATACTATAACCAAATACTATATAATCATCAAATACTTCCAAAAGCCAAAATAAACAAATGTCTTCAGTTAATATTCAGTGTTAAACCAACTTCAGAGAACAGTGGATTGTCACTGAATTCCTCCAGCTCTGGGCTGGTCTACATTTCATCCAGCAACAGTCAATGCAATAGCTGTGCTGAAGTTTTTGGTTGTTCTGTAACAGCCTAATTTCTTAATTTTTCCCAGTTGCTCCCCTGAAATATTTGACTGAATAGTGCCCATCCCTGCTGTGCAGCAAATATGCCCCCTACTGGAAGACTAAGGATGCTACAAGCCAGAAAAGGTGGAGACCTACCATTCTGTGTCTACTTTCATTTCTCATGTAGGTCTAGTTGTGTAAACTTCTGGTGGCTAAAGCTTGATTAAAAGTAAATACATTTTTCAATATCACAGACTGAGATTTCTCATGTGTTTACCTGTTAATACAAGGCTCCCTTTTAGCTGATATAAACTCAGCCATTCAGCAACCAGCTTTCCCCTCATACACAAACAGAATAGATAAAATCCAGTGTGTTGACCACTCACCATCTAATTACAGGTTACTATTTAGGACATACTGTACATACTTTACATCATGTATTAACCAAAAGTTCCATACCTGATTAGTTTTAGCTGCCACACAGTCTGTTGCCTTACATAACATGGGCTACCTCCTTCCTTTCTTTCATATTCCCAGCAGCACCATGTAAACAAGTTTCTGTTAACAGATTGGTTGAATCAGTGCAGCACCACAACACTAAAGCCTATTGTATCACAGCATAGCTGTATTTTTCAATCAGCTCCAGTTACACTGATTACTGGAAAATAGTTTAAGGCAAATGTATGTTTACAAATTAGCCATGACTGCAAACAAAGTCAGGCGATATGTTTTTGTAAGGATGCTGGGCTAATGAATTCTGATGCCCCTCATTATACATTTAGCTCCATTTATCTTTGTGACCTTTTAAATTCCTCCAAATATAACTTTTTTCATTGCAGCCATTTTGACCATCAGGTGCACACAGGTGTTAAATGTTTAGGCTCCACACAGCAAAATTGAAATAACTTTGGTGATCCACTGACTTTTCCTTTAGGTAACACATTCAGGTCAAATTTTATTTATTTATTTATTTATTTATTTTTCTCAATATGCTACTTGTGACAAAATACCTGCAAAACTAAACTGGCATTCCCATCAGCCTCAGCTGTAGCTGTAACTTTCTGTTTGGGGCTAATTAGCAAATGCTAGCATGCCAACACATTGCACTAAGATGGTGAACGTTGTAAATATAGACCTTTTTCAGGGCAGCCATTTTAACATAAAATAGTAAACACAGGTGTCACCCATGATACTAATTAAGGTACCATTCAGGTCAAGCAGTCAGAGTGCTGCTGTGCATATTGGCTCACTGAAAAGGTTCTGCTACACTGAAATGGAATGAGACCTTTTAATTATCACAGTTAACACCAGTGTCTATCCATGTTAATATGGCTGCCATGGAAAAGGTCTGTTACATGCAGTGCTCTCCCGCTGCACAGTGTGACGTCGTCAGTGCTGTGCAGTGCAGCATAGAAAATAAACTAGTCTGGCTTCCTACGCTTATCATTGTCTGTGTTTAAAGCATTAACCTGGCAATCAACGGTGACAAACGCTGCTTGTTCCGTTTTATGTAAGACATAAAAACTATTATAGGTCCACAATGAAACGCTCAGCAAAACTTTGAAACATTTCAAATGCGTCAGGAGACAATAATCATTCTGACGGTAAAATAGATACATTAATGTATTAAAAAGTATGAACGATATTAATAGCTTTAAATGGTGATGGGAGGTTTTGAAGTAGCTGACCTGAAGCACTCTTTCCTAAAGTGTCCATTTTACTGTGTATAGGCTGCTTCCAATCTTATGCATTCCAGAGGACAATACTTTTTAACTACATTTATTTCGACACTGCAGTTACTACTCTTTCGATCAAGATTTTATAGCCTACATAAAACATATGATCAGTTTTTAAAATGTGTATTGTTAACAAGTTAACTGTCCTGTTTATAAAGTTATTAAAACGAGCTCTACACTGTATGAATATGTAATATGTTCCAATAATGTATAAAGTATATGCCAATAAAAAATATACAAACAATTTGAATTGGGCCATTTCACTTATGAATAGTTTTACTTTTGATACTTAAAGTACATTTTGCTCCCAGTTCTTTACGCACAGTAGTGTACGTTTACTTTTTGAACGCAGAACTGTAATGGAGTATTTTTTCATTGTGGTACTGTTGTTTTTACTTCAGTAAAATATATCAATACTTTTCCACGCCTGAATACAAATTATATTAATGTACAGGAATGTTAGATTTGACCATTATTTTAACAATGTGTACAGAATAACGTCACTGCATACTCACTCCTCTATTAATATTAAACTGATTAACACACTGTCGTAATGTTAATTATTATACAATTATTCCATTGACACGGTCCCATTTTAGCGCCTCTGTCTTTATATAAATTATTACCGTAATAGGCTGCAATGAAAACTAATTGATTTGAAAATATGTGTTTGTGAATGCCCTCCACACAGAGTATGTGATGCAACTAATTTATTTCTCATCAAGCCAGATTTCTGACTTTGAATTTCATCCCCCGGTAATGGATTGGACACGGAGATTCAGTGTCGCTTTTAAAGAAAGGGCCGAGGTATGCATCATGACTTTCTCTGTTTTCCATTTGCTCCCTCTGTGTTTTTTTTTCTTGGCTGTAATATCCAATTTCAGTAAGATCAGTGACACTCCCAAATCGTCACGTTTGTCAGCATCAAGACTGATGGTTTCTTCCTTTGAGGAATAAGTCGAAAAACACAAACAAATATAAACTATTAACTAACAGCTTAATGGTTCTCCCTCACGTTAATTCTGTGACTCAGAGTGCTAAAACATTTACAAGGTCCACGTGTTAACAGTGATTTGCCTAGAGCATGCAAAAGCACATAATAGACTCATCGGGTGATAATTTGGCCTCTATTTGGACTCAAAATTATCAACTACAGTATAATCAAACCATTCTTCAAAACTTAGCCTATCTGGTTTCTTACAAATGTCAAATCAGTCAAAAACAAACTCACATTTCCCTCTCTTTGAGGCCATGTTATGACAACTTGCAGGATTCATTCATTTCTAAGCATGATAATAATCTGCCTGAAGATAATGACATCCTCCTTAGCAGGTGAAAGACCCCCCGTTAGCCCCGCTTATTTTAAACTCAGCGTCCACCCATTGTCCCCGCGCGTTTCTGACAGCAAAGTCAACATTTGAAGTGCGTTTTTTTCCAAAGCCACTAAAAGAGGCGAATGTTAATTGAAACCTACTTAGCCTGTGGGATATCTCTTCCCTGCGTAAATTAAGGTGAATGACAGGGACTCCGGTGCCCCCCCCCCCCCCCCCGTCGGGCCCCGTTATTGCTCCGTAGCCCATAGGTGAGTGGTTTGAGACATGAAAGGGCTGATCAGGTGCTGGGGGTGCTTTTCGGCTTTAGTTTTGCATGAGTCACACGAAGGTTTTCAGGGCTTTCCTCCGCTTGCAGGCGCTGAACAGACAGAGGCAGAAAACATTTACAACTGCTCTTTCATCCGCGGAATATTTTTCCATGTAGTGTCTGGTTCTCATAGATTTGATCACAAATAGATATTTACCAGTTAGTTTATTGCCTTGGTTACTGGACACTTAAAAAAAAACAGGAATTTAGTGGAATCAACTAATCTTTTCTCATTAAGTTAACGCAAATATACAAGTTTTATTCATTCAAGTTAATTAAAGTTGACATTTCTAGTATTTATTTTCAGAACACTTCAGAACTCATGAACATGAATTCTTCTAACCTGAAGGTTTTTGACTAAAAATGATGAGATGAATTAATGTACTGTACCCAGTTCAATCAGATCATTGAATTTAGCTCTTAAAGAAACATGACCAATGTATTAATAGACTGTTTGAGAGTTACAACTCTCCTGAGAACCTTTTATTAAGGGTTTGAAGAAAATATATTGTCAAAACTTGTTGTATGTCTCTAATACACTTTAAGATGGTTTTTGTTTTTAAAATAATGAAAACACTGCAAACCATGATGAAGGTTAGTATTGACTTAAAATTTAGTTGCATTTGAACCAAAAATAACTCCGAAAATATAGAAAGAAAATCAAATTCGTTTGTAACGTTCATCAGTGTGACTGAAAAAAATGTTGGTCAACTTAAGGTCTTACCTGGGCTTGTCTTTTCAAATTCAGGACAACTTGAAATTTTAAGGCAGCTCAGACACTAACTTTTTGAAGTAAAAACAAATAGTGCAGTTTTATTTCTCTTGGATAACGTGCACCTTGACTGCCTAAAACCCCACCTGATCGAAGTGCATGGTTGCCCCAGCTGGTGCTCTGCCATGCATCCAAACAGGAATTCAATTAAATTGTGGATACAATTTGAATTAATCAAAAATCACTTGAAATTTTTCTTCTTCTGTTTCAAAGGATCAACTTCGATGATAAAGTGGTGCTCACGGAGTCGCCTTTCTTCAGATGATGGACAGTGAAGTGAAGCAAGCTTTTGTCTGATTTCAAAGCTCAGGAGCGGAACCTTTGCTTCAGTGATTGATTAGGGACTAAAGGATGCTTTGACCCACGATACTCAGCGCCTGAAAAAAAGAGAGAGGGCCCAAAGCTGAACTCTATTCTTTTTTTAAGAGGTGGCAATATTGATTATTAGACATTTGGGGATGAAAATACACCCACTTCTCTTCAATGGCGCAGAGCTAGACTGTCTTTACGGCCGCCCTGGCGTCGTATCCTGCTGTGGCGCACGTCCCCCTTCAGACTGTTCTCGGCTGGCTGGTGCTCAGTCTGAAAACCACAATAAATTCCTTGAGGTGCACACACTTTAGCACCATTTGTGTCATATATGAGGCCATGGGGTGGAAACAAATTAGGGGTCGTGTGCGATAGCATGCACTGAACAGTTTGGGATATTACGCACAGACTGGTGACAAAATTAGCAACAGAGGAATCTCAGTGATGTTTATCCTTTTAGTCTTATCAGTATGCGTAAAGATCTGCAAAGTTTGGGCTTTTCCTTACTATTGTTGTATACATGGCCAGAGTACAGGTTTTATAAGCTACCTTTGAGGGCTGAGATGAAGCAAAATTCAGTAGAAAACCGTTGCCAAAAAAGAAAGTAATGTCAGGAACATTGGGCTGTATGAAATGATGTGAAGAGTACCATAACAATAACTGTATATGTGTAATAACCCTATCAAACATGAAGAGCTTTACAGAGTTGAATTTGCTCAAGAGAAGGTGACGTGGAAGTTATGGTGTCAAATCTTCGATGCAGCTGTCAAAGAAGTAAGATATATTGTAATAAAATAATCTTAATGCGATATTGCCAACAACAACCCAAAAATAATGTACTATTTAGTAGACTAGTCATACTGTATTATAATATTCAGTAATTAAAATAGGCTACTATGTATAATTTACTGAAGTCTAAATTTTCCGTTTTAGTTGTGACCGACTGAGACTCTATAGTTTTTTTGTTGTTTTTTCACATTTTTAAAGTGCTGATGTTGTATTGGAGTGTTTTCTAATATTTTGTCTGTCTCATTTTCATATATAAATAAGTAGCGATAAGTACAAGTATATAGGCCTTATATGTCACAAGCAAAAGTTATATACATCTATCTATTGTCTGCAGTGTTGTATTGCAGTATAATGTTGGGGTTGTGTTTGTCAGTGCATGGCAATAGTCCACAGTAAACTATTTCCCATGGGTTTATTACCCACTATGATTTTATAATAGCAGATTAATCGATAATATTTACTACTGTAAAGAAAAAAAAAGCTAAAATCAGGACCGATGTGTGTAAAATACTGTAGTTTTGTGACCTACTAAAAATTGACCACATCAACCAAATCATTATACGTTTGTTGCTCCACTTTCATCCCAGTTGATGGTGGTTAAACAGTACAGTCAGTGACTCTGCCATCGCTTTGGATTTTGTGAATTGACTCCCCTGTCCTGTCCCAGCACAACTGTGACAGCGTCCCTCATAGGACGAAAGTTTTTAGCCTCAGCCAATCGTCGCGCCCGGCTGCGTACCGGGTGTACCCTCTCCACCAATCACAGCCGGGAGCGCTGACGGGGAGAGAGAAGAGCTCCGCTACTTTTGACTGTCTCTTCTCACTTTGAACCGGTGTCAACAAACAACAACAACAATATTTTCGTCCTAATGCTACGCAGCTTTGGCAACCACATGTCTAAGAGCCTAAACACTGGCGAATAAAACCGAGGAGACCGACAAACTAACTCTTACTCACGCCCCAAAATCAAATTTTCTTCTTTTTTTGTCGACATATTTGACTCCTCGGAGGGTTGTGACTATCCCGGGACACTGGTGCTCGGCTGTGGCCCGGCTGAGGCCAACCCTAACCGAGGCTGACTCTCCAGGAAACTTCCTCAGAGGCGAAAAGGCAACTTCAACGAAGTCCCCCAGCTATAAACTCGGTGTTGGAGCGGCAAACCTCCCCGTCAGGAGGAGGTATCTGTAGGCAGTGGGGTGGTGGAGGTATGACTGCGTTGGCGGGGTCAATACCCAGGATGATGCGACCCACGCTGGCTCAGAACTACCCCCGCAGCGGCTTCCCCTGGAAGGTAAAACATCACACTGGCAAAGGAAAGGTTTCAGCCCTGGATTGACGGAGATATTTGGTTTCAGTACTGTTGTCAACTGTTGCTTTTATGTACCTTTCATCCAAACCTCGGCTTAGAAACACAAAGTTTACTGTTATAGGAGCTGAAAGTTAGGCTACAATGTGACTTGACTGGGAGCATTATTGTTTTTTTTATCGCTACTTTGTTTTTGCTCACATTTTTTGGTTTAGCAACTTTTAGTAGATTATATGAAATGATTAGCATATTTTGTATTTGTTTCATTGCGGTAATTGAGCACCACTCAGTACAGTAAGACCTCCTTTACAAATGATTTATAAACGGGTTATAATGAGTTAATTAATTAGGTTGTAAAGACTTTATATATCATTAATAAGCTGTTACAACAAATTAGATAAAGGACAACAGTGACTGTTACCTGCCAAAGAGTGAGCCCACATTCATCTGTACTGTGAGCCTCATTGCTTACTTTGTTTTCTCCATTAGCAACATTTATACCTGTCAGCTTCATCATAAATCTGTTAACAAGTTACTAACTTTTAAACACCGTCAGCATATCTAAACGGCCAAAAAGTTTCATTTGGCATCAACTTAACATATCAGATTTTCAGATTCTTACATTAAGGCTCAGGCAATACTGTTTACCTTCACATTTTCAGCATGCACCGTTTTACACTTTGCTGTAAGGCTCCCTATGCCAAATTTAAATGATAGTGACTCATTAGATTATAGAGCTTGCTAATCGGTGAGCCCACAATGACGTATGAAAACTGTGTTATAACTTGTTTATTGATGATTGTGTTTGCAAACTAATTAATAACCAATTCTGGGCCATGTATGAGGGCAGCCTTGTTGTAAAGTGATAACGATTACTGTATAACTTATAAGTTATGCCTAAAATGTAATAAGCTAAACATTTACTCTCAGCTCTTTTGGAACACATAATTATAATATCTTGTTCTTGTTATATTTAGTTGCATTTTGGGTCTGTTAAAACTTCTCCTCCTTTGTGTTGCGTAGCCTCTTAACAGCAGCATGCACGGCATCACTTTGACAGATTCCTCTCATATTTTGATTAAATGTAGTGTCTACCCCGTTGGGTCAAGGCCGAGTGAACCAGCTCGGAGGAGTTTTCATAAATGGCAGACCTTTGCCCAACCACATCCGACATAAAATCGTGGAGATGGCCCACCACGGCATCAGGCCGTGTGTCATCTCGCGACAGCTCCGGGTCTCCCACGGCTGCGTGTCCAAAATCCTCTGCCGGTACCAGGAGACAGGCTCCATCAGACCCGGGGCCATTGGTGGCAGCAAACCCAAGGTATCAGAGGACTCCTGTACCAACACTTGTATTTGCAGAATTGTAGAATATCTAAATCATTTGGATCTAAATTAATGCACTGAATGCTTAATTACTAAAAAATATGAATTAGTTTATTTTTAAGGCATAAAGGAAATGTTGCATTGTGCCCCAAGGGCCACAACAAAGTGAATAAACACTGCGACTCTTCTGACCTTTGAAGCAGGGGACAACGCCGGACATAGAGAAGAGAATAGAAGAATACAAGCGGGAAAACCCGGGTATGTTTAGCTGGGAGATTCGGGATAAATTACTGAAGAATGGGATATGTGACCGCAACAACGTTCCTTCAGGTAAAAAAGACAGATATGAATGAATTTACATATTATTATTATTATTATTGTTGTTGTTGTTGTTGATAATAATAATGATGATGATGATGATAATAATAATAATAATAATAATAATGATAATAATAATAATATACTCTTACTATTATTTTATTTTTTTCCACGTTGATTGCATTCTTTATAATTCAAAATTTGTAATTTTCCAATTCAACAGGTTATCATATAGCCTACTCGAACATGAATTTACTCGATTTTGTATGTTGTGAAAAAAAAATCTTTCACAAATCTGACATATCTACTGTTCCCTTCAGTGTTTGGATTTTTATGGGATTTTGACAATTTTATAACTCTAATTTATTATTTATTTTATATAAGTACCCACTATTAATATAATATATTAGTGCCAATTAATACGTTGTGAGTATCATTGTTTTTTTAAATATATATATGTTGGGCTACTTTTTATTTTTGTACTTTCCTCTTTCTGAACGAACTGTTACAGTGAGCTCCATCAGTCGCATCATGCGGAGTAAGTTCGGTGGAAAAGGCGACGAAGAGGAGGACGAAGATGAAATCGAGAAGAAAGAGCTGGAGGACAACGAGCGGAGGGCCAAACACAGCATCGAGGGCATCTTAGGAGACAGATGTGAGTGAGCTGCTCCAGTTATTGCGGCTGATGTGGGAGAAAGTAGTTGGCACTTAACTTTAGCTGGGGGTTATCTTTTTCATATCAGTGACCCCACACGCGTTAGAGCCCAGCGGAGTCTTGTTTGATCAGATACCATCTCAGTGAGTCCATATGGGAAGATTTTTAGTATTCGATTTCTAATCTGTACTTTAGGAAATATTTGCACAGTGAAAGTGAAAATTTTGCAGGCTGTCTATCCACATATGTTCTCTAATTGGAACAATTTCCAGTGAATTAAATTATGGAGGAACACAATCCCATTTTGCAGGGAAGCCTCCTCAAGAAATCTGTGAAACTCTAGTCCTCCTCCAACCTGTTGATTGCTTTTGAGCGGGGTGTAAAGGAGAATGGTTTTATTTAGTCGTATAACTAGCCTCCATGTGAAGTTTTAGCATGCTGTAAAGTTGTTGGATGGGGGTGGAAAGTGCGTGTCGTCCTTTGTTAGGAATTCTTTATCGCCCATATCTCTCTGGCTAATGCTTTTCCCATGAGGCCACACCGTAAATCAAACAGCAGGTGATGGCTCTGTGCGGGAAAGGAGAGTGTGCAGTTGGTGAGAGTGCGTGTGCGTTTCAGTGTGTATTCAAAGTGTGTGTGTATGTTCAGCAGTGGTTTAAAAGCACTGCAGCATATATAGCATGTTATAGCAAGTCTGCACATTAAGATGCACATATTTTGAAAATTGTTTTATTCTAAGCAAATTTCAGAGACAATCCTTCCACAACATTATAATCTCATCCAATACATTCAAGTGGAAAACATGCTGTTGCTCACACTTCTCTTGGCCCATTGCTTGGGAGGCTGCTTGTTTGTAGTTTAGCTTACATTTAACGCAACAAATCAATTTTTTATTAGTGTTTCCAACAGGCAGCGCCCACTGTAAAAAGTGACCATCTAAATAAGCTATCCAGTTTTACATTTGTTGAAAGATAATAGGCTATTTTCTTTTATTAAACAAGTAAAATAATTCAAAATAATTAGTTATTCTTTTCAATGTAATTTTTTTAAGTTGTTCTCTAGTGTGTTTAAACGAAGCAAATTCATTTTTTCAAGTGATTTGCATGAGAAACAAGTGGAATTGTCTCATTGCATCAGGAGTTTATTTTTGAAAAATTGAATTAAGGAAAAGAAGATGGATTTTTTTTACAGTATAGGTCCGTCCAGTTTTTGGTAAAAACTGTATGGTGCCGGGTGTGTTGCAGGCCAAAGAATAAAACATGCCATATTTTCTTCATTTCCCCCATTGCAGTTCCACAGACAGTAGCCTAATTGGAGATTTGAAAGCGGTTTAGCTACATTAGGTCTAATTAGCCTATTTTGAATGCCATGACCTTACTTGTTGCCTATTCTTTAGAGTGGAAATATGACATGCTTGCCTACTCTTTAGATGTGGAACTTTCCAAATTATTTTAACATTTTTAATGGATACATTGTCTCTTTAAAGAGCTGGATAACAGTTGTCTCGCCAGTGAGTTTGTGTCTTTGTAAAAAACAAACGGTGCTGTTAATGTGCTTGTCGCCCTTTCCTCGATGAAATATATTTAAATATTTTTCTTTTCACCCTGGAAAATGTAATTATGCCTTTCCAGTCAAGCTCACAAGTCTCGGTGTGTGGCAGAATAATTCCGGGAAAAACACTGGAGATGTGACAATAAACCTTTTCACCACCGGACTACACCATATTCATATCTAATGAAATATGAGTAAACAGGTGTTGCCTTTGATAATAAGGTCCCGTTCCATCTAGTGTAGCAGAACCTGCAAAAGGTCTATTCACCCTGTCTAAAATATTAGATTAATTGCCAACTATTTTGATAATCGAATATATTGAATATATTTAGTCAGAACAATACATTTAAAGGCGTCATCTTGGGCTTTGGGAAACACTGATTGACATTTTTCACCTTTTTTCTAACATTTTATAGACCAAACATCTAATTGATTAATCGAGAAAATATCCAGCAGAGTAATTGACAATAGAAATAATCATTAGTTGCGGCCTCATTAAATATTTCACGTTTTAACACTTAAGTTTGTCAGTAAATAGTACTAATTTAACACCTCCTCTTCTAACACCAGAGACTAAACGCCCCCCAAGATCAGTTGTTCAGAAAAGGGATGCAACAATATCATCGGGTATACTGTGCACATGTACTCATATTCATATTCATAAAACTTATCTGATACCACCACATGCAATGTGATAAAACTAGGGAACCAACACGTGCAGAGTTCAAGGAGTTTGCCAGTGGTTATAGTGGAAAGTAGCAACAATTCGTTACAATTAGAAAGTAAGGAAAATCTGCTGAAAAATAAAAGTTATAATGCCAGTATTAAGTACTCATATTGGTACTCTATATCAGCAAGTACCCAAACATAAGCACATGTTCTTGGTCGGAAAAAAGTGGTATAGATGTATCTCTAGTTCAGATGTATGTTCAATATTTTTCTCTGTTTAAAACAGATGAAATATCAGCATTTAGCCTGCCCATATCCCTGTTAGCACTTCTTCTTCGTCCCCGCATCAGTAGAGTAGGGGAGGAGAGATAAAGGACTCTAGTCAGAGGAGACAAAATGTCCCCCAGATGAGTTGATCAAACATTTGTTCAACGGTCTCCAAGTCCTTACAAAGACACGCCTCGCGCGCACAACGGGACGCTCGCGGATGAACTTGGGAGACAAAGGCGCGAGAGTCTATTTGACGCTCACGCTTGGGCTGCGCGCGGACAAAAGGCCAGCTTGGAAACAGCTTTTAAAGAAGAAGAAGAAGAAGAAGGCAACCTGTTTATAATTCAGCCGGAGAGAAAGAAGGGGAGAGGAGAGCTCCTTCACAGAAAAGCCCGACAAAACACACTATGAGGCCGCAATGAAGGATGAATTATTCAGGGAGCGCTCCGGCACGGTTTAGACGGAGAGAAAATGGCCGTTTTCACCTACAAAATGTTTCCTTTTTGGCTCGGCTAAAGAAGCCGACTGCCATTCAGAATGACAATTGAGGCCTCTGAAATCCACTCACGTATTGACCAAGGATACGTGCTCGCCCCCAAACCGCCTGTACACGCGGTTACACATGTGTACGCGCATAAGTAGTTAAACTCTTATTCTTCACATAACAAAATGTGGGCTCTAATATGTGCTGAGGAAAAGCGCATGTTTCCCGAGAGTGGACACACGTATTTGACAAGCACAGAAAAAACTGACAAGCAAGTAAGAAACACAAGACATAATTTTTTTCAGGGGTGTTAAACATATGGCCCGCGGGCTAGAACCGGCCACAGTCATTATTCCAGACCACAATTGACAGATACTGTGATAAATATACTTCACCAATGTCAGCACATTTTTTTTATCAAACCTTTATTTAAAAAAATCCTGGTGGAACCAAGTTGCTACAGCACAGCCACAACTTTTGATTTGTAGCCTTTGTAATAATTTGTGAGGCAGGGATAACTTTCTCCTCATTAGCTTCCTCTTTAGTTGATGTTGTGTGATGCCAGCGTTAATACACAGGAGTGGAGATGGGAAATTAATTAAATGAATATCTAGACAAGTTGTTCAAGTCATAAGGAAGTAAGATACTATAGTATTGGTCACTTGCAAAATAAATAAATGTTTCGGGCATTTGTAGATCCAGTGTGACCTGTAATGAATGTGGAAAAACTTGGACATTGTTGAAATTGCACTTATTTTTCTCAGACATCCCAGGGTTTTTAACATTTTGTAAATCGATGATTCATTAATTGTCAACATTTTCAGAATGTACTTGTACTTCAATGCACAAAAAAAAAAAAAAAAAAAAAAAAAAAAAAAAAAGAAGAAGAAAAAAAAAGAAAAAAGAAAAATGCAGATGCCTTAAAGTGTAGGTTATTATACAATGGTTTTACTGGTCTGGCTCACTCTTGAGATCAAATTGGGCCGTGTCCTATAAAATAAAATTATTTAGATTCTCTGTTGGCTGTGCAAATTATGCATCCATCTTGTGGTGAGTCTCTGCTGGGTTTTTATACATACATTTTGTGGCGTTTGTTTGGTTTTTCTGACGGCAGTAGACTTTGATTACCTCTTTTTCTATGAATTCTTCTGCCCTGTTGCATTTGTGAATTCAGTGCTTTAAGACGGAAAAGGCAACATTGTCCGAATGAGCAGCCTCCGTTGAAGCTTAATTGACGTGTGTGTCATAATATTCAGACTGTAATTGGTCAAGAAAACAAAGTGGCCTTCCCCGCCTTGAAGGATGGCGCTAATAATACAGCAAGCCTGAAACTCATGATCTATTATTGATTCTTTGATGAGTCCCCGGCCTTGCCCCCTTGAACATTAATAATGTCTCCTAAATGATGTCGATATTGTGCTATGTCACATATAATGACGGACGGAGTGTATTAAAGAGTATTTTTGGTGAATGGGGACCAATGTTCTCCCCGGAGAGCCCCGCTCTGGCCCGGAGCGCAGCTTCACAATGGGGGCCCCGGCACCCGTCCGTGCGCAGCACTGCGCACTACTCCGAAAACTCCCCCTTCTCCCTGCCCCGCTCCTCCCCCCTTCTCCACCACTTGCTCCCCAAATCTCTTCAAGCAGATTAAATCGACTCTTTTATTTCATCTCACTTTCATCTGGAGAGCAACACCGCCCCTCTCCCTCTGTTTCCTACTCTGTCTCTGTGTTTCTCTCAGCCTGCGGCGCACAGCTCGTCTCATATCTGGGCTGCATCCTCCGGAGCGCACAAAGGAAAGTCAGTCCACTTCCATAAAGTTTCCAATTAAGTTCTTTATGAACCTTTTGCAGTTCGATTATAAATATATTTAATTACAGTTTCAAAATATCATGCCTAAAAATGGACTGCAGTGACTATATTAGATTAATAGCTAAGCCTTTTATTTTATTTAAATTTTATTAGTTAGGCTGGCCATCACTTTTATTTTGGATGCTTGTAAAACTGTCTGCATTGGAACTAGAGCTGCAGTGTTTACTTATTAATCTACTATGAAATGAAACCCAACTATTTTGATAAAGAACTAACTAACTAATCAATTTATCATTCTCAGTTTTTTTTTTTTTTTTTTTTTTTGAGAAAAAAATGTTTGATTTCAGCCTCACAATTGTGAATATTTTCAGGTTTCTTACTCTTGTATAACAGTAAACTGATAATCTTTGGGTTGTGGACAAATCAAGACATTTGAGGACAGGCTTTAGGAAACAGTGATCAACATTTTTTAGAATGTTCTGACATTTTATGGCCTAAACAACAGATTGATTTCTCAACAAAATAATTGACAGATTACTTGAAATGATGAAAATAATTGTTAATTGCAGCTCTGTTTGGAACAACATATATTTGTGGTAACTTTTTAACACAAGATATCTGAAGTTATTTATTTAATTATTTATCAGCAAACTGAATAACTCCAAACCATCAAAACAACACCAGTGTATTTAAATTAGCAGATGAATAGGCAAACCAAAACTTTTTCATTTACCTGTTGACTATTTTCTTGATTAGCTTTCTTGAACAGTTGTTTTAAAGTTAAAGTTTAAAGTTCTAGTTATATAATCAAATGTGAGCGTTTATGGGTGTTTATAAAATGCACTACACTAAGTGAACACAGCCTGTTGGTCAATTATTAAATATTTAATGTTAGTAATTAGCGCTGCAACTAACAGTGTTTTTCATTTCAATTAATCTGTGGATAATTTCCCCGACTAGTCAGTTAGTTGTTTGGTCGATTAAATGTCAGAAAATGGTGAAAAAATGTTGATCACGTGTGTCTATATGTCTTGTTTTGTCCACAACCAAAAGTTAGTCAGTTTACTGTCATAGAGGAGTAAAGACATCAGATAATATGTGAGAAACTAAAATCAAACAATGTAGACATTTTTTCTTATAAAATGACTTGATGATAAGACATGACATGATAACGATTAATCGAATATCAAAATAGTTGCCAATTAATTTAGTTGCTAACTAACTGATTAATCGACTAATCTTAACAGCTCTAATAATAATAAAATGTCATCTTTGGCATATACATTTTCTTCCAAATCCCCATGCAATAAGCAGAATAAGTTAAAGTAGAAAGGAATTCATACTCAAACATCCCCACCCTCTCTCCCCTTTCATTGAAATCTTTATATATTTGGCAGTACCGTTGGCCCTGCAGGCCTGTTGCTGGGCTGTACCAAACTCCCAGCGTCATAGTAATTAACCCTGGAGACAAAGTTAATGATTAAAACAGTCACGGTGTCCCCGCCTCCTCCCTCCTGCTTCACATTTTCACAGTGTATCTTTTAGAGTCCATACTTCGTTAGGTGAAATTAGCCAGATAATACAGAGGAGCCTTGTTGAGGGCCAATACATTTCCATTTAGGCCAGCCGCGTGTGTGCACATGCATACGCACACACACACACACACACACACACCACATACACACACATTCCACTCTGCAATGCAAACAGTCAAAGGGATAACTTTATTTGGTGAAAGGGGATCCTGGAAAGGGCTAATTGAATAAGCCCGGGATCTTTGAAAAACCTCTACCATGGTGAGCGCAGTCATCATGTCATAATTAGGTTTATTGAGGCGCATTCCTTCAATCTGCCTCCATTCCCCCGGGCTCATTGTATCCAGGGCCCAGGCCAATGGCCAGGGGACAAAAGGGAACCGTGAGCAGACAATACATGAAAGAGCCATAAAGATTTAGCTGGCTTTGTCACAGAAACGGAGTAGGACTTTGTTTGTGTAAATAATGCGAGTGAATGAGGAACTTGGGTTTCTCTGCCACTTGGGGTGAAGGATGGCGTGCTGCAAATGTAATATGTGGGCACACACTGGACCGGTGCCAGGGCAGAGGAGAGGAGGAGGAGGAGAGGAAGGAGAGGATTGAAGGAAGAGGAGTGATAAGAGGAGGAAAGGGAGTAGAAGTGGAGGCAGAGAATGGACTCAGAGCACAAAAGTGTGTGTTAGTGTGTGAAGGTGGTGTTTGCAGAGTTATTTGAGCAGAGACAAAGTTCTACAACAAGGAACTTTCATATTTTATTTTATTACATAGAGAATTAACTTTTTATAACATTAAACATGTTATTAGAATGATTTCAGTAAGTTGTAAAGCTAAAGTACATTAAGTAAATTAATCACAGAAAAGTAAGCAAGTAAGCAATGATTTTATTGTTTAGGTCTTTTTTTTTTTTTTGGCAAACTGCTCCAAATCTGCTGATTTTAGCTTCTCCATTGTGAGGATTTGGTGGTTTTATCCATTAATAACTTTGGGTTTTGGACTCAGACAGAACAAGACAGAGGATGACACCTTGGATTTTTTGATCTGCATTTTTAATGATTTCCAAACATTTCATAGACCTAATTATTAATCGAACAATGGAGAAAATGATCAGCTGACTAACTGATAATCGTTTATTCATTTGAATCATTAGTTGTAGCTCTGAAAAGCTGCCAGTTTCTGTTTCTGTCTCATCAAATCTGACAAAGACAGAACCGATAAGCTCTCGATGGATCTTATAATAGCTATTGGCGATTGGTGGCCTGAGCCAAGTGTCTGGTGAAGAGAGCTCTGTCTGTCCGCTGAAAGAATGAATGTGTCACTCAGTGAGTCCCTGGGCACGAGGGCAAAAGGGGGCACGAGGGCCAAGTGGCGAGCACCAAATCACTCTCCTCTACCCCGGGGCTCTCTCTGCCTCTCTGTCCCTCTCTCCTCATCCTCACTCCTCCCTCTCTCGTGAGTTTTTTCGAATAAGCTCATGCATGATGACTATTCAAGCATGAAAACATAGTTATCTGCAAATGAATGGCTGCTCTATGCTTCATTAAAGCCTCTTTTTCCTTTCACACTCTTATTGTGACCCTCTGATATCAATTCAAAGGGCAATTAATGAATGCACACCAACTTTGAAGTCAGGGTGATTTCGGAGAGGGAGGGGGCATGTGCGTGTGTGTGTATGTGCATGTGTGTGTATGGGGGAGGGGGCAAAGGGGTATTTGGGGTATTCCCCCTTCAAGACCCGCTGTAGCGCCCCAGCCTTCACCCGTGATGGACTAGCCACATTGAGCTGAGAGTGAGCGAGCCCCAAAGACAGTTTGAAGGGAGTGAAAGAGTGAAAAGGCCCAGCGAAGGTCAAGTAGAATGGCTCGCCTTAGAATAAGGCCCCTCTTTATCTGCTGCGAGTATGCACTATAGGCACAACAGCTGGGGGAGAGGAGGGGGGAGAGCTTGTTTTTTAATGTGCATGAGTGTGTTTGTGTGCACTCTTAGAAATAAGGGTTCCAAAAGGGTTCTTCCTGAAGGCCTGAGGTTCAGCTCAGAACCATTTGCTTCTGAAGAACCTTTTTTTGAAGAAAGGGTTCATCAAGGGTTTTTTTTTAAGACAAGCACCATTTTCATCCGAAAGAACCCTTTTTGTAAGAGAAAGTTCTTCAAGGATTGTTTAAGGACTTTTTCTTCAAGTGTTCCTTGTACCATTATCATCATGGTGGAGCACCCTTTTCGGGTTCTAGATAAAACTCTCGGAATATCAAAAGGCTCTTTGTAGAACCCACTGAGTGTGTTCTAGATAAAATCCTTGGAATATTAAAAAGGTTCCTTGTTGATCCCCCTGAGTGTGTTCTACATAAAACCACAGGAATGTAAAAAGGTTCTTGATAGAACCACCTGAGTGGTAACTAAATAAAACCTTTTGAATATTATTAGGTTCTCAATAGAATGTCCTTGGTTGGGTTCTAGATAAAAACTTTGGGAATAATAAAAAGTTTCTTGGTAGAACCACCTTGGTGGTCTCTCGTTATCACCCTTAAAAGGTGGAACAGTTCTGGATAGAACTCCCAGAGAGGGTTCTGAGTGGAACCATTACACCATAGAAGGGTTCTCTGTAGAACCTCTCATAGGGGGTTCTGGGTGAAACTGTTCACAGTTGGTTCTAGGTATGATCCCTTATGTGAGATTCTAGGTAAAACTCTGAAAAGATTTCAAGAGGAAAGCTTAATAAAGGGTTATAAAGGGTTAAAGCTTTATAAAGGCTTGTCTCCATAGGTTCCCCTATGGAGACAAGCTGAAGGACCTTTTTTGGCTCTAGTTAGAACTTTTATTTCTGAGAGTGTGTGTTTCTGAGAAAGTAAGGAAGAATGTGAGTGTGCGTGTTTTCCCCTCATGCATCTGTGTGTTTGTGAGCATGGCTGTTTTTAATGTGTGTGTATGTGTGTGTGTGTGTGAGTGTGTGTGCGTGTGTGTGTGTTTTGGGGTTAGGGTTGAGTGTCAAAGTTTGCAGAGGCCAGCCAGAGGCCAGTAAATTCACCATCTCTTCTGCTGATGGGGGACAGGCAGCTGTCAATCAGCTGACTGATGAAGCCTGACTTTCATTCACAGCTTTGTTAACTAATTAGCCCAGAGGCTTTTGTGTCGTGTCGGGAAAGAGGCTTAAACTGTGTGTTTATGCTGTAGTCACGACATTGGTCTTCGAGCTTGACAGCGTATAAATCCAAAATTGTCTGAATGGGCGTATATATTGTATGATATGCATTGATATGAAAACTTTTTTAACATAATTAGGGTAGTAATATTGTTGAATAAGCTATTCTTTTGTAGACATACAATAACAGCGATTTGCAACATGCAAAAAAAAAAAAAAAAAAAAGTTTGCAGGCCAAATATGTTATATTTTTGACATCATTTCCCAGGCCAGATAGATGGGAAAAATGGCCTCTGGCCAGCCACTTTGAGACCTAACCTATCGTAAAGAGAGATGTGTCATGAGTAACACTGATGAACACCATCACATCACATGAACAGCAACAGCAACAACAACAGTAGCAGTACTGTACAACTGACTCATGTTGGGGGTTTTAATTTCTTCCTTCAGGGGAGTAGAATATTTGTTTCACATTTTGAGCATGATGTTTTTTGGCTAGGGAAGCAAAGTGCATCCATACAAATGTTTTATTAATGGCTTACTTGTTTAAGAGAGGGAAACTGACGTTATCACATTGGTATCGCTATCAGCATTGGCAGATAGTCATGGTTGCAGTATTGGTATTGGACATGTAAAAGTGTTGTTGAGCCATACACTGTAAACCTGCACAAGTTAGCAATAGTCAAAAGAATTGAGGCAATCAGTTGCTACAATTTTCTTGAGTTCAATAACTTTAACAGTTGGAGGTTATCAGAGCTTAAATACTTGTGTTATATGTACTCTTTGATTACACTTAAAATGATTGAGTAAGCCCACTCAGATATTTTCAGTAAATACAACTCAGAATTTTCATTCACCTATTTCATAGTTAACAGAATTGAAAAAAGTGTAAAAACACATTATTTCATTTTCAGTAAACTCAGTATAGTAAAAAATAACAGTTTTTAATCTCTTAAAATAATTGTGGTTTGGAGACCTTTTTCTCTCATTAATTGGAACTTATGAGTTAAAACACACAAAAGAAAGAAAATTCTCCTGACGCTCAAGATTTTTAAAATTAGTAGAGTCTCTCAACAAAGGTTTTCATTACTTACTACAAATAATTCATTCGAACATTCGGTTTTACAGTGTATTTTATAACATAAAACTCTAATATAACCCTGTCCCTGACAACCATCATGTCACTCATGCTTATCACATCACATTTGCTACAGTATGTTAGCGAGGTGGCTAGCCAGCCATAGTTCGTCAGTACAATCAGTATCAGTACAGTCAGTATGAGCTGACTGGAATTTTTACTCCCTAATTTCGTATTGCGTCAGGCCCAAAAATCCAGTATTGGTTGAGCTTTACTAAAAAATGCAGTGTTCAATGAAAATAATCAATTTTGTTCAGGTTTTTTGAATGAATGTACCGCTCTGTGGGACCTGATTACAGGTATTTCCTTGTTCAAATAGAGATTCACTGCCAAACCAGGAGTTCCTTAGTAATATTTACCTGCAAGTTGAGGTTAAATGTAGGAAAGTCAGATCTACACTCACCCATGTAACATGAATGCAGCATTATACAGTACATTGCTGCTATTCTAAATGTCTCTCTACACCTCATGCTCACATTTTTGCATTAAAATTTCAGAAATTAAATTGCACTGGATCAAATCCTGACTTAGTTTAAATGTGATCACAATATTCAGGTGGAAATACTCGACATACAGCTACAGTTGTTTGTGCTTTTGGACACTTTCTTGAAAATTAACTGTAATTCATTCAAAAGGAAGATTAATAACTGCTGCAGTCTGTAGGGACAGCTTTACAGCAGAATTAACAGAGATAAAACTGTCAAACATCCTCTCTGTCAACTACAAAAACCGGCAATGACTCCTAACCTGCTAACAGCTCACCTCCTTGTTGTACTTCAACAGTTCCCCACTGACTGCAGTTATGAGTCATTCTGAGAGTTAAAAGACAGAGAGAGGTGCGGGGTCACAAAGCCAGGGAGGGTCACTCTCCCCCAACGCTACACAGGAAACAGGGTTAGAAACACATTTAGCTACAAATGACAGGTAACCATTTCCTCATACCCCCTTACATCCTCAACAACCCCCATAATTCTTTGTCAGAGGCATCAGACTCCTTCATGCCCTTTGTCATGTCATTTTTTTGTCACATAACAAGGCTCTGATTGATGACATCATTGCTCACAACATTTTTTTCTTGCTAAAAAACCCTCAACAAACACACACACACACACACACACACACGGTCTGGCACACTCTTATTTACAGGGCAGCTGTGAAGGTTGAGACTCCTCCTTAGCAAGTCAAGTGAGTTCACCCTCCAAATCCCCCTCCCACACACAAAAATCCACACACCATCTTTTTCTTAACCCAGCAGAAAGAGTCACAGATGGGTCCATAAGCTGTCAGTAAAGCCATTATCCGGCCCAGCATCTGCCTGTCTTGACTTCTATATACTGTTTAATGCAGTCGGCCAGTCACTTAGTCCCTCGGCTCCTGAATAGGAGCAGCATGGTCGGCCCGCCCAAATAAATGCTGCGTTTGTCTCCTCTGCCTTTTGTTTTGTGTTTTTTGAGAGGGGTAGGTGGAGAGAAGGAGGGGGGCAAAGTGTCAGAGGCTCAATTTACCCTCACTATTAACCAAAGCCCCCAGAAGAGTTACTGGGATGTCCGAAGAGGGGTGTAAATAGTCCACATATGGTCAGTCAATTCCCCCAAGTGCCAAAATCCAAGTTTGACACATCCCTTTTCACATACATGCTCAATGCGTACTGTCTAATGTCTCCGTGGACATATTTAAGCCTTTGTGTCCCCATCCGACTGCCCCCCTGCCTCCACCTCCTCCCAAAAAAAAAATCAGCAATGCTGAAGTCTTTCCAACAGTCTGTTTCAGCTAAATCCTCTATTCTCCTCCTCCTTCTCCTCCTGCTTTTTCTCTGCCCCGGGATGGCGTTGCACGGTGGGATCCATTTTGGGCTTTCTTGGCTCCGAAGAGGTTGTTTTGGCTTGGAGTCCATGCACTGTGTGCCTCTCAGGGCTTCAGTTTGGTTAAATTAAACAGTTTTCTTTTCTCCTCTAACCCCGTCCACCCACCCCCTCCAACTGCTCCTCTCTTATTTTGCGGCTTAATGCTCCCCGGCTCCCGGGCGATCTTGCCGAGGCTGCTTTCCCCTCTCCTGCTCAGATAATTTTACCCTTTTAAGGCTCATATTTTCTCATATTTCGATGAACTGACAAGAGCCAGTAGTACCATGTCTGCAAACTCCCCCCTCTGCCCGCTCTTTTACGCTGAGGTGGAGCAAAAGTATACAGAGAGAAGTCAAGTGTTTACAGGGGCTATAAATACAGCGTTTTAAGATATAGCATATGTATGTGGGCAGGGAACGATAGGAAGGTTAGAGTGGATAATTTGATTGGCCAAGGCTATTTGACGGTGCCAAATCGATGTGATCAGATCTTAGGGATAGCGAGGCGATGACGGCAAACAGGGCACTCTGAAACCACAGGTTTACAAGGTTGGAAAAGATCTGGGAAGCAGGGAAAGGTTTCTACTCTTCTCTCTCCTCCTCTTCATATATCCTGATGCTGATTTGCTGTTGCATTTCTTTGTTACCAAGATCATTTTGGAGAGTATTGTGTGTGTATTAAAGGCATGTGACCGGGGGGGGGGGGGGGGGGTTACTGTTAATGGACGCTAAAATGGAGACGCCTCAGGGCTGACAAGCTCGATTAACGTAGCCTCAAAATGCATGTAGAATCAGGGGAAGCCCAGTGCTGTGGACATGTGTGTACAAGGTCATGTGGTTGGAGTCTTTGTGTGTGTGTGTGTGGCGTGGGTATGTGTGTGTGTGTGTGTTTGTGTGTGTGTGTTTATGAGCTCCTGGGCCAAGCTGTGGGGAGTAGGGAGCTTCAGGGGTGATTGGGTGGCTGCCCTCCATCTTGGCACAAGTTTGCCACCAAAACACCCTCTACGCCTCATGTGTCACCCCATGAAGCTTCATCACCTGCCACTTTAATTTGCATTTCATTATATTTTAGAATTTTAGGCATGTGGTCGATACTTAAGTAGACATGCATGCAGCAGGAGAGCAAACGGCTCTGTTTTGCAGGGTCCTTAACAAGCATAGTTTATAGTTTATATTGCAATTATAGATGCACCAGTGCACTTTTTATCTGTTCAAATCCAATTCAATGCCTGAATTTGGATTTCTAAACTGATTCTGATACCAATACCGAGGCTTTCTCTTTTGAATATGAATATTATTATCATTTTTGTTGCTGGTATTGTGGTAAGGTTGAATGAAGCTTTAGTAAACCACACAACGCTTCTAGTAAAAAGAACAATAAAATTTTACAGTGATGCATTAAATTAAATTTTTTCCAGTATTCCAAAGCAGCTTGTTCAAATCGAAGGTTAAGTGGACAGAAACAGGTACAACAGTGCAAATTGCAATGGCAGCTGCCTAAATCTTTTGAAAAACCTGAACAAATCAAGCACACAGCAATTGCTATGGGCTTGAAATTGCAACATTACATATTATGATTCATAAAAACATAAGACTATGGAATCATCATTTCAATAGTGGCCAGTATTGGCAACTGATACCAATATTGGATCAGGTCGATCCCAACTCTAATTGCAATTGGAAAACTTTTTTATGTTGAAAATATGTAACTCCATAATTGGTGACAAAAAAGATTTAAGGATGTCAGAAATTTTGTTATCCATCACCAAAAAGAGGTACATTTACTATCTGAAAGCCACAATGAAAGTAACTTTTAGTTTTAAATGTAATGTGTCGCCATATTATCATATTGGCTCATAATTATCTGCCCTAAAATAATCTGTATATTTAAAAGCAGCAGAATCAGTTTTAATTGATTGTCACACAAATTTTATGTCTACATAAGTCCAACAGTTGATTTCCCTTGGAACAGGACACTGATCATTAAAGGCTACAGTAAAGATCATGAGTACTGCCCAGAGAGCACTCTCATCAGAAAGTGAAGTTTGTCCTCATTTTATCATAAAATCTTCTGTAAAATGTGTCATAAGTGTAATGATCTTCTCAAGTTTGAGAAAAGATGAGGAAAGGAAAGTTTCCCAAAACAATTTAAAAGGATTGAATTACATATTATTTTCACGTTAACTGTTCAGTAAACGATAAATGTTATTTCCCTAGACAAGGCACAAATAAGGATTGTTTAAACTTGTTTGATTGATTGCAACTATAGTGGTGCTGAAATAGAAAAAGAAAGAAATCAAAAAACTAAGAAAAGAGGGTTAGGGTTGTTCCAATACAAATATCAACATTGGAAAATGCCTCTGAATACTGCTTAAAATGCTGGTAGCCATGAGTACGCAAAGCTATGTTAGGCTAGGGTCAGGGTTAATAGTATACAACTGTTAAAAAAATCAAATAATATACATATATATATACACCACACACGCAATATATATATATATTATTTTTTTTTTTTTTCAAACGCATTGGTATCCGAATCGGTAGTGGGAAGGAAAGACTTTATTAGATCATCTCTAATTTTAATCTTAAAAAGAGAGTTAAGTGAAGCAAGAAGATGGGGTCGCACTTCCTTTCACCTCAACTAGTGTCCATGCATTGAAGAGGGCCCAGAAACTGGATGTACTTCTCTTCTACCAACAATAACAAAAACGAAAACCAACACAGATGCCCAGACAGACTATCCCCATGGGTACATTTACATCAGCAAGAACAGCCCCTGTTGCCCCTCTCTGCTGCCCTTCTCGCCCCCTCAGGTGCTCTTACAGTTCCCCTCGGAGGAAGGGGGTGGTTTTTTGGGGTGGTGGTGGGGAGGGCTAGAATGCCCCCGCTGTGCCCCCATCTCCCCCAAGTCCCCCCCGCCCCCCACCCCAACACACACACACACAATCCCTCTGCGGAGCCTCTTTATGTCCCCCCCTCCAGCTCCCCCGTGGGGCAGGTGACAGCCCTCCACTGTGAAGGGCCGAGGGAGCCATGACGGATTCCACAGATGGAGCGTGGAAATCGCCGGCAAAGACCTCAGCTCTGTGGAGCAACAAAGAAGCCGAGAGTCACAGGGAGAAATATGGGTGGAAAAGAGAGAGATGGGGAGAAAGGGAGACAAAGAGGGGGCGAGAAGGAGGGAGAACGAGAGAAGAGGGAGGAGAAGGTGGTGCTTGTTTAAAGAGGGTGGTGTGCCGAAGTGCAAAGAGTGTGTTTGTTGGGGCGAATTAGGAGTTTGAGGTGAAAAATGTGCGAGTCTGGCGTTTTTTCCATGCTTTTTTGTACATGCTGGTGCCATTCTTATCATGTAGTGTTCTACCTGTCAGCTGTATGATGCTGTTGATGGTCTTATTATGTTGCACTGACTCAGCTTCCCCACGGACATCGTTATCATTTTGTCCCATCGTCTTATCTTCTTGTATCTTAACATCAAGGATGCAGCAATCTGGCGAAGTGAAGTGAAACAAATGACCCCGCCTGAGCCGTCTGTAAAGGATCTGATTCAGGATTGTATCTCTACCAGATTCCGAGACTTCAGAGGTGCCACTCTGTCGCTTCTTTTGAAAAGTTCTCGAAACCCCGGTAGCAGTCATAACCGATAGGTAATTCCAAAGTGATTAAGGATTTTCCCGGCCGCCTCAGCTTTCCCAGGGCCCAAATCCCTGTGAAATGCTGAGGAACGTGCATGCTGTTAAAGTCGGGGGGTAGCGAAAAAGCATTCCTAGCGGCCCTCCTCCATACAGGAACTGATGGGGGAGGCTACAAAAGGCCTCATCTCTTGTTTTTCAGTCATCCTGTCCTTAACTCCAGAGCCCCACACACCACCACACCCCGAATTCCTTACCCACCATCCACAACACAAGTCCTCCAACCCCAGCAGTCATATAAAATGTTGACGAGTTTGTGCAAAGTCGGAAAAGTTGCTGTTTTGAAGACAAAAAGTTGCATAACAGTTGAAGTTTAGAACACTGCGGCCATTTTGATTTTTGTCTTCTTGCCTGTACATCCAGTTGTTTTAGCGTTATAGTCTATTGTTTAGGGCTGCAGTTAATTATTATTTTTATTATCCATTAATCTGCATCAATTGATAAATTAATAATTTAGTCTGCTGGCTTTAAAGTTTTTTCACTGACCAGATTTTGTAGGTACTTTTTATCTATATTAAAGCAAAATTAGACTCTGAACCTTTGTCACAAGATAAAACATATCAAGAAGCTCATTTTTAGTTATAACACATTTTCAACCAAAAATGTAGTTACTGCAGTTAGCTTTTTGATGGCAGTACAAAATGACACAAAACTGTGAAAATGCTCATCACAATTTCCCAGAGCCCAAAGTGATGCCGTAAGATTACTTCTTTTGTTCAATCAACAGCCCAAAACGCAAATACTCTTCATTTGCCATCATAAATGACAAAGAAAAGCAGCAAATTCACATTTGAGAAACAGGAACCAGAAAATGTAAATTTTTGCTTGAAAAATGAAAAATTTATGGGAGCTAATTTTCTTTCAATCAACTATCTGTGAAAATGCTGAATTCAGACACAAGTTGAGGAAGAGCTCTCAATCTATGAGTGCAAAATTGCACTATATTCAACAGAGGCTTAAGGCAATGTCTCCATTTCTCTCGCTCCCCCTTTGAAAATATTTTACTTGTTGCCTCCCTCATGCTTGAATGTTTCTTTACCAATTTGCTCTTAATGCATGTTAAGTTGACTCCCACTGCTATTGGTGTTGCAAGGAGAAAATCGCCGAAGGGGGAGAGGAGGATCAGTTTCACATGAGGGGCCCTGAGCTATTTGGATTCTCTTGTATTTTATTGTTGCTTCTGAGGGGGAACTAATACAGTGTTGCACACAAAACTTCCCCTGTGCTGAGGGGGAATTAATTAAGTGTAACACAAAAAGTGGGCGCATTGGCCTTGGTGAACTTCGAAGGGAGCCAATGGAGTGTTTGAAGTAGTGAGTTGAAAACCAAGCTGCTGCTGGCTTATAGAACATATTCACAATAGTATTAATACTGATGTGAGACAGAGATGAAAAGTAGAAAGACAAAAGCTGTCAGGTCACTTAACATCACTGCAGTTCAGTCAGGCTGAAGATCACACTTGATGACAAGTCAAAATATATAATTCTCAAATTTAGAATATTGATTCAACTAGTACTAGGGATTAGTCACTTAAACAGTTAGTAAATTGACTGAATAATAACTTTAATAAAACTGTATATCATTTATCAAACAAAAAGGCTAAATAATCTGGTTACAGTCTCTTGAGTTTCATTATCTCAGTTTGATATACTTGGAAATTTAATAACTCAGGTTTGGACCTTGAATTCTGGAAATTTTTTATGGGTATTTTCCACTTTTTTCTAGTACATATGTATGACAAAAAAAATCTAGCTTGAAAAAAAAAAAGATTCATTTTTAAAGTACTAGATTCAATATCCCAATTCAGTTCAATAGTTTTAATAGTTTTACTTTTTACTTTTACTTACTTTTTACATTTATTGAGTGTGTCCGGTCAACTGATATATGGGTCCAATATGTTTACTGATATGCAAACTTTTTAGCAGAACTTATGATGCAGAAAACAATGTGATTTAGATTTAGCAAAATGGGGAACATTTATGTGGACAAGAGGAGGTCCCAGGCAGGTGTAAATGCAGAGAAGTTGCTTCTTGTTTTACAAAATGTCCAATGGACTGACAGTATTTAAATATTGCACAATTGACTAATACCATACAGTACTGATGCTTATTCATTCTTTATTTTCTCAGTGTTCATGCCACCAATTGGTTGACCAAATATGTATTAAAAAATATCTAAAAATATTCTTTAATAAAGTTATCAGTTTAAGAGAACACCCCTTCCAGTACCTTTGCATAGTCATATCAGTGCAAAACATGTCCACACAGAAAAGGTCTATTGTCCTTTCAGCTCAAAAGTTTACAATCATATTGGTGAATTATTCCCCTCTAAAATAAAAATCAGAATAAGTCTCAAAAATCCCATATTGGCTGGGCTCTTGTGTGTGTTTGTGTGTGTATATCAGACATGAGGAGAGCTGGCATACTGGTAATAGTAACAAATTAAAACTACTCAAATCACTGTAATTAAGTTATATTTTGAGTACTTGTACTGTCTGTCTGTAATTTTACTCATACTTAAGTATGTATTACACAATGTAATCTACTTAGTTACTTTTAAAAGCATAGTTGAGTAATGAGTACAATTTGAATTAATATCCAAACCTTTCATTTGCATTTTAGTAGCCAGTCAAACAAACGAAAAACAAAACAAAATGCTGCAGCAGCAGGTTTGGAGCGAGGATGTTACTAATGATTAATCATTAGTTGTTAATTAATTACCAATAAGAATTTCACCAATTATAAATGTATTCAATAATCAATAATCATGGCAGTAATTGTACTTCGTTTGACATTGCTTTGTCTGGCAGAGCCATTTGTTGAACAAGGGAAATTAAACTTAGACTTAAAATTAGAAAAAAAAAGTTAAAAACTGAAAAATATTAGAAATGAGGGAAAAAAAAATGTGTTTTGTATGTTAGACATTTTTAATGATTCATCAGTTGTTAGTGTTTTCAACTACTGGTTCAGGAAAACACAAATTTGCAACCCTAGTTTGGAGAGGTGACTGTGACTTCAGCAGTTAAAAGTAACTAATACTCTGAGTAGTTTTTGCAATGAATACTTTGTACTTTTACTTAAGTACATTTCTAACACCACAGTACAGATTTTACTGACTCCTGCCACCAGTGGAATTCATTACTGAACAGAATTTTATGATGCTCAAACTAGACCCTGGATTTGAAGACCAGAGACTTATTCAGTGAGGTATCTGATTCATCGCTTCATAGCTGCCACAGAAATCACCCAGAGAGTGGATAAGCCTGCAGCCGCTTCTGGCCATCAAGGCTACTGTCCACACACACACACACACACACACACACACACACACACACACACACACACACACACACACACACACACACACACACCACACACACACACACACACCACACACAGACACACACCACGCACTCAAAGAATGGCCCCTGGATCCAAATTAGCCTTTTGTGTGGCTTTTAGTCCACCAGTCCCCCTGTGGTGCCCTGGGAATCCTGTCCAGTGGGATTATTCCTCAGGCTCAGAATATTCCTTCTGAATGGAGGTCTGTTTGGCCACAAGACCATGAGGAACGACCGATGCCTGATGATGCGTGTGCATGTGGGAGCGCGTAAAGAAAAGAAAATACCCCCCTCCTATTAGTGGTCATATGAAAACTATTTAGTAAATAAGTGAAAACAGAGCAAATCAGTTAACATTGTACAATTGTGATGGATAGTCGATGTGATGTTACAGCCACAGCTAAAGAACTGAGATGTTGGTCTGTAACAGCAGCATGTTTGCTCTTCAACACGGTTTCGAAAGTCAGGCGGCCACTTCAGGTTTTATAGAGTGAATCTGCTGAAGCTGTTGATGTAAAGCTATGTCCATTATCTTTAAAACAAAAGCCCACTGCTCTGAAGTTTGAGTTCAGTGATTGCCTGCCTTCTGCCTGCCAGACTCCATTAACATATTGCTCAGTTTGACTGTTCTAAACATCTACTCCTTCTAAAAGATTATTAATGATTTCTGACAACCCATAAACGGACACTTACTCAATCAGCAAACATTCGACATTAGTTTTAATTCTAATTAATGTGAAAAGGACAAACAATAACAGTTATGGGCTGGTATAGATTCTGTGACACGCTTGGCATTGTTGATGAAATATTAAGGTCATTTTATGATTTAGTACAACAAAAAATGACATATTTCTCCTTTAAGCTGAATGTGTGTTTGTGTGTGAATAAAGGGTTATCATGAAAAAACTTTACTCATTTCAGGAGTCAACAGCATCAACTTTTGCTCCATGAAATATCTGATATTGTTAGAAAAACAGATCCTGGAGTTTTCTTACTTTTCTTTCTCCTTCTTCGAACAGCGAGTCACTCAGATGAGGGTTCAGACGTAGAGTCAGAGCCGGATCTGCCGCTCAAGAGGAAGCAGCGGCGCAGTCGGACCACCTTCACAGCAGAGCAGCTGGAGGAGCTGGAGAGGGCCTTCGAGAGGACCCACTACCCCGACATCTACACCAGGGAGGAGCTTGCCCAGAGGGCCAAACTCACCGAGGCCAGGGTTCAGGTACGTGAGGGCACATACACATGCTGTATATCCACTGTCAATATGCACAAAATGTCAGAACCAAAAGGAAATAAAAACAGATTTTAGCTTGTTAAACACAGGAATCCATGGAGTTTTGAAAGAGTTTTATTTGCTTGTAAATTTTGCCATACAGAGAACCATGAAATCCTTCAACAGAAGTTAAAACATGAAAATGTTTACAAGATGGCAGCAACACTCTGCTCACATATTGACTTCTGTCTGACACGCGAACATACCAAAATTCAATTGATAATCTGTCCTTACCACAAACAGCCCTCGCACACACACTTTTATACACAAATCCTGTGGCTTTATACACTCTCTGACCATTTGAAGGCAAACTGCTGATCTCAGTTTGCTCCACAGAACAGCACAAAAACACACACATGCACTTCTCATCCTCGCTCCCAGGGGCCCAATCTGGACTTTCCTATTTCTGATCTGGAGACCAGTAAATTCTCCTCCACAGGCTCCATATGGGAAGTGTAAGCAGGCCCAGCATGAGCCCCGTCCATATGGACACGGCATGTCACTCACACACACAGTGCAACCAGCAATAATACACATCTAACCCCCCCACACGCACATTCGCACTCAACTTTTTTTTCCCACATTGTCTCTCACCTTCCTTTTCGGCTTCACACTCTGACAGAACTGTGAGCAAAGTTTTTATTTTGTGTGCAGCATATGTAAATTTGTGTGTGTTGTGTGTGTGTGTGTGTGTGTGTGTGGTGTGTGGGTTACCGCTGAAACAAATGTAATGTTTTATAGTAGTTGCTGTCAATAGCTACAGCTTATTTAATTGTGGGTTATACCTTTAAAGATGTCTGTAATACAATAGATGGATTGTGTGACATTGCGGCATTACGAAATGCTTAACAATATTGGCATGTCAGTGACTTAAAACAAAATATTGCCATCGGCCCGACAGGCCAATGAGATGATGCTTTAATTTTGTGCTTGTGATGCAAGTATGTCTGCAATGTGAAGTTTTTTTAGGGTGTAACTTGGATAGCAAAGTTGTTATTTGCAATGATTCCCCAGAATACATTTTGAAAAGCATTGCATTTTATTTTGAAAAGCTTTGGATTTTATTTGAAAAGCATTGCTTTTTATTTTGAAATGTGAAATTTGTATTTTATAGCTGCATCTGCCTGTGGGTCCTCACAAAAAGGGTAGGTATAATAAAGTGTTTGTTCCTCAACAGGAGAGACTTGCTGCTCTCTGCAATCAGGTGGAAAAAAATATGGGCACATATTGATATTGGCCAAAATGAGTTTTGGCACATTGGATATTGGCAAAAATCCACTATTGTGCATCCTTATTTTAAAAAATGTAGTCTGAGAAAGGCATTATACACACACTGTTCAGACATGGTTGCCATTGTTCTGCTAGGTTTGGTTCAGCAACAGGCGGGCGAGGTGGAGAAAGCAAGCAGGAGCCAATCAACTGATGGCATTCAATCACCTGATCCCAGGAGGTTTCCCACCTTCAGCCATGTCCAGCATCCCTCCCTACCAGCTCTCTGACAGCACCTACCCCCCCTCGTCTATAGCACAAGGTAAGAGATGAGACAAAGTGGTTGACGTTCACATGTGGAGAAAGATGTAGCATGCGGTATAGTGTAGCAAGTCAAAATTCAGTTCCAAGTATTCATGCTATGAGCATAAGGCTTGTTGTTAATGCAAATAATACACTTTTTGGGGGGAAGTGAAAGAAATCTTTGTCTTCATATTGATAATATTGTATTTTTCATTTGATTTGATTCAGCAAGTCGTGTGGTAGAAATAACTCACCATACAGACTTGTAATCATTCTAAAAATTGTAGTTATAACACGTTTGCCTCTCTGATGCTGTTTTTTTTTTTTTTTTATCTTAAAGCTCCTCTCAGTCTCAGTTAAGTTAGTATACATAGTGTAAATGATAAGCAATTTTGTGCATTTTTTGAATTTCTTTTTGAAAACAATAATATTACATTCAGGATGCAAAATTAACTTTTTTTTTCCACTGGCCAAATTGCTAAGGAATGTTAAAATTTTACCAGCCGCATCATAGATGCCATTGTTTTTTTGTTTTTTTTGTTTTTTGGCTGGTGAATGAAGCAAATCTAACAGCCACTTGTGTATTTTACCAGTGTTTGGCTGGTGGCTGGTGCTAATACTGGTGCCTAATTACTTTACACAAAGTATATTTTTACAGAAATCTTTTTTTTTATTGCATCACCATTGAGAGTCTGTTTTGGAATTGTTTGTTAAATTTGTATCAAAAACACAAAAACTTCAAAGGTATTGATTTAAAATTCAGCACAATAACAAAAAATTTGCATTAGTGAGATGTTTTGTGTTTGTGTTTTTTGTTTTTTGCAGGTCTTGTTTTTATTTTGATACAGGAACATCAGCACTGTAATCCAAGAAAAACAAACAAAAAAAAACTTACAAACAAAAGTTAAGCGTTAAGGTTTTGATTGCACTTTAATTGATTTCAGCACCAAGCACTGAGCAGATATGTTTTGCAACTTTTAACTGAGAATCTTTAGTAGTGGTAAAGTTTTATCTATGATGCCTTTGGTAGTGTCGGAGGCCCCCAGCACGGTGCATCGGCCCCAGCCTCTCCCTCCCTCCTCGGCCACCATTTCCTCCGGTGGTGGAGGGCAGGGAGAAGGAGGCTCCCCCTACTGCCTCGCCTCCGGACGCCACTCCTTCTCAGGCTACTCTGACAGCTTTGTGAGCCCCGGAGGACCGGCCAATCCCATTAACCCCGCCATCGGAAATGGACTCTCTCCACAGGTGAGACTACGGCCTAAAAATACGCCAGTCAGACCTACAGCTCAGTCGATAAAGCAGCATATTGCGCTGCTGTAAGAAAAGAAAATTAATTTTTTTTTTCTTAAAGGGATAGTTCACCTCAAAATCAAAAATACATATTTTCCTCTTAACTGTAGTGCTGTTTATCCATCTAGATTGTTTTAGTGTGAGGGGCCAAGTTTTGGAGATATTGCTCATAGAGCTATCTGCCCTTTCCCCAATATAATGGAACTAGATGGCACTTGGCTTGTGGTGCTCAAAACGCCAAAATAATACATTTTAAAAACAGTGTTTCTTTCAAAATATCTTGACCTGCTTACTCAAGATAATCCACAGACCTTGTGAGCAGTTTCATGTAGGAACTAATGTATTTCTTCAATAGAAATAAAATGTTGCTTTTGAATTTTTCAGATGTATTTTCAATTTTTTTTTTGCTTGTTGGTTCATTGAGTGCCATTTAGCCTCATTACATTCCACAGAGGGCAGACATCTCTATGGCTGATATCTCCAAAACTCAGCACATCAAATCAAAACAAGATGGATAAATAGCTCTATGTGTAAAAGGAAAAATGTGTATGTCTGATTTTTGGGGTGAGCTGTCTCTTTAATACTACAGTGAGACAAACCAATTAGTGAGATGAGATAACTTCACATGTATCAATAACATTGTCAGCTTTGAAGAGGAAATCTGATTTGATTCTATAAAAATACTAATATTCCAAAAATTCTTCATTCTTAAACATAAGTGTTTTATTTAAGAACTGATGTAGTATTCATTTGTTTTAAGAAAAACATAAAGGTAATATTACTTAAAAGATTTAAGTCTGTGATTTTTTTGTCAATGTGTCCATTAGACAGGATCAAGACGTGTGTGTTTGACACTGTACATGCCTCCAGAGACTAACATAGTTTTACTTGCTTGATTATTACCCATAACATGGCACAGCTGAGCTGCTGGGCAGAATTAGATTTGAACATGATTTCAAAGAGTTGAACTTGGTCGGGACACGCATGATTTACCCTGTCAGGCACACAGCTTCACACAATTTATCAAGAACTCTTTTCAAGTGATATTTCACCCAGGTGTGGAACACATAAATGCACAGATTCATCCACTCGTCTACTACACGCTATAAATTGTACGCTCTACACTCACACACACTCCTCCGTATTAGAGGATGGGTCACTCACTGTCAGAGGAGAAAAGTAAGATGACTCCAGAAGGACAGAGGACAATTGAGTGTGTGACAAATGAGAAGTGAAAAGACAATTACAGCCAATTATCCAGGCATGAAGTCCCAAGGTCTCTGCACCTAGACAGAGGGTACAACAGAGGAGACAGAGGAGTCAGAGACCCTAACAGGCAGAAAATGAGATTTCAGCCTGGCGCAGTCTGACTCCTTAGAGAACAGACCGCAGCAGTGTGAAGACACTTACACCGGCACACACACACACTCACAGGTCCACATAATTACAGCAACACACACACACACACACACACACACACACACACACACACACAATATGCAGTGTAGATAATTGATCAACTCCATGACATTTTTGAGGATCAGTTAAGGCTTTTGCAACATCTTTTACACAAATATTACATGACATGGTTGAGCAGCATGGCTAAGTCAACTTTCCAACCTTCTGTTTTGATTGATTACTGCGTTTTTTATGATTTCAAATATAACAGTAATACAGGAAATAAGGAGACATTTTCATTCACAGTAAGTTCATACTACTTTCATTTGTTGTAAGTGTTTGCAGCCATAAGTGTGTGTTGTGAGAGGATACCCTCCTCTGAGTCTGTCCTTATGCTTCTACTTCCTCTTACTTACTTATTTCCTTATCGATTAATCTGCCAATTATTTTAACGATTAATCGATTGAGGCCTTCAACTACCGATTATTTTCTTTATTGATTAAGCTGATGATAATTTTCACAATGAATCAATTTAGGGCTGCAACTAATGTTTATTTTTATTAGTGGTTAATCTGTTGGTCATTTACTCAATTATCTGATTAGTTGTTTGGTCGATTAAATGTCAGAAAAGGGTGAAAAATGTTGATCGTTGTTTCTCAAAGCTCGAAATTATGTCCTCAGATGTCTTCAATTTTTTTCTTCAATCATAATGGAGTAAAGAAGCCAGAACATATTCACATTTGTGAAGCTGGAATCAAATAATTTTTGTCTTTTTAATTCTTAAAAAAATACTGAATCAATTAATTGGTTATCAAAATAGTTGATTAATTGTTGCAGCTCAAAATCGATTAATTGTTTAGTCAATAAAATGTCAAACAATTGTGACTACTGCTCATAACAGTTCCAAAACGTCCAGAGGGACATTTTCACATCGCTTCTTTTGTCCAACCAACAGTCCAAAACTCAAAGAATCTTCATTTACTGTCAAAAATGACAAAGAAAGGAAGCTAATTCTTACACTTAAGCTAGAAATAGAAAACATTTGACATTTTTGCGTGAAAAAATGACTGAAACGATTAATCAGTTATTTAAAATAGTTGGCAACTAATTTTCCTTCGATTTACTTATCCGGTGGTCTTCAAACTGGGGTCCAGGGACCAACAGGAAGCCTTGAGTGGTCTGTAGGGGGTCCCAAGCAAAAGGAGGAAAGAATACTTTTAACTTTTATCACATTTTTTGGAAGTTGGAACAATGAGAAAGAAATAAGTTTGGCCATTTTGATGGATTGTAATTTATGACAATCATAGTTTCATTGACAATGAACACTTTATTATCTTCAAACCTAAAATTTAAAGAAAATACTCAGAGGGTATTCCTTAAGAAAAAATTCTCTCAATTTGCGGCCTGTAATCTAGTGTGCATCTATTGTGGTGGTTCATAACATGAAAAAGTTGAATTGCTGAATCATTGCAGAGAAAACGGAATATATGTTACAAACAATATTGTGCACAGAGGCAGCTCAACACAGCATCCTATAGTCACATATGTGTATCATAAACACTGCTAGACACTCCTGCCATACTCTAGCCTCAAGGGGAAGCTTCTCATGATTGCATTCTTAAAATGTTTGCCTCAACATTCTTCCACGTGAAAGCAAAGGTTCTAATTTATTTGTATATGTTTCATACAGCGGGGAAGGAATGTCCCGTCTCAGATGTTTCCCCCCATCCCGACATTCTTCCCTGCTAGCTCCTGGACACTCTGATTTAGGCCGCTGGCAACAGCCGCGTTCCGATATGAAACACCCTGGATGGGCCCAGCTGCAGCCATGTCATGAGGCTGGGAGAGGGCTCAGGAGAGAGGGATGATGGGTAGGGGTTTGGTTAAAGAAGATAAAGATAAAGTCACCAAACTAGTAACCATTAGTTTAATGACCGACTATCCCTGCTCCGTGTGGTTTGCTGAAGCCAAACCGTATCCTTACTCTCTTTCTCTCCAAACGCAGGTTAATTTTTTAGGAAAATGTTACCGGGCATTGGAGGAAACACAACTCCCCTCTCCAAATCAACATGGACTCCTCCATTCACCTCCCCTACTTGGGAAATGATTTAAGCAGGACCATGTGTGTGTGTGGATGTAGAATAATATGTCACTTAGAGGGCCAAGAGGACCCAAAGAGCAGCATACCTGCTTCTTATTAGGACAACTGGAGGAGCCTCCAGGCCTTTGCTCCGCTGAGGAGGAGGTGGGATATGATACATTTAGAGGTAGCAGGTTCAGTCAGACTTACTTCATAAGTGATAAAGCCAGTCTCAATTTCTTATTAACGGTTTACTGAGCACTTTGATGATGGACAGGTACAGTGAGTGTTGAGGGCGGGGGTGGGGGGTGGGTCGGTGGTATCAAGTCTGTTTTCAAACCAGTTGAAACACTTTGCCCTGTGGCTCTTTTCCGTCCTTTGCTGGCAAAGGGATATTCCCCCAAATTTGATTATCTGGTTGCTAATAAAGACCAGGTCAAGAGCAAACGGATTTCTCAAACTGCAAATCTATTCTGAGGCCGAACAGAGCCGAGCTCACACAGACCTTTCTTTTGTGTTATCTTTGTCGGCATATCTCTCTTGCAGATAAGTTGTTATCTTGTGCCATGAGTTTTTGGAGCGGTGTCAAAAAGGAATTTTAGAATAAGTGGAGCCGTGGATCTGAGACAAATTGCTTAATTCTTCCTCTCTGGTGTTATCTCTGTCTGCGATGGGTTCTCTTGTGAGCCTTTTGATGTCCGCGTCAGGGGGATTTCCTGTGTGTGTCTGAGTGTGTGTGTTTGTCTCGGTGTCTGTGTTGTTATTGCACACACTCCTGTGCTTATATGCTAAAAATTAGAGATATTTAATGTGTTATTGGAGGAAGTGTTCAGATCCTTTACTTAAGTAGAAGTATTTATACCACACTGTGAAAATACAAGTAAAAGTCCTACAGCAGTCAAAGTTAACTTTTTTCTTCAGTGTTCGGCAACTGTCCCCAATTCTGCTTTCAGCTGTCCCAGACTTGTCTCAAGTTGAAGATCCTTTATTCATTCAACATAATAAATATAATTTAATACCGTAACTACTTGTTTCACATTATGTCACCAACTGCAGTCATGAATAAAAAAGTAAATCCCTCTAGGTATTTGGCTGCAGTCAATTTTTATTTTTCATATTTAACTTCTTTTCATTTTTTTAGTCTTTGTTGAGTTAAAGTTTCTCCTCACTGCAAACTGCAGTGCAAATACAAACCTGTTTCTGATTGGCATACAGCAATTTACACACACTCACACACACACACACACACACACACACACACACACACACACACCACACAACCACACACACAAACTTTGTAACACACATTGTAAACACTTAATTCTTTATTAAACACAAAGAGTACGAGTGTCAGTGTGATGTAGCATAGAGCTTGTGCCGGTGTCACCTCACATTTTTCAAATTTGAACACTAAACAATTAAAATTATATATATTTCATGATGCTTAATATTATTAGTACAATAGTGCTAATAATATATAATAAAAGTACAATATTTCCTTCTGAGATGTACTGGAGTAGAAGTATGAAGTGGCATGAAGGGAAAATACTCAGGTACCTCAAATTTGTATTGTACTAAAAATGTTTCATTTCAGCCAGCGTCAACAATTATTCATAATTTTAATTACCTATTTTAATAAAGACCAGTAGAAAAGAGGTTGAATTCATCTGCAACTTCTTAGACTAAAAAAAACAAAACAAAAAACTGCCACACTGGTGTGCTGACCTGTTCTTTTTAAAAATAAGTTCTTCACCGTCTGCACTGATTTTCTCACTCTTCGCTCTTTCTGCGTAACATGTCAATGGTGCAACTGAACAACACACCTGTTAAATGACTGGCTGTTTCTGATGATATGACAGACTGCTTAGGGTGTATTTGTTCTGTGCTTTCATGGCTTCAGGTGTCTGTGGATGTTGCTTATATGCATACGTGCACCACTGCAGAAAACATGCCATCCCCTCCTCTTGTCTTATTCATGAAAATTTGGTCCATACTTTATTTTACAGTGCACTAATAAGATGTAACAAGCCGTACTTTGTATCAAATTAGACAAACACTATAAATAATATATTTCGTTGTTTATTAGACCCTTATTAGGCTTCATTAGAGGGTAATTTGGGACATATTACAACAGAAATGTACTGAAAACTAAAGTGATCATATCTGCTACTTCCCCATTTAAAAAACTATTTACAAAGCAGATCTACTAAGTAAAAAACAAACTTTTAGAGGCAAAGGAACATTTTGTCTTTGGGTGACTGCACGGACTTATTGTAATATGGTAGGCAAATAATGTGATTTGATCGAAGAGGTAGACATTGATCTTAGCTGTTCCTCCAGTTGTATGCGACCAGCCAAAGAAGGTGTGTCTCAAGTTGCAGATATGTAATTTCACTTTAGTTTATAGTACAACAATGTACGGTTTGTTTCATCTTATTGATTTACTGTAAAATAAAGTGCAACCAAAGTATGTCTCTTTTTTGCCGGCTAGGGTTAGGATTAAGATTTGAGCCAAATTCCACAGTGCAGTGGTAGATTTCAGCCTGTTTTTCATAATTCCATTGGTGATGTCCACATGAGCAAACAAATGGAAAGTTTACTGCATTAGCTACCGCAATAATACCACAAGCCCTACTAACATTAGATCATCTCATAGTGCTCTGACAGAACAGAAAATGCAACCAAAAACTAATTTAACTTTTAATTCTCTGTCCCATATTCCCTCTTTCTGTTCTTCCAATCAGGTGATGGGTCTGCTCAACCCGGGCGGTGTGCCACATCAGCCCAAAGTGACTACGCCATCTCCCCTCTGACAGGCGGCCTCGAGCCCCCTGCTGGCATGGCCGCCAGCTGCAGCCAGCGCATGGATCACATCAAGGGCCTGGAGGGTCTCACCAGCGTCCCCTCCATGTCGGCTCTCCCTCCCTGCCCAGCTCCCAGTCCTACTGCACCCCCACCTACAGCTCGCCGGGCTACACCGTCGACCACGTGGCATCCTACCAGTACGGCCAGTACGGACAAAGTAAGGTCAATAGACTTCACCTTTTTATTCTCACCTTTTATGTACACACCCATACCTGCACGAACAAAGTCAAACAAATAACTCCTAATGTATTAATATTAATCCTTGCTAACACATTTCCCCATTTATTAAATAAAAAAACACAGAGCTTTACAGAATCATAAAACTAATCACAAAAGATACATATTACATTAAAGCAAGCACATACAAATATGTTTTAAAAAAACAACATGCTTTATGCATTATATAGTCACTATTCTTTATTTTTAAGCCCCTGACAGCAAAGGTAAAGTATCAAAAGTAAAAGTACTCATTTTTCAGAAGAGGTCCAATCAGTCCTATATGATCATGTTATTGGATCATTGTTATTGTTGCAGTAACGTGCAAGCAGTACATTAGACAGGAAATTAGTTTGTCTGTGAGCTATATCTGGTGAAATAAATGTATTGTGCGTTGTCCCTATTAAAGGAGAAATCTGTAATATATTACCACGATATGTCATCAGAGATTAAGGAGACATGTTAAGTTGAAATACTCACAACTCTACAGTCGCGGTGTTCTCTTTTGAAATTTCTCTTCCAAGCGGGAATAATTTGCCTGTTTCACATTAATTAGAGTTCAAATTAATGCCGAATGTTTGCCGAATGAGTCAGTGTCTGTTTATGATTTTTAAGAAATCATTTTAGAGGGCGTAGATGTTTATAACAGTTAAATTAAGCAGGCAGCAAGACAGGCAGTCACTGAACTCCAACTACAAAGTGTGTATTTTTGGAGCAGTGTGCTTTTATTTTCGGCATAACAGGCTGAACTTTACATTGACAGACAACTGACAGTTATGAACAGCTAATCAACGGTGTGGGACTCGTCCTCGCTTGTTATTGTCAAATTATAATGTTACACTGATCTTGCGCTTCTGCAGTGTCCCTGCAGCCTGCCTGAGCTTCAATATAAAACTTTTTGAACATTTTCAGCACATTTCAGCAATAATACTGACAGCTGTGATCATGTTGGTCACTATAATGGTGATATGAAATTTTCATACCAGTTCATCTCTAATAGGTATTTGGTCCTGACATGAACGCTTGAATCATTATGTAGCTTGAAGGGCTGATGAGCATCATGTTTGGATGAAGTATTTCTGTCTGAGTAGATTTGCAGTCTGAAATTTTTTGGCTCATAATTGAGATCAGATAAATTATGTTTTCAATTAGTCTCACTGGATTTTTCTGCAGTTTGATTGTTCTTCATGCAAAATAGGTCTGAACAATTTCACCCTACATCTGGATTAGAAACCTTCATGAACAGAGCAAAGAACAAAACACTGACGCAGCCTGATGTTAAAGCTGCAACAATTAGTCGATAAATCTATTAGTTAATTGGAAGAAAATGAGTTGCAGTTACTATTTTGATTATTTTTTAATTTTTTAAGCATAAATGTTTGTAATTTGCTGGTCTCAGCTTCTTAAATATGAGGATTTTCACAGTATATGAAAAGTCTTTGGGTTTAAGACTGTTGGTTGGACAAAAGAAGCATTTTGCAAGACATCATTTTAGGCTCTGGGAAATGAATCATAAAAATAATCTGCAGATTGATCGAAAATGAAAATAATCATGAGTTGCAGTCCTACTAACAATGTTGCTGAACAGCTTGATTCAGTGATGATTAACATATTTTGTGATGATGTAAATGATTTTCCATAGCATTACAGTATTTGTGTGGCTCTCCGTCAAATTTTAAAAACTGTATTTTTGCAAAGTTGTTTGTCTCAGGGCTTAGACAACACATGACCATGACCATTTTTGTAAAGCTATGGCCTTAAGCAATTTGATGACCTTTCCAATTTCATAGTGCAAACCACTGACTGGTTTTACAGTGGCCTTTCACTTATTTTCAGTGACTCAATTATTGAAAACATCTGAACCAAATCAGCCGATACAGTGTAGGATTATCTAGCATTCTGGTATCCCAGTGGCCGAAGACACATAACTTGTAACCACAAATTCCTTGCTTTGATTCCAGGGATGGAAAATGCAGCAGACAACACACAAGTTCACTATAAAAAATCATACAGGAATTTAGTGGAATCACCTAATCTTTTCTCATTAACATAGCATAAATGGACAAGTTTTATTTATACAAAATGATTAAAATTAAAAAGACTTTATTCTCAGAACATGTCAGTTTATAAACTTGAATTCTTCTAACTTGAAGTCTTTTGACTTGAAAAGACGAGTTGTATGAATGTGCGGTACAGAGTTCAAACAAGTCACATTAAATTAAGATCAGCACATTAGCAGACTTCCAAGCATGCATTGTTTGAGAGTTAAAAGTCTTTTTTCTAATGGTTTGAAGAAAATATTTATGATGGAAACTTGCTGTGTGTCTCTAATACATTTTTATTAAGTAAGGAATATTGTGAAGTGAGCAGGTCACAATTGCGAAATATATACTGACAGGGTGATGCAGGACGCTGACACAAGCGTAGCGGCCTTGTCTTGAATCATCCTGAAAGTGTTTATTTATCAATAATGACTTGCTCACTTTACTTTATCCTGCTTATTACACGGTTACCTACCAAAAAAAAACCCAGTAATTTGACACAATATATTAATCGTTAAATGATTTTTGTGATTTAAAAATGATTTTATCTCTCCTCCAGAGTCTATGATCAGATCTGCAACAGTCAGAAATAACAGACTTCAGAATGCTGTAACTGACTAATCAGAATTGAGTATTTAACAAAGTTGTGTAATAATTCGTCAAGAGTTGTTGGCTCAACTTAATAGCTTACCTCAAGTTCTCATTCAAAATTCAGTCCACTTAAAACTTTAAGGCAGCACAAACACTTACTTTTTTAAATTAAAACAAATTGGGGGTTTTATTTTTATTTTTTTTAACAGTGTTGTGCAGCACTGCTTGTCAAAAGCAGCTAACATTTTTGCAGGTCCAATCATGCAGTCTCAAGTGTTGGGGTTAATTGTGCAGATCTGATTCCATCTATGAAGCAACCAGCCCAGCACTGATACTGAAATCTGCAGTGCGTGATAGCCCTCCTCGACTGTTTGCCCTCAGAGAATACCTACCTGTCCAGCAGTAAGAGGCTCTTTTCACATCACATTACCGTTACTTTAAGGGTTAAAATCAACTTCAAACAAATCTCAACCGAACCTTGGAAGGCAACGTCGTTTTCCGTCACAGCGTGATTACAGCGGCCGCCGTTTCCAATTTTGGTCCACAGGGGGTTGACCAATCAGGTTCATCCACTGACCTTATGGCAACCTCGAGAGAACCTTCAAAGAACGTGGCAGTGGTCCAACTAGTCGGTCCGCGTGTAGCTCTGTGAGGTATCAAATGAATATCTGACTTAATATCCGAGAGCAGCAAATGTCTAATGAAATATCTCGGTCAAATATCTTGAAGTGAACAGAATAAAGAATTAAAAACCTCCAGCATGTGGCACGGCGCATACACATACACACACACACAAGCTCAAAGGCAGCCACCAGGACAGCACACACGCTCACATACACCTCCACAGCGCTACGAGGCCGAGCAGTCCATCTTGATGTGATTAATCAGTGCGACTGGATAGCCGGTGTGCGGTTGGGTTTGGAGCAGCAGAGGAAAGGTCCTTTCTGGGGGTGGACGGATCCTAATAGCCTCTGGCAGGGCGGCTATTAGAAACAGGTGCGAGGACTGAGGTCAGCTGGGGAGGCAGCGCTGAATAGTGCTGCTCCAGGTTCCAGTGCAGGAGACCGTCGTCCACACGGCTGCACATTTTGACAACATGTAGCTCTCACTGGACTGCCTCACGGAAACTACAGTGGTAATCCATGAAATACTTGTTTGTTTTTATTTAGGTAATGTCTCTGTTGCTAAGCAGGCGCTGCAGTGGTGTTTTTGCACAGCGCTTTGCAGGAATCACCTGCCCAAAACTGGGCATTCTGAGAGAGTTGTTCTCTTTGGAGTTTCTTTACCTGGTCAGATGTGACGCCAGTCGAAGTACACACTAACTCGTCAAGTCTTCCAGAAATCAGAGACGTAAAACACATCAGTTTCTTTGCATCAGTGTCAAGGTCTACGATCTGAGTACTATAATATGGACCTTCTTAAAAGTTTAGTGTATTATTCTGTTTGGGGTTATGGAGACCCTCAACCCTCCTTAACGACTCAAATCACACTGATACTTCATAACTTTTCCTAATTGCTTATAAGTATCACTTTATGTTTTTTTTTTTTCATGAAGAAGGGACAGTGCACATTAATTAGCACAATCACTTAGGTCCATTATGTAAATGTGCCAGATTTATCCATACAGGCCAGTTTTCATCTGCACTCTCTGGCAGGTCGATGGCATATAAAAAAAACATTAAAAGATAACACACAAATAAGCACAATGAGCAGGTCATTATTAAAAACAATGATATAATCATATAACTAAAAACATTAAAACATTAAAACATCAAAGAAAACATACTATACAAAAACACATACGGACAGACAAAAACATAAATAGTGAGGAAAACCTAACCACTAGTCCACATCATGGCATTTGAAGTGATGACATATTTCAGATGTCTCCTGCAAAAAATGCACATATGCATTACTTCTGTTTCACGGCTCCAGACTCCAGCGGCAAAAGGGCCATTCCAAGGTTTGGAATGCAGGGCTTTTACTTACAGTTGTACTCTTATACTCTTACATACATAACTAATCTGAAAAAGGAAATAAAGCAAGTTTTTTTCACTGAGGGTGTATCCTCTGTGTGTCTTGAATTTTAATTTTTTAAATTTCTTTTGATTTTTTTAAACAACTTTGTAGAGTTACATTCTACAATTAAAAACATTACATGGTGAGTATTTTATAAGCTGATTCCAGTATTTTGGAATAAAAATAATTTAAATCTCACTACTTTAAGGCCAATAAATGAATAAAATACGGACTTTTTTCTCCAGAATTGCACTGCAACCAGTGTGAAGGTTGGTGTTAAATCAGCATTTAGATAGTGTTGGGAAATACAATTTACAATTTACAGAAAAAATAAGTTAAGCAATTAACTGAATACATAAAGTACGACAAATCCATACAAATTGAACATTTTAGAGTTTTTTGGTGTCCAGTCAAAATCTTCAGGGGGTGGAGACTTGAATATTATGTTGCATGTAGACTAAAGGCATATATTTCGACTATTACTGTCAGTGTGCTGCCTCTGGGTGTGAGAAATCTTGTAGCTGTATTTATTTGAGGTATCCTCACACTTCTGTTCTCTCGTCCCTCCCTTGACCTTACACCCCAAACCACTGTTAGCACATGCTATGCTAACAATAGCCATATGTTAGCAAAATGGCACGCTAAAACATATGCCCAAAATTTATTGCAGCCATATATCATTTTTATCATCTTTCCACCTTATATATTTTTTTCTAAATCAGTTTTCACTGACAATAAGTTAACTGTTTCATCCCTTTGTGTGTGTGTTTGTACAGGTGCCCTTCCTTATCTGAGGCCTGAAATCACCTGATCGTGACTTCACAGAGGGACATGTGTGTGTACAGCGATGGAAATCTTTTAATATCTGGACCAAAATTTTGTTACCATTTACCTGGACACATTCTCTACTGCAGGTCATTATGTTATTGATTCTTGTTGGAGAAATGGACAAACAAAAAGAAGGGACCACAAGAAGGAATACCAGACCAAAAACTGTTGATTGACCATGAACATCGCTGCATCAGTATTGTAGATGACCGGCAGAGATGTCAGCATTTAATGTGGTCAGCTCAGTGGAGTTCTGACCATCTCCAGTGCTGTGAAGAGGCACTTCCCACAGACCAAACACCGTTCGTGGACAAATCTATCGTCACAGACTACCAGCCTTTGAGTCGATGCTTGAAGGAGCATGTTTACATATCTTAGAGCCACATGAGTACATATGAAATTCCATGCATCTCCACATTAATCCCCAAATTGTATCTGCTGAACGGGGAAAAAGAAAAGGGCTTTGTTGATTTTATTGCATTTATTTGAGCTCTCTGCATCCCACACATGGAGAGAAATTCCAGAGACAGAGAAAACAAACGTGAGCAAACCAATCTGAGGGTTTTATTGTATCAGAAACTCTAATGTACACCACAGCTGTGCTGCAGAGAAAGTTCATTCAAACATTCCTTCTACCTCCTCCCCCTCTGTCTCTCCCTCTCCTCTCCCCCCTTTTCTGTCTTACTCTGTCTGTCTCATTGATGTTCGGGATGGTGAGGCAGGGATCGCGGACCCTTTTGTAGTTTTTTGAGAGGAACTCGGAGGAGGTCAGGAGGTGACTTTAGGGAAAGTGACAGATGAGAGAGCAGTAGAGGAAGGCGGTGAAGAAGTGGCTTTAAAGCCGGGGGGATAGGCAAGATCGATCACAGTGTTAAAAAACCCTTTAAAGATCCTCTCCCAGCAAGAAAAAGCCACCAGGTCACAAGTCACGACCGAGCGACACTTGAGATTTTAGATTGAAGACAGCCATTCTCCCAGCTGACCAGAAGTGCAATATCATGTATCTTAAAAGTCAACCTCACTATTAAAACACTAAAAACGTGCCTCTTAAAGTCTTACGAAACACTTTGGATTCATACTCTGGATCTAGTTTGGGACTTTGCAAAGGAACAACACATGTGCCTTTGAAGGCTTTCTGGATCCAAAACAAATTGAAACATTGTTAATATCGCTGTAATGGGACACTGAGAGGACCACATTTGTACGGACTTAAGTCAGTGTGGTGTCATGAGGAAAAGAATGAATCAAGGGAATGCCAATGTAAACAGAAAATTACAAGGAATGACAAAGCCAAAACTGTATTTTAATTTTTTGTTTTGTACTTGTGCTTGGGACCTTTTTTGTTTCCACTTTGCATACATAGGTTTGCATTCCAGACATATTTATTGTCAACGACTGTTTAGAGAGGCAAATTCACATCCCGTCTGGTGGACCACCATGTGACCTTACATCAGAAAAAATATGAATGGTAGTCAGTGGTGAGAAACGAATAATCTTTTGATCCCATTTGTAATTACTCATATGATGTTTGTTAATTTAAAAGATAATTTTACAAGTCAGGAAAGTGTCATAAACCTGTCAAAGTATCAGACTGTGAAGATACGTAATTAGAAAGACTACACACCCAATGATAGTGTGTGTGATGTCATGACTTTTTCCCTCCAAAAGCTGCGTTAGCCGCTGAAGCTACAATGGCTGTGTATTTTAATACCAGGATGTAGTCCACGAACGACAGGCCTTGCTCGCTCTTTCTCTTCCCAGCTGTTAAAAGGACCAGGAGTCGCTGATAAAAACGCTTCAGGCAACATAACGTTACAGGGACAGACATGTTGGTGTTGGTGACATATATTGTGCAAGACGAGATGTAGTTCACTGAGCAGTTTCACACGAAACTAAACTAAACTACGACAAACCTGCCACAAATTGTGACATTCTTGACTTGTAAAATTTTCTTTTAAATCCAGGGTGATTAGTTTTTTATACATTTTGATTGGTTTTCAAAAGTTACTGCAGGACAGATGCTTCTCTAAAATCGGGCTTTTATCCAACGGGAAAAACTGAGTCGAGTCCCCACAAAGTCACAACGTACTCAGATTTAGGCAGAAAATGATGGAAACTTCCACAATGGAATAGAAATGAAGCTACCAACAAAGACTGGGAAACTTCTTATTTTTTGTCTATTGTGTGCTGCTGAATCAACCAGAGGGCAACATATACAGACGTTATGAGCTAAAGGGCTGGATACCAATGTTTATTTTTCAATATCAAAACTTTAGGCCACCTCTCAGTACTGGTACCATGTCTCATATTGTTCCACACAAACATACTCTTTATCCCACAATTACTTTGTTGGGATCTGGTCACCCTACAAACGTCATATGTATAATTCAAAGCACACTTCAAATGGAAACAAAATTTTTTTTTTCTGTCATCGTTGACCCCATTCATATTTTTTCCAAAGTGAGGTCCGTGGGGCACATCAGAAGTGGCGTGACTTCTCCTCTCTATGTCAACAGTGTCATTGTAAAACTTCCCACGATGCACAAGTGAGTGACAATAAAACTATGGCTCAGAATAACTGAGTGCCTGCAGATGCATGATGTTTTGTACATCTGTCTATGTTAGAATGAACCAGTCTTTTCATTCCTTTGATATATTTTTTGTATTATTGGACAAAGCGATATGACATAATGTCATGTGTACAAGCGCATTATCACTACTATTTATAATAAAATAAAAATCCTGAAAATAACTGCTGTTATATTTATTCTTTATTCAGCTGATGGTAATTACTAAATGGAGTCTTTGTGTTTAATTTCACCAGAAGTTGAGGAAAAAAGAAAGCAGGCGATTGTGATTCCCTCTACAGAAGAATATGAGTGCACTTGGAGACAAATATGTACTTTTGAAGGCGCTCATGTGAACCCTCCAACCAAAATAGGCCCGGCCAAATGGGGATCACCAGACATTAGATTTGACACTGAACACAACAGGCTTTCTCACGGATGGCTGTAAATGCCCAAACATCTGCATTGGTGTGTATTAATACCCCCGCTGGCCCCCGCTACTGTAACAAACTGACTTTTGTTTAACAACCTCTTGGATGAAGAGAACAAGCCTTAAAGCGTTTTGGACAAACAGCATGCCCAGCCCCTCAAAAAACCTCTGCAACCCATCGAACCCTGCTTACACATACAGGGCCCACTCTGTGTGTGTGTGGGGCACCACATGCATTCATACATTATGTTCATGCTCACATATAATGTTGTTTCTGTGTGTATGCCTGAGGGTATTAAGCCCTAATTATAACATTCTTCTGATTAATCGTGTCTGCTGCAGGCCTTGGAGGGGTGGCACTGTGTGCAGCTCGTGCAGCCGGACCACACATTCTATAAATAAAGTCTAAGTCAATAACAACGTTAAGGATCACTCATAGTCTTGTCAGCTCTGTTTGCTAAGCCTGAATAATTCAGCCAATGAGAGGACACTGAGACACACATGCCAAAAAACACACACATGCACACGCACACACTGGAAAAGTACAAGCATGAAACATGGTGGTGCTCTAATCATCTGCGGATACACACTTTGGCGTACAGATGTGCACACACTGGGCACACACACGCACACACACACTGTTTGCTTTCTTAATCAGTCCATACCATTAAAGATGAAGACAAATCACACCTGCAAAATTCCAAAGCTAAGACATTACTTTTATTAATGAACCCTCCCCGGCACTGAAAAGGCTATTATTTCTTTAATACACCCCAGAGTGTAGTTAAATGGAACTATTTTAATGGTATTTCATACTGCCAGATAATGACAGATTTTTGGATTGTTGGACCTTTGCCTGTTAGCAGAACTGCCAACAGGTCTTTTTGCTCCACACATGCAGCTATATTTTAAAAAATCCAAATTAAATAAGCATTTTTTTCCCCCAAAAATTATAATTTGTTCCATTTAAAAACAGAAAAACCCCTCCATGTTAAAAAAAACACAAACATGGTCACTGGCACTGGTCAGATATGCTTGTTAATGTTACATGTTATGTATTAAATGATCATGATTTCTTTTTTTTTTTTTTTTTTTTGCTTTGTTAGCAGCAATGTAAAAAAAAAATCACACAGGACTTTAGAGAAATCAGTCGATCTTTTCTTATAACTTAACATAATTATACTATTAATATATACAGTATATACTAATAATATTTTATTTATTCAAGTTCAAGCTATAATATGTAACATTTCCACTTTAGCATGTCTCTTGACCTATGTTACATATATTGTTAAGTTGTGTACTTACATTAATCCAGTTTCCAACAATGTTCAAACACAGACAAATCTGTACTTTATTCAAGGTAACTGTGTTTCCCACGAGCTGTTGCTAGCTAGTTTCTATAACGTCCAGGAAAACATGGGATACTTTGGATATGTCGCAGAGCGAGGAAGGAAGTCGTCAGCATGATGAAACGTAACATGAATAAAACTTTAATATTACCTCGTCCACGAACATGATTTTAATGTCAGGGAGATCCTTAGTGGCAGAAAGTATATTGTGTGTTTGAGTAACCTCAAAATTTCTATTTTCTATTTTCTGAACACTTCCAAACGTATAAACACAAGGTCTCTAGTATAGTGTCATTTTTTTATTGTAACTTTAGTGTGTTATTTCAGTTTATTAAAAATAATGAATACAATTACTAATGTTAGCATGACTCAGTGATGGCTGGTTTCTTTAAGTGAGTTTATAAAAACTTAAAAAACACAATAACCAATACAGGTGGACCATTTTACATAGTGCATTATTTGATAACAAAATATAACTTGGTCTTGCATTAACATTCATTCCAAGTCACTCAGAGAAAATGGTGGCTCAGCTGCGGGGGTAAAATCTGGAGAAGAAATGGATGTCACGATGTCAGATGCACAATACTAAAAAAAAAAAAAACTAACATGCATTTTTTACTGAAATAAAAATAGCAGGTTAAGGGAGCTGGATTTAATTTTAAGTTGTTATAATCCACAAAAATAGACCTCCACCACTAAAGCAGAAAGCTGAATGGGTCTAATTCAAAACATTACGTTACTTTAACTGCTACTGAATGAACTTATTACAGTGTAGCTCCACAGGAGCAGCTGCAGCTGTTCGTTCTTTGTGTGAAATGAAGAACTGACTTTTTAAACTGAGAAAATGTAAAAGGAAATCAAATTTGTGTGTAATGTTTGTCAGTGTGACTGAAGAGTTCTTGTTCCAACTTAATATCTTAAGCTTATTGAACATATTTTCTCAAGTACAACTGAATTAAAATCAAGTTGATTTGACAAGGAATGTTTTGTTTTGAATCATTACAAAATTCCCTTAACTTTGTAATCAGAATGCTAATGATTTTAAGTTAAAATTAGTTTATTTTTACAGTGAGCAGACAAAACAGTATCATCCTTCATTTGTCTGTTGGCTCAGTTCACACCTGTCTGCTCGACAGTAGAGTTGGATTGTTGGCTTTGGGCTACAGTGAAATGATTTAACAAGGTGTTAATTAATTTTATGTTCTGCAGAGTGAGTCGATGGTTTTAAAGACTCTCCTGCTGTGACAAATATGCTCCTGCTGCGCTTTTAAGACTTCTGACTGAAATAAATGTACTAAAACAGAAGAAGTAAAACATTTCTAATGTAAAACCCCATTACACACATACACTGTAACACACTCCCTGTCTTTGTTGCTCTTAGACACACACACACACACACACACACACATACACTGATGGAAACACTCACAGCCTTGTATAACCATGTGATCCAGTAACTCACATCTTAGACAACCCCCTGGGTTAAAGAATTTGTTTTTTCCTCAGTGTTGTGATCTAACATGACCTCCAGATCACGCCAGCAGCTGCTTCTGTCATTCTCACTGTTAAGTGTGTGTGTGTGTGTGAACCCGTTCTGATGTCTACATCTGTACCATGTTGTTGTGGCTCTTTGTTTGAGTGCACACAATAAATAACTTTAAAATAATTACGTAGTAAGAGAGAAACTTGTTGGCATGTTGACTCAGTGGTGCAGAAGATTTTCAGTTTGAATATGATGACCTGCTGGCTCCCTGTGTGTGTGTGTGTGCATGTGTGTGTGTGTGTGTGTGTGTGTGTGTGTGTGTGTGTGTGTGGATTTGCCCCAGATGTTTCGGTTTTCTTCTATGATTCAAAGACATGCAGGACACAGTGGGTAAAATTGAAACTATCACCAGTAGATGGGAATATGTTCATTTCTGTGAGTCCTTAACAGGAAAAAGAATGAATGTTGAGTAAACCTTTGAATAGTTATAACATGTTTGTAACAATGTAAGTCATCCTGTTATAACATGATGTCATAGCATGATGTTATAACAATTAAAGTTATCACATTATAACATGATGTCATAACATGATGTTATAACAATATAAGCTATCACATGATTAAAATATAACTTATCACATGATAAAACTATAGCCTATCACATTAAAATGTTTTATAAATGTTTTATAATGCAAAAACCTATTGTTATGTCATGTTATAACAATTTAAATTATCACATTATAACAATATAAGTTGTCCTGCTATAACAATACAAGTTATATAAGTTATCGTATTATGACGTGAAACATTTCATAATAAGTCACAATAAGTCACAATAAGTAGTATATTATTGATAAAATGATATAGTATAATAATGTAAAAATGTCCTGTTATAATGTGACAGACATCTTTTCATGTTTCGGTTGTGGCAGCCATACGCTGCTGCTGCTGCTGCTGCTGCTGGATTTCTTAAAGCTTCAACCCACGTATTGATTTTTTTTAATTGCACTTTGACATATTATTAATGTACATTAACCTGCCACTGCAGCAACTACAGCAACTGTAAGTATGTCACTCCAGACACATCCAATCCATCCTGTTCGTTCTACACAGGAGGTAACCAGGTGGAAGGAAGTGTTTTGGGGGTGTCTCCTTTATACCCCAGCCTGCCATACAACCCCTGTACACACACTTAACCCCTGACACTCCCCAGCATTCACACACTCTGTCATCACAGGTCCTGGCTGCTGCTGACCTGAGCACTAACACATGCTGGGGACAACTTAACCTCTGGACCTCCAGACGGAAAAACACATCGACAGAGGAGAGGGAGAGGGCATCCGAGCCGGAGGAGGAGGAGGGGGAGATGGGGGCAGACAAAGAGGGATGAGGGATCAGAGTGTGTGTTTATGAGACTGGCAGACAGGCAACAGATGATACACAACTGTAAAGTGATACACTAATTTGTTATTGTCTATCTTTTTTGTCACGTGAAAGCCTTCGTAAAATACCAAATTTGATGGTTAAAAAAAGAAAAGCATAGTGGTTGGAATTACAAACACCATGGTTTTACTCAAGTAAAGGTCTGACAGTTCAGTGGTAGAAGGTTTTTATCCAAAACGAACAATATGTCTCAGCTATATTTTTTTTTTCCTCTGTTTTAGTAAATTTTCCATTTTTTTTGCACTTTTTCCTGACTTTTACTGGAATGATTAAGATCTTCCAAGTCCAATATAGTCGTTACTTTGCTGATGCATTTCCCCTCTGGGAAGCAATGAAGCTTCATCTGATTTATTTTATGTTAGCTAAAAGAGGCACAAAGAGAAATACTGTAGCATGTGTGAGAAAAATCATTTATCAGACTCAGCTTTGTTTGATCATTGTGAGAAACAGTGGAACTTAAAATAGGCTAAAAAGGCTACTTGATAGTATTGTGAGGTTATTGGGGCCATTAGTGTATAAGATTGTTGGTCTGTCCACATGCTTATAAGTATATTTCAACACTGTATGGTTAAAACAACATTGCCAGATTTTTTGGTCACTTGTTGGCAGTGGAAACAACCTGAAAACACAACTGTACCTTCTAACTTTAACTTGTTAGCAAACAGTTGCTTATTTAACACATCTAGCAGAAATTAATATGGAGTCATGTTTTTGGCCGCCTGGTGAGAGTAAGCCCAGTATTCACTCTCATTTAGATTTCCTTTTGGTCACAACTCCTGAAGGAATATTTGGCTGTTTCGCTGCTGAATGTTAAACGCTCACAAGCTCGTCCCTCATGTCTGTGTGCTGTTTGGCTCTGGGTAGGTAGTGTACAGGTTTTTTTTCTTATAGAGCTTTTGTTCTGAAAACAGCTGCCTGCTGTTGCTGAAAACAACACTGATGAGAGAAAGTTTCTCTATGTCTATTTATTGCATTGCAGAGTCATCTTCTGAACTTAGCATGCTAACCACCTAGCCACAGCCCATCCTGTCTCATAATACCACCTTGTACCTCAAATAACGATAGTGAGCCATTGATGCTCACTCTTGGCACCTTTACCTTACTATTTCATGTCAAAACGGCTCCTGTGACAAAAGACAAAACGAAAGTTAACCTTGGCATTGCTTTCCACTACAAGAGACATCTCTCAGAGAGCAACAGGATGAAACATACAGCTCCTTTAAACATTTTGGGAATCACGCTTATTATCTTTCTTGCAGAGTTAGACGAGAATATCATGACCACTCTCTCATGTCTTTGTGTTCTGTTGAAGCTACAGTCAGGAGCAGGGTTGCCAGATTGGTTTGATGGTCTCCAGCTCAATAATGGCTTCTGCCTTAAAAATAAGATTTTAAAAGGGACAACTCAAATAACAAAATAATAGGTTTTTGTCTAACTTGGTAAACAGCATCATGCATTGACAGTATGCCAATTTAAAGTGTACCCCCCCACAAAAAGAAGGAAAAAGAGAAAAGAGAAGTAGGTTACACGCGATGCCATGCTTTTGAAAAACCAAACAAATAATGATGTTGTAATGTTGCAAGCATAGGGTTAGCCTAGAGGTTTCGGTTACAATGAAAATACAGATGTGCAAAAACAATACAGCTTGTGTAAGCCACAAGTGGATGGATAGTAACTTGTACACCCATGCCCTCTCTGCAGAATGAATAAAAATTGTCATATGAAAATTGTGCTGAGTGACTGGATGTGTTTGCATACCTAAGAAATACAATTTATGAATATATTTTTAATCCACTAATACATTTTTTATGTATATAAAAGCCAGCCCGATTCTTTTTGCATAAAGACAGGAAACAGAGGGTAACAGCTAGCCTGGCCCAGGAATAGTCTGGTGCACAACCACATGTGAAACCATAAATTGTCTTTTTAACATGTCCATGCTTTAAGCTAACATAAGATAACTGTCTGTTGGTTGTAGTTTGATATTAAATGGTGACATATGTGAGTGGTATCAATCTTCTAATTTAACTCTAAGCAAATGTAAATAAAAAATAATCACATAATCTATGATAGAAATTATAGCAGTTTTAAATGCACTGCTTCCTTGTCACTGCTGCCCTCTCTGGAGTGGGAAAGTTCTGCTCACAGCTGTAAATTTAGCCATATTTTGTGAGCGTGGCAAAGCGTTTGGAACATACTGAAAATATGGATGGACGGTTCAGAGGCAGTTCATGATTTATAGTTTGACAATTTTCTACAGATATTTTGATACTTCTTTTTCCATCGTGAAACCTTTACACCTTTGGAATCAACTGCCACAAACCAAGTCTAAGCTGACCACAGTTGCTGTTCCATGTGAGGGAGGAAAGACCTTTTACAGCCATGTTCAAGCCAGCAATGGATGAGTGTTTGATACTCAAATGACAGATTTTGTGTGGAGTATCACTTTAAGGGTAATCCACAGCAGCCAAGAGACTGTTTTGACAGCGGTGGAGCAAAAATACCAACAGAAGAGCAGGACTGACTCTATTCATTTTTTGAGGAATCACATGATGAGCAAGAAGTGACGCAGGGGAAGGAGAGAGAGCAGAGGATTGCTGACAACAATATGTACAGTGTTTTTTATGTGTGTCAGCGGAAGCGATGTACAGTATGTGAGTTCCAGCCTGCATGTGTTTCTCTGTAGAGGCAAAAGGACAATTGGCAGACAGTGACGCAGATCAGAGGGAGAAGGCTGGAGGAATGAAGTCAGACAGGAATTTCTAGGAAATGACGGCTAGCAAAACAAGAGCAACGTGACTGTGTCAATATGAGCGCTGTGCCGCTCTTCAGCTGCACACTGGCACTGCTTCCAGGGCCCAGAGAAAATCACATGTCATGTGTTTGTATCAGGGCTGTGGGCACTGAAACTGTTAGAGGCTAAACGGTGAGTTCAGGGCCTCCTGTGTGCTGCACTAGAGGAACAATGTTAATATCATGATACAATAACATGCCACAAACAATTTTAACGCGACCAGGTGACGTTATTGAGCATTGATTGCTAGCACAAACAGGAAAGCACCAGAAACACTGGAAGTTAAAACAGACTTCCTGGCAGAGCTTATTTCTTTCTAATCTCTCCCGACAGTCATTTGGACCAACATACAGACATCTGTCAACAAAACCTGCTCATGTGGATTTACTTCTGTCTAACATGACTTTAGCCATGGGTTCTACTTATAGACTTTTTTCTCAGCTAAAAGGAAAATATCTGTTTAGGTCATATCTGTTTTTCTACTCCACTCCCCACTGATAATGGCCAGTCAATACCCAGTTTGTCTTTTTCTGTTAATTGGTCTTTCCTGGAAATAAAAGCTTCTGGGTCACAGGAAGTTATGCTTTTTATGTTTGGGATTTGTCAGGATTTCATGACCAGTAACAGACACTATTGAGAAGACAAAGAGAATCTTTAAAGGAACAATTCAAAAATTCAAAAGCATTTTCTCTTTCCACAAATCATGACTCAGTTACTCAAGATAATCCACAGACCTTGTTGTGAGCAGTTTCATGGATGAACTACTTTCTTTCTTCTGCAACAAAGTTTATAGATTATGTTGCCTAATGGGGTCATAATTTCTGGAAAGAGAGATTGCGTTTGAAGTTTTCAAATGTTATTTTTTGGTGCATTGAGCCCCACAAGCTGAGGGCCATTTTGTTCCATTATATTGGAGGGAAGGCATACATCTCTACGATTGATATCTCCAAAACATGGCTCCTCACACCAGAACAATCTAGATGAATAAATAGCGCTACAGGTAAGAGGAAAAAATGTGTACTTTTGATTTATGGGGCAACTCTCCCTTTAACAGCATTCGAAGAAAATTTAAAATAAAAAGGTGAACCAGCCTGTCTGTTCTGTTGCTGTAGGGAGGAGTATTAGGGCCAGGCACGAGGAAAAAAAATGATAGGAAGTTTCTTTTTACTTTGCATTTTGAAAAGTTGAAATGTCAAGAATAAAATTTAAATGTCAATAAGTATACAGACAGAATTATTCTCAAAATGCAAAAGAGAAGACCATGTGACTCATTTGAGACACATGTATAAAAAAACAAACAACAAACAAATTAGAAAAAAGAAGACTTTTTGGGTTATATTAAATTCAAATTGAATGCATGCTGGGAAACACAGTACGTGATGACAATCTAGCAAGTGAATGATCGGTTGGACAGTCGACTCATCCTTTAAAGTTACAAAGTGAACTCATAATTTGAAGTTCTGAAAGTGAAAACTGACCAGTTTAAATTGAACTGACTTCACTGAATTGATAATAAGAGAACTGTTTATTACCTTACCTACTGTACCTAACTACCTAATAACTAATCTGATTAGTTATCCTATCAAAATAATAAAAAAAACAAAAACAAAACAAAAACAAAAACAAAATATGACTGGTGTTTATGTAAGCTAAAACCAGCCAACAAATAATATCATGACATCCACCTGTCAATCAATCATCAATTTTTATCGGTGCAGAGCTAAGATTAATATTCATGGGTTAGCTTGTTAGCAACAGTACAGCATGTTGGTGTGCCTTCCAAGATGTTTGCTGCCTCAGCCCTTGTTAGATTTCTCCAAAAAAAAGTGTTGTTACAGGCCCCTGGCCCACAGTGGTATCTGTGACAGCAGATTATGCACAAGGGTCTTTACAGTGGACTGCTAAAGCAGCTACAACAACATTAGCTACATGGAGCCTATGGGCTCGGCCTCACAGATTAACGCACATTGTACAAAGGCACAGCCTTTTAACTTGTACAAAACTCCAACTTCATGATGTTATTCTCTAGTCTGAGTGAAATTGGATCATGTCTTATGGAGAAAAGGCTTGGTGATTTTCCCTCTGATGTCCACCGACTGTTTTCCTTCAACTCTGGGTCAGAGTTTCTGCTAACTTAGCTGCCATTAGCAGCCAACAGAATCATGCTTGGGAGCCTTTCAGTGAACACAGCTGGACCGGGACAGAAAACAGCCTCAGAGACTGACAGAGAATACAGTACTGAGGTCAGTTACCAAGTTTCCTGATGCTTTCCTGATCGTCCTGATAGCTTTACTTGTTGCTTAAGTAGCTGGCCGCTAACGTTAGCACAGTTGGCAATGCAGCTGAGTTAGCTTACTCAGCCCCAGCTTGCCAGGAGCCAAACCTGATAAGCAAACCTTTGTACTGCATTTCCTGTCGCCAAACCTCCGTCAGTCTCAGAGGCTGTGTTAGGTCACAGTCTTCCAGTCTGAGAAGAATCAGATACTTAGAAGCAAATTACACTCTGATTTCCTGTTCATATTGTCTGTCAGGTGTTTCTGAGTATCACTTGACCTGGGTAGTACTCATTGAAACACAGTATTTCTCTGTACTGTGTGTTGCAGGCCACAGGTTTCCATACTGTCACATCAGCAGACAACACAAGTCAATATCAATATCCATTCATATTTCATACCTTTGTCTTTTCGTTGGCTCTGTAGTGTTGATGTACAACTGACAGGGGAGAGCCTGTGAGTGCATATCTGAGACTTTATGAGTGCCTCGTGGCTGCAGATTGTGCAACAGAATCGCCTATGAGTTGCACAGCCAATGCAGTGAGGTTTGGCCGGCAGTCTGGGGACAAACTGGCAGCCTTGTATTTGTGGTTACGTCATGTTGGCGAGTGTGAAAGCTGAAAAGACAAGGGAAAGAAAGTGAGTGATTAAGATGCAGAGTGAATTAAGGGGAAGAGAAAGGAAAAACAACACATGGAGGAAAGTTTGGTTGTAATTTGCACACACATCCTTCCACAAGGGCGTGGCGGCACACAGGGTTTGTGGCATTTGAGGTAAAATTGGTAATCCCTGAGAGAAAGCAAAGGGAGAGGAAAAGACAAAGATGCCTTTGCAGAGTAACTCCCAGATAAAAGAACAAGCAGGGATTTCGTAATGCAGATGGACAGAGGCAGATGTAAATGATGGCCACAGAACAGTTTTTGAAGGATTTTACCTACTCAGAGAAATTCAGTGTCTCTGCAGAGCGTGTCTGTCGGTGGGAGAGCGGTGGGAGCTGGGAGGTATGCAGAGTGTGTTTTGGAGAGGTATGTGATGTAAAACGGTGGAAGTGGGATAGCAGCTGAGGCTGTCTAGCGCCCATGAATCAGGCTGAGGCACCGTGAAGCAGCGGCCCTCATAGGAGCCAGATGGGCCCTTGGCTCGACACTGGCAGGGATGAAGGCACACACATACACACACAGGCAGGATGGGAACAAACAGGCTCTTATGTGCACTGCAGATATAAACCTGGAAATACAGACAAATGCAAATATGCATGTATACAACTTTTTTAATTTATATAAAAAAAATAGATTTATATCCATGAAGTGCACACAGTCACACTGTCTTTGATATTAATTAATTGTTGTTATGGTAAAGAAGGCACATAATGGAGCTCCAAAACCAAAAGTCATCTTCACCAGAAAAGTAAAAAATATAATGAATTAAATAATTAAAATGGAGTGTAGCCTAATATAAAAGTTTTTTTATTAAACTTCAGTCAGTTGGTAAAACGGAAACAGATTTTTTTTTTTTTTTTTTTTTTTTGGATCAGTTAATTCCATAGATTAAATCTTTTGCTTTAATAAAATGTTTATTTTACTCTTAATTTGTTTTTCACTGGCTCATTCTATTTTTATGTTTTAAGAGTCTTGGCAACATTTGATAATTTATAATTTCTAAAGGTTTATATGAAATGTGTGAGACCCCATATATCCAGAACAATGACTGGTCCAGTGCGTGTGTGTGTGTGTTTGTGTGTGTTAGGCTATATCGGGGAACGGGGATCAGCAACCTGTGGCACTTTTGCTCCTTCACTTGGCTACCTGTGGCTTTGACAAAAAATATATGGAATGAATGAATAACATTTTTAAACCATTTTTTTACATTTTACCGTGCACTGCTGTGCACAGTACACTGATTGTACAACCTAAACTCTGGTAGCTAAAGCTGGCAAGCTAACACAAGCAAAGTTAGCAAGCGAACTAACTTATAACCAGTTAACTTTTAAGACATCTTAGCATTTTTTTGTTTAGTTTATTTGATGTTATGAGGAACAACAGTCATGTGCCCTAGAAATGACAATATATACAACTAATTTGCAACAGCAATTATGTTTTGTGGCAAACCTGATGCAGACCAAATTACATTTTCTATTAAAATAATGAAGGAATGCCAGGCAATCTTGCAAGACACTACCATAATGACTACAGGATTATTCATAAGTCAGCCGTGACTTGAGACATAATATTGCACCAAATAACAATCTTTCCCTAACCTTACGCTAAGTGTTATCAAAAATAGATATATCTAGAACAAGAAAACAATAGAAAACACATTAGCTTTCAAGACTGATTTCCAGAGTGCAGTATTCTTTCCATCGCTTGAAGATGAAAATAATGTGAATGAAGGCAGAAGCATCTGTAAACTTCCGGGTTTCGTCCAACTTCTACATATTCACTTTGTATTCAGCTCAAAATTCAAAAGTAACTGATTTTGGTGTCTTTGAAAATATAAAAACAATGAACTAAAATAAAAAAAAGATTATTTTTCCTAGCAGTGATAAGTTGGTTCACATGCAAGAAAAACTTTAAAAAGAGGGGGAAAAGAGCAAAGACAAATCGAGGAGGCAGCAGTGAGGTAAGTGCAACAGATACTCTGCCCTCAGATCATCTGAGCAGGTCAGTGTTTCAATGGGGCTTGAAAAGTGTATGTTTGCTGCAATGAATGGTTTCCTAAAGCCCATCATCCCTGTCTGCTTGACTTAAGTTAGACAGACTGTGACTGATTTCAACCCATAGTGAACCCATATGATCTGAGTTTACAGGCTGCAAAGGAGATGGGCCGAGGAAAAAGAGCCGCATTTTATGGACTCAGATAATTATCAGGCTCTATGTGATGGTTTTGCTGAGTTATTTCTGGAAAATCTACACATTGTAATGGTTGTTTAGCTGCAGATTTCATGGACTAATTATTAATCAATACAAAAAACGTTCAAAAGTTAAAAAAGTTTAAACTTGTATAGCTTGAATAAGAAATTAATTTGTTGAATGGCTATTATAATAAAATCAACCTATTTTCCAAGTCAGCTCAAACAAACATACACTGACAATAATGTATACTGAATATCTGTTTTTAAATTACTGCATATATTTTGTTATTATTTGGAAGGTGTTAGTAAAAGCTGTTTTCTGGGAGGTCTTTAGGATTCCACATATTTTTCATTTTCCTGACAATAAGCACACAAACTGCACCGACCACAGTTTGTATGTAAGAAATAATCTCTCCATAAACATCTGTGGCTGCTCGTGATCATGTTCATAAACATTTCCATGATTTTATCCACTGACCGGGCCTCGCCGGGCCTGTCCAGAGCAGTGTGCCACAGCTTCATACGCTGTGACTGACTGCTAATTATAGCCTCCCAGAAGATGATCTATAGTGCTTTGAAATACGGCCGTATTGACATCGATCAAATTTCTGTGGCAGGATTTGGTTTTTGTGGTGTCATACATGCAATAAATCCAATCCTTGTGAAGGCAGAACAAAGGGCGATAATTATGACCAGATAGAAAATGAAACCTTTCAGATGGAAGAGGCTCAGTCGCACTGAACAGAGACCCAGCCTCCAAAACATCCAACAAGTCTGCCAACAACCTTAAATCCCACTGTTCCATCAACTGTGAGAGGGAGATTTATTATCAGCAATAATATTACGATTAAAATATACAAGTTATTCCAACTTCAGCTCAGACATACCGGACAAAGATGTGTTTTATAAATTGTGATCAGTCGTGATTTCTCTCTAGTTTAATGGAAAAACTGACTTAATTGAATTTAATACACAAACAAGATTATTCAAAATATTCCTTTGCCGAGGTTTATTCAGTTTACATCCGAGTGTAACGGTTTCCCTCAGCCTGTCTTTTCTCTAGTTTCCAAAGGAATTTCCATATTGTGCTGCCTTCAAGTACAGTTGGAAACATTATAATTCAGAGTTAAGCGCACAAAGATAACCTAGAAATGTCAATCCAACCAGCAGGATGAAGTGATTGGTGGTGAAGTGGGATGAATGTGGTGTGACAAGTGATGTTCAGAAACCATGTAAAAACAAAGTGTATTTTCTCTGTCAGCATGGTAGATGTTTTTTTCATGATGGACAGTTATTTTAATATGTTGTTCGGAATTATTTAGAAGCTTCAATTTTTTCCATTTTAAACATTCAGTCGGTGTGACAACAATGAGAAGGGTTTTGACTTTTTAAAATCAACCAGTTTTTTTTTTTTTTTTTTTTTTTTGTGCAAACACTTTCCAATTTCTTTTCTTTTCATGGGCATCATGCAGGACATATTCACTGGGGAGGAATAAATGTTTCCATTCGTCAGTTTTTGGCTTAAATTTCTAATGTTAATTTGTGCCTGTTGAAATGTAAAATAACACAATTGCCATTTAAAATAACATAGCATGAAAAGATATTTTTCAAAATGTTCAAGATAGTCTATTCCTTTTCAAACGTGGGAGAAGAAAAGGACATTGAGACCTTGAAGGCAGCATTATCCCCCAAAGCCTGTTTCCTGCTGCAGTGACTTTTCTGCTCGATACACTGCTGAACACAGACCTCTGCTGGTTACTTGTTGTAAACAACATTCTAGTCCACTTAGCTTCATATACCCAACTCATATGCTGGAGCTGTTATATGGTTTATGTATGGATTCAAATTACTATAGACCACCAACCTGCATTAAATATAGTGCAAATTTGGTTGTTCTTAATATTGTGCTGAAATGTTATTCTGTGTAGGTGTCAGCAGTGGTGGCACTGAAACTAAGTTAGTTGTAGGGCTTCTCATAGCCAAGTATCCTCTGTTAGAGATTGATGTGCTATCTAATGCATATGGCACTGGTGTTAAAGGGGTACTAAAGTTGCAGGACTCATAAAAGATAAATTAAAAGAGATTGATCAAAACTGAGGCAGCAGGGGCCAAGATATTATAAAATTTAGTCTAGTTATGGGTCAGGCTCCAAAGGATCCTACAATTCCCATGATGCAACTTAGTGTCTTTCATTCAGTCATCCCTAATGAACGGCATCCTTCAAACGACATGGTTCCAGTCCAGCAGACTTTCTGTTTCTGTTGAATTTTACATCTCAATCTCAAGCTCAGATTATAGCTGCTGCGCAGCAATGGTCGGGGCCGGGCAATTTTAGGCAAAATTAGGCAATTCTGAGCAACAAGCAGAGTGTAGGAAGATGAAAAAAAAGGTGGCATTCTAATGTGCATTTTACATCAGTTGAGGCTTGAACTCACAATTTCTGGCACAAGAGACTCTGCATATTGACTGATAGCTAAGCCAAATAAACAGGGAAAAGAGACAAGGGATAACAGGGAAACGTGTTGATAAAGAGTATTTGTCTCTTCCCAAAACTCCCTGAATCATAATTATTTTAACCTTAGTCATCTCTAATCCAAATAGCATGATACCTGAACATAAGGCTTTCACATTTGAAAGTCCGTCCTGCCTTAGCGGAGGCTCAAACTCACAACTTCTGAGACTGAGGTCCAGCTTCTATCTCACTGAGCTAATTAGCAAGTGACAGTTCATGTGTGGCTTCACAAACTGACTAAGCCAAGGATCAGGGTGCCAGGCAGCAGCCATCCATGCCATGGAAAAGCAAATTTCAAAGTGAAAGTTCCAAAGCTGTAGCACATATGGTTGATTTGTTGTGAATTTTCAAAGTTTTGAAATTTAGAGGCTTGCTGTAGCGCCACCATCAGGACTATTGTCTTGTGTTTCCAGTTGAGGACATCTGGCATGGGACTGGACCTTTGTGAAAAGTTTGGGTAGATTTCTCATATGGAAATGTTGCACAAGCTGAGGCTTGAACTCACAACCTTCAACACCAAGAACCATCCTCTATCTCACTGAGCTAATTGGCAAATGAAAATGTCACTTGTAGCTTCACAAATTGACTAAGCCAGTCACCTGTGTGCAAGACAGCAGCTGTTAGCATGTAAAGGCAGATTTGAAATGGCTGTCAAAAATTCAGTTATTGAGACAAAAATCTCAAAATACACAAATTGCATCTAGACAGCATGGAGATGTTGGTCATTAGTTTTTTAACAATGATTTATTGGCTCCAAAAGTGAAAAACTGATGTTTAAAAATACCATTTTTGCATTGACTCCAATTGTTCGCATGAGAGTGAAATTCAAAATGCTGTAAAAAATTAAGTTTTTGAGATAAAATTCTGATATTTTCCAAACATCATCTACCATGACTCCAAAATTTTGTCATTTTTTTTCATGAACATTGAAAATGTATTTAGCAAGAATTTGCAAGTATATGTTTATAATACCGTTTACAGTCAAACATTTTGATGCACTGTAGGCTCAATTTTCAATAAATCAAAAATCTGTGTGGATCGTTTGTGTAGGACAGTCTGAAGATGCTCTGTAGCAAGTTTGGTGCCAATTGAGCAAAAATTGTGGGAGGAGATAGGTTTAATAAGTTTTACAGTTTTTGAAAAAAACAGAGTGATGGACTTTATAATTTGCAATAGGTTTAAATGTACAAAAGTTTCTTCAGTATTGGGGCTATATTTTGGTGAAAGTTGTAAATCTGTAGCACATATGGTTGATTTGTTATGAATTTTCAAAATTTTGAACTTTAGAGGCTTGCTGTAGCGCCACCATCAGGACTATTGGCCTGTTTTTGCAGCTGAGGCAATCTGACATGGGACTGGACCTTTGTGCAAAGTTTGGTCATTTTTCGTGCATGGGAAGTAGGATTTCCTCGGAAAGAAGAAGAAAGAAAGAAAGAAAGAAAGAAAGAAAGAAAGAAAGAAGAACATGCAGGATTACAATAGGGTCCGGGCAGCTTAGGCTGCCCGGCGCCTGATAAACCTGATTACATGATCAGGGTTGCTTTCTCAGACAAAGCTTCTTCAAAAGATTTTATACTTACATGTTTTCACACACTTAGTAGTGCTCCTCATAATGAGAACTAAACTGACCTTTATGTGTAAAATGGAGTGGACTACAAAAGTATTATATCCTAAAAGAGGAGAGTTTGTCTCAGTTCTCACATCTGTCCCCGTCAAAACCCTTGTTCTTCTTCTCTCTCCTCGCTCAGTTGGCAGGACTGCAGCTCATTGGTCAGCACAGTGGTCCCACACCAAGAAGGTCCCAGGTGCAACCTCAACTGTCCTAGGTTCCCTGCGCAGGGACTTTGCATATCCTCCCTGTGGTCGAGTGGGTCTCTGCTGGGTGCTCCAGTTTTTTCTCACCATCAAAGACATGCATGTTTCTCTCTTCTGCTACAGTAACCACAGGGGGATGAAGCACCGAAGCTCACTACATCATGATGCTGCTCTGAGTCTTGACCTCCAGGTTCCAAGTTGCTCGCTTAACCTTACCAATGCCCATTCATCCCCACGGAATCGACCCCCCTCATCACTCCCCTTGACTCCTATCATCTCTGTACACAGCCCTCGTCCTTCATCCCATCCTTCCAAAGTCTTGTGGCCAATCCGTTTAAATGACCTTTTATACTGAACATGTGTGGTCTTTGTTAGTGAATGTGTTTGCTTAGTTAGCCGTTTCTTATGATAGGGGTTGACACCCTAACTTTCTGCTGCCACTTATTTGTTGAGTATGAATTTGACAGGTGGCCAATTCTTACACGTAGCTCTTTTAAAATAAAGCTGATACAGTTGTATCTACCTTTTAGACATTTGGAATGGATGTATGGTATATATTAAGAGACACAACAGTGAAATATTTGACTAGAGGAACAATTTTTTACAGTGTCTCTGCTGGACAATCTGCACTGAATTGATGATTTTGATGCTTGCCAAACCAAGCCAATGCTAATGTCTCTGGGGAGATACAAATGTACATTTCTCTTATTGAAAGTTGTACCAATTTGAATGTCATTATATGTCTTTCTGATATTGTGATGGGTAATTGTTTGTTATTAAACTTTCATGGCTGTCTGACATTTGGTGTGAATTTTAGGAGTACATGGGGCACATATATATAGGGGTGCCCCAGCTTCAGTGCTTCTTGTCATAGATTTCTTTAGCTGTTGGTAGAGAGTGCTGGCCCCAAAATACCCCATAGTTATGAAATGGGTGAGATCTGGTGACTATGACAGATATGATTCACATCATTTTTACACATCACACTGTTCAATGAGCCCTGATCCTCGATATGAAATGGCATTATTGAAATGTAATCCTAATTTCTTAGTTTAAATAACACATTACAGTTACACCACCACACAGTATCCACAAGATCGCATGCATGTTCCTCCTGCTTCTGTTTCCAAGTCATTTTACAGCAGGGTAAGGTTTTACATTATAAGCCCAGCAGGTGGCAGTGGCAGCCTGCTGTTAACTGGAGCTGATGAACCGATTAACCCCCACTTTCCACCCCAGAGTGAGAAAATTCTTAACCTCCCAGTACTGTAAGAGAGATATGAGCCCGTCTTATGCTGTTTTAACTCTGACATGGTATGCTGCCTGACTGGGTTATGGAATGATTATGTATGTATATGTGCATGGATATGTGAAAATGTCTGTAGGATTAAGTTGTCATGAGTCCACATTGGTTTCCTTTTCCCCTCCTCACTCCTTAAAGCATGCATACGCTCCCCTTTGCATACTGCTGGTGCTGCTGCATGTATGTGTGCATTGCTGCGGTCTCCTGGGCGCTGCCACCCTGCCCAGACTACTAATGCCCTACCTGCTTCTCATTAGAATGTCCCGTTTGAGTCCGGCCATCTGCACCAGCTGGTTGGCAAACCCTCTGCCAACCGTTTGATGTCGACGAGGAGCTCAGCGACTTGCTCACGACGGTGTCCCAGCCACAGACTTAAAAAGACCTTTTTGCTTTGTAGTTTTTTTTGTTTTTTGTTTTTTGGAAAAGCCAGAGAAAATTCCTGATATTTTCATCTAGGCTGGCAGGTTTATAGGAGACCTAGGTGGGTTTGGATGGCATCAGGCAAAGGTACTTCACCAAGTGTTTGCAGAGTTTCAGCAGCCTTAGATGTGCTGGATTTGTCTTGGCAGATGCTTAAACAGAAAGTGGAAGAGGTTATGTAGTGGTAAACACAGAGGCGGGGAAACTAGACTGAATGTACAAAATGTCTTCTTGTCACTGGTTTGCAGCCTGTTTTGCAAAATCAACATCTCAAAGTCTTTCCGTAACTTGTCAACATCTCCCATAGAGGTTTAAGGAAAATCAATAATTAAATTAAACTGGAAGTCTCTCAGCACACTTAACTCATAGGTAGTTATGGTTTTGTACATTTGTCAACAACATGAAGCTGGAGTAGACAATTTATTTTTGGCATCATTGGGCAAAAGTTTCTTAATAACCTTTAAACATACTGTGACTCAAGTGGTCTGAGAGAAAACTAGACTTCTGCTCCTCCGCTTGACTTTGTTATCAGCAGCTCGTCCTCACCAGAAAAACTAGGTTGAAAGTGCGGCTTATTTTGACTCATGATTCCTTTTATTGCTTGGCAGTGACCTCTGGTGGGTGTAGTAAGTATGACAGGATTAGTATAAAGAGCAAGAAAGTCTGCTTATGATAGGCTCATAAGCTTAGAGCTCTGTCTTACAGAATCTGTCTTCTGTCTTCCTTCTTTTGTACCTGGAAACAAAAATGCTGTGTTCATGCCATCCATGATGTCGAAAGGTGCGCTCAGTAGGTGTGCTAAACATTGAAATAATTGATCCCCATCCTGACGACAAGCTGTTGGTGTGTGTGTAAGTGCATGAAGATGCGATACACTTTAAGGGACCTGGTTTGAAACCTACCCATGCAGTTTTTTTTATGTCCAAACCTAACCAAACTGTTTACTACCACAAGTGCAAAGTCATGTGACTTAGCCTGTCACTGCCAGTACCCTCCACTGGTCATATATGTGGTTTTGGGGCCCACAAACCTAGTCTGTCATGTATGTATGAGGATGTGCTTTAAGAAAATCTAGCCTTTGACAGGACACGTTTTGGTCGATCACAGATTGTTGATTATTGAACTTCATTCCCAAAATGTGGTAATTTGAGGGTTCATGCAATGTGGCAAAGTTTGTGTTTGCCAATCAAAAATTTACAGACTAACTCCAGTATATGCTGTCTTGATATACTTAAACTGGCCTATTTTCGTACCAACAAACTATAGATGAATAGGGCTGGATAGTAATATTGGTGCCCATCACTTTATTTCTGGGAAAATAAACATGTAAACATATTTACATTCAGTAGATTTCAGTGTTAGTGGCAGAGTCTACCATTCTCATTCACCATTGTTTGATACTCAGTGCTTTGAATACATTTACTCAGAATGTATTGAGTTTCTATACCCAGTCCTATGAAGGACCTTCGTATTAAGAAATAAAAATGGCAGAAAATCTAATTGAATACATACATTCTGAAAAATCATTAAAAGGTTTGAGGTAGAGGGAGGAGGAATTGGGATCAGTATATCTAAAATCCCGGAGATCTCTGCCTTCACCTCAGTACAATGGAAGGGAGAGGAATTCTGTTTGTGGTGCTCAGTCCAGTGAAAAATTATATTTGAAAAATTCAGCAGGAACATCTCTTTCCTAAAGAAAAAGTGCCCATGTTACTCTCAATAATCCACAGAACACACAGATTTCTTCAGTAGAAAATAGTTCCAATGAAAACTGCTCAGAGTGAAGTGTATGGATTATTTAGAATAGCCCCCTTTTGTGGGTGAACCGACCCTCAAAAGCCACTATTCCTCTTTTTTTTTCTGTCTTATTCTAACCACTCCCGCTCTAATAAAAAGGTGAGTAAAGTAAGTTATATTGGATTTAGCATCACTAAATCCATGCTGGCAAGATAACAACCATGTTTTTTTTTTTTTTTTTGTTTTTGTTTTTTTTATCACCTGTGTTTGTATCCGCAACTGCTCTGCCCAGAATAAGAAACAGTCGTTGACTACTTTGGCCTGCTCTGCTGTCATGCTGGCCTGTGGGGCATGCTGAGCCGTCTCAGGGAAATACGACGAGGTTGCCTCCGGATGTCTGCGAGGTGGGTAAACATGTGTTCAGAGATACTGGATACGGGTAAATACACCCACAGGCGCAGGCTGACACATGGCCGAGCTAATCCTGCTCTCTATCACTCCATCTACCTCTCTCTCTCTTCCTCTCCCACACTCTTTGAAAACAAAACTGCATAAACCAGAGGATCTAAACGAGGAACAAGTGTAAAAGGATGGGAGGATGATGAGAGGAGTGTTGGGAGGCAACTCTTTAAACATGGTAATGGCCGGCTCTCCATCATGTGGAGCCTCTCAGGGCCTGCAGCCGCCAGACCCGCGCTGCTACTGGCCCACTGAAAGATAAAGATGAATTAATCATTGCCTTTTCTCCCATGCTCCTCTTCACTCTGTACTCCTCTCCTCCGCCCTCCATCCCTGCGCTTTCTCAAACTCCTGAAAATACCCGCTCCTACACTCTCAGAAAAACAAGTTCCAAAAAGGTTCTTTGTGATGGGCTTAGGTTCTACCCAGAACCATTTGCTTCTGCAGAGCCCTTTTTTGAAATAAGTCTTCTTTGGAAATGTTCTTTGTACCCTCATATATGGATGGGCTTTTGGACGTAATGGGATGGGTTCTTGGTAGAACTGCCTGGGTTGGTTCCAGGTAAAACCTTTGAAATACCCTCGGTAGAACACCCTCGCTGGATTCCAGAGAAAACCCTTCGAATATAAGGGGTTTCTCAGTAGAATGTCCTAGGTGGGTTTCTGGTAAAACTTTATGTATGTATGTATATATATATACATATATATATATAGGTTCTTGGTATCTTCAGGGTGGGTTCTTGTTAGCACCCTTAGAAGATGAAAAGGTTCTGGATTGAACCTCCAGAGAGAGTTCTAGGTAGAACTATAGACCTTCTCATAGGGGGTTCTGGGTGAAATCTTTCATAGATGGCTCTCAGTAAAAAAAACCTTTGAATATAAAAGGGTTCTTGGTACAAGTTCTTGGGTGGGCACTAAATAAAAACCATGGAATATAAAAAGGTTCTCAGTAGAACCTCTTGGATGGGTTTTAAGTAAAACCCTGGGAATATAAAAGGGTTCTCCGTAGGCCCCCCTGGATGGGTTCTTGGTTGAACCCTTGGAGTATAAATTGATTCTTGGTAGAACCCCCTGGATAGATCAGGTAAAACCCTTGGAATATAAGAGGATTCTCAGTAGAACCCCCTGGGTGGGTTATAAGTAAAACCCTTGGACTATAAAGAGTTCTCAGTAGAATATCCTAAGTGGATTCCAGGGTTCTCCCTGGACTCTCCTGCAGGTTCCTTTTTAGCACCCTTAGAAGGTGGAAAGGTTCTTGATTGAACCCCAAGAGAGGGTTCTGGGTGGAACAATTACATTGTAGAAGGGTTCTCTGTTAAACATCTCATAGGGGGTTCTGTGTGAAACCTTGCAGAGATGGTCCGAGGTATAACCCTTTATGCTGTTCTCGCTGAAAGGATTCCAAGTTGAACCTTCAAAAAAGGTTCTTTCAGGAACAAGCCGAAGAACGCTTTATGTTTCTAGTCAGCACCTTTATTTCTAAGAGTGTCCCTCTTGCCATTCATTCTCTATGTGTAAACATTACTCTTCACCTCTGTCTTTTCGCAGCACCTTGTTTTCTCTCTGCACTCTGTCTTACCTCTTCCTGTCTTCCTCATCCATCTCTCTCGCTGCTTAAATCTTCCTCTTCCTCCCCTCCAGCGTGTTGTACTGATGTGTAATGCTGACCCACTTTATCTGATGGGAGGCAGGGAACAAGGAAGCGACAACTGAGGGGAGAGGAAAGATGGAAGGAAAGATGGAAGGAAGGAAGGAAGGACATCACAGCTCTCCTCCTCCTCCTCTTCCTCCTTTCACTCTCCCTCCCAGCTGCTCATGTCCCACAGTGCCGTGTTTAAGGTAAATATTTTTACAGCACCACTCATCACAAGGACTTCTGGGATGGCCCTCCCCACCTCACCCACCCCTTCCCACCACAAGATCAAATATTCATATACCCCTCTCAACGTCTCCCTCCTCATCTCTCCATCACCCGGTGTGTTTAACCCCCACATCATGTCATTTCTACTCTTCTAACTCCCACTCAGGCTTTTTCGCCCCCTCACGTTTCACATCTCCATACGTCAACTCCCATATCTCTCCGTTTGTCCGCTCATTGTGTAGCATACTCTCTGTACCAGTGTAAGGGGATGTGTGTCATGTATGGGTCACACTTCACATGCAGTTAACACATCAGGTGGGAGTGATATGCACAGCCGATTCTCTCATGTGTATTTCAGTGGGTTCCTGGCTGAGATAACAAAGGAGCACTTAGACTCTTTCCAACATGATATGCACGTGATGAGAAGAGCTGAGGAGATTAATGTAGGACTGAAGCATGCTGAGTGGATGCATGACTTCTGCTCGTCTTACACTCTCTCCTTTCTCATGTTTTTATAGCCTCCATCACACATGCACCTGTATATTATTCTTAAAGCCCAGAAAACCATAGAGGAAAGAAACTTTTATGGTGGTGACATACTGTATGATGTGGCTTTACTTAATGGACACAGGCCACATACACAATAGACAGTGAGTAATGGGTGGTGGGGGGTCAATAGGGTTAGCAGCTCAATAGTAATTTTTTGCCCAAGGGCACCTTAACAGTCATACATAGAAATTACAAAGCAAGATACAGCCATAACAAACTCACTGTAAGTCCATATAATACAAGGATTATTGTAGTTATACAAAAGGAGATAAAATATAACATATAGTATGATATAACAAAGTCATTGTAAATCCCTGAGGAACCTCATGAGGACTGTACAAAAATCACAGATGGAATTGCTAAACTCAATACCAGAAGCAAGTCAGGGAAATTAAGTAAGTACAATTACTTAACTACTTTACAAAAATAGATATTAGATATCATTAGTAGATATAGACGTTAAGCCATGCAATAGTATATAGTACAGACGTAACAATACCAAAAAATCTATGTATGATAACAGCATGATAAGAAGTCTGCAATACAATATTTACTGCAATATTAAAAAACAGAAAAATTATTACTTGAAAAAATGTCCTTTATTACATTATAAATCTGATATGTACAGCGAGCTGTGACCTAAGCATGTGCAAAAAAAATGGCATTGTCTTTGGCGATCAATGTTTGCATTATTTTATCAAATAAAATAAAAATAATAGATATCGTCACAGTTTGACATTTTTTAATTGCAATATCACAATTCTCGAGAGTCCAACCTCTCTCAAGGAGTTGGGTTCCAGAGCCCAGACTGTGCGTGGAGGTGAGCCCGACTATCTCTAGCCGGTACCGCTCAACCTCCTGCACTAGCTCAGGCTCCTTTCCCCTCAGCGAGGTGACATTCCATGTCCCCATAGCCAGATTCTGTGTCCAGGGATTGGGCCGTCGGGACCCCCGCCCACGACCGCCACCCAAACCACAATGCATCGGCCCCTTCTGAACCCTCCCGCGGGTGATGGGCCTACGGGAAGGCGGGCCCACGTCGCTCCTTCGGGCTGTGCCCGGCCGGGTCCCGTGGGCACAGACCCGGCCACCAGGCGCTCGCCTGCGAGCCCCATCCCCAGGCCTGGCTCCAGGGTGGGGCCCCGGTGACGCCAATCCGGGCGACGTAAGCTTCCTCGTGTGTTCATCTATCATCAGGGGCTTTGGAACCGCTCTTAGTCTGACCCGTCACCTAGGACCTGTTTGCCTTGGGAGACCCTACCAGGGGCAATAAGCCCCAGACAACATAGCTCCTAGGATCATTCAAGTACTCAAACTCCTCCACCACGGTAAGGTGGCGGTTCAAGGAGGAGGCAGTGTTACCTGGAGGGGCGTGATTGGGAGGAACGGCCTCCCCGATCTGAACCCGAGTGGTGTTTTGTTATTGGACTTCTGTGCTAGTCACGGTTTGTCCATAACAAACACCATGTTCAAGCATAAGGGTGTCCATCAGTGCACGTGGCACGAGGACACCCGAGGCCGGAGATCAATGATCGACTTTGTGGTCGTGTCATCTGATCTTCGGCCTTATGTCTTGGACACTCGGGTGAAGAGAGGGGCTGAGCTGTCAACTGATCACCACCTGGTGGTGAGTTGGATCCGCTGGCGGAGGAGGAAGCTGGACAGACTTGGCAGGCCCAAACGTGTTGTGAGGGTCTGCTGGGAATGTCTGGCGGAACCCTCTGTCAGAGGGGTTTTCAACTCCCACCTCCGGGAGAGCTTTGACCAGATCCCGAGGGAGGCTGGAGACATTGAGTCCGAATGGACCATGTTCTCCGCCTCCATTGTTGACGCGGCCATTCGGAGCTGTGGCCGTAAGGTCTCCGGTGCCTGCCGCGGCGGCAATCCCCGAACCCGGTGGTGGACACCGGAAGTAAGGGATGCCGTCAAGCTGAAGAAGGAGTCCTATCGAGCTTGTTTGGCTCGTGGGACTCCTGAGGCAGCTGACAGGTACCGGCAGGCTAAGCGTGCTGCAGCCCGGGCGGTTGTGGAAGCAAAAACTCGGGTATGGGAAAAGTTCGGGGAGGCCATGGAGGAGGATTACCGGTCGGCCTCGAAGAGATTCTGGCAAACCGTCCGGCGCCTCAGAAGGGGGAAGCAGTACCCTGCCAACACTGTTTACAGTGGAGGTGGGGAGCTGTTGACTTCAACTGGGGATATTGTCGGGCGGTGGAAGGAATACTTCGAGGATCTCCTCAATCCCACTGTCACGCCTTCTGTAGAGGAAGCAGAGGCTGGGGACCCAGAGGTTGATTCATCCATCACTCAGGCTGAAGTCACCGAGGTAGTTCGGAAGCTCCTCGGTGGCAAGGCACCGGGGGTGGATGAGATCCGCCCTGAGTACCTGAAGTCTCTGGATGTTGCAGGGCTGTCTTGGTTGACACGCCTCTGCAACATCGCGTGGCAGTTGGGGACAGTGCCTCTGGACTGGCAGACCGGGGTGGCGGTCCCTCTATTTAAGAAGGGGGACCGGAGGGTGTGCTCCAACTATAGGGGGATCACACTCCTCAGCCTCCCTGGTAAAGTCTATTCCAGGGTACTGGAGAGGAGAATTCGGCCGATAGTCGAACCTCGGATTCAGGAGGAACAATGCGGTTTTCGTCCTGGTCGTGGAACACTGGACCAGCTCTATACCCTCCGCAGGGTGCTTGAGGGTTCATGGGAGTTTGCCCAACCAGTTCACATGTGTTTTGTGGACTTGGAGAAGGCATTCGACCGTGTCCCTCGCGGCATTCTGTGGGAGGTGCTTCGGGAGTATGGAGTCCGGGGCCCTTTGCTAAGGGCTGTGCGGTCTCTGTATGACCGGAGCAGGAGCTTGGTTCGCATTGCCGGCAGTAAGTCAGACCTGTTCCCGGTGCATGTTGGACTCCGGCAGGGCTGCCCTTTGTCACCGGTTCTGTTCATTATTTTTATGGACAGAATTTCTAGGCGCAGCCAGGGGCCGGAGGGAGTCCGGTTCGGGGACCACGGGATCTCATCTCTGCTTTTTGCGGATGATGTTGTCCTGTTGGCTCCCTCGAATCAGGACCTTCAGCATGTGCTGGGGCGGTTTGCAGCCGAGTGCGAAGTGGCTGGGATGAGAATTAGCACCTCCAAGTCCGAGGCCATGGTGCTCGACCGGAAAAAGGTGGTTTGCTCCCTCCGGGTTGGAGGAGAGCTCCTGCCTCAAGTGGAGGAGTTCAAGTATCTTGGGGTCTTGTTCACGAGTGAGGGGGGGATGGAGCGTGAGATTGACAGGCGGATCGGTGCAGCGGCAGCAGTAATGCAGTCATTGTACCGGTCTGTCGTGGTGAAGAAGGAGCTGAGCCGAAAGGCGAAGCTCTCGATTTACCGGTCAATCTACGTTCCTACCCTCACCTATGGTCATGAACTCTGGGTCATGACCGAAAGAACGAGATCTCGGATACAAGCGGCCGAAATGAGTTTCCTCCGCAGGGTGGCGGGGCGCTCCCTTAGAGATAGGGTGAGGAGCTCTGTCACCCGGGAGGAGCTCAGAGTAGAGCCGCTGCTCCTCCACATCGAGAGGAGCCAGCTGAGGTGGCTCGGGCATCTATACCGGATGCCTCCTGGACGCCTTCCTGGGAGGGTGTTCCGGGCATGTCCCACCGGGAGGAGGCCCCGGGGAAGACCCAGGACACGCTGGAGGGACTACGTCACTCGGCTGGCCTGGGAACGCCTCGGGATTCCCCCTGAAGAGCTGGAGGAAGTGTCTGGGGAGAGGGAAGTCTGGGTATCCCTGCTTAGACTGCTGCCCCCGCGACCCGGACCCGGATAAGCGGAAGAAGATGGATGGATGGATGGATGGATGCATTGAAGTTAAAGTACGCTCCACTGATGCATCGATAACATAAAATCGATGACATAAAATGACAATATGTAGAATAGAATAGGACTTGCTTGTATAGAGTAGAAAACAGAGATGTTGTCACCCTACTCTGCAGTTTCTGTGGAGTGTTTTAGCATCTCTCAGCTCACCGTTTTGGTTTTACAGACTGCAACTTTACTGTTTTGGATCACTCACTGCTCTCATCGACCTTGTTTCCAGCCACAGCAGGTAACAGTTTTCAGTGAAAAGCTCTGATAGAGCCATTGTTCACTACCTGCCCAGCAGACCAAACAGCAGACCAGCTGGTGAACATAGTGGAGCAATCCCACAGACCTCCTTGATCCGGGTGTCAGTGTTCCTATCGGCCTCAGCTAGATCAATGGTGAGGTGCATTTAAATATATATTGCTTATGAAGTTATCTGTGATGAGGATCAATGAGCTCAAACAGAAAGAGCTGCAGGACTGGGAGGGAGAACTTGAGACAGCAAAATCTCTACTTTCATATTCCTTAAAACCCTGGGCATATAATGTATGTGTTAAGATTTGTAAACATTTTACATTTTACAATCACCCCTCTATCCACCTTGTGGTTGGATGGAGGGGTGATTGAATGAGTGGAGAAACAAAGTGGGGTATTCACTTATTTTGGTGTGAGTTTCTTTCAATTGTCTATTCCAATTTGATGATACTAAGATTATAAAACCCTAAATATGATGTACCTCTGAGAAAGTATTGAAAATGAAGAATAGAATGGGAAAAGGGAGTTGGTGGAGACCAAATCAGAGGTAAAAGGAGATTCAGCATTGAATCTTACATTTGTCATGCAGCCAGAAACACTACTCCGAGGAAATGCTGATGTTGCTCTGCATCTGCTGGGTGTGTCAATGGGCAATTGTTTGTTAACATATTCACCATAACAACTTTATGAAGTTATAATATGTCAGCGGTGTGTTTACAACAGGGACATAGTATAAAAATCATGTATAAACATATATGTCATACAAATATAATCCAGCATTATAAAATTGTGTATCACAGACACATTTTAAGCCCTTGTAGGAATGTCATTGGAATATTTTAGTAATGTTTCTTTCTGGGAAGGACAGGGAGGACAGGGAGAGAGCCCGTGAATCAGGGAGATTTAAGGGGCATCTGAAGAGAGGGATGGAAGTCAGATGGGTGGAGGACAGAAGCGCACGTGGCGAACCTGCCTCTCCTGTCTCCCTCTCTATGAATATTTGATGCAAGGGACTAAAATCGGCGCCGTGAACTCTGAAAAAGTGTGACAGCTGAAAATGCTCGGAGGAGAGCGGCTTACAACAGCCATCTAGAAGCAAAACGTAGGGAGAGCTGCTACTTTGAGAGATGTCTGAGGGAGGGAGGCAGGAGACGAGAGACAGCACGTGAGTGTATAGAAGCATGGCAGGGTCGACGGACTGGAAACTTGTGTATGGACACACATATCTGTATTATTAGGGAAATGGTAGAATAGAAGCAGCTGGGTGAAAGGGGAATAAAAGTGGAAGTCTACATGAATCCTTTTCTGAAAATACATTTACATTTTTATATTTATTGATGGTAGTCTGTAAAAAAACAAACAAGTCTCTGCTGTAAGTTACTACTCCCAGTCTCAGCATTTTAGCTTAAATCTTAATTTTATCCTGAGTTTAATTTAATCTGAGATCTGGCACATTTTCCTTACTTTGGAGTATTTTGTCTATAGACATTTGGTCATTATAAAATGTACTGGAACACACACACGGAGGCTTGCACACACTGGCACACTGTGGGCAGGCAGGGCCATTGAAATATTGATGGAGGTGCTCTCCTTGCCTTAATGAAAAATCGTCCTCCGATAAATGTTTCATCCCTCCAGATGCATCACCTACCCATTTTTAACAGATGAGGCAATTCGCTGTAGAAACACAAACACTGGGGAAATGGGTCTCGCCGCAATTTGTTGCCCGCAGCATACAACTGAGAGGGACAAGCTTGAGGAGATTTTAAAACAGAAAGAGAGGAGGACAGGGGAGGGGGGGGCAGCATTTTACATCATATCCTCACACACTCTTTACATAAACAAGCTGTGGGCTATTAACTGTGTGTAAGATGGCGTAATGGCCAAATTCACAAGGCCTCATATTGTTTACTGTGAATGTCAGTTGGAGATTCACTTATCATTTACCCTTTCATTATTTAGCTTTTCATGATCCTGAAAGTTCCTGTTTGTTCCAGCTCTACTCTAACACAGCAATTAAAACAGCACTGACACAAGTGCTAGAGTTAAAGTATAAACCGAGGGCTGTTTTTGCTTCTTCTCATGTGCAAAGTGGTTGCATAGGGCCCCTGAAGCCAGCAGGGGGCCCCAAGCAGTGCATGCGTTATAATAAACCAAATTAGTTCAGTAAAAAGGGAAATTGTCCCATGAAATGATTTGTTTTAAAATGTCCTTGGACAGCAGAGGTTCTGCATATGCTGGATATAAACTTTTCAACAACACCAGCAGATTGTGCTCTTTTGAAAATGTTGATGATGAGGTTTGAATATATTCTCAATTATAGGGTCAGTTTGGAAACTATGCTAATTTTGTTGAGTTTTGTGTGACCTCAGCTACTGTTTTATGATATCTGTCAATGTGGTTTTGGTAGCCTTATTAGCAGATTTTAGCTGCTGCTGATGTGTTTTGACTATAATGCTTTTGTGGTCTGAGTGCACTAACATGCCATTTTAGGTCAACTCAGGAAAATGTTGAATGGGTTTGAATTTGAGAAAAAAAAATGTTAAGAGTTTTTCACAGATCTAGCCTCTTCTCTTCTTAAGGTGCACCTAATGGATACATTTAAATGTTAAATACATGACCACCTTAGAGGGTTTGGATCCCCCAGCCATACTTTGTGGTATAATGTTTATCATGTTCACACTGTGAGTTGTTGTGTTAGCATGCTAAACACAAAGTAGGCCTAGCTATTTCCATTATCGATTAATTTGGTAATGATTTTCTTGATTAATCAATTAATCACGTTGCCATAAAATATCATAAAATTGTGAAAAAATAAATTTTCCCACATATCAACCAACATCCAAAACTGTAGACTATATGTATCAGATCCATTCCTCAATACTTGAAAAGCTGAAGGCAGCAAGTATTTGGTGTTTTTGCTTTAAAAGTGACTAAATAATTAATCAATTTTCAAAAAAAGTTGGTCAAAACCAAAGTTTTGAACAAATTGAGACTTTAGACCACATAATGGCACGAGATGGAAAAATTATTATAATCACTCTTGAGTGGAGCATGAATGTTTGTCCCAAACTTTTATGACAATCCATCCAATAGTTATCCCACTGAAAACCACAAATGTAAACCTCATGGTGGCTCTAGAGGAAAAGTCAGGGGATCACCTAATTAATAACAATCAGCATATGGTGCCAACCCCTCTGAATCAAAAAGCAAAGGCAATTTTTTCCCCCTAAATTTTCCACTTTACACAGATGTTCAGCAGTCACACAGGGTAATGAACCATTGTAGAGGAAGCTGTGATATTAGTTCTTCCAGCAAATAACTGATTAAATGCAACCACAGACATGTTGTGCTTTGCACGGGACGTTACTTCAAAAGTGAAATATAAGAAACAAAACATGGCCCGACAGAAACAGTAAATTACTATATGTCATTTCATCCCAGAATAATCCATAAAATGCACTGAATATGTGGCAAGTATTATAAACACCATCAATTGATAAAAGTAAAGCGTGAAGGTGTTGATGTGATATAAAAGCTTTCTTTGTTTGCAGAGCCTAATGCTCCTCTGTAATTCTGTGGGTATCAGTGAAGTGTATCAACTGCATTGCAGACAGGAGGGTACATGTTATTTACCCTCGTCATTTACCCTTGTGAAACATCTGTATGCTGTGGAAGCCCATTTCCACCAATCTGATGAAAAAAAAGACAAGATCCTGTAAGTTATTATAGGAGAAACTTTCTCAAAATAATGATCTTGTATCTGAAAATAATGATTTAGTAAGTCAAAATAACCACAAAGCAATTATACTTAGGACACCCAAATGTCCAGCAGCGGCCTTAAGCTGACAAGAAGATCTGACCTTCCTGGACAGGAAGAAGCAAACTTTCCTGAGGTCTCTATAAAATGTCACACTGATTGGTTCTGCCAGTGCTTATATCATCCCTAAGCAGGCTCCAGTTTACCGTGCGTCCTTGCTGACAAGGCTTCGACAGAGTGTGCTTGTCAGATGATTTGCCCCTGTGAGTGAGTCAGCAAGAACTTCTCTCCTTAAAAACCACAACAGCATCAGGGGAAGGTAAACTTTTTATATATCAAGGACCCCCGACAAGAAAAACATGAGTCATTTACCAGGGGGCAATATGCGTGTTATGATTAATTCCCCCTCTTTTGACTTAACTTTGTAATACCTTTTATGTTACACAAGTGAAGGCACAAAAACTCTCTTTTTACAGTTTGAATCCAGCCTGAATTGGACTTGATTTCTCTCCCACCATTGTGTGTGAATGTTTTTATTGGCCCTCGGGTGTTGTACGCTGACTCAACATCTAAGGACTGAAGATAATAAATAAAATCTATACGAGCAGCCAGCGTGTGTGAAAAGTATGTTTCCTACCAGCGTGAGCCTCCGACCCACTAACCCACTTTATAACCATACCAGCAGTCCATGATTTGGCCATGCAATGCAGCATCTGCTGTTCAGCTTGCACCACCTGCTTGCCTATATTTGTACACTCTACATATACTATATATATGTATCTTGCATGCCACATGTCATAACTGCTAAAGTGCCCTGAGTTTGCACACAAGCTGTTTCAACTGTGCAACTGTGACAACATCAACACTGTAAAGAAAGAGAAGTTGAGACTCAAAATTTCAAGGTAACTTACAAGAACTGCAACGATTAATCATTTATTAATAAACTGTTATATTAATCGCCAACTAATCATTTTGAGTCATTTCTTAAAATGATTCACAACACATCATCTCAAACATGAGTATTTTCTGGTTTCTTTTGTCCTTGAGGACAGTGACTTTCGGCTGAATTGTTGGGTTGTGGACAAAACAAGACATTTGAGGATATCATCTTAGGCTTTGGGAAACACTGATGAACACTTTTCACCATTTTCTGACATTTTGTGGACCAAACAACTAAAGGATAATCAAGAAAATAACTGACTGATTAATGGTCTAATATACTGTATAATAATGAAAATAATTGGTTGCAGCTCTACAACTTATTGCAATAGATTTGTGAGTTTTGAGCCAAACTCAAACTGTTCAGTTTTGAAATAATCTAAAAGAAACTGCCAACCTATAATCTCTAGTTTAGACTTATCTTCTTGAATCTTTGAGTTTAGAAAAAATATATCTACACGTATAAAAAAATATTAATTGCACTTCACAAATTGGTTATAGTGAGTTCTGAGCCCTATATGTCATTATTTGAATGCATGAAAATTAAATGGTTTTAAATGAAAATATTAAAATGTTAACCATTATTCACTTTTACTTCTCAACTTTTTTTTGTTTTTACAGTGAATAATTGAGTGTACTACAAAAAAGAATTCATGAATACAACGACATGCACCTTCCAGTCTCTAAGTACTGGATTACATTGATATATTGGAAAGATTGATTGATATGTCATCCATAGCATGAAAAATAACACGAATGTTTTGATTGTTCATGCATGGCGTGGCTGGGTGTGGCTGCTCTGGGTTGGATTACAGCAGAGACTTGTTTGGGACATATTTTCCTCCTCAGCGACTGTAATTAGAAAAGCCTTTCTGCTCCCTCGCTCATATAGCAAACGTGTACTGTAACTCCTCTGGGCTATTTTCCCAAACTCTTGCCAGACTGTAAATGACTGCAACTTGTTTGATTGGCAGCGCGTGAGAACTTGACATAGAAAGCAGGCTTACATGCGCACAACTGGCCGTATTAAAATGCATCCGTCCTTATTAAGATTCCAAAAGGATTGGCTGAATCTGTCTTTATGGTACTCTCTGTCTCTTCATTGTTATTGAGCGAAAACCCATTAAAGCCGGGCTAAGACTTGGCAAGCTTGCAGGATGCTGCCAATACAACTCCACTGACATTGTCTGTACCCTTGATACCTCAGCCGTTTGCCGGTCTCACACTGAATGATAGAAATATTGGAATTCAACTGATTTCCCCTGGCAAAAGCCCAGATTTTCCCAGCTGCAGTTAAACACAATACAAGAGGTGAAACAGCTAAATTGAAATGATAAAACAGTTACAGCAGGCACTTTTAGAGACAATAGTGCCAATCAGGAAGGGTCCTAAAAGCATGAATAAGGAAAGAGCAATGTCAATGAATTCTCCCACAATATCCCTCAATGCCAGGAGGCTGGGAGGAACATTGCAACAAAATGGCTTAACAGCGTTCCTTTTAGCACTGCAGCCATGCTTATCCCAGTAATCTCCGTCACTGTTGGAAGGTCAATATGATGAGCACTCCAGGGAAGAACACATGAGCCTGTAGTCGCAAAGCCTAACTCTTTGTGCTGTGCTGTATTAGCACAGCATTATCAACCATATTGCTATTCTTATATAGATTATTCATTTTAATAGTTAAGGGGGTTAGTTCACATTATTTGAAGTGGGGTGGTACTTATCAATAGTCAGTGTATCATCTACAGTAGATGGCAGTTGGCATGTCCCCATTTTGATGAAGCAGCAGGAAAGCCAGTGTAGGAAGCTAAGCAACTGCTGTGGACCACAGACATATATTCAGAGATATAAGTGCCTGAGTAATGGAGCAACAGCAGCTGCACCCCCACTATTAGACCTGGGGCAGCAAACGTGTGGTTTTGCATCCCCACTTTTAGATCATACTGTCTTCATGCTTTCTTTTAATATTTCAGCTACGCCAATGCAAAATCTTTGGCAATCAATCATTTGTACACACATGATAGATGGTGAATGATAAGTTGGTGTTTAATTTAGTGTGTATCTGATCCAACAACCAACAAGTATTTTAGTGACAAATCATAGTTTTTTTAATAGATTGCCTCTCATTCCCACGATCTTCTCCAACTAAAATTGTGCCACTGAGCAACAGCATGTGTTTCTAGAGTTATGTAGTTTTATGGACACGTGAAACATTGTTATTATTTCATGTTTTTTAAAAGGAGTTTGGTGTAATTATCTTATCTGCCACTAATTGCTGAAACTACAGAACAAGAATATACATCTGATATATTTATATATAAATGTACAATATAGATATTATACTGAAAGAGCACTTTTATTGGCAGTGCGGCATCTATGCATAATGTCTATGCTGTGGACAGGGCCAACAGCAAAGCGTATTTTAGCCACCTGAAAAAGGCCCACCTAATAAAAATCAAAATCAGTTTCAGTGTATGCTATATTTAGAAAATTTTCACTGCCTTACCTTTCCTTCAGACAGCCCTGATATAATGTTGTGATATAAACCAAATATCGCTCTCTCCAAACCAACCAGACTCCAACTCCTACTGCCTTGGAACAGTTACTTGTTTGTATTATTGTGTAACACAATAACACAAACAAACTAACCAATTGAGGCAGAGGTAGACCAACAACTCTTGTGTTCTGTAAGCGAGAGAGAGAGATTTGGCTTATCAAATGGTTTCCTGTCAGAAAAGCCTGACTAACAGCAAGGTAAAGTGGAAATTTTTTTAGATTTTTTGTAGATTTAAGGACCTTTTTTTAGTTTCTAAAACTTGTCTTGGTGCTGACCCTGTCCACAACAGTACATTGCTTAACTTCCACGCTGGTACTCCTCTCTGCTTCTCCAAACTGAGGCTGTGTTCACCTAGGTAATAGACTGACCATGGATAAGTGCTTAAAACAGCCACACTATGCCTTTAATTGAATCATCTGCTCTTTGGCTGATCTCTGCAGTGGTGTTCCAACCCAAATCCATACTGTATGTTGTAGTTCACTGGGCTGGGCTGGCCACCAACACAAAATACACTAATCAATGGTGGCGATGGTCCACTATCAGCTAGGCTAATGGTCTGCTTATGCTACCCTGATTTTTGGCAATTGACACAGAAGCCTGAGTGTTGAAATACAAAGAGAGTTGTCTGTTGCACCTGGTCTTGTAGAAAAATCCCACTAAATCAATCAAATAACTTTTAAATAATGTAATCATTAGATATTGTGGTTAAATATACATTTTAACTGGTGATTATGACTCTTCAGTCATAAGTCGCAGGCCTTGGGTTATTCAGTTAATCAGTAAAATAATATTTGAACAATCAAAGGGGCACAAATTAAAGGAAAGTTTAGAATAAATGAGTGGAGAAACAAAGCAATTGCAGATGCTTCCATATAGGGACGAGGGGTGACTGAATGATTGAAAGAGCAGGCCAAGACAGTTGTTCAAGCCTCTTTTCTGCATCTCACAACCATATCTAATATAAAAATAAACATAAAAATCTTTCCTGACTTTCAGTGATTCAGAGAAAGTCATATATACTTTTATATTTTTTGTACTCCAGGCCAATTTCACACCTCCAGCTACTTCAGATGTTATTACGCTGGCTTCCTGCACATTTTAGAAGTGATTTTCAAACACAACACAACATCAACGTACCACGGAATGTGCACTGTCTCTCTTTAACACCCTAAGTCTGGTCATGGTCTTAAATCCTCTATGTAGTTATTTCTTACTGTTCTTAGCATACAAGTTAAAATATAGCACGATGCACTTTGTGATAAGAAAGTGCCACACAGTAGCAGCATGGCAAAAGTTACCTCTTACATTTAAAAATAACTCTCCCTGGTATAAGTTAAAAGGAGGCTGAAAGATATTTATTTTATCATCATTTTATCGCAGTATTACTATAAAATACTAGACTATTTTTATACTCATCAGCACAAGCACTTGTATTTAATTGTATTCATATTTGCTTTTGTAATAAATTTGTTATTAATGGGCAGTATTTTTTTATGAACATTATTAAAAAAAAAAAATCACATTTAAGAAATGGTCAGTTAGAGTAAAATTGTAACAAAAAGTGTCTGTGATGAGGAACACTGGGGCTGATGTCTCATGTTGGCCCAAAACCTAATACCTTTAATTTGTCACTTAGCTGTATGCTTTATTACAATTTCTTACCAATTTAGGGGGATAGTTGTTCTTTTTAATGAAGCATTAAGATAATTAACAGTAATGACTTGATTACCTTTAGTATGAGACAAAAGTGCTTCAGTAACCCTCATAAGCTTATTGTGTTTTCTCTTTAAGGGGATGGATTTACAGCTGACCAGTCGGTGTGTGAGGTGACCCAAAGTGGCCTCCAGGGGGTGACAAGCCACAGGTGACCAGAGCAGAGATGGAAATGAAGAAGAATTGGACAGCTGCCGCTGGGTTGGGAGAGCTGGAAGAAGATGAACTTTAGAGAGAACAGAGGAATGTGAGTCAGACTTGACCTCATTTCTCGTGGTTGGAGGCTGAAAAGGAACAAAGTACAACACAGTAATGGGGAAATAAAGGAAATGGCAGTAATAGTAATTGTGTTAATGGGTTTGTATGTATTGATTGCAGTGGTTATAGCTTTTGAGGGAATTTTTGTCAGCCTTCTTCAGGTTCCATCATTGATCTTAAACCTCCAAATGCATTGCTGGACTCCCTCCTATTTCATTTAAATTGTTGTCATTGAGGTACAACATTAACTCTCCTGTAATAAACCATTCTAGGTAAAGGCTATTGAGCAATTGCATTAGTGTAGTGTACTGTACATCCTTTAACTTTCCATTTGCTACTTTAAGCCTTGACTGCACACTGAGGCAGTCTGAACACGTATATGTTGTTCATCCAGATGAATTGTACACAGATCCAATAACTCAGAGATACAGTTTCGTGCCTCAGCAGATGACATAGTGTGACTATATATTCAACAAGAGTTTTATGCTTTTAGACACTATTAACCCTGCTTCATCTTTCAGTAAAATCTGGAAGGGTATGAACTGTCCTTCTCAGTCATTTTCCATATGTCCATGAACCATGTACATTACTGATAATAATCTTTTTTAAAAGAAATTCTGCCACAAATTGCCCATCACTAAACAAAGACATGACTCTTTATTAAAAAACTTTATTTCTGTCACTTAAACATTGTGACTATTACATCTTCAGATTTTCTTATCATGCCATCTTTCATTTTATATTCTTTTATTTATCAAATGTATCTTTCCATCTTTAAAGGGTATCTCTATTGACATTCCACAAACTTTATCTTACTACTCTATCTGGTATATCTTACTACTTGTCACATTTTGACAGACATCTGTTGACTCTGGCTAGCTAATATTACAAAAACAAACAAACAAACAAACAAACAAAAACTGTGAAAATGGCAGTTCAGTTAATAACAGTAATCATGCCAACCCACACTAGAGGAAATTAATTCTTGCAACTAGTGAGAAGTGCCACTGTGTGTCCAAAACCATTAACAGTCAGCACCAAAGTTCTCCTTGCACAGAAGCCACCTTATTCTAGATATTATAGGGCAAGTAAGTAGGATTTGGTGGCTTCTAGTGGTGAAATTATATATTGCAAACACCTTGTGTCACTCTGCCTTTCCAAGTGTGTTGGAGAACGTACAGTGGCCACAAAGCTCATGCAAAAGGTCATTTCTAGGGTCAGTGGTTGGTTTGTTCTTTCTGGGCTACTACAGAAACATGGTGATGCAACATGGCATCTGTCTAAAGGGCCAGTTCTAAAGTAATGAAGACACAGCAATTCTTATTTTCAGGTAATTATATATATGTAGTGAAAACATACTTACATACATAATTTATAGCATGCACAATGAAGAAACAATGCGCAAAAATCTCTATTTTAACATCTAGACACGACTTGAGCAATGGGTCTTTCATATTCTTTTACTTCCCACCTGATGAAAAAATACATAAATATTATTTTTTAAATTGACAAAAGATCATATGTGTAATTCATGGCACAATTCAAATGGGATCAAAAAATATTTCTTTCATATTTTTTTGGAAATAAGGTCCCATTTGCCTCTCTATGAAATGCATGCAAATCATATAACACATCACTTCTCTGCACCACAATAAAAATTGTACATGAACAGGCTTTAGCAGTTAGCAGACTGGCAAGACATTTATTAACATGAAGTCCATTTAAAATATATTTTGCAATCATACATAAAAGTTGTTTATTATACAAAGTGTGCTGACTTTTGTCCAATAGGAAGAGGGGTCAGAGTGTGATTTCTCATGACAGCTGTGGGAGGTCCAAATGTTCTGGGATCCTGCCTTTTGTCTTCCCCTTCCTCTCACCTCCTTCCTGCACTCCCCTCTGTCCTCCGGCCTCTTGCCTTTAACCAGCATGTCATTACTAGCAGACAAGGAGGAGATTCATTGGTGTGATGTGGGCCTAGCACTTTCCTGAAATGCTTCTTGAAACAGTCAAGCTTTAGTGTGTTTAAGTTTGCTTGTGAAGCAAATGCCTCTTTGAAACTCACCCCGGTGGAAGGCGTGCGGCTGAGACGATGGCCTTTGTAGATGAACCCAGGTGCTGGAACCTGCTTTCACTATTGAATCACAGAAACAAACCTTATGAATAAGAATGCCAATCATGCAAATCTGACAATGCCCCATCATTCCATTGTGCGTCTCTCCATTCATGCAGCAGCTCGCTGGCAGCCAAATGAGAATGAATAATCACAGGTGGTTGGAACAGACACTGGCATTACCAGAAGGCTCTTACAGCCTGAAAGCACTGTTGTGTGCCACTGCCTCGTGGCATCAGACACAACCCATGCATCATAACAATACAGCACTGGCACACTCAGGACATGTTGACACAGCAGTATAGCCAGGTTGGCAAGGTGGCAATCATGCACACACACTGGTAGGCCTGGCAGACACATGATCTGGAAGAGCCGCCGAATGGGGGCCTGGGGCATGGCTGCTGGCATGCCTTGGCATTTATAGTGCTGGTGTAATGAGTGTGTGATTGATTGGAACCACAATAGGGGCTCATGTACTCAGAGCAGTATACAGCGCACACACACCAGGCGGCTGGCACTCCTGGATTAGAGGCCCCCTGGGCTCCCACCCAGATTAAAGGGTTACATTAAACAGCATGAATAAAAGATTGAAATTATTCTCTTTGGAGCGTACCCGTAGGAGAAGGATTGGAATGTGTTTACATTTGTGCCTGCTGGGAAGGATGCTTTGGATGAAGCTTTTACTATTTCCTGTTTCCTCCTCTTGAGACACACACACACTTGCTTGCAGCAAATGTCTCTATCTGTAGCTTTATGCATCCAAGGGCAAGCAGAATTTAAATATGTAATTACCAGCTACAAATTGCACAAACGGGACATCCGGAATATGATTATGCCGATGTTAAAGGTTACCTCAGTCATTTGGATAATTGCATTTACATGCTCGGGGCCAGGCTATCCTTGAGGAGGCGAGGGCACGGAGGAAACCACCTGAACTGTTTTGGGGGTGGCATCCAGGAACTTAATGTTATCATGCTTTAATGAGGACATTTGCGCCCATGGTCAACATAATTTTGCTTAAACCTTACGAAGAAGGATGGCTGCGGGCATTTTTATGATTTTAATCTTTCTAATTGGTCCTATAGTTCACAAGCTAATGTAATGAAGGAGGAGGGGGTGTCTTAATCAACTACAGGAAGGGTGGGTAAACCAGCGGGCAGCATGGGCCCCTGGCAGGGTCCGACTCCCAGCACAAGGCTGCACTATTTCATCTTCAACTCAGCGATCACTTAACCAAATGAATAGGCTGCTCACATGTCGTCATGGTGATATTTCACACGTTTTTACCAGCATCATAAATATTACAGCCTTTTCCCCCACTCTTCCTCGCTGTGCTTTGTTAATTATTTATTTATAAACATTACAGCTTAAGCTGTGTTTTACAGTTTTTTTTTACAGCGCTTCATAGGAGTCTTGCCAAGATTGAAGTGAAACACTGCAGGATGTGAAAAAAAGAGCCTATAAAAAGTTAGATTTACCACTACATCAAGGGGAATTAGGAAATAAAATCCAGTTTCGGTGCCATCCCGACTGGGGATTTATCTAGCAGTTTCTATTGATCGGTAATTCATCATTCAATCCAGGGCAATGGACTAACGCAAGCGGAACAAGAGTTGGCTCCGGCCTCAGATGATGACTCGCACATAATCAATGCCTGATAATACAGAGACTGCCCTAATTATTGACGACTAGAGCAATGCTCCCCTCTGTTTCCCTATTCATTCACAGATGGGTCAATTAAATAGCTGTCTAGGCCTCAGACTCTGCTGTCCAGTTGCTTAGAGCAGTCTGGAGTCCCATGGGAGACAGAGGTGAAAAGGTGACAGAGGCCTAAAGGTGCAGTGAGACAGTTGGTCTTTCTAACCGAGGAAGATGTAGAAAAAGATTTTCTTATCAGTCGGCTCATCAGCTAACAGCCGCAGAATCACAGGTGCAGCTGGCATGGGATGGGCTTAGAGCAAAGTCACAAAATCAACAGTAACTCAAGGCAAGGTTACAGTCTCCTGCTCATCTCTTTTTTCAGTCTCTGCTCGAGGCTTCTGTGTGAATATGAGCGTGTGTGAATTCTTGTTAAAGTACAGCATGCTTAGTGGCTTGTGGTTAGAAGACATTTTCCATTATTTTGCACTTGGTGTGCTGAAAAAAGTCTTTCAGTGCAAGCATTCCAGACATTTCTCTGTCTCACTTAAGAAAAACAACTATGTGATCTGGAAAACCACACCTCTACAACCCTCTCCCACACACACACACACACACCCCACACACACACCTACTGAGCCAGTAGGTGATGCTTGGTGGTAAGTCAGGAAATTAGGTCTGGTGAGAGAGGGTGGTCTGAAATTTCTCTTTCCACACACAACACTGAGACAAATGTAGCTCATAAAGTTGGAGGAAAACAAATTTACCCACCTTCAACCCTCCTCCTAAAACCATATCTGCTGCCTCTCACCTCCACTGACCCAGTCCTGCAGGTATCTTCTTTCCTCACCCGGTGACCCCTCAGTGCTGTCAGGCGACATGTTAATGGGACAGTGTTACCAAAACGGCATCATGAATGCCAGTGTCAAAACAATGAATGCTCACAGACACACTGGCAACTGCAGGAGTTTCTAAACCATGGACAATCTTAAAGGAAGCTCTCTTAAAAAAGAAAAGGGCTTCTGTCTGCTATTGGTCAGTGCCAGTGAAAAGAAGATATACACTGATATATTTATTATCTGTTCTGAAAGGGACTGCATTTCGTGTGATATTGATTTTCTGACCATTGCCTGCGACAAGATCGGACTTTGAACCTAAAAGGTTATTTCATTTATTTTACAGCTTACTTTAGATATGGCCATCATTTCTATCAGTTATGAGAAATAATGTACTTATCAAAGTAACTGATGACGTTTTCAACATGTCAGATTATCTGCATCACTTTATTGGAAATAAAACTGAAAGTGAACACTTTCAGAGTTTTGATAATTACAATCACAATGAACAGTGACAGAGAATCAAAACAGCAAAGTCGCAGGCCAAAAAAACATGCTAAAAGGCTTTGTAGAACTGAGGGGGACCGTCTCTATCAGTTACATTTTTATCACTTCACGTTCAATTTAATCCATTGTTCACATAGAAAATATTGAATACTGGAGCTTTAAATCTAAAATTATTACTAATATACAATATGCATATGAAAAACATATTGTATATGCAAAATGTATGAGGGCAAAAATACCATCTTGTTTCAGAGCAACTGTATTTCTTTTAAATAAATAAATATATTTTATATGTCACAAATATATTTAATGTTGCAGAATCTGTATTTTGTAACATCTATATTTTTCAGTCTACTCCAGTGTATATCACTTGTATTACTACAGTTTAAATTGTTGTATGTTTTGTTTTTGCATTGCTTGCATGCCCTTGTATGCTCTTTGATCTTTCATATTCCTGTACAATACCTTGTCACTATTTTCTGCTGCAATAACCCAATTTTACTTCAAAAGGATCCTGAGAATTTGTATCAAAAGAAACTGAACCCTAACCAATCTACAGTAATCTAATCTAATCTAATTAACAGGTGCCATCATTTACTTTGATTTTATGTTTCCAGCTATTTTGTATGTGTGTATGTTGGGTAAATTAGTGGATTGGCAGGAATGTAATTAATCTTTGTGATGTGCTGCATTTCAATACCATTTCAATGATTGATGCCAACCTGAACTGTGATGTCATCTTTGTCATCTGACATGTCAAGCTCTAATTAACTCCCTGTGATAAGAAGTGCAGAGAGAATAGCAGTGATCAATCTCCTATGTAGTCACAAGTGTAAATGTTTAGATGTACAGCCGTGTTACTTCCCATGTTAACACACACATCCATTAGACGGAGCCAGCAGATCTATCGAGACTCCCCCTGACCTGCTGGGCCTTTATCAGTGGGAGACTCTGCACCTGGACGCTGGACATTTGTGTGCGTGTGTGTGTGTGTGTGTGTGTGTGTAGGTGCTTGTAGGAGTGGATCAATGCGCAAGTATAAATGTGTGTGTTATTTGTGAGAGAAAATGTGTGTTTGTGCGAATTACAGTGTGTATGTGTGAGCATAGACATTCACTGTAAAAATAAACTATTTGTTTTAACTCAAAAAAAAGTTTGTAACTGAGCTGCCTTAAAATTTTAAGTTGACTGAATTTGAAAAGATGAGAAGTAATATTGTAAAGATTCAAAACGTTTTTGGTCACATAAACTTGACATTAATTCTGGTGTATTTGAAAAACAAGTTCAACTAGAGGAGTGTACTCAGTAGAGAGCAGATCACCGACAGGCAACAGATGGTGAAACACCTATTGCAATGCCACCACAACTGCACGATGCAACCACCAGAGGTTTATTATAAACATGAACCCCCACATATGTTGTCCCTAGCTGAATTAAGATTCCAAGCTGGCTGCCTCTGGTGTGGAGGCATAACATTTAAAAAAACAAAAAAACGTTCTTCCAAAATTCTGAATCACAGAATGGCAGTGAACGTGCCAGTAGTATTCAAGATTAGCTGCAGACAAGCTTTAGGTCTGTTGATCACTCACACACACACTCACTCATGCACGCACACATGGATGCGATTGCATGATCCACTGGCTGGGACAATAAGCTTAATATATTAAGTTGAACCAATGACTTGTCACACTGATTTGATTTCCTGTTACATTCAACTCATAATTTCAAAAGTTTTAAAGCTGCAAGAACCCATGTTTCTAAGTTCCATATTGTTCTGAAAATAAGTACTGAAAATTCAAAGTTTAATCAATTTGAATAAATAAAACATGTATTTACATTAAGTTAATGAGAAAAGATTAGTTGATTCCACTAAATACCTGTCTGATGTTTTACAGTGTAAGTGTCAGAGACTTCGTGAATGTGTGCACGAGTGTGACTTCCTGAGCGTGGGGTTGTGAGTGTTTTTATGTCACAGGTCAGATTGAGAGAGATGGGGAGGTTGATGGGATCATGACATAACAACCACAACATGCCCCCTTGCACACACATACACACACACATACATGCATACACACTCTTCTCCCACCCATAAGGAATGCCATTTTTCAACCCAAGTCTGACTTTCCTGTTTGAATTAGAGGTGCAAACATCAGCCGGCCTTGATAAATGGTGTTTATCCAGGGCCAAAGGATCAAGGCAACTGTAATGTAGTGTAAATTGATGAAGAAACAAAGAGAGGGAGAACAAAAGAGAGTAGGAAAAAAAACGATGAAGTCAACACTACAGTCACTGTGTGTGTTGGGGGCTGGAGGGAAACGACAAGAGGCTGAATGTGGAGCAGAAATAAAGGGATAGATGGATTTTAAGTTGGGCTTGAGAGAGGCAAGGCAGGGGGGCATCAAGAATGTCTGGGGGCCACTCTTATCTCTTTGAATGAAAGGAATGCACACACACACACACACACACAACACACACACACAAATGGAGCCGCTAAATTAAGATGTGCACTGAAGGAGAAGGAGGAACAAATCAATGGGCAGTTTAACACCCATCTTCCAGCAAATATAAGGATACCTTTAGGGTAAGACACAAATGTGTGTGTGTGTGTGTTTGGCTCTTTGTGTAGATGTGTATAGGGGGGACTGCTGACAGAGAATTAGCCTGTGTACTTTTAGCTGCAGGGGACCTGGGTGGGAACACACACCCACGCACAACCTCAATCAACATCCCCCTTCCTGTTGCCACTCTTGCACCCCAGCAGGCCCGTCTACCCAACTGCCTGGAACCTCTTTTTAGTGGGGTGAAAAGAGAGTGTCTATCTGTGTTCAGTGGGAGTGGGGATGTTTAATGACAGAGCGGCAGGGTGTCCCTAAGCCACCCGTGGGTGTACCTGAAAGAGCATCACCCCCCCGATTGAGGCTTGAACTGTGGTGGCTCTGTTGTCAGCTTTGGCTTAATGTGCTAGAGGGGGTGGGGGAGAATTAGAATGTGTTGTTTTGTATGACAGAATAGTTACACCAAACTTCATTCAGAAATCTGTCACTTTAACACTGCCTTGTTATATTAAAGCCCATTTCAGACATAGATTATGTAACAATCGTTGCTTCCTATATCTGTTGAAGTAATGGGTTTTTGTCCTTCAGAAACAGATATCTTTTATGTTAATGTTCAGACATGACAGGACATTTATGGAAAAAGTCACAATGCTTGCACACCTCTTTTCCTTTTACCTCTTTAATTGGGAAGTTGTGATATGAAGGAAGAGAGGTGTTTACTGTTCTTTTAGCCACTCAAAAAGGTTCATCTAAATATAAAGAAAAAGGAGGTCTGAACTCAAAGTTGAGCAGTGAAAATACTCTTGCACAGTTAAAATGATATTGATGACCGTGTCTACAGCAGTACATTGGTTAGCTCCCTTGCTGGTGCCCGTCTCAACTTCTCTTAACTGTGAACATGCCGACCAGCATCTACTGTAGGTAATATAGTGACAATCAATGTGTATCAAAGGTGTATTTCAAAACTTATTTTGTCTATGAAGCTTAATTCAGTGGTTCTCATACTTTTTCTGCATTTTTTTCTTTAATCAATGATCAGCAATGATGGGGGAGGCAACTAATAAAAATGATCTAACTTGAATTTTAGTGAAATAAAGGTCAGCATGACAGCATCAGCAAACTCTTGTTTGATTATTTCCCCTTCATAAATCAGACTCATTCAACTTAGTTTAACTCCCTGGTCATCCACACCCCATCTGCAGTGGCTATATACCCTTCTGGTAGGGCATAGGGCGATGGGACTGTAATTTAGTTCCTATTTTTCTCTCATTCTGTATGAAGTGCTTCCTTTCGTAACATTCAAAACATTGTACAGAAGTGATCGACATGAATATTTAATCAATCTCTATGTTGTTGTGGTTTATTAATCTGATATTATTTTCTTTGTGCGTAACAGATGACAATTAATTGATAGTTATTACTGTACTTTTATAAGGTCATAATTTCTCTTTTCTTTGTTCTTATTTAACTTGCTGCTGTAGCCTTTATGTTAATGCGAGGACATTAAATTCAGACTTGTGCCAAACTGAAAGTGTTACAGAAATGTAAATAAGTCCGACCTAGCAACATTTCTGTTGTGACATTTTATGTAAATGTGACTCATTCACTTATTCAGACATGATTGCCATCACTTTTACTTAACAAGGTGAATGTTTAAAAGAGGCTTAAAATACAGAATAAGACCAGTTTTCTCATGATATCCCATCAAATATCACTTTTTAGTCTTTTCACTCTCAGTTTTGAGACTCACATTACTCCCCACTGAACAGAGTTTATTGTGTTGGAGTAAGATCATGCAAACGACACTAAAAAGTTTTCCCTTTGGATAGGAAGTAGGCTACATTGCTTCAGAGCATTCATGCCAAATTAAAGCATCAATCTCAATGATTATATTATGTGCTACCTTCTTTGCCAATAACTAAATTTCAAATGGAGCTGGACAATATATTCTGTCACTTTAAGAGAGAACAGTATGTACTGGGGAATACAGGTAAAACAATATTTTAAAAAAAATACATTTTTTTGCCAAAGTTATATTTCAGAATACTGGGAAATGTTCAAAATTCTTTTTTTTTTTCATATGCTGTTCTCTGTCATTTGAAATTGCAAGTCAGTTTCCCCATTGAGGATGATTAAAGAAGCATCTAAACATCACAAACAGGATTTCAGCCAGATTTCAAACATACAAATATATATATACATATACATATGAATGTATACATATTTGGATTCATACTGTAGATCTGGATTGTTTGTATCTTGAATCCCTGACATTTATGAACACAATTGAACAGAACATTTATGGGTTGAGGAATTACATGTGAACATGGAACATGGAGTAATTTGGAACAAATTGGTTGATAAATGGGAAAAGAGACACTTTGCCCCCTCTTTCTTTGTTTCTTTTTCCTCTCTCTCGCACTCTCACACACAACCCCACACACACCCTGGCTGACCTCTGTGTTTTGTCATCATCCATTAGTAATTAGGAGCTGTTTCCTGAGTGTGTATCCAGAGGCTTGCTGAATAAAGGCTTTAGAGGAAATAATAATAAATAATAATCAGGCCGAACCAATTAAGACTGATTACCCTCTGCATGATGTTGGGTGCTTACACACTGCACTGCTCTTACACACATTTACAGGTTTGTGCTGATATGTGAGTATCTAGCATACGTGCATATGCACACATACACATTTGCTGCTGGGTTTCTTCCTAAATGAAGCAAATTCCATGCTCCAATTCATAATGTTGCAGTAAATTGGGAATCCCCTGAACATTTGACTCCTCATGGGGGCTCAGACTGACTCAGGCAGGCCTGGCCTCTGCCTCTCAGGAAGGCTCTAAGCCTCTTTAAGCTCCAGTCTTAGCAGAAGACAAAAGCTGTGTGGCTTGGGGTAGGATTAGTAAATATTGGTGGAGAGGGTCGACATCCCAAAACGTGATTAAGTGTTTGGTAAGTGACTGAGGAGGACTCGTGAGACTTAAAGTAACGCACTGAAGACGTTGGGTCCTTTCTGATGTTAAATAAGGCTGGGAGATGCAGCTCAGTAGGGGAGGTGGGGTGACAGTAGGGAGGAAGAGGCAGAAGATGTCAATAAGGAACGCTTGGCCTCTGACAAGGAAGATGTGGTTGCTTTTGTTTCTCCTTTGTCCTTAGGGTGGGCACATGTTCATGCACATTTTTCGCATTTCACATTTTGTCCTATCTTTGAAATAAATCCATGAATTATTGATCAGAAAATGAGAATGCTCTGTCTGCCAAAGCAAGACCTCATGTTGGTACAACATATTTACAACAAACCTTTAAAGTGCTCAAAAGTATAATTTGTCTTTTTGTCAGATGTTACGTATCCCAAACAATGTTGTCCTTTTAGCGAACACACCTCACTTTCTTTTAGTGTACTTTCATTAACTTTAGTGGTTACATTTCAACTGACATTTCCACTTCTTAGATTCTGACTGAGGTTCAACTTTTAAATTGGCTGCCTTTTTGAGAGCAAAATGGCAAACTTCCTCAAGGAGGAATAATGTCTGATGAGGTATCAATTATAAGGAGATTCTGGCCTCCATTATCAGGAATTAATGGACACCCTGCAGTAATTCAGAATCCAGTATTCACAATTCAAAAGAAGTTCAAAGGAACTTAAGGGACATACTCTACACTGTAAAAAACTACCGTTAAATTTACGTAAAAACTATGTAAAATCCCTACAGAAAAGTATTGTAAACCCAAAAACATATATTTTTTTGTTTAAATCACAGTGAACTTTTGTAAACTATTAAACATAATGTTTTTGTTATATTTACAACAACAACATGTGATTATAATCAAATTTATTTGTGAAAACTACAAATATTGGTAACAAAAACTGAGAAATACTGTAATACTCATAACAAAACAATTATGTTAATTTGACATGCAAATATTGTAAAAACTATAGTTTCAGTCAGTTGTTTTGAAAAATACAAAAAAAATATGTAAGTCACTTTACAAGTTTATGCTGTACTTTTAACATGATTGATAAAACAATGCAAATTGAGGTAATAAAAATGTTTTCACAAAAAATAAAAAAAAATAATTGTGAACCTGAGAGGTTGCCTATAGGTGGTGGAACCCTTGAGAATAAAAACCTTTTTGAACTTTGAAACTTGTAGCCTACTCGACACCCTGTGTTCTCACCGACACCCTCATTGGTCTCAAGCCAGCCCCTATAGCCCTCCTAAAAATCCTCCACTTGTTTGTATAATTTAGGCTATAGCCTATATATAAGAAATTAAAACTATTGATTATAGCCTATGTAAAGTAGGCCTAATACTTCTGTTCAGTCCTAATCGTTGTATGCCTTGTGTTCCTTTTAGTCTTTAAAATTTAATGTAATACTTAGCCTACTGGTTTATATTGATAAAATAATATTAATAATTTGAGCATTGTGTCATTACCATAGGCTAAACAACCTAACAGTGCCTTGTACTTCTCTCATGGTACACTGACTCTGGCTAATTTTGAATTTCAAAGTGAGCAGCTGAAGCTCGTCTCTCTCTGATTGGAGGGCGGGAGAAGCGGGAGAAGCGGAGCTGCAGCTGACGTCATTAACGATCGCGCCAGAGTGGGCTTGCTGGAGAGAACACAGAAGCAGAGCAGAAATCTTCGGACCACTTTGTCATTTTCAAAAGTTTTTAGGACAAATCTACGATTTTAACACGTTTTCTGGAGGGTCTGCTGCTATTCAGTGGGAGAAGTTCCTGTTCACGGCTGCGGCTGACGTCATTAACGGGCGCGCCAGAGAGCACTTGGTGGAGAGAGCACAGGAGCAGAGCAGAAATCTTCGGACTACTTTTTTTTTTTTTTTGGGGGACAAATCTACGATTTTAACGCCAGTTCTGTGGAGGGACTGCTCCTGTTCAATCGGAAAATTGAAAGTTTGCACGGTAAGCTTCACATTTAGCCTACTTTTTTTGAGACCAAGCTTTGTTGTGTTGATATCAGTAACGTTAGCTGCTAGCTAGATCAGTGCGTGATAACTTAGTTCAGCTGAAAAGCACAGGCAAACGGTTGAAATCCTAAAAATGATCACCTGCGTCTTTTGTAAAAAGAAATTGGATACATTAAGAGGTTTTGTACTGCATTGCAGAGTGCATAGAAATGAGCCCCGTTGTCTTTTCAAATGTGTTGGCGCCAACTGTAGTCAAACGTTTAACACTTACTCAGCTTTCAAGGGCCATTTTTATCGTGTGCACAATGCACCTGCACCGCAAGCTGCTATAGCTGTGGCTGCGGATTTAAAATGTGCAGTTTCATTATGTGCCCGCCATTTTCACACTGTGAAAGAGTTAGTGTCTCACTTAAACGATCATTTTGGAGAGGGCAGGTCTGTGTTGTGTCCAGTAAGTGGTTGTAAGCATGCGTTTACAAAAAAGTCATCATTTACTTCTCACATGTGTAGGAAGCATAAAGCATGCTCCCCTGATAGTATTGATGACACGTACAGGGAAACTCGCCCTCAGCCCCCAGATGTCATTCCTTGTACAGATGATTCAGAAAACACGCATGAAGCCATGCCAACAGCTAGTGCAGCCAGTGATATGCCAGAGAATGATAGTGAGTCTTATCTTCGAAACATGTGTCTCTTTTACCTTAAACTGCAAGGACAGCTGCTTATTCCTGCCTCTACTATACAGACTATTGTTGAGGAAATGCAAAATGTGCATGAGTTAGGTCAAGCCTACACAATAACTAAACTAAGTTCTTTATTAAAAAATGATATGAGCCTATCAGATGAAGCAGTCGCTAAAATCTGTGACTGCATTAAAGAGTCAGATTTGTTCTCTGCCTGTCATCAGGGACAATTAAGAACAACATACTCCAGAAATCAGACATTCACAAAGATGTTTAAATACACGGAACCCCAAAAAGTGGCATTGGGAATGGATGAAAACATGACACAAAAATATGCCTATTACATACCAGTGGCAGAAACTCTGAAGAGCTTTTTACAGTCACATTTGGGGAGGAGTACACAGTCACAGCAGTTTGGAGACCCGGATGCAGAGGTTTTTACGGATTTATATGATGGAAAAAATTTCAAATTTCACCAGTTCTTTAATGAAAACCCTGAAAGCCTCAAAATGATTTTGTACCAAGATTCATTTGAAATTGTGAATCCCCTGGGTTCTGCTAAAAAGAGACACAAAGTTCTTGCAGTCTATCTTTCATTAGCAAATTTACCCATTCATTTGCGTTCAAATACTGATAATATGTTTTTAGTCTTGTTGTGTGTTGAGAATGACCTTAAGCGTTTTGGCGTAGCCAAAGTTTTCTCAGAGTTGTTGGCAGATCTGAAATCCTTGGAGACAGATGGAATAAATGTAGATGGAGAAACAGTAAAAGGGGGTCTTTACTGCATTGCTGGGATAACTTGGGTTCCCATTGCATAGGTGGATTCACTGAGAACTTCAGCCACTCTCAATATTTTTGCAGGTACTGCGAAATCAAAAGAAGTGAGTTTGAGGCTGATCCGAATGCCTGTGGTCCTCCACGCACCCAGAGAGGTATGACGCGGCTGTTGCTGATCTCCAGGCTGAAAACATCGAAGGCGTCAGAGGAATAAAGGTAAACTCTATCTTTAATACCCTTGAGTCTTTTCACGTTTCCCAGCCCGGTCTCCCGCCTTGTTTAGGTCATGACGTCTTTGAAGGCGTCTTGTCATATGATCTAGCACTGTACCTGAAGAACATTATAAAAAAAAAAAAAATGGTTCACATACTCACTCTTAAACAGGCGCATCAAGCAGTTTAAGTACAAAGGATCTGAAGCACTCACCAAGCCATGTGCTGTCCGCCCTGATGGAGCCAAGTTATCAGGGCAAGCCATTCAAAACTGGAACCTTTTGAGATTGCTACCAGTTTTGATTGGTGACAAAGTGCAAAACCATGAGGATGAAGTATGGCAGTTAGCTCTCCAGCTAAAAGACATTGTGGATCTTATTTGTGCTCAGAACATTTCCTTGGCCCAGATAGCATATCTTGACATTTTGATCCAAGAGTATTTGGAGTTGAGAAAGATGTTGTTTCCTGAAATTCAACTAAAACCCAAGCACCACTATTTGCGCCATTATTCTGCACTGTTCTTGAAATTTGGTCCATTGATTAGGTTATGGACGCTTAGGTTTGAGAGTAAGCACAGTTATTTTAAAAGATGTGCAAGACACTTGAAAAACTTCAAAAACATTTGTCAAACTTTGTCAGAGCGTCACCAGATGTATCAGGCATATCTTTTAGCTGGGCAAGAATGCAGTAAACTACTGCAAGTGAGGACAGCTGTGCGTTTTATCCAAGCCTCTACAGTGACACTATTAAACATGCAGTCAGGGAGTTAGGCTGTTCAGAGAGCAATACCACAGTTACCACAGACATTCAGTACAAGGGCACTGGATATAAAAAAGGACAGTTTCTTGTGTACAGAAATGATGAGTATATGGAGTTTGGTGAACTTCTGCTCATCTTGATTCAAAATGACACATCTGTGTATGTTTTGATGGATATCCACAAAGGCATCTTCCTCTCAGAATACCATCTGTATTCTGTGACAAAGGACAGTCTTGGGTTACAGTGTATCAACATTAATGACCTGCCCGATTTCTATCCTTTGGTATCATACATTCTTGATGGATACCAAGTCATTCCACTAAAACACAGTATTGTGGCAAAATAAAGGCCAATTAAAGTGTTAACTGATGCCATGTCCCTGCTCTGTTGTACTAGTGTAGTGTACTGTATATTTTTTTCTGTTCTCTTTGAAGGTGGCATTTCTTCATCAGTGCAAATATGAGTGACTCAGAGCGAACCTTTCTAGATGTCGCCATCATGGAAGTCCTACCAGAACTTCCAGCAGTAAACAAAAACATCCTGGAAGAGCACTTGCAGTCCATTGGAGTCGAGACTTATGAAGATCTACGCTTCATAACGGAGGCTGATTTGATGACAGCATTAAGACCTATACAAGCCAGAAAGCTTCTTTCCAGTTGGAAACAGAAATGTAAGTAAAAACACCACACACCACCACACAACACACAACTATTCAAATCAAAAGCAGACATAGACATTGAGAGGCTGTTCGGGAAATAATTCATATCTGCTCTCACACACACCTCTATACTCAGACACACACACACACTACTATACTCTCTAACACACCTATTATACTCATATACACACACGCACTACTATATTCTCTAACACACACCACTATACTCATACACACACACTACTATACTCATACACACACACTACTATACTCATACACGCACACTACTATACTCATACACACACACTACTATACTCTCTAACACACACTATTATACTCATATACACACACGCACTACTATATTCTCTAACACACACCACTATACTCATACACACACACTACTATACTCATACACGCACACTACTATACTCATACACGCACACTACTAAACTCTCTAACACACACCACTATACTCACACTTACACACACTATTATACTTATATATATATACACACACACACACACACACTTTTGTACTGTGTGAATCATAATCTTTTTTTCTTTTTCTTTTTTTTTTTGTCATTTAAAGACCAAACTCCTGAGAACAGCTCACTATCATCTGTGGAAGCCTCACCTACCCAATTGCTGTCATCGCTCTCTGTTTCACCCCGAAGTTCATCGTCAGCCTCCTCCAGCAGCCCAAGATTTGACACACAGTGGAAACAACTTTGAAATACCATGGAGTAAATTTCCTGAGGAAGTGATGCATTCTTTGGAGAGGGGAAAAAGGCCAGGCCCAAAACTGAGGAGGCAAATGGTCCGGATTGTTGTGAGTGAGATGATGGAAAAATGCCCTCATGTAGGTAAAAAGCATTCAACTGACGTTGCAAAAAAAATGGTGTCAAAATATCCCAGATCTCTTCAAGATGTCATAGAGGGCGATATTGTTGGAACAGGCTACCATTCCCTTGTCAAACAGTTGCAAAACAGAATTGAAAATGTGAGGCGCACTTCAACACCCAAAATAAGAAAAAGAAGACATCAGACTTACTCGGACCACACAGATGAGGGCCCATTAGAAGAGAGAGCAGCAATGCAGGACACGTACGGATGCATTCAATGGAATGTGAAATTTCTGCCTCTTGAAGAAACTCAAGAGAGCCAGCAGCAAAAGATGGAAAAACTCAAGGTGATGTACCAACACTCTGATGCCAGTCCAGAGGAGGTAAAACAGCTAATGAAGTCCACTTTTTACACGCAGCGCCAACATGTCAACCAGGGAAAAAGTATCAAATGCCTTAGAGAGGAGTGGCCGTTTTGGTTTGATGAACTTGGCATGTCAGTCCACTTCAAGGAGCTCACTGGGATTGACCTCAAAGAGACATTCACACGAAATTTGGATTTGAAGGGAAAAAAGGCTTCTCAACTACATGACCACAGTTTGTGTCAACAACAGCAAGAAGTTCTTCAGAATTATGTAAGGCTTCAGAGGATGCGGGGATCGCAGAGTGGCTGCTCAGATGATGTAGTAGAGATGCTCCTGCTTCTGCTCAGCTACTTCGATGAGAAGGAGGAGTCCATGTTCTTCCATGTCGAAGATACATGTCTGGCAGAAGAGGTCCAACTGGAGCAAGTGCCTCTGACACCCGCTGTTATTGTTCTGTGGTAAGTCAGTTTCATCTTTTTTTTTTTTTTTTTTTAATTGCACTGTTTATAGAATTTGTCATGTGTGTGCAGCGCTTATTAATATAACCAGTTTTTTTGTTAATAGGACAGTCCTGCTATTCCTCAACAAGGTACATGCTGAGCCTGGATCGGAACCTTACCAACACAAACATCTCCTCCTTCATTTCTGCATTGTGCCTCATGTTCAGGAGCTACTACTGTTTCAACATCCACTATCCATCTGAGCTGGCTTCAACTCTGGAGTTTCTTCAAAGGTGAGTAAACATGGCTTACTTATTTTTCAGACCTGGACTTGGACCTGGGACTCTGGGACCTGGAGTCTGGCTCCAAGGTCCCGGTTGTAACCCTTTGGTGCAGGTTTGTTCAAATATTGTTCCTCCAAGAACGAAGGCGTTGTAGTTATGAAACTTAACCAAACGAAATATGCTTTACTAAAACCTATCCAATCAAAATCTAAAGTCTGGTAAGTTTTTGTATGTGACTGGTTGTTTTTATCTGTCACTATTACTGAGTACCGTCCACCTCAACCTTTCACATTGACCCTCATGGCGTTGCGCAGCCCACACAAACATACATGCAGAACAAGCATATTTAGCTCTCAAACTATCAAAGTAATGATGGAAGGAATACTAACACTGAGACAAGCAGTCTTCCCAGTGCAAAAGACTTGGATTTTGTGCAAGGAATTACAAGAAGAAAATGCTTAATATGCTGTGCTTTTATTCTACAGGTGTTTCTTCTCGATAAACCCAGAAAAGGGAACCAAAGTAGAGAATAAAAACTCCAAGCGTCGTCTCAACGTGAACCCACGAGTCCTCACCCTGATACAGGAACTCTCCGATCACGAGTGGCGTTAAGCCTAAGTATGGACTCTTTCTGTGGACTCTGGCTGTTTGTTTGAGAAGAGGTAGTGTTTTCACTTTGTTAAATCCACAATGTGTTTTATGGTAAACCCTACTTTTTCTGGTAGAGGGTCCGCCACCTGCTTGTTTCATGATGATCTTTCTTTGCAGGAATGTTTTTTATTGCAAAAAAAAAAAAACCTTAACAAACGTGCATTCTTACTGTGAGGGGGCTCACCTCTCCACAGATCTGACCTGTAACTTGGCCTGTTGGCATCACCTGATTGTCTCCATGGAGATAGATAAGTTTTATGCCATACTGTGGAACACTAAACTATGTGACAAAAATTTATAAATCTAATCTAATCTTCTGGAGTATTTCAACTTGGATTCAGTCGTAGTTAAAAGAATCATCACATGTAGCCTCTTTGCGTGTTGTATATGTTGAAAAAAAAGATGCATCCAATTGTGTTATGCCATATACTGTAGAACATTCCACACAGGGAGTGTGGGTTGGTGTTGTGCGTCTTGCACTCAACAAATGTCCAGATTTAAAGAGGCTAATCTTCTGTAGTATTTGAACCTAGATTCAGTCATAGTTAAAATAACCATTACATGTAGCTTCTTTGCATGTTGTATACATTGAAAAAAAAAAATGCATCCAATTGTTTACGATGGCTGTTCATTAAATGTCCCAAAAGTTATATTTTCCTCTCGTCTTTTCTCAAGATGTTTTTGCATGTTTTGGTGTAGGCGTAGTAGAAATAATTTTGCAGGTTTATAAGTAAATTTTACATAATAACTTGATTATTAAAACATAAAAATACAGCATATTATTCATAGATTTTATGTATAATATACAGACCAGCTCCATTTAAAATGCAAAGTTTTACTGTTGTTATACCAGTTTAAATTAGTTTTTTGTTTGATATTTCCCTGTTAATTTGATCATTTATTGATGCACAATAAGCAATTATTACATGTAAAAAATACAGGAAATGGTCTATTTATATACAACACAGTTATGTGAAATTAACACACTTTCTTTGTAGACTTAACAGTTTTTTAATGTGATTCCAACGTAATTTAATTCACTGTAAATCAATTTACATATTTCCTCAGTAAAGTTATCTACTGTGCTGCTGTATTTTTTACAGGAATTCTCTGGTAACCACAGCTGCCAGCGTTTTCCTGTAAAAAACAACAGTTTTTTTTTTACAGTGTACCCATTTTAATTTTATGATGTGTTTTCTTCTTTATTAGGTAACTAGGCTAATTGACTAGCTATGAGCTGGCTAGCTATAAAACAATCTAACATTTTAACATTGTAGCTGGTGAGCAAACAATATAACATTTTGTTAACTTTTTAGCTAGTTAGCACACAATGTTACATTTTGTTAAGGAATACAGAGCAGGTGAAAGTTGATGGTTACTAAGGTGGTGTTTTGGCAAGAATCTGGCGATACGATACATATCTATGATTCAAGATAGTGCAATGCTGTAAGCAAGCTGGTACATTGCTAATTTTTTGCATCCAATTTTAGGAAAACTGTCATTGTATAAAAATCAAAACACTGTATGTATAACATTTGAGATAAAGTTTACTTTTTTTAATACAGAACAGGGAAGATTGGTAACAGCACAGTGCAACACAAAATAAGCCACTGTCACTAATCTTTGCATGTATCGCAATATCACGATGCAGTGTTTTGAGAATCACAAAATATAATTTTGCAAAATTCAAAATTTTTGTCTTTTTTTTACACCCCTAATGGTTTCATGGTAAGCCTACATGGTACATACCCTATTACCCTAACCATAGAAACCATAATTCTCCTATTCTAACTCTTATTTTATGTATAAACACAATCTTAACACACATACACTGTCTTTTTCTATACCACAATGCACACATTTCTCCATATTTTCCTTGGCTCATTAAAGATTCATTCTGCTACCACCTCTATCTCTCTCTTTCTGTCTCTGTCAATGGGTTTTAATGGCGGGTAACTGTCATCTGTCAGTGGCCCGTGGGCCCGTCCCCAACGGCTGGTTTGTGACTGACACCCACAGCCACTCTTCTAAGAAGTGCCATATGGCTCAAGTTAACGCTGACATACAGGACTGTAACGCAGCCTCCTGGGAGGAAAGTGACAGGACTTGTGGATACAGTGTAATGTGTGTGAAAGAGAGTGAGAGCAAACACATAGTAACAGATTGGCTTTGAGAGATATCACTATCTGCATTAGACGAGGGGAGTGGCTCTGATTTGTCAACATAAAACACTGGTAAATCAGTGTTGTTTTTAATATTTTTGTAATAATTTACTGAGTTGGTGGAGTGTGGCTGGATGTAATAATGATCTGATAACAGCAGGAATGAACCAGCAGTGATAAAGAAGCAGCATAGATGAAAGAAGTCGGAAAATTCTCTGATAAGGATCTTAAACTCCATACTTGCTTCCAGATGGCAAGTAACTGTAGATGAATTTGATTTTTAAAAAAAAGTATCTCTTCCCTTTGGTTGAGATGAATGTTTCTATACATGGTCCCTGACAAATAAATAAATAGAATGAATAAAAAAATAAATTAAGATTTATCTCACTGCACAGATTTTTGTGCATCTTAGAACTCACTCTGTAAGCAAACTGGGGTGAGTGCTGGCCACAAACGAAGGCAGATTGAAAAGCTGACCATCAGACAGCCTCTCCTGGAAGTACTTTTTCTCAGTTGAGGTTCCAAGCAACTGAGCCGATACTAAAAGGTGGCATGAAAACACTGCAGACCACTGACTGGTCATGCAGCATGGGATGGCCTGCACAAACGCAGCATTTTTCAATAGACCACAATTTTTTATTCACTTAAAAAATGGCAGCCCACAACCACACTGTGATCTATTAATGAAGTATCAAGACCATCCCTTCATATCATCTCTTGTAAGAGTAGAGTAGCTCCTTTTTGTGTGTATAGAGTGACAGTGAATGCAGCAGAGCGGAGGAAAAGCTGAGTAATTTAAGCTGTCAATCTGGCAATAAATGTATGGCGCAGGTTACAGTTTGTCAGTGAATAAAGGCGGTAGCTTCTCAAGACCAAAGCACCTTTTGTGCTATGATGTTTCCCAGCTGCTGTAATAGTGTTGCTATGATGATCAGCTTCGCCAATGTTAAGGGAGTACTAGTACTGGAAACTAATTATAAGTACCAAGCTGCATCATGTAAGGCGAAATACAGCTATAGTGCTGCACTTGGTTGCTCATATGAAAAGTGAATTTGTTGTGTATAGAATGAACAATGAGAGCTAGAATTTTAAAAACCTGACTCCCTTCTGACCTCCGCACAGCTGACCAATCACCATGTTAAGTAAGTGTGAATGCTGGATTGTTGGTCACAGAAAGTTACAGAAATGGTCGGACACAGACAGGAAAGCTGTGGGGGGAGGTGGGCTCTGAAGCTATTTGACCACCCGACAAGAAGTTTTATTGGAGCCTACTGGCCCCTCAAATGCTAATTTCAGCATATTTACAAATGCACAATGGCAATGCTTACATGCTAACGTTTAGCAGGTGAAATATTAACTCTGTTCACCAGCTTAGTTTAGTGTGTTAGCATGCTAACTTTTGCTAATTAGCCCCAAACAGAGAGTGCAGCTGAGGCTGATATCAATTTAATTTTGCAGTACTGATAAAATTATTGGAAAAATTAAAATGTTGACCTCATGATAGCACTAGAAGAAAAACAGAGGTTCAACAAAGGTATTACAATTTATGCTGTGGGAAACATAAATGTTTGTACCAAATTACATGGCAATCCATCCATAGTTATTGAGATATTTCAGTCTGGACCAAATGACAGAGCAAGATTTCCTAGTGTGGCTAAAAATGTAAGGCCAGTGTTTGGGGCATAGACATTGGCTAGGATGAGTTGAGCAATAAACATTTCAGCAAGTCTTATGGTCCATTTTATGGTATTCGGGTCAAACATGTAGTAGGGCCTAGTTTTTATTGCCCCTTTTTTAGTTGGAGCAGATGGAAGTACACAAGTAGAGAGTAAAATTGCACACAGTAAAACAGTGTAAGACTGTTTATTCAGTTTATGTTAGCCTGAAGAGAGATGTTATTTTATTTATTTTTACATACATTTCACTCAAAACCTATTTCTTCAGAGGAACTCAACCATTGCTGCATTTCTCCCTGTTGTGTGTCTCAGTAGAAGCAGAAGTCATGTTACAATGAGGTGACATGCCAAAATATCCAACTTAAAGGTAAGTAATATAATTTTTCCAAGTAAACTTACTGTACGTTAAATAAGCCATTGACAGCTTGGTTGAATTTGCTTGTTTGCCATCTTATCTACTTTGTTCAGCCTAGTTTAGCAGAAAAATGTAAGCAAGCTAGTCACTATCTGACACATCAGACATGTGTATGCTAAAATAACATTAATATTGGCTGCCCTCAATTAAGGTAGTGAGTCAGTGAGTCAGTATTGTTCTGGCTCACTGGGTTAATGGCAGGTGGAATTGGAACTGAGCCATTATTAATGATGTTTTTACTTTTGACAGAGCTAGGAAAACCATTTCCCTCCTTCTTCCAGTCTTTGTGCTTAGCTAGACTAAACACATACTGAACTACTCTATACTGGATGCAAAGAGATTAAATTGATATCAGAACTAAATTAATCTAATCCGACTGATGGGTAACACAGCAAAAAACATGTTTTCATGTTCCTTTAAAGGTACTTTCTGTAAAATGTAAGATTAGCTTACCCAAATACAGTAATAATAATAAAAAATACAAATAGAATTTCTTTTGGTTGTTTTCCCCACAAAACAACAAAAGTAAAAGTAATTCAGTAAAGCTGCATTTTCATTCAAAGTACCCAGAACTTTTAGTTCCTATTTTTCAAGCAACTAAAAGGGTCTTTCAACCCTTTGTTGTCTGTGTTTCCACCGTCTAAAGCCTCACTAAGATTAGGCGAATTAGTCCACTGACATATGAAAAAGTGACGGCTGTTTTTACACATATTTGCATTGTGACTGACACGCACAAAAATTAGGCAAAACAGTCTGCTGACATTTGAAAAAGTGAAAAGTTGTTTTAATACATCATTTTTGTGCATGACTATTCCTGTGTCAACAAACAAAAAAGAATAATGACTGCAGATTCTTAAAAATTATGACTGAAATTAAATGCTCTGAGTACTTGACCAATCAAAGATGTTCAGCACTGCAAGTCCCACATCCAAATTTCATGTACTTTTGGAAAACATTTCCCCTGAGTAGGGAATTTTTGGAGGGTAAAATCATGTCCCTGGAACCTGGTCACTGTGGTGGAAATGCACCGGGGTCTTCCAAAGTTAAACTAGTCCCTGCATGGGGAAAGTTCCTGTGGTGGAAACATGGCTAATGATATATGGCTAATTACATGAAATACAATGTTGTAGGGACAGATCCAAATAAATACACACTTAAAGTATTCTTTACTTGATTGGTGGGGGTTTGCTTACAATGTATGATTCACTGCACGCTGTTGTTACTCTTTCAGCAACAAAATTAGCAGCTCTTCACAGGCCTAAATTATTGCAATTGTATTACAAGAGAAACTCCTATAAGAAGGACTGCAGATAGTGTCAGCCATTCCCTTGTTTTACATTTCACAAGTGCTACTCCTGCACTCACTGATCATGTACTGGAAAAGTGTGTATGAACTGTATATGTGAGAGAGTGTTCTAGCCAGAGTCATTTACCATTGGCTTTGTGTGATAAATACGACCTGTCTCTGCTACTCTGGGTTATGTGCCATTGAGGGATAGCGGCTGTGTTTTGTTACTGAGGAATGAGGTGGGAGAACAGGCCTAGTAAATGACTTTAACCCTGGGAGAGAGTTGGGTTATCATTAACAGAGGAGCAACACCGTCGCGCTGCTGTCAGAGCTCTAACCCGTGACACAGACGAGACAAGGACATGAGATGTTGTGCTACAGTTATGACCTTGTGTCATTTTAGCCGGGCTGCGTCTTTGGCAGCTCACCTGTTTTGGTTGGCTGGTTTTCTTATTTTTGTACGTTTTAGATTTATGTTCCTCGTATGTCCATGAGTTTCAGAATGTCCATGACTGTGAGTGCAAGGAAACATGCTGGCACACACATGCACACAAACACAAACACACACGCACACAAGCACACTTCCTCAGTGGCTGTTTGTCAGTTTTAGTTTGTGGGTTCTTTTCCACTTCTATTTTTTATCTACCTATACTTCACATGCTCCCTCATATCTAAATTTGTTCTGTAGCTGTTTGCCAAAGCCTCGTTTGGTGCCACAAAAATTCTTTGAGTAAATTGTTCCTTATACAATGAGGCTCAAATGATCCTGCAGAGTGCCGTCATTATTCCTTAAATCCACACTGTTAATAGATCTGGGTAATATGGACAAAATCAAACATCAAACTTCTTTTGACCAGATACCGGAATATTGATATTTATTGATATTGTGACAGTATTGTAGGGATTAATATTGTCACAAAATGTTAAAAAATGAAATTTTTGATAAATTAATCATCAATAATGTGTATAGAATGACTAACTGGGTAAAGGAAAATAATAGAACAGCAAGACCAAGTTCAGAAAATTACATTGCTTTAAAATCAGAAAAAAACCACACTTTCCACATCACGATATAATCCGATATCTAGTGTTATATCTTGATATTGATTTAATATCAACATATATCCCAACCCTAACTATTAATATAGAATATTCTTAAAAAACGCTGTTTCTCTGACCTTTTTAGTTGAGCTAGAGGCATGGCAACCATGGACTCAGGACATTTCCAGTCTTAACAAACACTGGATGGACTGCCATTGTTATGCCTGGTTCGGGGGAAAACCTGAGCACAACACAAAAGTGACTCCCCCCCTTTCCCCACTCCCAAGGATGACCAGTGCCACGACAGATGCAGTCCAACAAAGAGCAATTTATTCAACACTTGCATGAAACATGGTAGATTTGACGTCAGGGTGAGCGTGGCCCAAAATAACAAACAAAACAACCTGGGGTTAAATTAACTAACTTCCCTGAAAGCAAAACAAGATAAAAGAAATACAGGTATCTTACCTGACTCCCTAACATAAACAGGAGAAAAAAGAGTGGAAAAATAAACGGGCTTCCCACCCCTACAGCTACCGGGACTGCTCTCTTTTTAGAAGGTATTTACATTTTGTAACAGGCATCAAGTTAATCACAGCATCGGCACTCACAAGACAGCTCGGCATGATCGGACTGGTGGACTGTTTGGCACGGTCTGGTTGGGAGTTGGGAAAAAGAGGAGCCACGCTGATGCCGACAGGTGCCATTTTAAAGGAGGCGGCCTCAGCATCTGACCCAATCATCAGCCGACATCCATGCTGGGGAAAAAGCAAAAATTAGAAATGCAGCACCACCCTCCAGCAAGGAGGGGGAAAACAAGAACAAACATATTGCTCAACAATATCACACATTGTGACCTGGGTCATAACACCATTAAATTTTGTACAGGCAAGGGATGCACCTGAATCTGAATATGTTATTTGAAAAAGCACAAATAATTCTATGGAAACATTTATTTCTTCTATCTGAAGTTGTTCATTATTATTAAGAAAAAAAAAGGTTCCATCTACCTCAATCAGTCACTGATGCACCAAGATTATTCTCCTGAAGGATATTTTATCTAGAGTTTCTATTTCCAGTGAAAACTGAATCTTTTGATTTATAAAACATTTTTCCTGTTTCAGATTTTTCAATATCCCTCAGTTAAAGGGGAGGTGCTGGTGGGCTTCAGGTAGTTCATAAAACTACTTGAAGAGAGAGAGAGAGAGAGAGTAATGAAAAGTACAGTATGAGGATGTGGACATATATTTCATAATTATTATATGCCAGTATTAATTCAGTTTGATACTTTGCATGCACAACAATTCCATTGCCAATGAATATTAGGTTAAAAAATAAAACATTTGGCCAATTTGACTACCACCATCAGGTCAAAATAGTAATTTCTTTATGTTATGTAATGATGTAATTAAGCCTCAGTTATACTTTAGTGCTTATAATAATTGCCAGTTTAGAATAAATTAGATAATTATACCATACGAACATGCTAAATGAAGATGGTTAATGTACTAAACATTACACCTGCTAAAGATCAGCATGTTAGCATCTTCACTGTAAGCATATCAGCATGATAAAGTTTGCATTTAGCTGTTTAGTGCCTCTGTCCCTATACAGCTAAACAGCCACTATGGTTGTAACCTTTTAGACTTATTAAAACAAATTATATATTTCTTTCTGCCATTGCATTGCAGAGCTCCTGTCACCATCACAGAAGCCCTGCAGAACCTTCTTTTATCTCTGAATAACCCACCTGTCTTCATTTCACATAAACCTCTGTCACTGCAGCCGTCTTCTCTCCCTCCCATTCCTGTCTCTCTGTCCCCTTCCCCAATCAGTTTGTCAGTCCATCACTTTCTAAATAGGCTAAGGCAGCGCAGCATTGTTGTTGATTTCATACATGTCATACGACACAATTACGTTAATGGCTCCATGAATGGATTTCATGGAGAGTCGGTCGGATTTGTTTGGGAGGCACTTTAGAGACACAAAGAGGCTGTCATCTCTGTTTGGCCATCAGCTCCAAAGCTCTTATTAGCAGATGAGAGATTTGACAGTCCTGCTGCAAATGAAGTGATGATTTCTTTATAATGAGCACATTATAAAATTGTAAAAGATTAGTTCATAATCTTTCTTTGTTATTCTTGGTTCTTTTTTCTGCTAAAAATGTTCATTTACAAACTATATTTACAGTAAATGATGGTAGATGGGTATTTTAGACATTATTTTGGATTTAACACTCACAGCACCTGAGCGATTAGCGGAAAGACAAGCCAACTCTCTGGAAACTAAGGGCTTCTGGCCAGCAGAAAATGCAAACACAGACTGCTGTTTTTGGGGTTTGGCCAGACTGGTGTGACCTTAGAGTCCTCTGTGTAAGAACTGGAGTGACCCAGGACACTCCCTTCATCAGCCAACACATCCTTTGCAATTAGCTGTTCTTTTATGATGTTCATGGTGCGGAAGCTCACTTTTTGCTCCACTGGTTTTGCCTCTGCTTCACTGTGATCATCATAGCAATCATCAGTGCTGCTCTTCATTTAAATCACCATCATCTCAACCCTAGCTTCCACCTGTGCACTCTGATTTCAATCTCTCAGAAGGACGAATTTTTTCATTGTCACTCCCCAAGCATATGCTGTGGGAATGACAAGGCTGCTAGATGCCAAATATTATATCAGCCCCTTCTGGATGCTTAAATTCAGATTGTCTGTGTGTGCAGATTTCTTATATTGAGCCAGGTGGATGTCAAACAAGACAAAGGCTAAAGTACTTTCAAGATACTGAAGTATTTCGAAGTACCACTTAGACCTTTCACAGTTTGTAAATGATGAGCAAGCAATGCACACGGTTTGGCAACAGAAGTACGGTGGACCGCAGTACTGTCAGTGGGCGCTGCAAAACACAAGCAGTTTTGATTGCGTCCTCAGTCCAGTCAACATAATTAATAGCTTGCAGCCATAGACACAGCAGAGTACTCTGAAACGGTTGTGATCCTGTTGGAATCCTGTACAACTTGAGTTGACAAGTGGAATATTGATTCTGTCAACTGTACAAGCAAGACATTTAGGTGTTTTTGGTGCTGGTGAACCGTATAAATCAATGTTTTCAGCCTGATAACTCTGGATGACCACTACTTTCATTGTCCCTTTTTGATGACGTCAGCTGTAAAATGATCTATAGGAAAAGGCGGACAGAAATGGCAAAATTCAACAAGCCTTCCCAAAATCTACAAAAAGATTAGTTGTATGTTCTGGTAGCGAATATTTAACTTACATGACTGATCAGCTGTTTCTGCTCTGTGAGAAGAAAAAGAAGACATTTATTCTGCTGTTGGTGTTGACTATGCCAGGAAAGAAGAACTTACCCATTTGCGAAACAATTCCTGAAGACCTCTCTCCATTTTTCTCTCATACATGGTCAAGGAGTGGATTTGTTTCTTCTTCTTCTTTTTCTTTTCTTTTTTTTTGTTCTTGTTCTTGGTGGCAGAGATGGCAATAATACGCACATGTTTTACAGAGAAGCAGAAGTACAGATACATGTGTAAAAAAAGAAAGTAGAAGTACTGATTCAACTTCTTTATTCAAGTAAAAGTGAAAAAGCACAGGCTCTGAAATGTAGTCCAAGTAATAAAAGTAAAATGTAGCCCACTGAAAAACATTTTACTCCCTGTATCTGTGCACAACTAACTGAACCTCACCTTTTTTTCATGATCTAGCCTCTATCTCTTGTCTGTTTCGTCTTGTTATGTCTTTTAAGTCATTTTTGTCTTGTCACGTCTGTCCATGCGAGATATGCACTGATAGATCTTTTCTGTGTGTGATTGCCCCATCCATTAGGTTGAAACTGGTCTTGATGTTGGGAAGGTTGTATGCAATGATGCAAAATAAAAATAATCAAGCCTATTTTGGAAATGTAAGGAGTGGAAAGTACAGATATTTGTGTTAAAATGTCATAGGGGATAAAAGTGAAAAGTTGTCAGAAAAGTATGTTTTGTTGCCATTTTTGCCTTAATGCTTACTCTTGGTGAGAACTGTTGGGTTTTTATAACTAATAGTAAAAAGATTAAGGTGCAGACCTGCTTTATATGAAAAATGTCCTGAGATAACTTTTGATATTACTGCTGTCTTTAACTGCTATGATTTGGTGCTATACAAATAAAAATGACTTGACAGGTAGAGTTTCATCTAAGATTAGTTTTATTTCTGTCTTTCAGCCTGGAGGCGTCACTACTGCTCAGCCTGCTAGCAGAGCTGAGAACTGCATTTCCAATCAACTTCCCAATAAACATGGAAAGTCAACAGGAGAGGTTCTTCTTTATTTTACGTATCAAAGTCAAAGCAGGACTGATTAAATGTAGCTGAGACAGAGGCAGAGCCTCTTTGTGCTGCTGCCTGGCTAGCAGCCACCTCAGCAGCAGGCCTGCGAGTCAGGATGTTGCACACAGGGAGCCCGGAGTATTTGTGCTTTCATTGCCCAGCATGCCAACCAAAACTGAGTCACTGTGCTGCAGGGATTTCACCGTGGACTGTTAGTTTTTGTTGGATACTGTTGCTGACGCCAGTGCAGAGGAACTTCTGGTGTGTGCGACAGCGCAGGACTTGAAACTACATTTGTCAAAGATAAAGAAACAAGCTCTGCCAACAGGAAGAGGGCAGCTGACTTATGTAATGCTATTACTGTGTCTGAAATCTCTCCCTCATTCACTCACTAGTTCCTAAATGATAAGTACTCAACACATTATCAAGAGTATAACGTTATGAATTGTTAGCCTTTTGTGTAATGCCAAAAATATAATTTATAAAAGAGAGTGTGAACCACATCTGGAATGGAGCCAGTACATATACAGTAGGGATTTTTTTTTAATTTTTCTTGTGTATAGGGTTCATTTTCATCTGTTTCTTTTCAAAGAGTCAGAATAGGTACTGCAGGCAGCGGAAGTTCTCTTTCAGTGCTTAAGTGGTCACTGAAGTGGTGATATATTTAATGTATTATGTAGACTACCAGTGGAGACATCTACATAATTAGCTATAAAATGTTCTTTTAATGGCTCTGAGCCTGAGGTCATATGTGAAAGTTCTCTCTCTTCCCTCCTCTTTCTGTCCATAGCCCCTTTTTGCACTGGACAAAAAAACACTAACACCCACAAACATCTGGCTTTTGTCTTCAATGGGAAAAGGTAAAATCGGCAATCATTCCTGGGTCAAATGACTCTGCAGTGGTCACAGGTATTTCCAGCTCCAATCTGCAGTGATGGAAACATGACATGCTAATTTTTGCCCCTGCTTCAGCCCAGCACAGTGGAGTCTATACATGCTTGAAGGTGTGCTCAACTTTGAGTTGAGCAGCTGTAAGGGGCTGATTCCGCTGGGTACAACACACCTGCGCCACAATTTTGATCTGGCCTCCACACAGCTGCATGTCCCACTAGCAGCGTTTCCGAAGCGTTTCAACAGCCAGCTGAACGTTTTACCTGCTTGATCATGTTGACTTGCTCAGATTTTGTTGATTTGGTCCTCTTCCCTTGTTTTTTTTTTTGTTTTTTTTTTTTTTTGCCTCTGCCATGGGTAAGCAGGTTATGTAGTTAAATAGTTTCTTTTCTGTTTGTCTTTATAATCACAAGTCTGCACAAGGTCTTTTATGTTGAAAATTGACCAAATTCTCTATGGTTTTTCAGTGTCTGACCTCCTGCCCACTTGATCTGCTCTGTGCAGATTGACGAATCACAATTCATTGAGAAAAAATACAAAAACACTGAGATCCAGTTAGAAGCTATAAAAGGATGAACACACAGAGACTTCTACAAACACCTTCCTCTCTCTGCTCCTGCAGAGGCTTTCTGGCGCACATCAGAAACAACAAACAAACGGCAAACTTGTCTACTGGCAATGGGAAGGGAGTCAATTGCCTATTTTTAGCAGCTTTAGCCGCGTTTAAAAAACCTGCATATGTCCGCTAATTTTGGTGTAAAATGGTGTAAGTCTCTCTCTCTGCCTAAAAGTACTTTTCCTATATCTGTACAAAAAATGTTTCTGTACTTTCCTATATGTTTTTATAGTACAGCAAGTTCAAAGAGAAAGTTTTGAATCTGACACGTGTTCGTTTAATGTGGCTTAGTTACATTCCTCGTATGTACAAACTTACCAGCCACAAAAGCCAGCTCTGGTTCTGTGGTAGTGACTGTTGTGGTTTACGTGTGTGTGTGTGTGTGTGTGTGTGTGTGTGTGTGTGTGTGTGTGTGTGTGTGTGTGGTCTGCAGCTGACAGGGTTTAGGGTCCTTCCTCCTTTGAGATCCTCTGTAATTACTCTATTGTCTCAAAGGCCAGATGCCCAAAGAGCCTTTCACCTCTCAGCATTAACTCTGCTGGACCCAGCTGGGACCATCAACAGGAGAGCGTCGCACTAAATTAGCGCGCCTGCATGTGTGTTAACCTTCAGCATGGTGATCGGGGATGTAGTGGAGAGCAAAACCATCTTTTCATGCTGTCAGAAGCCTTCTCATACAGTGCACAGTACATACAGTATAGTGCAGAGAAGATGCAAATATACACAGTGCACCTCTTCTTTTTCAGCGAGCACTGGCTATAGTCACTTACCAATGCACGTCATAAAAGTAAGCTGTATAGACAGACAGAATATTTTGGAAAGGGAAGCACAGCTTGAGTATCACTGAATTTTGCTTCCTTAATGCTAAATCCCTACTGAAGGTCATGTTAAAAAACTATTTTTCAGTCCTGCTGTGTGTCTTGGTCATGCTAACGACAAAATGATCTCTTATTCATTTCTCTCTCCTTTTCTGAGCATCTGAGTCTGACAACTGGCCATGTTGAAGGTTTATTGATTAGGCTATCTAGATGATAAAGGAGAAATCTGTAATATATTTACTGTAATAAATGATAAAATGACCATGATATGTCACCAGAGATCAAGAAACATGTTAAACTGAAATACTTATTCTCTGACACCAACGCTGATCAGCTTACAGTGCAACTCATCCTCATACCTACACAACAGAGTAGGTCGATTCTCAGTTACGTAAATGACACATATTACCAATGATGAGTAACAGCAGTGACAGGTCTACCAGACCTTAACTACATTATGTAAGTCGCATGACAGTTTGGTTAGTTTTAGGCACAAAAAATACTAAGGTAGGTCTTAGAAAAGATCATGGTTGGGGTTAAAATAACAAAGTTATGTATGTCACATTACAGAAGTGCCATCCATAACAAAGTTACTCAACTTTAAATAACTCTATGCTTACTTCATGTTCCACACAGGACTCAAGCCCTGATCACCTGGATGAAAGTCATGTGCTTGTTTGAGACCGTGTAGGATTTCTGCTAATTAATATACAATCTATGCCTCCAACGCCATTTTTTTCATAATAGGGAGGAGAAGTAAAATTGCTTTCAATCACTATGTCAAGAAAAATTAGGAAGATAAAAAATAACAAGCTTTTATTTGACTCACAGATACAACTTTACTATATAAAATTTTCATAAATATGTATTTATGACAAATTGTGCCAGCAAATCATTTAAAGGTTAGAGGGGCCTTGACCCAGGGCGCAGACAATACACTGTCAGGAGCCCTGATATTTACCACCGTGTCACATATAGTAATTTGATGATAATTAACGCTCTTATATTACATTTTCCATGTAATGAACAGTTGGAAAACTATATCTCATGCAGAGTCCTACTTAAGTCAAAGTAGCTATAAGAAATATCTCTATATCAACAATGGATCAGATGACTATCTTTATGTGAAAGGAGCCTCTTATAGTGATGAATCCACACAGAATTATAGCTGCTGCGCAGCAATGGTCGGGGCCGGGCAATTTTAGGCAAAATTAGGCAACTCTGAGCAACAAGCAGAGTGTAGGAAGATGAAAAAAGGTGGCATTCTAATGTGCATTTTACATCAGTTGAGGCTTGAACTCACCATTTCTGGCACAAGAGACTCTGCATATTGACTGATAGCTAAGCCAAATAAACAGGGAAAAGAGACAAGGGATAACAGGGAAACGTGTTGATAAAGAGTATTTGCCCTTCTCCCCAAAACTGCCTGGATCATAATTATTTTAACCTTAGTAGTCTCTAATCCACATAGCATGATACCTGAACATAAGGCTTTCACATTTGAATGTCTGTTCTGCCTTAGCTGAGACTTGAACTCACGACTTCTGAGACTGAGGTCCATCATCTATCTCACTGAGCTAATTGGCAAGTGACAGTTCATGTGTGGCTTCAAAAATTGAGTAAGCCAAGCAACAGGGTGCCAGGCAGCAGCCATCCATGCCATGGAAAAGCAAATTTCAAAGTGAAAATTCCAAAGCTGTAGCACATATGGTTGATTTGTTATGAATTTTCAAAGTTTTGAAATTTAGAGGCTTGTGTTTCCAGTTGAGGACATCTGGCATGGGACTGGACCTTTGTGAAAAGTTTAGGTAGATTTCTCATATGGAAATGTTGTACAAGCCAAGGCTTGAACTCACAACCTTCAACACCAAGAACCATCCTCTATCTCACTGAGCTAATTGGCAAATGGAAACACCACTTGTAGCTTCACAAACTGACTAAGCCAGTCACCTGTGTGCAAGACAGCAGCTGTTAGCGTGTAAAGGCAGATTTCAAACGGCTGTCAAAATTCAGTTATTAAGACAAAAATCCCCAAATACACAAATTGCATCTGGACAGCATGGAGATGTTGGTCATTAGTTTTTAACAATGATTTATTGGCTCCAAAAGTGAAAAACTGATGTTTAAAAATGCCATTTTTGCATTGACTCCAATTGTTCGCATGAGAGTGAAATTCAAAATGCTGTAAAAAATTCAGTTTTTGAGATAAAGTTCTGATATTTTCCAGACATCATCTACCATGACTCCAAAATTTTGTCATTTTTTTCATGAACATTGAAAATGTATTTAGCAAGAATTTGCAAGTATATGTTTATAATACCATTAACATTTTGATGCACTGTAGGCTCAATTTTTGATAAATCAAAAATCTGTGTGGATCGTTTGTGTAGGACAGTCTGAAGATGCTCTGTAGCAAGTTTGGTGTCAATTGAGCAAAAATTGTGGGAGGAGATAGGTTTAATAAGTTTTACAGTTTTTGAAAAAAATAGAGTGATGGACTTCATAATTTGCAATAGGTTTAAATGTACAAAAGTTTCTTCAGTATTGGGGCATTTTGGTGAAAGTTGTAAATCTGTAGCACATATGGTTGATTTGTTATGAATTTTCAAAATTTTGAACTTTAGAGGCTTGCTGTAGCGCCACCATCAGGACTATTGGCCTGTTTTTGCAGCTGAGGCAATCTGACATGGGACTGGACCTTTGTGCAAAGTTTGGTCATTTTTTGTGCATGGGAAGTAGGATTTCCTCGGAAGAAGAAGAAGAAGAAGAAGAAGAAGAAGAAGAAGAAGAAGAAGAAGAAGAAAGAAGAACACACAGGATTACAATAGGGTCCTGGCAGCTTAGGCTGCCCGGCCCCTAATTATCGCCCAACTCTGCAGTTTCCCACAGCTCTACAGAACTATACAGCTTTTCATAACTTCAAGATGTTTCATTCTTGATTCAAGTGTCAGAACCAGTGTGTAGTGTTTTGCAAGAAGTGTGTTGCAGAATGGCAAACAAATTGTGGCAGGGTAGCTCTACACTCCCCGCCGTGAGGGGCAGTGTGGCAGCTAATGAGCGAGCGATCGCCTATAAATACACCCGGTCGGACCCTTCCTCTCTCTCTCTCCGCTTCCTCTTCCTCCTTCACGGAGCCGACAGCCGCGTGCGTGGCGGCGTCTCGCGGGTCAGCAGATCGGGTTTCAAAACAAAGGTATGCATGCTCTGCTCTACTCAATTTATGCAGCGTTACGTGCGTGTGTTTACTCCGTTTTTTTGCTCAGTCTATCAGTGTGGTGTTACCGTGAGCTGGACTGTCTCCTTTAGGCCTGTGTGCGCTGTGTGCGCTGTGCGCTCTCTGTGGGTAAGGCGCTTAGTTTGTCTGCCTTTTATATTAAGCTGCCGATGGTCTGGTCCGAGGTTTATTGATTATTATTCTCTCCCAGCCATCGCTGGCGGAGTCTGAGCTGCGGGCTTCCTCCTCCTGCCGCTGTTGTGACACCTTGATCCTGCTCTCCGGTAGGAAATGTTTATTTGTAGCTTTTGTTGTTTTTTTTTTAATGTTTATACACAACTTCTAACTAGGTTAATTTGTTTATTTTGCAGTGCGCGGCCGTCACTTGCTGCTGTGAGCCTCGCTGCTGTTTTGGTTCTGTTCATCTTTTTTTAGTCTCTTCTGTTACTCCTGTGGCTTGGCTAATGTGAGACTCCAATCGCCTTAATTTGGCGCTCTGATCGGCTCGTACAATATCGGACTCTTGTTTATTCCCACTGTCGGCGGTCAAAGCCGTGGCAATACAGCCTGGACACGTGGTCAGTGCAAGCCAGGAGAGGGTGTCCCCACCCTCTCATAAGACGCAAGCCAGCTGGAGACTGTTTAATCAGAGTGACAGACACTTAATTACCTGAGTTTATTTCTATTTTCATTTGTTATTTCTTCCTTTGAGTTATTATTGATTGGGTTTTTGAGTTATATTTGATTTGTTGATTAGAAACCTTTTTGTTTCTTATTTAGATAATTTCTGATTTAGAATAGTTTCTTTTGGGTATGGGTGTGTGAGGGTTGCCTTGATTTCCTGTTTTAATTGTGTTCTTTTCTTTTGACAGGTGCTGAGGGCCCAGAGCGACAGCGGTTCCCTTGGTGGTGGTTCTTTTTCACGTTTTGGTTGCTGTGTCACGGGTGCAGTGTAGTTTGGATTCCTCCCTTTTTTTGTTGTCACCGCTGTCGTGGTAAGCCCCAGCCCTGTCCCCTTTTCCTTTGGTAACTCCTCATATCACTCCTTATCATTATATTTATTGTTATCATTTAGTCTGTTGCTCCTTTTTAAAATAATTGTTTAATAAAAGTATTTTTATAATTGGAAATCACGCTCTTGTCCTGTGGGATTTTCGAACTGTGTGCCTTGGTTCAAATTGAATTTAGTCATTTCTAAATCCTGTTTATATCCTGGGGTGGAAGCCCCCAGGTGGCGTTGTCAGCAACTTCCTTATACCGCTCGCCTTGCCACATTCTGGCGTTGCCGGCAGGATCCACAATTAAAAAGGACAGACGTGATTTCCATTTTTTTATTTTTGTAGTGTTTGTGCTTAACTATTGGTATTGTGATAGAACCAAGACAGCAGTAACGCAACAGTCATTTTTCATACCCAAAATCATTATCTTTTCCTTTCCTATCGAGTTTTAGGTGTGGTAGTTTTTTTGTTGTTGTCGGTATGGAGGAGGAAGTGCAGCAGCTTAAGGAGCTTGTGCTGCAGCTTAAGGCAGACAACGAGCGGTTTGCTCCGGGAGCGTGCTGCGTCTCATTCGGCTCCCAGTGGGGCAGCATCAGTGTCCTCTGGTACAGTTAGTGGTGCTCCTCCTGTTGTGACGGAGCGGCTGGTGGTTATTCCCAGGGACCGCAGATGTCCCGTGTTTAACGGTAGGTCAGGTATCAGTGTAGCTGAGTGGATTGAGGAGATACAGGCATGCATGCGAGCCCGCCACCTCTCTGTTGCTGATCAGGCCCTCTTTATCATTGACCATTTGGAGGGAGAGGCACGTGAGGAGATTAGGTTTGGGACCGGGTGTAGAGCGTGATGACCCAGCTCGCATTTTTTCTATCTTGCAAGAGCTGTATGGCCATTCTCTGTCCTATGTCACTCTGCAGCAGGCTTTCTTTGCGAGGCAGCAACAGGAAGGTGAGACACTGCAGGAGTTTTCGTTAGCATTGTTAGCTTTAATGCAGAGCATCAAGCAGGGCGCTCCTGATGGGATGCCAAACTCAGAGGTTTTGCTGCGCGATCAGTTTGTAGAGCATGTCCTGGACAGTTCTCTACGACGTGAACTAAAACAAATGGTTCGACGCCAGCCCTCGGCTTCATTGCTAGAGGTGCGTGGGGGAGGCCATCAGATGGGAGAGGGAGGGTCTTCCTGGGGGTTCTCGTGGGCGCAGCTGCTCTCTTCCGTCTGCTCATGGGTTGCAGTTTAGCGTCCAGAGTCGTTACACCCGGCCCCGGCGGCTGTTCCCCAGGGGCCTGGTTTAGCTGAACTGATGGACCTCTTAAAGAGTCAACAAGAGCAGCTTAACCAACTGACCCGCACCGTAGCTTCCTTGCAGGCCCCCCGACCCCAAAGTCGGACATCACACAATTCTGTCGTATGTCGCAGGTGTCAACAGCCTGGGCACTTTGCCCGTGAGTGTGATGGTGAGCGTGTTCCACCTCGTGCTCGTGCTCACTCTGTCTCTGGGCTAACTTCTAACCCTTCTAGGCCTGCTTTGTCCATTCAGCGGCCGGAAAACTGACGCCCGCTGAGCTTTTGAGCCACAGCTCGGTGGGGGCACCTCCAGGCTCTGTAGAAAGTAAACTGTCTGGTTTAATGTCCTCTTGTCCAAATGTAAATGTTTTGATGGCAATGTCTTGGTGTCATGTTTGGTGGATACTGGGTCCATGGTTTCCACCATCACGGAGAGTTTTTTTCAGGAGCATTTTGCACCTTGGGACCATGATCGCCTGCAGTCCTGTAATTGGTTGCGGCTCCGGGCAGCTAATGGCCTAGCCATTCCGTATGTTGGCTATTTAGAGCTTGATGTGACCCTTTGTGACAAGGTGATGTCCCGTTGTGGGATTTTGGTTGTTAAAGACCCCCCTGGAGCTGTGACCTCAGTCCCTGGAGTCTTGGGGAATGAACGTCATTAGACGTTGTTATCAAGATCTTTTTGGGGCCTATGGCCGGTCGCTGTTCGATGCACCCTCCGTGTTACAGGCCCCTGGCCCAGTCATTGAGGCTCTTCAGAAATGTCACCAGGCTGCAGCCCAGGTTCCTGAAAACCCTGCTGGTTCAGTTAGGGTGCAAGGTAAGAGGGCCCTTCGCATCCCTGGTGGGATAATGAAGATGGTGGCCAGCACGTGCTCATCACATTTTTCAGATCAGGCGGTGCTGTTTGAGCCCCCTGACTCTGGTCTGCCAAATGGGTTGCTGGTGTCTCCCTGTTTGGTTCATGTTGTCCGGGGTACGGCGTATATTCCGGTGGTCAATGTGGGGACAACTGATATTCTCCTGTACCACGTACCTGTCTGGGTGCTCTCAGTAGCGCCCAAGTTGTTAGTCTACCCACAGGGGTAACTGAAGTGAGGCCGACTACAGCTACCGTCTCTTCCCAAGCAGCTTCTAGCTCAACCTCAGGGGTTGCGCCACAAGTAGACCTGTCCATGTTGACAGAGGAAGAGCAGGTAGAGGTGAGGTCTGTGTTACAGGAGTACAGTTCAGTCTTTGCAACCCATGATGGAGACTTGGGCTGTACCAACCTTGTGTCCCATGACATTCCACTCTTGGATGATGTCCCTGTGAGGCAGAGATACCGCCGTATCCCCCCCTCTGAGTATGAAGCTGTAAAAGCTCACATCAACCAGCTTCTTGAAGCGCAGGTCATTAAGGAGAGCAGTAGCCCTTATGCCTCGCCCATCGTTTTGGTCCGTAAGAAGGACGGCAGTTTGCGCTTGTGCGTAGATTATCGTCTTCTTAACAGTAAGACTAGGAGGGACGCTTTCCCTTTGCCTCGCATTGAGGAAAGCCTAGATGCCCTCAGTGGTGCCCGCTGGTTTTCAACCATTGATCTTGCCAGTGGGTACAACCAGGTGCCAGTATCGGAGCCAGATCGGCCCAAGACTGCCTTTTGTACTCCGTTCGGACTTTTCAAGTTCAATCGGATGCCTTTTGGACTGTGTAACGCCCCAAGTACTTTCCAGCGGCTGATGCAGAGAATGTTTGGAGATCAGCAAGGTCAGTCTCTCCTCCTGTACCTCGATGATATTGTCATCTTCTCCTCCTCTGTGTCCCAACATCTGCAGCGTCTGAAAGTTGTGCTTGGTCGCCTTCAAAAGGAAGGCTTGAAGGCCAAACTTGAGAAGTGCACCTTCTTCCAGAAGGAAGTTAAGTACTTGGGCCATGTTATTTCCAGTGAGGGGGTCTCCACAGACCCTGAAAAGATTGAGGCTGTGTCCAAATGGGAACGGCCCCGACATGTTTCCGAGCTGCGCTCCTTTTTGGGTTTCGCCAGCTACTACCGGCGTTTTGTAGAGGGCTTTGCCCAATTGGCCAGTCCTCTGCATAAGTTAGTGGCTGAGCTCACCAGCAAAAGGTCCAGAAAAGGGTCAGAGCAGGCTCTTGGTGCTTCCTGGACGTCCCAGTGTGAGGCCAGTTTTGAGGCCTTGAAGTCGAGGTTGGTGTCGGCCCCGGTTCTGACTTATGCCGACTTTTCTCGTCCTTTCATTTTGGAGGTTGACGCTAGTCACAGTGGCCTCGGGGCAGTGCTCTCTCAAGAGACCGACAGAGGCGTTCAGCCTGTAGCGTATGCCAGCCGAGGCCTTAGGCCCACTGAGCGCAACATGGATAACTACAGCTCCATGAAATTGGAATTTTTGGCGTTGAAGTGGGCCATGACCGAAAAGTTCCGGGAATATCTGCTGGGCCATAAGTGTCTGGTTTTCACTGATAACAACCCGTTGAGCTACCTGCAGTCTGCCAAGCTTGGAGCCATGAGCATCGCTGGGCTGCTCAGTTGGCTGCATTTGATTTTGATATCAAGTATCGTTCAGGTCGCAGTAATCGCAACGCTGACGCACTTTCTCGGCAGTATTTGTCTGGTTCGGGCTTGGCTGAGGGTGTTGTGCCAGGCACTTCAATCCCCAAGGCCCTTCAGCTTGCAGCGCGTCCAGACCCAAAAGTGGTGGCAACTCAGGGTGTTGTATCTGCTTTTCCATCTCACTCCTCTGCTGATATTCGTGCCTTGCAGGAGATAGATCCCCTTGTAAGTGAAGTTCTGGTGTTTTGGCGGAGACAGGCTAAACCCACTCCCGCCGAGAGACCGCAGGTTTCAAAGCCAGCCATGGCTTTGTTGCGTCAGTGGGACCGTTTGGTCGAAAGAGAGGGTGTGCTCCACCGACAGGTTTTTCAGCCTCATGGTGGGAGTGAATCCTTCCAGCTGATTCTGCCTGCTGTCCTGAAGCACGAGACTTTAAATCGGTTGCATCAGGAGCATGGCCATCAGGGCATTGATCGGACCACCGATCTGGTGAAGCAGCGTTGCTACTGGCCAGGGATGTCCGCAGACATTAAACGGTGGGTCCAAGAGTGCGAGCGTTGCCAGGTTGCTAAAGATTCTGGTTCGGTTCCACATAGTTTCATGGGTCATTTGCTTGCCTCGGAACCTAATGAAATTGTGGCCATTGATTTCACCCCGCTTGAGCCTTCCCGCAGTGGTGTTGAAAATGTCCTGATTATGACGGATGTTTTTAGCAAGTTCACTGTTGCTGTCCCCACACGGGACCAACGGGCCTCCACTGTGGCCCAGGTCCTCCTTACTGAGTGGTTCTACAAATTTGGTGTTCCGAGCCGTCTGCACTCAGACCAGGGTAGGAGCTTTGAGAGCGCCTTGATTTACCAGCTTTGCCGTTTGTATGAGGTCGCTAAATCTCGCACTACCCCGTACCATCCAGCGGGCAACGGGCAGTGCGAGCGGTTTTAACCGAACCCTCCACAACCTTTTGCGCACTCTTCCAGCTTCCAAGAAACGGGATTGGGTCTCCTGTCTGCCTCAAGTGTTTTCATACAATACCACCCCTCATCAGGGTACAGGAGAGTCACCTTTTTATCTGATGTTTGGTAGAGAACCTCGTCTTCCTGTTGATTTCCTCTTAGGGCGAGTTCAGGATCCGGTACGTGGGGAGGTACAGGATTGGGTTGTTGAGCATCAGGCCAGACTTAATGTGGCTTTCAAGGGTGCTCGGGAGCGGTTGCTGGCTGCTGCTGGTCGCCGGAAGGAGCGCCACGATCAGAGAGTTCATGAGGCACCTTTGCCAGTGGGCCAGTTGGTGTATCTAAAAGATCACAGTGCTAGGGGTCGGCATAAAATCCAGGATATCTGGAGCCATGTTGTTCACCAGGTGTTAACAGCCCCAGCAAATCAAGGGGCAGTCTACACTGTCGCTCCGGTGCATAACCTGCATCAGGCACGAACAGTCCATCGAGACATGTTGAAAGCTGTTCTTGGCCCTGAGTTTCCAGCAGCCCCTCCTAGGGCTCCCTCGCCTTGCAGACCAGGACAGGTGGAGGCTGACTCCCTCAGTGATGGTGATTTGTGGCTCTTGGTGCCTGAAACACCTTTGCCTCCTGCAGGTCCAAGTAGTTCCTCTGCTGAAACCCGTTCAGAGGTTCAAGCCAGCTCAAGTGCACTTCCTACATCGAACGGCATTGTACCATCTGCTTGCTCTTTGTCCCCCTCAGAGCAACCCAGCACCAGTCAGCAGGTTCCGCGTCGGACTGCTCGCACTACAGCTGGCCACCATTCTAACCCTCACCATCTCCCTTTGCCTGCAGGCCAGCATGGTAATCCATCACAGCCTGTGTCTAATGCCCAAATGGTTGTTTTCAGGCCCTGGTGTTAGCATCTGTATTATCTTTGTCTCATCGTCGGGCCGACGATGCAAAATCTGGGGGTAGATGTGGCAGGGTAGCTCTACACTCCCCGCCGTGAGGGCAGTGTGGCAGCTAATGAGCGAGCGATCGCCTATAAATACACCCGGTCGGACCCTTCCTCTCTCTCTCTCCGCTTCCTCTTCCTCCTTCACGGAGCCGACAGCCGCGTGCGTGGCGGCGTCTCGCGGGTCAGCAGATCGGGTTTCAAAACAAAGGTATGCATGCTCTGCTCTACTCAATTTATGCAGCGTTACGTGCGTGTGTTTACTCCGTTTTTTTGCTCAGTCTATCAGTGTGGTGTTACCGTGAGCTGGACTGTCTCCTTTAGGCCTGTGTGCGCTGTGTGCGCTGTGCGC